>CM049309.1:30772162-32181566 GCA_026874595.1 Sipunculus nudus
TATAATTTTACATACCTCACTGGGTTATAGGTGGAATCTTGAGATTTGACAAAGAAGTCAGATGCCTTCTGCTTTTTGCTAGATGCCATTAAAACATTATTCACACTGACTGTAGACATGTCTTTCAAGCTTCAATTTCAGACAGTAAATGTGACTGTGACTAACCAGCAAGACAGTTTATGAATAGCAAAGATGCCCAACCTACATGATCTGGACAGTCTCACACTTCAGGGTGCAAGGACCCAGGTTCTCAGCATGCAGTGGCAGCCTCAGAGGCTCTGACCTGACTATAGTAACACTGTGATCAATTAATATCCCATGGTTTTGATGGTTGACAGTGCTCGGAGTATTGACACTGCTTGCCTGCTCCCTCTATTTTTATGAATATAGTTTATGTATGCGTGTTTTTTAGCAAAGCAAGTGTAATTTTTTTTATATAGTACGGGAACCTTGGTCAATGACGAAATTGGGGGAGGAGGTGTGGGTCCTACCACCTCATGCCGCCAAAAATGTAGCCATGAGCGATTAAGTCAACACTTGAAGTACATCCAGTTTATCATCTTCCTGACCAGCGTGAGCACCCCAGACGCAACAGTCTTGATGACCAATAGGTCCAGGGAGTCTCAGCTTCTCTGTAGAGTATTATGTTTCCAACAGGACACATAATATCATAATATACCCCCCCCCACCACCACCGGCACTGCTCATCCCAGTATTTTTTCAATGCATAGTTAAGTACAAAATCATGTTGACTCATGAGCAATGGAAATGCATGGGTTCTTCTACAGAAGTTCTGCCCCCTTGTGCCCCCCTGGGACCAAAAAGTGGGGGGGGGGGGGGGCCTCGCACCCCCGGTTCCGAAGCCTATGAAAGGGTTTGATGTTTTTTTCATTACAACATGTCTTCTTTGTATGTGCATGCACAATCGTTTTGATCGATTATGAAAAGATTCAACTAATTCAATCGATTATGTATGAAACGACCAATAATCGTGAAACTGAGTACTGTAGGAAGGTATACGGGCCGAGTGTTCTTGTAGTGTAAGAGGTGTATGAGCCGATTGTTCTTGTAGTGTCAGTAGAGAGGTTTACGAGCCGAGTGTTCTTGTAGTGTGAGTAGAGAGGTTTACGTGCTGAGTCTTCTTGTAGTGTGACTAGGGAGGTATACGGGCTGAGTGTTCTTGTAGTGTGAGTAGAGAGGTTTACGTGCTGAGTCTTCTTGTAGTGTGACTAGGGAGGTATACGGGCTGAGTGTTCTTGTAGTGTGAGTAGAGAGGTTTACGTGCTGAGTCTTCTTGTAGTGTGACTAGGGAGGTATACGGGCTGAGTGTTCTTGTAGTGTCAGTAGAGAGGTTTACGTGCTGAGTCTTCTTGTAGTGTGACTAGGGAGGTATACGGGCTGAGTGTTCTTGTAGTGTGAGTAGAGAGGTTTACGTGCTGAGTCTTCTTGTAGTGTGAGTAGAGAGGTTTACGTGCTGAGTCTTCTTGTAGTGTGACTAGGGAGATATACGGGCTGAGTGTTCTTGTAGTGTGAGTAGAGAGGTTTACGTGCTGAGTCTTCTTGTAGTGTCACTAGGGAGGTATACGGGCTGAGTGTTCTTGTAGTGTCAGTAGAGAGGTTTACGTGCTGAATCTTCTTGTAGTGTGACTAGGGAGGTATACGGGCTGAGTGTTCTTGTAGTGTCAGTAGAGAGGTTTACGTGCTGAGTCTTCTTGTAGTGTGAGTAGAGAGGTTTACGTGCTGAGTCTTCTTGTAGTGTGACTAGGGAGGTATACGGGCTGAGTGTTCTTGTAGTGTGAGTAGAGAGGTTTACGTGCTGAGTCTTCTTGTAGTGTGACTAGGGAGGTATACGGGCTGAGTGTTCTTGTAGTGTCAGTAGAGAGGTTTACGTGCTGAGTCTTCTTGTAGTGTGACTAGGGAGGTATACGGGCTGAGTGTTCTTGTAGTGTCAGTAGAGAGGTTTACGTGCTGAGTCTTCTTGTAGTGTGACTAGGGAGGTATACGTGCTGAGTCTTCTTGTAGTGTGACTAGGGAGGTATACGAGCCGAGTGTTCTTGTAGTGTCAGTAGAGAGGTTTACGTGCTGAATCTTCTTGTAGTGTGACTAGGGAGGTATACGGGCTGAGTGTTCTTGTAGTGTGAGTAGAGAGGTTTACGTGCTGAGTCTTCTTGTAGTGTGACTAGGGAGGTATACGTGGTGAGTCTTCTTGTAGTGTGCCTAGGGAGGTATACGAGCCGAGTGTTCTTGTAGTGTCAGTAGAGAGGTTTACGTGCTGAGTCTTCTTGTAGTGTGACTAGGGAGGTATACGGGCTGAGTGTTCTTGTAGTGTGAGTAGAGAGGTTTACGTGCTGAGTCTTCTTGTAGTGTGACTAGGGAGGTATACGTGCTGAGTCTTCTTGTAGTGTGACTAGGGAGGTATACGAGCCAAGTGTTCTTGTAGTGTCAGCAGAGAGGTTTACGTGCTGAGTCTTTTTGTAGTGTGACTAGGGAGGTATACGGGCTGAGTGTTCTTGTAGTGTGAGTAGAGAGGTTTACGTGCTGAGTCTTCTTGTAGTGTGACTAGGGAGGTATACGGGCTGAGTGTTCTTGTAGTGTGAGTAGAGAGGTTTACGTGCTGAGTCTTCTTGTAGTGTGACTAGGGAGGTATACGGGCTGAGTGTTCTTGTAGTGTCAGTAGAGAGGTTTACGTGCTGAGTCTTCTTGTAGTGTGAGTAGAGAGGTTTACGTGCTGAGTCTTCTTGTAGTGTGACTAGGGAGGTTTACGTGCTGAGTCTTCTTGTAGTGTGACTAGGGAGGTATACGTGCTGAGTCTTCTTGTAGTGTCAGTAGAGAGGTTTACGTGCTGAGTGTTCTTGTAGTGTGACTAAGGAGGTATACGGGCTGAGTCTTCTTGTAGTGTCAGTAGAGAGGTTTACGTGCTGAGTGTTCTTGTAGTGTGACTAAGGAGGTATACGGGCTCAGTGTTCTTGTAGTGTGACCAGGGAGGTACACGAGCCGAGTGTTCTTGTAGTGTCAGTAGAGAGGTTTACGTGCTGAGTCTTCTTGTTGTGTGACTAGGGAGGTATACGGGCTGAGTGTTCTTGTAGTGTGAGTAGAGAGGTTTACGTGTTGAGTCTTCTTGTAGTGTGACTAGGGAGGTATACGTGTTGAGTCTTCTTGTAGTGTGACTAGGGAGGTATACGAGCCGAGTGTTCTTGTAGTGTCAGTAGAGAGGTTTACGTGCTGAGTCTTCTTGTAGTGTGACTAGGGAGGTATACGGACTGAGTGTTCTTGTAGTGTGAGTAGAGAGGTTTACGTGCTGAGTCTTCTTGTAGTGTGACTAGGGAGGTATACGTGCTGAGTCTTCTTGTAGTGTGACTAGGGAGGTATACGAGCCGAGTGTTCTTGTAGTGTCAGTAGAGAGGTTTACCTGCTGAATCTTCTTGTAGTGTGACTAGGGAGGTATACGGGCTGAGTGTTCTTGTAGTGTGAGTAGAGAGGTTTACGTGCTGAGTCTTCTTGTAGTGTGACTAGGGAGGTATACGTGCTGAGTCTTCTTGTAGTGTTACTAGGGAGGTATACGAGCCGAGTGTTCTTGTAGTGCCAGTAGAGAGGTTTACGTGCTGAGTCTTCTTGTAGTGTGACTAGGGAGGTATACGGGCTGAGTGTTCTTGTAGTGTCAGTAGAGAGGTTTACGTGCTGAGTCTTCTTGTAGTGTGACTAGGGGGGTATACGGGCTGAGTGTTCTTGTAGTGTGAGTAGAGAGGTTTACGTGCTGAGTGTTCTTGTAGTCTGACTAGGGAGGTATACGGGCTGAGTGTTCCTGTAGTGTGACTAGGGAGGTTTACGTGCTGAGTCTTCTTGTAGTGTGACTAGGGAGGTATACGGGCTGAGTGTTCTTGTATTGTGACTAGGGAGGTTTACGTGCTGAGTCTTCTTGTAGTGTGACTAGGGAGGTATACGGGCTGAGTGTTCTTGTAGTGTGACTAGGGAGGTATACGTGCTGAGTCTTCTTGTAGTGTGACTAGGTAGGTATACGAGCTGAGTGTTTTGTAGTGTCAGTAGAGAGGTTTACGTGCTGAGTCTTCTTGTAGTGTGACTAGGGAGGTATACGAGCCGAGTGTTCTTGTAGTGTGAGTAGAGAGGTTTACGTGCTGAGTCTTCTTGTAGTGTGACTAGGGAGGTATACGGGCTAAGTGTTCTTGTAGTGTGAGTAGAGAGGTTTACGTGCTGAGTCTTCTTGTAGTGTGACTAGGGAGGTATACGGGCTGAGTGTTCTTGTAGTGTCAGTAGAGAGGTTTACGTGCTGAGTCTTCTTGTAGTGTGACTAGGGAGGTATACGGGCTGAGTGTTCTTGTAGTGTGAGTAGAGAGGTTTACGTGCTGAGTCTTCTTGTAGTGTGAGTAGAGAGGTTTACGTGCTGAGTCTTCTTGTAGTGTGACTAGGGAGATATACGGGCTGAGTGTTCTTGTAGTGTGAGTAGAGAGGTTTACGTGCTGAGTCTTCTTGTAGTGTGACTAGGGAGGTATACGGGCTGAGTGTTCTTGTAGTGTCAGTAGAGAGGTTTACGTGCTGAGTCTTCTTGTAGTGTGACTAGGGAGGTATACGGGCTGAGTGTTCTTGTAGTGTCAGTAGAGAGGTTTACGTGCTGAGTCTTCTTGTAGTGTGACTAGGGAGGTATTCGGGCTGAGTGTTCTTGTAGTGTGAGTAGAGAGGTTTACGTGCTGAGTCTTCTTGTAGTGTGACTAGGGAGGTATACGGGCTGAGTGTTCTTGTAGTGTCAGTAGAGAGGTTTACGTGCTGAGTCTTCTTGTAGTGTGACTAGGGAGGTATACGGGCTGAGTGTTCTTGTAGTGTCAGCAGAGAGGTTTACGTGCTGAGTCTTCTTGTAGTGTGACTAGGGAGGTATACGTGCTGAGTCTTCTTGTAGTGTGACTAGGGAGGTATACGAGCCGAGTGTTCTTGTAGTGTCAGTAGAGAGGTTTACGTGCTGAATCTTCTTGTAGTGTGACTAGGGAGGTATACGGGCTGAGTGTTCTTGTAGTGTGAGTAGAGAGGTTTACGTGCTGAGTCTTCTTGTAGTGTGACTAGGGAGGTATACGGGCTGAGTGTTCTTGTAGTGTGACTAGGGAGGTATACGTGCTGAGTGTTCTTGTAGTGTCAGTAGAGAGGTTTACGTGCTGAGTCTTCTTGTAGTGTGACTAGGGAGGTATACGGGCTGAGTGTTCTTGTAGTGTCAGTAGAGAGGTTTACGTGCTGAGTCTTCTTGTAGTGTGACTAGGGAGGTATGTGGGCTGAGTGTTCTTTTAGTGTCAGTAGAGAGGTTTACGTGCTGAGTCTTCTTGTAGTGTGACTAGGGAGGTATACGGGCTGAGTGTTCTTGTAGTGTCAGTAGAGAGGTTTACGTGCTGAGTCTTCTTGTAGTGTGACTAGGGAGGTATACGGGCTGAGTGTTCTTGTAGTGTCAGTAGAGAGGTTTACGTGCTGAGTCTTCTTGTAGTGTGACTAGGGAGGTATATGGGCTGAGTGTTCTTGTAGTGTGAGTAGAGAGGTTTACGTGCTGAGTCTTCTTGTAGTGTGACTAGGGAGGTATACGGGCTGAGTGTTCTTGTAGTGTCAGTAGAGAGGTTTACGTGCTGAGTCTTCTTGTAGTGTGACTAGGGAGGTATACGGGCTGAGTGTTCTTGTAGTGTCAGTAGAGAGGTTTACGTGCTGAGTCTTCTTGTAGTGTGAGTAGAGAGGTTTACGTGCTGAGTCTTCTTGTAGTGTGACTAGGGAGGTATACGGGCTGAGTGTTCTTGTAGTGTGAGTAGAGAGGTTTACGTGCTGAGTCTTCTTGTAGTGTGACTAGGGAGGTATACGGGCTGAGTGTTCTTGTAGTGTCAGTAGAGAGGTTTACGTGCTGAGTCTTCTTGTAGTGTGACTAGGGAGGTATACGGGCTGAGTGTTCTTGTAGTGTCAGTAGAGAGGTTTACGTGCTGAGTCTTCTTGTAGTGTGACTAGGGAGGTATACGTGCTGAGTCTTCTTGTAGTGTCAGTAGAGAGGTTTACGTGCTGAGTGTTCTTGTAGTGTGACTAAGGAGGTATACGGGCTCAGTGTTCTTGTAGTTTGACTAGGGAGGTACACGAGCCGAGTGTTCTTGTAGTGTCAGTAGAGAGGTTTACGTGCTGAGTCTTCTTGTTGTGTGACTAGGGAGGTATACGGGCTGAGTGTTCTTGTAGTGTGAGTAGAGAGGTTTACGTGTTGAGTCTTCTTGTAGTGTGACTAGGGAGGTATACGGGCTGATTGTTCTTGTAGTGTGAGTAGAGAGGTTTACGTGCTGAGTCTTCTTGTAGTGTGACTAGGGAGGTATACGTGTTGAGTCTTCTTGTAGTGTGACTAGGGAGGTATACGAGCCGAGTGTTCTTGTAGTGTCAGTAGAGAGGTTTACGTGCTGAGTCTTCTTGTAGTGTGACTAGGGAGGTATACGGACTGAGTGTTCTTGTAGTGTGAGTAGAGAGGTTTACGTGCTGAGTCTTCTTGTAGTGTGACTAGGGAGGTATACGTGCTGAGTCTTCTTGTAGTGTGACTAGGGAGGTATACGAGCCGAGTGTTCTTGTAGTGTCAGTAGAGAGGTTTACCTGCTGAATCTTCTTGTAGTGTGACTAGGGAGGTATACGGGCTGAGTGTTCTTGTAGTGTGAGTAGAGAGGTTTACGTGCTGAGTCTTCTTGTAGTGTGACTAGGGAGGTATACGTGCTGAGTCTTCTTGTAGTGTGACTAGGGAGGTATACGAGCCGAGTGTTCTTGTAGTGCCAGTAGAGAGGTTTACGTGCTGAGTCTTCTTGTAGTGTGACTAGGGAGGTATACGGGCTGAGTGTTCTTGTAGTGTGAGTAGAGAGGTTAACGTGCTGAGTCTTCTTGTAGTGTGACTAGGGAGGTATACGTGCTGAGTCTTCTTGTAGTGTGACTAGGGAGGTATACGAGCCGAGTGTTCTTGTAGTGTCAGTAGAGAGGTTTACGTGCTGAGTCTTCTTGTAGTGTGACTAGGGAGGTATACGGGCTGAGTGTTCTTGTAGTGTCAGTAGAGAGGTTTACGTGCTGAGTCTTCTTGTAGTGTGACTAGGGGGGTATACGGGCTGAGTGTTCTTGTAGTGTGAGTAGAGAGGTTTACGTGCTGAGTGTTCTTGTAGTGTGACTAGGGAGGTGTACGGGCAGAGTGTTCCTGTAGTGTGACTAGGGAGGTTTACGTGCTGAGTCTTCTTGTAGTGTGACTAGGGAGGTATACGGGCTGAGTGTTCTTGTATTGTGACTAGGGAGGTTTACGTGCTGAGTCTTCTTGTAGTGTGACTAGGTAGGTATACGGGCTGAGTGTTCTTGTAGTGTGACTAGGGAGGTATACGTGCTGAGTCTTCTTGTAGTGTGACAAGGTAGGTATACGAGCTGAGTGTTCTTGTAGTGTCAGTAGAGAGGTTTACGTGCTGAGTCTTCTTGTAGTGTGACTAGGGAGGTATACGAGCCGAGTGTTCTTGTAGTGTGAGTAGAGAGGTTTACGTGCTGAGTCTTCTTGTAGTGTGACTAGGGAGGTATACGGGCTGAGTGTTCTTGTAGTGTGAGTAGAGAGGTTTACGTGCTAAGTCTTCTTGTAGTGTGACTAGGGAGGTATACGGGCTGAGTGTTCTTGTAGTGTCAGTAGAGAGGTTTACGTGCTGAGTCTTCTTGTAGTGTGACTACGGAGGTATACGGGCTGAGTGTTCTTGTAGTGTGAGTAGAGAGGTTTACGTGCTGAGTCTTCTTGTAGTGTGAGTAGAGAGGTTTACGTGCTGAGTCTTCTTGTAGTGTGACTAGGGAGATATACGGGCTGAGTGTATTGTAGTGTGAGTAGAGAGGTTTACGTGCTGAGTCTTCTTGTAGTGTGACTAGGGAGGTATACGGGCTGAGTGTTCTTGTAGTGTCAGTAGAGAGGTTTACGTGCTGAGTCTTCTTGTAGTGTGACTAGGGAGGTATACGGGCTGAGTGTTCTTGTAGTGTCAGTAGAGAGGTTTACGTGCTGAGTCTTCTTGTAGTGTGAGTAGAGAGGTTTACGTGCTGAGTCTTCTTGTAGTGTGACTAGGGAGGTATACGGGCTGAGTGTTCTTGTAGTGTGAGTAGAGAGGTTTACGTGCTGAGTCTTCTTGTAGTGTGACTAGGGAGGTATACGGGCTGAGTGTTCTTGTAGTGTCAGTAGAGAGGTTTACGTGCTGAGTCTTCTTGTAGTGTGACTAGGGAGGTATACGAGCTGAGTGTTCTTGTAGTGTCAGTAGAGAGGTTTACGTGCTGAGTCTTCTTGTAGTGTGACTAGGGAGGTATACGGGCTGAGTGTTCTTGTAGTGTGAGTAGAGAGGTTTACGTGCTGAGTCTTCTTGTAGTGTGACTAGGGAGGTATACGGGCTGAGTGTTCTTGTAGTGTCAGTAGAGAGGTTTACGTGCTGAGTCTTCTTGTAGTGTGACTAGGGAGGTATACGTGCTGAGTCTTCTTGTAGTGTGACTAGGGAGGTATACGAGCCGAGTGTTCTTGTAGTGTCAGTAGAGAGGTTTACGTGCTGAATCTTCTTGTAGTGTGACTAGGGAGGTATACGGGCTGAGTGTTCTTGTAGTGTGAGTAGAGAGGTTTACGTGCTGAGTCTTCTTGTAGTGTGACTAGGGAGGTATACGTGCTGAGTCTTCTTGTAGTGTGACTAGGGAGGTATACGAGCCGAGTGTTCTTGTAGTGTCAGCAGAGAGGTTTACGTGCTGAGTCTTTTTGTAGTGTGACTAGGGAGGTATACGGGCTGAGTGTTCTTGTAGTGTCAGTAGAGAGGTTTACGTGCTGAGTCTTCTTGTAGTGTGACTAGGGAGGTATACGGGCTGAGTGTTCTTGAAGTGTCAGTAGAGAGGTTTACGTGCTGAGTCTTCTTGTAGTGTGACCAGGGAGGTATACGGGCTGAGTGTTCTTGTAGTGTCAGTAGAGAGGTTTACGTGCTGAGTCTTCTTGTAGTGTGACTAGGGAGGTATACGGGCTGAGTGTTCTTGTAGTGTCAGTAGAGAGGTTTACATGCTGAGTCTTCTTGTAGTGTGACTAGGGAGGTATACGGGCTGAGTGTTCTTGTAGTGTCAGTAGAGAGGTTTACGTGCTGAGTCTTCTTGTAGTGTGACTAGGGAGGTATACGGGCTGAGTGTTCTTGTAGTGTGAGTAGAGAGGTTTACGTGCTGAGTCTTCTTGTAGTGTGACTAGGGAGGTATACGGGCTGAGTGTTCTTGTAGTGTCAGTAGAGAGGTTTACATGCTGAGTCTTCTTGTAGTGTGACTAGGGAGGTATACGGGCTGAGTGTTCTTGTAGTGTCAGTAGAGAGGTTTACGTGCTGGGTCTTCTTGTAGTGTGACTAGGGAGGTATACGGGCTGAGTGTTCTTGTAGTGTGAGTAGAGAGGTTTACATGCTGAGTCTTCTTGTAGTGTGACTAGGGAGGTATACGGGATGAGTGTTCCTGTAGTGTGACTAGGGAGGTTTACGTGCTGAGTCTTCTTGTAGTGTGACTAGGGAGGTATACGGGCTGAGTGTTCTTGTAGTGTGACTAGGGAGGTTTACGTGCTGAGTCTTCTTGTAGTGTGACTAGGGAGGTATACGGGCTGAGTGTTCTTGTAGTGTGACTAGGGAGGTATACGTGCTGAGTGTTCTTGTAGTGTCAGTAGAGAGGTTTACGTGCTGAGTCTTCTTGTAGTGTGACTAGGGAGGTATACGGGCTGAGTGTTCTTGTAGTGTCAGTAGAGAGGTTTACGTGCTGAGTCTTCTTGTAGTGTGACTAGGGAGGTATACGGGCTGAGTGTTCTTGTAGTGTGAGTAGAGAGGTTTACGTGCTGAGTCTTCTTGTAGTGTGACTAGGGAGGTATACGGGCTGAGTGTTCTTGTAGTGTGAGTAGAGAGGTTTACGTGCTGAGTCTTCTTATAGTGTGACTAGGGAGGTATACGGGCTGAGTGTTCTTGTAGTGTCAGTAGAGAGGTGTACGTGCTGAGTCTTCTTGTAGTGTGAGTAGAGAGGTTTACGTGCTGAGTCTTCTTGTAGTGTGACTAGGGAGGTATACGGGCTGAGTGTTCTTGTAGTGTGAGTAGAGAGGTTTACGTGCTGAGTCTTCTTGTAGTGTGACTAGGGAGGTATACGGGCTGAGTGTTCTTGTAGTGTCAGTAGAGAGGTTTACGTGCTGAGTCTTCTTGTAGTGTGACTAGGGAGGTATACGGGCTGAGTGTTCTTGAAGTGTCAGTAGAGAGGTTTACGTGCTGAGTCTTCTTGTAGTGTGACTAGGGAGGTATACGTGCTGAGTCTTCTTGTAGTGTCAGTAGAGAGGTTTACGTGCTGAGTGTTCTTGTAGTGTGACTAAGGAGGTATACGGGCTGAGTGTTCTTGTAGTGTGACTAGGGAGGTACACGAGCCGAGTGTTCTTGTAGTGTCAGTAGAGAGGTTTACGTGCTGAGTCTTCTTGTAGTGTGACTAGGGAGGTATACGGGCTGAGTGTTCTTGTAGTGTGAGTAGAGAGGTTTACGTGCTGAGTCTTCTTGTAGTGTGACTAGGGAGGTATACGGGCTGAGTGTTCTTGTAGTGTGAGTAGAGAGGTTTACGTGCTGAGTCTTCTTGTAGTGTGACTAGGGAGGTATACGGGCTGAGTGTTCTTGGAGTGTGAGTAGAGAGGTTTACGTGCTGAGTCTTCTTGTAGTGTGACTAGGGAGGTATACGAGCCGAGTGTTCTTGTGGTGTGAGTAGAGAGGTTTACGTGCTGAGTCTTCTTGTAGTGTGACTAGGGAGGTATACGTCCTGAGTCTTCTTGTAGTGTGACTAGGGAGGTATACGAGCCGAGTGTTCTTGTAGTGTCAGTAGAGAGGTTTACCTGCTGAATCTTCTTGTAGTGTGACTAGGGAGGTATACGGGCTGAGTGTTCTTGTAGTGTGAGTAGAGAGGTTTACGTGCTGAGTCTTCTTGTAGTGTGACTAGGGAGGTATACGTGCTGAGTCTTCTTGTAGTGTGACTAGGGAGGTATACGAGCCGAGTGTTCTTGTAGTGTCAGTAGAGAGGTTTACGTGCTGAGTCTTCTTGTAGTGTGACTAGGGAGGTATACGGGCTGAGTGTTCTTGTAGTGTGAGTAGAGAGGTTTACGTGCTGAGTCTTCTTGTAGTGTGACTAGGGAGGTATACGTGCTGAGTCTTCTTGTAGTGTGACTAGGGAGGTATACGAGCCGAGTGTTCTTGTAGTGTCAGTAGAGAGGTTTACGTGCTGAGTCTTCTTGTAGTGTGACTAGGGAGGTATACGGGCTGAGTGTTCTTGTAGTGTCAGTAGAGAGGTTTACGTGCTGAGTCTTCTTGTAGTGTGACTAGGGAGATATACGGGCTGAGTGTTATTGTAGTGTGAGTAGAGAGGTTTACGTGCTGAGTGTTCTTGTAGTGTGACTAGGGAGGTATACGGGCTGAGTGTTCCTGTAGTGTGACTAGGGAGGTTTACGTGCTGAGTCTTCTTGTAGTGTGACTAGGGAGATATACGGGCTGAGTGTTATTGTAGTGTGAGTAGAGAGGTTTACGTGCTGAGTGTTCTTGTAGTGTGACTAGGGAGGTATACGGGCTGAGTGTTCCTGTAGTGTGACTAGGGAGGTTTACGTGCTGAGTCTTCTTGTAGTGTGACTAGGGAGGTATACGGGCTGAATGTTCTTGTATTGTGACTAGGGAGGTTTACGTGCTGAGTCTTCTTGTAGTGTGACTAGGGAGGTATACGGGCTGAGTGTTCTTGTAGTGTGACTAGGGAGGTATACGTGCTGAGTCTTCTTGTAGTGTGACTAGGTAGGTATACGAGCTGAGTGTTCTTGTAGTGTCAGTAGAGAGGTTTACGTGCTGAGTCTTCTTGTAGTGTGACTAGGGAGGTATACGAGCCGAGTGTTCTTGTAGTGTGAGTAGAGAGGTTTACGTGCTGAGTCTTCTTGTAGTGTGACTAGGGAGGTATACGGGCTGAGTGTTCTTGGAGTGTGAGTAGAGAGGTTTACGTGCTGAGTCTTCTTGTAGTGTGACTAGGGAGGTATACGGGCTGAGTGTTCTTGTAGTGTGACTAGGGAGGTATACGGGCTGAGTGTTCTTGTAGTGTGAGTAGAGAGGTTTACGTGCTGAGTCTTCTTGAAGTGTGACTAGGGAGGTATACGGGCTGAGTGTTCTTGTAGTGTGAGTAGAGAGGTTTACGTGCTGAGTCTTCTTGTAGGGTGACTAGGGAGGTATACGACCCGAGTGTTCTTGTAGTGTCAGTAGAGAGGTTTACGTGCTGAGTCTTCTTGTAGTGTGACTAGGGAGGTATACGAGCTGAGTGTTCTTGTAGTGTCAGTAGAGAGGTTTACGTGCTGAGTCTTCTTGTAGTGTGACTAGGGAGGTATACGGGCTGAGTGTTCTTGTAGTGTGAGTAGAGAGGTTTACGTGCTGAGTCTTCTTGTAGTGTGACTAGGGAGGTATACGGGCTGAGTGTTCTTGTAGTGTCAGTAGAGAGGTTTACGTGCTGAGTCTTCTTGTAGTGTGACTAGGGAGGTATACGGGCTGAGTGTTCTTGTAGTGTGAGTAGAGAGGTTTACGTGCTGAGTCTTCTTGTAGTGTGAGTAGAGAGGTTTACGTGCTGAGTCTTCTTGTAGTGTGACTAGGGAGATATACGGGCTGAGTGTTCTTGTAGTGTGAGTAGAGAGGTTTACGTGCTGAGTCTTCTTGTAGTGTGACTAGGGAGGTATACGGGCTGAGTGTTCTTGTAGTGTCAGTAGAGAGGTTTACGTGCTGAGTCTTCTTGTAGTGTGACTAGGGAGGTATACGGGCTGAGTGTTCTTGTAGTGTCAGTAGAGAGGTTTACGTGCTGAGTCTTCTTGTAGTGTGACTAGGGAGGTATTCGGGCTGAGTGTTCTTGTAGTGTGAGTAGAGAGGTTTACGTGCTGAGTCTTCTTGTAGTGTGACTAGGGAGGTATACGGGCTGAGTGTTCTTGTAGTGTCAGTAGAGAGGTTTACGTGCTGAGTCTTCTTGTAGTGTGACTAGGGAGGTATACGGGCTGAGTGTTCTTGTAGTGTCAGCAGAGAGGTTTACGTGCTGAGTCTTCTTGTAGTGTGACTAGGGAGGTATACGTGCTGAGTCTTCTTGTAGTGTGACTAGGGAGGTATACGAGCCGAGTGTTCTTGTAGTGTCAGTAGAGAGGTTTACGTGCTGAATCTTCTTGTAGTGTGACTAGGGAGGTATACGGGCTGAGTGTTCTTGTAGTGTGAGTAGAGAGGTTTACGTGCTGAGTCTTCTTGTAGTGTGACTAGGGAGGTATACGGGCTGAGTGTTCTTGTAGTGTGACTAGGGAGGTATACGTGCTGAGTGTTCTTGTAGTGTCAGTAGAGAGGTTTACGTGCTGAGTCTTCTTGTAGTGTGACTAGGGAGGTATACGGGCTGAGTGTTCTTGTAGTGTCAGTAGAGAGGTTTACGTGCTGAGTCTTCTTGTAGTGTGACTAGGGAGGTATACGGGCTGAGTGTTCTTGTAGTGTCAGTAGAGAGGTTTACGTGCTGAGTCTTCTTGTAGTGTGACTAGGGAGGTATACGGGCTGAGTGTTCTTGTAGTGTCAGTAGAGAGGTTTACGTGCTGAGTCTTCTTGTAGTGTGACTAGGGAGGTATACGGGCTGAGTGTTCTTGTAGTGTCAGTAGAGAGGTTTACGTGCTGAGTCTTCTTGTAGTGTGACTAGGGAGGTATATGGGCTGAGTGTTCTTGTAGTGTGAGTAGAGAGGTTTACGTGCTGAGTCTTCTTGTAGTGTGACTAGGGAGGTATACGGGCTGAGTGTTCTTGTAGTGTCAGTAGAGAGGTTTACGTGCTGAGTCTTCTTGTAGTGTGACTAGGGAGGTATACGGGCTGAGTGTTCTTGTAGTGTCAGTAGAGAGGTTTACGTGCTGAGTCTTCTTGTAGTGTGAGTAGAGAGGTTTACGTGCTGAGTCTTCTTGTAGTGTGACTAGGGAGGTATACGGGCTGAGTGTTCTTGTAGTGTGAGTAGAGAGGTTTACGTGCTGAGTCTTCTTGTAGTGTGACTAGGGAGGTATACGGGCTGAGTGTTCTTGTAGTGTCAGTAGAGAGGTTTACGTGCTGAGTCTTCTTGTAGTGTGACTAGGGAGGTATACGGGCTGAGTGTTCTTGTAGTGTCAGTAGAGAGGTTTACGTGCTGGGTCTTCTTGTAGTGTGACTAGGGAGGTATACGTGCTGAGTCTTCTTGTAGTGTCAGTAGAGAGGTTTACGTGCTGAGTGTTCTTGTAGTGTGACTAAGGAGGTATACGGGCTCAGTGTTCTTGTAGTTTGACTAGGGAGGTACACGAGCCGAGTGTTCTTGTAGTGTCAGTAGAGAGGTTTACGTGCTGAGTCTTCTTGTTGTGTGACTAGGAAGGTATACGGGCTGAGTGTTCTTGTAGTGTGAGTAGAGAGGTTTACGTGTTGAGTCTTCTTGTAGTGTGACTAGGGAGGTATACGGGCTGATTGTTCTTGTAGTGTGAGTAGAGAGGTTTACGTGCTGAGTCTTCTTGTAGTGTGACTAGGGAGGTATACGTGTTGAGTCTTCTTGTAGTGTGACTAGGGAGGTATACGAGCCGAGTGTTCTTGTAGTGTCAGTAGAGAGGTTTACGTGCTGAGTCTTCTTGTAGTGTGACTAGGGAGGTATACGGACTGAGTGTTCTTGTAGTGTGAGTAGAGAGGTTTACGTGCTGAGTCTTCTTGTAGTGTGACTAGGGAGGTATACGTGCTGAGTCTTCTTGTAGTGTGACTAGGGAGGTATACGAGCCGAGTGTTCTTGTAGTGTCAGTAGAGAGGTTTACCTGCTGACTCTTCTTGTAGTGTGACTAGGGAGGTATACGGGCTGAGTGTTCTTGTAGTGTGAGTAGAGAGGTTTACGTGCTGAGTCTTCTTGTAGTGTGACTAGGGAGGTATACGTGCTGAGTCTTCTTGTAGTGTGACTAGGGAGGTATACGAGCCGAGTGTTCTTGTAGTGCCAGTAGAGAGGTTTACGTGCTGAGTCTTCTTGTAGTGTGACTAGGGAGGTATACGGGCTGAGTGTTCTTGTAGTGTGAGTAGAGAGGTTTACGTGCTGAGTCTTCTTGTAGTGTGACTAGGGAGGTATACGTGCTGAGTCTTCTTGTAGTGTGACTAGGGAGGTATACGAGCCGAGTGTTCTTGTAGTGTCAGTAGAGAGGTTTACGTTCTGAGTCTTCTTGTAGTGTGACTAGGGAGGTATACGGGCTGAGTGTTCTTGTAGTGTCAGTAGAGAGGTTTACGTGCTGAGTCTTCTTGTAGTGTGACTAGGGGGGTATACGGGCTGAGTGTTCTTGTAGTGTGAGTAGAGAGGTTTACGTGCTGAGTGTTCTTGTAGTGTGACTAGGGAGGTGTACGGGCAGAGTGTTCCTGTAGTGTGACTAGGGAGGTTTACGTGCTGAGTCTTCTTGTAGTGTGACTAGGGAGGTATACGGGCTGAGTGTTCTTGTATTGTGACTAGGGAGGTTTACGTGCTGAGTCTTCTTGTAGTGTGACTAGGGAGGTATACGGGCTGAGTGTTCTTGTAGTGTGACTAGGGAGGTATACGTGCTGAGTCTTCTTGTAGTGTGACAAGGTAGGTATACGAGCTGAGTGTTCTTGTAGTGTCAGTAGAGAGGTTTACGTGCTGAGTCTTCTTGTAGTGTGACTAGGGAGGTATACGAGCCGAGTGTTCTTGTAGTGTGAGTAGAGAGGTTTACGTGCTGAGTCTTCTTGTAGTGTGACTAGGGAGGTATACGGGCTGAGTGTTCTTGTAGTGTGAGTAGAGAGGTTTACGTGCTAAGTCTTCTTGTAGTGTGACTAGGGAGGTATACGGGCTGAGTGTTCTTGTAGTGTCAGTAGAGAGGTTTACGTGCTGAGTCTTCTTGTAGTGTGACTAGGGAGGTATACGGGCTGAGTGTTCTTGTAGTGTGAGTAGAGAGGTTTACGTGCTGAGTCTTCTTGTAGTGTGAGTAGAGAGGTTTACGTGCTGAGTCTTCTTGTAGTGTGACTAGGGAGATATACGGGCTGAGTGTATTGTAGTGTGAGTAGAGAGGTTTACGTGCTGAGTCTTCTTGTACTGTGACTAGGGAGGTATACGGGCTGAGTGTTCTTGTAGTGTCAGTAGAGAGGTTTACGTGCTGAGTCTTCTTGTAGTGTGAGTAGAGAGGTTTACGTGCTGAGTCTTCTTGTAGTGTGAATAGGGAGGTATACGGGCTGAGTGTTCTTGTAGTGTCAGTAGAGAGGTTTACGTGCTGAGTCTTCTTGTAGTGTGACTAGGGAGGTATACGGGCTGAGTGTTCTTGTAGTGTCAGTAGAGAGGTTTACGTGCTGAGTCTTCTTGTAGTGTGACTAGGGAGGTATACGGGCTGAGTGTTCTTGTAGTGTCAGCAGAGAGGTTTACGTGCTGAGTCTTCTTGTAGTGTGACTAGGGAGGTATACGTGCTGAGTCTTCTTGTAGTGTGACTAGGGAGGTATACGAGCTGAGTGTTCTTGTAGTGTCAGTAGAGAGGTTTACGTGCTGAATCTTCTTGTAGTGTGACTAGGGAGGTATACGGGCTGAGTGTTCTTGTAGTGTGAGTAGAGAGGTTTACGTGCTGAGTCTTCTTGTAGTGTGACTAGGGAGGTATACGTGCTGAGTCTTCTTGTAGTGTGACTAGGGAGGTATACGAGCCGAGTGTTCTTGTAGTGTCAGCAGAGAGGTTTACGTGCTGAGTCTTTTTGTAGTGTGACTAGGGAGGTATACGGGCTGAGTGTTCTTGTAGTGTCAGTAGAGAGGTTTACGTGCTGAGTCTTCTTGTAGTGTGACTAGGGAGGTATACGGGCTGAGTGTTCTTGAAGTGTCAGTAGAGAGGTTTACGTGCTGAGTCTTCTTGTAGTGTGACCAGGGAGGTATACGGGCTGAGTGTTCTTGTAGTGTCAGTAGAGAGGTTTACGTGCTGAGTCTTCTTGTAGTGTGACTAGGGAGGTATACGGGCTGAGTGTTCTTGTAGTGTCAGTAGAGAGGTTTACATGCTGAGTCTTCTTGTAGTGTGACTAGGGAGGTATACGGGCTGAGTGTTCTTGTAGTGTCAGTAGAGAGGTTTACGTGCTGAGTCTTCTTGTAGTGTGACTAGGGAGGTATACGGGCTGAGTGTTCTTGTAGTGTGAGTAGAGAGGTTTACGTGCTGAGTCTTCTTGTAGTCTGACTAGGGAGGTATACGGGCTGAGTGTTCTTGTAGTGTCAGTAGAGAGGTTTACATGCTGAGTCTTCTTGTAGTGTGACTAGGGAGGTATACGGGCTGAGTGTTCTTGTAGTGTCAGTAGAGAGGTTTACGTGCTGGGTCTTCTTGTAGTGTGACTAGGGAGGTATACGGGCTGAGTGTTCTTGTAGTGTGAGTAGAGAGGTTTACGTGCTGAGTCTTCTTGTAGTGTGACTAGGGAGGTATACGGGATGAGTGTTCCTGTAGTGTGACTAGGGAGGTTTACGTGCTGAGTCTTCTTGTAGTGTGACTAGGGAGGTATACGGGCTGAGTGTTCTTGTAGTGTGACTAGGGAGGTTTACGTGCTGAGTCTTCTTGTAGTGTGACTAGGGAGGTATACGGGCTGAATGTTCTTGTAGTGTGACTAGGGAGGTATACGTGCTGAGTGTTCTTGTAGTGTCAGTAGAGAGGTTTACGTGCTGAGTCTTCTTGTAGTGTGACTAGGGAGGTATACGGGCTGAGTGTTCTTGTAGTGTCAGTAGAGAGGTTTACGTGCTGAGTCTTCTTGTAGTGTGACCAGGGAGGTATACGGGCTGAGTGTTCTTGTAGTGTGAGTAGAGAGGTTTACGTGCTGAGTCTTCTTGTAGTGTAACTAGGGAGGTATACGGGCTGAGTGTTCTTGTAGTGACAGTAGAGAGGTTTACATGCTGAGTCTTCTTGTAGTGTGACTAGGGAGGTATACGGGCTGAGTGTTCTTGTAGTGTCAGTAGAGAGGTTTACGTGCTGAGTCTTCTTGTAGTGTGACTAGGGAGGTATACGGGCTGAGTGTTCTTGTAGTGTGAGTAGAGAGGTTTACGTGCTGAGTCTTCTTGTAGTGTGACTAGGGAGGTATACGGGCTGAGTGTTCTTGTAGTGTGAGTAGAGAGGTTTACGTGCTGAGTCTTCTTGTAGTGTGACTAGGGAGGTATACGGGATGAGTGTTCTTGTAGTGTCAGTAGAGAGGTGTACGTGCTGAGTCTTCTTGTAGTGTGAGTAGAGAGGTTTACGTGCTGAGTCTTCTTGTAGTGTGACTAGGGAGGTATACGGGCTGAGTGTTCTTGTAGTGTGAGTAGAGAGGTTTACGTGCTGAGTCTTCTTGTAGTGTGACTAGGGAGGTATACGGGCTGAGTGTTCTTGTAGTGTCAGTAGAGAGGTTTACGTGCTGAGTCTTCTTGTAGTGTGACTAGGGAGGTATACGGGCTGAGTGTTCTTGTAGTGTCAGTAGAGAGGTTTACGTGCTGAGTCTTCTTGTAGTGTGACTAGGGAGGTATACGTGCTGAGTCTTCTTGTAGTGTCAGTAGAGAGGTTTACGTGCTGAGTGTTCTTGTAGTGTGACTAAGGAGGTATACGGGCTCAGTGTTCTTGTAGTGTGACTAGGGAGGTACACGAGCCGAGTGTTCTTGTAGTGTCAGTAGAGAGGTTTACGTGCTGAGTCTTCTTGTAGTGTGACTAGGGAGGTATACGGGCTGAGTGTTCTTGTAGTGTGAGTAGAGAGGTTTACGTGCTGAGTCTTCTTGTAGTGTGACTAGGGAGGTATACGGGCTGAGTGTTCTTGTAGTGTGAGTAGAGAGGTTTACGTGCTGAGTCTTCTTGTAGTGTGACTAGGGAGGTATACGGGCTGAGTGTTCTTGGAGTGTGAGTAGAGAGGTTTACGTGCTGAGTCTTCTTGTAGTGTGACTAGGGAGGTATACGAGCCGAGTGTTCTTGTGGTGTGAGTAGAGAGGTTTACGTGCTGAGTCTTCTTGTAGTGTGACTAGGGAGGTATACGTCCTGAGTCTTCTTGTAGTGTGACTAGGGAGGTATACGAGCCGAGTGTTCTTGTAGTGTCAGTAGAGAGGTTTACCTGCTGAATCTTCTTGTAGTGTGACTAGGGAGGTATACGGGCTGAGTGTTCTTGTAGTGTGAGTAGAGAGGTTTACGTGCTGAGTCTTCTTGTAGTGTGACTAGGGAGGTATACGTGCTGAGTCTTCTTGTAGTGTGACTAGGGAGGTATACGAGCCGAGTGTTCTTGTAGTGTCAGTAGAGAGGTTTACGTGCTGAGTCTTCTTGTAGTGTGACTAGGGAGGTATACGGGCTGAGTGTTCTTGTAGTGTGAGTAGAGAGGTTTACGTGCTGAGTCTTCTTGTAGTGTGACTAGGGAGGTATACGTGCTGAGTCTTCTTGTAGTGTGACTAGGGAGGTATACGAGCCGAGTGTTCTTGTAGTGTCAGTAGAGAGGTTTACGTGCTGAGTCTTCTTGTAGTGTGACTAGGGAGGTATACGGGCTGAGTGTTCTTGTAGTGTCAGTAGAGAGGTTTACGTGCTGAGTCTTCTTGTAGTGTGACTAGGGAGATATACGGGCTGAGTGTTATTGTAGTGTGAGTAGAGAGGTTTACGTGCTGAGTGTTCTTGTAGTGTGACTAGGGAGGTATACGGGCTGAGTGTTCCTGTAGTGTGACTAGGGAGGTTTACGTGCTGAGTCTTCTTGTAGTGTGACTAGGGAGGTATACGGGCAGAATGTTCTTGTATTGTGACTAGGGAGGTTTACGTGCTGAGTCTTCTTGTAGTGTGACTAGGGAGGTATACGGGCTGAGTGTTCTTGTAGTGTGACTAGGGAGGTATACGTGCTGAGTCTTCTTGTAGTGTGACTAGGTAGGTATACGAGCTGAGTGTTCTTGTAGTGTCAGTAGAGAGGTTTACGTGCTGAGTCTTCTTGTAGTGTGACTAGGGAGGTATACGAGCCGAGTGTTCTTGTAGTGTGAGTAGAGAGGTTTACGTGCTGAGTCTTCTTGTAGTGTGACTAGGGAGGTATACGGGCTGAGTGTTCTTGGAGTGTGAGTAGAGAGGTTTACGTGCTGAGTCTTCTTGTAGTGTGACTAGGGAGGTATACGGGCTGAGTGTTCTTGTAGTGTGACTAGGGAGGTATACGGGCTGAGTGTTCTTGTAGTGTGAGTAGAGAGGTTTACGTGCTGAGTCTTCTTGAAGTGTGACTAGGGAGGTATACGGGCTGAGTGTTCTTGTAGTGTGAGTAGAGAGGTTTACGTGCTGAGTGTTCTTGTAGGGTGACTAGGGAGGTATACGAGCCGAGTGTT
This sequence comes from Sipunculus nudus, assembly GCA_026874595.1. Classification (NCBI taxonomy): domain Eukaryota; kingdom Metazoa; phylum Annelida; class Sipuncula; order Golfingiida; family Sipunculidae; genus Sipunculus; species Sipunculus nudus. The sequence goes on from CM049309.1 coordinate 30,792,453, forward strand.
CTTGTAGTGTCAGTAGAGAGGTTTACGTGCTGAGTCTTCTTGTAGTGTGACTAGGGAGGTATACGGGCTGAGTGTTCTTGTAGTGTGAGTAGAGAGGTTTACGTGCTGAGTCTTCTTGTAGTGTGAGTAGAGAGGTTTACGTGCTGAGTCTTCTTGTAGTGTGACTAGGGAGATATACGGGCTGAGTGTTCTTGTAGTGTGAGTAGAGAGGTTTACGTGCTGAGTCTTCTTGTAGTGTGACTAGGGAGGTATACGGGCTGAGTGTTCTTGTAGTGTCAGTAGAGAGGTTTACGTGCTGAGTCTTCTTGTAGTGTGACTAGGGAGGTATACGGGCTGAGTGTTCTTGTAGTGTCAGTAGAGAGGTTTACGTGCTGAGTCTTCTTGTAGTGTGACTAGGGAGGTATTCGGGCTGAGTGTTCTTGTAGTGTCAGTAGAGAGGTTTACGTGCTGAGTCTTCTTGTAGTGTGACTAGGGAGGTATACGGGCTGAGTGTTCTTGTAGTGTCAGTAGAGAGGTTTACGTGCTGAGTCTTCTTGTAGTGTGACTAGGGAGGTATACGGGCTGAGTGTTCTTGTAGTGTCAGCAGAGAGGTTTACGTGCTGAGTCTTCTTGTAGTGTGACTAGGGAGGTATACGTGCTGAGTCTTCTTGTAGTGTGACTAGGGAGGTATACGAGCCGAGTGTTCTTGTAGTGTCAGTAGAGAGGTTTACGTGCTGAATCTTCTTGTAGTGTGACTAGGGAGGTATACGGGCTGAGTGTTCTTGTAGTGTCAGTAGAGAGGTTTACGTGCTGAGTCTTCTTGTAGTGTGACTAGGGAGGTATACGGGCTGAGTGTTCTTGTAGTGTGACTAGGGAGGTATACGTGCTGAGTGTTCTTGTAGTGTCAGTAGAGAGGTTTACGTGCTGAGTCTTCTTGTAGTGTGACTAGGGAGGTATACGGGCTGAGTGTTCTTGTAGTGTCAGTAGAGAGGTTTACGTGCTGAGTCTTCTTGTAGTGTGACTAGGGAGGTATACGGGCTGAGTGTTCTTGTAGTGTCAGTAGAGAGGTTTACGTGCTGAGTCTTCTTGTAGTGTGACTAGGGAGGTATACGGGCTGAGTGTTCTTGTAGTGTCAGTAGAGAGGTTTACGTGCTGAGTCTTCTTGTAGTGTGACTAGGGAGGTATACGGGCTGAGTGTTCTTGTAGTGTCAGTAGAGAGGTTTACGTGCTGAGTCTTCTTGTAGTGTGACTAGGGAGGTATACGGGCTGAGTGTTCTTGTAGTGTGAGTAGAGAGGTTTACGTGCTGAGTCTTCTTGTAGTGTGACTAGGGAGGTATACGGGCTGAGTGTTCTTGTAGTGTCAGTAGAGAGGTTTACGTGCTGAGTCTTCTTGTAGTGTGACTAGGGAGGTATACGGGCTGAGTGTTCTTGTAGTGTCAGTAGAGAGGTTTACGTGCTGAGTCTTCTTGTAGTGTGAGTAGAGAGGTTTACGTGCTGAGTCTTCTTGTAGTGTGACTAGGGAGGTATACGGGCTGAGTGTTCTTGTAGTGTCAGTAGAGAGGTTTACGTGCTGAGTCTTCTTGTAGTGTGACTAGGGAGGTATACGGGCTGAGTGTTCTTGTAGTGTCAGTAGAGAGGTTTACGTGCTGAGTCTTCTTGTAGTGTGACTAGGGAGGTATACGGGCTGAGTGTTCTTGTAGTGTGAGTAGAGAGGTTTACGTGCTGAGTCTTCTTGTAGTGTGACTAGGGAGGTATACGGGCTGAGTGTTCTTGTAGTGTCAGTAGAGAGGTTTACGTGCTGAGTCTTCTTGTAGTGTGACTAGGGAGGTATACGGGCTGAGTGTTCTTGTAGTGTCAGTAGAGAGGTTTACGTGCTGAGTCTTCTTGTAGTGTGACTAGGGAGGTATACGGGCTGAGTGTTCTTGTAGTGTCAGTAGAGAGGTTTACGTGCTGAGTCTTCTTGTAGTGTGACTAGGGAGGTATACGGGCTGAGTGTTCTTGTAGTGTGAGTAGAGAGGTTTACGTGCTGAGTCTTCTTGTAGTGTGACTAGGGAGGTATACGTGCTGAGTCTTCTTGTAGTGTGACTAGGGAGGTATACGAGCTGAGTGTTCTTGTAGTGTGACTAGGGAGGTTTACGTGCTGAGTCTTCTTGTAGTGTGACTAGGGAGGTATACGGGCTGAGTGTTCTTGTAGTGTCAGTAGAGAGGTTTACGTGCTGAGTCTTCTTGTAGTGTGACTAGGGAGGTATACGGGCTGAGTGTTCTTGTAGTGTCAGTAGAGAGGTTTACGTGCTGAGTCTTCTTGTAGTGTGACTAGGGAGGTATACGGGCTGAGTGTTCTTGTAGTGTCAGTAGAGAGGTTTACGTGCTGAGTCTTCTTGTAGTGTGACTAGGGAGGTATACGGGCTGAGTGTTCTTGTAGTGTGAGTAGAGAGGTTTACGTGCTGAGTCTTCTTGTAGTGTGACTAGGGAGGTATACGGGCTGAGTGTTCTTGTAGTGTCAGTAGAGAGGTTTACGTGCTGAGTCTTCTTGTAGTGTGACTAGGGAGGTATACGGGCTGAGTGTTCTTGTAGTGTCAGTAGAGAGGTTTACGTGCTGAGTCTTCTTGTAGTGTGAGTAGAGAGGTTTACGTGCTGAGTCTTCTTGTAGTGTGACTAGGGAGGTATACGGGCTGAGTGTTCTTGTAGTGTGAGTAGAGAGGTTTACGTGCTGAGTCTTCTTGTAGTGTGACTAGGGAGGTATACGGGCTGAGTGTTCTTGTAGTGTCAGTAGAGAGGTTTACGTGCTGAGTCTTCTTGTAGTGTCAGTAGAGAGGTTTACGTGCTGAGTGTTCTTGTAGTGTGACTAAGGAGGTATACGGGCTCAGTGTTCTTGTAGTTTGACTAGGGAGGTACACGAGCCGAGTGTTCTTGTAGTGTCAGTAGAGAGGTTTACGTGCTGAGTCTTCTTGTTGTGTGACTAGGGAGGTATACGGGCTGAGTGTTCTTGTAGTGTGAGTAGAGAGGTTTACGTGTTGAGTCTTCTTGTAGTGTGACTAGGGAGGTATACGGGCTGGTTGTTCTTGTAGTGTGAGTAGAGAGGTTTACGTGCTGAGACTTCTTGTAGTGTGACTAGGGAGGTATACGTGTTGAGTCTTCTTGTAGTTTGACTAGGGAGGTATACGAGCCGAGTGTTCTTGTAGTGTCAGTAGAGAGGTTTACGTGCTGAGTCTTCTTGTAGTGTGACTAGGGAGGTATACGGACTGAGTGTTCTTGTAGTGTGAGTAGAGAGGTTTACGTGCTGAGTCTTCTTGTAGTGTGACTAGGGAGGTATACGTGCTGAGTCTTCTTGTAGTGTGACTAGGGAGGTATACGAGCCGAGTGTTCTTGTAGTGTCAGTAGAGAGGTTTACCTGCTGAATCTTCTTGTAGTGTGACTAGGGAGGTATACGGGCTGAGTGTTCTTGTAGTGTGAGTAGAGAGGTTTACGTGCTGAGTCTTCTTGTAGTGTGACTAGGGAGGTATACGTGCTGAGTCTTCTTGTAGTGTGACTAGGGAGGTATACGAGCCGAGTGTTCTTGTAGTGCCAGTAGAGAGGTTTACGTGCTGAGTCTTCTTGTAGTGTGACTAGGGAGGTATACGGGCTGAGTGTTCTTGTAGTGTGAGTAGAGAGGTTTACGTGCTGAGTCTTCTTGTAGTGTGACTAGGGAGGTATACGTGCTGAGTCTTCTTGTAGTGTGACTAGGGAGGTATACGAGCCGAGTGTTCTTGTAGTGTCAGTAGAGAGGTTTACGTGCTGAGTCTTCTTGTAGTGTGACTAGGGAGGTATACGGGCTGAGTGTTCTTGTAGTGTCAGTAGAGAGGTTTAACTGCTGAGTCTTCTTGTAGTGTGACTAGGGGGGTATACGGGCTGAGTGTTCTTGTAGTGTGAGTAGAGAGGTTTACGTGCTGAGTGTTCTTGTAGTGTGACTAGGGAGGTGTACGGGCAGAGTGTTCCTGTAGTGTGACTAGGGAGGTTTACGTGCTGAGTCTTCTTGTAGTGTGACTAGGGAGGTATACGGGCTGAGTGTTCTTGTATTGTGACTAGGGAGGTTTACGTGCTGAGTCTTCTTGTAGTGTGACTAGGGAGGTATACGAGCTGAGTGTTCTTGTAGTGTGACTAGGGAGGTATACGTGCTGAGTCTTCTTGTAGTGTGACAAGGTAGGTATACGAGCTGAGTGTTCTTGTAGTGTCAGTAGAGAGGTTTACGTGCTGAGTCTTCTTGTAGTGTGACTAGGGAGGTATACGAGCCGAGTGTTCTTGTAGTGTGAGTAGAGAGGTTTACGTGCTGAGTCTTCTTGTAGTGTGACTAGGGAGGTATACGGGCTGAGTGTTCTTGTAGTGTGAGTAGAGAGGTTTACGTGCTAAGTCTTCTTGTAGTGTGACTAGGGAGGTATACGGGCTGAGTGTTCTTGTAGTGTCAGTAGAGAGGTTTACGTGCTGAGTCTTCTTGTAGTGTGACTAGGGAGGTATACGGGCTGAGTGTTCTTGTAGTGTGAGTAGAGAGGTTTACGTGCTGAGTCTTCTTGTAGTGTGAGTAGAGAGGTTTACGTGCTGAGTCTTCTTGTAGTGTGACTAGGGAGATATACGGGCTGAGTGTATTTAAGTGTGAGTAGAGAGGTTTACGTGCTGAGTCTTCTTATAGTGTAACTAGGGAGGTATACGGGCTGAGTGTTCTTGTAGTGTCAGTAGAGAGGTTTACGTGCTGAGTCTTCTTGTAGTGTGACTAGGGAGGTATACGGGCTGTGTGTTCTTGTAGTGTCAGTAGAGAGGTTTACGTTCTGAGTCTTCTTGTAGTGTGAGTAGAGAGGTTTACGTGCTGAGTCTTCTTGTAGTGTGACTAGGGAGGTATACGGGCTGAGTGTTCTTGTAGTGTGAGTAGAGAGGTTTACGTGCTGAGTCTTCTTGTAGTGTGACTAGGGAGGTATACGGGCTGAGTGTTCTTGTAGTGTCAGTAGAGAGGTTTACGTGCTGAGTCTTCTTGTAGTGTGACTAGGGAGGTATACGGGCTGAGTGTTCTTGTAGTGTCAGCAGAGAGGTTTACGTGCTGAGTCTTCTTGTAGTGTGACTAGGGAGGTATACGTGCTGAGTCTTCTTGTAGTGTGACTAGGGAGGTATACGAGCCGAGTGTTCTTGTAGTGTCAGTAGAGAGGTTTACGTGCTGAGTCTTCTTGTAGTGTGACTAGGGAGGTATACGGGCTGAGTGTTTTTGTAGTGTCAGTAGAGAGGTTTACGTGCTGAGTCTTCTTGTAGTGTGACTAGGGAGGTATACGTGCTGAGTCTTCTTGTAGTGTCAGTAGAGAGGTTTACGTGCTGAGTGTTCTTGTAGTGTGACTAAGGAGGTATACGGGCTCAGTGTTCTTGTAGTTTGACTAGGGAGGTACACGAGCCGAGTGTTCTTGTAGTGTCAGTAGAGAGGTTTACGTGCTGAGTCTTCTTGTTGTGTGACTAGGGAGGTATACGGGCTGAGTGTTCTTGTAGTGTGAGTAGAGAGGTTTACGTGTTGAGTCTTCTTGTAGTGTGACTGGGGAGGTATACGGGCTGATTGTTCTTGTAGTGTGAGTAGAGAGGTTTACGTGCTGAGTCTTCTTGTAGTGTGACTAGGGAGGTATACGTGTTGAGTCTTCTTATAGTTTGACTAGGGAGGTATACGAGCCGAGTGTTCTTGTAGTGTCAGTAGAGAGGTTTACGTGCTGAGTCTTCTTGTAGTGTGACTAGGGAGGTATACGGACTGAGTGTTCTTGTAGTGTGAGTAGAGAGGTTAACGTGCTGAGTCTTCTTGTAGTGTGACTAGGGAGGTATACGTGCTGAGTCTTCTTGTAGTGTGACTAGGGAGGTATAAGAGCCGAGTGTTCTTGTAGTGTCAGTAGAGAGGTTTACCTGCTGAATCTTCTTGTAGTGTGACTAGGGAGGTATACGGGCTGAGTGTTCTTGTAGTGTGAGTAGAGAGGTTTACGTGCTGAGTCTTCTTGTAGTGTGACTAGGGAGGTATACGTGCTGAGTCTTCTTGTAGTGTGACTAGGGAGGTATACGAGCCGAGTGTTCTTGTAGTGCCAGTAGAGAGGTTTACGTGCTGAGTCTTCTTGTAGTGTGACTAGGGAGGTATACGGGCTGAGTGTTCTTGTAGTGTGAGTAGAGAGGTTTACGTGCTGAGTCTTCTTGTAGTGTGACTAGGGAGGTATACGTGCTGAGTCTTCTTGTAGTGTGACTAGGGAGGTATACGAGCTGAGTGTTCTTGTAGTGTGACTAGGGAGGTATACGTGCTGAGTCTTCTTGTAGTGTGACAAGGTAGGTATACGAGCTGAGTGTTCTTGTAGTGTCAGTAGAGAGGTTTACGTGCTGAGTCTTCTTGTAGTGTGACTAGGGAGGTATACGAGCCGAGTGTTCTTGTAGTGTGAGTAGAGAGGTTTACGTGCTGAGTCTTCTTGTAGTGTGACTAGGGAGGTATACGGGCTGAGTGTTCTTGTAGTGTGAGTAGAGAGGTTTACGTGCTAAGTCTTCTTGTAGTGTGACTAGGGAGGTATACGGGCTGAGTGTTCTTGTAGTGTCAGTAGAGAGGTTTACGTGCTGAGTCTTCTTGTAGTGTGACTAGGGAGGTATACGGGCTGAGTGTTCTTGTAGTGTGAGTAGAGAGGTTTACGTGCTGAGTCTTCTTGTAGTGTGAGTAGAGAGGTTTACGTGCTGAGTCTTCTTGTAGTGTGACTAGGGAGATATACGGGCTGAGTGTATTGTAGTGTGAGTAGAGAGGTTTACGTGCTGAGTCTTCTTGTAGTGTAACTAGGGAGGTATACGGGCTGAGTGTTCTTGTAGTGTCAGTAGAGAGGTTTACGTGCTGAGTCTTCTTGTAGTGTGACTAGGGAGGTATACGGGCTGTGTGTTCTTGCAGTGTCAGTAGAGAGGTTTACGTGCTGAGTCTTCTTGTAGTGTGAGTAGAGAGGTTTACGTGCTGAGTCTTCTTGTAGTGTGACTAGGGAGGTATACGGGCTGAGTGTTCTTGTAGTGTGAGTAGAGAGGTTTACGTGCTGAGTCTTCTTGTAGTGTGACTAGGGAGGTATACGAGCTGAGTGTTCTTGTAGTGTCAGTAGAGAGGTTTACGTGCTGAGTCTTCTTGTAGTGTGACTAGGGAGGTATACGGGCTGAGTGTTCTTGTAGTGTCAGCAGAGAGGTTTACGTGCTGAGTCTTCTTGTAGTGTGACTAGGGAGGTATACGTGCTGAGTCTTCTTGTAGTGTGACTAGGGAGGTATACGAGCCGAGTGTTCTTGTAGTGTCAGTAGAGAGGTTTACGTGCTGAATCTTCTTGTAGTGTGACTAGGGAGGTATACGGGCTGAGTGTTCTTGTAGTGTGAGTAGAGAGGTTTACGTGCTGAGTCTTCTTGTAGTGTGACTAGGGAGGTATACGTGCTGAGTCTTCTTGTAGTGTGACTAGGGAGGTATACGAGCCGAGTGTTCTTGTAGTGTCAGCAGAGAGGTTTACGTGCTGAGTCTTTTTGTAGTGTGACTAGGGAGGTATACGGGGTGAGTGTTCTTGTAGTGTCAGTAGAGAGGTTTACGTGCTGAGTCTTCTTGTAGTGTGACTAGGGAGGTATACGGGCTGAGTGTTCTTGAAGTGTCAGTAGAGAGGTTTACGTGCTGAGTCTTCTTGTAGTGTGACCAGGGAGGTATACGGGCTGAGTGTTCTTGTAGTGTCAGTAGAGAGGTTTACGTGCTGAGTCTTCTTGTAGTGTGACTAGGGAGGTATACGGGCTGAGTGTTCTTGTAGTGTCAGTAGAGAGGTTTACATGCTGAGTCTTCTTGTAGTGTGACTAGGGAGGTATGCGGGCTGAGTGTTCTTGTAGTGTCAGTAGAGAGGTTTACGTGCTGAGTCTTCTTGTAGTGTGACTAGGGAGGTATACGGGCTGAGTGTTCTTGTAGTGTGAGTAGAGAGGTTTACGTGCTCAGTCTTCTTGTAGTGTGACTAGGGAGGTATACGGGCTGAGTGTTCTTGTAGTGTCAGTAGAGAGGTTTACATGCTGAGTCTTCTTGTAGTGTGACAAGGTAGGTATACGAGCTGAGTGTTCTTGTAGTGTCAGTAGAGAGGTTTACGTGCTGAGTCTTCTTGTAGTGTGACTAGGGAGGTATACGAGCCGAGTGTTCTTGTAGTGTGAGTAGAGAGGTTTACGTGCTGAGTCTTCTTGTAGTGTGACTAGGGAGGTATACGGGCTGAGTGTTCTTGTAGTGTGAGTAGAGAGGTTTACGTGCTAAGTCTTCTTGTAGTGTGACTAGGGAGGTATACGGGCTGAGTGTTCTTGTAGTGTCAGTAGAGAGGTTTACGTGCTGAGTCTTCTTGTAGTGTGACTAGGGAGGTATACGGGCTGAGTGTTCTTGTAGTGTGAGTAGAGAGGTTTACGTGCTGAGTCTTCTTGTAGTGTGAGTAGAGAGGTTTACGTGCTGAGTCTTCTTGTAGTGTGACTAGGGAGATATACGGGCTGAGTGTATTGTAGTGTGAGTAGAGAGGTTTACGTGCTGAGTCTTCTTGTAGTGTAACTAGGGAGGTATACGGGCTGAGTGTTCTTGTAGTGTCAGTAGAGAGGTTTACGTGCTGAGTCTTCTTGTAGTGTGACTAGGGAGGTATACGGGCTGTGTGTTCTTGCAGTGTCAGTAGAGAGGTTTACGTGCTGAGTCTTCTTGTAGTGTGAGTAGAGAGGTTTACGTGCTGAGTCTTCTTGTAGTGTGACTAGGGAGGTATACGGGCTGAGTGTTCTTGTAGTGTGAGTAGAGAGGTTTACGTGCTGAGTCTTCTTGTAGTGTGACTAGGGAGGTATACGAGCTGAGTGTTCTTGTAGTGTCAGTAGAGAGGTTTACGTGCTGAGTCTTCTTGTAGTGTGACTAGGGAGGTATACGGGCTGAGTGTTCTTGTAGTGTCAGCAGAGAGGTTTACGTGCTGAGTCTTCTTGTAGTGTGACTAGGGAGGTATACGTGCTGAGTCTTCTTGTAGTGTGACTAGGGAGGTATACGAGCCGAGTGTTCTTGTAGTGTCAGTAGAGAGGTTTACGTGCTGAATCTTCTTGTAGTGTGACTAGGGAGGTATACGGGCTGAGTGTTCTTGTAGTGTGAGTAGAGAGGTTTACGTGCTGAGTCTTCTTGTAGTGTGACTAGGGAGGTATACGTGCTGAGTCTTCTTGTAGTGTGACTAGGGAGGTATACGAGCCGAGTGTTCTTGTAGTGTCAGCAGAGAGGTTTACGTGCTGAGTCTTTTTGTAGTGTGACTAGGGAGGTATACGGGGTGAGTGTTCTTGTAGTGTCAGTAGAGAGGTTTACGTGCTGAGTCTTCTTGTAGTGTGACTAGGGAGGTATACGGGCTGAGTGTTCTTGAAGTGTCAGTAGAGAGGTTTACGTGCTGAGTCTTCTTGTAGTGTGACCAGGGAGGTATACGGGCTGAGTGTTCTTGTAGTGTCAGTAGAGAGGTTTACGTGCTGAGTCTTCTTGTAGTGTGACTAGGGAGGTATACGGGCTGAGTGTTCTTGTAGTGTCAGTAGAGAGGTTTACATGCTGAGTCTTCTTGTAGTGTGACTAGGGAGGTATGCGGGCTGAGTGTTCTTGTAGTGTCAGTAGAGAGGTTTACGTGCTGAGTCTTCTTGTAGTGTGACTAGGGAGGTATACGGGCTGAGTGTTCTTGTAGTGTGAGTAGAGAGGTTTACGTGCTCAGTCTTCTTGTAGTGTGACTAGGGAGGTATACGGGCTGAGTGTTCTTGTAGTGTCAGTAGAGAGGTTTACATGCTGAGTCTTCTTGTAGTGTGACTAGGGAGGTATACGGGCTGAGTGTTCTTGTAGTGTCAGTAGAGAGGTTTACGTGCTGGGTCTTCTTGTAGTGTGACTAGGGAGGTATACGGGCTGAGTGTTCTTGTAGTGTGAGTAGAGAGGTTTACGTGCTGAGTCTTCTTGTAGTGTGACTAGGGAGGTATACGGGATGAGTGTTCCTGTAGTGTGACTAGGGAGGTTTACGTGCTGAGTCTTCTTGTAGTGTGACTAGGGAGGTATACGGGCTGAGTGTTCTTGTAGTGTGACTAGGGAGGTTTACGTGCTGAGTCTTCTTGTAGTGTGACTAGGGAGGTATACGGGCTGAGTGTTCTTGTAGTGTGACTAGGGAGGTATACGTGCTGAGTGTTCTTGTAGTGTCAATAGAGAGGTTTACGTGCTGAGTCTTCTTGTAGTGTGACTAGGGAGGTATACGGGCTGAGTGTTCTTGTAGTGTCAGTAGAGAGGTTTACGTGCTGAGTCTTCTTGTAGTGTGACCAGGGAGGTATACGGGCTGAGTGTTCTTGTAGTGTGAGTAGAGAGGTTTACGTGCTGAGTCTTCTTGTAGTGTAACTAGGGAGGTATACGGGCTGAGTGTTCTTGTAGTGACAGTAGAGAGGTTTACATGCTGAGTCTTCTTGTAGTGTGACTAGGGAGGTATACGGGCTGAGTGTTCTTGTAGTGTCAGTAGAGAGGTTTACGTGCTGAGTCTTCTTGTAGTGTGACTAGGGAGGTATACGGGCTGAGTGTTCTTGTAGTGTGAGTAGAGAGGTTTACGTGCTGAGTCTTCTTGTAGTGTGACTAGGGAGGTATACGGGCTGAGTGTTCTTGTAGTGTGAGTAGAGAGGTTTACGTGCTGAGTCTTCTTGTAGTGTGACTAGGGAGGTATACGGGCTGAGTGTTCTTGTAGTGTCAGTAGAGAGGTGTACGTGCTGAGTCTTCTTGTAGTGTGAGTAGAGAGGTTTACGTGCTGAGTCCTTTTGTAGTGTGACTAGGGAGGTATACGGGCTGAGTGTTCTTGTAGTGTGAGTAGAGAGGTTTACGTGCTGAGTCTTCTTGTAGTGTGACTAGGGAGGTATACGGGCTGAGTGTTCTTGTAGTGTCAGTAGAGAGGTTTACGTGCTGAGTCTTCTTGTAGTGTGACTAGGGAGGTATACGGGCTGAGTGTTCTTGTAGTGTCAGTAGAGAGGTTTACGTGCTGAGTCTTCTTGTAGTGTGACTAGGGAGGTATACGTGCTGAGTCTTCTTGTAGTGTCAGTAGAGAGGTTTACGTGCTGAGTGTTCTTGTAGTGTGACTAAGGAGGTATACGGGCTCAGTGTTCTTGTAGTGTGACTAGGGAGGTACACGAGCCGAGTGTTCTTGTAGTGTCAGTAGAGAGGTTTACGTGCTGAGTCTTCTTGTAGTGTGACTAGGGAGGTATACGGGCTGAGTGTTCTTGTAGTGTGAGTAGAGAGGTTTACGTGCTGAGTCTTCTTGTAGTGTGACTAGGGAGGTATACGGGCTGAGTGTTCTTGTAGTGTGAGTAGAGAGGTTTACGTGCTGAGTCTTCTTGTAGTGTGACTAGGGAGGTATACGGGCTGAGTGTTCTTGGAGTGTGAGTAGAGAGGTTTACGTGCTGAGTCTTCTTGTAGTGTGACTAGGGAGGTATACGAGCCGAGTGTTCTTGTGGTGTGAGTAGAGAGGTTTACGTGCTGAGTCTTCTTGTAGTGTGACTAGGGAGGTATACGTCCTGAGTCTTCTTGTAGTGTGACTAGGGAGGTATACGAGCCGAGTGTTCTTGTAGTGTCAGTAGAGAGGTTTACCTGCTGAATCTTCTTGTAGTGTGACTAGGGAGGTATACGGGCTGAGTGTTCTTGTAGTGTGAGTAGAGAGGTTTACGTGCTGAGTCTTCTTGTAGTGTCACTAGGGAGGTATACGTGCTGAGTCTTCTTGTAGTGTGACTAGGGAGGTATACGAGCCGAGTGTTCTTGTAGTGTCAGTAGAGAGGTTTACGTGCTGAGTCTTCTTGTAGTGTGACTAGGGAGGTATACGGGCTGAGTGTTCTTGTAGTGTGAGTAGAGAGGTTTACGTGCTGAGTCTTCTTGTAGTGTGACTAGGGAGGTATACGTGCTGAGTCTTCTTGTAGTGTGACTAGGGAGGTATACGAGCCGAGTGTTCTTGTAGTGTCAGTAGAGAGGTTTACGTGCTGAGTCTTCTTGTAGTGTGACTAGGGAGGTATACGGGCTGAGTGTTCTTGTAGTGTCAGTAGAGAGGTTTACGTGCTGAGTCTTCTTGTAGTGTGACTAGGGAGATATACGGGCTGAGTGTTATTGTAGTGTGAGTAGAGAGGTTTACGTGCTGAGTGTTCTTGTAGTGTGACTAGGGAGGTATACGGGCTGAGTGTTCCTGTAGTGTGACTAGGGAGGTTTACGTGCTGAGTCTTCTTGTAGTGTGACTAGGGAGGTATACGGGCTGAATGTTCTTGTATTGTGACTAGGGAGGTTTACGTGCTGAGTCTTCTTGTAGTGTGACTAGGGAGGTATACGGGCTGAGTGTTCTTGTAGTGTGACTAGGGAGGTATACGTGCTGAGTCTTCTTGTAGTGTGACTAGGTAGGTATACGAGCTGAGTGTTCTTGTAGTGTCAGTAGAGAGGTTTACGTGCTGAGTCTTCTTGTAGTGTGACTAGGGAGGTATACGAGCCGAGTGTTCTTGTAGTGTGAGTAGAGAGGTTTACGTGCTGAGTCTTCTTGTAGTGTGACTAGGGAGGTATACGGGCTGAGTGTTCTTGGAGTGTGAGTAGAGAGGTTTACGTGCTGAGTCTTCTTGTAGTGTGACTAGGGAGGTATACGGGCTGAGTGTTCTTGTAGTGTGACTAGGGAGGTATACGGGCTGAGTGTTCTTGTAGTGTGAGTAGAGAGGTTTACGTGCTGAGTCTTCTTGAAGTGTGACTAGGGAGGTATACGGGCTGAGTGTTCTTGTAGTGTGAGTAGAGAGGTTTACGTGCTGAGTCTTCTTGTAGGGTGACTAGGGAGGTATACGAGCCGAGTGTTCTTGTAGTGTCAGTAGAGAGGTTTACGTGCTGAGTCTTCTTGTAGTGTGACTAGGGAGGTATACGAGCTGAGTCTTCTTGTAGTGTGACTAGGGAGGTATACGGTCTGAGTCTTCTTGTAGTGTGACTAGGGAGGTATACGGGCTGAGTGTTCTTGTAGTGTGAGTAGAGAGGTTTACGTGCTGAGTCTTCTTGTAGTGTGACTAGGGAGGTATACGAGCCGAGTGTTCTTGTTGTGTCAGTAGAGAGGTTTACGTGCTGAGTCTTCTTGTAGTGTGACTATAGAGGTATACGAGCCGAGAGTTCTTGTAGTGTGAGTAGAGAGGTTTACGTGCTGAGTCTTCTTGTAGTGTGACTAGGGAGGTATACGGGCTGAGTGTTCTTGTAGTGTGACTAGGGAGGTTTACGTGCTGAGTCTTCTTGTAGTGTGACTAGGGAGGTATACGGGCTGAGTGTTCTTGTAGTGTGACTAGGGAGGTATACGTGCTGAGTCTTCTTGTAGTGTGACTAGGGAGGTATACGAGCCGAGTGTTCTTGTAGTGTCAGTAGAGAGGTTTACGTGCTGAGTCTTCTTGTAGTGTGACTAGGGAGGTATACGAGCTGAGTCTTCTTGTAGTGTGACTAGGGAGGTATACGGGCTGAGTGTTCTTGTAGTGTGAGTAGAGAGGTTTACGTGCTGAGTCATCTTGTAGTGTGACTAGGGAGGTATACGGGCTGAGTCTTCTTGTAGTGTGACTAGGGAGGTATACGGGCTGAGTCTTCTTGTAGTGTGACTAGGGAGGTATAGGGCTGAGTCTTCTTGGAGTGTGAGTAGAGAGGTTTACCTGCTGAGACTTCTAGTAGTGTGACTAGGGAGGTATACGAGCCGAGTGTTCTTGTAGTGTGAGTAGAGAGGTTTACGTGTTGAGTCTTCTTGTAGTGTGACTAGGGAGGTATACGGGCTGAGTGTTCTTGTAGTGTGACTAGGGAGGTATACGGGCTGAGTGTTCTTGTAGTGTGAGTAGAGAGGTTTACGTGCTGAGTCTTCTTGTAGTGTGACTAGGGAGGTATACGGGCTGAGTGTTCTTGTAGTGTGACTAGGGAGGTATACGGGCTGAGTCTTCTTGTAGTGTGACTAGAGAGGTATACGGGCTGAGTCTTCTTGAAGTGTGACTAGGGAGGTATACGGGCTGAGTCTTCTTGTAGTGTGACTAGGGAGGTATACGGGCTGAGTGTTCTTGTAGTGTGAGTAGAGAGGTTTACGTGCTGAGTCTTCTTGTAGTGTGACTAGGGAGGTATACGTGCTGAGTGTTCTTGTAGTGTCAATAGAGAGGTTTACGTGCTGAGTCTTCTTGTAGTGTGACTAGGGAGGTATACGGGCTGAGTGTTCTTGTAGTGTCAGTAGAGAGGTTTACGTGCTGAGTCTTCTTGTAGTGTGACTAGGGAGGTATACGAGCCGAGTGTTCTTGTAGTGTCAGTAGAGAGGTTTACGTGCTGAGTCTTCTTGTAGTGTGACTAGGGAGGTATACGAGCCGAGTGTTCTTGTAGTGTGAGTAGAGAGGTATACGGGCTGAGAGTTCTTGTAGTGTAAATAGGAAGGTATACCGGTTGAGTGTTCTTGTAGTTTGAGTAGGGAGGTATACGAGCCGAGTGTTCTTGTAGTGTGAGTAGAGAGGTATACGGGCTGAGAGTTCTTGTAGTGTAAATAGGAAGGTATACCGGTTGAGTGTTCTTGTAGTGTGAGTAGAGAGGTATACCGGTTGAGTGTTCTTGTAGTGTGAGTAGAGAGGTATACAGGCTGAGTGTTCTTGTAGTGTGAGTAGAGAGATATCTAGCTGAGTGTTCTTGTAGTGTGAGAGGTATACGGGTTGAGTGTTCTTGTAGTGTAAATAGGAAGGTATACTTGCTGAGTGTTCTTGCAGTGTGAGTAGAGAGGGATACGAGCCGAGTGTTCTTGTAGTGTGAGTAGAGAGGTATACGGGCTGAGAGTTCTTGTAGTGTAAATAGGAAGGTATACCGGTTGAGTGTTCTTGTAGTGTGAGTAGAGAGGTATACGAGCCGAGTGTTCTTGTAGTGTCAGTAGAGAGGTTTACGTGCTGAGTCTTCTTGTAGTGTGACTAGGGAGGTATACGAGCCGAGTGTTCTTGTAGTGTGAGTAGAGAGGTATACGAGCCGAGTGTTCTAGCAGTCCGTATAATTCGGTCCGTATAATTCTCTACTCACACTGCTAGAACACTCGGCCCATATACCTCTCTACTCACACTACAAGAACTTTTAGTGTGAGAAGAGAGGTATACGGGCGGTGTGTTCTTGTAGTGTGAGTAGAGAGGTATACAGGCCGAGTGTTCTTGTAGTGTGAGTAGAGAGGTATACGAGCCGAGTATTCTTGTAGTGTGAGTAGAGAGGTATACGGGCTGAGAGTTCTTGTAGTGTAAATAGGAAGGTATACCCGTTGAGTGTTCTTGTAGTGTGAGTAGAGAGGTATACCGGTTGAGTGTTCTTGTAGTGTGAGTAGAGAGGTATACAGGCTGAGTGTTCTTGTAGTGTGAGTAGAGAGGTATCTAGCTGAGTGTTCTTGTAGTGTGAGAGGTATACGGGTTGAGTGTTCTTGTAGTGTAAATAGGAAGGTATACTTGCTGAGTGTTCTTGCAGTGTGAGTAGAGAGGGATACGAGCCGAGTGTTCTTGTAGTGTGAGTAGAGAGGTATACGGGCTGAGAGTTCTTGAAGTGTAAATAGGAAGGTATACCGGTTAAGTGTTCTTGTAGTGTGAGTAGAGAGGTAACTAGCTGAGTGTCCTTGTAGTGTGAAAGGTATACGGGTTGAGTGTTCTTGTAGTGTAAATAGGAAGGTAAACTGGCTGAGTGTTCTTGCAGTGTGAGTAGAGAGGAATACGAGCCAAGTGTTCTTGTTGTGTGAGTAGAGAGGTATACGGGCTGATTGTTCTAACAGTATGAGTAGAGAGGTATCTAGCTGAGTGTTCTTGTAGTGTGAGAGGTATACGGGTTGAGTGCTCTTGTAGTGTAAATAGGAAGGTAAACTGGCTGAGTGTTCTTGCAGTGTGAGTTGAGAGGGATACGAGCCAAGTGTTCTTGTAGTGTGAGTAGAGAGGTATACAGGCTGAGAGTTCTTGTAGTGTGAGTAGAGAGGTATATCGGTTGAGTGTTTTAGCAGTATGAGTAGAGAGGTATACGAGCCGAGTGTTCTAGCAGTCCGTATAACTCAGTCCGTATAATTCTCTTCTCACACTGCTAGAACACTCGGCCCATATACCTCTCTACTCACACTACAAGAACTTTTAGTGTGAGGAGAGAGGTATACGGGCGGTGTGTTCTTGTAGTGTGAGTAGAGAGGTATACAGGCTGAGTGTTCTTGTAGTGTGAGTAGAGAGGTATACGAGCCGAGTATTCTTGTAGTGTGAGTAGAGAGGTATACAGGCTGAGTGTTCTTGTAGTGTGAGTAGAGAGGTATACGAGCCGAGTGTTCTTGTAGTGTGAGTAGAGAGGTATACGAGCCGAGTGTTCTTGTAGTGTGAGTAGACAGGTATACCGGTTGAGTGTTCTTGTAGTGTGAGTAGAGAGGTATACAAGCCGAGTGTTCTTTTAGTGTGAGTAGAGAGGTATACAGGCTGAATGTTCTTGTAGTGTGAGTAGAGAGGTATACAAGCCGAGTGATCTTGTAGTGTGAGTAGAGAGGTATACGAGCCGAGTGTTCTTGCAGTGTGAGTAGAGAGGTATACAGGCTGAGTGTTCTTGTAGGGTGAGTAGAGAGGTATACGAGCCGAGTGTTCTTGTAGTATGAGTAGAGAGGTATACGAGCCATGTGTTCTTGTAGTGTGAGTAGAGAGGTATACCGGTTGAGTGTTCTTGTAGTGTGAGTACAGAGGTATACAAGCCGAGTGTTCTTGTGGTGTGAGTAGAGAGGTATACGAGCCGAGTGTTCTTGTAGTGTGAGTAGAGAGGTATACAGGCTGAGTGTTCTTGTAGTGTGAGTGGAGAGGTATACGAGCCGAGTGTTCTTGTAGTGTGAGTAGAGAGGTATACAAGCCCAGAGTTCTTGTAGTGTGAGTAGAGAGGTATACGAGCCGAGTGTTCTTGTAGTGTGAGTAGAGAGGTATACAAGCCGAGTGTTCTTGTAGTGTGAGTAGAGAGGTATATGAGCCGAGTGTTCTAGCAGTCCGTATAACTCAGTCCGTATAATTCTTTACTCACACTGCTAGAACACTCGGCCCATATACCTCTCTACTCACACTACAAGAACTTTTAGTGTGAGGAGAGAGGTGTACGGGCGGTGTGTTCTTGTAGTGTGAGTAGAGAGGTATACAGGCCGAGTGTTCTTGTAGTGTGAGTAGAGAGGTATACGAGCCGAGTGTTCTTGTAGTGTGAGTAGAGAGGTATACGGGCTGAGAGTTCTTGTAGTGTAAATAGGAAGGTATACCCGTTGAGTGTTCTTGAAGTGTGAGTATAGAGGTATACCGGTTGAGTGTTCTTGTAGTGTGAGTAGAGAGGTATACAGGCTGAGTATTCTTGTAGTGTGAGTAGAGAGGTATCTAGCTGAGTGTTCTTGTAGTGTGAGAGGTATACGGGTTGAGTGTTCTTGTAGTGTAAATAGGAAGGTATACTTGCTGAGTGTTCTTGCAGTGTGAGTAGAGAGGGATATGAGCCGAGTGTTCTTGTAGTGTGAGTAGAGAGGTATACGGGCTGAGAGTTCTTGTAGTGTAAATAGGAAGGTATACCGGTTGAGTGTTCTTGTAGTGTGAGTAGAGAGGTTTACGTGCTGAGTCTTCTTGTAGTGTGACTAGGGAGGTATACGGGCTGAGTCTTCTTGTAGTGTGACTAGGGAGGTATACGGGCTGAGTCTTCTTGTAGTGTGACTAGGGAGGTATAGGGCTGAGTCTTCTTGGAGTGTGAGTAGAGAGGTTAACGTGCTGAGTCTTCTTGTAGTGTGACTAGGGAGGTATACGAGCCGAGTGTTCTTGTAGTGTGAGTAGAGAGGTTTACGTGTTGAGTCTTCTTGTAGTGTGACTAGGGAGGTATACGGGCTGAGTGTTCTTGTAGTGTGACTAGGGAGGTATACGGGCTGAGTGTTCTTGTAGTGTCAGTAGAGAGGTTTACGTGCTGAGTCTTCTTGTAGTGTGACTAGGGAGGTATACGGGCTGAGTGTTCTTGTAGTGTGAGTAGAGAGGTTTACGTGCTGAGTCTTCTTGTAGGATGACTAGGGAGGTATACGAGCCGAGTGTTCTTGTAGTGTCAGTAGAGAGGTTTACGTGCTGAGTCTTCTTGTAGTGTGACTAGGGAGGTATACGAGCTGAGTCTTCTTGTAGTGTGACTAGGGAGGTATACGGGCTGAGTGTTCTTGTAGTGTGAGTAGAGAGGTTTACGTGCTGAGTCTTCTTGTAGTGTGACTAGGGAGGTATACGGGCTGAGTCTTCTTGTAGTGTGACTAGAGAGGTATACGGGCTGAGTCTTCTTGTAGTGTGACTAGGGAGGTATACGGGCTGAGTCTTCTTGTAGTGTGACTAGGGAGGTATACGGGCTGAGTGTTCTTGTAGTGTGAGTAGAGCGGTTTACGTGCTGAGTCTTCTTGTAGTGTGACTAGGGAGGTATACGAGCCGAGTGTTCTTGTAGTGTCAGTAGAGAGGTTTACGTGCTGAGTCTTCTTGTAGTGTGACTAGGGAGGTATACGAGCCGAGTGTTCTTGTAGTGTGAGTAGAGAGGTATACGAGCCGAGTGTTCTAGCAGTCCGTATAACTCGGTCCGTATAATTCTCTACTCACACTGCTAGAACACTCGGCCCATATACCTCTCTACTCACACTACAAGAACTTTTAGTGTGAGGAGAGAGGTATACGGGCGGTGTGTTCTTGTAGTGTGAGTAGAGAGGTATACAGGCCGAGTGTTCTTGTAGTGTGAGTAGAGAGGTATACGAGCCGAGTGTTCTTGTAGTGTGAGTAGAGAGGTATACGGGCTGGGAGTTCTTGTAGTGTAAATAGGAAGGTATACCGGTTGAGTGTTCTTGTAGTTTGAGTAGGGAGGTATACGAGCCGAGTGTTCTTGTAGTGTGAGTAGAGAGGTATACGGGCTGAGAGTTCTTGTAGTGTAAATAGGAAGGTATACCGGTTGAGTGTTCTTGTAGTGTGAGTAGAGAGGTATACCGGTTGAGTGTTCTTGTAGTGTGAGTAGAGAGGTATACAGGCTGAGTGTTCTTGTAGTGTGAGTAGAGAGATATCTAGCTGAGTGTTCTTGTAGTGTGAGAGGTATACGGGTTGAGTGTTCTTGTAGTGTAAATAGGAAGGTATACTTGCTGAGTGTTCTTGCAGTGTGAGTAGAGAGGGATACGAGCCGAGTGTTCTTGTAGTGTGAGTAGAGAGGTATACGGGCTGAGAGTTCTTGTAGTGTAAATAG
This sequence comes from Sipunculus nudus, assembly GCA_026874595.1. Lineage (NCBI taxonomy): Eukaryota > Metazoa > Annelida > Sipuncula > Golfingiida > Sipunculidae > Sipunculus > Sipunculus nudus. Next base: position 30,811,636 of record CM049309.1, read on the forward strand.
GAAGGTATACCGGTTGAGTGTTCTTGTAGTGTGAGTAGAGAGGTATACGAGCCGAGTGTTCTTGTAGTGTCAGTAGAGAGGTTTACGTGCTGAGTCTTCTTGTAGTGTGACTAGAGAGGTATACGAGCCGAGTGTTCTTGTAGTGTGAGTAGAGAGGTATACGAGCCGAGTGTTCTAGCAGTCCGTATAACTCGGTCCGTATAATTCTCTACTCACACTGCTAGAACACTCGGCCCATATACCTCTCTACTCACACTACAAGACCTTTTAGTGTGAGAAGAGAGGTATACGGGCGGTGTGTTCTTGTAGTGTGAGTAGAGAGGTATACAGGCCGAGTGTTCTTGTAGTGTGAGTAGAGAGGTATACGAGCCGAGTATTCTTGTAGTGTGAGTAGAGAGGTATACGGGCTGAGAGTTCTTGTAGTGTAAATAGGAAGGTATACCCGTTGAGTGTTCTTGTAGTGTGAGTAGAGAGGTATACCGGTTGAGTGTTCTTGTAGTGTGAGTAGAGAGGTATACAGGCTGAGTGTTCTTGTAGTGTGAGTAGAGAGGTATCTAGCTGAGTGTTCTTGTAGTGTGAGAGGTATACGGGTTGAGTGTTCTTGTAGTGTAAATAGGAAGGTATACTTGCTGAGTGTTCTTGCAGTGTGAGTAGAGAGGGATACGAGCCGAGTGTTCTTGTAGTGTGAGTAGAGAGGTATACGGGCTGAGAGTTCTTGTAGTGTAAATAGGAAGGTATACCGGTTAAGTGTTCTTGTAGTGTGAGTAGAGAGGTAACTAGCTGAGTGTCCTTGTAGTGTGAAAGGTATACGGTTGAGTGTTCTTGTAGTGTAAATAGGAAGGTAAACTGGCTGAGTGTTCTTGCAGTGTGAGTAGAGAGGAATACGAGCCAAGTGTTCTTGTTGTGTGAGTAGAGAGGTATACGGGCTGATTGTTCTAACAGTATGAGTAGAGAGGTATCTAGCTGAGTGTTCTTGTAGTGTGAGAGGTATACGGGTTGAGTGCTCTTGTAGTGTAAATAGGAAGGTAAACTGGCTGAGTGTTCTTGCAGTGTGAGTTGAGAGGGATACGAGCCAAGTGTTCTTGTAGTGTGAGTAGAGAGGTATACAGGCTGAGAGTTCTTGTAGTGTGAGTAGAGAGGTATATCGGTTGAGTGTTTTAGCAGTATGAGTAGAGAGGTATACGAGCCGAGTGTTCTAGCAGTCCGTATAACTCAGTCCGTATAATTCTCTTCTCACACTGCTAGAACACTCGGCCCATATACCTATCTACTCACACTACAAGAACTTTTAGTGTGAGGAGAGAGGTATACGGGCGGTGTGTTCTTGTAGTGTGAGTAGAGAGGTATACAGGCTGAGTGTTCTTGTAGTGTGAGTAGAGAGGTATACGAGCCGAGTATTCTTGTAGTGTGAGTAGAGAGGTATACGAGCCGAGTGTTCTTGTAGTGTGAGTAGAGAGGTATACGAGCCGAGTGTTCTTGTAGTGTGAGTAGAGAGGTATACCGGTTGAGTGTTCTTGTAGTGTGAGTAGAGAGGTATACAAGCCGAGTGTTCTTGTAGTGTGAGTAGAGAGGTATACAGGCTGAATGTTCTTGTAGTGTGAGTAGAGAGGTATACAAGCCGAGTGTTCTTGTAGTGTGAGTAGAGAGGTATACAAGGCGAGTGTTCTTGTAGTGTGAGTAGAGAGATATACGGGCGGTGTGTTCTTGTAGTGTGAGTAGAGAGGTATACAAGCCGAGTGTTCTTGTAGTGTGAGTAGAGAGGTATACGAGCCGAGTGTTCTTGCAGTGTGAGTAGAGAGGTATACAGGCTGAGTGTTCTTGTAGGGTGAGTAGAGAGGTATACGAGCCGAGTGTTCTTGTAGTATGAGTAGAGAGGTATACGAGCCATGTGTTCTTGTAGTGTGAGTAGAGAGGTTTACCGGTTGAGTGTTCTTGTAGTGTGAGTACAGAGGTATACAAGCCGAGTGTTCTTGTGGTGTGAGTAGAGAGGTATACGAGCCGAGTGTTCTTGTAGTGTGAGTAGAGAGGTATACAGGCTGAGTGTTCTTGTAGTGTGAGTGGAGAGGTATACGAGCCGAGTGTTCTTGTAGTGTGAGTAGAGAGGTATACAAGCCCAGAGTTCTTGTAGTGTGAGTAGAGAGGTATACAGGCTGAGTGTTCTTGTAGTGTGAGTAGAGAGGTATACGAGCCGAGTGTTCTTGTAGTGTGAGTAGAGAGGTATATAAGCCGAGTGTTCTTGTAGTGTGAGTAGAGAGGTATATGAGCCGAGTGTTCTAGCAGTCCGTATAACTCAGTCCGTATAATTCTTTACTCACACTGCTAGAACACTCGGCCCATATACCTCTCTACTCACACTACAAGAACTTTTAGTGTGAGGAGAGAGGTGTACGGGCGGTGTGTTCTTGTAGTGTGAGTAGAGAGGTATACAGGCCGAGTGTTCTTGTAGTGTGAGTAGAGAGGTATACGAGCCGAGTGTTCTTGTAGTGTGAGTAGAGAGGTATACGGGCTGAGAGTTCTTGTAGTGTAAATAGGAAGGTATACCCGTTGAGTGTTCTTGTAGTGTGAGTAGAGAGGTATACCGGTTGAGTGTTCTTGTAGTGTGAGTAGAGAGGTATACAGGCTGAGTATTCTTGTAGTGTGAGTAGAGAGGTATCTAGCTGAGTGTTCTTGTAGTGTGAGAGGTATACGGGTTGAGTGTTCTTGTAGTGTAAATAGGAAGGTATACTTGCTGAGTGTTCTTGCAGTGTGAGTAGAGAGGGATATGAGCCGAGTGTTCTTGTAGTGTGAGTAGAGAGGTATACGGGCTGAGAGTTCTTGTAATGTAAATAGGAAGGTATACCGGTTGAGTGTTCTTGTAGTGTGAGTAGAGAGGTTTACGTGCTGAGTCTTCTTGTAGTGTGACTAGGGAGGTATACGGGCTGAGTCTTCTTGTAGTGTGACTAGGGAGGTATACGGGCTGAGTCTTCTTGTAGTGTGACTAGGGAGGTATAGGGCTGAGTCTTCTTGGAGTGTGAGTAGAGAGGTTAACGTGCTGAGTCTTCTTGTAGTGTGACTAGGGAGGTATACGAGCCGAGTGTTCTTGTAGTGTGAGTAGAGAGGTTTACGTGTTGAGTCTTCTTGTAGTGTGACTAGGGAGGTATACGGGCTGAGTGTTCTTGTAGTGTGACTAGGGAGGTATACGGGCTGAGTGTTCTTGTAGTGTCAGTAGAGAGGTTTACGTGCTGAGTCTTCTTGTAGTGTGACTAGGGAGGTATACGGGCTGAGTGTTCTTGTAGTGTGAGTAGAGAGGTTTACGTGCTGAGTCTTCTTGTAGGATGACTAGGGAGGTATACGAGCCGAGTGTTCTTGTAGTGTCAGTAGAGAGGTTTACGTGCTGAGTCTTCTTGTAGTGTGACTAGGGAGGTATACGAGCTGAGTCTTCTTGTAGTGTGACTAGGGAGGTATACGGCTGAGTGTTCTTGTAGTGTGAGTAGAGAGGTTTACGTGCTGAGTCTTCTTGTAGTGTGACTAGGGAGGTATACGGGCTGAGTCTTCTTGTAGTGTGACTAGAGAGGTATTCGGGCTGAGTCTTCTTGTAGTGTGACTAGGGAGGTATACGGGCTGAGTCTTCTTGTAGTGTGACTAGGGAGGTATACGGGCTGAGTGTTCTTGTAGTGTGAGTAGAGAGGTTTACGTGCTGAGTCTTCTTGTAGTGTGACTAGGGAGGTATACGAGCCGAGTGTTCTTGTAGTGTCAGTAGAGAGGTTTACGTGCTGAGTCTTCTTGTAGTGTGACTAGGGAGGTATACGAGCCGAGTGTTCTTGTAGTGTGAGTAGAGAGGTATACGAGCCGAGTGTTCTAGCAGTCCGTATAACTCGGTCCGTATAATTCTCTACTCACACTGCTAGAACACTCGGCCCATATACCTCTCTACTCACACTACAAGAACTTATAGTGTGAGGAGAGAGGTATACGGGCGGTGTGTTCTTGTAGTGTGAGTAGAGAGGTATACAGGCCGAGTGTTCTTGTAGTGTGAGTAGAGAGGTATACGAGCCGAGTATTCTTGTAGTGTGAGTAGAGAGGTATACGGGCTGAGAGTTCTTGTAGTGTAAATAGGAAGGTATACCCGTTGAGTGTTCTTGTAGTGTGAGTAGAGAGGTATACCGGTTGAGTGTTCTTGTAGTGTGAGTAGAGAGGTATACAGGCTGAGTGTTCTTGTAGTGTGAGTAGAGAGGTATCTAGCTGAGTGTTCTTGTAGTGTGAGAGGTATACGGGTTGAGTGTTCTTGTAGTGTAAATAGGAAGGTATACTTGCTGAGTGTTCTTGCAGTGTGAGTAGAGAGGGATACGAGCCGAGTGTTCTTGTAGTGTGAGTAGAGAGGTATACGGGCTGGGAGTTCTTGTAGTGTAAATAGGAAGGTATACCGGTTGAGTGTTCTTGTAGTTTGAGTAGGGAGGTATACGAGCCGAGTGTTCTTATAGTGTGAGTAGAGAGGTATACGGGCTGAGAGTTCTTGTAGTGTAAATAGGAAGGTATACCGGTTGAGTGTTCTTGTAGTGTGAGTAGAGAGGTATACAGGCTGAGTGTTCTTGTGGTGTGAGTAGAGAGATATCTAGCTGAGTGTTCTTGTAGTGTGAGAGGTATACGGGTTGAGTGTTCTTGTAGTGTAAATAGGAAGGTATACTTGCTGAGTGTTCTTGCAGTGTGAGTAGAGAGGGATACGAGCCGAGTGTTCTTGTAGTGTGAGTAGAGAGGTATACGGGCTGAGAGTTCTTGTAGTGTGAATAGGATGGTATACCGGTTGAGTGTTCTTGTAGTGTGAGTAGAGAGGTATACGAGCCGAGTGTTCTTGTAGTGTCAGTAGAGAGGTTTACGTGCTGAGTCTTCTTGTAGTGTGACTAGGGAGGTATACGAGCCGAGTGTTCTTGTAGTGTGAGTAGAGAGGTATACGAGCCGAGTGTTCTAGCAGTCCGTATAACTCGGTCCGTATAATTCTCTACTCACACTGCTAGAACACTCGGCCCATATACCTCTCTACTCACACTACAAGACCTTTTAGTGTGAGAAGAGAGGTATACGGGCGGTGTGTTCTTGTAGTGTGAGTAGAGAGGTATACAGGCCGAGTGTTCTTGTAGTGTGAGTAGAGAGGTATACGAGCCGAGTATTCTTGTAGTGTGAGTAGAGAGGTATACGGGCTGAGGGTTCTTGTAGTGTAAATAGGAAGGTATACCCGTTGAGTGTTCTTGTAGTGTGAGTAGAGAGGTATACCGGTTGAGTGTTCTTGTAGTGTGAGTAGAGAGGTATACAGGCTGAGTGTTCTTGTAGTGTGAGTAGAGAGGTATCTAGCTGAGTGTTCTTGTAGAGTGAGAGGTATACGGGTTGAGTGTTCTTGTAGTGTAAATAGGAAGGTATACTTGCTGAGTGTTCTTGCAGTGTGAGTAGAGAGGGATACGAGCCGAGTGTTCTTGTAGTGTGAGTAGAGAGGTATACGGGCTGAGAGTTCTTGTAGTGTAAATAGGAAGGTATACCGGTTAAGTGTTCTTGTAGTGTGAGTAGAGAGGTAACTAGCTGAGTGTCCTTGTAGTGTGAAAGGTATACGGGTTGAGTGTTCTTGTAGTGTAAATAGGAAGGTAAACTGGCTGAGTGTTCTTGCAGTGTGAGTAGAGAGGAATACGAGCCAAGTGTTCTTGTTGTGTGAGTAGAGAGGTATACGGGCTGATTGTTCTAACAGTATGAGTAGAGAGGTATCTAGCTGAGTGTTCTTGTAGTGTGAGAGGTATACGGGTTGAGTGCTCTTGTAGTGTAAATAGGAAGGTAAACTGGCTGAGTGTTCTTGCAGTGTGAGTTGAGAGGGATACGAGCCAAGTGTTCTTGTAGTGTGAGTAGAGAGGTATACAGGCTGAGAGTTCTTGTAGTGTGAGTAGAGAGGTATATCGGTTGAGTGTTTTAGCAGTATGAGTAGAGAGGTATACGAGCCGAGTGTTCTAGCAGTCCGTATAACTCAGTCCGTATAATTCTCTTCTCACACTGCTAGAACACTCGGCCCATATACCTATCTACTCACACTACAAGAACTTTTAGTGTGAGGAGAGAGGTATACGGGCGGTGTGTTCTTGTAGTGTGAGTAGAGAGGTATACAGGCTGAGTGTTCTTGTAGTGTGAGTAGAGAGGTATACGAGCCGAGTATTCTTGTAGTGTGAGTAGAGAGGTCTACAGGCTGAGTGTTCTTGTAGTGTGAGTAGAGAGGTATACGAGCCGAGTGTTCTTGTAGTGTGAGTAGAGAGGTATACGAGCCGAGTGTTCTTGTAGTGTGAGTAGACAGGTATACCGGTTGAGTGTTCTTGTAGTGTGAGTAGAGAGGTATACAAGCCGAGTGTTCTTGTAGTGTGAGTAGAGAGGTATACAGGCTGAATGTTCTTGTAGTGTGAGTAGAGAGGTATACAAGCCGAGTGTTCTTGTAGTGTGAGTAGAGAGGTATACAAGGCGAGTGTTCTTGTAGTGTGAGTAGAGAGATATACGGGCGGTGAGTTCTTGTAGTGTGAGTAGAGAGGTATACAAGCCGAGTGTTCTTGTAGTGTGAGTAGAGAGGTATACGAGCCGAGTGTTCTTGCAGTGTGAGTAGAGAGGTATACAGGCTGAGTGTTCTTGTAGGGTGAGTAGAGAGGTATACGAGCCGAGTGTTCTTGTAGTATGAGTAGAGAGGTATACGAGCCATGTGTTCTTGTAGTGTGAGTAGAGAGGTATACCGGTTGAGTGTTCTTGTAGTGTGAGTACAGAGGTATACAAGCCGAGTGTTCTTGTGGTGTGAGTAGAGAGGTATACGAGCCGAGTGTTCTTGTAGTGTGAGTAGAGAGGTATACAGGCTGAGTGTTCTTGTAGTGTGAGTGGAGAGGTATACGAGCCGAGTGTTCTTGTAGTGTGAGTAGAGAGGTATACAAGCCCAGAGTTCTTGTAGTGTGAGTAGAGAGGTATACAGGCTGAGTGTTCTTGTAGTGTGAGTAGAGAGGTATACGAGCCGAGTGTTCTTGTAGTGTGAGTAGAGAGGTATACAAGCCGAGTGTTCTTGTAGTGTGAGTAGAGAGGTATATGAGCCGAGTGTTCTAGCAGTCCGTATAACTCAGTCCGTATAATTCTCTACTCACACTGCTAGAACACTCGGCCCATATACCTCTCTACTCACACTACAAGAACTTTTAGCGTGAGGAGAGAGGTATACGGGCGGTGTGTTCTTGTAGTGTGAGTAGAGAGGTATACAGGCTGAGTGTTCTTGTAGTGTGAGTAGAGAGGTATACGAGCCGAGTGTTCTTGTAGTGTGAGTAGAGAGGTATACGGGCTGAGAGTTCTTGTAGTGTAAATAGGATGGTATACCCGTTGAGTGTTCTTGTAGTGTGAGTAGAGAGGTATACGGGCTGATTGTTCTAGCAGTATGAATAGAGACGTACCTAGCTGAGTGTTCTTTTAGTGTGAGAGGTATACGGGTTGAGTGTTCTTGTAGTGTAAATAGGAAGATATACTGGCTGAGTGTTCTTGCAGTGTGAGTAGAGAGGGATACGAGCCGAGTGTTCTTGTAGTGTGAGTAGAGAGGTATACGGGCTGAGAGTTCTTGTAGTGTAATAGGAAGGTATACCGGTTGAGTGTTCTTGTAGTGTGAGTAGGGAGGTATACGGGCCGAGTGTTCTTGTAGTGTGAATAGGGATGTATACGGGCCGAGTGTTTTAGCAGTATGAGTAGAGAGGTATACGGGCCGAGTGTTCTTGTAGTGTGAGTAGAGGGGTATACCGGATGAGAGTTCTTGTAGTGTGAGTAGAGAGGTATACGAGCCGAGTGTTCTAGCAGTCCGTATAACTCAGTCCGTATAATTCTCTACACACATTGCTAGAACACTCGGCCCATATACCTCTCTACTCACACTACAAGAACTTTTAGTGTGAGGAAAGAGGTATACGGGCTGAGAGTTCTTGTAGTGTAAATAGAAAGGTATACCGGTTGAGTGTTTTTGTAGTGTGAGTAGAGAGGTATACGAGCCGAGTGTTCTTGTGAGTAGAGAGGTATACGGGTTGAGTGTTCTAGCAGTGTGTGTAGAGAGTTATACCGGCTGAGTGTTCTAGCAGTATGAAGAAAGAGTTATACGGGCTGAATGTTCTTGTAGTGTGAATAGGGATGTATACGGGTCGAGTGTTCTAGCAGTATGAGTAGAGAGGTATACGGGCCGAGTGTTCTTGTAGTGTGAGTAGAGAGGTATACCGGATGAGTGTTCTTGTAGTGTGAGTAGAGAGGTATACGAGCCGAGTGTTCTAGCAGTCCGTATAACTCAGTCCGTATTATTCTCTACTCACATTGCTAGAACACTCGGCCCATATACCTCTCTACTCACACTACAAGAACTTTTAGTGTGAGGAGAGAGGTATACGGGCGGTGTGTTCTTGTAGTGTGAGTAGAGAGGTATACAGGCTGAGTGTTCTTGTAGTGTGAGTAGAGAGGTATACAAATCGAGTGTTCTTGTAGTGTGAGTAGAGAGGTAGTGTGAATAGGGATGTATACGGGCCGAGTGTTCTAGTAGTGTGCGTAGAGAGGTATGCGAGCCGAGTGTTCTTGTAGTGTGAGTAGAGAGGTATACCGGCTGAGTGTTCTAGGAGTGTCAGTTGAGAGGTATACGGGCTGAGTGTTCTTGTAGTGTGAGTAGAGAGGTATACGAGCCGAGTGTTCTAGCAGTGTGATTAGGAATGTATACGGGCCGAGTGTTCTTGTAGTACGAGTAGAGAGGTATACGGGCTGAGTGTTCTAGGAGTGTCAGTTGAGAGGTATACGGGCTGAGTGTTCTAGCAATGTCAGTTGAGAGGTATACGGGCTGAGTGTTCTTGTAGTATGAGTAGAGTGGTATACCGGCTGAAAGTTCTTTTAGTGTTAATAGGAAGGTATAACGGCTGAGTGTTCTTGTAGTGTGAGTAGAGAGGTATACGAGCCGAGTGTTCTTGTAGTGTGAGTAAAGAGGTGTTCGAGCTGAGAGTTCTTGTAGTGTGAGTAGAGAGGAATATGGGCCGTGTGTTCTTGTAGTGTAAGTAGAGAGATATACGGGCCGTGTGTTCTTGTAGTGTGAGTAGAGAGGTATACGAGCCGAGTGTTCTTGTAGTGTGAGAAAAGACGTGTACGAGCTGAGAGTTCTTGTAGTGTGAGTAGAGAGGAATATGGGCCGTGTGTTCTTGTAGTGTAAGTAGAGAGGTATACGGGCCGTGTGTTCTTGTAGTGTGATTAGGAATGTATACGGGCTGAGTGTTCTTGTAGTGTGATAAGAGAGGTATACGGGCTGAGTGTTCTGGGAGTGTGAGTAGAGAGGTATACAGGCTGAGTGTTCTTGTAGGGTGAGTAGAGAGGTATACGAGCCGAGTGTTCTTGTAGTATGAGTAGAGAGGTATACGAGCCATGTGTTCTTGTAGTGTGAGTAGAGAGGTATACCGGTTGAGTGTTCTTGTAGTGTGAGTACAGAGGTATACAAGCCGAGTGTTCTTGTGGTGTGAGTAGAGAGGTATACGAGCCGAGTGTTCTTGTAGTGTGAGTAGAGAGGAATACAGGCTGAGTGTTCTTGTAGTGTGAGTGGAGAGGTATACGAGCCGAGTGTTCTTGTAGTGTGAGTAGAGAGGTATATAAGCCCAGAGTTCTTGTAGTGTGAGTAGAGAGGTATACGGGCTGAGTGTTCTTGTAGTGTGAGTAGAGAGGTATACGAGCCGAGTGTTCTTGTAGTGTGAGTAGAGAGGTATACAAGCCGAGTGTTCTTGTAGTGTGAGTAGAGAGGTATATGAGCCGAGTGTTCTAGCAGTCCGTATAACTCAGTCCGTATAATTCTCTACTCACACTGCTAGAACACTCGGCCCATATACCTCTCTACTCACACTACAAGAACTTTTAGTCTGAGGAGAGAGGTATACGGGCGGTGTGTTCTTGTAGTGTGAGTAGAGAGGTATACAGGCTGAGTGTTCTTGTAGTGTGAGTAGAGAGGTATACGAGCCGAGTGTTCTTGTAGTGTGAGTAGAGAGGAATACCGGTTGAGTGTTCTTGTAGTGTGAGTAGAGATGTATACAAGCCGAGTGTTCTTGTAGTGTGAGTAGAGAGGTATACGAGCCGAGTGTTCTAGCAGTCTGTATAACTCAGTCCGTATAATTCTCTCCTCACATTGCTAGAACACTCGGCCCATATACCTCTCTACTCACACTACAAGAACTTTTAGTGTGAGGAGAGAGGTATACGGGCGGTGTGTTCTTGTAGTGTGAGTAGAGAGGTATACAGGCTGAGTGTTCTTGTAGTGTGAGTAGAGAGGTATACGAGCCGAGTGTTTTTGTAGTGTGAGTTGAGAGGTATACGGGCTGAGAGTTCTTGTAGTGTAAATAGGATGGTATACCCGTTGAGTGTTCTTGTAGTGTGAGTAGAGAGGTATACGGGCTGATTGTTCTAGCAGTATGAATAGAGACGTATCTAGCTGAGTGTTCTTTTAGTGTGAGAGGTATACGGGTTGAGTGTTCTTGTAGTGTAAATAGGAAGATATACTGGCTGAGTGTTCTTGCAGTGTGAGTAGAGAGGGATACGAGCCGAGTGTTCTTGTAGTGTGAGTAGAGAGGTATACGGGCTGAGAGTTCTTGTAGTGTAATAGGAAGGTATACCGGTTGAGTGTTCTTGTAGTGTGAGTAGGGAGGTATACGGGCCGAGTGTTCTTGTAGTGTGAATAGGGATGTATACGGGCCGAGTGTTTTAGCAGTATGAGTAGAGAGGTATACGGGCCGAGTGTTCTTGTAGTGTGAGTAGAGGGGTATACCGGATGAGAGTTCTTGTAGTGTGAGTAGAGAGGTATACGAGCCGAGTGTTCTAGCAGTCCGTATAACTCAGTCCGTATAATTCTCTACTCACATTGCTAGAACACTCGGCCCATATACCTCTCTACTCACACTACAAGAACTTTTAGTGTGAGGAAAGAGGTATACGGGCGGTGTATTCTTGTAGTGTGAGTAGAGAGGTATACAGGCTGAGTGTTCTTGTAGTGTGAGTAGAGAGGTATACGAGTCGAGTGTTCTTGTAGTGTGAGTAGAGAGGTATACGGGCTGAGAGTTCTTGTAGTGAAATAGAAAGGTATACCGGTTGAGTGTTATTGTAGTGTGAGTAGAGAGGTATACGGGCCGTGTGTTCTTGTAGTGTCAGTAGAGAGGTTTACGTGCTGAGTCTTCTTGTAGTGTGACTAGGGAGGTATACGGGCTGAGTGTTCTTGTAGTGTGACTAGGGAGGTATACGTGCTGAGTCTTCTTGTAGTGTGACAAGGGAGGTATACGAGCCGAGTGTTCTTGTAGTGTCAGTAGAGAGGTTTACGTGCTGAGTCTTCTTGTAGTGTGACTAGGGAGGTATACGAGCTGAGTCTTCTTGTAGTGTGACTAGGGAGGTATACGGGCTGAGTGTTCTTGTAGTGTGAGTAGAGAGGTTTACGTGCTGAGTCTTCTTGTAGTGTGACTAGGGAGGTATACGGGCTGAGTCTTCTTGTAGTGTGACTAGGGAGGTATACGGGCTGAGTCTTCTTGTAGTGTGACTAGGGAGGTATAGGGCTGAGTCTTCTTGGAGTGTGAGTAGAGAGGTTTACCTGCTGAGTCTTCTAGTAGTGTGACTAGGGAGGTATACGAGCCGAGTGTTCTTGTAGTGTGAGTAGAGAGGTTTACGTGTTGAGTCTTCTTGTAGTGTGACTAGGGAGGTATACGGGCTGAGTGTTCTTGTAGTGTGACTAGGGAGGTATACGGGCTGAGTGTTCTTGTAGTGTGAGTAGAGAGGTTTACGTGATGAGTCTTCTTGTAGTGTGACTAGGGAGGTATACGGGCTGAGTGTTCTTGTAGTGTGACTGGGGAGGTATACGGGCTGAGTCTTCTTGTAGTGTGACTAGAGAGGTATACGGGCTGAGTCTTCTTGTAGTGTGACTAGGGAGGTATACGGGCTGAGTCTTCTTGTAGTGTGACTAGGGAGGTATACGGGCTGAGTGTTCTTGTAGTGTGAGTAGAGAGGTTTACGTGCTGAGTCTTCTTGTAGTGTGACTAGGGAGGTATACGAGCCGAGTGTTCTTGTAGTGTCAGTAGAGAGGTTTACGTGCTGAGTCTTCTTGTAGTGTGACTAGGGAGGTATACGAGCCGAGTGTTCTTGTAGTGTGAGTAGAGAGGTATACGAGCCGAGTGTTCTAGCAGTCCGTATAACTCGGTCCGTATAATTCTCTTCTCACACTGCTAGAACACTCGGCCCATATACCTCTCTACTCACACTACAAGAACTTTTAGTGTGAGGAGAGAGGTATACGGGCGGTGTGTTCTTGTAGTGTGAGTAGAGAGGTATACAGGCCGAGTGTTCTTGTAGTGTGAGTAGAGAGGTATACGAGCCGAGTGTTCTTGTAGTGTGAGTAGAGAGGTATACGGGCTGAGAGTTCTTGTAGTGTAAATAGGAAGGTATACCCGTTGAGTGTTCTTGTAGTGTGAGTAGAGAGGTATACCGGTTGAGTGTTCTTGTAGTGTGAGTAGAGAGCTATACAGGCTGAGTGTTCTTGTAGTGTGAGTAGAGAGGTATCTAGCTGAGTGTTCTTGTAGTGTGAGAGGTATACGGGTTGAGTGTTCTTGTAGTGGAAATAGGAAGGTATACTTGCTGAGTGTTCTTGCAGTGTGAGTAGAGAGGGATATGAGCCGAGTGTTCTTGTAGTGTGAGTAGAGAGGTATACGGGCTGAGAGTTCTTGTAGTGTAAATAGGAAGGTATACCGGTTGAGTGTTCTTGTAGTGTGAGTAGAGAGGTTTACGTGCTGAGTCTTCTTGTAGTGTGACTAGGGAGGTATAAGGGCTGAGTCTTCTTGTAGTGTGACTAGGGAGGTATACGGGCTGAGTCTTCTTGTAGTGTGACTAGGGAGGTATAGGGCTGAGTCTTCTTGAAGTGTGAGTAGAGAGGTTAACGTGCTGAGTCTTCTTGTAGTGTGACTAGGGAGGTATAGGAGCCGAGTGTTCTTGTAGTGTGAGTAGAGAGGTTTACGTGCTGAGTCTTCTTGTAGTGTGACTAGGGAGGTATACGGGCTGAGTGTTCTTGTAGTGTGACTAGGGAGGTATACGGGCTGAGTGTTCTTGTAGTGTGAGTAGAGAGGTTTACGTGCTGAGTCTTCTTGTAGTGTGACTAGGGAGGTATACGGGCTGAGTCTTCTTGTAGTGTGACTAGGGAGGTATACGGGCTGAGTCTTCTTGTAGTGTGACTAGGGAGGTATAGGGCTGAGTCTTCTTGGAGTGTGAGTAGAGAGGTTTACGTGCTGAGTCTTCTTGTAGTGTGACTAGGGAGGTATACGGGCTGAGTCTTCTTGTAGTGTGACTAGGGAGGTATACGGGCTGAGTCTTCTTGTAGTGTGACTAGGGAGGTATAGGGCTGAGTCTTCTTGGAGTGTGAGTAGAGAGGTTTACCTGCTGAGTCTTCTAGTAGTGTGACTAGGGAGGTATACGAGCCGAGTGTTCTTGTAGTGTGAGTAGAGAGGTTTACGTGTTGAGTCTTCTTGTAGTGTGACTAGGGAGGTATACGGGCTGAGTGTTCTTGTAGTGTGACTAGGGAGGTATACGGGCTGAGTGTTCTTGTAGTGTGAGTAGAGAGGTTTACGTGCTGAGTCTTCTTGTAGTGTGACTAGGGAGGTATACGGGCTGAGTGTTCTTGTAGTGTGACTGGGGAGGTATACGGGCTGAGTCTTCTTGTAGTGTGACTAGAGAGGTATACGGGCTGAGTCTTCTTGTAGTGTGACTAGGGAGGTATACGGGCTGAGTCTTCTTGTAGTGTGACTAGGGAGGTATACGGGCTGAGTGTTCTTGTAGTGTGAGTAGAGAGGTTTACGTGCTGAGTCTTCTTGTAGTGTGACTAGGGAGGTATACGAGCCGAGTGTTCTTGTAGTGTGAGTAGAGAGGTATACGAGCCGAGTGTTCTAGCAGTCCGTATAACTCGGTCCGTATAATTCTCTTCTCACACTGCTAGAACACTCGGTACATATACCTCTCTACTCACACTACAAGAACTTTTAGTGTGAGGAGAGAGGTATACGGGCGGTGTGTTCTTGTAGTGTGAGTAGAGAGGTATACAGGCCGAGTGTTCTTGTAGTGTGAGTATAGAGGTATACGAGCCGAGTGTTCTTGTAGTGTGAGTAGAGAGGTATACGGGCTGAGAGTTCTTGTAGTGTAAATAGGAAGGTATACCCGTTGAGTGTTCTTGTTGTGTGAGTAGAGAGGTATACCGGTTGAGTGTTCTTGTAGTGTGAGTAGAGAGCTATACAGGCTGAGTGTTCTTGTAGTGTGAGTAGAGAGGTATCTAGCTGAGTGTTCTTGTAGTGTGAGAGGTATACGGGTTGAGTGTTCTTGTAGTGGAAATAGGAAGGTATACTTGCTGAGTGTTCTTGCAGTGTGAGTAGAGAGGGATATGAGCCGAGTGTTCTTGTAGTGTGAGTAGAGAGGTATACGGGCTGAGAGTTCTTGTAGTGTAAATAGGAAGGTATACCGGTTGAGTGTTCTTGTAGTGTGAGTAGAGAGGTTTACGTGCTGAGTCTTCTTGTAGTGTGACTAGGGAGGTATACGGGCTGAGTCTTCTTGTAGTGTGACTAGGGAGGTATACGGGCTGAGTCTTCTTGTAGTGTGACTAGGGAGGTATAGGGCTGAGTCTTCTTGAAGTGTGAGTAGAGAGGTTAACGTGCTGAGTCTTCTTGTAGTGTGAAGGGAGGTATACGAGCCGAGTGTTCTTGTAGTGTGAGTAGAGAGGTTTACGTGTTGAGTCTTCTTGTAGTGTGACTAGGGAGGTATACGGGCTGAGTGTTCTTGTAGTGTGACTAGGGAGGTATACGGGCTGAGTGTTCTTGTAGTGTGAGTAGAGAGGTTTACGTGCTGAGTCTTCTTGTAGTGTGACTAGGGAGGTATACGGGCTGAGTGTTCTTGTAGTGTGAGTAGAGAGGTTTACGTGCTGAGTCTTCTTGTAGGATGACTAGGGAGGTATACGAGCCGAGTGTTCTTGTAGTGTCTGTAGAGAGGTTTACGTGCTGAGTCTTCTTGTAGTGTGACTAGGGAGGTATACGAGCTGAGTCTTCTTGTAGTTTGACTAGGGAGGTATACGGGCTGAGTGTTCTTGTAGTGTGAGTAGAGAGGTTTACGTGCTGAGTCTTCTTGTAGTGTGACTAGGGAGGTATACGGGCTGAGTCTTCTTGTAGTGTGACTAGAGAGGTATACGGGCTGAGTCTTCTTGTAGTGTGACTAGGGAGGTATACGGGCTGAGTCTTCTTGTAGTGTGACTAGGGAGGTATACGGGCTGAGTGTTCTTGTAGTGTGAGTAGAGAGGTTTACGTGCTGAGTCTTCTTGTAGTGTGACTAGGGAGGTATACGAGCCGAGTGTTCTTGTAGTGTCAGTAGAGAGGTTTACGTGCTGAGTCTTCTTGTAGTGTGACTAGGGAGGTATACGAGCCGAGTGTTCTTGTAGTGTGAGTAGAGAGGTATACGAGCCGAGTGTTCTAGCAGTCCGTATAACTCGGTCCGTATAATTCTCTACTCACACTGCTAGAACACTCGGCCCATATACCTCTCTACTCACACTACAAGAACTTTTAGTGTGAGGAGAGAGGTATACGGGCGGTGTGTTCTTGTAGTGTGAGTAGAGAGGTATACAGGCCGAGTGTTCTTGTAGTGTGAGTAGAGAGGTATACGAGCCGAGTATTCTTGTAGTGTGAGTAGAGAGGTATACGGGCTGAGAGTTCTTGTAGTGTAAATAGGAAGGTATACCCGTTGAGTGTTCTTGTAGTGTGAGTAGAGAGGTATACCGGTTGAGTGTTCTTGTAGTGTGAGTAGAGAGGTATACAGGCTGAGTGTTCTTGTAGTGTGAGTAGAGAGGTATCTAGCTGAGTGTTTTTGTAGTGTGAGAGGTATACGGGTTGAGTGTTCTTGTAGTGTAAATAGGAAGGTATACTTGCTGAGTGTTCTTGCAGTGTGAGTAGAGAGGGATACGAGCCGAGTGTTCTTGTAGTGTGAGTACAGAGGTATACGGGCTGAGAGTTCTTGTAGTGTAAATAGGAAGGTATACCGGTTGAGTGTTCTTGTAGTGTGAGTAGAGAGGTATACGAGCCGAGTTTTCTTGTAGTGTGAGTAGAGAGGTATACGGGCTGAGAGTTCTTGTAGTGTAAATAGGAAGGTATACCGGTTGAGTGTTCTTGTAGTGTGAGTAGAGAGGTATAACGGTTGAGTGTTCTTGTAGTGTGAGTAGAGAGGTATACAGGCTGAGTGTTCTTGTAGTGTGAGTAGAGAGATATCTAGCTGAGTGTTCTTGTAGTGTGAGAGGTATACGGGTTGAGTGTTCTTGTAGTGTAAATAGGAAGGTATACTTGCTGAGTGTTCTTGCAGTGTGAGTAGAGAGGGATACGAGCCGAGTGTTCTTGTAGTGTGAGTACAGAGGTATACGGGCTGAGAGTTCTTGTAGTGTAAATAGGAAGGTATACCGGTTGAGTGTTCTTGTAGTGTGAGTAGAGAGGTATACGAGCCGAGTGTTCTTGTAGTGTGAGTAGAGAGGTATACGGGCTGAGAGTTCTTGTAGTGTAAATAGGAAGGTATACCGGTTGAGTGTTCTTGTAGTGTGAGTAGAGAGGTATACAGGCTGAGTGTTCTTGTAGTGTGAGTAGAGAGGTATCTAGCTGAGTGTTTTTGTAGTGTGAGAGGTATACGGGTTGAGTGTTCTTGTAGTGTAAATAGGAAGGTATACTTGCTGAGTGTTCTTGCAGTGTGAGTAGAGAGGGATACGAGCCGAGTGTTCTTGTAGTGTGAGTAGAGAGGTATACGGTCTGAGAGTTCTTGTAGTGTAAATAGGAAGGTATACCGGTTGAGTGTTCTTGTAGTGTGAGTAGAGAGGTAACTAGCTGAGTGTCCTTGTAGTGTGAAAGGTATACGGGTTGAGTGTTCTTGTAGTGTAAATAGGAAGGTAAACTGGCTGAGTGTTCTTGCAGTGTGAGTAGAGAGGAATACGAGCCAAGTGTTCTTGTTGTGTGAGTAGAGAGGTATACAGGCTGAGTGTTCTTGTAGTGTGAGTAGAGAGGTATCTAGCTGAGTGTTTTTGTAGTGTAAGAGGTATACGGGTTGAGTGTTCTTGTAGTGTGAGTAGAGAGGTATACAAGCCGAGTGTTCTTGTAGTGTGAGTAGAGAGGTATACAGGCTGAATGTTCTTGTAGTGTGAGTAGAGAGGTATACAAGCCGAGTGTTCTTGTAGTGTGAGTAGAGAGGTATACAAGGCGAGTGTTCTTGTAGTGTGAGTAGAGAGATATACGGGCGGTGTGTTCTTGTAGTATGAGTAGAGAGGTATACAAGCCGAGTGTTCTTGTAGTGTGAGTAGAGAGGTATACGAGCCGGGTGTTCTTGCAGTTTGAGTAGAGAGGTATACAGGCTGAGTGTTCTTGTAGGGTGAGTAGAGAGGTATACGAGCCGAGTGTTCTTGTAGTATGAGTAGAGAGGTATACGAGCCATGTGTTCTTGTAGTGTGAGTAGAGAGGTATACCGGTTGAGTGTTCTTGTAGTGTGAGTACAGAGGTATACAAGCCGAGTGTTCTTGTGGTGTGAGTAGAGAGGTATACGAGCCGAGTGTTCTTGTAGTGTGAGTAGAGAGGTATACAGGCTGAGTGTTCTTGTAGTGTGAGTGGAGAGGTATACGAGCCGAGTGTTCTTGTAGTGTGAGTAGAGAGGTATACAAGCCCAGAATTCTTGTAGTGTGAGTAGAGAGGTATACGAGCCGAGTGTTCTTGTAGTGTGAGTAGAGAGGTATACAAGCCGAGTGTTCTTGTAGTGTGAGTAGAGAGGTATATGAGCCGAGTGTTCTAGCAGTCCGTATAACTCAGTCCGTATCATTCTCTACTCACACTGCTAGAACACTCGGCCCATATACCTCTCTACTCACACTACAAGAACTTTTAGTGTGAGGAGAGAGGTATACGGGCGGTGTGTTCTTGTAGTGTGAGTAGAGAGGTATACAGGCTGAGTGTTCTTGTAGTGTGAGTAGAGAGGTATACGAGCCGAGTGTTCTTGTAGTGTGAGTAGAGAGGAATACCGGTTGAGTGTTCTTGTAGTGTGAGTAGAGATGTATACAAGCCGAGTGTTCTTGTAGTGTGAGTAGAGAGGTATACGAGCCGAGTGTTCTAGCAGTCTGTATAACTCAGTCCGTATAAGTCTCTCCTCACATTGCTAGAACACTCGGCCCATATACCTCTCTACTCACACTACAAGAACTTTTAGTGTGAGGAGAGAGGTATACGGGCGGTGTGTTCTTGTAGTGTGAGTAGGGAGGTATACAGGCTGAGTGTTCTTGTAGTGTGAGTAGAGAGGTATACGAGCCGAGTGTTCTTGTAGTGTGAGTAGAGAGGTATACGGGCTGAGAGTTCTTGTAGTGTAAATAGGATGGTATACCCGTTGAGTGTTCTTGTAGTGTGAGTAGAGAGGTATACGCGCTGATTGTTCTAGCAGTATGAATAGAGACGTATCTAGCTGAGTGTTCTTTTAGTGTGAGAGGTATACGGGTTGAGTGTTCTTGTAGTGTAAATAGGAAGATATACTGGCTGAGTGTTCTTGCAGTGTGAGTAGAGAGGGATACGAGCCGAGTGTTCTTGTAGTGTGAGTAGAGAGGTATACGGGCTGAGAGTTCTTGTAGTGTAATAGGAAGGTATACCGGTTGAGTGTTCTTGTAGTGTGAGTAGGGAGGTATACGGGCCGAGTGTTCTTGTAGTGTGAATAGGGATGTATACGGGCCGAGTGTTTTAGCAGTATGAGTAGAGAGGTATACGGGTCGAGTGTTCTTGTAGTGTGAGTAGAGGGGTATACCGGATGAGAGTTCTTGTAGTGTGAGTAGAGAGGTATACGAGCCGAGTGTTCTAGCAGTCCGTATAACTCAGTCCGTATAATTCTCTACTCACATTGCTAGAACGCTCGGCCCATATACCTCTCTACTCACACTACAAGAACTTTTAGTGTGAGGAAAGAGGTATACGGGCGGTGTGTTCTTGTAGTGTGAGTAGAGAGGTATACAGGCTGAGTGTTCTTGTAGTGTGAGTAGAGAGGTATACGAGTCGAGTGTTCTTGTAGTGTGAGTAAAGAGCTATACGGGCTGAGAGTTCTTGTAGTGTAAATAGAAAGGTATACCGGTTCAGTGTTATTGTAGTGTGAGTAGAGAGGTATACGGGCCGTGTGTTCTTGTAGTGTCAGTAGAGAGGTATAAGGGCTGAGTGTTCCAGGAATGTCAGTTGAGAGGTATACGGGCTGAGTGTTCAAGCAGTGTCAGTTGAGAGGTATAAGGGCAGAGTGTTCTTGTAGTGTGAGTAGAGAGGTATACGAGCCGAGTGTTCTTGTGAGTAGAGAGGTATACGGGTTGAGTGTTCTAGCAGTGTGTGTAGAGAGTTATACCGGCTGAGTGTGCTAGCAGTATGAAGAAAGAGTTATACGGGCTGAATGTTCTTGTAGTGTGAATAGGGATGTATACGGGCTGATTGTTCTAGCAGTATGAATAGAGACGTATCTAGCTGAGTGTTCTTTTAGTGTGAGAGGTATACGGGTTGAGTGTTCTTGTAGTGTAAATAGGAAGATATACTGGCTGAGTGTTCTTGCAGTGTGAGTAGAGAGGGATACGAGCCGAGTGTTCTTGTAGTGTGAGTAGAGAGGTATACGGGCTGAGAGTTCTTGTAGTGTAATAGGAAGGTATACCGGTTGAGTGTTCTTGTAGTGTGAGTAGGGAGGTATACGGGCCGAGTGTTCTTGTAGTGTGAATAGGGATGTATACGGGCCGAGTGTTTTAGCAGTATGAGTAGAGAGGTATACGGGTCGAGTGTTCTTGTAGTGTGAGTAGAGGGGTATACCGGATGAGAGTTCTTGTAGTGTGAGTAGAGAGGTATACGAGCCGAGTGTTCTAGCAGTCCGTATAACTCAGTCCGTATAATTCTCTACTCACATTGCTAGAACGCTCGGCCCATATACCTCTCTACTCACACTACAAGAACTTTTAGTGTGAGGAAAGAGGTATACGGGCGGTGTGTTCTTGTAGTGTGAGTAGAGAGGTATACAGGCTGAGTGTTCTTGTAGTGTGAGTAGAGAGGTATACGAGTCGAGTGTTCTTGTAGTGTGAGTAAAGAGCTATACGGGCTGAGAGTTCTTGTAGTGTAAATAGAAAGGTATACCGGTTCAGTGTTATTGTAGTGTGAGTAGAGAGGTATACGGGCCGTGTGTTCTTGTAGTGTCAGTAGAGAGGTATAAGGGCTGAGTGTTCCAGGAATGTCAGTTGAGAGGTATACGGGCTGAGTGTTCAAGCAGTGTCAGTTGAGAGGTATAAGGGCAGAGTGTTCTTGTAGTGTGAGTAGAGAGGTATACGAGCCGAGTGTTCTTGTGAGTAGAGAGGTATACGGGTTGAGTGTTCTAGCAGTGTGTGTAGAGAGTTATACCGGCTGAGTGTGCTAGCAGTATGAAGAAAGAGTTATACGGGCTGAATGTTCTTGTAGTGTGATTAGGGATGTATACGGGCCGAGTGTTCTAGCAGTATGAGTAGAGAGGTATACGGGCCGAGTGTTCTTGTAGTGTGAGTAGAGAGGTATACCGGATGAGTGTTCTTGTAGTGTGAGTAGAGAGGTATACGAGCCGAGTGTTCTAGCAGTCCGTATAACTCAGTCCGTATTATTCTCTACTCACATTGCTAGAACACTCGGCCCATATACCTCTCTACTCACACTACAAGAACTTTTAGTGTGAGGAGAGAGGTATACGGGCGGTGTGTTCTTGTAGTGTGAGTAGAGAGGTATACAGGCTGAGTGTTCTTGTAGTGTGAGTAGAGAGGTATACAAATCGAGTGTTCTTGTAGTGTGAGTAGAGAGGTAGTGTGAATAGGGATGTATACGGGCCGAGTGTTCTAGTAGTGTGCGTAGAGAGGTATGCTAGCCGAGTGTTCTTGTAGTGTGAGTAGAGAGGTATACCGGCTGAGTGTTCTAGGAGTGTCAGTTGAGAGGTATACGGGCTGAGAGTTCTTGTAGTGTAAATAGGAAGGTATACCCGTTGAGTGTTCTTGTAGTGTGAGTAGAGAGGTATACCGGTTGAGTGTTCTTGTAGTGTGAGTAGAGAGGTATACAGGGTGAGTGTTCTTGTAGTGTGCGTAGAGAGATATGCGAGCCGAGTGTTCTTGTAGTGTGAGTAGAGAGGTATACCGGCTGAGTGTTCTAGGAGTGTCAGTTGAGAGGTATACGGGCTGAGTGTTCTTGTAGTGTGAGTAGAGAGGTATACGAGCCGAGTGTTCTAGCAGTGTGATTAGGAATGTATACGGGCCGAGTGTTCTTGTAGTACGAGTAGAGAGGTATACATGCTGAGTGTTCTAGGAGTGTCAGTTGAGAGGTATACGGGCTGAGTGTTCTAGCAGTGTCAGTTGAGAGGTATACGGGCTGAGTGTTCTTGTAGTATGAGTAGAGTGGTATACCGGCTGAAAGTTCTTTTAGTGTTAATAGGAAGGTATAACGGCTGAGTGTTCTTGTAGTGTGAGTAGAGAGGTATACGAGCCGAGTGTTCTTGTAGTGTGAGTAGAGAGGTTTACCTGCTGAGTCTTCTAGTAGTGTGACTAGGGAGGTATACGAGCCGAGTGTTCTTGTAGTGTGAGTAGAGAGGTTTACGTGTTGAGTCTTCTTGTAGTGTGACTAGGGAGGTATACGGGCTGAGTGTTCTTGTAGTGTGACTAGGGAGGTATACGGGCTGAGTGTTCTTGTAGTGTGAGTAGAGAGGTTTACGTGCTGAGTCTTCTTGTAGTGTGACTAGGGAGGTATACGGGCTGAGTGTTCTTGTAGTGTGACTGGGGAGGTATACGGGCTGAGTCTTCTTGTAGTGTGACTAGAGAGGTATACGGGCTGAGTCTTCTTGTAGTGTGACTAGGGAGGTATACGGGCTGAGTCTTCTTGTAGTGTGACTAGGGAGGTATACGGGCTGAGTGTTCTTGTAGTGTGAGTAGAGAGGTTTACGTGCTGAGTCTTCTTGTAGTGTGACTAGGGAGGTATACGAGCCGAGTGTTCTTGTAGTGTGAGTAGAGAGGTATACGAGCCGAGTGTTCTAGCAGTCCGTATAACTCGGTCCGTATAATTCTCTTCTCACACTGCTAGAACACTCGGTACATATACCTCTCTACTCACACTACAAGAACTTTTAGTGTGAGGAGAGAGGTATACGGGCGGTGTGTTCTTGTAGTGTGAGTAGAGAGGTATACAGGCCGAGTGTTCTTGTAGTGTGAGTATAGAGGTATACGAGCCGAGTGTTCTTGTAGTGTGAGTAGAGAGGTATACGGGCTGAGAGTTCTTGTAGTGTAAATAGGAAGGTATACCCGTTGAGTGTTCTTGTAGTGTGAGTAGAGAGGTATACCGGTTGAGTGTTCTTGTAGTGTGAGTAGAGAGCTATACAGGCTGAGTGTTCTTGTAGTGTGAGTAGAGAGGTATCTAGCTGAGTGTTCTTGTAGTGTGAGAGGTATACGGGTTGAGTGTTCTTGTAGTGGAAATAGGAAGGTATACTTGCTGAGTGTTCTTGCAGTGTGAGTAGAGAGGGATATGAGCCGAGTGTTCTTGTAGTGTGAGTAGAGAGGTATACGGGCTGAGAGTTCTTGTAGTGTAAATAGGAAGGTATACCGGTTGAGTGTTCTTGTAGTGTGAGTAGAGAGGTTTACGTGCTGAGTCTTCTTGTAGTGTGACTAGGGAGGTATACGGGCTGAGTCTTCTTGTAGTGTGACTAGGGAGGTATACGGGCTGAGTCTTCTTGTAGTGTGACTAGGGAGGTATAGGGCTGAGTCTTCTTGAAGTGTGAGTAGAGAGGTTAACGTGCTGAGTCTTCTTGTAGTGTGAAGGGAGGTATACGAGCCGAGTGTTCTTGTAGTGTGAGTAGAGAGGTTTACGTGTTGAGTCTTCTTGTAGTGTGACTAGGGAGGTATACGGGCTGAGTGTTCTTGTAGTGTGACTAGGGAGGTATACGGGCTGAGTGTTCTTGTAGTGTGAGTAGAGAGGTTTACGTGCTGAGTCTTCTTGTAGTGTGACTAGGGAGGTATACGGGCTGAGTGTTCTTGTAGTGTGAGTAGAGAGGTTTACGTGCTGAGTCTTCTTGTAGGATGACTAGGGAGGTATACGAGCCGAGTGTTCTTGTAGTGTCTGTAGAGAGGTTTACGTGCTGAGTCTTCTTGTAGTGTGACTAGGGAGGTATACGAGCTGAGTCTTCTTGTAGTTTGACTAGGGAGGTATACGGGCTGAGTGTTCTTGTAGTGTGAGTAGAGAGGTTTACGTGCTGAGTCTTCTTGTAGTGTGACTAGGGAGGTATACGGGCTGAGTCTTCTTGTAGTGTGACTAGAGAGGTATACGGGCTGAGTCTTCTTGTAGTGTGACTAGGGAGGTATACGGGCTGAGTCTTCTTGTAGTGTGACTAGGGAGGTATACGGGCTGAGTGTTCTTGTAGTGTGAGTAGAGAGGTTTACGTGCTGAGTCTTCTTGTAGTGTGACTAGGGAGGTATACGAGCCGAGTGTTCTTGTAGTGTCAGTAGAGAGGTTTACGTGCTGAGTCTTCTTGTAGTGTGACTAGGGAGGTATACGAGCCGAGTGTTCTTGTAGTGTGAGTAGAGAGGTATACGAGCCGAGTGTTCTAGCAGTCCGTATAACTCGGTCCGTATAATTCTCTACTCACACTGCTAGAACACTCGGCCCATATACCTCTCTACTCACACTACAAGAACTTTTAGTGTGAGGAGAGAGGTATACGGGCGGTGTGTTCTTGTAGTGTGAGTAGAGAGGTATACAGGCCGAGTGTTCTTGTAGTGTGAGTAGAGAGGTATACGAGCCGAGTATTCTTGTAGTGTGAGTAGAGAGGTATACGGGCTGAGAGTTCTTGTAGTGTAAATAGGAAGGTATACCCGTTGAGTGTTCTTGTAGTGTGAGTAGAGAGGTATACCGGTTGAGTGTTCTTGTAGTGTGAGTAGAGAGGTATACAGGCTGAGTGTTCTTGTAGTGTGAGTAGAGAGGTATCTAGCTGAGTGTTTTTGTAGTGTGAGAGGTATACGGGTTGAGTGTTCTTGTAGTGTAAATAGGAAGGTATACTTGCTGAGTGTTCTTGCAGTGTGAGTAGAGAGGGATACGAGCCGAGTGTTCTTGTAGTGTGAGTACAGAGGTATACGGGCTGAGAGTTCTTGTAGTGTAAATAGGAAGGTATACCGGTTGAGTGTTCTTGTAGTGTGAGTAGAGAGGTATACGAGCCGAGTTTTCTTGTAGTGTGAGTAGAGAGGTATACGGGCTGAGAGTTCTTGTAGTGTAAATAGGAAGGTATACCGGTTGAGTGTTCTTGTAGTGTGAGTAGAGAGGTATAAGGGTTGAGTGTTCTTGTAGTGTGAGTAGAGAGGTATACAGGCTGAGTGTTCTTGTAGTGTGAGTAGAGAGATATCTAGCTGAGTGTTCTTGTAGTGTGAGAGGTATACGGGTTGAGTGTTCTTGTAGTGTAAATAGGAAGGTATACTTGCTGAGTGTTCTTGCAGTGTGAGTAGAGAGGGATACGAGCCGAGTGTTCTTGTAGTGTGAGTAGAGAGGTATACGGGCTGAGAGTTCTTGTAGTGTAAATAGGAAGGTATACCGGTTGAGTGTTCTTGTAGTGTGAGTAGAGAGGTATACGAGCCGAGTGTTCTTGTAGTGTGAGTAGAGAGGTATACGGGCTGAGAGTTCTTGTAGTGTAAATAGGAAGGTATACCGGTTGAGTGTTCTTGTAGTGTGAGTAGAGAGGTATACAGGCTGAGTGTTCTTGTAGTGTGAGTAGAGAGGTATCTAGCTGAGTGTTTTTGTAGTGTGAGAGGTATACGGGTTGAGTGTTCTTGTAGTGTAAATAGGAAGGTATACTTGCTGAGTGTTCTTGCAGTGTGAGTAGAGAGGGATACGAGCCGAGTGTTCTTGTAGTGTGAGTAGAGAGGTATACGGGCTGAGAGTTCTTGTAGTGTAAATAGGAAGGTATACCGGTTGAGTGTTCTTGTAGTGTGAGTAGAGAGGTAACTAGCTGAGTGTCCTTGTAGTGTGAAAGGTATACGGGTTGAGTGTTCTTGTAGTGTAAATAGGAAGGTAAACTGGCTGAGTGTTCTTGCAGTGTGAGTAGAGAGGAATACGAGCCAAGTGTTCTTGTTGTGTGAGTAGAGAGGTATACAGGCTGAGTGTTCTTGTAGTGTGAGTAGAGAGGTATCTAGCTGAGTGTTTTTGTAGTGTGAGAGGTATACGGGTTGAGTGTTCTTGTAGTGTGAGTAGAGAGGTATACAAGCCGAGTGTTCTTGTAGTGTGAGTAGAGAGGTATACAGGCTGAATGTTCTTGTAGTGTGAGTAGAGAGGTATACAAGCCGAGTGTTCTTGTAGTGTGAGTAGAGAGGTATACAAGGCGAGTGTTCTTGTAGTGTGAGTAGAGAGATATACGGGCGGTGTGTTCTTGTAGTATGAGTAGAGAGGTATACAAGCCGAGTGTTCTTGTAGTGTGAGTAGAGAGGTATACGAGCCGAGTGTTCTTGCAGTTTGAGTAGAGAGGTATACAGGCTGAGTGTTCTTGTAGGGTGAGTAGAGAGGTATACGAGCCGAGTGTTCTTGTAGTATGAGTAGAGAGGTATACGAGCCATGTGTTCTTGTAGTGTGAGTAGAGAGGTATACCGGTTGAGTGTTCTTGTAGTGTGAGTACAGAGGTATACAAGCCGAGTGTTCTTGTGGTGTGAGTAGAGAGGTATACGAGCCGAGTGTTCTTGTAGTGTGAGTAGAGAGGTATACAGGCTGAGTGTTCTTGTAGTGTGAGTGGAGAGGTATACGAGCCGAGTGTTCTTGTAGTGTGAGTAGAGAGGTATACAAGCCCAGAATTCTTGTAGTGTGAGTAGAGAGGTATACGAGCCGAGTGTTCTTGTAGTGTGAGTAGAGAGGTATACAAGCCGAGTGTTCTTGTAGTGTGAGTAGAGAGGTATATGAGCCGAGTGTTCTAGCAGTCCGTATAACTCAGTCCGTATCATTCTCTACTCACACTGCTAGAACACTCGGCCCATATACCTCTCTACTCACACTACAAGAACTTTTAGTGTGAGGAGAGAGGTATACGGGCGGTGTGTTCTTGTAGTGTGAGTAGAGAGGTATACAGGCTGAGTGTTCTTGTAGTGTGAGTAGAGAGGTATACGAGCCGAGTGTTCTTGTAGTGTGAGTAGAGAGGAATACCGGTTGAGTGTTCTTGTAGTGTGAGTAGAGATGTATACAAGCCGAGTGTTCTTGTAGTGTGAGTAGAGAGGTATACGAGCCGAGTGTTCTAGCAGTCTGTATAACTCAGTCCGTATAAGTCTCTCCTCACATTGCTAGAACACTCGGCCCATATACCTCTCTACTCACACTACAAGAACTTTTAGTGTGAGGAGAGAGGTATACGGGCGGTGTGTTCTTGTAGTGTGAGTAGGGAGGTATACAGGCTGAGTGTTCTTGTAGTGTGAGTAGAGAGGTATACGAGCCGAGTGTTCTTGTAGTGTGAGTAGAGAGGTATACGGGCTGAGAGTTCTTGTAGTGTAAATAGGATGGTATACCCGTTGAGTGTTCTTGTAGTGTGAGTAGAGAGGTATACGGGCTGATTGTTCTAGCAGTATGAATAGAGACGTATCTAGCTGAGTGTTCTTTTAGTGTGAGAGGTATACGGGTTGAGTGTTCTTGTAGTGTAAATAGGAAGATATACTGGCTGAGTGTTCTTGCAGTGTGAGTAGAGAGGGATACGAGCCGAGTGTTCTTGTAGTGTGAGTAGAGAGGTATACGGGCTGAGAGTTCTTGTAGTGTAATAGGAAGGTATACCGGTTGAGTGTTCTTGTAGTGTGAGTAGGGAGGTATACGGGCCGAGTGTTCTTGTAGTGTGAATAGGGATGTATACGGGCCGAGTGTTTTAGCAGTATGAGTAGAGAGGTATACGGGTCGAGTGTTCTTGTAGTGTGAGTAGAGGGGTATACCGGATGAGAGTTCTTGTAGTGTGAGTAGAGAGGTATACGAGCCGAGTGTTCTAGCAGTCCGTATAACTCAGTCCGTATAATTCTCTACTCACATTGCTAGAACGCTCGGCCCATATACCTCTCTACTCACACTACAAGAACTTTTAGTGTGAGGAAAGAGGTATACGGGCGGTGTGTTCTTGTAGTGTGAGTAGAGAGGTATACAGGCTGAGTGTTCTTGTAGTGTGAGTAGAGAGGTATACGAGTCGAGTGTTCTTGTAGTGTGAGTAAAGAGCTATACGGGCTGAGAGTTCTTGTAGTGTAAATAGAAAGGTATACCGGTTGAGTGTTATTGTAGTGTGAGTAGAGAGGTATACGGGCCGTGTGTTCTTGTAGTGTCAGTAGAGAGGTATAAGGGCTGAGTGTTCCAGGAATGTCAGTTGAGAGGTATACGGGCTGAGTGTTCAAGCAGTGTCAGTTGAGAGGTATACGGGCTGAGTGTTCTTGTAGTATGAGTAGAGTGGTATACCGGCTGAAAGTTCTTTTAGTGTTAATAGGAAGGTATAACGGCTGAGTGTTCTTGTAGTGTGAGTAGAGAGGTATACGAGCCGAGTGTTCTTGTAGTGTGAGTAGAGAGGTTTACCTGCTGAGTCTTCTAGTAGTGTGACTAGGGAGGTATACGAGCCGAGTGTTCTTGTAGTGTGAGTAGAGAGGTTTACGTGTTGAGTCTTCTTGTAGTGTGACTAGGGAGGTATACGGGCTGAGTGTTCTTGTAGTGTGACTAGGGAGGTATACGGGCTGAGTGTTCTTGTAGTGTGAGTAGAGAGGTTTACGTGCTGAGTCTTCTTGTAGTGTGACTAGGGAGGTATACGGGCTGAGTGTTCTTGTAGTGTGACTGGGGAGGTATACGGGCTGAGTCTTCTTGTAGTGTGACTAGAGAGGTATACGGGCTGAGTCTTCTTGTAGTGTGACTAGGGAGGTATACGGGCTGAGTCTTCTTGTAGTGTGACTAGGGAGGTATACGGGCTGAGTGTTCTTGTAGTGTGAGTAGAGAGGTTTACGTGCTGAGTCTTCTTGTAGTGTGACTAGGGAGGTATACGAGCCGAGTGTTCTTGTTGTGTCAGTAGAGAGGTTTACGTGCTGAGTCTTCTTGTAGTGTGACTAGGGAGGTATACGAGCCGAGTGTTCTTGTAGTGTGAGTAGTGAGGTATACGAGCCGAGTGTTCTAGCAGTCCGTATAACTCGGTCCGTATAATTCTCTACTCACACTGCTAGAACACTCGGCCCATATACCTCTCTACTCACACTACAAGAACTTTTAGTGTGAGGAGAGAGGTATACGGGCGGTGTGTTCTTGTAGTGTGAGTAGAGAGGTATACAGGCCGAGTGTTCTTGTAGTGTGAGTAGAGAGGTATACGAGCCGAGTGTTCTTGTAGTGTGAGTAGAGAGGTATACGGGCTGAGAGTTCTTGTAGTGTAAATAGGAAGGTATACCCGTTGAGTGTTCTTGTAGTGTGAGTAGAGAGGTATACCGGTTGAGTGTTCTTGTAGTGTGAGTAGAGAGGTATACAGGCTGAGTGTTCTTGTAGTGTGAGTAGAGAGGTATCTAGCTGAGTGTTCTTGTAGTGTGAGAGGTATACGGGTTGAGTGTTCTTGTAGTGTAAATAGGAAGGTATACTTGCTGAGTGTTCTTGCAGTGTGAGTAGAGAGGGATATGAGCCGAGTGTTCTTGTAGTGTGAGTAGAGAGGTATACGGGCTGAGAGTTCTTGTAGTATAAATAGGAAGGTATACCGGTTGAGTGTTCTTGTAGTGTGAGTAGAGAGGTTTACGTGCAGAGTCTTCTTGTAGTGTGACTAGGGAGGTATACGGGCTGAGTCTTCTTGTAGTGTGACTAGGGAGGTATACGGGCTGAGTCTTCTTGTAGTGTGACTAGGGAGGTATAGGGCTGAGTCTTCTTGGAGTGTGAGTAGAGAGGTTAACGTGCTGAGTCTTCTTGTAGTGTGACTAGGGAGGTATACGAGCCGAGTGTTCTTGTAGTGTGAGTAGAGAGGTTTACGTGTTGAGTCTTCTTGTAGTGTGACTAGGGAGGTATACGGGCTGAGTGTTCTTGTAGTGTGACTAGGTAGGTATACGGGCTGAGTGTTCTTGTAGTGTGAGTAGAGAGGTTTACGTGCTGAGTCTTCTTGTAGTGTGACTAGGGAGGTATACGGGCTGAGTGTTCTTGTAGTGTGAGTAGAGAGGTTTACGTGCTGAGTCTTCTTGTAGGATGACTAGGGAGGTATACGAGCCGAGTGTTCTTGTAGTGTCAGTAGAGAGGTTTACGTGCTGAGTCTT
Organism: Sipunculus nudus; assembly: GCA_026874595.1. NCBI lineage: Eukaryota > Metazoa > Annelida > Sipuncula > Golfingiida > Sipunculidae > Sipunculus > Sipunculus nudus. Next base: position 30,840,923 of record CM049309.1, read on the forward strand.
CTTGTAGTGTGACTAGGGAGGTATACGAGCTGAGTCTTCTTGTAGTGTGACTAGGGAGGTATACGGGCTGAGTGTTCTTGTAGTGTGAGTAGAGAGGTTTACGTGCTGAGTCTTCTTGTAGTGTGACTAGGGAGGTATACGGGCTGAGTCTTCTTGTAGTGTGACTAGAGAGGTATACGGGCTGAGTCTTCTTGTAGTGTGACTAGGGAGGTATACGGGCTGAGTCTTCTTGTAGTGTGACTAGGGAGGTATACGGGCTGAGTGTTCTTGTAGTGTGAGTAGAGAGGTTTACGTGCTGAGTCTTCTTGTAGTGTGACTAGGGAGGTATACGAGCCGAGTGTTCTTGTAGTGTCAGTAGAGAGGTTTACGTGCTGAGTCTTCTTGTAGTGTGACTAGGGAGGTATACGAGCCGAGTGTTCTTGTAGTGTGAGTAGAGAGGTATACGAGCCGAGTGTTCTAGCAGTCCGTATAACTCGGTCCGTATAATTCTCTACTCACACTGCTAGAACACTCGGCCCATATACCTCTCTACTCACACTACAAGAACTTTTAGTGTGAGGAGAGAGGTATACGGGCGGTGTGTTCTTGTAGTGTGAGTAGAGAGGTATACAGGCCGAGTGTTCTTGTAGCGTGAGTAGAGAGGTATACGAGCCGAGTATTCTTGTAGTGTGAGTAGAGAGGTATACGGGCTGAGAGTTCTTGTAGTGTAAATAGGAAGGTATACCCGTTGAGTGTTCTTGTAGTGTGAGTAGAGAGGTATACCGGTTGAGTGTTCTTGTAGTGTGAGTAGAGAGGTATACAGGCTGAGTGTTCTTGTAGTGTGAGTAGAGAAGTATCTAGCTGAGTGTTCTTGTAGTGTGTGAGGTATACGGGTTGAGTGTTCTTGTAGTGTAAATAGGAAGGTATACTTGCTGAGTGTTCTTGCAGTGTGAGTAGAGAGGGATACGAGCCGAGTGTTCTTGTAGTGTGAGTAGAGAGGTATACGGGCTGAGAGTTCTTGTAGTGTAAATAGGAAGGTATACCGGTTGAGTGTTCTTGTAGTGTGAGTAGAGAGGTATACGAGCCGAGTGTTCTTGTAGTGTGAGTAGAGAGGTATACGGGCTGAGAGTTCTTGTAGTGTAAATAGGAAGGTATACCGGTTGAGTGTTCTTGTAGTGTGAGTAGAGAGGTATACCGGTTGAGTGTTCTTGTAGTGTGAGTAGAGAGGTATACAGGTTGAGTGTTCTTGTAGTGTGAGTAGAGAGATATCTAGCTGAGTGTTCTTGTAGTGTGAGAGGTATACGGGTTGAGTGTTCTTGTAGTGTAAATAGGAAGGTATACTTGCTGAGTGTTCTTGCAGTGTGAGTAGAGAGGGATACGAGCCGAGTGTTCTTGTAGTGTGAGTAGAGAGGTATACGGGCTGAGAGTTCTTGTAGTGTAAATAGGAAGGTATACCGGTTGAGTGTTCTTGTAGTGTGAGTAGGGAGGTATACGAGCCGAGTGTTCTTGTAGTGTGAGTAGAGAGGTATACGAGCCGAGTGTTCTTGTAGTGTGAGTAGAGAGGTATACGGGCTGAGAGTTCTTGTAGTGTAAATAGGAAGGTATACCGGTTGAGTGTTCTTGTAGTGTGAGTAGAGAGGTATACAGGCTGAGTGTTCTTGTAGTGTGAGTAGAGAGGTATCTAGCTGAGTGTTCTTGTAGTGTGAGAGGTATACGGGTTGAGTGTTCTTGTAGTGTAAATAGGAAGGTATACTTGCTGAGTGTTCTTGCAGTGTGAGTAGAGAGGGATACGAGCCGAGTGTTCTTGTAGTGTGAGTAGAGAGGTATACGGGCTGAGAGTTCTTGTAGTGTAAATAGGAAGGTATACCGGTTGAGTGTTCTTGTAGTGTGAGTAGAGAGGTAACTAGCTGAGTGTCCTTGTATTGTGAAAGGTATACGGGTTGAGTGTTCTTGTAGTGTAAATAGGAAGGTAAACTGGCTGAGTGTTCTTGCAGTGTGAGTAGAGAGGAATACGAGCCAAGTGTTCTTGTTGTGTGAGTAGAGAGGTATACGGGCTGATTGTTCTAACAGTATGAGTAGAGAGGTATCTAGCTGAGTGTTCTTGTAGTGTGAGAGGTATACGGGTTGAGTGCTCTTGTAGTGTAAATAGGAAGGTAAACTGGCTGAGTCTTCTTGTAGTGTGACTAGGGAGGTATACGGGCTGAGTGTTCTTGTAGTGTGAGTAGAGAGGTTTACGTGCTGAGTCTTCTTGTAGTGTGACTAGGGAGGTATACGAGCCGAGTGTTCTTGTAGTGTCAGTAGAGAGGTTTACGTGCTGAGTCTTCTTGTAGTGTGACTAGGGAGGTATACGAGCCGAGTGTTCTTGTAGTGTGAGTAGAGAGGTATACGAGCCGAGTGTTCTAGCAGTCCGTATAACTCGGTCCGTATAATTCTCTACTCACACTGCTAGAACACTCGGCCCATATACCTCTCTATTCACACTACAAGAACTTTTAGTGTGAGGAGAGAGGTATACGGGCGGTGTGTTCTTGTAGTGTGAGTAGAGAGGTATACAGGCCGAGTGTTCTTGTAGCGTGAGTAGAGAGGTATACGAGCCGAGTATTCTTGTAGTGTGAGTAGAGAGGTATACGGGCTGAGAGTTCTTGTAGTGTAAATAGGAAGGTATACCCGTTGAGTGTTCTTGTAGTGTGAGTAGAGAGGTATACCGGTTGAGTGTTCTTGTAGTGTGAGTAGAGAGGTATACAGGCTGAGTGTTCTTGTAGTGTGAGTAGAGAGGTATACAGGCTGAGTGTTCTTGTAGTGTGTGAGGTATACGGGTTGAGTGTTCTTGTAGTGTAAATAGGAAGGTATACTTGCTGAGTGTTCTTGCAGTGTGAGTAGAGAGGGATACGAGCCGAGTGTTCTTGTAGTGTGAGTAGAGAGGTATACGGGCTGAGAGTTCTTGTAGTGTAAATAGGAAGGTATACCGGTTGAGTGTTCTTGTAGTGTGAGTAGAGAGGTATACGAGCCGAGTGTTCTTGTAGTGTGAGTAGAGAGGTATACGGGCTGAGAGTTCTTGTAGTGTAAATAGGAAGGTATACCGGTTGAGTGTTCTTGTAGTGTGAGTAGAGAGGTATACCGGTTGAGTGTTCTTGTAGTGTGAGTAGAGAGGTATACAGGTTGAGTGTTCTTGTAGTGTGAGTAGAGAGATATCTAGCTGAGTGTTCTTGTAGTGTGAGAGGTATACGGGTTGAGTGTTCTTGTAGTGTAAATAGGAAGGTATACTTGCTGAGTGTTCTTGCAGTGTGAGTAGAGAGGGATACGAGCCGAGTGTTCTTGTAGTGTGAGTAGAGAGGTATACGGGCTGAGAGTTCTTGTAGTGTAAATAGGAAGGTATACCGGTTGAGTGTTCTTGTAGTGTGAGTAGGGAGGTATACGAGCCGAGTGTTCTTGTAGTGTGAGTAGAGAGGTATACGAGCCGAGTGTTCTTGTAGTGTGAGTAGAGAGGTATACGGGCTGAGAGTTCTTGTAGTGTAAATAGGAAGGTATACCGGTTGAGTGTTCTTGTAGTGTGAGTAGAGAGGTATACAGGCTGAGTGTTCTTGTAGTGTGAGTAGAGAGGTATCTAGCTGAGTGTTCTTGTAGTGTGAGAGGTATACGGGTTGAGTGTTCTTGTAGTGTAAATAGGAAGGTATACTTGCTGAGTGTTCTTGCAGTGTGAGTAGAGAGGGATACGAGCCGAGTGTTCTTGTAGTGTGAGTAGAGAGGTATACGGGCTGAGAGTTCTTGTAGTGTAAATAGGAAGGTATACCGGTTGAGTGTTCTTGTAGTGTGAGTAGAGAGGTAACTAGCTGAGTGTCCTTGTATTGTGAAAGGTATACGGGTTGAGTGTTCTTGTAGTGTAAATAGGAAGGTAAACTGGCTGAGTGTTCTTGCAGTGTGAGTAGAGAGGAATACGAGCCAAGTGTTCTTGTTGTGTGAGTAGAGAGGTATACGGGCTGATTGTTCTAACAGTATGAGTAGAGAGGTATCTAGCTGAGTGTTCTTGTAGTGTGAGAGGTATACGGGTTGAGTGCTCTTGTAGTGTAAATAGGAAGGTAAACTGGCTGAGTGTTCTTGCAGTGTGAGTTGAGAGGGATACGAGCCAAGTGTTCTTGTAGTGTGAGTAGAGAGGTATACAGGCTGAGAGTTCTTGTAGTGTGAGTAGAGAGGTATATCGGTTGAGTGTTCTAGCAGTCCGTATAACTCAGTCCGTATAATTCTCTTCTCACACTGCTAGAACACTCGGCCCATATACCTCTCTACTCACACTACAAGAACTTTTAGTGTGAGGAGAGAGGTATACGGGCGGAGTGTTCTTGTAGTGTGAGTAGAGAGGTATACGAGCCGAGTATTCTTGTAGTGTGAGTAGAGAGGTATACAGGCTGAGTGTTCTTGTAGTGTGAGTAGAGAGGTATACGAGCCGAGTGTTCTTGTAGTGTGAGTAGAGAGGTATACGAGCCGAGTGTTCTTGTAGTGTGAGTAGAGAGGTATACCGGTTGAGTGTTCTTGTAGTGTGAGTAGAGAGGTATACAAGCCGAGTGTTCTTGTAGTGTGAGTAGAGAGGTATACAGGCTGAATGTTCTTGTAGTGTGAGTAGAGAGGTATACAAGCCGAGTGTTCTTGTAGTGTGAGTAGAGAGGTATACAAGGCGAGTGTTCTTGTAGTGTGAGTAGAGAGGTATACGGGCTGAGAGTTCTTGTAGTGTAAATAGGAAGGTATACCGGTTGAGTGTTCTTGTAGTGTGAGTAGAGAGGTATACCGGTTGAGTGTTCTTGTAGTGTGAGTAGAGAGGTATACAGGCTGAGTGTTCTTGTACTGTGAGTAGAGAGATATCTAGCTGAGTGTTCTTGTAGTGTGAGAGGTATACGGGTTGAGTGTTCTTGTAGTGTAAATAGGAAGGTATACTTGCTGAGTGTTCTTGCAGTGTGAGTAGAGAGGGATACGAGCCGAGTGTTCTTGTAGTGTGAGTAGAGAGGTATACGGGCTGAGAGTTCTTGTAGTGTAAATAGGAAGGTATACCGGTTGAGTGTTCTTGTAGTGTGAGTAGGGAGGTATACGAGCCGAGTGTTCTTGTAGTGTGAGTAGAGAGGTATACGAGCCGAGTGTTCTTGTAGTGTGAGTAGAGAGGTATACGGGCTGAGAGTTCTTGTAGTGTAAATAGGAAGGTATACCGGTTGAGTGTTCTTGTAGTGTGAGTAGAGAGGTATACAGGCTGAGTGTTCTTGTAGTGTGAGTAGAGAGGTATCTAGCTGAGTGTTCTTGTAGTGTGAGAGGTATACGGGTTGAGTGTTCTTGTAGTGTAAATAGGAAGGTATACTTGCTGAGTGTTCTTGCAGTGTGAGTAGAGAGGGATACGAGCCGAGTGTTCTTGTAGTGTGAGTAGAGAGGTATACGGGCTGAGAGTTCTTGTAGTGTAAATAGGAAGGTATACCGGTTGAGTGTTCTTGTAGTGTGAGTAGAGAGGTAACTAGCTGAGTGTCCTTGTAGTGTGAAAGGTATACGGGTTGAGTGTTCTTGTAGTGTAAATAGGAAGGTAAACTGGCTGAGTGTTCTTGCAGTGTGAGTAGAGAGGAATACGAGCCAAGTGTTCTTGTTGTGTGAGTAGAGAGGTATACGGGCTGATTGTTCTAACAGTATGAGTAGAGAGGTATCTAGCTGAGTGTTCTTGTAGTGTGAGAGGTATACGGGTTGAGTGCTCTTGTAGTGTAAATAGGAAGGTAAACTGGCTGAGTGTTCTTGCAGTGTGAGTTGAGAGGGATACGAGCCAAGTGTTCTTGTAGTGTGAATAGAGAGGTATACAGGCTGAGAGTTCTTGTAGTGTGAGTAGAGAGGTATATCGGTTGAGTGTTCTAGCAGTATGAGTAGAGAGATATACGAGCCGAGTGTTCTAGCAGTCCGTATAACTCAGTCCGTATAATTCTCTTCTCACACTGCTAGAACACTCGGCCCATATACCTCTCTACTCACACTACAAGAACTTTTAGTGTGAGGAGAGAGGTATACGGGCGGAGTGTTCTTGTAGTGTGAGTAGAGAGGTATACGAGCCGAGTATTCTTGTAGTGTGAGTAGAGAGGTATACAGGCTGAGTGTTCTTGTAGTGTGAGTAGAGAGGTATACGAGCCGAGTGTTCTTGTAGTGTGAGTAGAGAGGTATACGAGCCGAGTGTTCTTGTAGTGTGAGTAGAGAGGTATACCGGTTGAGTGTTCTTGTAGTGTGAGTAGAGAGGTATACAAGGCGAGTGTTCTTGTAGTGTGAGTAGAGAGGTATACAGGCTGAATGTTCTTGTAGTGTGAGTAGAGAGGTATACAAGCCGAGTGTTCTTGTAGTGTGAGTAGAGAGGTATACAAGGCGAGTGTTCTTGTAGTGTGAGTAGAGAGATAAACGGGCGGTGTGTTCTTGTAGTGTGAGTAGAGAGGTATACAAGCCGAGTGTTCTTGTAGTGTGAGTAGAGAGGTATACGAGCCGAGTGTTCTTGCAGTGTGAGTAGAGAGGTATACAGGCTGAGTGTTCTTGTAGGGTGAGTAGAGAGGTATACGAGCCGAGTGTTCTTGTAGTATGAGTAGAGAGGTATACGAGCCATGTGTTCTTGTAGTGTGAGTAGAGAGGTATACCGGTTGAGTGTTCTTGTAGTGTGAGTACAGAGGTATACAAGCCGAGTGTTCTTGTGGTGTGAGTAGAGAGGTATACGAGCCGAGTGTTCTTGTAGTGTGAGTAGAGAGGTATACAGGCTGAGTGTTCTTGTAGTGTGAGTGGAGAGGTATACGAGCCGAGTGTTCTTGTAGTGTGAGTAGAGAGGTATACAAGCCCAGAGTTCTTGTAGTGTGAGTAGAGAGGTATACAGGCTGAGTGTTCTTGTAGTGTGAGTAGAGAGGTATACGAGCCGAGTGTTCTTGTAGTGTGAGTAGAGAGGTATACAAGCCGAGTGTTCTTGTAGTGTGAGTAGAGAGGTATATGAGCCGAGTGTTCTAGCAGTCCGTATAACTCAGTCCGTATAATTCTCTACTCACACTGCTAGAACACTCGGCCCATATACCTCTCTACTCACACTACAAGAACTTTTAGTGTGAGGAGAGAGGTATACGGGCGGTGTGTTCTTGTAGTGTGAGTAGAGAGGTATACAGGCTGAGTGTTCTTGTAGTGTGAGTAGAGAGGTATACGAGCCGAGTGTTCTTGTAGTGTGAGTAGAGAGGAATACCGGTTGAGTGTTCTTGTAGAGTGAGTAGAGATGTATACAAGCCGAGTGTTCTTGTAGTGTGAGTAGAGAGGTATACGAGCCGAGTGTTCTAGCAGTCTGTATAACTCAGTCCGTATAAGTCTCTCCTCACATTGCTAGAACACTCGGCCCATATACCTCTCTACTCACACTACAAGAACTTTTAGTGTGAGGAGAGAGGTATACGGGCGGTGTGTTCTTGTAGTGTGAGTAGAGAGGTATACAGGCTGAGTGTTCTTGTAGTGTGAGTAGAGAAGTATACGAGCCGAGTGTTCTTGTAGTGTGAGTAGAGAGGTATACGGGCTGAGAGTTCTTGTAGTGTAAATAGGATGGTATACCCGTTGAGTGTTCTTGTAGTGTGAGTAGAGAGGTGTACGGGCTGATTGTTCTAGCAGTATGAATAGAGACGTATCTAGCCGAGTGTTCTTTTAGTGTGACAGGTATACGGGTTGAGTGTTCTTGTAGTGTAAATAGGAAGATATACTGGCTGAGTGTTCTTGCAGTGTGAGTAGAGAGGGATACGAGCCGAGTGTTCTTGTAGTGTGAGTAGAGAGGTATACGGGCTGAGAGTTCTTGTAGTGTAATAGGAAGGTATACCGGTTGAGTGTTCTTGTAGTGTGAGTAGGGAGGTATACGGGCCGAGTGTTCTTGTAGTGTGAATAGGGATGTATACGGGCCGAGTGTTTTAGAAGTATGAGTAGAGAGGTATACGGGCCGAGTGTTCTTGTAGTGTGAGTAGAGGGGTATACCGGATGAGAGTTCTTGTAGTGTGAGTAGAGAGGTATACGAGCCGAGTGTTCTAGCAGTCCGTATAACTCAGTCCGTATAATTCTCTACTCACATTGCTAGAACACTCGGCCCATATACCTCCCTACTCACACTACAAGAACTTTTAGTGTGAGGAAAGAGGTATACGGGCGGTGTGTTCTTGTAGTGTGAGTAGAGAGGTATACAGGCTGAGTGTTCTTGTAGTGTGAGTAGAGAGGTATACGAGTCGAGTGTTCTTGTAGTGTGAGTAGAGAGGTATACGGGCTGAGAGTTCTTGTAGTGTAAATAGAAAGGTATACCGGTTGAGTGTTATTGTAGTGTGAGTAGAGAGGTATACGGGCCGTGTGTTCTTGTAGTGTCAGTAGAGAGGTATAAGGGCTGAGTGTTCCAGGAATGTCAGTTGAGAGGTATACGGGCTGAGTGTTCAAGCAGTGTCAGTTGAGAGGTATAAGGGCAGAGTGTTCTTGTAGTGTGAGTAGAGAGGTATACGAGCCGAGTGTTCTTGTGAGTAGAGAGGTATACGGGTTGAGTGTTCTAGCAGTGTGTGTAGAGAGTTATACCGGCTGAGTGTTCTAGCAGTATGAAGAAAGAGTTATACGGGCTGAATGTTCTTGTAGTGTGAATAGGGATGTATACGGGCCGAGTGTTCTAGCAGTATGAGTAGAGAGGTATACGGGCCGAGTGTTCTTGTAGTGTGAGTAGAGAGGTATACCGGATGAGTGTTCTTGTAGTGTGAGTAGAGAGGTATACGAGCCGAGTGTTCTAGCAGTCCGTATAACTCAGTCCGTATTATTCTCTACTCACATTGCTAGAACACTCGGCCCATATACCTCTCTACTCACACTACAAGAACTTTTAGTGTGAGGAGAGAGGTATACGGGCGGTGTGTTCTTGTAGTGTGAGTAGAGAGGTATACAGGCTGAGTGTTCTTGTAGTGTGAGTAGAGAGGTATACAAATCGAGTGTTCTTGTAGTGTGAGTAGAGAGGTAGTGTGAATAGGGATGTATACGGGCCGAGTGTTCTAGTAGTGTGCGTAGAGAGGTATGCGAGCCGAGTGTTCTTGTAGTGTGAGTAGAGAGGTATACCGGCTGAGTGTTCTAGGAGTGTCAGTTGAGAGGTACACGGGCTGAGTGTTCTTGTAGTGTGAGTAGAGAGGTATACGAGCCGAGTGTTCTAGCAGTGTGATTAGGAATGTTTACGGGCCGAGTGTTCTTGTAGTACGAGTAGAGAGGTATACGGGCTGAGTGTTCTAGGAGTGTCAGTTGAGAGGTATACGGGCTGAGTGTTCTAGCAGTGTCAGTTGAGAGGTATACGGGCTGAGTGTTCTTGTAGTATGGGTAGAGTGGTATACCGGCTGAAAGTTCTTTTAGTGTTAATAGGAAGGTATAGCGGCTGAGTGTTCTTGTAGTGTGAGTAGAGAGGTATACGAGCCGAGTGTTCTTGTAGTGTGAGTAAAGAGGTGTTCGAGCTGAGAGTTCTTGTAGTGTGAGTAGAGAGGAATATGGGCCGTGTGTTCTTGTAGTGTAAGTAGAGAGATATACGGGCCGTGTGTTCTTGTAGTGTGAGTAGAGAGGTATACGAGCCGAGTGTTCTTGTAGTGTGAGAAAAGACGTGTACGAGCTGAGAGTTCTTGTAGTGTGAGTAGAGAGGAATATGGGCCGTGTGTTCTTGTAGTGTAAGAAGAGAGGTATACGGGCTGAGTGTTCTTGTAGTGTGATAAGAGAGGTATACGGGCTGAGTGTTCTGGGAGTGTGAGTAGAGAGGTATACAGGCTGAGTGTTCTTGTAGGGTGAGTAGAGAGGTATACGAGCCGAGTGTTCTTGTAGTATGAGTAGAGAGGTATACGAGCCATGTGTTCTTGTAGTGTGAGTAGAGAGGTATACCGGTTGAGTGTTCTTGTAGTGTGAGTAGAGAGGTATACAGGCTGAGTGTTCTTGTAGTGTGAGTGGAGAGGTATACGAGCCGAGTGTTCTTGTAGTGTGAGTAGAGAGGTATATAAGCCCAGAGTTCTTGTAGTGTGAGTAGAGAGGTATACAGGCTGAGTGTTCTTGTAGTGTGAGTAGAGAGGTATACGAGCCGACTGTTCTTGTAGTGTGAGTAGAGAGGTATACAAGCCGAGTGTTCTTGTAGTGTGAGTAGAGAGGTATATGAGCCGAGTGTTCTAGCAGTCCGTATAACTCAGTCCGTATAATTCTCTACTCACACTGCTACAACACTCGGCCCATATACCTCTCTACTCACACTGCAAGAACTTTTAGTGTGAGGAGAGAGGTATACGGGCGGTGTGTTCTTGTAGTGTGAGTAGAGAGGTATACAGGCTGAGTGTTCTTGTAGTGTGAGTAGAGAGGTATACGAGCCGAGTGTTCTTGTAGTGTGAGTAGAGAGGAATACCGGTTGAGTGTTCTTGTAGTGTGAGTAGAGATGTATACAAGCCGAGTGTTCTTGTAGTGTGAGTAGAGAGGTATACGAGCCGAGTGTTCTAGCAGTCTGTATAACTCAGTCCGTATAATTCTCTCCTCACATTGCTAGAACACTCGGCCCATATACCTCTCTACTCACACTACAAGAACTTTTAGTGTGAGGAGAGAGGTATACGGGCGGTGTGTTCTTGTAGTGTGAGTAGAGAGGTATACAGGCTGAGTGTTCTTGTAGTGTGAGTAGAGAGGTATACGAGCCGAGTGTTCTTATAGTGTGAGTTGAGAGGTATACGGGCTGAGAGTTCTTGTAGTGTAAATAGGATGGTATACCCGTTGAGTGTTCTTGTAGTGTGAGTAGAGAGGTATACGGGCTGATTGTTCTAGCAGTATGAATAGAGACGTATCTAGCTGAGTGTTCTTTTAGTGTGAGAGGTATACGGGTTGAGTGTTCTTGTAGTGTAAATAGGAAGATATACTGGCTGAGTGTTCTTGCAGTGTGAGTAGAGAGGGATACGAGCCGAGTGTTCTTGTAGTGTGAGTAGAGAGGTATACGGGCTGAGAGTTCTTGTAGTGTAATAGGAAGGTATACCGGTTGAGTGTTCTTGTAGTGTGAGTAGGGAGGTATACGGGCCGAGTGTTCTTGTAGTGTGAATAGGGATGTATACGGGCCGAGTGTTTTAGCAGTATGAGTAGAGAGGTATACGGGCCGAGTGTTCTTGTAGTGTGAGTAGAGGGGTATACCGGATGAGAGTTCTTGTAGTGTGAGTAGAGAGGTATACGGGCCGTGTGTTCTTGTAGTGTCAGTAGAGAGGTATAAGGGCTGAGTGTTCCAGGAATGTCAGTTGAGAGGTATACGGGCTGAGTGTTCAAGCAGTGTCAGTTGAGAGGTATAAGGGCAGAGTGTTCTTGTAGTGTGAGTAGAGAGGTATACGAGCCGAGTGTTCTTGTGAGTAGAGAGGTATACGGGTTGAGTGTTCTAGCAGTGTGTGTAGAGAGTTATACCGGCTGAGTGTTCTAGCAGTATGAAGAAAGAGTTATACGGGCCGAGTGTTCTTGTAGTGTGAATAGAGAGGTATACGGGCCGAGTGTTCTTGTAGTGTGAGTAGAGAGGTATACCGGATGAGTGTTCTTGTAGTGTGAGTAGAGAGGTATACGAGCCGAGTGTTCTAGCAGTCCGTATAACTCAGTCCGTATTATTCTCTACTCATATTGCTAGAACACTCGGCCCATATACCTCTCTACTCACACTACAAGAACTTTTAGTGTGAGGAGAGAGGTATACGGGCGGTGTGTTCTTGTAGTGTGAGTAGAGAGGTATACAGGCTGAGTGTTCTTGTAGTGTGAGTAGAGAGGTATACAAATCGAGTGTTCTTGTAGTGTGAGTAGAGAGGTAGTGTGAATAGGGATGTATACGGGCCGAGTGTTCTAGTAGTGTGCGTAGAGAGGTATGCGAGCCGAGTGTTCTTGTAGTGTGAGTAGAGAGGTATACCGGCTGAGTGTTCTAGGAGTGTCAGTTGAGAGGTATACGGGCTGAGTGTTCTTGTAGTGTGAGTAGAGAGGTATACGAGCCGAGTGTTCTAGCAGTGTGATTAGGAATGTATACGGGCCGAGTGTTCTTGTAGTACGAGTAGAGAGGTATACGGGCTGAGTGTTCTAGGAGTGTCAGTTGAGAGGTATACGGGCTGAGTGTTCTAGCAGTGTCAGTTGAGAGGTATACGGGCTGAGTGTTCTTGTAGTATGAGTAGAGTGGTATACCGGCTGAAAGTTCTTTTAGTGTTAATAGGAATGTATAACGGCTGAGTGTTCTTGTAGTGTGAGTAGAGAGGTATACGAGCCGAGTGTTCTTGTAGTGTGAGTAAAGAGGTGTTCGAGCTGAGTGTTCTTGTAGTGTGAGTAGAGAGGAATATGGGCCGTGTGTTCTTGTAGTGTAAGTAGAGAGATATACGGGCCGTGTGTTCTTGTAGTGTGAGTAGAGAGGTATACGAGCCGAGTGTTCTTGTAGTGTGAGAAAAGACGTGTACGAGCTGAGAGTTCTTGTAGTGTGAGTAGAGAGGAATATGGGCCGTGTGTTCTTGTAGTGTAAGTAGAGAGGTATACGGGCCGTGTGTTCTTGTAGTGTGATTAGGAATGTATACGGGCTGAGTGTTCTTGTAGTGTGATAAGAGAGGTATACGGGCTGAGTGTTCTGGGAGTGTCAGTTGAGAGGTATACGGGCTGAGTGTTCTAGCAGTGTCAGGTGAGAGGTATACGGGCTGAGTGTTCTTGTAGTATGAGTAGAGAGGTATACGGGCTGAGTGTTCTTGTAGTGTGAGTAGAGAGGTATACGGGCTGAGTGTTCTTGTTTTGGGAAAAGGGGTGTATACGGGCCGAGTGTTCTTGTAGTGTGAGTAGAGAGGTATACCGGCTGAGTGTTCTTGTAGTGTGAGTTGGGATGTATACGGGCCGAGTGTTCTAGCAGTATGAGTAGAGAGGTATACGGGCCGAGTGTTCTTGTAGTGTGAGTAGAGAGGTAAACGAGCCGAGTGTTCTTGTAGTGTAAGTAGAGAGGTATACGGGCCGAGTGCTCTTGTGGTGTGAATAGGGATGTATACGGGCCGAGTGTTCTAGCAGTATGAGTAGAGAGGTATACGGGCCGAGTGTTGTTGCAGTACGAGTAGAGAGGTATACGAGCCGAGTGTTCTTGTAGTGTGAATAAGGATGTATACGGGCCGAGTGTTCTTGTAGTGTGAGTAGAGAGGTATGCGAACCGAGTGTTCTTGTAGTGTGAGTAGAGAGGTATACCGGCTTAGTGTACTAGGAGTGTCAGTTGAAAGGTATACGGGCTGAGTGTTCTTGTAGTGTGAGTAGAGAGGTATACGAGCCGAGTGTTCTAGCAGTGTGAATAGGAATGTATACGGGCCGAGTGTTCTTGTAGTGCGAGTAGAGAGGTATACCGGCTGAGTGTTATTGTAGTGTCAGTTGAGAGGTATACGGGCTGAGTGTTCTAACAGTGTCAGTTGAGAGGTATACTTGCTGAGTGTTTCAGTAGTGATAAAGGGGTGTATACGAGCAGAGTGTTCTTGTAGTGTGTGTAGAGAGGTATACGGGCCGAGTGTTCTTGTAGTGCGAGTAGAGAGATATACCGGCTGAGTGTTCTTGTAGTGTGAGTAGGGAGGTATACGGGCCGAGTGTTCTTGGAGTGTGAATAGGGATGTATACGGGCCGAGTGGTCTAGCAGTATGAGTAGAGAGGTATACGGGCCGAGTGTTGTTGTAGTGTGAGTAGAGAGGTATACCGGCTGAAAGTTCTTTTAGTGTAAATAGGAAGGTATAACGGCTGAGTGTTCTTGTAGTGTGAGTAGAGAGGTATACGGGCCGAGTGTTCTTGTAGTGTGAATAGGGATGTATACGGGCCGAGTGTTTTTGTAGTGTGAATAGAGAGGTATACGGGCTGAGCGTTCTTGTAGTGTGAGTAGAGAGGTATACCGGCTGAGTGTTCTTGTAGTGTGAGTAGAGAGGTATACGGGCTATGTGTTCTTGTAGTGTGAATAGGGATGTATACGGGCCGAGTATTCTTGTAGTGTGAGTAGAGAGGTATACGGACTGAGTGTTCTTGTAGTGTGAGTAGAGAGGTATATGGGCCGTGTGTTATTGTAGTGTAAATAGGAAGGTATACAGGCTGAGTGTTCTTATAGTGTGAGTAGGGATGTATTCGGGCCGAGTGTTCTTGTAGTGCGAGTAGAGAGGAATATGCGTTGAGTGTTCTTGTAGTGTAAATAGGAAGGTATACAGGCTGAGCGTTCTTGTACTGTGAGTAGGTAGGTGTACTTTCTGAGTGTTCCTTTATTGTGAGTAGAGACGTATGCGAGCCGAATGTTCTTGTATTGTGAGTAGAGAGGTATGCGAGCCGAATGTTCTTGTAGTGTGAGTAGAGAGGTATACCGGCTGAGTGTTCTAGGAGTGTCAGTTGAGAGGTATACGGGCTGAGTGTTCTTGTAGTGTGAGTAAAGAGGTGTACGAGCTGAGAGTTCTTGTAGTGTGAGTAGAGAGGTGTATGGGCCGTGTGTTCTTGTAGTTTAAGTAGAGAGGTATACGGGCCGTGTGTTCTTGTAGTGTGAGTAGAGAGGTATACGGGCCGAGTGTTCTTGTAGTGTGAAATCGGATGTATACGGGCCGAGTGTTCTTGTAGTGTGAGTAGAGAGGTATACGAGCCGAGTGTTCTAGCAGTCTGTATAACTCAGTCCGTATAATTCTCTCCACACACTGCTAGAACACTCGGCTCATATACCTCTCTACTCACACTACAAGAACTTTTAGTGTGAGGAGAGAGGTATACGGGCGGTGTGTTCTTGTAGTGTGAGTAGAGAGGTATACAGGCTGAGTGTTCTTGTAGTGTGAGTAGAGAGGTATACGAGACGAGTGTTCTTGTAGTGTGAGGAGAGAGGTATACGGGCTGAGAGTTCTTGTAGTGTAAATAGGATGGTATACCCGTTGAGTGTTCTTGTAGTGTGAGTAGAGAGGTATACGGGCTGATTGTTCTAGCAGTATGAATAGAGAGGTATCTAGCGGAGTGTTCTTTTAGTGTGAGAGGTATACGGGTTGAGTGTTCTTGTAGTGTAAATAGGAAGATATACTGGCTGAGTGTTCTTGCAGTGTGAGTAGAGAGGGATACGAGCCGAGTGTTCTTGTAGTGTGAGTAGAGAGGTATACGGGCTGAGAGTTCTTGTAGTGTAATAGGAAGGTATACCGGTAGAGTGTTCTTGTAGTGTGAGTAGGGAGGTATACGGGCCGAGTGTTCTTGTAGTGTGAATAGGGATGTATACGGGCCGAGTGTTCTAGCAGTATGAGTAGAGAGGTATACGGGCCGAGTGTTCTTGTAGTGTGAGTAGAGGGGTACACCGGATGAGAGTTCTTGTAGTGTGAGTAGAGAGGTATACGAGCCGAGTGTTCTAGCAGTCCGTATAACTCAGTCCGTATAATTCTCTACTCACATTGCTAGAACACTCGGCCCATATACCTCTCTACTCACACTACAAGAACTTTTAGTGTGATGAAAGAGGTATACGGGCGGTGTGTTCTTGTAGTGTGAGTAGAGAGGTATACAGGCTGAGTGTTCTTGTAGTGTGCGTAGAGAGGTATACGAGTCGAGTGTTCTTGTAGTGTGAGTAGAGAGGTATACGGGCTGAGAGTTCTTGTAGTGTAAATAGAAAGGTATACCGGTTGAGTGTTATTGTAGTGTGAGTAGAGAGGTATACGGGCCGTGTGTTCTTGTAGTGTCAGTAGAGAGGTATAAGGGCTGAGTGTTCCAGGAATGTCAGTTGAGAGGTATACGGGCTGAGTGTTCTTGTAGTGTGAGTAGAGAGGTATACAGGCTGAGTGTTCTTGTAGTGTGAGTAGAGAGGTATACGGGCTGAGAGTTCTTGTAGTGTAAATAGAAAGGTATACCGGTTGAGTGTTATTGTAGTGTGAGTAGAGAGGTATACGGGCCGTGTGTTCTTGTAGTGTCAGTAGAGAGGTATAAGGGCTGAGTGTTCCAGGAATGTCAGTTGAGAGGTATACGGGCTGAGTGTTCAAGCAGTGTCAGTTGAGAGGTATAAGGGCAGAGTGTTCTTGTAGTGTGAGTAGAGAGGTATACGTGCCGAGTGTTCTTGTGAGTAGAGAGGTATACGGGTTGAGTGTTCTAGCAGTGTGTGTAGAGAGTTATACCGGCTGAGTGTTCTAGCAGTATGAAGAAAGAGTTATACGGGCTGAATGTTCTTGTAGTGTGAATAGGGATGTATACGGGCCGAGTGTTCTAGCAGTAGGAGTAGAGAGGTATACGGGCCGAGTGTTCTTGTAGTGTGAGTAGAGAGGTATACCGGATGAGTGTTCTTGTAGTGTGAGTAGAGAGGTATACGAGCCGAGTGTTCTAGCAGTCCGTATAACTCAGTCCGTATTATTCTCTACTCACATTGCTAGAACACTCGGCCCATATACCTCTATACTCACACTACAAGAACTTTTAGTGTGAGGAGAGAGGTATACGGGCGGTGTGTTCTTGTAGTGTGAGTAGAGAGGTATACAGGCTGAGTGTTCTTGTAGTGTGAGTAGAGAGGTATACAAGTCGAGTGTTCTTGTAGTGTGAGTAGAGAGGTCGTGTGAATAGGGATGTATACGGGCCGAGTGTTCTAGTAGTGTGCGTAGAGAGGTATGCGAGCCGAGTGTTATTGTAGTACGAGTTGAGAGGTATACCGGCTGAGTGTTCTAGGAGTGTCAGTTGAGAGGTATACGGGCTGAGTGTTCTTGTAGTGTGAGTAGAGAGGTATACGAGCCGAGTGTTCTAGCAGTGTGATTAGGAATGTATACGGGCCGAGTGTTCTTGTAGTGCGAGTAGAGAGGTATACGGGCTGAGTGTTCTAGAAGTGTCAGTTGAGAGGTATACGGGCTGAGTGTTCTAGCAGTGTCAGTTGAGAGGTATACGAGCCGAGTGTTCTTGTAGTGTGAGTAAAGAGGTGTACGAGCTGAGAGTTCTTGTAGTGTGAGTAGAGAGGAATATGGGCCGTGTGTTCTTGTAGTGTAAGTAGAGAGGTATACGGGCCGTGTGTTCTTGTAGTGTGAGTAGAGAGGTATACGGGCTGAGTGTTCTTGTAGTGTAAATAGAAAGGTATACCGGTTGAGTGTTATTGTAGTGTGAGTAGAGAGGTATACGGGCCGTGTGTTCTTGTAGTGTCAGTAGAGAGGTATAAGGGCTGAGTGTTCCAGGAATGTCAGTTGAGAGGTATACGGGCTGAGTGTTCAAGCAGTGTCAGTTGAGAGGTATAAGGGCAGAGTGTTCTTGTAGTGTGAGTAGAGAGGTATACGTGCCGAGTGTTCTTGTGAGTAGAGAGGTATACGGGTTGAGTGTTCTAGCAGTGTGTGTAGAGAGTTATACCGGCTGAGTGTTCTAGCAGTATGAAGAAAGAGTTATACGGGCTGAATGTTCTTGTAGTGTGAATAGGGATGTATACGGGCCGAGTGTTCTAGCAGTAGGAGTAGAGAGGTATACGGGCCGAGTGTTCTTGTAGTGTGAGTAGAGAGGTATACCGGATGAGTGTTCTTGTAGTGTGAGTAGAGAGGTATACGAGCCGAGTGTTCTAGCAGTCCGTATAACTCAGTCCGTATTATTCTCTACTCACATTGCTAGAACACTCGGCCCATATACCTCTATACTCACACTACAAGAACTTTTAGTGTGAGGAGAGAGGTATACGGGCGGTGTGTTCTTGTAGTGTGAGTAGAGAGGTATACAGGCTGAGTGTTCTTGTAGTGTGAGTAGAGAGGTATACAAGTCGAGTGTTCTTGTAGTGTGAGTAGAGAGGTCGTGTGAATAGGGATGTATACGGGCCGAGTGTTCTAGTAGTGTGCGTAGAGAGGTATGCGAGCCGAGTGTTATTGTAGTACGAGTTGAGAGGTATACCGGCTGAGTGTTCTAGGAGTGTCAGTTGAGAGGTATACGGGCTGAGTGTTCTTGTAGTGTGAGTAGAGAGGTATACGAGCCGAGTGTTCTAGCAGTGTGATTAGGAATGTATACGGGCCGAGTGTTCTTGTAGTACGAGTAGAGAGGTATACGGGCTGAGTGTTCTAGGAGTGTCAGTAGAGAGGTATACGGGCTGAGTGTTCTAGGAGTGTCAGTTGAGAGGTATACGGGCTGAGTGTTCTAGCAGTGTCAGTTGAGAGGTATACGGGCTGAGTGTTCAAGCAGTGTCAGTTGAGAGGTATAAGGGCAGAGTGTTCTTGTAGTGTGAGTAGAGAGGTATACGAGCCGAGTGTTCTTGTGAGTAGAGAGGTATACGGGTTGAGTGTTCTAGCAGTGTGTGTAGAGAGTTATACCGGCTGAGTGTTCTAGCAGTATGAAGAAAGAGTTATACGGGCCGAGTGTTCTTGTAGTGTGAATAGAGAGGTATACGGGCCGAGTGTTCTTGTAGTGTGAGTAGAGAGGTATACCGGATGAGTGTTCTTGTAGTGTGAGTAGAGAGGTATACGAGCCGAGTGTTCTAGCAGTCCGTATAACTCAGTCCGTATTATTCTCTACTCATATTGCTAGAACACTCGGCCCATATACCTCTCTACTCACACTACAAGAACTTTTAGTGTGAGGAGAGAGGTATACGGGCGGTGTGTTCTTGTAGTGTGAGTAGAGAGGTATACAGGCTGAGTGTTCTTGTAGTGTGAGTAGAGAGGTATACAAATCGAGTGTTCTTGTAGTGTGAGTAGAGAGGTAGTGTGAATAGGGATGTATACGGGCCGAGTGTTCTAGTAGTGTGCGTAGAGAGGTATGCGAGCCGAGTGTTCTTGTAGTGTGAGTAGAGAGGTATACCGGCTGAGTGTTCTAGGAGTGTCAGTTGAGAGGTATACGGGCTGAGTGTTCTTGTAGTGTGAGTAGAGAGGTATACGAGCCGAGTGTTCTAGCAGTGTGATTAGGAATGTATACGGGCCGAGTGTTCTTGTAGTACGAGTAGAGAGGTATACGGGCTGAGTGTTCTAGGAGTGTCAGTTGAGAGGTATACGGGCTGAGTGTTCTAGCAGTGTCAGTTGAGAGGTATACGGGCTGAGTGTTCTTGTAGTATGAGTAGAGTGGTATACCGGCTGAAAGTTCTTTTAGTGTTAATAGGAATGTATAACGGCTGAGTGTTCTTGTAGTGTGAGTAGAGAGGTATACGAGCCGAGTGTTCTTGTAGTGTGAGTAAAGAGGTGTTCGAGCTGAGTGTTCTTGTAGTGTGAGTAGAGAGGAATATGGGCCGTGTGTTCTTGTAGTGTAAGTAGAGAGATATACGGGCCGTGTGTTCTTGTAGTGTGAGTAGAGAGGTATACGAGCCGAGTGTTCTTGTAGTGTGAGAAAAGACGTGTACGAGCTGAGAGTTCTTGTAGTGTGAGTAGAGAGGAATATGGGCCGTGTGTTCTTGTAGTGTAAGTAGAGAGGTATACGGGCCGTGTGTTCTTGTAGTGTGATTAGGAATGTATACGGGCTGAGTGTTCTTGTAGTGTGATAAGAGAGGTATACGGGCTGAGTGTTCTGGGAGTGTCAGTTGAGAGGTATACGGGCTGAGTGTTCTAGCAGTGTCAGGTGAGAGGTATACGGGCTGAGTGTTCTTGTAGTATGAGTAGAGAGGTATACGGGCTGAGTGTTCTTGTAGTGTGAGTAGAGAGGTATACGGGCTGAGTGTTCTTGTTTTGGGAAAAGGGGTGTATACGGGCCGAGTGTTCTTGTAGTGTGAGTAGAGAGGTATACCGGCTGAGTGTTCTTGTAGTGTGAGTTGGGATGTATACGGGCCGAGTGTTCTAGCAGTATGAGTAGAGAGGTATACGGGCCGAGTGTTCTTGTAGTGTGAGTAGAGAGGTAAACGAGCCGAGTGTTCTTGTAGTGTAAGTAGAGAGGTATACGGGCCGAGTGCTCTTGTGGTGTGAATAGGGATGTATACGGGCCGAGTGTTCTAGCAGTATGAGTAGAGAGGTATACGGGCCGAGTGTTGTTGCAGTACGAGTAGAGAGGTATACGAGCCGAGTGTTCTTGTAGTGTGAATAAGGATGTATACGGGCCGAGTGTTCTTGTAGTGTGAGTAGAGAGGTATGCGAACCGAGTGTTCTTGTAGTGTGAGTAGAGAGGTATACCGGCTTAGTGTACTAGGAGTGTCAGTTGAAAGGTATACGGGCTGAGTGTTCTTGTAGTGTGAGTAGAGAGGTATACGAGCCGAGTGTTCTAGCAGTGTGAATAGGAATGTATACGGGCCGAGTGTTCTTGTAGTGCGAGTAGAGAGGTATACCGGCTGAGTGTTATTGTAGTGTCAGTTGAGAGGTATACGGGCTGAGTGTTCTAACAGTGTCAGTTGAGAGGTATACTTGCTGAGTGTTTCAGTAGTGATAAAGGGGTGTATACGAGCAGAGTGTTCTTGTAGTGTGTGTAGAGAGGTATACGGGCCGAGTGTTCTTGTAGTGCGAGTAGAGAGATATACCGGCTGAGTGTTCTTGTAGTGTGAGTAGGGAGGTATACGGGCCGAGTGTTCTTGGAGTGTGAATAGGGATGTATACGGGCCGAGTGGTCTAGCAGTATGAGTAGAGAGGTATACGGGCCGAGTGTTGTTGTAGTGTGAGTAGAGAGGTATACCGGCTGAAAGTTCTTTTAGTGTAAATAGGAAGGTATAACGGCTGAGTGTTCTTGTAGTGTGAGTAGAGAGGTATACGGGCCGAGTGTTCTTGTAGTGTGAATAGGGATGTATACGGGCCGAGTGTTTTTGTAGTGTGAATAGAGAGGTATACGGGCTGAGCGTTCTTGTAGTGTGAGTAGAGAGGTATACCGGCTGAGTGTTCTTGTAGTGTGAGTAGAGAGGTATACGGGCTATGTGTTCTTGTAGTGTGAATAGGGATGTATACGGGCCGAGTATTCTTGTAGTGTGAGTAGAGAGGTATACGGACTGAGTGTTCTTGTAGTGTGAGTAGAGAGGTATATGGGCCGTGTGTTATTGTAGTGTAAATAGGAAGGTATACAGGCTGAGTGTTCTTATAGTGTGAGTAGGGATGTATTCGGGCCGAGTGTTCTTGTAGTGCGAGTAGAGAGGAATATGCGTTGAGTGTTCTTGTAGTGTAAATAGGAAGGTATACAGGCTGAGCGTTCTTGTACTGTGAGTAGGTAGGTGTACTTTCTGAGTGTTCCTTTATTGTGAGTAGAGACGTATGCGAGCCGAATGTTCTTGTATTGTGAGTAGAGAGGTATGCGAGCCGAATGTTCTTGTAGTGTGAGTAGAGAGGTATACCGGCTGAGTGTTCTAGGAGTGTCAGTTGAGAGGTATACGGGCTGAGTGTTCTTGTAGTGTGAGTAAAGAGGTGTACGAGCTGAGAGTTCTTGTAGTGTGAGTAGAGAGGTGTATGGGCCGTGTGTTCTTGTAGTTTAAGTAGAGAGGTATACGGGCCGTGTGTTCTTGTAGTGTGAGTAGAGAGGTATACGGGCCGAGTGTTCTTGTAGTGTGAAATCGGATGTATACGGGCCGAGTGTTCTTGTAGTGTGAGTAGAGAGGTATACGAGCCGAGTGTTCTAGCAGTCTGTATAACTCAGTCCGTATAATTCTCTCCACACACTGCTAGAACACTCGGCTCATATACCTCTCTACTCACACTACAAGAACTTTTAGTGTGAGGAGAGAGGTATACGGGCGGTGTGTTCTTGTAGTGTGAGTAGAGAGGTATACAGGCTGAGTGTTCTTGTAGTGTGAGTAGAGAGGTATACGAGACGAGTGTTCTTGTAGTGTGAGGAGAGAGGTATACGGGCTGAGAGTTCTTGTAGTGTAAATAGGATGGTATACCCGTTGAGTGTTCTTGTAGTGTGAGTAGAGAGGTATACGGGCTGATTGTTCTAGCAGTATGAATAGAGAGGTATCTAGCGGAGTGTTCTTTTAGTGTGAGAGGTATACGGGTTGAGTGTTCTTGTAGTGTAAATAGGAAGATATACTGGCTGAGTGTTCTTGCAGTGTGAGTAGAGAGGGATACGAGCCGAGTGTTCTTGTAGTGTGAGTAGAGAGGTATACGGGCTGAGAGTTCTTGTAGTGTAATAGGAAGGTATACCGGTAGAGTGTTCTTGTAGTGTGAGTAGGGAGGTATACGGGCCGAGTGTTCTTGTAGTGTGAATAGGGATGTATACGGGCCGAGTGTTCTAGCAGTATGAGTAGAGAGGTATACGGGCCGAGTGTTCTTGTAGTGTGAGTAGAGGGGTACACCGGATGAGAGTTCTTGTAGTGTGAGTAGAGAGGTATACGAGCCGAGTGTTCTAGCAGTCCGTATAACTCAGTCCGTATAATTCTCTACTCACATTGCTAGAACACTCGGCCCATATACCTCTCTACTCACACTACAAGAACTTTTAGTGTGATGAAAGAGGTATACGGGCGGTGTGTTCTTGTAGTGTGAGTAGAGAGGTATACAGGCTGAGTGTTCTTGTAGTGTGCGTAGAGAGGTATACGAGTCGAGTGTTCTTGTAGTGTGAGTAGAGAGGTATACGGGCTGAGAGTTCTTGTAGTGTAAATAGAAAGGTATACCGGTTGAGTGTTATTGTAGTGTGAGTAGAGAGGTATACGGGCCGTGTGTTCTTGTAGTGTCAGTAGAGAGGTATAAGGGCTGAGTGTTCCAGGAATGTCAGTTGAGAGGTATACGGGCTGAGTGTTCTTGTAGTGTGAGTAGAGAGGTATACAGGCTGAGTGTTCTTGTAGTGTGAGTAGAGAGGTATACGGGCTGAGAGTTCTTGTAGTGTAAATAGAAAGGTATACCGGTTGAGTGTTATTGTAGTGTGAGTAGAGAGGTATACGGGCCGTGTGTTCTTGTAGTGTCAGTAGAGAGGTATAAGGGCTGAGTGTTCCAGGAATGTCAGTTGAGAGGTATACGGGCTGAGTGTTCAAGCAGTGTCAGTTGAGAGGTATAAGGGCAGAGTGTTCTTGTAGTGTGAGTAGAGAGGTATACGTGCCGAGTGTTCTTGTGAGTAGAGAGGTATACGGGTTGAGTGTTCTAGCAGTGTGTGTAGAGAGTTATACCGGCTGAGTGTTCTAGCAGTATGAAGAAAGAGTTATACGGGCTGAATGTTCTTGTAGTGTGAATAGGGATGTATACGGGCCGAGTGTTCTAGCAGTAGGAGTAGAGAGGTATACGGGCCGAGTGTTCTTGTAGTGTGAGTAGAGAGGTATACCGGATGAGTGTTCTTGTAGTGTGAGTAGAGAGGTATACGAGCCGAGTGTTCTAGCAGTCCGTATAACTCAGTCCGTATTATTCTCTACTCACATTGCTAGAACACTCGGCCCATATACCTCTATACTCACACTACAAGAACTTTTAGTGTGAGGAGAGAGGTATACGGGCGGTGTGTTCTTGTAGTGTGAGTAGAGAGGTATACAGGCTGAGTGTTCTTGTAGTGTGAGTAGAGAGGTATACAAGTCGAGTGTTCTTGTAGTGTGATTAGAGAGGTCGTGTGAATAGGGATGTATACGGGCCGAGTGTTCTAGTAGTGTGCGTAGAGAGGTATGCGAGCCGAGTGTTATTGTAGTACGAGTTGAGAGGTATACCGGCTGAGTGTTCTAGGAGTGTCAGTTGAGAGGTATACGGGCTGAGTGTTCTTGTAGTGTGAGTAGAGAGGTATACGAGCCGAGTGTTCTAGCAGTGTGATTAGGAATGTATACGGGCCGAGTGTTCTTGTAGTGCGAGTAGAGAGGTATACGGGCTGAGTGTTCTAGAAGTGTCAGTTGAGAGGTATACGGGCTGAGTGTTCTAGCAGTGTCAGTTGAGAGGTATACGAGCCGAGTGTTCTTGTAGTGTGAGTAAAGAGGTGTACGAGCTGAGAGTTCTTGTAGTGTGAGTAGAGAGGAATATGGGCCGTGTGTTCTTGTAGTGTAAGTAGAGAGGTATACGGGCCGTGTGTTCTTGTAGTGTGAGTAGAGAGGTATACGGGCTGAGTGTTCTTGTAGTGTAAATAGAAAGGTATACCGGTTGAGTGTTATTGTAGTGTGAGTAGAGAGGTATACGGGCCGTGTGTTCTTGTAGTGTCAGTAGAGAGGTATAAGGGCTGAGTGTTCCAGGAATGTCAGTTGAGAGGTATACGGGCTGAGTGTTCAAGCAGTGTCAGTTGAGAGGTATAAGGGCAGAGTGTTCTTGTAGTGTGAGTAGAGAGGTATACGTGCCGAGTGTTCTTGTGAGTAGAGAGGTATACGGGTTGAGTGTTCTAGCAGTGTGTGTAGAGAGTTATACCGGCTGAGTGTTCTAGCAGTATGAAGAAAGAGTTATACGGGCTGAATGTTCTTGTAGTGTGAATAGGGATGTATACGGGCCGAGTGTTCTAGCAGTAGGAGTAGAGAGGTATACGGGCCGAGTGTTCTTGTAGTGTGAGTAGAGAGGTATACCGGATGAGTGTTCTTGTAGTGTGAGTAGAGAGGTATACGAGCCGAGTGTTCTAGCAGTCCGTATAACTCAGTCCGTATTATTCTCTACTCACATTGCTAGAACACTCGGCCCATATACCTCTATACTCACACTACAAGAACTTTTAGTGTGAGGAGAGAGGTATACGGGCGGTGTGTTCTTGTAGTGTGAGTAGAGAGGTATACAGGCTGAGTGTTCTTGTAGTGTGAGTAGAGAGGTATACAAGTCGAGTGTTCTTGTAGTGTGAGTAGAGAGGTCGTGTGAATAGGGATGTATACGGGCCGAGTGTTCTAGTAGTGTGCGTAGAGAGGTATGCGAGCCGAGTGTTATTGTAGTACGAGTTGAGAGGTATACCGGCTGAGTGTTCTAGGAGTGTCAGTTGAGAGGTATACGGGCTGAGTGTTCTTGTAGTGTGAGTAGAGAGGTATACGAGCCGAGTGTTCTAGCAGTGTGATTAGGAATGTATACGGGCCGAGTGTTCTTGTAGTACGAGTAGAGAGGTATACGGGCTGAGTGTTCTAGGAGTGTCAGTAGAGAGGTATACGGGCTGAGTGTTCTAGGAGTGTCAGTTGAGAGGTATACGGGCTGAGTGTTCTAGCAGTGTCAGTTGAGAGGTATACGGGCTGAGTGTTCTTGTAGTATGAGTAGAGTGGTATACCGGCTGAAAGTTCTTTTAGTGTTAATAGGAAGGTATAACGGCTGAGTGTTCTTGTAGTGTGAGTAGAGAGGTATACGAGCCGAGTGTTCTTGTAGTGTGAGTAAAGAGGTGTTCGAGCTGAGAGTTCTTGTAGTGTGAGTAGAGAGGAAGATGGGCCGTGTGTTCTTGTAGTGTAAGTAGAGAGATATACGGGCCGTGTGTTCATGTAGTGTGAGTAGAGAGGTATACGAGCCGAGTGTTCTTGTAGTGTCAGAAAAGAGGTGTACGAGCTGAGAGTTCTTGTAGTGTGAGTAGAGAGGAATATGGGCCGTGTGTTCTTGTAGTGTAAGTAGAGAGGTATACGGGCCGTGTGTTCTTGTAGTGTGATTAGGAATGTATACGGGCTGAGTGTTCTTGTAGTGTGATAAGAGAGGTATACGGGCTGAGTGTTCTGGGAGTGTCAGTTGAGAGGTATACGGGCTGAGTGTTCTAGCAGTGTCAGGTGAGAGGTATACGGGCTGAGTGTTCTTGTAGTATGAGTAGAGAGGTATACGGGCTGAGTGTTCTTGTAGTGGGAGTAGAGAGGTATACGGGCTGAGTGTTCTTGTAGTGGGAAAAGGGGTGTATACGGGCCGAGTGTTCTTGTAGTGTGAGTAGAGAGGTATACCGGCTGAGTGTTCTTGTAGTGTGAGTAGAGAGGTATACGAGCCGAGTGTTCTTGTAGTGTAAGTAGAGAGGTATACGGGCCGAGTGCTCTTGTGGTGTGAATAGGGATGTATACGGGCCGAGTGTTCTAGCAGTATGAGTAGAGAGGTATACGGGCCGAGTGTTCTTGCAGTAAGAGTAGAGAGGTATACGGGCCGAGTGTTCTTGTAGTGTGAGTAGAGAGGTATACGAGCCGAGTGTTCTTGTAGTGTAAGTAGAGAGGTATACGGGCCGAGTGCTCTTGTGGTGTGAATAGGGATGTATACGGGCCGAGTGTTCTAGCAGTATGAGTAGAGAGGTATACGGGCCGAGTGTTGTTGTATTACGAGTAGAGAGGTATACGAGCCGAGTGTTCTTGTAGTGTGAATAAGGATGTATACGGGCCGAGTGTTCTTGTAGTGTGAGTAGAGAGGTATGCGAACCGAGTGTTCTTGTAGTGTGAGTAGAGAGGTATACCGGCTGAGTGTTCTAGGAGTGTCAGTTGAAAGGTATACGGGCTGAGTGTTCTTGTAGTGTGAGTAGAAAGGTATACGGGCCGAGTGTTCTTGTAGTGTGAAATCGGATGTATACGGGCCGAGTGTTCTTGTAGTGTGAGTAGAGAGGTATACGAGCCGAGTGTTCTAGCAGTCTGTATAACTCAGTCCGTATAATTCTCTCCTCACACTGCTAGAACACTCGGCTCATATACCTCTCTACTCACACTACAAGAACTTTTAGTGTGAGGAGAGAGGTATACGGGCGGTGTGTTCTTGTAGTGTGAGTAGAGAGGTATACAGGCTGAGTGTTCTTGTAGTGTGAGTAGAGAGGTATACGAGCTTAGTGTTCTTGTAGTGTGAGGAGAGATGTATACGGGCTGAGAGTTCTTGTAGTGTAAATAGGATGGTATACCCGTTGAGTGTTCTTGTAGTGTGAGTAGAGAGGTATACGGGCTGATTGTTCTAGCAGTATGAATAGAGAGGTATCTAGCGGAGTGTTCTTTTAGTGTGAGAGGTATACGGGTTGAGTGTTCTTGTAGTGTAAATAGGAAGATATACTGGCTGAGTGTTCTTGCAGTGTGAGTAGAGAGGGATACGAGCCGAGTGTTCTTGTAGTGTGAGTAGAGAAGTATACGGGCTGAGAGTTCTTGTAGTGTAATAGGAAGGTATACCGGTTGAGTGTTCTTGTAGTGTGAGTAGGGAGGTATACGGGCCGAGTGTTCTTGTAGTGTGAATAGGGATGTATACGGGCCGACTGTTCTAGCAGTATGAGTAGAGAGGTATACGGGCCGAGTGTTCTTGTAGTGTGAGTAGAGGGGTATACCGGATGAGAGTTCTTGTAGTGTGAGTAGAGAGGTATACGAGCCGAGTGTTCTAGCAGTCCGTATAACTCAATCCGTATAATTCTCTACTCACATTGCTAGAACACTCGGCCCATATACCTCTCTACTCACACTACAAGAACTTTTAGTGTGAGGAAAGAGGTATACGGGCGGTGTGTTCTTGTAGTGTGAGTAGAGAGGTATACAGGCTGAGTGTTCTTGTAGTGTGAGTAGAGAGGTATACGAGTCGAGTGTTCTTGTAGTGTGAGTAGAGAGGTATACGGGCTGAGAGTTCTTGTAGTGTAAATAGAAAGGTATACCGGTTGAGTCTTATTGTAGTGTGAGTAGAGAGGTATACGGGCCGTGTGTTCTTGTAGTGTCAGTAGAGAGGTCTAAGGGCTGATTGTTCCAGGAATGTCAGTTGAGAGGTATACGGGCAGTGTCAGTTGAGAGGTATAAGGGCAGAGTGTTCTTGTATAGTCAGTAGAGAGGTATACGAGCCGAGTGTTCTTGTGAGTAGAGAGGTATACGGGTTGAGTGTTCTAGCAGTGTGTGTAGAGAGTTATACCGGCTGAGTGTTCTAGCAGTATGAAGAAAGAGTTATACTGGCTGAATGTTCTTGTAGTGTGAATAGGGATGTATACGGGCCGAGTGTTCTAGCAGTATGAGTAGAGAGGTATACGGGCCGAGTGTTGTTGTATTACGAGTAGAGAGGTATACGAGCCGAGTGTTCTTGTAGTGTGAATAAGGATGTATACGGGCCGAGTGTTCTTGTAGTGTGAGTAGAGAGGTATGCGAACCGAGTGTTCTTGTAGTGTGAGTAGAGAGGTATACCGGCTGAGTGTTCTAGGAGTGTCAGTTGAAAGGTATACGGGCTGAGTGTTCTTGTAGTGTGAGTAGAGAGGTATACGAGCCGAGTGTTCTAGCAGTGTGAATAGGAATGTATACGGGCCGAGTGTTCTTGTAGTGCGAGTAGAGAGGTATACCGGCTGAGTGTTCTTGTAGTGTCAGTTGAGAGGTATACGGGCTGAGTGTTCTAACAGTGTCAGTTGAGAGGTATACGGGCTG
The DNA here is from genome assembly GCA_026874595.1 of Sipunculus nudus. NCBI lineage: Eukaryota > Metazoa > Annelida > Sipuncula > Golfingiida > Sipunculidae > Sipunculus > Sipunculus nudus. Next base: position 30,868,911 of record CM049309.1, read on the forward strand.
AGTGTTTCAGTAGTGATAAAGGGGTGTATACGAGCAGAGTGTTCTTGTAGTGTGTGTAGAGAGGTATACGGGCCGAGTGTTCTTGTAGTGCGAGTAGAGAGGTATACCGGCTGAGTGTTCTTGTAGTGTGAGTAGGGAGGTATACGGGCCGAGTGTTCTTGGAGTGTGAATAGGGATGTATACGGGCCGAGTGGTCTAGCAGTATGAGTAGAGAGGTATACGGGCCGAGTGTTGTTGTAGTGTGAGTAGAGAGGTATACCGGCTGAAAGTTCTTTTAGTGTAAATAGGAAGGTATAACGGCTGAGTGTTCTTGTAGTGTTAGTAGAGAGGTATACGGGCCGAGTGTTCTTGTAGTGTGAATAGGGATGTATACGGGCCGAGTGTTTTTGTAGTGTGAATAGAGAGGTATACGGGCTGAGCGTTCTTGTAGTGTGAGTAGAGAGGTATACCGGCTGAGTGTTCTTGTAGTGTGAGTAGAGAGGTATACGGGCTGAGTGTTCTTGTAGTGTGAATAGGGATGTATACGGGCCGAGTATTCTTGTAGTGTGAGTAGAGAGGGATACGGACTGAGTGTTCTTGTAGTGTGAGTAGAGAGGTATATGGGCCGTGTGTTATTGTAGTGTAAATAGGAAGGTATACAGGCTGAGTGTTCTTATAGTGTGAGTAGGGATGTATTCGGGCCGAGTGTTCTTGTAGTGCGAGTAGAGAGGAATATGCGTTGAGTGTTCTTGTAGTGTAAATAGGAAGGTTGACAGGCTGAGCGTTCTTGTACTGTGAGTAGGTAGGTGTACTTTCTGAGTGTTCCTTTATTGTGAGTAGAGACGTATGCGGGCCGAATGTTCTTGTATTGTGAGTAGAGAGGTATGCGAGCCGAATGTTCTTGTAGTGTGAGTAGAGAGGTATACCGGCTGAGTGTTCTAGGAGTGTCAGTTGAGAGGTATACGGGCTGAGTGTTCTTGTAGTGTGAGTAAAGAGGTGTACGAGCTGAGAGTTCTTGTAGTGTGAGTAGAGAGGTGTATGGGCCGTGTGTTCTTTTAGTGTAAGTAGAGAGGTATACGGGCCGTGTGTTCTTGTAGTGTGAGTAGAGAGGTATACGGGCCGAGTGTTCTTGTAGTGTGAAATCGGATGTATACGGGCCGAGTGTTCTTGTAGTGTGAGTAGAGAGGTATACGAGCCGAGTGTTCTAGCAGTCTGTATAACTCAGTCCGTATAATTCTCTCCTCACACTGCTAGAACACTCGGCTCATATACCTCTCTACTCACACTACAAGAACTTTTAGTGTGAGGAGAGAGGTATACGGGCGGTGTGTTCTTGTAGTGTGAGTAGAGAGGTATACAGGCTGAGTGTTCTTGTAGTGTGAGTAGAGAGGTATACGAGCTTAGTGTTCTTGTAGTGTGAGGAGAGAGGTATACGGGCTGAGAGTTCTTGTAGTGTAAATAGGATGGTATACCCGTTGAGTGTTCTTGTAGTGTGAGTAGAGAGGTGTACGGGCTGATTGTTCTAGCAGTATGAATAGAGAGGTATCACGCGGAGTGTTCTTTTAGTGTGAGAGGTATACGGGTTGAGTGTTCTTGTAGTGTAAATAGGAAGATATACTGGCTGAGTGTTCTTGCAGTGTGAGTAGAGAGGGATACGAGCCGAGTGTTCTTGTAGTGTGAGTAGAGAGGTATACGGGCTGAGAGTTCTTGTAGTGTAATAGGAAGGTATACCGGTTGAGTGTTCTTGTAGTGTGAGTAGGGAGGTATACGGGCCGAGTGTTCTTGTAGTGTGAATAGGGATGTATACGGGCCGACTGTTCTAGCAGTATGAGTAGAGAGGTATACGGGCCGAGTGTTCTTGTAGTGTGAGTAGAGGGGTATACCGGATGAGAGTTCTTGTAGTGTGAGTAGAGAGGTATACGAGCCGAGTGTTCTAGCAGTCCGTATAACTCAATCCGTATAATTCTCTACTCACATTGCTAGAACACTCGGCCCATATACCTCTCTACTCACACTACAAGAACTTTTAGTGTGAGGAAAGAGGTATACGGGCGGTGTGTTCTTGTAGTGTGAGTAGAGAGGTATACAGGCTGAGTGTTCTTGTAGTGTGAGTAGAGAGGTATACGAGTCGAGTGTTCTTGTAGTGTGAGTAGAGAGGTATACGGGCTGAGAGTTCTTGTAGTGTAAATAGAAAGGTATACCGGTTGAGTGTTATTGTAGTGTGAGTAGAGAGGTATACGGGCCGTGTGTTCTTGTAGTGTCAGTAGAGAGGTCTAAGGGCTGAGTGTTCCAGGAATGTCAGTTGAGAGGTATACGGGCTGAGTGTTCAAGCAGTGTCAGTTGAGAGGTATAAGGGCAGAGTGTTCTTGTAGTGTCAGTAGAGAGGTATACGAGCCGAGTGTTCTTTTGAGTAGAGAGGTATACGGGTTGAGTGTTCTAGCAGTGTGTGTAGAGAGTTATACCGGCTGAGTGTTCTAGCAGTATGAAGAAAGAGTTATACGGGCTGAATGTTCTTGTAGTGTGAATAGGGATGTATACGGGCCGAGTGTTCTAGCAGTATGAGTAGAGAGGTATACGGGCCGAGTGTTCTTGTAGTGTGAGTAGAGAGGTATACCGGATGAGTGTTCTTGTAGTGTGAGTAGAGAGGTATACGAGCCGAGTGTTCTAGCAGTCCGTATAACTCAGTCCGTATAATTCTCTACTCACATTGCTAGAACACTCGGCCCATATACCTCTCTACTCACACTACAAGAACTTTTAGTGTGAGGAGAGAGGTATACGGGCGGTGTGTTCTTGTAGTGTGAGTAGAGAGGTATACAGGCTGAGTGTTCTTGTAGTTTGAGTAGAGAGGTATACAAGTCGAGTGTTCTTGTAGTGTGAGTAGAGAGGTAGTGTGAATAGGGATGTATACGGGCCGAGTGTTCTAGTAGTGTGCGTAGAGAGGTATGCGAGCCGAGTGTTCTTGTAGTGTGAGTAGAGAGGTATACCGGCTGAGTGTTCTAGGAGTGTCAGTTGAGAGGTATACGGGCTGAGTGTTCTTGTAGTGTGAGTAGAGAGGTATACGAGCCGAGTGTTCTAGCAGTGTGATTAGGAATGTATACGGGCCGAGTGTTCTTGTAGTACGAGTAGAGAGGTATACGGGCTGAGTGTTCTTGTAGTGTAATAGGAAGGTATACCGGTTGAGTGTTCTTGTAGTGTGAGTAGGGAGGTATACGGGCCGAGTGTTCTTGTAGTGTGAATAGGGATGTATACGGGCCGACTGTTCTAGCAGTATGAGTAGAGAGGTATACGGGCCGAGTGTTCTTGTAGTGTGAGTAGAGGGGTATACCGGATGAGAGTTCTTGTGGTGTGAGTAGAGATGTATACGAGCCGAGTGTTCTTGTAGTGTGAGTAAAGAGGTCTTCGAGCTGAGAGTTCTTGTAGTGTGAGTAGAGAGGAATATGGGCCGTGTTTTCTTGAAGTGTAAGTAGAGAGGTATACGGGCCGTGTGTTCTTGTAGTGTGAGTAGAGAGGTATACGAGCCGAGTGTTCTTGTAGTGTGAGAAAAGAGGTGTACGAGCTGAGAGTTCTTGTAGTGTGAGTAGAGAGGAATATGGGCCGTGTGTTCTTGTAGTGTAAGTAGAGAGGTATACGGGCCATGTGTTCTTGTAGTGTGAGTAGAGAGGTATACGGGCTGAGTGTTCTTGTAGTGTGATTAGAGAGGTATACGGGCTGAGTGTTCTGGGAGTGTCAGTTGAGAGGTAAACGGGCTGAGTGTTCTAGCAGTGTCAGGTGAGAGGTATACGGGCTGAGTGTTCTTGTAGTATGAGTAGAGAGGTATACAGGCTGAGTGTTCTTGTAGTGTGAGTAGAGAGGTATACGGGCTGAGTGTTCTTGTAGTGGGAAAAGGTGTGTATACGGGCCGAGTGTTCTTGTAGTGTGAGTAGAGAGGTATACCGGCTGAGTGTTCTTGTAGTGAGAGTGGGGATGTATACGGGCCGAGTGTTCTAGCAGTATGAGTAGAGAGGTATACGGGCCGAGTGTTCTTGTAGTGTAAGTAGAGAGGTATACGAGCCGAGTGCTCTTGTGGTGTGAATAGGGATGTATACGGGCCGAGTGTTCTAGCAGTATGAGTAGAGAGGTATACGGGCCGAGTGTTGTTGTAGTACGAGCAGAGAGGTATACGAGCCGAGTGTTCTTGTAGTGTGAATAAGGATGTATACGGGCCGAGTGTTCTTGTAGTGTGAGTAGAGAGGTATACCGGCTGAGTGTTCTAGGAGTGTCAGTTGAGAGGTATACGGGCTGAGTGTTCTTGTAGTGTGAGTAGAGAGGTATACGAGCCGAGTGTTCTAGCAGTGTGATTAGGAATGTATACGGGCCGAGTGTTCTTGTAGTACGAGTAGAGAGGTATACGGGCTGAGTGTACTAGGAGTGTCAGTTGAGAGGTATACGGGCTGAGTGTTCTAGCAGTGTCAGTTGAGAGGTATACTGGCTGAGTGTTCTTGTAGTATGAGTAGAGTGGTATACCGGCTGAAAGTTCTTTTAGTGTTAATAGGAAGGTATAACGGCTGAGTGTTCTTGTAGTGTGAGTAAAGAGGTGTTCGAGCTGAGAGTTCTTGTAGTGTGAGTAGAGAGGAATATGGGCCGTGTGTTCTTGTAGTGTAAGTAGAGAGGTATACGGGCCGTGTGTTCTTGTAGTGTGAGTAGAGAGGTATACGAGCCGAGTGTTCTTGTAGTGTGAGAAAAGAGGTGTACGAGCTGAGAGTTCTTGTAGTGTGAGTAGAGAGGAATATGGGCCGTGTGTTCTTGTAGTGTAAGTAGAGAGGTATACGGGCCGAGTGTTCTAGCAGTGTGATTAGGAATGTATACGGGCTGAGTGTTCTTGTAGTGTGATTAGAGAGGTATACGGGCTGAGTGTTCTGGGAGTGTCAGTTGAGAGGTATACGGGTTGAGTGTTCTAGCAGTGTCAGGTGAGAGGTATACGGGCTGAGTGTTCTTGTAGTATGAGTAGAGAGGTATACGGGCTGAGTGTTCTTGTAGTTTGAGTAGAGAGGTATACGGGCTGAGTGTTCTTGTAGTGGGAAAAGGGGTGTATACGGGCCGAGTGTTCTTGTAGTGTGAGTTGGGATGTATACGGGCCGAGTGTTCTAGCAGTATGAGTAGAGAGGTATACGGGCCGAGTGTTCTTGTAGTGTAAGTAGAGAGGTATACGAGCCGAGTGCTCTTGTGGTGTGAATAGGGATGTATACGGGCCGAGTGTTCTAGCAGTATGAGTAGAGAGGTATACGGGCCGAGTGTTGTTGTAGTACGAGTAGAGAGGTATACGAGCCGAGTGTTCTTGTAGTGTGAATAAGGATGTATACGGGCCGAGTGTTCTTGTAGTGTGAGTAGAGAGGTATGCGAGCCGAGTGTTCTTGTAGTGTGAATAGGAATGTATACGGGCCGAGTGTTCTAGCAGTATGAGTAGGGAGGTATACGGGCCGAGTGTTGTTGTAGTGTGAGTAGAGAGGTATACGAGCCGAGTGTTCTTGTAGTGTAAGTAGGATGTATACGTGCCGAGTGCTCTTGTAGTGTGAGTAGAGAGGTATGCGAGCCGAGTGTTCTTGTAGTGTGAGTAGGGAGGTATACCGGCCGTGTGTTCTTGTAGTGTGAATAGATATGTATACGGGCCGAGTGTTCTTGTAGTGTGAGTAGAGAGGTATGCGAGCCGAGTGTTCTTGTAGTGTGAGTAGGGAGGTATACCGGCCGTGTGTTCTTGTAGTGTGAATAGATATGTATACGGGCCGAGTGTTCTTGTAGTGTGAGTAGAGAGGTATGCGAGCCGAGTGTTCTTGTAGTGTGAGTAGAGAGGTATACCGGCTGAGTGTTCTAGGAGTGTCAGTTGAAAGGTATACGGGTTTAGTGTTCTAGCAGTGTGAATAGGAATGTATACGGGCCGAGTGTTCTTGTAGTGCGAGTAGAGAGGTATACGGGCTGAGTGTTCTAGGAGTGTCAGTTGAGAGGTATACGGGCTGAGTGTACTAGCAGTGTCAGTTGAGAGGTATACGGATAGAGTGTTCTTGTAGTGTGAGTAGAGAGGTATACCTGCTGAGTGTTCTTGTAGTGTGAGTAGAGAGGTATACCGGCTGAGTGTTCTTGTAGTGTGAGTAGAGAGGTATACCGGCTGAGTGTTCTTGTAGTGTGAGTAGGGAAGTATACGGGCCGTGTGTTCTTGTAGTGTGAATAGAGATGTATACGGGCCGAGTGTTCTAGCAGTATGATTAAAGAGGTATACGGGCTGAGTGTTCTTGTATTACGAGTAGAGAGGTATACGAGGCGAGTGTTCTTGTAGTGTGAAAAGGGATGTATACGGGCCGAGTGTTCTAGCAGTATGAGTAGAGAGGTATACGGGCCGAGTGTTCTAGTAGTGTGCGTAGAGAGGTATGCGAGCCGAGTGTTCTTGTAGTGTGAGTAGAGAGGTATACCGGCTGAGTGTTCTAGGGGTGTCAGTTGAAAGGTATACGGGCTGAGTGTTCTAGCAGTGTGAATAGGAATGTATACGGGCCGAGTGTTCTTGTAGTGCGAGTAGAGAGGTATACGGGCTGAGTGTTCTAGGAGTGTCAGTTGAGAGGTATACGGGCTGAGTGTTCTAGCAGTGTCAGTTGAGAGGTATACGGGTAGAGTGTTCTTGTAGTGTGAGTAGAGAGGTATACCGGCTGAATGTTCTTGTAGTGTGAGTAGGGAGGTATACGGGCCGAGTGTTCTTGTAGTGTGAATAGGGATGTATACGGGCCGAGTGTTCTAGCAGTATGAGTAGAGAGGTATACGGGCTGAGTTTTGTTGTAGTGTGAGTAGAGAGGTATACAGGCGGAGTGTTCTTGTAGTACGAGTAGAGAGGTATACGAGCCGTGTGTTCTTGTAGTGTGAATAGAGAGGTAAGCGAGCCGAGTGTTCTAGCAGTGTGAATAGGAATGTATACGGGCCGAGTGTTCTTGTAGTGCGAGTAGAGAGGTATACGGGCTGAGTGTTCTAGGAGTGTCAGTTGAGAGGTATACAGGCTGAGTGTTCTAGCAGTGTCAGTTGAGAGGTATACGGGCAGAGTGTTCTTGTAGTGTGGTAAAGAGGTATACGAGCCGAGTGTTCTAGCAGTCCGTATAACTCAGTTCGTATAATTCTCTACTCACACTGCTAGAACACTCGGCCCATATACCTCTCTACTCACACTACAAGAACTTTTAGTGTGAGGAGAGAGGTATACGGGCGGTGTGTTCTTGTAGTGTGAGTAGAGAGGTATACAGGCTGAGTGTTCTTGTAGTGTGAGTAGAGAGGTATACGAGCCAAGTGTTCTTATAGTGCGAGTAGAGAGGTATACGGGCTGAGTGTTCTAGGAGTGTCAGTTGAGAGGTATACGGGCAGAGTGTTCTTGTAGTGTGAGTAGAGAGGTATACGGGCTGAGTGTTCTAGCAGTGTCAGTTGAGAGGTATACGGGCAGAGTGTTCTTGTAGTGTGAGTAGAGAGGTATACCGGCTGAATGTTCTTGTAGTGTGAGTAGGGATATATATGGGCCGAGTGTTCTTGTAATGTGAATAGGGATGTATACGGGCCGAGTGTTCTAGCAGTATGAGTAGAGAGGAATACGGGCTGAGTTTTGTTGAAGTGTGAGTACAGAGGTATACAGGCTGAGTGTTCTTGTAGTACGAGTATAGAGGTATACGAGCCGAGTGTTCTTGTAGTGTGAATAGGGATGTATACGGGCCGAGTGTTTTAGTAGTGTGCGTAGAGAGGTATGCGAGCCGAGTGTTCTTGTAGTGTGAGTAGAGAGGTATACCGGCTGAGTGTTCTAGGAGTGTCAGTTGAAAGGTATACGGGCTGAGTGTTCTTGTAGTGTGAGTAGAGAGGTATATGAGCCGAGTGTTCCAGCAGTGTGAATAGGAATGTATACGGGCCGAGTGTTCTTGTAGTGCGAGTAGAGAGGTATACGGGCTGAGTGTTCTAGGAGTGTCAGTTGAGAGGTATACGGGCAGAGTGTTCTTGTAGTGTGGTAAAGAGGTATACGAGCCGAGTGTTCTAGCAGTCCGTATAACTCAGTCCGTATAATTCTCTACTCACACTGCTAGAACACTCGGCCCATATACCTCTCTACTCTCACTACAAGAACTTTTAGTGTGAGGAGAGAGGTATACGGGCGGTGTGTTCTTGTAGTGTGAGTAGAGAGGTATACAGGCTGAGTGTTCTTGTAGTGTGAGTAGAGAGGTATACGAGCCGAGTGTTCTTGTAGTGTGAGTAGAGAGGTATACGGGCTGAGAGTTCTTGTAGTGTAAATAGGAAGGTATACCGGTTGAGTGTTCTTGTAGTGTGAGTAGAGAGGTATACGGGCTGAGTGTTCTAACAGTGTCAGTTGAGAGGTATACGGGCAGAGTGTTCTTGTAGTGTGAGTAGAGAGGTATACCGGCTGAGTGTTCTTGTAGTGTGAGTATGGAGGTATACGGGCCGAGTGTTCTTGTAGTGGAAATAGGAATGTATACGGGCCGAGTGTTCTAGCAGTATGAGTAGAGAGGTATACGGGCTGAGTGTTCTTGTAGTACCAGTAGAGAGGTGTACGAGCCGAGTGTTCTTGTATTGTGAATAGGGACGTATACGGGCCGAGTGTTCTTGTAGTGTTAGTAGAGAGGTATACAGGCTGAGTGTTCTTGTAGTGTGAGTAGAGAGGTATACAGGCTTAGTGTTCTTGTAGTACGAGTAGAGAGGTAAACGAGCCGAGTGTTCTTGTAGTGTGAATAGGGATGTATACAGGCCGAGTGTTCTAGTAGTGTGCGTAGAGAGGTATGCGAGCCGAGTGTTCTTGTAGTGTGAGTAGAGAGGTATACGAGCTGAGTGTTCTAGCAGTGTGAATAGGAATGTATACGGGCCGAGTGTTCTTGTAGTGCGAGTAGAGAGGTATACGGGCTGAGTGTTCTAGAAGTGTCAGTTGAGAGGTATACGGGCTGAGTGTTCTAGCAGTGTCAGTTGAGAGGTATACGAGCCGAGTGTTCTTGTAGTGTGAGTAAAGAGGTGTACGAGCTGAGAGTTCTTGTAGTGTGAGTAGAGAGGAATATGGGCCGTGTGTTCTTGTAGTGTAAGTAGAGAGGTATACGGGCCGTGTGTTTTTGTAGTGTGAGTAGAGAGGTATACGGGCCGAGTGTTCTAGCAGTGTGATTAGGAATGTATACGGGCTGAGTGTTCTTGTAGTGTGAGGAGAGAGGTATACGGGCTGAGTGTTCTGGGAGTGTCAGTTGAGAGGTATACGGGCTGAGTGTTCTAGCAGTGTCAGGTGAGAGGTATACGGGCTGAGTGTTCTTGTAGTATGAGTAGAGAGGTATACGGGCTGAGTGTTCTTGTAGTGTGAGTAGAGAGGTATACGGGCTGAGTGTTCTTGTAGTGGGAAAAGGGGTGTATACGGGCCGAGTGTTCTTGTAGTGTGAGTAGAGAGGTATACCGGCTGAGTGTTCTAGTAGTGTGAGTAGGGATGTATACGGGCCGAGTGTTCTAGCAGTATGAGTAGAGAGGTATACGGGCCGAGTGTTGTTGTAGTGTGAGTAGAGAGGTATGCGAGCCGAGTGTTCTTGTAGTGTAAGTAGAGTGGTATACGGGCCGAGTGTTCTTTTGGTGTGAATAGGGATGTATACGGGCCGAGTGTTCTAGCAGTATGAGTAGAGAGGTATACGGGCCGAGTGTTGTTGTAGTACGAGTAGACAGGTATACAGGCGGAGTGTTCTTGTAGTACGAGTAGAGAGGTATACGAGCCGAGTGTTCTTGTAGTGTGAATAGAGAGGTAAGCGAGCCGAGTGTTCTAGCAGTGTGAATAGGAATGTATACGGGCCGAGTGTTCTTGTAGTGCGAGTAGAGAGGTATACGGGCTGAGTGTTCTAGGAGTGTCAGTTGAGAGGTATACGGGCTGAGTGTTCTAGCAGTGTCAGTTGAGAGGTATACGGGTAGAGTGTTCTTGTAGTGTGGTAAAGAGGTATACGAGCCGAGTGTTCTAGCAGTCCGTATAACTCAGTTCGTATAATTCTCTACTCACACTGCTAGAACACTCGGCCCATATACCTCTCTACTCACACTACAAGAACTTTTAGTGTGAGGAGAGAGGTATACGGGCGGTGTGTTCTTGTAGTGTGAGTAGAGAGGTATACAGGCTGAGTGTTCTTGTAGTGTGAGTAGAGAGGTATACGAGCCAAGTGTTCTTATAGTGCGAGTAGAGAGGTATACGGGCTGAGTGTTCTAGGAGTGTCATTAGAGAGGTATACGGGCTGAGTGTTCTGGGAGTGTCAGTTGAGAGGTATACGGGTTGAGTGTTCTAGCAGTGTCAGGTGAGAGGTATACGGGCTGAGTGTTCTTGTAGTATGAGTAGAGAGGTATACGGGCTGAGTGTTCTTGTAGTTTGAGTAGAGAGGTATACGGGCTGAGTGTTCTTGTAGTGGGAAAAGGGGTGTATACGGGCCGAGTGTTCTTGTAGTGTGAGTTGGGATGTATACGGGCCGAGTGTTCTAGCAGTATGAGTAGAGAGGTATACGGGCCGAGTGTTCTTGTAGTGTAAGTAGAGAGGTATACGAGCCGAGTGCTCTTGTGGTGTGAATAGGGATGTATACGGGCCGAGTGTTCTAGCAGTATGAGTAGAGAGGTATACGGGCCGAGTGTTGTTGTAGTACGAGTAGAGAGGTATACGAGCCGAGTGTTCTTGTAGTGTGAATAAGGATGTATACGGGCCGAGAGTTCTTGTAGTGTGAGTAGAGAGGTATGCGAGCCGAGTGTTCTTGTAGTGTGAATAGGAATGTATACGGGCCGAGTGTTCTAGCAGTATGAGTAGGGAGGTATACGGGCCGAGTGTTGTTGTAGTGTGAGTAGAGAGGTATACGAGCCGAGTGTTCTTGTAGTGTAAGTAGGATGTATACGTGCCGAGTGCTCTTGTGGTTTGAATAGGGATGTATACGGGCCGAGTGTTCTTGTAGTGTGAGTAGAGAGGTATGCGAGCCGAGTGTTCTTGTAGTGTGAGTAGGGAGGTATACCGGCCGTGTGTTCTTGTAGTGTGAATAGATATGTATACGGGCCGAGTGTTCTTGTAGTGTGAGTAGAGAGGTATGCGAGCCGAGTGTTCTTGTAGTGTGAGTAGAGAGGTATACCGGCTGAGTGTTCTAGGAGTGTCAGTTGAAAGGTATACGGGTTGAGTGTTCTAGCAGTGTGAATAGGAATGTATACGGGCCGAGTGTTCTTGTAGTGCGAGTAGAGAGGTATACGGGCTGAGTGTTCTAGGAGTGTCAGTTGAGAGGTATACGGGCTGAGTGTACTAGCAGTGTCAGTTGAGAGGTATACGGATAGAGTGTTCTTGTAGTGTGAGTAGAGAGGTATACCTGCTGAGTGTTCTTGTAGTGTGAGTAGAGAGGTATACCGGCTGAGTGTTCTTGTAGTGTGAGTAGAGAGGTATACCGGCTGAGTGTTCTTGTAGTGTGAGTAGGGAAGTATACGGGCCGTGTGTTCTTGTAGTGTGAATAGAGATGTATACGGGCCGAGTGTTCTAGCAGTATGATTAAAGAGGTATACGGGCTGAGTGTTCTTGTATTACGAGTAGAGAGGTATACGAGGCGAGTGTTCTTATAGTGTGAAAAGGGATGTATACGGGCCGAGTGTTCTAGCAGTATGAGTAGAGAGGTATACGGGCCGAGTGTTCTAGTAGTGTGCGTAGAGAGGTATGCGAGCCGAGTGTTCTTGTAGTGTGAGTAGAGAGGTATACCGGCTGAGTGTTCTAGGAGTGTCAGTTGAAAGGTATACGGGCTGAGTGTTCTAGCAGTGTGAATAGGAATGTATACGGGCCGAGTGTTCTTGTAGTGCGAGTAGAGAGGTATACGGGCTGAGTGTTCTAGGAGTGTCAGTTGAGAGGTATACGGGCTGAGTGTTCTAGCAGTGTCAGTTGAGAGGTATACGGGTAGAGTGTTCTTGTAGTGTGAGTAGAGAGGTATACCGGCTGAATGTTCTTGTAGTGTGAGTAGGGAGGTATACGGGCCGAGTGTTCTTGTAGTGTGAATAGGGATGTATACGGGCCGAGTGTTCTAGCAGTATGAGTAGAGAGGTATACGGGCTGAGTTTTGTTGTAGTGTGAGTAGAGAGGTATACAGGCGGAGTGTTCTTGTAGTACGAGTAGAGAGGTATACGAGCCGTGTGTTCTTGTAGTGTGAATAGAGAGGTAAGCGAGCCGAGTGTTCTAGCAGTGTGAATAGGAATGTATACGGGCCGAGTGTTCTTGTAGTGCGAGTAGAGAGGTATACGGGCTGAGTGTTCTAGGAGTGTCACTTGAGAGGTATACAGGCTGAGTGTTCTAGCAGTGTCAGTTGAGAGGTATACGGGCAGAGTGTTCTTGTAGTGTGGTAAAGAGGTATACGAGCCGAGTGTTCTAGCAGTCCGTATAACTCAGTTCGTATAATTCTCTACTCACACTGCTAGAACACTCGGCCCATATACCTCTCTACTCACACTACAAGAACTTTTAGTGTGAGGAGAGAGGTATACGGGCGGTGTGTTCTTGTAGTGTGAGTAGAGAGGTATACAGGCTGAGTGTTCTTGTAGTGTGAGTAGAGAGGTATACGAGCCAAGTGTTCTTATAGTGCGAGTAGAGAGGTATACGGGCTGAGTGTTCTAGGAGTGTCAGTTGAGAGGTATACGGGCAGAGTGTTCTTGTAGTGTGAGTAGAGAGGTATACGGGCTGAGTGTTCTAGCAGTGTCAGTTGAGAGGTATACGGGCAGAGTGTTCTTGTAGTGTGAGTAGAGAGGTATACCGGCTGAGTGTTCTTGTAGTGTGAGTAGGGATATATATGGGCCGAGTGTTCTTGTAATGTGAATAGGGATGTATACGGGCCGAGTGTTCTAGCAGTATGAGTAGAGAGGAATACGGGCTGAGTTTTGTTGAAGTGTGAGTACAGAGGTATACAGGCTGAGTGTTCTTGTAGTACGAGTATAGAGGTATACGAGCCGAGTGTTCTTGTAGTGTGAATAGGGATGTATACGGGCCGAGTGTTTTAGTAGTGTGCGTAGAGAGGTATGCGAGCCGAGTGTTCTTGTAGTGTGAGTAGAGAGGTATACCGGCTGAGTGTTCTAGGAGTGTCAGTTGAAAGGTATACGGGCTGAGTGTTCTTGTAGTGTGAGTAGAGAGGTATATGAGCCGAGTGTTCCAGCAGTGTGAATAGGAATGTATACGGGCCGAGTGTTCTTGTAGTGCGAGTAGAGAGGTATACGGGCTGAGTGTTCTAGGAGTGTCAGTTGAGAGGTATACGGGCAGAGTGTTCTTGTAGTGTGGTAAAGAGGTATACGAGCCGAGTGTTCTAGCAGTCCGTATAACTCAGTCCGTATAATTCTCTACTCACACTGCTAGAACACTCGGCCCATATACCTCTCTACTCTCACTACAAGAACTTTTAGTGTGAGGAGAGAGGTATACGGGCGGTGTGTTCTTGTAGTGTGAGTAGAGAGGTATACAGGCTGAGTGTTCTTGTAGTGTGAGTAGAGAGGTATACGAGCCGAGTGTTCTTGTAGTGTGAGTAGAGAGGTATACGGGCTGAGAGTTCTTGTAGTGTAAATAGGAAGGTATACCGGTTGAGTGTTCTTGTAGTGTGAGTAGAGAGGTATACGGGCTGAGTGTTCTAACAGTGTCAGTTGAGAGGTATATGGGCAGAGTGTTCTTGTAGTGTGAGTAGAGAGGTATACCGGCTGAGTGTTCTTGTAGTGTGAGTATGGAGGTATACGGGCCGAGTGTTCTTGTAGTGGAAATAGGAATGTATACGGGCCGAGTGTTCTAGCAGTATGAGTAGAGAGGTATACGGGCTGAGTGTTCTTGTAGTACCAGTAGAGAGGTGTACGAGCCGAGTGTTCTTGTATTGTGAATAGGGATGTATACGGGCCGAGTGTTCTTGTAGTGTTAGTAGAGAGGTATACAGGCTGAGTGTTCTTGTAGTGTGAGTAGAGAGGTATACAGGCTTAGTGTTCTTGTAGTACGAGTAGAGAGGTAAACGAGCCGAGTGTTCTTGTAGTGTGAATAGGGATGTATACAGGCCGAGTGTTCTAGTAGTGTGCGTAGAGAGGTATGCGAGCCGAGTGTTCTTGTAGTGTGAGTAGAGAGGTATACGAGCTGAGTGTTCTAGCAGTGTGAATAGGAATGTATACGGGCCGAGTGTTCTTGTAGTGCGAGTAGAGAGGTATACGGGCTGAGTGTTCTAGAAGTGTCAGTTGAGAGGTATACGGGCTGAGTGTTCTAGCAGTGTCAGTTGAGAGGTATACGAGCCGAGTGTTCTTGTAGTGTGAGTAAAGAGGTGTACGAGCTGAGAGTTCTTGTAGTGTGAGTAGAGAGGAATATGGGCCGTGTGTTCTTGTAGTGTAAGTAGAGAGGTATACGGGCCGTGTGTTCTTGTAGTGTGAGTAGAGAGGTATACGGGCCGAGTGTTCTAGCAGTGTGATTAGGAATGTATACGGGCTGAGTGTTCTTGTAGTGTGAGGAGAGAGGTATACGGGCTGAGTGTTCTGGGAGTGTCAGTTGAGAGGTATACGGGCTGAGTGTTCTAGCAGTGTCAGGTGAGAGGTATACGGGCTGAGTGTTCTTGTAGTATGAGTAGAGAGGTATACGGGCTGAGTGTTCTTGTAGTGTGAGTAGAGAGGTATACGGGCTGAGTGTTCTTGTAGTGGGAAAAGGGGTGTATACGGGCCGAGTGTTCTTGTAGTGTGAGTAGAGAGGTATACCGGCTGAGTGTTCTAGTAGTGTGAGTAGGGATGTATACGGGCCGAGTGTTCTAGCAGTATGAGTAGAGAGGTATACGGGCCGAGTGTTGTTGTAGTGTGAGTAGAGAGGTATGCGAGCCGAGTGTTCTTGTAGTGTAAGTAGAGTGGTATACGGGCCGAGTGTTCTTTTGGTGTGAATAGGGATGTATACGGGCCGAGTGTTCTAGCAGTATGAGTAGAGAGGTATACGGGCCGAGTGTTGTTGTAGTACGAGTAGACAGGTATACAGGCGGAGTGTTCTTGTAGTACGAGTAGAGAGGTATACGAGCCGAGTGTTCTTGTAGTGTGAATAGAGAGGTAAGCGAGCCGAGTGTTCTAGCAGTGTGAATAGGAATGTATACGGGCCGAGTGTTCTTGTAGTGCGAGTAGAGAGGTATACGGGCTGAGTGTTCTAGGAGTGTCAGTTGAGAGGTATACGGGCTGAGTGTTCTAGCAGTGTCAGTTGAGAGGTATACGGGCAGAGTGTTCTTGTAGTGTGGTAAAGAGGTATACGAGCCGAGTGTTCTAGCAGTCCGTATAACTCAGTTCGTATAATTCTCTACTCACACTGCTAGAACACTCGGCCCATATACCTCTCTACTCACACTACAAGAACTTTTAGTGTGAGGAGAGAGGTATACAGGCGGTGTGTTCTTGTAGAGTGAGTAGAGAGGTATACAGGCTGAGTGTTCTTGTAGTGTGAGTAGAGAGGTATACGAGCCAAGTGTTCTTATAGTGCGAGTAGAGAGGTATACGGGCTGAGTGTTCTAGGAGTGTCAGTTGAGAGGTATACGGGCAGAGTGTTCTTGTAGTGTGAGTAGAGAGGTATACGGGCTGAGTGTTCTAGCAGTGTCAGTTGAGAGGTATACGGGCAGAGTGTTCTTGTAGTGTGAGTAGAGAGGTATACCGGCTGAGTGTTCTTGTAGTGTGAGTAGGGATATATATGGGCCGAGTGTTCTTGTAATGTGAATAGGGATGTATACGGGCCGAGTGTTCTAGCAGTATGAGTAGAGAGGTATACGGGCTGAGTTTTGTTGAAGTGTGAGTACAGAGGTATACAGGCTGAGTGTTCTTGTAGTACGAGTATAGAGGTATACGAGCCGAGTGTTCTTGTAGTGTGAATAGGGATGTATACGGGCCGAGTGTTTTAGTAGTGTGCGTAGAGAGGTATGCGAGCCGAGTGTTCTTGTAGTGTGAGTAGAGAGGTATACCGGCTGAGTGTTCTAGGAGTGTCAGTTGAAAGGTATACGGGCTGAGTGTTCTTGTAGTGTGAGTAGAGAGGTATATGAGCCGAGTGTTCCAGCAGTGTGAATAGGAATGTATACGGGCCGAGTGTTCTTGTAGTGCGAGTAGAGAGGTATACGGGCTCAGTGTTCTCGGAGTGTCAGTTGAGAGGTATACGGGCAGAGTGTTCTTGTAGTGTGGTAAAGAGGTATACGAGCCGAGTGTTCTAGCAGTCCGTATAACTCAGTCCGTATAATTCTCTACTCACACTGCTAGAACACTCGGCCCATATACCTCTCTACTCACACTACAAGAATTTTTAGTGTGAGGAGAGAGGTATACGGGCGGTGTGTTCTTGTAGTGTGAGTAGAGAGGTATACAGGCTGAGTGTTCTTGTAGTGTGAGTAGAGAGGTATACGAGCCGAGTGTTCTTGTAGTGTGAGTAGAGAGGTATACGGGCTGAGAGTTCTTGTAGTGTAAATAGGAAGGTATACCGGTTGAGTGTTCTTGTAGTGTGAGTAGAGAGGTATACCGGCTGAGTGTTCTAGGAGTGTCAGTTGAAAGGTATACGGGCTGAGTGTTCTTGTAGTGTGAGTAGAGAGGTATACGAGCCGAGTGTTCTAGCAGTGTGATTAGGAATGTATACGGGCCGAATGTTCTTGTAGTGCGAGTAGAGAGGTATACGGACTGAGTGTGTTCTAGGAGTGTCAGTTGAGAGGTATACGGGCTGAGTGTTCTAGCAGTGTCAGTTGAGAGGTATACGGGCAGGGTGTTCTTGTAGTGTGAGTAGAGAGGTATACCGGCTGAGTGTTCTTGTAGTGTGAGTAGGGATGTATACGGGCCGAGTGTTCTTGTGGTGTGAATAGGGATGTATACGGGCCGAGTGTTCTAGCAGTATGAGTAGAGAGGTATACGGGCTGAGTGTTCTTGTAGTACGAGTAGAGAGGTATACGAGCCGAGTGTTCTTGTAGTGTGAATAGGGATGTATACGGGCCGAGTGTTCTAGTAGTGTGCGTAGAGAGGTATGCGAGCCGAGTGTTCTTGTAGTGTGAGTAGAGAGGTATACCGGCTGAGTGTTCTAGGAGTGTCAGTTGAAAGGTATACGGGCTGAGTGTTCTTGTAGTGCGAGTAGAGAGGTATACGGGCTGAATGTTCTAGGAGTGTCGGTTGAGAGGTATACGGGCTGAGTGTTCTAGCAGTGTCAGTTGAGAGGTATACGGGCAGAGTGTTCTTGTAGTGTGGTAAAGAGGTATGCGAGCCGAGCGTTCTTGAAGTGTGAGTAGAGAGGTATACGAGCCGAATGTTCTAGCAGTGTGAATAGGAATGTATACGGGCCGAGTGTTCTTGTAGTGCGAGTAGAGAGGTATACGGGCTGAGTGTTCTGGGAGTGTCAGTTGAGAGGTATACGGGCTGAGTGTTCTAGCAGTGTCAGTTTAGAGGTATACGGGCTAAGTGTTCTTGTAGTGGGAAAAGGGGTGTATACGGGCCGAGTGTTCTTGTAGTGTGAGTAGAGAGGTAAACCGGCTGAGTGTTCTTGTAGTGTGAGTAGGGAGGTATACGGGCCGAGTGTTCTAGCAGTATGAGTAGAGAGGTATACGGGCTGAGTTTTGTTGTAGTACGAGTAGAGAGGTATACGAGCCGAGTGTTCTTGTAGTGTGAATAGGGATGTATACGGGCCGAGTGTTCTAGTAGTGTGCGTAGAGAGGTCTGCGAGCCGAGTGTTCTTGTAGTGTGAGTAGAGAGGTATACCGGCTGAGTGTTCTAGGAGTGTCAGTTGAGAGGTATACGGGCTGAGTGTTCTTGTAGTGTGAGTAGAGAGGTATACGAGCCGAGTGTTCTTGCAGTGTGATTAGGAATGTATACGGGCCGAGTGTTCTTGTAGTACGAGTAGAGAGGTATACGGGCTGAGTGTTCTATGAGTGTCAGTTGAGAGGTATACGGGCTGAGTGTTCTAGCAGTTTCAGTTGAGAGGTATACGGGCTGAGTGTTCTTGTAGTATGAGTAGAGAGGTATACCGGCTGAAAGTTCTTTTAGTGTAAATAGGAAGGTATAACGGCTGAGTGTTCTTGTAGTGTGAGTAGAGAGGTATATGAGCCGAGTGTTCTTATAGTGTGAGTAAAGAGGTGTACGAGCTGAGAGTTCTTGTAGTGTGAGTGGAGAGGAATATGGGCCGTGTGTTCTTGTAGTGTAAGTAGAGAGGTATACGGGCCGTGTGTTCTTGTAGTGTGAGTAGAGAGGTATACGAGCCGAGTGTTCTTGTAGTGGGAGAAAAGAGGTGTGCGAGCTGAGAGTTCTTGTAGTGTGAGTAGAGAGGAATATGGGCCGTGTGTTCTTGTAGTGTAAGTAGAGAGGTATACGGGCCGTGTGTTCTTGTAGTGTGAGTAGAGAGGTATACGGGCCGAGTGTTCTAGCAGTGTGATTAGGAATGTATACGGGCTGAGTGTTTTTGTAATGTGAGTAGAGAGGTATACGGGCTGAGTGTTCTGGGAGTGTGCGTAGAGAGGTATGCGAGCCGAGTGTTCTTGTAGTGTGAGTAGAGAGGTATACCGGCTGAGTGTTCTAGCAGTGTCAGGTGAGAGGTATACGGGCTGAGTGTTCTTGTAGTATGAGTAGAGAGGTATACGGGCTGATATTTCTTGTAGTGTGAGTAGAGAGGTATACGGGCTGAGTGTTCTTGTAGTGGGAAAAGGGGTGTATACGGGCCGAGTGTTCTTGTAGTGTGAGTAGAGAGGTATACCGGCTGATTGTTCTTGTAGTGTGAGTAGGGATGTATACGGGCCGAGTGTTCTTGCAGTATGAGTAGAGAGGTATACGGGCCGAGTGTTGTTGTAGTGTGAGTAGAGAGGTTTACGAGCCGAGTGTTCTTGTAGTGTAAGTAGAGAGGTATACGGGCCGAGTGTTCTTGTGGTGTGAATAGGGATGTATACGGGCAGAGTGTTCTAGCAGTATGAGTAGAGAGGTATACGGGCCGAGTGTTGTTGTAGTACGAGTAGAGAGGTATACGAGCCGAGTGTTCTTGTAGTGTGAATAAGGATGTATACGGGCCGAGTGTTCTTGTAGTGTAAGTAGAGAGGTATACGAGCCGAGTGTTCTTGTAGTGTGAATAAGGATGTATACGGGCTGAGTGTTCTTGTAGTACGAGTAGAGAGGTATACGAGCCGAGTGTTCTTGTAGTGTAAATAAGGATGTATACGGGCCGAGTGTTCTTGTAGTGTGAGTAGAGAGGTATGCGAGCCGAGTGTTCTTGTAGTGTGAGTAGAGAGGTATACCGGCTGAGTGTTCTAGGAGTGTCAGTTGAAAGGTATACGGGCTGAGTGTTCTTGTAGTGTGAGTAGAGAGGTATACGAGCCGAGTGTTCTAGCAGTGTGAATAGGAATGTATACGGGCCGAGTGTTCTTGTAGTGCGAGTAGAGAGGTATACCGGCTGAGTGTTCTTGTAGTGTCAGTTGAGAGGTATACGGGCTGAATGTTCTAACAGTGTCAGTTGAGAGGTATACGGGCTGAGTGTTCTTGTAGTATGAGTAGAGAGGTATACGGGCTGAGTTATCTTTTAGTGTGAGTAGAGAGGTATACGGGCTGAGTGTTTTTGTAGTGATAAAGGGGTGTATACGGGCAGAGTGTTCTTGTAGTGTGTGTAGAGAAGTATACCATCTGAGTGTTCTTGTAGTGTGAGTAGGGAGGTATACGGGCCGAGTGTTCTTGGAGTGTGAATAGGGATGTATACGGGCCGAGTGTTCTAGCAGTATGAGTAGAGAGGTATACGGGCCGAGTGTTGTTGTAGTGTGAGTAGAGAGGTATACCGGCTGAAAGTTCTTTTAGTGTAAATAGGAAGGTATAACGGCTGAGTGTTCTTGTAGTGTGAGTGAAGAGGTGTACGAGCTGAGAGTTCTTGTAGTGTGAATAGAGAGGTATACGGGCTGAGCGTTCTTGTAGTGTGAGTAGAGAGGTATACGGGCTGAGTGTTCTTGTAGTGTGAGTAGAGAGGTATACGGGCTATGTGTTCTTGTAGTGTGAATAGGGATGTATAAGGGCCGAGTATTCTTGTAGTGTGAGTAGAGAGGTATACGGGCTGAGTGTTCTTGTACTGTGAGTAGGTAGGTGTACTTTCTGAGTGTTTCTTTATTGTGAGTAGAGACGTATGCTAGCCGAATGTTCTTGTAGTGTGAGTAGAGAGGTATACCGGCTGAGTTTTCTAGAAGTGTCAGTTGAGAGGTATACGGGCTGAGTGTTATTGTAGTGTGAGTAGAGAGGTATACGAGCCGAGTGTTCTAGCAGTGTGATTAGGAATGTATACGGGCCGAGTGTTCTTGTAGTACGAGTAGAGAGGTATACGGGCTGAGTGTTGTAGGAGTGTCAGTTGAGAGGTATACGGGCTGAGTGTTCTAGCAGTGTCAGTTGAGAGGTATACGGGCTGAGTGTTCTTGTAGTATGAGTAGAGAGGTATACCGGCTGAAAGTTCTTTTAGTGTAAATAGGAAGGTATAACGGCTGATTTTTCTTGTAGTGTGAGTAGAGAGGTATACGACCCGAGTGTTCTTGTAGTGTGAGTAAAGAGGTGTACGAGCTGAGAGTTCTTGTAGTGTGAGTAGTGAGGAATATGGGCCGTGTGTTCTTGTAGTGTAAGTAGAGAGGTATACGGGCCGTGTGTTCTTGTAGTATGAGTAGAGAGGTATACCGGCTGAAAGTTCTTTTAGTGTAAATAGGAAGGTATAACGGCTGATTTTTCTTGTAGTGTGAGTAGAGAGGTATACGAGCCGAGTGTTCTTGTAGTGTGAGTAAAGAGGTGTACGAGCTGAGAGTTCTTGTAGTGTGAGTAGTGAGGAATATGGGCCGTGTGTTCTTGTAGTGTAAGTAGAGAGGTATACGGGCCGTGTGTTCTTGTAGTGTGAGTAGAGAGGTATACGAGCCGAGTGTTCTTGTAGTGTGAGTAAAGAGGTGTACGAGCTGAGAGTTCTTGTAGTGTGAGTAGAGAGGAATATGGGCCGTGTGTTCTTTTAGTGTAAATAGGAAGGTATAACGGCTGAGTGTTCTTGTAGTGTGAGTAGTGAGGTATACGGGCCGAGTGTTCTTGTAGTGTGAATAGGGATGTATACGGGCCGAGTGTTTTTGTAGTGTGAATAGAGAGGTATACGGGCTGAGCGTTCTTGTAGTGTGAGTAGAGAGGTATACCGGCTGAGTGTTCTTGTAGTGTGAGTAGAGAGGTATACGGGCTATGTGTTCTTGTAGTGTGAATAGGGATGTATACGGGCCGAGTATTCTTGTAGTGTGAGTAGAGAGGTATACGGGCTGAGTGTTCTTGTAGTGTGAGTAGAGAGGTATATGGGCCGTGTGTTATTGTAGTGTAAATAGGGAGGTATACAGGCTGAGTGTTCTTATAGTGTGAGTAGGGATGTATTCGGGCCGAGTGTTCTTGTAGTGCGAGTAGAGAGGAATATGCGTTGAGTGTTCTTGTAGTGTAAATAGGAAGGTATACAGGCTGAGGGTTCTTGTACTGTGAGTAGGTAGGTGTACTTTCTAAGTGTTCCTTTATTGTGAGTAGAGACGTATGCGAGCCGAATGTTCTTGTATTGTGAGTAGAGAGGTATGCGAGCCGAATGTTCTTGTAGTGTGAGTAGAGAGGTATACCGGCTGAGTGTTCTAGAAGTGTCAGTTGAGAGGTATACGGGCTGAGTGTTCTTGTAGTATGAGTAGAGAGGTATACGGGCTGAGTGTTCTTGTAGTGTGAGTAGAGAGGTATACGGACTGAGTGTTCTTGTAGTGGGAAAGGGGGTGTATACGGGCCGAGTGTTCTTGTAGTGTGAGTAGAGAGGTATACCGGCTGAGTGTTCTAGTAGTGTGAGTAGGGATGTATACGGGCCGAGTGTTCTAGCAGTATGAGTAGAGAGGTATACGGGCCGAGTGTTGTTGTAGTGTGAGTAGAGAGGTATACGAGCCGAGTGTTCTTGTAGTGTAAGTAGAGTGGTATACGGGCCGAGTGTTCTTGTGGTGTGAATAGGGATGTATACGGGCCGAGTGTTCTAGCAGTATGAGTAGAGAGGTATACGGGCCGAGTGTTGTTGTAGTACGAGTAGACAGGTATACGAGCCGAGTGTTCTTGTAGTGTGAATAAGGGTGTATACGGGCCGAGTGTTCTTGTAGTGTGAGTAGAGAGGTATACGGGCCGAGTGTTCTTGTAGTGTGAGTAGAGAGGTATACCGGCTGAGTGTTCTAGTAGTGTGCGTAGAGAGGTATGCGAGCCGAGTGTTCTTGTAGTGTGAGTAGAGAGGTATACCGGCTGAGTGTTCTAGGAGTGTCAGTTGAAAGGTATACGGTCTGAGTGTTCTAGCAGTGTGAATAGGAATGTATACGGGCCGAGTGTTCTTGTAGTGCGAGTAGAGAGGTATACGGGCTGAGTGTTCTAGGAGTGTCAGTTGAGAGGTATACGGGCTGAGTGTTCTAGCAGTGTCAGTTGAGAGGTATACGGGTAGAGTGTTCTTGTAGTGTGAGTAGAGAGGTATACCGGCTGAGTGTTCTTGTAGTGTGAGTAGGGAGGTATACGGGCCGAGTGTTCTTGTAGTGTGAATAGGGATGTATACGGGCCGAGTGTTCTAGCAGTATGAGTAGAGAGGTATACGGGCTGAGTTTTGTTGTAGTGTGAGTAGAGAGGTATACAGGCGGAGTGTTCTTGTAGTACGAGTAGAGAGGTATACGAGCCGAGTGTTCTTGTAGTGTGAATAGAGAGGTATGCGAGCCGAATGTTCTAGCAGTGTGAATAGGAATGTATACGGGCCGAGTGTTCTTGTAGTGCGAGTAGAGAGGTATACGGGCTGAGTGTTCTAGGAGTGTCAGTTGAGAGGTATACGGGCTGAGTGTTCTAGCAGTGTCAGTTGAGAGGTATACGGGCAGAGTGTTCTTGTAGTGTGGTAAAGAGGTATACGAGCCGAGTGTTCTAGCAGTCCGTATAACTCAGTTCGTATAATTCTCTACTCACACTGCTAAAACACTCGGCCCATATACCTCTCTACTCACACTACAAGAACTTTTAGTGTGAGGAGAGAGGTATACGGGCGGTGTGTTCTTGTAGTGTGAGTAGAGAGGTATACAGGCTGAGTGTTCTTGTAGTGTGAGTAGAGAGATATACGAGGTAAGTGTTCTTGTAGTGCGAGTAGAAAGGTATACGGGCTGAGTGTTCTAGGAGTGTCAGTTGAGAGGTATACGGGCAGAGTGTTAATGTATTGTGAGTAGAGAGGTATACGGGCTTAATGTTCTATCAGTGTCAGTTGAGAGGTATACGGGCAGAGTGTTCTTGTAGTGTGAGTAGAGAGGTATACCGGCTGAGTGTTCTTGTAGTGTGAGTAGGGATATATATGGGCCGAGTGTTCTTGTAATGTGAATAGGGATGTATACGGGCCGAGTGTTCTAGCAGTATGAGTAGAGAGGTATACGGGCTGAGTTTTGTTGAAGTGTGAGTACAGAGGTATACAGGCTGAGTGTTCTTGTAGTACGAGTATAGAGGTATACGAGCCGAGTGTTCTTGTAGTGTGAATAGGGATGTATACGGGCCGAGTGTTTTAGTAGTGTGCGTAGAGAGGTATGCGAGCCGAGTGTTCTTGTAGTGTGAGTAGAGAGGTATACCGGCTGAGTGTTCTAGGAGTGTCAGTTGAAAGGTATACGGGCTGAGTGTTCTTGTAGTGTGAGTAGAGAGGTATATGAGCCGAGTGTTCCAGCAGTGTGAATAGGAATGTATACGGGCCGAGTGTTCTTGTAGTGCGAGTAGAGAGGTATACGGGCTGAGTGTTCTCGGAGTGTCAGTTGAGAGGTATACGGGCAGAGTGTTCTTGTAGTGTGGTAAAGAGGTATACGAGCCGAGTGTTCTAGCAGTCCGTATAACTCAGTCCGTATAATTCTCTACTCACACTGCTAGAACACTCGGCCCATATACCTCTCTACTCACACTACAAGAATTTTTAGTGTGAGGAGAGAGGTATACGGGCGGTGTGTTCTTGTAGTGTGAGTAGAGAGGTATACAGGCTGAGTGTTCTTGTAGTGTGAGTAGAGAGGTATACGAGCCGAGTGTTCTTGTAGTGTGAGTAGAGAGGTATACGGGCTGAGAGTTCTTGTAGTGTAAATAGGAAGGTATACCGGTTGAGTGTTCTTGTAGTGTGAGTAGAGAGGTATACCGGCTGAGTGTTCTAGGAGTGTCAGTTGAAAGGTATACGGGCTGAGTGTTCTTGTAGTGTGAGTAGAGAGGTATACGAGCCGAGTGTTCTAGCAGTGTGATTAGGAATGTATACGGGCCGAATGTTCTTGTAGTGCGAGTAGAGAGGTATACGGACTGAGTGTGTTCTAGGAGTGTCAGTTGAGAGGTATACGGGCTGAGTGTTCTAGCAGTGTCAGTTGAGAGGTATACGGGCAGGGTGTTCTTGTAGTGTGAGTAGAGAGGTATACCGGCTGAGTGTTCTTGTAGTGTGAGTAGGGATGTATACGGGCCGAGTGTTCTTGTGGTGTGAATAGGGATGTATACGGGCCGAGTGTTCTAGCAGTATGAGTAGAGAGGTATACGGGCTGAGTGTTCTTGTAGTACGAGTAGAGAGGTATACGAGCCGAGTGTTCTTGTAGTGTGAATAGGGATGTATACGGGCCGAGTGTTCTAGTAGTGTGCGTAGAGAGGTATGCGAGCCGAGTGTTCTTGTAGTGTGAGTAGAGAGGTATACCGGCTGAGTGTTCTAGGAGTGTCAGTTGAAAGGTATACGGGCTGAGTGTTCTTGTAGTGCGAGTAGAGAGGTATACGGGCTGAATGTTCTAGGAGTGTCGGTTGAGAGGTATACGGGCTGAGTGTTCTAGCAGTGTCAGTTGAGAGGTATACGGGCAGAGTGTTCTTGTAGTGTGGTAAAGAGGTATGCGAGCCGAGCGTTCTTGAAGTGTGAGTAGAGAGGTATACGAGCCGAATGTTCTAGCAGTGTGAATAGGAATGTATACGGGCCGAGTGTTCTTGTAGTGCGAGTAGAGAGGTATACGGGCTGAGTGTTCTGGGAGTGTCAGTTGAGAGGTATACGGGCTGAGTGTTCTAGCAGTGTCAGTTTAGAGGTATACGGGCTAAGTGTTCTTGTAGTGGGAAAAGGGGTGTATACGGGCCGAGTGTTCTTGTAGTGTGAGTAGAGAGGTAAACCGGCTGAGTGTTCTTGTAGTGTGAGTAGGGAGGTATACGGGCCGAGTGTTCTAGCAGTATGAGTAGAGAGGTATACGGGCTGAGTTTTGTTGTAGTACGAGTAGAGAGGTATACGAGCCGAGTGTTCTTGTAGTGTGAATAGGGATGTATACGGGCCGAGTGTTCTAGTAGTGTGCGTAGAGAGGTCTGCGAGCCGAGTGTTCTTGTAGTGTGAGTAGAGAGGTATACCGGCTGAGTGTTCTAGGAGTGTCAGTTGAGAGGTATACGGGCTGAGTGTTCTTGTAGTGTGAGTAGAGAGGTATACGAGCCGAGTGTTCTTGCAGTGTGATTAGGAATGTATACGGGCCGAGTGTTCTTGTAGTACGAGTAGAGAGGTATACGGGCTGAGTGTTCTATGAGTGTCAGTTGAGAGGTATACGGGCTGAGTGTTCTAGCAGTTTCAGTTGAGAGGTATACGGGCTGAGTGTTCTTGTAGTATGAGTAGAGAGGTATACCGGCTGAAAGTTCTTTTAGTGTAAATAGGAAGGTATAACGGCTGAGTGTTCTTGTAGTGTGAGTAGAGAGGTATATGAGCCGAGTGTTCTTATAGTGTGAGTAAAGAGGTGTACGAGCTGAGAGTTCTTGTAGTGTGAGTGGAGAGGAATATGGGCCGTGTGTTCTTGTAGTGTAAGTAGAGAGGTATACGGGCCGTGTGTTCTTGTAGTGTGAGTAGAGAGGTATACGAGCCGAGTGTTCTTGTAGTGGGAGAAAAGAGGTGTGCGAGCTGAGAGTTCTTGTAGTGTGAGTAGAGAGGAATATGGGCCGTGTGTTCTTGTAGTGTAAGTAGAGAGGTATACGGGCCGTGTGTTCTTGTAGTGTGAGTAGAGAGGTATACGGGCCGAGTGTTCTAGCAGTGTGATTAGGAATGTATACGGGCTGAGTGTTTTTGTAATGTGAGTAGAGAGGTATACGGGCTGAGTGTTCTGGGAGTGTGCGTAGAGAGGTATGCGAGCCGAGTGTTCTTGTAGTGTGAGTAGAGAGGTATACCGGCTGAGTGTTCTAGCAGTGTCAGGTGAGAGGTATACGGGCTGAGTGTTCTTGTAGTATGAGTAGAGAGGTATACGGGCTGATATTTCTTGTAGTGTGAGTAGAGAGGTATACGGGCTGAGTGTTCTTGTAGTGGGAAAAGGGGTGTATACGGGCCGAGTGTTCTTGTAGTGTGAGTAGAGAGGTATACCGGCTGATTGTTCTTGTAGTGTGAGTAGGGATGTATACGGGCCGAGTGTTCTTGCAGTATGAGTAGAGAGGTATACGGGCCGAGTGTTGTTGTAGTGTGAGTAGAGAGGTTTACGAGCCGAGTGTTCTTGTAGTGTAAGTAGAGAGGTATACGGGCCGAGTGTTCTTGTGGTGTGAATAGGGATGTATACGGGCAGAGTGTTCTAGCAGTATGAGTAGAGAGGTATACGGGCCGAGTGTTGTTGTAGTACGAGTAGAGAGGTATACGAGCCGAGTGTTCTTGTAGTGTGAATAAGGATGTATACGGGCCGAGTGTTCTTGTAGTGTAAGTAGAGAGGTATACGAGCCGAGTGTTCTTGTAGTGTGAATAAGGATGTATACGGGCTGAGTGTTCTTGTAGTACGAGTAGAGAGGTATACGAGCCGAGTGTTCTTGTAGTGTAAATAAGGATGTATACGGGCCGAGTGTTCTTGTAGTGTGAGTAGAGAGGTATGCGAGCCGAGTATTCTTGTAGTGTGAGTAGAGAGGTATACCGGCTGAGTGTTCTAGGAGTGTCAGTTGAAAGGTATACGGGCTGAGTGTTCTTGTAGTGTGAGTAGAGAGGTATACGAGCCGAGTGTTCTAGCAGTGTGAATAGGAATGTATACGGGCCGAGTGTTCTTGTAGTGCGAGTAGAGAGGTATACCGGCTGAGTGTTCTTGTAGTGTCAGTTGAGAGGTATACGGGCTGAATGTTCTAACAGTGTCAGTTGAGAGGTATACGGGCTGAGTGTTCTTGTAGTATGAGTAGAGAGGTATACGGGCTGAGTTATCTTTTAGTGTGAGTAGAGAGGTATACGGGCTGAGTGTTTTTGTAGTGATAAAGGGGTGTATACGGGCAGAGTGTTCTTGTAGTGTGTGTAGAGAAGTATACCAGCTGAGTGTTCTTGTAGTGTGAGTAGGGAGGTATACGGGCCGAGTGTTCTTGGAGTGTGAATAGGGATGTATACGGGCCGAGTGTTCTAGCAGTATGAGTAGAGAGGTATACGGGCCGAGTGTTGTTGTAGTGTGAGTAGAGAGGTATACCGGCTGAAAGTTCTTTTAGTGTAAATAGGAAGGTATAACGGCTGAGTGTTCTTGTAGTGTGAGTGAAGAGGTGTACGAGCTGAGAGTTCTTGTAGTGTGAATAGAGAGGTATACGGGCTGAGCGTTCTTGTAGTGTGAGTAGAGAGGTATACGGGCTGAGTGTTCTTGTAGTGTGAGTAGAGAGGTATACGGGCTATGTGTTCTTGTAGTGTGAATAGGGATGTATAAGGGCCGAGTATTCTTGTAGTGTGAGTAGAGAGGTATACGGGCTGAGTGTTCTTGTACTGTGAGTAGGTAGGTGTACTTTCTGAGTGTTTCTTTATTGTGAGTAGAGACGTATGCTAGCCGAATGTTCTTGTAGTGTGAGTAGAGAGGTATACCGGCTGAGTTTTCTAGAAGTGTCAGTTGAGAGGTATACGGGCTGAGTGTTATTGTAGTGTGAGTAGAGAGGTATACGAGCCGAGTGTTCTAGCAGTGTGATTAGGAATGTATACGGGCCGAGTGTTCTTGTAGTACGAGTAGAGAGGTATACGGGCTGAGTGTTCTAGGAGTGTCAGTTGAGAGGTATACGGGCTGAGTGTTCTAGCAGTGTCAGTTGAGAGGTATACGGGCTGAGTGTTCTTGTAGTATGAGTAGAGAGGTATACCGGCTGAAAGTTCTTTTAGTGTAAATAGGAAGGTATAACGGCTGATTTTTCTTGTAGTGTGAGTAGAGAGGTATACGACCCGAGTGTTCTTGTAGTGTGAGTAAAGAGGTGTACGAGCTGAGAGTTCTTGTAGTGTGAGTAGTGAGGAATATGGGCCGTGTGTTCTTGTAGTGTAAGTAGAGAGGTATACGGGCCGTGTGTTCTTGTAGTATGAGTAGAGAGGTATACCGGCTGAAAGTTCTTTTAGTGTAAATAGGAAGGTATAACGGCTGATTTTTCTTGTAGTGTGAGTAGAGAGGTATACGAGCCGAGTGTTCTTGTAGTGTGAGTAAAGAGGTGTACGAGCTGAGAGTTCTTGTAGTGTGAGTAGTGAGGAATATGGGCCGTGTGTTCTTGTAGTGTAAGTAGAGAGGTATACGGGCCGTGTGTTCTTGTAGTGTGAGTAGAGAGGTATACGAGCCGAGTGTTCTTGTAGTGTGAGTAAAGAGGTGTACGAGCTGAGAGTTCTTGTAGTGTGAGTAGAGAGGAATATGGGCCGTGTGTTCTTTTAGTGTAAATAGGAAGGTATAACGGCTGAGTGTTCTTGTAGTGTGAGTAGTGAGGTATACGGGCCGAGTGTTCTTGTAGTGTGAATAGGGATGTATACGGGCCGAGTGTTTTTGTAGTGTGAATAGAGAGGTATACGGGCTGAGCGTTCTTGTAGTGTGAGTAGAGAGGTATACCGGCTGAGTGTTCTTGTAGTGTGAGTAGAGAGGTATACGGGCTATGTGTTCTTGTAGTGTGAATAGGGATGTATACGGGCCGAGTATTCTTGTAGTGTGAGTAGAGAAGTATACGGGCTGAGTGTTCTTGTAGTGTGAGTAGAGAGGTATATGGGCCGTGTGTTATTGTAGTGTAAATAGGGAGGTATACAGGCTGAGTGTTCTTATAGTGTGAGTAGGGATGTATTCGGGCCGAGTGTTCTTGTAGTGCGAGTAGAGAGGAATATGCGTTGAGTGTTCTTGTAGTGTAAATAGGAAGGTATACAGGCTGAGGGTTCTTGTACTGTGAGTAGGTAGGTGTACTTTCTAAGTGTTCCTTTATTGTGAGTAGAGACGTATGCGAGCCGAATGTTCTTGTATTGTGAGTAGAGAGGTATGCGAGCCGAATGTTCTTGTAGTGTGAGTAGAGAGGTATACCGGCTGAGTGTTCTAGAAGTGTCAGTTGAGAGGTATACGGGCTGAGTGTTCTTGTAGTATGAGTAGAGAGGTATACGGGCTGAGTGTTCTTGTAGTGTGAGTAGAGAGGTATACGGACTGAGTGTTCTTGTAGTGGGAAAGGGGGTGTATACGGGCCGAGTGTTCTTGTAGTGTGAGTAGAGAGGTATACCGGCTGAGTGTTCTAGTAGTGTGAGTAGGGATGTATACGGGCCGAGTGTTCTAGCAGTATGAGTAGAGAGGTATACGGGCCGAGTGTTGTTGTAGTGTGAGTAGAGAGGTATACGAGCCGAGTGTTCTTGTAGTGTAAGTAGAGTGGTATACGGGCCGAGTGTTCTTGTGGTGTGAATAGGGATGTATACGGGCCGAGTGTTCTAGCAGTATGAGTAGAGAGGTATACGGGCCGAGTGTTGTTGTAGTACGAGTAGACAGGTATACGAGCCGAGTGTTCTTGTAGTGTGAATAAGGGTGTATACGGGCCGAGTGTTCTTGTAGTGTGAGTAGAGAGGTATACGGGCCGAGTGTTCTTGTAGTGTGAGTAGAGAGGTATACCGGCTGAGTGTTCTAGTAGTGTGCGTAGAGAGGTATGCGAGCCGAGTGTTCTTGTAGTGTGAGTAGAGAGGTATACCGGCTGAGTGTTCTAGGAGTGTCAGTTGAAAGGTATACGGTCTGAGTGTTCTAGCAGTGTGAATAGGAATGTATACGGGCCGAGTGTTCTTGTAGTGCGAGTAGAGAGGTATACGGGCTGAGTGTTCTAGGAGTGTCAGTTGAGAGGTATACGGGCTGAGTGTTCTAGCAGTGTCAGTTGAGAGGTATACGGGTAGAGTGTTCTTGTAGTGTGAGTAGAGAGGTATACCGGCTGAGTGTTCTTGTAGTGTGAGTAGGGAGGTATACGGGCCGAGTGTTCTTGTAGTGTGAATAGGGATGTATACGGGACGAGTGTTCTAGCAGTATGAGTAGAGAGGTATACGGGCTGAGTTTTGTTGTAGTGTGAGTAGAGAGGTATACAGGCGGAGTGTTCTTGTAGTACGAGTAGAGAGGTATACGAGCCGAGTGTTCTTGTAGTGTGAATAGAGAGGTATGCGAGCCGAATGTTCTAGCAGTGTGAATAGGAATGTATACGGGCCGAGTGTTCTTGTAGTGCGAGTAGAGAGGTATACGGGCTGAGTGTTCTAGGAGTGTCAGTTGAGAGGTATACGGGCTGAGTGTTCTAGCAGTGTCAGTTGAGAGGTATACGGGCAGAGTGTTCTTGTAGTGTGGTAAAGAGGTATACGAGCCGAGTGTTCTAGCAGTCCGTATAACTCAGTTCGTATAATTCTCTACTCACACTGCTAAAACACTCGGCCCATATACCTCTCTACTCACACTACAAGAACTTTTAGTGTGAGGAGAGAGGTATACGGGCGGTGTGTTCTTGTAGTGTGAGTAGAGAGGTATACAGGCTGAGTGTTCTTGTAGTGTGAGTAGAGAGATATACGAGGTAAGTGTTCTTGTAGTGCGAGTAGAAAGGTATACGGGCTGAGTGTTCTAGGAGTGTCAGTTGAGAGGTATACGGGCAGAGTGTTAATGTATTGTGAGTAGAGAGGTATACGGGCTTAATGTTCTATCAGTGTCAGTTGAGAGGTATACGGGCAGAGTGTTCTTGTAGTGTGAGTAGAGAGGTATACCGGCTGAGTGTTCTTGTAGTGTGAGTAGGGAGGTATATGGGCCGAGTGTTCTTGTAGTGTGAATAGGGATGTATACGGGCCGAGTGTTCTAGCAGTATGAGTAGAGAGGTATACGGGCTGAGTTTTGTTGTAGTGTGAGTACAGAGGTATACAGGCTGAGTGTTCTTGTAGTACGAGTAGAGAGGTATACTAGCCGAGTGTTCTTGTAGTGTGAGTAAAGAGGTGTACGAGCTGAGAGTTCTTGTAGTGTGAGTAGAGAGGAATATGGGCCGTGTGTTCTTTTAGTGTAAATAGGAAGGTATAACGGCTGAGTGTTCTTGTAGTGTGAGTAGTGAGGTATACGGGCCGAGTGTTCTAGCAGTGTGATTAGGAATGTATACGGGCTGAGTGTTCTTGTAGTGTGAGTAGAGAGGTATACGGGCTGAGTGTTCTGGGAGTGTCAGTTGAGAGGTATACGGGCTGAGTGTTCTAGCAGTGTCAGGTGAGAGGTATACGGGCTGAGTGATCTTGTAGTATGAGTAGAGAGGTATACGGGCTGAGTTATCTTGTAGTGTGAGTAGAGAGGTATACGGGCTGAGTGTTCTTGTAGTGGGAAAAGGGGTGTATACGGGCCGAGTGTTCTTGTAGTGTGAGTAGAGAGGTATACCGACTGAGTGTTCTTGTAGTGTGAGTAGAGAGGTATACGGGCTGAGTGTTCTTGTAGTGTGAGTAGAGAGGTATATGTGCTGAGTGTTCTAGGAGTGTCAGTTGAGAGGTATACGGGCTGAGTGTTCTAGCAGTGTCAGTTGAGAGGTTTACGGGCCGAGTGTTCTTGTAGTGTGAGTAGAAAGGTATACGGGCTGAGTTTTCTTGTAGTGGGAAAAGGGGTGTATACGGGCCGAGTGTTCTTGTAGTGTGAATAGGGATGTATAAGGGCTGAGTGTTCTAGCAGTATGAGTAGAGAGGTATTCGGGCTGAGCGTTCTTGTAGTGTGAGTAGAGAGGTATACGGGCTGAGTGTTCTTGTAGTGTGAAGTGAATAGGGATGTATACGGGCCGAGTATTCTTGTAGTGTGAGTAGAGAGGTATACCGGCTGAGTGTTCTTGTAGTGAAAGTAGGGAGGTATACGGGCCGTGTGTTCTTGTAGTGTGAAAAGAGATGTATACGGGCCGAGTATTCTTGTAGTGTGAGTAGAGAGGTATACGGGCCCAGTGTTCTTGTAGTGTGAATAGGGATGTATACGGGCCGTGTGTTTTTGTAGTGTGAGTAGAGAGGTATACGGGCTGAGCGTTCTTGTAGTGTGAGTAGAGAGGTATACCGGCTGAGTGTTCTTGTAGTGTGAGTAGAGAGGTATACGGGCCGAGTGTTCTTGTAGTGTGAATAGGGATGTATACGGGCCGAGTATTCTTGTAGTGTGAGTAGAGAGGTATACGGGCTGAGTGTTCTTGTAGTGTGAGTAGGGAGGTATACGGGCCGTGTGTTCTTGTAGTCTGAAAAGAGATGTATACGGGCCGAGTGTTCTAGCAGTATGAGCTGAGAGTTCTTGTAGTGTGAGTAGAGAGGAATATGGGCCGTGTGTTCTTGTAGTGTAAGTAGAGAGGTATACGATGCGAGTGTTCTTGTAGTGTGAGTAGGGATGTATTCGGGCCGAGTGTTCTTGTAGTGCGAGTAGAGAGGAATATGCGTAGAGTGTTCTTGTAGTGTAAATAGGAAGGTGTACAGGCTGAGCGTTCTTGTACTGTGAGTAGGTAGGTGTACTTTCTGAGTGTTCCTTTATTGTGAGTAGAGACGTATGCGAGCCGAATGTTCTTGTATTGTGAGTAGAGAGGTATGCGAGCCGAATGTTCTTGTAGTGTGAGTAGAGAGGTATACCGGCTGAGTGTTCTAGGAGTGTCAGTTGAGAGGTATACGGGCTGAGTGTTCTTGTAGTGTGAGTAGAGAGGTATACGAGCCGAGTGTTCTAGCAGTGTGATTAGGAATGTATACGGGCTGAGTGATCTTGTAGTGTGAGTAGAGAGGTATACGGGCTGAGTGTTCTGGGAGTGTCAGTTGAGAGGTATACGGGCTGAGTGTTCTTGTAGTGGGAAAAGGGGTGTATACGGGCCGAGTGTTCTTGTAGTGTGAGTAGAGAGGTATACCGACTGAGTGTTCTTGTAGTGTGAGTAGGGATGTATACGGGCCGAGTGTTCTAGCAGTATGAGTAGAGAGGTATACGGGCCGAGTGTTGTAGTAGGGTGAGTAGAGAGGTATACGAGCCGAGTGTTCTTGTAGTGTGAGTAGAGATGTGTACGAGCTAAGAGTTCTTGTAGTGTAAGTAGAGAGGAATATGGGCCGTGTGTTCTTGTAGTGTAAGTAGAGAGGTATACGGGCCAAGTGTTCTTGGAGTGTGAATAGGGATGTATACGGGCCGAGTGTTCTAGCAGTATGAGTAGAGAGGTATACGGGCCGAGTGTTGTTGTAGTGTGAGTAGAGAGGTATACGAGCTGAGAGTTCTTGTAGTGTCAGTAGAGAGGAATATGGACCGTGTGTTCTTGTAGTGTAAGTAGAGAGGTATACCGGCTGAGTGTTCTTGTAGTGTGAGTAGAGAGGTATACGAGCCGAGTGTTCTAGCAGTGTGATTAGGAATGTATACGGGCTGAGTGTTCTAGCAGTATGAGTAGAGAGGTATACGGGCCGAGTGTTGTTGTAGTGTGAGTAGACAGGTATACGAGCTGAGAGTTCTTGTAGTGTCAGTAGAGAGGAATATGGACCGTGTGTTCTTGTAGTGTAAGTAGAGAGGTATACGGGCTGAGTTATCTTGTAGTGTGAGTAGAGAGGTATACGGGCTGAGTGTTCTTGTAGTGGGAAAAGGGGTGTATACGGGCCGAGTGTTCTTGTAGTGTGAGTAGAGAGGTATACCGGCTGAGTGTTCTTGTAGTGTGAGTAGAGAGGTATACGAGCCGAGTGTTCTAGCAGTGTGATTAGGAATGTATACGGGCTGAGTGTTCTTGTAGTGTGAGTAGAGAGGTATACGGGCTGAGCGTTCTTGTAGTGTGAGTAGAGAGGTAAACGGGCTGAGTGTTCTTGTAGTGTCAGGTGAGAGGTATACGGGCTGAGTGATCTTGTAGTATGAGTAGAGAGGTATACGGGCTGAGTTATCTTGTAGTGTGAGTAGAGAGGTATACGGGCTGAGTGTTCTTGTAGTGGGAAAAGGGGTGTATACGGGCCGAGTGTTCTTGTAGTGTGAGTAGAGAGGTATACCGGCTGAGTGTTCTTGTAGTGTGAGTAGGGATGTATACGGGCCGAGTGTTCTAGCAGTATGAGTAGAGAGGTATACGGGCCGAGTGTTGTTGTAGTGTGAGTAGAGAGGTATACGAGCCGAGTGTTCTTGTAGTGTGAGTAGAGATGTGTACGAGCTGAGAGTTCTTCTAGTGTAAGTAGAGAGGTATACGGGCCGAATGTTCTTGTAGTGTGAGTAGAGAGGTATACGAGCCGAGTGTTCTTGTAGTGTGAATAGGGAGGTATACGGGCCGAGTGTTCTAGCAGTGTGATTAGGAATGTATACGGGCTGAGTGTTCTTGTAGTGCGAGTAGAGAGGTATACGGGCTATGTGTTCTTGTAGTGTGAAGTGAATAGGGATGTATACGGGCCGAGTATTCTTGTAGTGTGAGTAGAGAGGTATACCGGCTGAGTGTTCTTGTAGTGAAAGTAGGGAGGTATACGGGCCGTGTGTTCTTGTAGTGTGAAAAGAGATGTATACGGGCCGAGTATTCTTGTAGTGTGAGTAGAGAGGTATACGGGCCCAGTGTTCTTGTAGTGTGAATAGGGATGTATACGGGCCGTGTGTTTTTGTAGTGTGAGTAGAGAGGTATACGGGCTGAGCGTTCTTGTAGTGTGAGTAGAGAGGTATACCGGCTGAGTGTTCTTGTAGTGTGAGTAGAGAGGTATACGGGCCGAGTGTTCTTGTAGTGTGAATAGGGATGTATACGGGCCGAGTATTCTTGTAGTGTGAGTAGAGAGGTATACGGGCTGAGTGTTCTTGTAGTGTGAGTAGGGAGGTATACGGGCCGTGTGTTCTTGTAGTCTGAAAAGAGATGTATACGGGCCGAGTGTTCTAGCAGTATGAGCTGAGAGTTCTTGTAGTGTGAGTAGAGAGGAATATGGGCCGTGTGTTCTTGTAGTGTAAGTAGAGAGGTATACGATGCGAGTGTTCTTGTAGTGTGAGTAGGGATGTATTCGGGCCGAGTGTTCTTGTAGTGCGAGTAGAGAGGAATATGCGTAGAGTGTTCTTGTAGTGTAAATAGGAAGGTGTACAGGCTGAGCGTTCTTGTACTGTGAGTAGGTAGGTGTACTTTCTGAGTGTTCCTTTATTGTGAGTAGAGACGTATGCGAGCCGAATGTTCTTGTATTGTGAGTAGAGAGGTATGCGAGCCGAATGTTCTTGTAGTGTGAGTAGAGAGGTATACCGGCTGAGTGTTCTAGGAGTGTCAGTTGAGAGGTATACGGGCTGAGTGTTCTTGTAGTGTGAGTAGAGAGGTATACGAGCCGAGTGTTCTAGCAGTGTGATTAGGAATGTATACGGGCTGAGTGATCTTGTAGTGTGAGTAGAGAGGTATACGGGCTGAGTGTTCTGGGAGTGTCAGTTGAGAGGTATACGGGCTGAGTGTTCTTGTAGTGGGAAAAGGGGTGTATACGGGCCGAGTGTTCTTGTAGTGTGAGTAGAGAGGTATACCGACTGAATGTTCTTGTAGTGTGAGTAGGGATGTATACGGGCCGAGTGTTCTAGCAGTATGAGTAGAGAGGTATACGGGCCGAGTGTTGTAGTAGGGTGAGTAGAGAGGTATACGAGCCGAGTGTTCTTGTAGTGTGAGTAGAGATGTGTACGAGCTAAGAGTTCTTGTAGTGTAAGTAGAGAGGAATATGGGCCGTGTGTTCTTGTAGTGTAAGTAGAGAGGTATACGGGCCAAGTGTTCTTGGAGTGTGAATAGGGATGTATACGGGCCGAGTGTTCTAGCAGTATGAGTAGAGAGGTATACGGGCCGAGTGTTGTTGTAGTGTGAGTAGAGAGGTATACGAGCTGAGAGTTCTTGTAGTGTCAGTAGAGAGGAATATGGACCGTGTGTTCTTGTAGTGTAAGTAGAGAGGTATACCGGCTGAGTGTTCTTGTAGTGTGAGTAGAGAGGTATACGAGCCGAGTGTTCTAGCAGTGTGATTAGGAATGTATACGGGCTGAGTGTTCTAGCAGTATGAGTAGAGAGGTATACGGGCCGAGTGTTGTTGTAGTGTGAGTAGACAGGTATACGAGCTGAGAGTTCTTGTAGTGTCAGTAGAGAGGAATATGGACCGTGTGTTCTTGTAGTGTAAGTAGAGAGGTATACGGGCTGAGTTATCTTGTAGTGTGAGTAGAGAGGTATACGGGCTGAGTGTTCTTGTAGTGGGAAAAGGGGTGTATACGGGCCGAGTGTTCTTGTAGTGTGAGTAGAGAGGTATACCGGCTGAGTGTTCTTGTAGTGTGAGTAGAGAGGTATACGAGCCGAGTGTTCTAGCAGTGTGATTAGGAATGTATACGGGCTGAGTGTTCTTGTAGTGTGAGTAGAGAGGTATACGGGCTGAGCGTTCTTGTAGTGTGAGTAGAGAGGTAAACGGGCTGAGTGTTCTTGTAGTGTCAGGTGAGAGGTATACGGGCTGAGTGATCTTGTAGTATGAGTAGAGAGGTATACGGGCTGAGTTATCTTGTAGTGTGAGTAGAGAGGTATACGGGCTGAGTGTTCTTGTAGTGGGAAAAGGGGTGTATACGGGCCGAGTGTTCTTGTAGTGTGAGTAGAGAGGTATACCGGCTGAGTGTTCTTGTAGTGTGAGTAGGGATGTATACGGGCCGAGTGTTCTAGCAGTATGAGTAGAGAGGTATACGGGCCGAGTGTTGTTGTAGTGTGAGTAGAGAGGTATACGAGCCGAGTGTTCTTGTAGTGTGAGTAGAGATGTGTACGAGCTGAGAGTTCTTCTAGTGTAAGTAGAGAGGTATACGGGCCGAATGTTCTTGTAGTGTGAGTAGAGAGGTATACGAGCCGAGTGTTCTTCTAGTGTGAATAGGGAGGTATACGGGCCGAGTGTTCTAGCAGTGTGATTAGGAATGTATACGGGCTGAGTGTTCTTGTAGTGTGAGTAGAGAGGTATACGGGCTGAGTGTTCTGGGAGTGTCAGTTGAGAGGTATACGGGCTGAGTGTTCTAGCAGTGTCAGGTGAGAGGTATACGGGCTGAGTGATCTTGTAGTATGAGTAGAGAGGTATACGGGCTGAGTTATCTTGTAGTGTGAGTAGAGAGGTATACGGGCTGAGTGTTCTTGTAGTGGGAAAAGGGGTGTATACGGGCCGAGTGTTCTTGTAGTGTGAGTAGAGAGGTATACCGACTGAGTGTTCTTGTAGTGTGAGTAGAGAGGTATACGGGCTGAGTGTTCTTGTAGTGTGAGTAGAGAGGTATATGTGCTGAGTGTTCTAGGAGTGTCAGTTGAGAGGTATACGGGCTGAGTGTTCTAGCAGTGTCAGTTGAGAGGTTTACGGGCCGAGTGTTCTTGTAGTGTGAGTAGAAAGGTATACGGGCTGAGTTTTCTTGTAGTGGGAAAAGGGGTGTATACGGGCCGAGTGTTCTTGTAGTGTGAATAGGGATGTATAAGGGCTGAGTGTTCTAGCAGTATGAGTAGAGAGGTATTCGGGCTGAGCGTTCTTGTAGTGTGAGTAGAGAGGTATACGGGCTGAGTGTTCTTGTAGTGCGAGTAGAGAGGTATACGGGCTATGTGTTCTTGTAGTGTGAAGTGAATAGGGATGTATACGGGCCGAGTATTCTTGTAGTGTGAGTAGAGAGGTATACCGGCTGAGTGTTCTTGTAGTGAAAGTAGGGAGGTATACGGGCCGTGTGTTGTTGTAGTGTGAAAAGAGATGTATACGGGCCGAGTATTCTTGTAGTGTGAGTAGAGAGGTATACGGGCCGAGTGTTCTTGTAGTGTGAATAGGGATGTATACGGGCCGTGTGTTTTTGTAGTGTGAGTAGAGAGGTATACGGGCTGAGCGTTCTTGTAGTGTGAGTAGAGAGGTATACCGGCTGAGTGTTCTTGTAATGTGAGTAGAGAGGTATACGGGCCATGTGTTCTTGTAGTGTGAATAGGGATGTATACGGGCCGAGTATTCTTGTATTGTGAGTAGAGAGGTATACGGGCTGAGTGTTCTTGTAGTGTGAGTAGGGAGGTATACGGGCCGTGTGTTCTTGTAGTCTGAAAAGAGATGTATACGGGCCGAGTGTTCTAGCAGTATGAGCTGAGAGTTCTTGTAGTGTGAGTAGAGAGGAATATGGGCCGTGTGTTCTTGTAGTGTAAGTAGAGAGGTATACGATGCGAGTGTTCTTGTAGTGTGAATAGGGATGTATACGGGCCGAGTGTTCTTGTGGAGTGAGTAGAGAGGTATACGGGCTGAGCGTTCTTGTAGTGTGAGTAGAGAGGTATACGGGCTGAGTGTTCTTGTAGTGCGAGTAGAGAGGTATACGGGCTATGTGTTCTTGTAGTGTGAGTAGAGAGGTATGCGAGCCGAGTGTTCTTGTAGTGTGAGTAGAGAGGTATACGGGCGGAGTGTTCTTGTAGTGCGAGTAGAGAGGTATACGGGCTATGTGTTCTTGTAGTGTCAGTTGAGAGGTATACGGACTGAGTGTTCTTGTAGTGTGAGTAGAGAGGTATACGGGCCGAGTGTTCTTGTAGTGTGAATAGGGATGTATACGGGCTGAGCGTTCTTGTAGTGTGAGTAGAGAGGTAAACGGGCTGAGTGTTCTTGTAGTGCGAGTAGAGAGGTATACGGGCTATGTGTTCTTCTAGTGTGAATAGGGATGTACACGGGCCGGGTATTCTTGTAGTGTGAGTAGAGAGGTATACCGGCTGAGTGTTCTTGTAGTGTGAGTAGGGAGGTATACGGGCCGTGTGTTCTTGTAGTCTGAAAAGAGATGTATACGGGCCGAGTGTTCTAGCAGTATGAGTAGAGAGGTATACGAGCCGAGTGTTCTTGTAGTGTGAGTAGAGAGGTATACGAGCTTTACAGGCTGAGTGTTTTTGTAGAGTGAATAGGGCGGTAACTGGGCTGAATATTCCTGTAGTGTGAGTAGGGAGGTATCTGGGCTGTGTGTACTTGTAGTGGGAGCATGAACGTAATAACACGTACACCAGGAATAGGAACCATGAACATTCTGTTCCAGTCTCTTTAATACACATAATGTACACCAGATGGAGTTCAAATCTGCGAAAAGAAAACACGAATCTTCCTGGAACAAGTGAAATATAAATATAAATACATAAACGAATATTGTAGTGTTAAATATCCTGGTAAACCAATATAAAAAAGTGAACACTGACTAGTATAACCGGCCCGCAGCGGACATCCACATAAAATAAGTATTCGTGAGGTACTTCCGCGTCAAATAAAACAAAGTTTCTGGTCACATTAGACAGGCGTGCAACACCAGCAGGATTAAACTATACTACGGAACATCAGGTGTGGTCATTGTCATCGTCCGATTTAAAATAATAATCACAGCAATTATTTAGTAAAACAGTACGCCCAACCACCAGCTAAAGAGCAATTCACTTAAAAAAGGACATTATCTGCTTTTTGGATTGAATTTGTCATTCAGTGACGCTGTATCGATCTGGTTGGGAGCAAATCGTGAAAATTTAAGGCATCCATTTATTAAATAATATTATATATAAATATCGGATACTGCAGACTGAAAACGAACACAATAACACCGTCTTGCGCTAACCCCCTACCTCAGATCACATTATAATCCGTTTCCATTACATGATATTGATTTAAATACTTAGTGCCGAATAAAAGATTCTATTCTAAGTGATATCCCTGGACGTCAATCATCTCGAATGTAATTGGCGCGATCTGACGTCATAAACGAACCATCAGCCAGTTACTATGCTGCAGTTCAGACTTAACTGATTTATATATAACGCGTGTAAAATATTATACATCTTACCGTTTTCACTTTGTAAGAAATGAAAATCATATCATTCCGACTAAATGTACAGTGAGATCAATAAAAACAACAAAACAAGGTGATGACGTAATACTGTGAGTGACCACACAGAATTCCCTCTCGTATGACTAGATACCACAAATGCATGAACAGAATACATTCAATTTTACACGAAAAAATACTCAATTTAGCTTGACCT
Organism: Sipunculus nudus; assembly: GCA_026874595.1. NCBI lineage: Eukaryota > Metazoa > Annelida > Sipuncula > Golfingiida > Sipunculidae > Sipunculus > Sipunculus nudus. Next base: position 30,908,958 of record CM049309.1, read on the forward strand.
CTTGTTCGCGTGCATGGACCCTGCAAGTTTTTCTACCTGAAATAAAATAAAAATTAACTAAAACAATAGACAAGACACTGGTCTGGTATCCTGCATGACAGGATACAACAAAGACACAAGGTAACGATATAACAGTTCCTCCGTCAAACAAATACGCACTTTTTGATTTTGGCTAATCAACACGGGATCTGAAGAGATTTATACAAAGATGCAAGAAAACGTAAAGATCTGAGAACGTGTCAGGAGATTCTGGTTTTCCACGAGCTCTCTTAGAGCTTGTGAGTCGGTTCCTCGTTGTTGGACACTACTTTCTTCAGCACTTTAACTTCCGGTTTAACCCATCACTGTCCTTTGTGATTCCTTCCGGATGTAAGTGCACACATCGTGTAACCATGGAAACCCTATTATCCCCCGTCCAGAACCAAGTATTAACTGCACACTGCAGATCATCTGGAGTATTAGGATCAGCTATCACGTTTAAAAATCCATGAGACTGGAATGGTTATTTTCCAAATGCAAAGGCTTGTGCATTCGCATTTTAATCCATGTACAGGGCATGGTCCGCTACACACTTGCTCCGTTTACGTTTGGCCGGACAGTCAATGATTCCTACACGTGGTCCACATCATGATCCAAGATCTGCCTTGAGCGCTCTATCCCAGCGAGGTCATTATTTGTCCTGTGGTTGGATACCCAGTCCGTTGCTATGGCAACACTATTATCATCATCTGAGACTGTAAGGAGACAGGAGAAGAACAAAGCGAGCAGTTCAGTCCATCATTAATGTTCCTGCCATCTGCCATGCTGATTCATATTAAATATGGAACCGTCGGAAGCTGCTGTAGTGTGGTGTGGCTAAGTTGAAGTGAGGGGACAACAATATATCTCTAGTAATTTCTGTGGACACCGGTTTTGGACCCAGAGCAACCGACACACACAGAGACATGCAAACACAGCAGATACTCAAAGTGTTAATATCCTATGGAACAGCGAATTGGTCACAACGCTATGAAAGTGAGGCCAAGGGCGCATGGGAGGCCACGAAGTCTCCAATTTATACTTCAGCCTTTCCTTTGCGCATGCGGAGTCGGACCACGGATATCACGTGCTCGTACATGTACGAACTCTGGCCAACATTATTGCCCGCAAGGAGTCGGATGAGAAGAGCGACTGCACTTTGTCCCCGGTTTTTACTATTGTAAGAGTCGCTTGTAGATTTGTGAATTTAGAAACCTAGGATAGGAATCCCTATGCATTAATGTATATATTTGTAGTTGTGCTTCATCAAATGTATGCGGTGTAGGGTCGACCATATTCCTGTTTATGACTTCTCTCACCCGGGAGTCTAAACTAACCTGTAAATAATAAGAACATATATCACGTATATATCATTTCACTTATGTTAAATATTGAAAATTATTGTGTTAGTTTATTATTATCTTCATATGTATATTTCACCTCTCACACCTTACCATCTTGGTAATATAAAAAGTGTGAAGCAAGGGACCCATGGGTCACGGCGCTCAGCTGACTTCTTTTTTTTTAAATTTTAGCAAATGAAAGATATGGCTGATAATATTTTGATTTTAGCAAATGAAAAAAATATACTTTTTCCCATTGTTTATATAAATTAACACTTGAAAAGCTTAGAGAAAACAGCAGTGCTATAAAATACATTATATGAGTTTGCCAAAACTAGTATTGTGCACTTTAACCAACTATATCAAAGATGCCTCTCATGGCTCTCATGATCAAATATCAGTATGTCAGCCATGTGACAGTAATATGTGCATAAAAAACACGACTCCACTGGGAATGTATGGACCCCTGTTAATACAGAATAAGGAAGAAAGTGGAGATTAGCTGAAGTGTAATAATACACATTTAATTTATTCACTGAAATAAGAGCTGTCAACAAAATTTACATTTTCAAATGAGCATAAACTAAATCTGATTAGTACATATTGCACTGTGTAAAACATGAAAGTTGGGGGTGGGGGAGGATGGGTGATAAGAGAATTACTGTACACCTGTGACAGCAGGGGTGCTCAACCAGTGTTGCATTACTAATAAGGTTACCCAGGCAGGGCTGAAATGACCAGAAGTGGGCTGCCTGGGAATTGACAATGCAAGTAAATACAATAGGACCTCTAATGAAAATCAATTTCTAGCCCAATTTTTTAACTTTTATTTTCAAATTTCAGATTTTACAAGATTAAATCCTTACATATACATATTATAATGTGAAAATTAAATCAATAGGGCTTATAGGAAAAAATAAGCAATGGTCACACTTGGGCAAAATTTAAGGTGCTGATTTTACAGTTTTGCTTATAACTTATAAAATGTACGAAATTCTGATATGATTTCTAGAATACAATTAAAATCTTGATCAAATAAAGAAAAAATTCTCTAGCTTCAACAATTATCTTGTTAAGTGAGTGAATATATTTCCTGATTTTTGACAAAGTGCATTATGTTTATGCCCATAACTTCAACAATTTACACAATATTGACCCAATTTCATGGATGTACTTGGGAAATAGATGCAGGAATAGTTATATAAAATATGAATACATTAAAACTGGTTGTTTTCCAAATGGGCGGTTTTGAAAAGTTACAATAGGTCTTCACTTGAAAATGAAGGGTTTTCCTTATTTCTCAAAGGAACTTTGTTGCAGTGACCCAGTTTTCGGTTGCGTCGGTGAACTTGGGGACATCTAACTGTTAGTAGAATTCTGAATTCGTAGGTCCAATGGCTTTAAAACGCGCCTTGTTAGCAGATGGCTGGCCAGATGATTGGACGATGGACAAAGGACTATCACTTAGCTCAGACTTAAAGTCAGCTGAACTAAATTCAGCGTATACTGAAGAGACACGTCAACACCTGCAAGGTGTCAGATTAGACACGTCATAACCTACAAGGTGTCAGAGGAGACACGTCATAAGCTACAAGGTGTCAGAGGAGACACGTTATTACCTACACGATGTCAGAGGAGACACGTCATAACCTTCAAGGTGTCAAAGGAGACACGTCATAACCTACAAGATGTCAGAGGAGAAACGCTATAAGCTACAAGGTGTCAGAGGAGACACCTCATAACCTACAAGATGTCAGAGGAGGCACGTCATAACCTACAAGATGTAAGAGGAGACACGTCATAACCTACAAGATGCTAGAGGAGACACGTAATAACCTACAAGATGGCTGAGAAGACATGGTCTTACCTCTTTAGGTGATAATATAGAAATGTAATCTTCATATATTAATCTTGCTTTTTCTTCTACTAAGTCTGGGTTTTCTTCCTTCTTGAGGTCTTCACAAGCCAACCAGAAAAGCATATTCTCTTCGCTGTATTCTGAGCGCAAAAATTCTCTAAACACTTTTCGACCTAAAAAAATGAAATATGAGAAATAAACTTACAAGTTTACCTAAGTACTTTAATTACAAAGATTGTATTCTGACAAGGAACCTATAGACGACGTTATATAGAAAAGGAAATATCAAGAACAGAGCAACATGTTCTTTTTTTTTCATTTACGGTTACAAAAATACATAATACTGAAAGAATGCCAATTTTCAGTATATAAAAGGGTATTAAACAAATGAAATCCATTATATTTTGAAGAGGTGTGGGTTTGGTTCAATTCTGTTAAGGTGTGGGTTTGGTTCAATTTTGAAAAGATGTGGGTTTTGTTAAATTTCAAAGAGGTTTGGGTTTGGTGAAGTTTTGTAGAGGTGTGGATTTGGTTAAAATTTGAAAATGTGTAGGTTTGGTTAAAATTTGTGGAGGTGTAAATTTGGTTAATTTTTTTTGGACAGGTTTTTACTTATTTTTTTAGCTGGGTCATGGTGAGGGTTTTGAAGTAGTTTTTTATCGAGGAATAGGTCTTTTGTATGGGTCTTGATTGTATTTTCGGAGAGGTAGATCTTGGAAAAAAATTGGAGTGGGAATTCTTGATTGTCTTGAACTGGATCTAATTGCGGATAACAATCATATTTTGTAAGCATATTTGTTTGTGTACATGATACATGATTACAAATCTTATGTATAAATTTAAAAGACATTTTGCAAAGATTTAAAAGAGGACTGAAAGTGCCACGGAAGGGTAACCATGCATATTTTTCAATACTCACCACTACTATTCATTAATTTGTCGAATGACTCGGCCCAGGACCTTATGTCTTCTTGTGAGGGCCTGCAATGAAACGGGGATGGTTCATATCAATCCGTGATAGGCAAAATGGTCCATCTATAAAACCTTCTCCCAATCCAAAATCGGGATTTCCTAAATAACAATAATAATAATAATAAAAACAATAATAATATGATATCCCTGTACACACAAGCCCGCGATTCAAAACACTTCCTGTACGGCTTGACGCTATGGATACCTGCGGCCCTGGCACGTCACATGAAAATCAATACATACCTCCAAAGCGCTGACTCAGGGATAAACATCGATTCAGTGATATATCTGGCTCATGTCAACAGTCTCTGTATGCTTCTCTTAGGAGAACCCACATATCATCAAATTTATGTGCAGACATTTTTTCTGATTCACCGTGTCCTATGGTTTAAGTAACCGGGATGGTTTTTATTATACTTAATGGCATTCTTAAAATAACTTTATAAAGGAAGACAAAAAAATAGGTTAATAAATGATGCAATACATTACTTAATAATATAATTAACTCATATACTATAATATAACTGCTATACCATCTTCTACATATTTATAAATATATATGTATGCATGCGTGTGTGTTCTATTCAAAACATAAAGGCATCGGAAGACTCAGAATTGCGTGTAAACAATGATTAATCTCTAAAATAAACCCGCAATGTTTTTGTATTAACCTTGTTTCTAACATTAGCTTAAGAATATTAGGGTTTTCTCTGAGTCAATTAAAACGACTTATTCCACCTTTATATTACTTGATACGGTTCGAACGTATGGCATTTTATACAAGAAGGACAATCATTTTAATGCGAACCATAAATATAAATCAACGGGTATTGTAAGTATAATTTGGGTTTATCCTTATATATAAAAAAATTCATACTTTATACATTTAACTGATGTTAAATTATCTTTGATTATAACCCCCGCTTAAGGAAATTACATATTTAAATATTTTCAAAGGTTATATATGAAGGCGCTTACTTCTGTTACAGTCATGGAGACTATAGGGTCATTATCACGTGATTCAAACAGTTATTATATTCTAATTTCTCAATGAGAATCAGACATGGATATACTTCTCTATCAATTCTTCTTAATACTTGTTATTATCTTCTCAATCCACTGAGAGGCGTATTCAAGCATGGTGTCTAAGATCTCAATTTTCTTACATCAATTTTCATCTTATCTAGAAAAGTTGAGACTTATAGAGCTATTTTGGAATGGGGTTTTTACTGGGAAACAAATACGTTATAGGTATCTGTTGATTAGTGGTGTAAAGTGAATCATTCATCGTGAGGGCATTCCGGTCCGGCGTTTTGTTATTAACTCTTGAACAGAGAACCCTTTGCATCGTCTTATTTCGTACTTAATTAGTGGTAAAACATTAGTGTCATTTTAATTATAAAGCAAGCACACTCAGCATGAGCTGTGCGAAAAAATAACTGCCCGCTTCCCTCTCATCTTCCCAATATAATTCATGGATATGCCCATATACATGCTACAAGAAATTTAGATATATTTTTTTTTAGAAAATTGAATGATTCAAAGGTCACTTCATACCAATACAATTTTGTGAGCGGTAACGATAATTAGTTATATGAAGCAGGTTTGGATAATAAAAAGTCGTATTAACAAACCCAACTTTCACAGCATACAAGATCTCGACTTCCTCTCCTGGCCCCACAAAAAACTAAATGTAAGGAAGCTGGCTGAATTTAGAACTGAAGTTAGAGCAGCTGAAGAGTGCCCTGTGTTTTATCAGACCTCCTTCCGACTGATTTCTGCTGGCAGGCAAAACCTCGCAGCATCATTCACACTGAGGTTTCCTACACGCTCAAAGCAGTTTTCATTGACCAATCTACGGGACACTCCTAATATTTCTGTGACTTAAGCTATGAGCGGAGCATTTGTTTGGTTAATGAGTTTTTATGTGTGTTTACACCCAGAAACCAAGGCGTTAAGGTCCGGCGAATAGCCGCAGGTTAACACATACAGACATTAAGATTGAACTTCCGGGAGGTTCTTTACTAACCAGTTTATGATAAAAAGGTTAGAGATGTGAGCTTTGTCTAATTAGTGCACCGGATAGTGTTCTTCCCGAAATTGCCTATTTTTTAGATTTCAGTCCGGACTACGTGGGTCATCTCATAACTCTGTAAAGAGACGAGGAATTATCCTAAAAAAGCTCAGGACATGTAGTAGAGCATCTATAGTCCGGGATATTGCACATGGGCCTTGCTGTGTTCTATTATTAATCCCGGAGGAGATTCTTTCCTGGCAGAAGGCTATAAATTCGCAATCAAATTCCTGTGATCTGTACAGTACACGTTGTTGCCCTGGCTTCTGAGCAGTGCCCCGCAATTCACTGTGATCGCTTAACGTTTGCTGGCTGCAAAGCAGGAAATTGAGAGTTTACCCGCACGTTTATGTTTTGGAACATTTCAACATGGGTAATGCGAATTTTATTGGGGGTTATGTTGTATCTAAATAAAAAGACCCTGGTGCTTCTTTGATCCTAAGTTTATCAATATTCCCAAAATATTTTTGTAATAGAACTTTTTTATGGAGCATGTCTATACGTTCAGATGAAAAGATACGCGGAACGTACAAAGGTCAAACCGGCCTCACTTAATGAACAAATCTCAAAAACCGCCTATATCAGATTTTAACTTACAAAACCACAAGTATCTGGAACATCGCGTGAGTGCTTTGGCAGTTGTTATATGTCTTTTATATACTCATGTGTGCCCGGGAGTAAAACAGTTTTCTAGTGAAAGACGTAAAGATCTTTGCAAAGGTAAACAAGGGACCTGTGGGTCACTGTGCTCAGCTGAAATTGAATCTAAGAATATTTGTATAAAATCCAAGTGGCTACGGTAACTGTGCACCTTTATGGACCATATGAAAGAGCCAGGAGCCTCTCATTATCACATACATGTATTTTAAAAGTTTCAGTATTCAGATATGAGGGAGCAGATCGAGGGAAGCCTAGCTAAGGTGAGTCAAATCAGATGCCAGGAGTGAAGCAGTAACATTACATAGGTGAAGGCTGCATCTCTCTGCAGACCACTGGGCTTGGTTGGCTCGATGTGAACAACATTTGACAACAATTAATATCAGACCACACTCATAGAAAAGGTCATTCTCATAGAAAAGGTCATGACCCTAATTTCAATATACATCATCCCATAACGCATGTCTATGTATATGCATAATATGAAAGAAATATGTCCATTAGTTTTTTACTTATAATGCTCACAGTACTGTTAAGTGGCAATGATGGGGTATTAAACGGCACGAAAACAAGTAAAAGAATAAAAGGTGGCATTATCAGTTTCCGGTACATGACAACACTATCCAAGATCTTCGGTCAAGTTGATTTTTGGACCAATCAATGCATCCCTTATTGAGTTATTAATGATTTTGTGTGATTTTCACCATATATGGCAATATTCAAGGTCAAGGTCACTCTCATAGGAAAGGTCATGACCCCAATTTAAATAAAAATCATCCCATAACCCATGTCTATGTATATGCATAATGTGAAAGAAATCTGTCCATTAGTTTTTTACTTATAATGCTCACAGTACTGTTAAGTGGCAATGATGGGGTATTAAACGGCACGAAACAAGTAAAAGAATAACAGGTGGCGCCACCTGTTTCCGGTACATGACAATACTATCCAAGATCTTCGATCAACTTGATTTTGGGATCAATCCATGCAATATTTCTTGAGATATTCAAGAATTTGTGCTATTTTCCCCAAAATTGGAACTATTCAAGGCCAAGGACACTCTTCTAATCAAGGTCATGACCTCATTTTGAATAGGCGTCGTCCTCTCGCCCATATCTATACATATACCAAGTTTGGTAAAGATCCGTGAAATATTTTTTGAGTTATCGCGCCAACAAAATTTATATGCGGCGGCGGCGGGACCAGTATGAAAACATAGTACCCCCGACTTTGTCTAGGGATACAAATATATGAACAACAGCGGTTTTCATAGTGGGCAGTTTTGAAGTGTAACAATGCTTTTTATTGGAAAATTCAGGCTTTTTCCTTAATATTTCGAAGGAACGAAGTCACAGTGACACAGTTTCAGGTTTGGTAGGAGAACTTAGGGACATCTAACTCTATGTCGACTTTTAGATTCGTAGGTCTAACGGTTTCAAAACGTGCCCTGTTAACGGACGGACGACCGGACGGCCGGACTGACGGCCGGCACGACGGACAAAGGACCATCCACACAGCTCAGGTGACTTATAGTCAGCTGAACTAAAAAGTAATACACATGAAGGGACTATACAGTTCAGTGCCTTGAATATGCATGTGTCAACTGTCAAGTGTCATGGCAGTAGACACATTGAATGGTTAATATATAATTCATAATTAACATTGCACATATTATTTGTATTTTCAATATTTCAATATTTAGATTTTACTAAATATGTTAAGCATATATGGATTATTGATGATGTTTATGATCTACTAGCAAATTATATCTTTCTGGCAGACATCAGTTTGTTAAGATGAGAAATGACACATGTTCACTTCAGGGTATCTCCAGGTATTCCACAAGGGTCGATTTTAGGTCTACTCGTGTACCATTTTATATGTGAATGACATAAGTGGTAACTCTTTGAACTGTAAATGTATTTTATTTGCATATGACAGTCATATTCTTTTCCAATGCCGAGGCGAACACTATTAAACTGGAGCTACAAGCTTGGGTAAATAGCATAGCAGTATTTCCCATTAACATATCATTATACAAAAAGGATAACAAGAGAGTATTAGTGTAAAATACTTATGTCTTATATTAAATGAATACTTAAACTGCATAGTGCAAATCGAACAGATATCAACTCCATTTTCTTCAAAAATTGGTGCGTTATTCAGAAATAGTAAATTCTTACTTAAGGATGTACATCTTAACATCTATAAGGTTCTGATTCAGCCTAAATTTGACTATGACATGACGACATGGGGTATATAACTGCTATAAATTTAATAAAATGCAGAAGTTTCAAAACCGTGCCGTTCATATTATCAGCCAAGTATTTGATTATGAATGTTATGTTAATGACCTAAGAATAATCCTTGGCAATCAGTCATTAGAGGAACGACGCAAATGCCTCACCTGCTTGGTTTATAAATGTTTAAACATTAGTGTCCCTCATACATGACTGACAAATTCCCATAAACGCAGAGTGACCATACATACTGCACTAGGTCACAGCGTGGGCATCGTTAACCCGGTCATACTATTTAAGAAATTCATTAAAAAATCATGGGTCCCAAAGTATGGCATAGTCTACCAATAGAAACTAAAGAAGCCCCTTTCCTTTAGGCCCTATACATTTGGCCTGAAGAAACATCTCAACCACCTGATATCAAGAGGACTACTAACGAGCATGTGAAATCATCTGACATTGTACATATGTTATATTACATTATTGCATGCATGTACTGAGTGTACTCACTTTTACCTCATTTCATATTTCAATTGTTTTATAACTGTCGGCAGATAAAAAGGCAAGATCTATATAAACTCACGGGTAGTTTTGTCCGAGACTTATTTTACACGGGCTAAGTTTTCCGTTACACTGGAAATGACAAGCCAAAGTCGAAGGAAAACTGCGACTCTGGCGGCAGTAAAAACCATCGCTTCCGGTTGAAATGTGCGCCTCCTACATAGGTGTTGATAGTAGACAAGATCCATGTATATCTAAGATCATATAGATACAAAAGTTTTAACGTGTCAACGCTTGTTTTATTTAAGTATCTCTATTTTAATCCTCGTTGAGTCAACCGCTGGATGCGCCCCCTCTTAGGCAATCTTTTAACTAAGTAAAGGGCAGACGATCATGTAAGTTTGTAACTTATTATCATAATAAAGGGCTAGGTATAAGCTGAGCTGTATGATCTAGGTTTTATTCTTTCAAATTTGATTGTTTGGTAAGGATGATCATGGGAAGTCTGTTAGGCAGACAGGCTTAGGATGCATGCAAAAGTGGTGGTAGGAATTGCCGTTCTCTTTAATTTAAGCATTTAATAAATTTATATCTTTAAGGTATGTGGTGACTGGTGTTTTGTTTATAAACTCCATTAAAGCAATGCTACTCTTATTTTAATTGTCATTTGGAAGCCAATGCATGAAAATAGTTCTTAGTTATGGAAAATACCTTTATAACCATGACCTCGAGTATCAGTTATTTATAGGATTCCATTTAGGTCGTGGTATTTACAACAGATTATGAGTTTTTGTACGATAATCTTGATAAAGTTGAATACACTATTAAACCTAATGTTATTTTGATCAGATTTATTGGTTGTCATCGCTCGTGAGATATCTGGATTGGGGATATATGATAATCACCATTTCTGTAACCACTGTCTATGTAATTGCTTATTATGTTTATTATTTTGTTTTATGGGGTTTTTTGGTCATCTTATAACTGTGTTCAACAGTTTGAATAGAGCTCAATACACAAGGACAGCTTTTCCTATCACATAAATCCACTCACTGAAAGACTGAATAAAGTATCCGACAATTGGCGCAGCCTGCAGGATATATTCTATATGTGGGACTAACAGGACTCGTATGAAGTCAAGATGTCTATTATTTTTAAATAACTTGTGTAAATATTGAGCTGTCATTGAAATTATCTAGAGTGACATTATTTAAGAGGTGTAGCCTGGCATATGTTGGCTCAAAGTTTGGTTCTGTGCTGACTGGATAATGTGATATTAATGTGTAACAACTAACTGCTATTAAGAGTTCAGTGATTTCTCTTTTTTTAATGCGAAATTGTCCCCAATGGAGAGAATGTATACTTAAATTGTTTAATGTTTGCTTTGCATAGATTTACCATGTGCTTATTGTGTATTTGAAATAATGTGTCCTTCGTTGGTTATAATTTTCCGATAAATTTTTAAATTTGATACTAAAACAACATGGTAAGATTAAGATCAGTAATGTTTCATAACTTTTGCCAGGTTGGAAACTAATTGGTTAAAATGGGGGAAGAAAGAAATATAAGTTATACAGCCAGCCCCCAGTATGAGATTAATTAAATTCACCGTTAAGGGTTAAGGGCCTTTCCTGAAAGACTGTCGGAAGACTTGGACATATATTGTCGGCAGCTAAAGTAAGAAGGAAGGGCAAAGGCTGTCATTATTCGAGATCACCTGGCAGGGCTAGCACGTCAGGTAGTGAGTTGTGCCAGTGAGACGTTCAGAGATGACTTGGACCAGTTGGTAGCTCTCCTAAGAAGAATATTCGGGAGCATGAAACTCTCCAAACTCTTGGTTTGAAGTTTCACAGCAGGCTTCAGCGCAGTGGCGAAAGCCTAGCTAAGTTCTCTGAACGCTTATGAGTATAAGATCTAGGATTGAAAGAGTTGCCATTGAAGGGGGAAAACGTGATTCGATAAGGAAACTCTCTGGAGCTCTCATTGATCAATTTGGGGCCGGTGTTAGGGATGTCCTAGATACACAGGAAGTACGGAACTTGAACGTGACAAAAATAATAACAAATTGGAGGAGGTTCGTGAGAAAATTCTTGATTTAAAAAAAAATTCCAAGACCAAAGCAGCTCATGTAGAGGCACGTGCGGAGGCCGGAACTGTGACTCCAATTTCAAATGAGACTTTGAGCGAGAATTCTGTTATACAGCAATTAGTTGAAACCAACAGAATCTTGTTCGCCACGTTAGAGAATTGGTAACCCAACTGAGAAAGTTTTCTTAACAGTTTAGCCAGAGGTCTTACATTCAGCACAGAAAATCAAAACCGAAGGTACTGTGTCTTGCTGGTATTGTCATGAGGAGGGACACATAAGGAAGAACTGTTCAAAGTTGAAAGCAGTTATAGAGTCTAAGGAGGCTAATGGACCGAACCAGGGAAATTAGTGGCCTTCCAGAGCCTGGGAAATCGTGTGACGGCTGAAGAGCATCTCCAACCAAAACTGTGCATCTTCAAATATTGTGAGCTCATGAAATGGTCAAAGAGCCCAGTGGGGCTGTTCCAACCTACTAGATGGAAATTGGGGATAGGGAGGTACAATGTATCTTAGATACTGGTTCTGAAACGTCAATAATATCCTCCAACTTTTATCATGTTCAGTTAGCTGTATTGGCTAATGAAATTAGGTCAGTGAAACTGGTTTGCGTATCTGATGTGGAAGTGCCTTTGGAAGGTTACCTTAAATGTGAAAGTGAGCCTAACTGCAAGTTTCCTACTGAAGAAAGACGAGGAACCAGTCAGTAAACGGAGACAGCAGTACCCAATTATCATTGGTTATAATGTGTTGGAACGGTTACAATGCACGTAGCACAGTGGTCTCCTGAACTGAGAATGGTAACGTCTGTTATGACAAATGCTACACGGGAAGGGATTGTGAATCGTTTGTCATGTAAAGTGTGTTCCGTTGAAGCTAAGGTCCTAGCTCCGAAGTCGGGTAGTGTTTTACATTGTTTCTTTCATGGAAATGGAAGGGACCTTAATGGTTCTGTTCTTGTTGAAGCTTCTTCAGAATAAGTCTCAAAATTTTCTATAAATGAGGGTTGTTACGCTGTAGAATGTGGATCGCTTTAACTGAATCTTGACAATAGTGATATAAATACAGTTCTGTTACCATCAAATCCACTGGTAGGTGACCTTCGTTGACCTTAAGGATGAAATTGTTGTGAAATCGGCTGAGGATGGACCCGAGGTCTCAGTTACTACTGTTGGTACATCTCATGTTGGTGATGGTATGGTGAATCAAAGCCCAGAGGCTTCTCGTGTTCAAACTTTGATGTGTTATGAAATTTCTAGTGAAATCAATGGGAAAACTTATCTGTTCCAAGGTGGAAGGGAAATACAGTTAGCGATTGGGGTGATCTTAGGAAAGAGCTCGCAAAGGGGCTGTTCCACTGAAAGAGGCATTTTCTCAGGGTGAATTTGATCCAGGGTTGTGTGGTGTCATACCCCATAACATCCGACTTGTTCTTGAAATTCCCATCTATCAGCCTTTTAGGAGCCACCTAGCTCGTTGCAGGATGTCAGGGAGCTACTGCAGGGCATGCTTGAGAAGGGAGTTATTCATTGGTCATTTAGTCCACATGCTAGTGCAGGAATAATTCCGGAGCATTACGGATGTGTGTGGACTATAGGAGGATTAACAGTAAAACGATACTAGATGCTTTTCCTCTATCAAGGATACAGAAAACAGAAGCTTAAGGGAATCCGTCAGTATTGACCACGATGGATTTGGCTCATGGGTACTTCCAAGTCGCCATGGAACACAGCGTTTCGTGTACCTTGGGGGCTATTCGAATTCACCAGAATGGCTTAAGGCCTAAAGGGGAGTCCTGCGACGTTCCAGAGAGTAATGGAGTTTATTTGGTGATCTAAACTATACTGAACTGATATTATTTTCGGATGATGTTCTGGTCTTCTCTTCAACTTTTGAAAAGCATCTCAGTCGGCTTAACCGGGTTTTAGAAAGATTTATTCGCCATAGGCTGAAGATGAATGTTAAGAAATGCCAGTTTACATCAAGGAAGATCTCACAAATACTAGACAAAACATGTACAAATGGGCTCGGGATCTCAAGAAGGAAAATCTTATCACAGACTGCTGGACGAAAGATGGCAATATTGTCATTCGAGACTTCCAGGCAAAAGTACACACTTTTACCACCCCCAGAAACCTGGAAGCATGGGTAAACATCCTCAAGGCTAATCCCCCTGCTCAGTATTCGCAAATCACGTCAAGGGGTTTCATAACGTCAACGCCTCAGCATTCTTAGAAAAACAAAATTTAATAACAAAACAGATGTACCATGGAAAACTGAATACGAATTGAAACATAACAGTGGAGCCAATCAAACCAATCAAACCACTCTATTTGATCCCACACCGAATCAAATAAAAGCATCTTTCCTTAAATATTAACGCTTTTATATACTTTTCATTTCTGAACCTTACTCTTCGTTTGATTTATCTATACATAAGGTTGACCAGTTAATATGATTCATTGCAATAACTCACGGATCAAGAACCGAAAACCAAAACTGTTTCGCCAGAGACGTGAAACAGTTACTTCATGTATCAGATTCAAAAGAAAATCTACTCTTGTTGCGCCTGGCCGGCTACACACAAGCATTCTGCTCTTCTTGTACACACCTAATCAAAGAGTTAGTCGGATTTTAAAAGCTTATTTGTATAAAATATTGTCCAGCATGAACTGGTACCCTCATTTGGTCATTGTTATATTGTTAAGGACTAATTCCGAGGTAGAACTACTACTTTTCTGTTTTCGATCTCTTCTCTTTCCAGTGTAACGCAAACATAAATGACATTTAATATCAAACTACACAGTATCAATGTAAGAGGGCTACAAAACCAATTCAAAAGAAGGATGGTATTTCATCTTTTAAAAACATAAACAAAATATAATTTTTCTGCAGGAAACGCATAGTGCGCCCGAAAATGAAACGTTGTGGGCTAGAGAATGGGATTCAGATATTATTTTTGCACATGGCACCAAATCCAGCAGAGGAGTAGCTATTTTGTTACCAACCGGCCTAAATTACTCAAAATTAGAAATTTCCCCTGATTATGAGGGGAGGATTTTAGTGGTGAAAACAAAAATTGAAGATTCAACATTTCTCCTTGTTAATGTATATTTTCCAACAAAAGATAAAGTTCAGCATCAAATAGATTGGTTAAAAAAGTTAGAACACATCTTACTAAATAGTGATGAAGAAAATATAATAATCGGTGGTGACTTTACCATAACTCCAAATCCAGATATAGACAAAACTGGGGGACGATCAGAAAAAATAGGTCAAGCAGCTAAATATCTTAATCAATTGATGGAAGAATATGGATTGAGCGATGTTTGGAGGATCTTGAATAAAACTAAACGAGCGAATACACGAATACAAAAAAATCCTCCTGTACTTTCAAGAATTGATCTCTGGTTGACAACACATTAAATTCACTTCTTACCTATGTGAAAACAGCTGACATAAAACCATTTACTCTCTCAGATCACAGTCATATTACATTATCTCTTTGTGGAAAGATGTATAGCAAGCGAGGTCCTAGTTACTGGAAATTCAATTGTGAGCTTCTGCGTGATGAAGAATATGTAAATTTGACTAAAGAATTTATAAAGGAACTGAAAGAAAAATACAAAGGATACGAAAATATGAATATAATTTGGGACACGGTCAAATGTGAAATACGGGGTCATACAATAAAATACTCAAAACGAAAAAGCAAAGCAAAAAAAGCGCTAGAACTGGAATTGAATACACAGATAAGTAACCTTACTACACGTATGGCTGCAAACCCAAAAGATCTAACTGTACATAGTGAACTGGAACACGTAAAATTAAGATTAAATGAAATATATCACACACAAACAAAGGGAGCCATTTTGCGTTCGCGATTAAAATGGCACGAAGAAAGGGAAAGGTGTACAAAATATTTTCTATCTTTAGAAAAAAGTAATTATACAAATAAAATCATAACAAAATTAATGAAACAGGGTAAAGAAATTTATGGTAAAGAAGAAATTTTAAATTAATGTAGCAACCATTTCCGGTCGCTATACACTGACGCAAGTGATCACATATGTACAAATGGCGAATGCACTTATTATGATTCAGAAACTATTCCAAAACTCAGTAAGTTAGAAAAAGAATTGCTCGAAAAACCGTTATCAAAAGAGGAATGCTTAAAAGCACTAAAAGATTTTAAGGAGGGAAAAAGCCCAGGTTTAGATGGATACACAGAGTTTTATAAATATTTCTGGACGGATTTGGGAGATATATTTTATAATTCTGTCAACTATTCTTATGAAAAACAACTACTTTCTATTGAACAAAGACGTGGATTAATTACTCTGCTGCCAAAAAAAAGAATAAAGACAGGACTATATTAAAGAACTGGCGACCCATATCATTATTGCCTATGGACTATAAAATTATTTCAAAAGCTATTTCTAATCGTATTAAACCTCTTTTAAAAGGCTTGATTCATACTGATCAAACTGGTTTTGTCCCAGGAAGATTTATACGGAAAATCCAGGATGTCCTTAATCTAACAAAATTGAATAAATTATCCAATATTTTGCTTCTTATAGATTTTGAATCCGCATTCGACACATTAAATTGGTCCTTTATTTTCAAAACACTAGAAACCTTTGACTTTCCAACAAATCTCATAAAATGGATTAAAATATTATACAGTGATATAAGCAGATTTGACGCTGAAACCAAAGTCACGGTCCCCGGTTTTTTTATATAACAATACGTGTCAAAACAGATTAAACATATGAAATACTTCAAAATAGAGGAAAATATATGAGGTACTCATGGGCTTCATAAAAATCCTTTATTGTCGTAGGTTTCACCTTGAAGATAAAGGGCAAATCATGATTTTGGAAGCTGTCAAACTTGGTTGAAACCATATGTGAATAAAATTTTAAGGGAAAACATGCTGTACTTCAAATTGATTTGGTACACCATGCATGCATTTTGGCTTATTTGACCATGATTGTCCAGGTCAAGGTCACTGGGTTCCGTCTATCATCTGACATATTTCATTTAAATTTTTAGAAAATGATCATCCATGCACTTGAGAAACATAATTTTTTTGTTTTTCACAAAATATGGAAACATTCAAGATCAAGCTACTCTCATACCAAAGGTCATGACCCCATTTTAAATGGGCTTGGCCTCCCACCCATATATATATGTATCAAGTTTGATAAAAATCCGTGAAATATTTTTTCCGTTAACTCGCTCGCAAGATAACACGGCGGGACCGTGCTAAAAGCGAAGCATCCTCAGACTCTCTCCAGGGATATAAATATCGATATCACCGATTGGGGCTATACAGGGAGTTCTTATTCAACCTTTATGTAAGATTTATACAGGCAACGGGTCATCGTATTTGGTTCGTCAAATTACGGATAAAAATTCTGAACATTTAAAAAGTTATCGATTGCTGCCGTCAAGCATACCGACAGGTAATGATAATATTCCAGTTTTGCATAGCAGCAGAGGTATATTTATCTAACGAAGCAAGATAAAATACACCAACTAATACTCACGGTTCTTCTTTCTCTGTTGAATTATCTAGCTTTGTATCTTTTGACTGACTTTTTCCCTCTTCACCATTCTTAACTGTTAAACTGCAAAGAAAAAGAAAACAAAAGGCGATAGAAAAGCTGAATGACTTCAACAAGAGCAGGTGCAAGGTATGTTCAATGAGAATATCATTAATCATTAAAACGATCAGGCCGCTAGCTTGAGGCCCCTCGTTATACCACGACCACATCTCGCGTACTACAGGCTCAGGGTGTTCTTCTGGGTCTTGAAAGAAAGAGAACGGTAGAAGTCATGGATTCACTAACTACACTGATGCTATGGCTGATCAACTGACCTAATGGCCAAATTATCTGGAAAATAAGATATTTTTGGTCCGGACTGCATAATAAAAGGGGGACAAACAACGACCCACTACCCCTGACGCTCAGCTTCATTTTATGTATGCATGCACACAACATGCAATTATCAGACCATGTGCACGAAGTCCAAATAGCAGGTAAACATTGGTATTCTGAAATTGGGTCGTTGAGACGTTGCCAGCACCAGAAATGTGACTGATGTGTCCTTTAAATCTCCATTATTCCTGCACGGTATCAGATGCTGGTCTTTGCGAGTCATACAAGATGCCAATACCATATTTATGACATTTCTGAAAGTATATATGTGTGTATATGAAAGTATATATATATATATATATATATATATATATATATATATATATATATATATAATGATAATTACTGGAATAGGCCTGTAGTCTGTAGTCGAAATGAAGGTAAAGGGCTAGAGTGACTCCTTCTAGAAAGACTTAATAAATAAGTTACTCTATCTAAAAGGCGTCACTCCTGCTCTTTATCTTATATATATATATATATATATATATATATATATATATATATATATATATATATATATATATATATAATTTTGTATGGATGGCATTCGGATTCTGTACAGGAAGAAAGAATCGCAAACGCTATATCAAATCTTAGGGATATATCACATTTAAGAACCATATTTGTCTGTGCATGAAAGACTATAGTCTAGAATTTAAGTTTTTACAATTTTATGATTATTTTTAGATTTAGGGCAGACATAAATGGATATTTTATATCATTTGTTTGATAACATTTTGATGAAATTTTTCAAGATTAATTTTTATTTTCATTATAACAAAAGTTCACTAACTAGTTGTTGGTTGTCGGTCATACAATTACTGCTCAAGGTTCATCATTTTATATTACATTTAATATATAAAAATCTATAAAGGATCTATATAAGCATTATACCACACCTACATGTATGTGAAAATGGCTTCGATTAAATTCCTTTCAGGGCGTAATATTCTTTGTAAACGTTTGATCATTATTTTTGAAAATACTTTTAAAATTAGTGGATTTATATTTATTTAAATCGTAAACTTTTTCCAAGGACAATGTAGATTTTAAAACCTACATTAGGAGGGCATACACTTGTCTGTTTTAGAACTGTTGCTGTTTACTTTAATGAGGTCTATAAGTGACTTCTTGTCTTTAGATTTTTCCCCCGCCTGTACTTCATGCCGACTACCAGATGTCACCTAACAGCAAGGGGTCCCTTTGCTCGTAAAATGTGACGTCTAAACCATCACAGCTTATATATATATATATGAAATGAAATTATCGCTCTGATTGTTATTGCCCATCCCCTTTTCAAATCGAAATTACGCCCCAAGTAAACATGGCTGGGTATCGCTCACAAAGCGTAATGCAATACGTTTTGCAATATTTTCATTTTATTTGATATACAGGAAACAAGTGAGGTTTTATATAATATATGAATTATTAATAGAATAATAATGGTTTATCACGTCAAATATAATGACACAATAAAAGTTTATTCACATCGGTTGATTTCAAACACGAGATATGGCAATATTGCTTACTAATGTACTTAATAAAGTACTTACCTGTTCTTGACAGTACCAAAAGAAACATTTAAAATCAAGTTTTCTGTAGGCCCTTTATGTGCATAATACTTGGCAATTAGCTATATCTTGACTGTTGTTTAGCACCTAGGATAGTAGGTATGCACAAACACAGCCATGGGATACCACTTGACACCTGGTCTTCCTTAGTTATCATAAGATGTGAGGATTGAATAATATTGAATGATTATATTATTATTACTGTGTTCAAACTTCTTTCTTTCTGCAGTGTGGAAATATTTCTCATATACAAATAGGTCATCATGCAAACATGTGAAGTGACGGATATTTGATCTTTGGTATATCACACCAAATTGAACATTTATTACTAAACGTCGAAAGACACGGTAATGGCTTTCACTTCAAGCCTGTTAAGATGTCTAAATTTGCAACAGAAACATTATTTTTACTACATAAAACCATTTTAAGCCACGTTTAAAAGAATATCGAAAAATATCGATATCTGGAGTTCAGTCAAGCGCCAGGCATGTAAATTCCCTGCTAAAGGAACTGTATTTATTAAAGAAAACGGAGAAACAAACACTCGCACAAATAAATTATTGGCCGGCAATTAATTAATTATGAAGTTTGTAATATTGTAAATTTTCCTCTTTCACTAACAGGAAATGTTGGTCAATTACAACAGTATTGGGATTGCTGATGACATGTTATGGTTACTGGTGGACTGTTCTTCCTGTAGTAGGTCGGTGTTTGCATGTTGTCAGGTAGCTAGGCAGTATATGGTTTGTTTCCTATGGTTCAGTGCAGGTGCTGGCTGCGGGCTGAGGACGCCAGGGTCAAGAAAATACTTATTACTATTGATCGTAACGTGGAACAGCTCCATCAGCCCTGCTTGCTGAATAGTGCAGCTCAAAGGCACAGCAATTAAGCTGGCCGTTATACCGAAGGCCCTGCGCTAGAACTACCCTTGGTCCAGTTGGACAACACTGATGACAGCTAAGACTGTTCAGCACTTCTGTCTGCAGTCAGTTCGCTTCACACAACCTCTCCCTGAATTGATTAAAACTAGACAGAACAGTGTCAGCCAACGCAGCAACTGGAGCACCAGACTGCACATGCGCCTCCTTCGCGCCAGACCAGTGCAATACTTGGCCAAGCAGGGACTCGGCAATATTGTATCGATTTTGACGGGCCAGCGCCGGGTCATTAAGCGCCAGACCCGACCACCGCACGCATAATTTCTCATATCCATGGCGAAATAGAGATTAGGTCTAATGCTAACCACCATTGTATAAACGACGCTCTGGAATCAGCGTCAACCACAGAATGACGTTGCTAACATGCCAGCGTTCGATCCCTTGTTACCAAGGATGTCCAACAAATGCATCAACATACATAAATTATCATGCGATTTCTATTACACGCCCCCTTGTACCCAAAACATGGAAACCTTTCACCTTACCCCGACCCTACACGCTATGCGCCATCATCACCAAGCGGCTGTCCGACAGGGGAGCGCAAAATTTGGTTCATCTTGACGTTCTCCCCCCTGTCATTCAGAGATGAATAAGTAAAATTAATCTAACACAAATAACAGCACTTACAAAACCGTAGTGCCTGCCCACAATGTATTCTGACGGTGGCCCCGACATGATGTATTTGGTCACAAGGTATCCAATATTAATATGAATCATTACTCACCATCTGACAAATATCATACTGGGAGACGTGCGGAGCCCAGGAAGGTGAGACAACAGCAGCGAAAAGCAGACTACCTCACTAGGAAAACCTGCCACCCGCCATCTTGAAAGTGCTCACTGACACTAATTGTATTGGTGGGTAGTAGTGTTCGATTTGTACATAACGCCAGGGGAATCAATGGCGTACTTACCAGCTTGCAAACATTCTGGGTGAGGAAAGTCCCATGTGCATGGCTTGGTCAGTTGGTAACAGAGTCCGCCACTGGCATACCGGACAAGTGTACACACATGGGAAAGCCGTCAGTCCGTCTCTTAGCTCCAAAACTTAGTCCTCTGACGTGTGTGGATGGAGTTTTGCATATGGTAATCACCGTGTTCAGATCGGCGAATCTCCCACCACGGCTTCCTTCCACAAATTAATGGCAGATCCCGAGAATGCGGCACCCTGTCACCTTGTGTCAACTTAGGGTTTACAGAAAATCACCCCAAACTAGGCCAAAATGATCTCCTCACATTTATGACAGGTAAAACGCACACGAATGTCCTCAAAAACAGCGCGTTGTAAATCAGTCAATGTTTGTCAAAGCTTCAATGCGATCATGAATAGCACCTTCTATCAAGTGGCTAGAGTTCCCCGACTTCTGAAAGCTGCTCATGTGGGAATGAGTCTGCCAGCTACAGGGAACACGAGCTGCGCAGAAAAGCCGGTGACGTCGATGGGGTTGGAATATTTAGAACATGCTATGTTTAGCGCCTATATTCACTCAGAACAAGACGCGCTGTGTTCACATGGTCTTATTGCACTTGTCCTTGGAAAAGCTAACTGTACAAAACTGATAGTTTTATTTAAAAGTGGCAGGATTCCTGGTGACTATGTACAGGCATTAAATTGTAGTCTGTCAATACTTGATTTGATCAGCGACAATGGTTTTGATATCAGATTTGTATTCTCAAATAACAATATACCTTAGACACTCTTTGAAAATATGATATATGAGCCAGTATATAATGTTTTAAAGTACTTTATATATATATATACTCTTGAATAAATAAGGCATAATAGGCATGTAATATCTGTTATGTGTAAGTGCCACCCACCTTTATAAATATTTCACAACTTCATCGCATTATAATACCATTTTCACATTATTTATTCATATTTCTAATAATACTTCAGTATTTGATGTAAACTGTTTTATCATATTTCTAATAATACTTCAGTATTTGATGTAAACAGTTTTATCATATTTCTAATAATACTTCAGTATTTGATGTAAACTGTTTTATCATATTTCTAATAATACTTCAGTATTTGATGTAAACTGTTTTATCATATTTCTAATAATACTTCAGTATTTGATGTAAACTGTTTTATCATATTTCTAATAATACTTCAGTATTTGATGTAAACTGTTTTATCAGTCGTTCGGACTCTTTCCGGAAAAAATAGAGGATCCAGAGTATATAGCACGTGCTCTAAAACTGAAACATCATTACAAAATATATAAAGCAGCACCTGGAACAAAATTAACATATTCTTAAAACATATTTTTAATCTGATCACATTTCTACCAAAGCTTTGGGCCTAAGAAAATTAACAAGGGACCCAAGGGATCTATATAGTCACAAAAGTGGGAGAAAGTGCTCTCACCTGCAAGACTGATGCAGACATGAGAAGTAAGATCCTTATTGATAATACAGTAACAAGGAGATGGTCCTAGGGCACCAATATTAAACATATAATAACAAAGTTTGTCTGTTTAAGAGAAAAACCATATTGCAGAAAGTATTCACCGATTTGGAAGTTCTCGCGCCAAAATGTATCTTAATAGTTTCATTAAGCAGTCTGAGATTTTCTCTTTAATATAAAAAAAAACATATTTACAGGGAAATGTCTAAAGGTGGTATATCATATTATATCTTAACCTGCCAATCTTTTTTATGATACCTGTGTTTGAAAACAAAAATCCTTTTTCCATATGTTTCACAGAAAATAAAAATTAGTTTATGAATACAAAGATTTAAAACAAGGGCCCCTTGGGTCACTTAGCTCAGCTGAAATTGACCCTGAAGGTGACGATCTAACATAATATCAAATTGAGATAAAGTGCAAGAGGAAGAATTATTTATTCCAGGGTTGGTTGATACGACATGTTTGTAGTGATGAAATTACAAATAACATTGCAAATAATATTTTGTAACCTGACCATATGTTTCCCAATGATGAAACAGAAACATGTGAGCAGTTTGTGTACATTAGATCCATACTATTACCATGATCATTGACTGCCTTTTTGGTAAGCTGCTGATAGTTCAGCAGTTTACACATTTGTTCAATCAGATCCTATTTTTAACACATTTTTTCGATATTATAAAATGTTACAATATAACTAACGTCCTAAGTTCACAGGTGCAAGGACCTGACTTGGGGAGGGGGATGATAGGAGTTAAAACATCTCTGTATATACAGACACGATATGAAACTTAATTCAACATTAACAGTGCTTACAAGAAAAAAGTTCACTTAAAATTACTGAATGTTTTATTATCAGACTTTTGAGCCACCAAACCTAGTATGGTAAAATGTATATTTAATTGAACGAGTTAACTCATTCTCACTGTACTTAGTGCGTATGATTGTGTGGGGTATATCACTGTACTATGTGTGTATGATTGTGTGGGGTATATCACTGTACTTACTGTGTATGATAATGTGGGGTAAATCACTGTACTTAGTGTGTATGATTGTGTGGGGTATATCACTGTACTCAGTGTGTATGATGGTAAGGGGTAAAAAACTGTAATAAGTGTGTATGATTGTGTGGGGTATATCACTGTACTTAGTGTGTATGATTGTGTGGGGTATATCACTGTACTTACTGTGTATGATAATGTGGGGTAAATCACTGTACTTAGTGTGTATGATTGTGTGGGGTATATCACTGTACTCAGTGTGTATGATGGTAAGGGGTAAAAAACTGTAATGAGTGTGTATGATTGTGTGGGGTATATCACTGTACTTAGTGTGTATGATTGTGTGGGGTATAAAACTGTACTTAGTGTGTATGATTGTGTGGGGTATATCACTGTACTTAGTGTGTATGATTGTGTGGGGTATATCACTGTATTTAGTGTGTATGATTGTGTGGGGTATATCACTGTACTTAGTGTGTATGATTGTGTGGGTTTTTTCACTGTACTTAGTGTGTATGATTGTGTGGGGTATTTCACTGTACTTAGTATGTATGATTGTGTGGGGTATATCACTGTATTAAGTGTATATGATTGTGTGGAGTATCACTGTACTTAGTGTGTATGATTGTGTGAGGTTTTCACTGTACTTAGTGTGTATGATTGTGTGGGGTATATCACTGTACTTAGTGTGTATGATTATGTGGGGTATATCACTGTACTTAGTGTGTATGATTGTGTGGGGTATTTCACTCTACTTAGTGTGTATGATTGTGTGGGGTATTTCACTGTACTTAGTGTGTATGATTGTGTGGGGTATATCACTGTACTTAGTGTGTATGATTGTGTGGGGTTTTTCACTGTACTTAGTGTGTATGATTGTGTAGGGTATATCACTGTACTTAGTGTGTATGATTGTGTGGGGTATTTCACTCTACTTAGTGTGTATGATTGTGTGGGGTATTTCACTGTACTTAGTGTGTATGATTGTGTGGGGTATATCACTGTACTTAGTGTGTATGATTGTGTGGGGTTTTTCACTGTACTTAGTGTGTATGATTGTGTAGGGTATATCACTGTACTTAGTGTGTATGATTGTGTAGGGTATATCACTGTACTTAGTGTGTATGATTGTGTGGGGTTTTTCACTGTACTTAGTGTGTATGATTGTGTAGGGTATATCACTGTACTTAGTGTGTATGATTGTGTGGGGTATTTCACTCTACTTAGTGTGTATGATTGTGTGGGGTATTTCACTGTACTTAGTGTGTATGATTGTGTGGGGTATTTCACTGTACTTAGTGTGTATGATTGTGTAGGGTATATCACTGTACTTAGTGTGTATGATTGTGTGGGGTATATCACTGTACTTAGTGTGTATGATTGTGTGGGGTTTTTCACTGTACTTAGTGTGTATGATTGTGTAGGGTATATCACTGTACTTAGTGTGTATGATTGTGTGGGGTATTTCACTCTACTTAGTGTGTATGATTGTGTGGGGTATTTCACTGTACTTAGTGTGTATGATTGTGTGGGGTATTTCACTGTACTTAGTGTGTATGATTGTGTAGGGTATATCACTGTACTTAGTGTGTATGATTGTGTAGGGTATATCACTGTACTTAGTGTGTATGATTGTGTGGGGTATTTCACTGTACTTAGTATGTATGATTGTGTGGGGTATATCACTGTATTTAGTGTGTATGATTGTGTGGGGTATATCACTGTACTTAGTGTGTATGATTGTGTGGGTTTTTTCACTGTACTTAGTGTGTATGATTGTGTGGGGTATATCACTGTACTTAGTATGTATGATTGTGTGGGGTATATCACTGTATTAAGTGTGTATGATTGTGTGGGGTATATCACTGTACTTAGTGTGTATGATTGTGTGAGGTTTTCACTGTACTTAGTGTGTATGATTGTGTGGGGTATATCAATGTACTTAGTGTGTATGATTATGTGGGGTATATCACTGTACTAAGTGTGTATGATTGTGTGGGGTATTTCACTCCACTTAGTGTGTATGATTGTGTGGGGTATTTCACTGTACTTAGTGTGTATGATTGTGTGGGGTATATCACTGTACTTAGTGTGTATGATTGTGTGGGGTTTTTCACTGTACTTAGTGTGTATGATTGTGTAGGGTATATCACTGTACTTAGTGTGTATGATTGTGTAGGGTATATCACTGTACTTAGTGTGTATGATTGTGTGGGGTATTTCACTCTACTTAGTGTGTATGATTGTGTGGGGTATTTCACTGTACTTAGTGTGTATGATTGTGTGGGGTATATCACTGTACTTAGTGTGTATGATTGTGTGAGGTTTTCACTGTACTTAGTGTGTATGATTGTGTGGGGTATATCAATGTACTTACTGTGTATGATAATGTGGGGTAAATCACTGTACTTAGTGTGTATGATTGTGTGGGGTTTTTCACTGTACTTAGTGTGTTTGATTGTGTGCGGTATATCACTGTACTTAGTGTGTATGATTGTGTGGGTTTTTCACTGTACTTAGTGTGTATGATTGTGTAGGGTATATCACTGTACTTACTGTGTATGATAATGTGGGGTAAATCACTGTACTTAGTGTGTATGATTGTGTGGGGTTTTTCACTGTACTTAGTGTGTTTGATTGTGTGCGGTATATCACTGTATTTAGTGTGTATGATTGTGTGGGGTATATCACTGTACTTTGTGTGTATGATTGTGTGGGGTTTTTCACTGTACTTAGTGTGTATGATTGTGTGGGGTATATCACTGTAATTAGTGTGTATGATTGTGTGGGGTATATCACTGTACTTAGTGTGTATGATTGTGTGGGGTTTTTCACTGTACTTAGTGTGTTTGATTGTGTGGGGTATATCACTGTACTTTGTGTGTATGATTGTGTGGGGTTTTTCACTGTACTTAGTGTGTATGATTGTGTGGGGTATATCACTGTAATTAGTGTGTATGATTGTGTGGGGTTTTTCACTGTATTTAGTGTGTATGATTGTGTGGGGTATATCACTGTACTTAGTGTGTATGATTGTGTGGGGTTTTTCACTGTACTTAGTGTGTATGATTGTGTGGGGTATATCACTGTACTTAGTGTGTATGATTGTGTGGGGTTTTTCACTGTACTTAGTGTGTTTGATTGTGTGGGGTATATCACTGTACTTTGTGTGTATGATTGTGTGGGGTTTTTCACTGTATTTAGTGTGTATGATTGTGTGGGGTATATCACTGTACTTTGTGTGTATGATTGTGTGGGGTTTTTCACTGTACTTAGTGTGTATGATTGTGTGGGGTATATCACTGTAATTAGTGTGTATGATTGTGTGGGGTATTTCACTGTACTTAGTGTGTATGATTGTGTGGGGTATATCACTGTACTTAGTGTGTATGATTGTGTGGGGTTTTTCACTGTACTTAGTGTGTATGATTGTGTAGGGTATATCACTGTACTTAGTGTGTATGATTGTGTAGGGTATATCACTGTACTTAGTGTGTATGATTGTGTGGGGTATTTCACTCTACTTAGTGTGTATGATTGTGTGGGGTATTTCACTGTACTTAGTGTGTATGATTGTGTGGGGTATATCACTGTACTTAGTGTGTATGATTGTGTGGGGTTTTTCACTGTACTTAGTGTGTATGATTGTGTAGGGTATATCACTGTACTTAGTGTGTATGATTGTGTGGGGTATTTCACTCTACTTAGTGTGTATGATTGTGTGGGGTATTTCACTGTACTTAGTGTGTATGATTGTGTGGGGTATTTCACTGTACTTAGTGTGTATGATTGTGTAGGGTATATCACTGTACTTAGTGTGTATGATTGTGTAGGGTATATCACTGTACTTAGTGTGTATGATTGTGTGGGGTATTTCACTGTACTTAGTATGTATGATTGTGTGGGGTATATCACTGTATTTAGTGTGTATGATTGTGTGGGGTATATCACTGTACTTAGTGTGTATGATTGTGTGGGTTTTTTCACTGTACTTAGTGTGTATGATTGTGTGGGGTATATCACTGTACTTAGTATGTATGATTGTGTGGGGTATATCACTGTATTAAGTGTGTATGATTGTGTGGGGTATATCACTGTACTTAGTGTGTATGATTGTGTGAGGTTTTCACTGTACTTAGTGTGTATGATTGTGTGGGGTATATCAATGTACTTAGTGTGTATGATTATGTGGGGTATATCACTGTACTAAGTGTGTATGATTGTGTGGGGTATTTCACTCCACTTAGTGTGTATGATTGTGTGGGGTTTTTCACTGTACTTAGTGTGTTTGATTGTGTGGGGTATATCACTGTACTTTGTGTGTATGATTGTGTGGGGTTTTTCACTGTATTTAGTGTGTATGATTGTGTGGGGTATATCACTGTACTTTGTGTGTATGATTGTGTGGGGTTTTTCACTGTACTTAGTGTGTATGATTGTGTGGGGTATATCACTGTAATTAGTGTGTATGATTGTGTGGGGTATTTCACTGTACTTAGTGTGTATGATTGTGTGGGGTATATCACTGTACTTAGTGTGTATGATTGTGTGGGGTTTTTCACTGTACTTAGTGTGTATGATTGTGTAGGGTATATCACTGTACTTAGTGTGTATGATTGTGTAGGGTATATCACTGTACTTAGTGTGTATGATTGTGTGGGGTATTTCACTCTACTTAGTGTGTATGATTGTGTGGGGTATTTCACTGTACTTAGTGTGTATGATTGTGTGGGGTATATCACTGTACTTAGTGTGTATGATTGTGTGGGGTTTTTCACTGTACTTAGTGTGTATGATTGTGTAGGGTATATCACTGTACTTAGTGTGTATGATTGTGTGGGGTATTTCACTCTACTTAGTGTGTATGATTGTGTGGGGTATTTCACTGTACTTAGTGTGTATGATTGTGTGGGGTATTTCACTGTACTTAGTGTGTATGATTGTGTAGGGTATATCACTGTACTTAGTGTGTATGATTGTGTAGGGTATATCACTGTACTTAGTGTGTATGATTGTGTGGGGTATTTCACTGTACTTAGTATGTATGATTGTGTGGGGTATATCACTGTATTTAGTGTGTATGATTGTGTGGGGTATATCACTGTACTTAGTGTGTATGATTGTGTGGGTTTTTTCACTGTACTTAGTGTGTATGATTGTGTGGGGTATATCACTGTACTTAGTATGTATGATTGTGTGGGGTATATCACTGTATTAAGTGTGTATGATTGTGTGGGGTATATCACTGTACTTAGTGTGTATGATTGTGTGAGGTTTTCACTGTACTTAGTGTGTATGATTGTGTGGGGTATATCAATGTACTTAGTGTGTATGATTATGTGGGGTATATCACTGTACTAAGTGTGTATGATTGTGTGGGGTATTTCACTCCACTTAGTGTGTATGATTGTGTGGGGTATTTCACTGTACTTAGTGTGTATGATTGTGTGGGGTATATCACTGTACTTAGTGTGTATGATTGTGTGGGGTTTTTCACTGTACTTAGTGTGTATGATTGTGTAGGGTATATCACTGTACTTAGTGTGTATGATTGTGTAGGGTATATCACTGTACTTAGTGTGTATGATTGTGTGGGGTATTTCACTCTACTTAGTGTGTATGATTGTGTGGGGTATTTCACTGTACTTAGTGTGTATGATTGTGTGGGGTATATCACTGTACTTAGTGTGTATGATTGTGTGGGTTTTTCACTGTACTTAGTGTGTATGATTGTGTAGGGTATATCACTGTACTTACTGTGTATGATAATGTGGGGTAAATCACTGTACTTAGTGTGTATGATTGTGTGGGGTTTTTCACTGTACTTAGTGTGTTTGATTGTGTGCGGTATATCACTGTACTTAGTGTGTATGATTGTGTGGGTTTTTCACTGTACTTAGTGTGTATGATTGTGTAGGGTATATCACTGTACTTACTGTGTATGATAATGTGGGGTAAATCACTGTACTTAGTGTGTATGATTGTGTGGGGTTTTTCACTGTACTTAGTGTGTTTGATTGTGTGCGGTATATCACTGTATTTAGTGTGTATGATTGTGTGGGGTATATCACTGTACTTTGTGTGTATGATTGTGTGGGGTTTTTCACTGTACTTAGTGTGTATGATTGTGTGGGGTATATCACTGTAATTAGTGTGTATGATTGTGTGGGGTATATCACTGTACTTAGTGTGTATGATTGTGTGGGGTTTTTCACTGTACTTAGTGTGTTTGATTGTGTGGGGTATATCACTGTACTTTGTGTGTATGATTGTGTGGGGTTTTTCACTGTACTTAGTGTGTATGATTGTGTGGGGTATATCACTGTAATTAGTGTGTATGATTGTGTGGGGTTTTTCACTGTATTTAGTGTGTATGATTGTGTGGGGTATATCACTGTACTTAGTGTGTATGATTGTGTGGGGTTTTTCACTGTACTTAGTGTGTATGATTGTGTGGGGTATATCACTGTACTTAGTGTGTATGATTGTGTGGGGTTTTTCACTGTACTTAGTGTGTTTGATTGTGTGGGGTATATCACTGTACTTTGTGTGTATGATTGTGTGGGGTTTTTCACTGTATTTAGTGTGTATGATTGTGTGGGGTATATCACTGTACTTTGTGTGTATGATTGTGTGGGGTTTTTCACTGTACTTAGTGTGTATGATTGTGTGGGGTATATCACTGTAATTAGTGTGTATGATTGTGTGGGGTATATCACTGTACTTAGTGTGTATGATTGTGTGGGGTTTTTCACTGTACTTAGTGTGTATGATTGTGTGGGGTATATCACTGTAATTAGTGTGTATGATTGTGTGGGGTATATCACTGTACTTAGTGTGTATGATTGTGTGGGGTTTTTCACTGTACTTAGTGTGTATGATTGTGTAGGGTATATCACTGTACTTACTGTGTATGATAATGTGGGGTAAATCACTGTACTTAGTGTGTATGATTGTGTGGGGTTTTTCACTGTACTTAGTGTGTTTGATTGTGTGCGGTATATCACTGAACTTAGTGTGTATGATTGTGTGGGTTATATCACTGTACTTAATGTGTATGATTGTGTGGGGTATATCACTGTACTTAGTGTGTATGATGGTAAGGGATATAAAACCGTAATTGGTGTGTATGATTGTGTGGGGAATATCACTGTACTTTGGGTGTATAAATTGTGTGGGTTCTTCACTGTACTTAGTGTGTATGATTGTGTGGGGTATATCACTGTACTTTGTGTGTATGATGGTAAGGGATATAAAACTGTAATTGGTGTGTATGATTGTGTGGGGAATATCACTGTACTTAATGTGTATGATTGTGTGGGGTATATCACTGTACTTAGTGTGTATGATGGTAAGGGGTATATCACTGTACTTAGTGTGTATGATGGTAAGGGGTATATCACTGTACTTAGTGTGTATGATTGTGTGGGGTATATCACTGTATTTAGTGTGTATGATTGTGTGGGGTATATCACTGTACTTAGTGTGTATGATTGTGTGGGGTTTTTCACTGTACTTAGTGTGTATGATTGTGTGGGGTATTTCACTGTACTTAGTATGTATGATTGTGTGGGGTATATCACTGTATTTAGTGTGTATGATTGTGTGGGGAATATCACTGTACTTAGTGTGTATGATTGTGTGGGGTATATCACTGTACATAGTGTGTATGATTGTGTGGGGTATATCAATGTACTTAGTGTGTATGATTGTGTGGGGTATATCACTGTATTTAGTGTGTATGATTGTGTGGGGTATATCACTCTACTTAGTGGGGTTTTTCACTGTACTTAGTGTGTATGATTGTGTGGGGTATTTCACTGTACTTAGTATGTATGATTATGTGGGGTATATCACTGTATTTAGTGTGTATGATTGTGTTGGGTATGTCACTGTACTTAGTGTGTATGATTGTGTGAGGTTTTCACTGTACTTAGTGTGTATGATTGTGTGGGGTATATCACTGTACTTAGTGTGTATGATTATGTGGGGTATATCACTGTACTTAGTGTGTATGATTGTGTGGGGTATTTCACTCTACTTAGTGTGTATGATTGTGTGGGGTATTTCACTGTACTTAGTGTGTATGATTGTGTGGGGTATTTCACTATACTTAGTGTGTATGATTGTGTGGGGTATATCACTCTACTTAGTGTGTATGATTGTGTGGGGTTTTTCACTGTACTTAGTGTGTATGATTGTGTAGGGTATATCACTGTATTTAGTGTGTATGATTGTGTGGGGTATATCACTGTACTTTGGGTGTATGATTGTGTGGGGTATATCACTGTACTTTTGGTGTATGATTGTGTGGGGTTTTTCACTGTACTTAGTGTGTATGATTGTGTGGGGTATATCACTGTACTTAATGTGTATGATTGTGTGGGTTATATCACTGTACTTAGTGTGTATGATTGTGTGGGGTATTTCACTCTACTTAGTGTGTATGATTGTGTGGGGTATTTCACTGTACTTAGTGTGTATGATTGTGTGGGGTATATAACTCTTCTTAGTGTTATGATTGTGTGGGGTATATCACTCTACTTAGTGTGTATGATTGTGTGGGGTTTTTCACTCTACTTAGTGTGTATGATTGTGTAGGGTATTTCACTCTACTTAGTGTGTATGATTGTGTGGGGTATATCACTCTACTTAGTGTTATGATTGTGTGGGGTATATCACTCTACTTAATGTGTATGATTGTGTGGGGTTTTTCACTCTACTTAGTGTGTATGATTGTGTAGGGTATGTCACTGTATTTAGTGTGTATGATTGTGTGGGGTATATCACTGTACTTTGGGTGTATAAATTGTGTGGTTTTTTTCACTGTACTTAGTGTGTATGATTGTGTGGTTGTACTTAGTGTGTATGATTGTGTGGGGTATATCACTGTACTTAGTGTGTATGATTGTGTGGGTTTTTCACTGTACTTAGTGTGTATAATTGTGTAGGGTATATCACTGTACTTAGTGTGTATGATTATGTGGGGTATATCACTGTACTTAGTGTGTATGATTGTGTGGGGAGTAAACTTATTGTCACTGTACTTAGTGTGCATGATTGTGTGGGCTTTTTCACCGTTCTAAGTGTGTATGATTGTATGGGGTATATCACTATGATTGTGTGGGGTATATCCCTATGATCGTGTGGGGTATATCACTATGGTTTTGTGGGGTATATCACTATGATTATGTGGGGTATATCACTATTGTTGTGTGGGGTATATCACTATGATCGTGTGGGGTATATCACTATGGTCTCTTCAGGTCAGTCTCATGAGACTACCATGGTCTTATAAATCTTTGAACAAGGTCTGCATCGATAACATAACGCTCCTCATTTTTAAGTTAATAAAACCAAAGGCATATCTATTTTGTGATGAACCCAGGGCTCACAAGGACTAGCATACATGTGGAAATGAGGCAACTGTATAATATTTTATTAATACAGTTTGTAAAATGTAAATGGGCAATACAGTTCGTATTGAATTTGTGTAAATATTCATTTCAAATCAGAATAAACAAGTAAATTAGTTACACAGTGCTACACCCTGTACTGTGCAAGTACTGAACATTATGATCTGACTCCATTTAATATTGCAATTAGGAAAAAGTGGAGATGGGCCTAATAGTTATATGAAAAGAAACATGTGATTAATGAAATGATGTGTAAAAGTAATTGATATTTCTAAAAACACGATGAACATCGGTCAGATGAGCTAATAAGTTAATTCCATGAAATAAAAGTGTGCCAAATAACCATGATTGACTGAATGCACCAGTGTTATGCACGGCAAAGTTAAGCAAGCTTTAAGATATATAAATAAAAAGGCAGCTACAAAGTAGACGCTTAATTAATTGTGAGTTTTATCTCAATATTTTATTTCAGATATTTCACTTCATTAAGGAAAATCACACAAGGAGAATTAATAGTAGATAACAGCAACTTAAAAATGGCTAAAAGAGCCTTCTATCATGGCTTTAATATCATTTATACGATTCAGTCTATAAAATTAAACCTATTAGAATTTAACGCTGTAAACTTAAATACAGCTTGCAGAATATTTATTTCAACACATCAAAAAAAATTAACAGTTATAAATATGCACCATGTAAAGTTAGGGATCCAAGACCTGGTAATTTCTGTTAATTAAGAAATATTAATGTTATCATAATTAATCAATATTACACTCGTACATATATTTACATAATCCTTTAATTCTGGGATTTAGTTCAATCATTCAATACTCTACCTTGCCTGTTAGATGGACTCTTCTAATACATCCACTCTCACATTTCCAACAAATGTTTTTGCCAAATCTAGAAATGTATCAAGTCTTAGGCAACTTAGTTAAAAAATGCAACTAGATATTTCTTGGCACCGCAAGTGCTATAGTATCCCCAGACAATTAACCCCCTCCCCTCCCCCAGCCCTTGATAAGATGCATCTAACCTGTAAGTTTGGTGACTGTACCAACAATTTTTTTAGTTATTGCCGTAATTTCATTTTAACATTATCGCTGCTGTGACCTGGAAAAAATGTATCAAGGTCATCCATGTTCAAATTTGACCTAGCCGTTGATAAGATGCATCAAACTTGTGGGTTTGTCGACTGTACCTCAAATTCTTACAGTGTTATTCCGTGTAATCATCATTTTAGCAATAAAACAACATAAGGAGGCGCCACCTGTCTTCTGCAGAAAACAATGCTATCAAAGATCTTATGTCAATTTGATTCTTTGGACCAATCCATGCATCCTCAGTGAGATATTAAAGTTACATTCATTTTAGCGTTATCGCCTCTGTGACCTTGAAAAATGCATCAAGTTCATCCATATTCGAACTTGGCCTAGCCCTTGATAAGATACTGTAGGTTTGGTGACTGTACCTCAAATTCATACAAAGTTATTGCGTTAACATCATTGTAACATGAAAACGACACAAGGTGGCGCCAACTGTCTTCTGCAAATCCAAGATCTTCGGTCAAATTGATTTTAGGATCATTCCATGTATCCCTTACTGAGATATTAAAGATTTTGTGTGAATTTTATCAAATATGGGAGTATTTAAGGTCAAGGCCACTCTCATAGGAAAGGTCATGACCCCGATTTAAATAAACATCATCCCAAAACCCATATCTATGTATATGCATAATATAAAAGAAATCTGTCCATTAGTTTTTTACTTTTAATGCTCACAGTACTGTCAAGTGGCAATTTTGGGGGTATTAAAAAGCACGAAAACAAGTAAAGAATAATAGGTGGCGCCACAAGTTTCTGGAACCTGACAACCCTATCCATGATCTTCAATCAACTTGATTTTGGGACCAATCCATGCAAGATTTCTTGAGATATTTATGAATTTGTGTGATTTTTCCAAAAATTTGACTTATTCAAGGTCAAGGACACTCTCCTAGTAAAGGCCATGACCTTATTTTAAATAGGCGTCGTCCTCTCACCCATATCTATACATATACCAAGTTTGGTAAAGATCCGTGAAATATTTTTGAGTTATCGCGCCAACAAGATTTATATGCGGCGGCGGCGGCGGGACCGTCATGAAAACATAGTATCTCCCGACTTTGTCTGTGGATACAACTAAGAAAATGTATCGTTCAGTCTGTAACCAAGCTGCGAATGATCATATGAACAAATTATCGCTGAAGTTAAATAATCTGTATACGAGTAGAAATATGAAGACATTTTGGAATTTGATAAGGCGGACAAAAATGGAACAAGCCTCGTATGATAACATTGATATATCTAAATTGACTGAGTATTATACTGAAAAGTTCGCCGATTCTGATGTTCATAATCCTGTAATCTCGAATGCTCACACTGACGTTAAAGCAAAATATTACCATCTTACTTCTTTCATTTGTACTGAAAAAGTTATATCTAAATCTATGATTATTAGTTACATTTAAAACCTAAATCTGGATGCTCGCCAGGTATAGGGTAGCGACAGCTTGTCACCCCAAACGTCGATTTTAGATGAACTGAAGACGATGGGGTGACAGTACAAGCTATTGGGTTCGCATCAATTCTAGTATGTGCAGATGTGCACGCCATTTCTGACACTACTTTTTCATTTTCATCCACTTCTCGAACTGTCATTTTACTGAGTTAAGACAAAAAGTGACGTTATTCTGTTGGGGAAAATAATAATTATTACATCCACGGTCGACTTACGTGTAAACGTGCAGCAGTTTTTAATTCCTAGGCTGGTTTTACTCGAAAAACTCGTCTCCTACGTCTGTCAGCGGGAGAATCATAACTTCCGGAAGGGGATTTCCAAACGGCTATGTGTAAAACTCGGAAGTCCGAAGTCGGA
Organism: Sipunculus nudus; assembly: GCA_026874595.1. NCBI lineage: Eukaryota > Metazoa > Annelida > Sipuncula > Golfingiida > Sipunculidae > Sipunculus > Sipunculus nudus. The sequence goes on from CM049309.1 coordinate 30,944,910, forward strand.
AGCAAGGACTTTTTTTTAAAGCAATGATCGAAGCATAATTAAAATGCTACTACATCAATGGATATAACCTTTTTATTTTTATTGATAGAATAAGGTCTTTTCTATCACCATGTAAAATAATCAAAATTATCCATCCGAAGATAATGACTATTTTTTGCTCGGAAATGCCCGGATATGGTCCAAATGTGTAAAACTCGGAAGCCAGTAATGGCAAATGCACTGGTCATCAAATTGTCAGCAAACGTGTCAAACATTTTCAGTTTTTTCAGTGTCATGTATTTTTCATAAATTCAATCTGTTTTGTAACATTCATGATGCTGTTTTTTTTAATAATATATTATATTGATATTTATTTCATTTTGTAAAACAAGATTATTTTAACTCATCAATATTTTACGCTGTTACCGCATTTTATATTGATGGAAACATGAAAAAATAAAGGTTTTGATAATATTTTATACATGTTCCCCTATTAAAATCACCCTGATAATATCATAGAGACTTAAACAGAAAATTTGACAGAACCAAAAAACCGTCCAGTTAATGTTTTTACAAGTTGTTTCGAACAAAATATTTTATTTTTTATGTATAAATTGAGAAACATTTTTCCTCTTCCATTGACCAAAAAAAAATTCATCAGGATTATGAATCTCTTAGACTCTTATCTATTATGTAATACTTTTTATGCCAAATATTATTTTACATGCATTTCATGGTCCGGTTGCATTTATATATATATATTATGTAAACAAAATTGTAATTTCTTATCGAGATCCTTGTAATCGTACAGTAATATGAAGTTGAAGGGATGCAATCAATTGCAAACATACTTTAATATATTAATAAATATCCATATATTTGAAGTTGAAATGTGATGTTGAAACATCAGGAGTGAAATTAATATAATATAAATATCGAGATTGATAAAGTTTGAAAGAAAGAGTCAAAAACTTGAAAAAGAATTAATTTTAGTTTTAAAAAAATATTTGCTTAAATTCGTAAATCGATCAGATTTTATAATAATACATGTATTAGTATGATATATATTATCTGGAATGTTGTATCCCTTTTCTAAGCTATAAATGTAACATTTTTTTTTAAATATCGTTGAACTGTAACATATTGAAAGACATTTCGTTTTGCATATGATACATGTATGTTTGTTCCAGCGATTTCTGGGATATATTGAATTTTCATATTTGTTCAACGTATTGAAAATATATTACAATATATTTTATTTTGAATGACATCGTAATTTATAACTGTATTTTTAATGCCGTACATGGGTTAATCATACCATATTTATTATTCAGTGGTGCATCCATAGAGGGCGCAAGCCCGTTCAGACGTAATATCTCTTAATTTTCATTTCTTTTCCAGATTCCTTTTTTTTTATTCCCTAGCAATTTCATTATTATATTTATTACTTTCCAATTCATAAATTGGTGATTTACTCCACTGAGAGAGCATCCAAATATATACTAGTATAATGAGAGAGGAAGTATTTCCGTTATCACACTTTACTCGATAATAACACCGACGATATATATATATATATATATATATATATATATATATATATAGATATATATATAGATATATATTAAATTTACAAATAAAAAATAAGAACTTATAGTTTTCCGATTATGTATCATGTATTGCATTATACACTCATTAAAAGCAGAATCATGCATAAGCAATATAATATATGCATGCAACTATAATTATAATGAAACTGCATTTTGCGCACAGTGCGTCTCTGTGACTTCCGAGTTATACAGATTGGATAACATCCAAGCACTTCTGACTGACTTCCGAGATGGCTCCGAGCACAAAATCTTCCATAACGTTCAGATTAAACAATGGATAACTATAATCCTTCATAGAATGATAAAAAAAGATCTTATTTTATCATGGAAAAAACAAAACGGTATTGAAACGTTAGCATTTTGTATATGCTTTAAACTGCTTTCGTTGGTTTCCGCCTTCCGGCTTCCGACTTCCAAGTTTACATACACGACTGCGCCATGACACATTTAGTTTTGAATGAGAAGTACTGCTTCACGTGAATCGGTGCCACAGTGATGAAAGGAGGTAATAATTGTAATTATTTTTGTGTAACAACATTTATTCTTCGATATTTAGCACATATAATACGACTATATAAGTCTGTGATGCCAAATAATACCAGACAGCAAATATTTTGATCCGACCCTTAGAATGGGCGTTCTGTTGTGACTGCCATCATGACTCCAGGCCCTATCAGTTTTTTTCCGAAGGCCTGAGTGTCATGTTGTCATGGCTAGGTATAGGGATGGTATTGTATCTGAACATTTTAAGCATGCTATTCAATCTAACATTATTAATTATCTTAGTACAATGTTTACTCTGTGTATCGGATATGGCGTTGTGCCAGGTTGTTTTTATCAAGGGTTATTGGTTACTTTACTTTAAAATAAACCAACACTCGATCCTAATATACCAAGAAATTATCGACCTATTACAATCTCATGTACGATATCTAAAATTATGGAATTATATATACTGGATGTATCGGATTTCTACGAATTTAGTAATTTGCAATTCGGATTCGTTTCAGGGAGAGGTACGAATATGGCCTCTTCCCTAGCTAATGATGTCATAACGTAATTCAAGCGTGGTTCTCCCGTCTATACATATTCATTAGATGCAGAAGGTGCGTTTGATGCTGTACCACATGCTTTTTTGTTTAAGAAAGCCATGAATGTCATACCTGATCACTGGTGGGTACTGATTGTGAACTGGTATAAATCAATAACAGTTCAAATTAAATGGGGTTCACAGGCAAGCGAGGCAATAAAAATAACCAAGGGCACACGTCAGGGAGGACTAACCTCCCCTTTTCTCTTTAATTTATTTTATCATGATTTTATCAACGCATTATCGAATTTTGCAGGTGGCATAAAGATTAATAATGTATCTTACAATGTATTTAGTTATGCTGACGATCTCATGATGGCAAGTCTGACTGCCTCTGGTTTACAAAAGATGATTGATTTAGCTGATGCGTATATAACACAACATGGTCTTAGGTTTAATCCACAGAAAACTGAGTGTGTCGTTTTTGGGCAGTGTACACTAGAACCTCGCCTTGAATGGCGACTTGATAGTGTTAAGCTGACTGAATGCAAAAGTAAGAGATATCTTGGTGTTACTTTGTCAAATTCTAATCCTAAGGAGCATATTGATGAACGCATAAATGCATGCAGGAAGGCATTTTATTCTCTTCAAGGAGCTGGTTTCTCAAACGTTGTAAGCGATGTTGATTCTTTATCATATGTGTGGAAAACAGCTATTAGGCCTGTGTTGACATATGGCACCGGTGCCATATATGTCAGTAAACAATCCTTAACAAAAATGGAAAAGTTACAGTCACAACTACTTAAGGTCGGTATTGGTTTACATAAATATTGCAAAAGTTCTCCCATTTTGAAAGCACTGAATGGAAGTAGGATACAAACAAGGGACCCATGGGTCACGTCGCTCAGCTGAATTTTGGAAAATATTAGTAACTGCAAAATATTTTCATTTCTTATGGTTTTTCCATGTATATAACCATTTCAAAAGCTAAGAGAAAATGGCCCAGCTTAAATGAAACTCTGTAAATTATAGAATAATGGACATGAGCTAAAGCATATAGACTGTGTAATAAATGAAACCTTTAGCCTGAAACCATTTAGTGATGCACCAAGGGAAAAAATGGGCCTACGGTAAGTGTCATATAAAAGTTCCATTTTATAAACAAATAATGTGTGAAGGTAATTAAGTTTTCAAAAGGTAAATATATGGCCATATGAGTTAAAAATTAATCCCACAAAGTTTGACCAATATTCCTAATTTTAAAAAATAGGTTTAACAGTGTTATTCACACCTAGGCCCCACCAACTTTAAGAGATATGAATGAAATGCTACAAAGTATTTATATCTTCTTAAATCTTGTCAGTTAGTACTTACATTAGGTCCTAATATTTTACCATATTTGAATATTAGGATTAAATTCCTGAACATTTTTTTTCTTTAAAAAAAATCAAAATTGTCCAAGTCTCAACAAAAAGAATTTTTTTAACATTAAAATTATAAGCTTTGTCTTGTATATTATTCCTGTGTATCGAAGCGGTGGGTCAGGGTCTCTGTTGTTACTGTTCATCGCTGAAAAATGTGAAATTATAAGATTCATCTTGTGTAAAGTACAGGTCTGTCAACAGAATGGGGTGGGGGGGGGGGGGGGGGGGGAGAAAGGCTCCCTGTGGTATTTATGCTGGCAGCCTGATCAAGCTCAACAAGAGAGAGGGCTTGCCGGAGTGATGGGATTACATAACAGCCTGGGGAGCATAGAGAGTTGCACTGAATGACCTACAGTGACCTCAGTGGACTGCTTGACAATGTAAGGGAATACAACAAAAGCCTCCAAACAAATTCAATAACTAGCCTAATTTTGCAGCTTTAATTTTTCAAATTTCAGATTTTAACAGATTTAATCCTTATGTGTACATGCTGTGAAAATAACATCACCAGTACTTACAGGAAAAAATCGTGCTGTGGCCAAAGTATGTACATAGAAAATGTATGGAAGAATATGAATATTTACAATTACATCTAACATTATGCCAATTTTTGGATTACCAGGTTAACAAAAGTAGGGTCATGATGCTAGAAAATACAAATACATTAAGGCTTCTAAAAACTTCAATAGCTAGACTATTTTTTAAGCTTATACTTTCAAATTCAAAATTCATCAGATTAAATCCATATGTAAACTGGCTGTGAAAATTAAATCAAATGTACTTATAAGAAAAAAATGTGCCATGGTCAAATTTAGGCAAAATTTAAGGTACCATTTTTTTAATTTTTTATTTTTGCTAATATTTTAACAAATTTAACAGATTTTGATCTAATTTTGGGTATACAATTTAATTTTGATTAATTAAAGATATATTACTGAAAAAAAAGTCCATAGCTTTAACATGTTTTGTGTTAAGTGATCAAATATCTTTCCTAATTTTTTACAAAATGCATTATGTTTGAGCCGATAACTTTTTTAAATCATATAATACAGACCTAATTTCTGGCAAGTACATAGGAACTATATAATATTAGAGGAATATTTATAGTAAATATGAGGAAAAACAGGTGAGTGGTTTCGTAGTTAAGCTGTCCTGAAATGTGAAAATAGGTTTTTTAAAAAAAATGAGGGTTTTCCTTAATTTCTCAAAGGAACAAAGTCGCAAAGACCCAGTTTTCGGCTTGGTAGGAGATCTTGGGGACAACTAACATTATGCCAATAACCTTTGGAGCATACAGAGCTGCACTGAATGACCAACAGTGACCAGAGTGGACTGCTTGACAATGTAAGGGAATATAACAAGAGCCTCCAAAAAAATTCAATAACTAGCCTAATTTTGTAGCTTTGATTTTCAAATTTCAGATTTTTAACAGATTAAATCCTTTTTTGTACATGCTGTTAAAATTAGATCAACAGTACTTACAGGAGAAAAACGTGCCATGGTCAAAGTTGGGCAAAATTTAAGGTACCAATTTTTTATTTTTGTTAATATTTTTAAAAATTTTAAAGATTTTGATCTAATTTTGGGTATACAATTTAATTTTGATTAATTAAAGTTATATTACTGAAAAAAAGTCCATAGCTTTAACATGTTTTGTGTTAAGTGATCAAATATCTTTCCTGATTTTTTACAAAATGCATTATGTTTGGGCCCATAACTTTTTAAAATTATATAATACAGACCTAATTTCTGGCATGTACATAGGAACTATATAGAGGAATATTTATGGTAAATATGAGGAAAAACAGATGAGTGGTTTCGATATTAGGCAGTACTGAGGTGTGAAAATAGGTTTTTTTTTTTAAATTGAGGTTTTTCCTTAATTTCTCAAACGAACGAAGTCGCAAAGACCCAGTTTTCGGCTTGGAAGGAGATCTAGGGGACATCTAACATTATGCCAAATTTTGGATTCCTAGGTCTTACGGTTTTAAAACGTGCCACATCTACGGACGGACGGACAGACGGACGGACGACGGACAATGGACCACGACTGTAGCTCAGATGACTTATAGTCAGCTGAGCTAAAAACAGTTGAATTGAATGGTCCTGATTTAACATGCGCAATCTTTAGTAATAACTGTCGCGCCGGGCCTTTTTATACATATTTACTGAATATGCATGCTTGTGGCAAACTGAGTGGTCATACTTATCTCAGTGCAGGATCAAAAGAAACGTGTTTGAAATATGGTAAAAGTTTTCTCAAATAAATTTTTGATAAGGGGTACAAGCAAAGGTAAAAAAGGAACTGAAATATGATGTCAATGATGGAGTGTCGGATACCGTCCGGCAGTTATTGGTCAGTCACGCCCCTTATAATGAATATATCTTAAATATGCTTCTGTGCCATTTTAATATATTGATTTTATGTATAATACGGTGTCTTATCTGTGGTTTTATGGTTCTTATTACTTTATATTTTATTATATTTATGTACATGTACTCTTCTCCTGAAGGCTCAATAAACTATTATTATTATTATTATTAAAACATTGACAATTATTGCATTGCACACAGTGTTTATTTCTGTAAGGGGGGGGGGTAGGGGAATGACGGAACACCTGTGACACAGCACTGCAGGGGTTGTGCCACACAGTAAGGCATCGCTAATCTGGTACCAGGGAAAACTGTACTCAGTGACCTGAAATGACCAGAAGTGGGCATGCTGAGCAGTATGATGTGGCTTCCAAGAAACATAAGTAAATTGGTCAGTTTCAGAGCTAGATTTTATTTTTAAAATTTCAGAATTAAACAGTTTAAATCCAGTTGGGCAAAATTTCATATTATAATTTTATTTTCTTGGTATTGTTTTTTAACAAAATTCTGATCTAATTATTGGTAAACAGTGATATCTAAATAAATATAGCTATATGCTTAGGAAAAAAAATAACCACACAAGTTATCATATTAAGTGAGGAAATATCTTAAGGAACATTTTTGCCAATAACAAAATAACCCTGGTGATTTTGATAACAAGCAAATTCGTGGAATTAACGTCCCCCGCTTTGGGATCTTGTTCTTTTTCATGCTTGATAAAAAACGGACAGACAGAGAGACAGACAGACAGACAGAAGCCAGACATTCTAAAACCAATCCCAACCAAGGTGAACATGAGCGCATCACTGACCAAAATATGAATGAAATGGGATAATATTTAGGAAAGTTATCGCACGGAAAGGAAAACCTGATGGACGGATAGAGGAGTGCAGACAGACAGACAGACAGACAGGCGGCAGACACTCCAAACCAATCCAAACTAAGGTAAGCATGAGAGCAATCACTGACATATATTTGAATGAAATCGGAAAATATTTAGGAAAGTTATCGCACAGAAACTGAAACCTGACGGACGGACGGACAGTGACAGACAGACAGACAGAAGCCAGACACTCCAAACATATCCAAACTAAGGTAAGCATGAGAGCAATCACTGACACATATTTGAATGAAATCGGATAATATTTAGAAAAGTTATCGCATGGAAACGAAAATCTGACAGATAGACAGACAAATTGACAGACAGACAGACAGAAGCCAGACACTCCAAACCAATCCAAACTAAGGTAAGCATGAGAGCAATCACTGACATATATTTAAATGAAATCGGATAATATTTAGAAAAGTTATCGCATGGAAACGAAAATCTGACAGACAGACAGACAGAGTGACAGACAGAAGCCAGACACTCCCAAACCAATCCCAACAAGGTAAGCATGAGAGCAATCACTGACCCAAATTTGAATGAAACTGCATAATATTTAGGAAATTTATCCCACGGAAACGAAAACATGACGGACTGACAGGCAGAGTGACAGACAGACAGACCGAAGCCAGACACTTCAAATCACAATCAAGGTAAGCATGAGAGCAATCACTAACCAAAATTTGAATGACATAGGATAACATTTAGGAAAGTTATGGCAAGGAAACTAAAACCTGACAGACAGACAGACAAACTGATAGACAGACAGACAGAGGTCAGCCACTCCAAAACCAATCCCAACCAAGTTAAGCATGAGAGCAATCACTGACCAAAAGTTGAATGAAATCAGATATTATTTAGGAAAGTAATCGCACGGAAACGAAAATCTGACAGACTGACAGACAGAGTGACACACAGACAGACAGACAGACAGAAGCCAGACATTCCAAAACCAATCCCAACCAAGGTATGCATGGGAGCAATCACTGACCTAAATTTGAATGAAATCGGATGATATTTAGGAAAGTTATCGCACGGAAACGAAAAAACCTGACGGACGGACAGACAGACGGACAGACAGACAGACAGACAACGGGGGACAAAAAGATATTTCTGAGGTGTTACAACATTTTTTAAATGAAAAATTTAGTTATGAATTCCTCGAGGGTATGTATGGATTCCCAGTAACCTAATTTCGGGTTTGTTAGGAGAACTTAGCGACATCTAACCAAATGCCAAATTTCAAAATTTTACATTCAACGGTGTCAAAACGTACCAGTTTAACGGCCGGCGGACGGAGGACGGACGCTGACCGGTCACTATAGCTAAGCTGACCTGCAGTAAGCTGAGCTAAAGGGGATGACAAAAGTAATGTTGGAAATAATCGAGCTTGACCTCAGTAGTAAAACTATTCTGAGGATTCATGAAGGATACAATATGTAATCACTACAGTAATAACAAATTATTACCAATTAACCAATATAGGTGATCAAAAGGAAGGTCTTGCATACGATAACGGTTAGTTACTATTAATTATTGGTATGCTTCATCGGGTAGGGGGATCAGTTGATGCGTTATATTTAGATCCGAGGAAAGCATTTGACACTGTGCCACAATTATGTATATTCAAAAGATAGAGAGATATGGCATGAGGAGGGATCTTCTGGCATGGATATTTCATATCTATATAATTATTACGCGTTTGTTTTTTTATTTCTAGACAATGGTTTCCCTGCTTCCGTTCTTATTTGGCCTTCTTAATTCGGCACACGTATCAGCGGTGAGCCCTTCTAGGACAAGTATGTTTTATTTTGCGGGATTATACCCTATTAAGCTGCATAAGTAAAAATTTTAGTATTCGACGAAAAGGTGCCCTTATTTCTTTTGAGCTGTAAGGTCCTCCACACCTGCCACGTTTTTTTTTTTTTCAGGAGGCGCCTAATGGATCCTGCATTTTGAGCTCACTGGTCACATAGGGTATTGTGCAATTCGCGGTCACAGGTCCAATCTTAACCCCATTGATCACAATACTTCCCTCAACAGGATGTCATCTCAGATGACAATTGTCTACACCATCTTGTGAAGAAAGCACAGAGGAACAAAATGAGCTACAGTTTATGTAGGTTTTTCAAAGACATTGACCTTGACCTTTGATTTATATTGATCAAATTGTCAATCAGCTGTGAAAATTAAACGATTCTGCTTTCGCCAGTTACTTCAAAAAAAATTTTAAACTGCAACAGACTAGAATTATGAGGTTTTTGTCCGTAAAAAACAGGTCGATGTAGGTGGCACCACAAAAACTGCAACTTCAAATATGAGTCATGTGACCAACATTTGCACAAAACTTGGTGATGCTAGCTCCTGTCGTTTCTGAGATTGTTATATCAGTGTGCCTACTGGGCCAAATGACTTAGTTCAAATTCCTATAACTCGGCCATGCAAATACATCAAACAAATACATTTGAACAAATTTGAGAGAGCTTATCTCTGGGATTATATCTGTGAAATGTTGAACAATTTTGATAAATGATTTCGTAGAAGAAGATTTTCAAAGGTTTTTTGCTTTTCTCCCGTAAAATGTAAGTTGACAGGTGGCACGACAAAACGCTCAATCCCACAATATTTGATTTGTGACAGATTTTTACATGAAATTTGAGGATGCTAGCTCCCGCTATTCCTGAGAAATAATGGGTTAATGTACTGATGACCGTGGGGGCGGTGGTGTAATGGTTAAGGTGCGGGGCTCATGATCGATAGGTCGTGAGTTCGAATCTCGGTCTGACCCCTACCGTGCCTAGACCCTAAAGCAAGGTCCCAACCGCAAATTTCTTCCAGCAGTAGAAATGGGTACCAGTAAATACTGAGGAGGTAACCTGCGATGGACTAGCGTCCCATCCAGGAGTTTAACTCCTAAGTCGCTTCACGCTACCGAAACCGGGACAAGCTCCGGTCTGATGAGCCATTAGGCTCCGGTGTAAAAGCCCAAAGTGTACTGGAGACCGATTACCATCGTACCGAAAAGGTCGATGCAGGTGGCGCCACCAATGCCTCAAATTCATATATGAGTCATGCGATAAACATATGCTAAAATATGGTGAAGATGGCTCCAGCCGTTTCTGATATTGTAATTTTAGTATCCTTTTTTTTTTGCCATATGACTAAGTTCAGCTTCCTGTAACCTGACCAAAATTCACCGAACTGGAACTATTCGAACATACTTGAGAGAGATGGTTTCAGAAATAATTTCTGTAAAAAAATTGAACAATTTGGCTGGACAGTTTCAGAGATGAAGATTCTTAAAGTTTTTTAAGATTGTTCCATAAAAAAATTCAAGTAAATGCAGACAGCTAAAAAAAAAAGGCAAAATCCGATAGAATTTTTAGGATTACTGATAAAGTTTGGTGATGCTAGCTCACGCCGATTTCGAGATAGTATGGGTTAACGTACAGACAACGCACGACGGACGACGCCACGCTATCGCTTAAGCTCACAGGTTCGGTAAAAAGGTGGCATTGTCAGTCTTTTTCAACTGATAAAACTACACTTAGCATACCAAATCTCAGGAGAGTTGCTGAACGCACAGCTGGGACACGACGTTATTGCTGTAAAACATGAATACAATTCCGTGAAAATCTATTGAGCAGATTCCACTAGTCTTTAACACAGCATGATATCTGTAAAACTGGAAGGGTGTATTTTGTTGACATTTTTGGCAGTCTGAAAGGTGCAGATTAGGCACATTATTTATATTTAACGAACGAACCCAAATAAACAAAATACTTGTTCAAGGGCCTTGATCACTGCATAAAGTCTCTCTTTCGTGGGTACAGAAAAAGGAGAAAGATTTTTCATTGGTTGCTTGATCATGGTGGAAATCGGAGTTTGATATTTTTACAAGAGGTGCATAGTTTAAAAAGCGATGAAGATATTTGGAGGAAAGATTGGCAGGGGCTACACTTTTATTCACATGGGTCAAACCAATCGAGGGGTGTAGCTGTATTAGTTGGTAAACAAGTTGATATTTCTGAGATAAGCTTCCATACAGACAACGAAGGGCGCACTGTTTATCTAAAAGCAAATTTTCAAGGACAATCTTTTTTGTTTATAAATACTTACGCTCCAAACACCGAAACTGAACAAGTACGCTATTTTCATGAAATGGCCGAAAAACTAAAGCTTATTGAGTTGGAGCCACATACTAATATAATCTGGTGCGGTGATTTTAATTTATGTTTTGATAAAATTGATACGCAGGGTGGGAATTACCAGCCAAAGTTGAAGTCCATTGAGAGTGTTCAAGGCTTCATACAAACATATGGATTAATTGATATATGGAGATTAAGGAATCCCTCTTATTCGAATTTCAGTTGGAGTAGTAAAAAACATACTATAAATAGAAGGCTTGATTATATTCTAATCTCCAGTAATTTGAATAATCAGGTCATACAGGTTAATATAATTCCAGCAATTTTAACAGATCACTCGGCAGTGAAATGTGACTTCAAATCGCCAAGTGGTTGTAAACATGGCCCGTCCTTCTGGAAATTAAATTTGTCCCTCCTGGAAGATCCAGTTTTTGTGTCATCAATGCGAGAAAACATAAAAAAGTGGAAAGAGCATTATGAAAACAAAGATAGGGAAACAAAATGGTGGGAATATCTAAAGTTTAAAATAAGAGAATATTCAATCTCATATTCTAAAAGAAAATGTAGACGTGAAAAGCTTATACTGAAAAACCTAGAGAAAAGTTTAAAGGATGTAAAATTCAACTTGCATAACAGTAATAATCAAACGGAGATCGATCAAATATCTCGAGAAATAGATAAGCATTATGAGAGAATAGTCGATGGCTCCATGATAAGGTCTAGAATCACATGGTTTGAAGAAGGGGAGCGTAATTCAAAGTACTTTATGAATTTGGAAAGAAAAAACAAAAGCAAAACAACCATAAGAAAATTATTGTGTAATGGGATAGATATAACAGATCAGCGTAAAATTATGATAGAACTGAAAAGATTTTATGAGGAAAAGTACACCTGTACTGGTACCTTTTCAAAACAAGAGTGTACACAACTTCTGTCAGAGTATGATACTCCAGTCCTATCAGATATGCAAGCAGCTAGTTGTGATGGAATGATCTCAGAAAAAGAAGTCCTATCAACATTGAAACAAATGAAAAATAATAAAACTCCCGGGAATGATGGATTGCCAAAAGAATTCTATATAAAATTTTTTGATCTCGTCGGAAAGGATCTCGTTAATTGTTTAAACAGATGTTTTGAGGAGGGTAAGCTAACTACAAGTCAAAGGCAAGCAGTGGTTACTTTGATAGAAAAACCAGGTAAAGATAATCGTTTAATCTCATCATGGCGACCAATTAGTTTGTTAAATGTCGATTATAAGATATTGAGTAAAATTTTAGCAGGGCGCGTAAAAGCTGTTCTTCCTCATCTTATTAATGAGGACCAAACGGCCTTTGTTCCCGGGAGAAACATTTGTGAAACGAACCGCTTAATTTGTGATATCTTAGATTACTGTATTAAAGAAAATAAACCTAATATCTTGTTTGCCGTTGATTTTGCTGCTGCTTTCGACTCCATAGATCATAACTATATGTTCAGTGTTTTGGAAAAGTTTGGCTTCCAGACAGATTTTATTAAATGGATACAACTTCTTCATAACGATATCCAAAGCTGTATTATAAATAACGGTTACACTACAGGATATGTCAGTGTAGCAAAAGGTACCAGACAAGGAGACCCCCTGGCGCCATATTTGTTTGTCATGGCAATTGAAATCCTAGCAATAATGGTACGTAAATCTGTGTCTATCAAAGGGATTAATATTAACGGCTTTGAAATTAAACAGTGTATGTATGCAGACGATACCACATTTTTTCTGAAAGACATAGACTCAATGGTTGCATTATGCTCAGTGTTGGATAAATTTGCGCAGCTTTCGTCTATTAAGATAAATTATGAAAAATGTGAAGCAGCATGGACAACGAAGCAACCTGTGTATAATAAAATGGAACGTTTTAAATGGATAGACCTTAATACCGAAGCACTAAAAATATTAGGGATATGGCATACACATGATAAAAATCTTTCCAATGTATTAAATTTTACTAAAATATTGGAACAGTTAAAGACACTTCTAAATGTATGGAGACAGAGGCCTTTAACCATATTTGGTAAAAATGTGATCTTAAAATCCTTAGGCATTTCAAAAATAATATACGTAACAAACATTCTGGAACCACCCAGAGAATTCGTTAAGACTGTAAAAAATGTCATGGTTGATTTCATATGGCATGGAAGGAAACCGAAAATAAAATATAATGTCCTTATCAATAACTATGGGAACGGTGGCTTGAGGCTGCCTGATATTAATACAATAATAGAAACTCAAAGATTTATGTGGATGAAGAAAATCATCACAGGTGACACGAGAAAGTATGCAATAATACCTAATCTTTATTTTAAACGCGTTGGTGGAATGAAAAATATCAGAGGTAACTTGGATCCTGAAATTCTAAAAATAGGAATGTCATCTTTTTATTTACGTTGCCTTGATGTATGGCACTCTGTTACTTCCGGGGAACCATTAAGTAAAGAAACAGTCTTGACACAACATCTATGGAATAATAGATACATCAAGATAGGAGGTAAATCAGTCTATTATTATTTTCTTGATATTCTTGGTATAAAGTATGTTCGTGATTTGTACAATGACAGAGGTGAAAAAAGAAAATTTGAGGAAGTTGTAGCAAAAAACAGTTATGCTTACAACAAATACTATATCCACTGGATAGCTCTGCAAAGGGCTATTCCACAAAAATGGTTTCAGGATAATGATTTTAACAGATATATTGAGGTTAATAGTTCTTCTGTATTAAATTATGTATTTATATCCTACAATGACGTTGTTCTAGATTTGGACAAACTCACATTCAGAAGTGTCTACAACAAAATAATATCATGTAAAACTTCTGAACCAATCTTCAAAATAAAGTTACCAAACCTGTATAAAGACTTTAACTTGAAACGAGCAATTAATTACGTTTATAAGACCACTCTAGACATGTATCTAAGGCAATTCCAGTTTAGAATTCTGCATAACATCCTTTCTGTTAACGAAAATCTATTTAGATGGAGGATAACAGACACAAACAGATGTTCTTATTGTTTCACTGAAAATGAATCTATTTATCATTTATTCTGTGAATGTCACATTTCCAAAAACTTTTACTTGCAAATTAAGTCTTGGGCTAAAAATTTTGGATTAGAGATGCCAAGCCTCGGTCGTCAACTTTTATACACTGGAGCAGAAAAATCAGAACATGCTGCGCTTGTAAATATGTTGATGTTGGTCTACAAGATCATGGTTTTTAGTAATAGGAATAATCTGGCACCTCTTTCATTGGATCAGTATGTGACAAAACTGACAAGATTTGAATATCTTGAACGCAAAGTGGCGGAAAAAAGGCACAAAAGTACTATACATGAAATAAAATGGAAACCAATTCCTCATACTATACTAAACCTGAAGTGATGTATATTATTCAACTACTATCATTTTGCTATATACAGCCAGGCGGTGACCCTTTCGGCTTCATGAGTGTGTATATAATGTATGATATTTGTTTCAATTTATGTGAATATAGTATGAAATGTTAACATAATAGGAAACGTCAGGGTTTGTATTGATTTCACCATTTGACTTGTGAAGTTCTGCGAGACAAACTTGTAAATTTTTGAAAAGAATGATGATTGAAATAATTGAATGTTCAGTGGTAAACATTTTTACGTAAATACATGAACTGGTAATCAGAAAGTTTTATATAAATATATATTTGTATATGTAACAATGTACCTACAGGATACAAAAATTGTATACTGGAAATTTGAGTTTTTGTAATATCTTAAAGTCATGAAAATTCTAAAACTAAATGAACCTTGACAGATTTATATGGTACTCGCATGTAAAACATGGAATTGTACTTGTATTACACTGATATTTGGTTTGTAATTTACTGTTGTAAGTTTCCTAATAGTCTATGATGTCAATGATGAAACCTATTTTTCGAAAATAAAGAACAAGTACAAATCTGAGACATCATAGAGAGAAGAAAAGAGAAAAAAAAAGAAAAAGAAAAAAAAAAAAAAAAAAAAAAAAAAAAAAAGTCTCTCTTTCTGGGTGAAGACTAGATGTGTCGGAACGACACGAATGCCCACGCCTGGAGCAAATTAGTAATATTTTTAAAGTTTGTAAAATTTTCCATGTTCAGGCGCTTCCATACAGTGAAAAGTAAGTGAACCAGGACAAAATGCAAACTCAATCTGTAAGTCGTCATTATGCACCCATACACCAAAAATCAGGCCAATATCCGCGGGCATTGCGAAAAAAAAGTCCGTACATGTGCATTTATTATGAAAATTTCATTTTTTATGAAATTCCTGTGTTCAGGAGCTGTCATACGGTCAAAAATAGGTTTACCGCGATCTGGCGAGGTACAATTATACATCAGGTCAACAGCTGCATGCACTGCGAAAAAAAGTCCGTACATGTGAATGGATCATGACAATTTCTGTTTGCATGAAACTTCTGTTCTTTGGCCGTCATACGGGCCAAAACGCAAACTCGATCTGTAACTGGTCATGATCAAGCCACACACGAAAAATCAGGCTAATATCTGCAGGCATTGCGAAAAAAATATTCCGTACATGTGCATTTGTCTGGAAAAAAAATATCTATTTTTCATGAAATTTTCTTTATTCAGGAGCTTTCATAAGATCAAAAGAAGGTCAACCAGGACGAAACGCAAACTCGACCTGTAACTAGTCATTATTTGTCAACTAGCCAAAAATCAGACTTATATCTGCAGGCATTGTGAAAAAATTCCGTATATGTGCATTTATTATGAAAATTTCAGTTATCCATGAAATTTTCTATGTTCAGGAGCCGTCAAAAGTAGGTCAACCAGGACAAAACGCTAACTTGATCTGCAAGTGGTCATTATGCACCCACACATAAAAAATTAGGCTCATATGTGCAAGCACTGCGAAAAAAGTCAGTACATTTTTCATGAAATTTTCTATGTTCCGGAGCCATCAATCTTTTAGAAGTCAACCGGGATGAAACGCAAACTCGACCTTTAAGTAGTCATTATTTGCCCACACACCAAAAATTAGGCTAATATATGTAGGCATTATGAAAAAAAGTCCGTACATGTGCACTTGTTCTATTTTTTCATGAAATTTTCTATGTTCAGGAGTCGTCATACGGTCAAAGTAGGTCAACCGAGATGAAACGCAAACTCGATCTGTATCTGGACATAATCTGAACACACACCAAAAAGCAGGCTAATATCTGCAGGCATTGTGAATAAAAGTACGTACATGTGCATTTATCATGAAAATTTCATTTTTTCCTGAAATTTTCTATGTTCAAGAGCCGCCATACATTCAAAAGAAGGTCAACCGGGACAAAACGCGAACTAAATCTGTAAGTGTTCATACACACCAAAAATTAGACCAATATCTGAAAGCATTGCGAAAGAAAGGCCGTACATGTGCATTTTTTCATGAAAATTTCTATTTTTCATGAAATTGTCTATGTTCAGGAGCCTTCATACAGTCAAAAGTTGGTCAAATGGGACGAAACGCGAACTCGATCTGTAACTAGTCATTATCTGCCCACACATCATAAATCAGGCCAATATCTGCAGGCACTGCGGAAAGAGTCCGTACAACTGTTTGATTTCGGAATGACGGAAGGACGGAATGACGGACATGGATAAAACTATATGCCCCGGCCACTTTGCGGCGGGGGCATGAAAATCATGCTAGATCCCAAAGCTGGCTCCCACAGAATATATAGGTTCATGTATGATAGTTTAAGATTTTCTCAGGATCTCGCATAATTATAGGTTTCTCGGACAAACGGTGACAACTTGTGTCCTATAAACGAACGGTCTGGCCTTTAGTTTGAAATCAACACGAAAGTAGTTTTAAATTCATATTAGGGCCCTTAAAGTAGATATGTTAAACCTTTGATTTTTATTTTGTCACAAAACATGAACATTACATTTCTTTTGAAATACTTATTAGACAGTTATATATTTAATAAAAATATACAGTTAAAGCATCACACGTCAATTAAACGGCCGGCCTGGAGACGAACAGATTAAGCGTGATCTATAATGATGATGACTCCTAGTTGAGGCTGTGGTATTCTTAAGTTTATGAAATATGGGTCCCTCGGGTCTGATAATCGTTTTGCTTTCCGAGCAGATCATATCAAAACTCGCGTTGATTCAAGATGTGTCATTTTCGGTCTATAGGTAACGATTAGTGCGCCGTAAGCGGACGGCCACAGAAAGACCACGGACAAGGAACATCCCTGTAGCTCTCTCGTGACTCTCACTAAAGTAGTGGAAAGTCGCTGTTAGTAACCCCGTCCATGGGTCTTGACTCTTTGTCAATCTGGGCTTAATTATTCATTATTTTAAACGATTCCAGGGAAAGATGGATCAACTGAAGATGTTTTCACTTGGGCAAAAAAATCATTTCCTCGACTTATCAACAGTCAAAAGTAAAACCAATTTTAATTTGTGGTATTAAGTCGCGTAGGCCTCATATGTATACTATAATAGAATTTGAAATCTGTGTTAAATGTGGACAGGTATGTATATTGTGTTTAAATAACACTGAAAAAGACACTTGCTGAACGTCGATGTTCCAATCATGATGAAAAGGCAGGTTTTTATTTTTATAACGAAAACGTTTCAAAGGTATCTTCGAAGATTTAAGTCACAGTAATCAAATTTTAAGTTTGTTCAGATGTTCTGTCAACATTAGAGTTCCCCAATGTTGAATTTGAAATCCGGTTGAAAACTGAGCCTGTCAAGCCGGCAGACGGAGTGACGGACGGACGTCTACTCAAATGCAGACAGATTAAAATCATACATGCTACAAACATGACATATTTTGTCTTACAAATCGTTACCCTATTTAACTAAAGACAATAAAGCACCTCGAGCAACAATCTTTTTTAACTGGCCGGGGGCACGAAGAAGGGCAACTGTCCATTGCCGTACAGTTTTATGTTCGTAATTTTGCACTGTTGGTTCAAGCTATAGGAAATCAGGATTGACACTGAAGGAAATGTATGCAGTCCCATATGTCACAAGGTCGTCAAGGCAACATGAGAACGACCTACACCTGTCGGTCCGGGGAGATCAATCAATATCCACACTGAGCCCGCGCCTGCTAAGTTCAGTCATATACAGTTATATGTATATAGTCCAGATATCTTCGAATATCGACAAGAGACATGGTGCCCCACGTCAAGATTACTATACTACAGACATCAACCAGGGACGCCAGAATGACCAAAGTCATTGAAGCCATGGTCTAGTCGAACAATGTTTGCTGAATGTCGGCGATGTAAGATATTTAGTACGTGTTTATGTGTCTGTTGTTACTTATAAAAATCCTGCTGATTGAAATATGCTTTGTGTACAGCCCGCCAGGGTGTAGGTGGGACATGTTAATCTGGCCTAAGCATTGTTGTGTTGCTGAAGGATGTCTATTGCCTCCTTCATTAAGTGACCCATATATGAAAGTGTGTATGAATTATATACAGCATGGGCTATTTATAACCAAGCTTTTATATCTTTTTGACAAATCAACATTCCAGCACCTGTCCGTTGTCTGCGGCTTCCACCTCCGCATGCAGCAAGCCACGAGCGGACGTATAAACAGAAAGTTAATGACGTCAGTGATCGAAGAAAACGACGCTATAAAGAAGTACAAAGCGAACGTGACGTCACTGGGCCTGGTGTTGGCTCCAGTGCCGCGGCAATGGGAGTGTCCACGTGACGTAAGCCTGCGGGAGAGATCAAACTACCTTGCTTTCCGGGGAGCACATTAGAATTTAGCTTTGTGCCCTTTATTTCTTGTGTTTTCTTCCAGTTCCGCGTGGGATTTCTAAATTTAGCTCTTCAAGCCATATAGTTAAAGGTTTAAGCACTTTATAAATAGTGATATCTGTATACAATTTTGAAGAATTAACGTTACACTTTTTTTCAGGTCTGGTTAAATAAATATTCACGTTACAGCTGATACATATAGATCCTGTCCCCGATGACAGCGAAATATACCTTAGAATATATTACTGCATTTATAAATGTATAGGTGTTTTAACAGTAAACGGCTTGTTTGGCGTGGATGAATGTTTAACAATGTTGATGAAATTATAAATGATAGTTTCAGAAACAACGTTGTTGTCGCAACCATAACCATTTATTTGATCTTAACATTGCTTTGTCGTGACCGTTTAAAAAGTCTGTTTACCTTAAGGGTGATGTATAGTTTTGTTTGAAAATAAGGGAGAAGACAGAATCTAAATAAAATGTCTTCTCTGCTGAAGGTTCTCTAAACACGCCAGCTGGAATTGTTCATATTGGAGGCATGGTTTTGTTTTATAAATGTTTATGTACCTTATTTATAATATCCGTAAAAAATACTTTCCAATAGACAGGTATCCACCTGAAACATTTGTCTTAATATTGTCATTTTAATAATACCAGCAGTGTACACCGTTGTAAAACAGTATGGATTTAATCAGGAGTGCAGTTTCCGGTCAGACTGCCATCACAACTCGAATAAGACCCGTATTTGTCCATTGTCACTGCCTATTTAGTCGTTTTTTCAAATGTTATTGGAACGTCAGTACAAGGTAACCCGGAAAGCCACTTCTAGGGCATCTGCCTTTTTATAAATATTTTTATTATGTGGCTCTAAGTGATATAATAATATTGTTCTGTATAACATATTCTAAATGTTTTGTGTGTGTGTGAAATCGTTTGGCTGTGGAGACAAAAATGTACATGTATTTAGTAAGGAAGATTTTCAACGGTTTTATGTTAATTTGTAAAAAAAAATAATATAAAGAAACTGTTAATAAAATGGATAAATTAATAATTTCATTGCTAGAGATTAAAAAAGAAACTTTTATCAGCATTGCACAAGGAGATGGGAACATTAAACTTTTATCAGCAGTACATGAGGAGATGGGAACATTAAACGTTTATCAGCAGTACATGAGGAGATTGGAACATGGAACTTAAAGCAGGAGTACATGAGGAGATGGGAACATTAAACGTTTATCAGCAGTACATGAGGAGATGGGAACATTAAACGTTTATCAGCAGTACATGAGGAGATGGGAACATTAAACGTTTATCAGCAGTACATGAGGAGATGGGAACATGGAACTTAAAGCAGGAGTACTGAGGAGATGGGAACATTAAACGTTTATCAGCAGTACATGAGGAGATGGGAACATTAAACGTTTATCAGCAGTACATGAGGAGATGGGAGCATTAAACGTTTATCAGCAGTGTTTGAGGACATGAGTACATGAGAACATTAAACGTTTTCAGCAGTACATGAGGAGATGGGAACATTAAACGTTTATCAGCCGTACATGAGGAGATGGGAACATGGAACTTAAAGCAGGAGTACATGAAGAGGTGGGAACATTAAACGTTTATCAGCAGGACATGAGGAGATGGGATCATGGAACTTAAAGCGGGAGTACATGAGGAGATGGGAAGATGGGAACATTAAACGTTTATCAGCAGTACATGAGGAGATGGGAACATGGAACTTAAAGCGGGAGTACATGAGGAGATGGCAACATTAAACGTTTATCAGCAGTACATGAGGAGATGGGTACATGAGAACACTAAACGTTTATCAGCAGTACATGAAGAGATGGGAACATTAAACGTTTATCAGCAGTACATGAGGAGATGGGTACATGAGAACACTAAACGTTTATCAGCAGTACATGAGGAGATGGGAACATTAAACGTTTATCAGCAGTACATGAGGAGATGGGAACATGGAACTTAAAGCAGAAGTACATGAAGAGATGGGAACATTAAACGTTTATCAGCAGTGCATGAGGAGAATGAAACATTAAACGTTTATCAGCAGTACATGAGGAGATGGGAACATTAAACGTTTATCAGCAGTACATGAGGAGATGGGAACATTAAACGTTTATCAGCAGTACATGAGGAGATGGGAACATTAAATGTTTATCAGCAGTGTTTGAGGACATGAGTACATGAGAAAATGAAACGTTTATCAGGAGTGCATGAGGAGATAAGAACACGAAACGTTTATCTACAGTGCATAAACAGATGGAGACAAAAACGTTTATAAAGAGATATAAATAGGAGATAATATGCTTAACGTTCAGAAATTATTTATTCATCGAAGGGATATGCGGCCAAAGTTGTAAGTTCGTGCAACCAGATCTTTCAAGTTTTGGTAATAGCCGCCATACTGAATGTTTGCACACAGCACGCTTGTCATAGGTTACAATGCTGCCATCTACGGGTAATAATGATCTGAATGATTCTTCATGTATTTTGCATGACGCACTTGCGCGATGTCATTGCACAAAAGCGCTGGATTAAACGTGTGAACAAGGGACCTATGGGTCACGGCGCTCAGCTGTTATATATGATTAAAAAATATGATTTAGAAATGAGGCACATGCTGGTTTTATGTGGTAAAAAAATAAGCTGTATTATGAGTTGTTGTTGTTTAGCTTATGTATGATTTTGATAGTACCTTTGGAGACAGGGAAGAGGATTGATTTCATTTATTTTATTAACAAATTGAGTGCTATTGTCACACAGATTTTGACTTGGCCATATAACTTATAAGCAGAACATATAATATAAGAGTTTAACTATTTATTTTAAAAAATTACAAATATTGTCCCAAATATAATTTTTATTAAAAATAATAAGAGAATCGTATGATTTTTTAAAAATAAAATATAACTGAAGTGATTATTAAAATAATATTAAAGAATATATTCATGAATGCATTCATGAATACATTTTGAAAGTACTTGCACTGATATTCATATACTTTCATTTTTACCTGAATTCCCATTCTTATGAAAGAAATTTTATCATGGAGTACATATTCATATTTGTATTTAAATACAGTTGCAAAGTATTCGCACCATGTCTGGTATTTATTCAGTTTTCACCAAACAATGATGTTGAGAATCCAGAATATACAAAATTCACACATTTAAATAATGATCATAAGTACCTGGTTTTATGGCTTTTATTTATATTAAAAAAATAAATGTAATATATTCATTTTGGACTAATTTCACATCAATGTACACACTAGACACAGTAGGAATCTAGATTAATATTATCAACTGCATCTTTGTCTATCATTAATTTCCTTCATATGATCCCTAATGATTAGTAATGAATAATATGATTTACTTTTTTTATCATTAAAATTGAACTGAAAAATACCATAGGTGACTGCATGGTGTTATTTGGAATACGTGACATTCTATCCATCGATACAAGATTCTTATATCATCAGTAACTCAAGTTAATTTCCTGTTATTATCAACTAACAAATTCCTTTTCTATTTTTCTTTAATTTGTTATTAAAAATCAATAACAATTTATTAATTTATTGTTTATTGTTATGTTGTTGGTTAAAACTACTAGATGAGTTGGGTTGGACACCTGGATCAACTGTGGCTGGCCATAAGCTGCCTGGCTGCCCTAGTTTATGCCTCGCCTCAAGCATGCATAATTTGCTGAAAGTTCAACAAGGTCAACATACATGTGACTCAAGAGGGGCTAGAGCGAGCCAAGGTCTGACATGGTCTCATAAAAACATTAATAAAAGCTACAATTTTTGGCCAATTTCTTTCAGCTTTCTAAACTAAAAAGCTGAAATCCTTATGTGTGTATGATATCAAAATTATATCAACAGTGCTCACAGGAAACAAACGTGCCATGGTCAAAGTTGGGCAAAATTTAAGGTACTAATTTTATATTTATACTAATAACTTATAAAATTTGAAAAATTCAGAACTAATTTTTGGTATTCAATTGAATCTTGATTAAATAATGTTACATCCCTGACAAAAATCTCTAGCTTCAGCAATCCTCTTGTTAAGGGAGTAAATGTATTTCTTGATTTTTTACAAAGTGCATTATGTTTTGGCCCATAACTTAAAACAATTAGGCAATACTGACATCATTTCTGGCATTTGCATAGAGAATGTATAGAAAAATATGTATATTATATATGATTAAAGTCAGATCAGTGGTTTTGATATTAGGCAGTCTTGAAGTGTAACAATGGGTTTTTAATGGAAAAATGAAGTTTTTCGTTAACATCATGAAGGTATTAAGTCCTAGTGACCAAATTCTTGGCATGGTAGGGGATTTTGGAGACATCTA
The DNA here is from genome assembly GCA_026874595.1 of Sipunculus nudus. Taxonomy (NCBI): domain Eukaryota; kingdom Metazoa; phylum Annelida; class Sipuncula; order Golfingiida; family Sipunculidae; genus Sipunculus; species Sipunculus nudus. The sequence continues at coordinate 30,968,530 of CM049309.1, forward strand.
ATTGTATGCCAAATTTTAGGAACTGAGAGCTGAAGCTGGGGAGCTGAGCTCTTGCAAACTGCATGACACTAGCTTGATGTAAACACTATGTTACATGGTGCTTGAAAACTTGAATAAAATCTACACTTTTTGATCAACTGGTTTCAAATTTTTGGTGTTAACAGGCAAAATACAAGCAAAAACATCCTGTGAAAATTAAATCCACAGTACTTACAGGAAAAAAACGTGCCATGGTCAAAGTTGGGCAAAATTTAAGGTACCAATTTTTTATTTTTGTTAATATTTTAAAAAATTTAAAAGATTTTGATCTAATTTTAGGTATACAATTTAATTTTGATTAATTAAAGTTATATTACTGGAAAAAAAGGCCATAGCTTTAACATGTTTTGTGTTAAGTGATCAAATATCTTTCCTGATTTTTTACAAAATGCATTATGTTTAGGCCCATAACTTTTTTAAATTAAATAATACAGACATAATTTCTGGCATGTACATAGAAACTATATAGAGGAATATTTATGGTAAATATGAGGAAAAACAGGTGAGTGGTTTTGATATTATGCAGTCCTAAAGTGTGAAAATAGGTTTTTAATAAAAAATTGAGGTTTTTCCTTAATTTCTCGAAGGAACGAAGTCGCAAAGACCCAGTTTTCGGCTTGGTAGGAGATCTTGGGGATATCTAACATATTGCCGAATTTTGGATTCCTAGGTCTTACGGTTTCACAACGTGCCACATCTACGGACGGGCGGACGGACGGACAGACGGACGGACGACGGACAAAGGACCACGACTATAGCTCAGATGACTTATAGTCAGCTGAGCTAAAAAACGGTGAAGATCGTAGGCCATGTAACTTTTATAAGCAGTTGTTAAAACCCAAGCTTAATCCAGGTAATTTAAACGTTTGTACCTGAAGAGTGGGCCGGCTAGCAAGATGAACCCACGAAACAGTACTGTAGTACATCATGAAATCAAGCTAACTATACACATAGTATAATATTATATATATATATATATATTTATATATAGTCAAGTGTGTGTTAAACTACACAACGATAAAGTGCTTAACTGAGAGGAGCTGTTATATATTTAAAATTCATATATATATTTGTATTTAAGTGCACCGATGTCCCATATGCCCTAGCCATGATATAAGTGCCTGTGTGTGTGTTGACTTAACTTGATCATACAAGACCCAATGAAGCTTTGAAGGAAATTTAAAATTGTAAAGATCCATATAAAAATCTACCTGGTCAATATACATTAGTTGTACATTTCGTCTGTTAAAAGCACACGGAGTTCACGTGAAACACCACATTCCGATAAAAATCAACATCCAGGAGCAAGTGAACTTGCTGGTTCAGGAGTAGCGGGAGGAGTTGTCAGGTTAACAGACAGATCAATATATTGGGTATCAGGTGCTATTTGCCACACCTGTTTTAGAAGCTTTCATACTCTGCCTGTTGAAATGAAAAATTCCAGAGCTTGAGGATCACACTCTGTGATCTGGGTGTACTTTATTGGGGGCATTAACAAGGAGACATGTGCATGTGTGTATATATATAAAGATATGAGTGATGATGCTGAGTCATTCATATGTGCAGGAAGAGCTGTTAACAGAAGACAGGTGCAAAACCTGCTCCTGTAAAATGGAGAATATTTGCATGATTAAGAGAGAAATAACTGAAAATTAAATAGAAACAAGAACTGTATAAATGATGCAGAAGAAAATCCATGATGGCCATATAATGGGTTTATGGTGGGCCGTTCCTTGATAGCATTCACGTCAATAGAAATCCCTGTATGCCGACCTGACATATAGAGCAGATGATATAGCATATAGCAGTTGGTAGGTGAGTGTCTATAAGCAACGACGAAATATCGACAGGGGCGTTTCCGGTACCACCCAAGTTACTTTATCCCGTTTTTGAAGAGAAATGCATAACAACAGACGGCTAAAATCAATCACTATCACATACCATCAGGCAAGAAACGTGAGGACTTTTGTTCACCTATCGGTAATCATTTATCTTCTTCAAATTAATTACGATAATGTGACGAATTGTGTTGAGATGAAGATATCTTTGTTGATCATACTTTATCCCCACGGGGTATAACACTGTAATAACTCCTTGTTATAGTCTTATGATACACTCAGAACCTTCCGCCGGAGGTTGTTTCTACTCAAAACGTTTCTACTCTTCTGTTTGGCGTTTTGGGTCGGACTACTTGTCAAACACCAAAATCAAAATTGATTACACTTCATCGAAACACATAGGGTTTACATTTTACACGTGCATGTTTACAAAATATTAGAGTCCTTACCACAAAAACTCCCATGTTTATGTAATTTGCCTTGAAACAATTCCTACCCAACACACCTGAACGGACTACATAGTTCTTTTCACTATATATATATATATATATATATATATATATATATATATATATATATACATATATATATACCTACGCCGCTGGTGTATTTAGAAGCCCGATGCATTGTGGTGGTCAGATTTTGACTCCAGCAATCCCTTAACAGTAGAGTCGTACTCTTGTGAGTCCAATCTGCACAGTGTGCAAGCATCGATCGTCAAAAATAACCGAGGATACTTACAAGATGACGCGTGCAAGACGGAATTTCGTACAAGAACGTAATGTAACACAGCGGTCAACTTTGTATTTCAACATCACATTTATAAACTCATGGTAACAAAACCCTTAAAAGACTTATCAGTTCATGACCATATGAAAGGTAGTACGGCCCAGCAAATAAAAAACCTAATATGTGCAATTCTCACTCTCTGTATATTTTATCCTGGTTACATGAACTGTCAGGTGTAGCTGCCAATTTTTTTTTTTTTTTAACTCTTATTTTGGTTTCTTACTTAATGACTGTGATGGCTTCGTCTTGATTCTGTAACAGCTCTATTCAGTCTGATTGCACCTCCATTGACCTTCAGCGTACACCCTTCTTTAATTTTAGCTTTTGTATGAGTAACACTTTAAGAAAAGCCCTGGTTGGTTAACTCATTTTGCATTATTCTTGCTGGGAGACTATGTGTTGAGAGACAGGAACTGGGTACTCTGGAATCTGGAGTGAATTTATTTGGGTAAGATAGTTGTCATGTAGACAGACAGACGGACAGTCAAAGAGAGAGAGACAGAAAGGGATGGCAGAGTCAATCTCCCCAAGTCGGAACGATGCATTAAAAAAGGGTTATAATTTTGTTTGACCAAGTGGAAAAAGCGGACAACGGTATTTTTTATGGAGTTCGGACACCAACTATCTGACCTTGTGAACAATGTAGGAACAAATAAAACATACAATATATACGTTTCTTCAACGGTAAAATTAAGCCGAAATAATGTCTCATTACAGCCAACAAGCGCGTATGTGTGGTTCGCATAACTGACAGTATTTGGGGCAAAGAGCTGTCATTTGTACACTTTCGACAGGGTTTGTGCTTTGACATATTGAAAGGGGCATTGAAAGGGAATAAAAAAGTAACAATTTCACAAAATTCCTATTTCTTAAACTGCCTGTAAACCTTCAGGTTAAATGTGTTTGGTAGAACTAGTGATTTTAAAATATATGTAGAAATTAAGAAATTCTCAAAAATCCACAAAAAAGTTTAGGCATATATATATGTAATGTATTTGGATGTTAGATCGATAATGCTGATAGTCTGATAGGCCTTCAAGTACCTCTGAAGTGCCACGCATGAAAATGGAAATATTAAAGATATGATAAGTTATCCAGGAATCTGAATAAAACACAGTTAAACGATGGATCGGCGTGTTTACTCCTCTCACCTCCAGCTGCCAGACAGGTCTTTCATTTTGATAACCTCCGGGGCCAGGTGTGCGCTTGATGCTGGGACAACCTGCCATCTATTGATGAGTTAAGAAACTAATCATTTCACAAAGTCCCTCATGTGCGAGACAAGTGGCATCTACACGTCGGTTTGATAACCATGTAATGTACAAATACGTTGTCTGATTCCTGTATTCGCCTTATAACATATACTTAGGCTTAAATCGTCCATGTCGGCGCTCCCAGGCTAACAAGTTGATGTTAGGCCCGCGAAGGTTCCTGGTTTTCTTTGTCAGGGTTAGCGCGAGACCTGGTCCCGTCCTCGCTGTCAAACATGTAAGTTACAAACACTTTGTGTGGTTACCTCAATACATATACTTCACTCTGTCAAATCTGTTTTATCTTACCCTTTTCTTCTCCTCCGTTCTTCAATGTTTATCGGCACAGTTCCTAGTCTGATGTTTTCCTGCTTAGTGTTCGCCCTGTTTCTGCCCATGGTAGTATCTGTCTTAAGTTACCTTATCATATAAATCGTTTTTCACAACATGTAATGGGTAAACATTTCATTTGGAGTATCTCTAACAAGACTGTTTTGCTTTAGCGAAGGTACGGGGATTGAATGTCATTCGAGTTATATACCGGAAGTGCACTGGACTTTTGGTGATTATATACTTACTTTTTCGACGAGCAATGTGCCTAATAGTTGGTGTCTGCGTTCGTGTCCGGCGATCCAGCTATCCGGGTTTTATTACATGACACCAAATACATGCAAGAGAGGCCTGCAGGAACCTCGCCTTTAAAGATGTGCAATAGTTTTATTGTTACATTTTTTAAAATTTCAGCTATTTTAGAGTATTATTTTATGTAACAGACCCGAACAGTTATTTTCTTTCGTCGCCAATAGATGTCGTTAGTGTGATGAAAAAGATGTATTGATGTGTTGTGTATGATATACAAGTGAGGACTCACCATGAGCAGCTACAGCAGCAGCACCAGCAGAAGCAGCAGGCCTTGGAGCCGCTGTCTGACGACACGGCCGGGGAGGGGGGCGGCGTGTCCTTGCCGCTCGACCGCTTATTGCGCAGCCGGATGTCGTTCTCTGTCCCGGAAGATGGGCCGCGAGACGATATCGTACTCATCTGAAAGTACAGGTAGTAATAAAACGGTGACTGTCAGCGTGATTTAACATGTCATAAAACAGTGACTGTCTGCGTGTTATATCATGTAGTCATAAAGCAGTGACTGTCTGTGTGTTGTGACATATAGTCATAAAACGGTGACTGTCTGCGGGTTATATCATGTAGTCATAAAGCTGTGGCTGGCTGCGTGTTATAACAAGTAGTCATGTAATCATAAAATAGTGACTGTCTGCGTGTTATATCATGTAATCATAAAACAGTGATTGTCTGCGTGTTATAACATGTAGTAATAAAGCAGTGACTGTCTGCGTGTTATAACATGAAATCAGAAAGCAGTGCCTGTCTGCGTGTTATAACATGTAGTCATAACACGGTGACTGTCTGCGTGTTATATCATGTAATCATAAAGCAGTGACTGTCTGCGTGTTATAACAAGTAGTCATAAAGCAATGGCTGTCTGCGTGTTATAACATGTTGTCATAAAACGTAGACTGTCTGCGTGTTATAACATGTAATCATAAAGCAGTGACTGTCTGCGTGTTATAACAAGTAGTCATAAAGCAATGGCTGTCTGCGTGTTATAACATGTTGTCATAAAACGTAGACTGTCTGCGTGTTATAACATGTAATCATAAAGCAGTGACTGTCTGCGTGTTGTATCATGTAGTCATAAAGCTGTAGCTCTGTGCTTGTTATATCATCCGATCTGTCCTGACCAAACCCTATTTTCCTGCATCAGGAAAGATATCGTCTTTATTTTATTTTGATATTCAGGACGACGCCATCTTACGCAAACATTGTCGCCCTTCTGTAATATTTGGAAAATAGTGAACGAAAGAGAAAACAAAGAGAAACATGCTACTAAGTAGTACTCTGTGTTTACAAACAGAAATTTACCGAAAACTCTGCCATTTAATCCATATTTGTTTGAAATTTGCTTCAATTATGTGTAGTTATATATATATATATATATATATAACTCTGAAGAAAAACAACACTGTAAATTCACAACAGTCTGTTTCACGTTTTGATATATATATATATGTCAGAGACGAGATTGAAATCCAGGCGGATTTAAAATTCGCCTAGACAAGATTGCGATTGTGATCTCGCCTAGACAGATTTTAAACATTTTAAACTCTGACATATATATATTAAAGCCATCGTTTACGGGGTTCTTATTTATTTATCTTTATTAATCCAAAATGACCGCTAATGTATGGACAGTGGTCTGAGGACACCAAGATGAAGTTGAGAAGTTGTGCTCAGTAACACACATGACGTAACCTTTTAATTTTGATTATGATTGGCATGTAAACCACAGCTGCATCAGACAAATTTGTATCAAAGTAATCTAACAGACTTGTTTATACAGTCGATCGGGCATGAACAAGACAAACAGGTAGCGCGTACAGCCGTGTGTGGCCGGGAATGAGCGTTGGCTGATCATTTAAAGGTGCCCATTCACCTGCCTTTTGAAAAATATTAATGATGTAAGGGTAATTCTGGTTATGAAAACTTATTATAACGCTTCCGTGAAGGATGTATGAACTTGTTTATTAATAACCTATTTGTAAATACAGCAATGTTGTACAAACGGAAAAAAAACATATAACCTAAGGTGGTAGGTTGCATATATGCCGAGGTAGAAATGTCACCTGTTGCAAAACGCCAATTGCAAAGCTCTGGCTTATCTGACTTGCCACCAGATGCGCTTGTTGAATATGTTTTGATTATTTTGGCGGGACCCCACATATTAAAAACACGATGATATATACAAAACAAGCAGTCTGTGTGCGGTGATACACACATTTCCGGACTTGTTTTTATATAAGCTCTAGGGGATTACCTTTAGTTAATAAAGGTCAGATAGGTAATTGGTGATTGGGCCCCTTTAACGCCCGGGCTCGGCTAGAATTGACGAAAACAAAAGGCTGTATATTGATTTCCGTTATACATCCTCACACCTGCTACTAACAACTGACGGAGTCTAACCTAACTTATTCCTGTGACTTGGTTTATCATAGAGGCTGAAGACACGTAACAGACAGCAGGCATAGTACCAATAGATCCAGCATGGAATATAGAATATAATGTATGAACAAGGGCGTAGCCAGGATTGAGGGAGGGGAGGGGTCCATGATCAGTTGCGGAGCCAGAAATTCAAAAACGGAGGGGGGGGGGGGGCGCGCTAATATGCATGTATGGGTACTATGAAAACAGTTATATATACGTTTATATCATATATACCTATATATATACATATATTATTATTATTATTATTATTATTATTATTATTATTATTATTATTACTATACGTAATATATTTTAGTGTATGATAATTTGATTTTTTTATTTTCAATGATGAACCATGGTTTCATTAAGGTTAGTTACAGGTACATGGGGAGGGTATGGGATGGGGACATTTTCCCATATTCGGACATTTTTTGAATATGCAATGTAAAGAGGACATTTGAGGCAATTTTCACCCAAAAAAATGAGGTTTCCCTGTTCCTGAAAAACTATGCCTTTATGTTTTTTGCGTTATGTAGTAAAACTGTAGAGAGGTTAAATATTTAATATTTATATTTTTCAAAATTAGGATATAAAATTTCAATCGTTTTCAAACAAGTCAATGGCGCAAAGGCGCATTTACATTTGTAACTTGCAAAATTTTATCTTTAAAATGTAATGCCCGGAGTGAAATAACTGATATGATGAGGTCTTATGGTAAACTCTACCGGGTTTCGTGGTCTCGACAGCACACAGGACTCCTAAAGAGCACAGACCGCGAGTTCGAGTACCGGTGTCACCAGAGCTGTGTGATTGTTAAGGCCTGTTGTTCTGCAGCTGTTCTGCAGCTGATCATAAATATCTTTTTACTCAACTAATAAATTTGAAAGTATGATAAACTGCAGAAAACTTAAATAATATCTATTTAATAATTAATAAAAAAAATAAATGAAAAACAAAAATTAATCACGAAAATTGGGAAATTAGATAAAATGAGATATATTGCAGCTCAACAGGGGGCCGGTGCCGAAGGTGCCCCCTCTGGATCTGCCGCTGATAGCAAAGGCAATTCAATATATATATATATATATATATATATATATATATATATATATATATATATATATATATAAGTATTAGATGAGGTGAAACTCCGAAAGGACGGCGAGTACTGGATGCGACGGGGGGGGGGGGGCATGGCCCCCTACGGCCCCCCTCTGCCTACGCCCCTGAATGAACGCTTGTGACGCAACCCTTGTGGTCCTCCCCCATGATGTGATTATAACTTACTGACATGACGTGCAAAACCTTTCCAGTATTATTTCGTATTGAATTCAGGGTTCAATGTTTTTTAGAGTAGACCGCCACTGCGCAGTCTCTAAATCTTATATTTTTTTGCTGAAGACGTTTTACGAAGCCCCAGGGGATTCATTAGACCAATAAAAGATAAAGGCCTGTTTCCATGTGCGCGTATATGCGTATGTGCGTATATGCGTGAAAAAAATGATGTGTTTCCATGTGCGCGTATATATGCGTATTTGCGTGAACTGCAAGGTAGACGTATATATTTGCACAGTGGATCAAGCATGCTTCCCACAAAAAATTGTCATTTTACCCTGAATCCCTGAGTTCACGCAGACCCTATGCGTGAAAATCGCTCCTGTGGCGATTTTCACGCATATACGCACCAACGCTATACGCGCACATGGAAACACCACTTATAAGGTATGGTTCTCAGGCACCGCCCGCGTCAATTTTAATCCCCTGCATCAAAAATTTTATTTTGATTTTTATCTTTCATTAAGATAAATAATACAATTATGTAGTGTTTACCTGTTTAGCAATAAAATTTTATTTTCATCTTTTTCACTGATCATAAGACATTTTTATCAAAACATACAAAAAGGTTTAAACTGTTATACCGCCCGCCCGGACTGATTTCTGAAAAAAAAGTGCCTGAGAACCATTCCTTCTTTTTGCCTTACGGTCCGAGTTTTTTTACTGTATTATCAGGCCGTCATTATGGTTCATTGGCTGGACTATTTTTTTTTTACTATTTTTCCAGGTCATCATTATACGGTTCATTGGGTTTTACTATTTTACCAGGCCGTCACAACGGTTCATTGGCTGGACAGTTTTACAAGGCCGTCATTACGGTCCACTGCGTGGACTGTTTTAGCATGCTGTCAAAACGTTTCATTGGCTGGACTGTTATACAAGGCCGTCATTTTGGTTTATTGGCTGGACTATTCTACCGAGTCGTCATTACGGTTCATTGAATGGACTGTTTTATCAGGCCGTCATTGCGGTCAGAGTTTTTTTACTGTTTCACCACGCCGTCATTACGGTTCATTGGCTGACTATTTTACAAGGACCTCACAACAGTTCACTGGGTGGACCAATTTTTACCAGGCCGTCACTACGGCCCATAGCGCGGACTGTTTTACAAGGGTGTCATTTGCACATGGTGTTATATATATAGCTATTTGTGTTGTAGTAGTACATAAAGTAACCGTCCTTGCAGTTAATTGGGTGGACTGTTTTACCAGGCTATCATTATGTTTCATTGGATGGATACAAAAAAATAAAGTTAAGATTAAATGCTGATATTTAAACACTGGACACGTGATCAACGGAAAGCAAGGTAGCTCCCAAGGGGTAGTAGACAGGAAAAAGCCCAGAAAATATTTGTAAAACATGAACCGAAGAATCTGTTGTCATATCCTTCCTGATGTGAGCAGTTTGAGGCAAATGTAAAAGAAAAATTAGCTTCTCAGGAATACATCGCCAAAATTCAGATGCACACGGGGTAGAGAAAATATCGTAATGAGAACTTCTTGTTTGTTTTTGTGTGGACAGATATGGCTTACCCTCTGAGACCCGTGTAAAACAAACGTATTTTAAAAGGTTCATGTCGAAAATAATTTACACCATTTTTCTTCACTTTCTAAGAAAATGTTTTGTCATATAATAATCTTGGAAACTGGCACTTTATCATTTGTTTATTGTACCTGCGGTCAACTATACCCGCGTGTATATCATCGCATTTGGTAACTTCCTGATATCCTTAACGATGAAAATTAAAAACGCTCCATTATGTTTAAGTTTACTTTCACTTTTTATCAGGTTGCCTTTTATGTGTCCATTTAGTGCACGGAACCTTGAGAAAGTGTGGTCACCTCATGTGAGTACGGTTTTTTACTGCACCGAGAAATCTGTTTTGCTAATTACCCCCCACACCATAACTCACACAGGCAAAGGTCTGGCGCTCTTTAAGATAGCCTTTGTAAAGGCTTCCCCTTTTATGTTGCGCGTGTCAGCCCCGAACTCGGGTTTGCATGATCCGCGGCAGTTTGTCAACCATGTCCGCTCAAAGACGAGATCTTCACCCAAGAAGCTTTACCGTACTTAGTCCGGCGGAATACATCGTACGACAAAAGCTCCATAAATAATCCATGGTCCTTTGTCTCCTTTGCTTTAGTTGACAAGTGCTGGAGCCTTAACAAATAAATCCCCGTGCATATATTGATTACGCATTGAGTAACTCGTTGGAAGGACAAGGTCTGAGGCAACAGACGCTCTACCTGAAATAGACAGACATGTCTGTTCATGCTCCGCCCATGAATCCATCCTTAACTTACAGTCATGTCTTCTTATGCTTCAGGGCGATTTCAAGATTTGGGAAATAGGTTTACCTTAGTTCAGGTCCAAAGACTAATAAAAATATTTACAAACACAAAAAAACTTGCGTTTAAATTTAACATTAGATGAAAATGACGGGAACGTCCATGTTTCAATGTGATCCCAACAAACAGAATGTGTGTCTTTTTAAAGGCGGGTTGTTTGTATCATGTAGCTTGGGTGTAAAGGATGGCTAAATCAATGGAGAAATCGATTTCTTTATTATTCAATGCCCCACACGTGCAATAGGGGCGTATTCGCGGGGGGATGCCCCCATCCGACTTTGCATGTGATATCGAGGAAAATCTTTCCAGACACTAAATATATGCTAAGAAAAATAAGTATGGAAGTATTTTTTAAATCATAAAAATATCAGTCTTATTTACATCAAGTTTGATAACTGAACTGACACTTTCATCTGCAGGTGATAACTTTATAGAGAGAAACAGACCTATCACAGGGACGTTATTTCTCATTGTCATAATATGCATCTCAAAAATGATTAATAAGTGAACATGTCCCTTAACCAGGCACAAATCGTAACCACTGGACTTAGAATCTTCTCACTTGAGATCTAGGGAGGTCCTTGAAAAATCTCCTTAGAAGCAAGAAATTAGGGCTCTGTAAGCCATATCCTCTGAGCTATGGGGCTCAGAAGTACCCCCCAGAATAATTAAAAATTTGATACAAAAGCTCAAGTTTCTGAATAACTAATGCATTGATCGCCATGATTTTTGCATGCATATTGATCATGGAGTGTTTCATCAATGGTGGCAGATGGATGTAGAATAAGATCACTGTACTCTATATCTAAGGTCTAATGGCAAAATGCATGAATTTGAGCACTCTGGGAGTCATGTTACCCATTGATCAAGGTTCCTTGTTGCATTCAGAAATCACGGCTTGCCAGTTGTTATCAAGACAGAAATCGTAACAGCTTGACGTTGAAACTTTTTTTTCATAACATCCCGGTAGGTCTTTGGTAAATCTGCTTGTATAAAAAAGCATACATGACCCATGAGCGTCGTGACCCACGGGTCACTTGTTCTTGTTTTGGGTCTTAAAATGTTAAAAGGATATTGAAGTTATAGGCTGTGCAAACCCAGAAATCCACTTGGTTTATTAGCCTTAGAATAATTCCTAACAAAATAGTTACCTTCAAGGCCATTTAACAGATAGTGTTTACGTCCAATCTTGCGCTACATACAATGTGTTATTGGCTGCTGCAGGCCGTGGTTCTGCATATTTCTGGATTTACATATATGTGAAATAAGTATATAGGTAACATTGGGGCCTGACCCAGTGGACCAAAAAACCACCCGCAGCCACCTGTTCTATTGACCACATACATGACGAAAATGACATACAGGAATATGCTGGACACGCATGCGTTAGTACACTTTGGAAATTCAAAGCGTGTTATCAGAAAAAACACATTTAACCGCTCTGTAACCGCTCTAGTTTTACACCAAGATAATCGTTTCTGTGTGTTTTGAATTAGGTTTCAAGAGAGTGCATTGATCCCTACAACATACGCATGATACAATCAAAACAGGACATGGCGACCATCGCCACGATAACTATCTTACACTATGGTTGGATAATGGTTATACCAGACACAAATACAGGACACTGACTGGTTATGTCAAAATTATACATATGTCAGTATTCAGTTTTGTAATATTAAATCCGGATATTAACAAAACCCTTAAAGATAATAATAACGGAAAGTTTACCTCGCGATTATGAGCCAACCATCCTTATAACAGCCTTAATAATCTCCTCAGGTTCATGCGTGGATTTAAATAATTTTGAAGCTATTCGGGCTTGCGTGCGTCGTCACGGTTCCCATTTTGATAAGGGGAGCTAAAATATATTTGGTTTACTAACTATTAAACAATATACTTTTTATTAGCACAATCTTAATGCTGCTTATAATGTTGTTATACAAGTGACCCATGGGTCATGACGCTCAGCTGACTGGGAAGAGATCCGCAAAAGGAAATTTTATCATCTGAATGGTAGTATATACCCATTCAACTGAAGCATCAAACAAATTAACCAACAGGCCAAGATTGTGTCTGTATTTATATATCTCAAAAATAGAGAAAAAATGCGTAAAAAATACAGGTGGCTCCACCAGTCTGCAGAAACTAATAAAAAGACTTAATGGTCAATATGCATGCAAAGAATCATGGTGATCTCTGCATTAGTTGTTCAGATACTTCAGATTTTGTATCAAAATTTCCATTATTCCGAGCTGTACTTTGGAGTGCCATAGCTCAAAGGATATGGGTAACAGAGACCTAATTTCAGGTTTCCATGGAAATTTTTCATGGGTCTCCCTGTGTGTCAAGAATGAAGATTCTAGGTCCAGTCATTACGATTTGTTCCCTGTTGACAGATAACTACATCCTTAAAGGTCTCATAAATAGAGAAAAAAAAAATTGTAAAAATTTGAAAAAACTGACCATCAGTGTTGTATTTATTGAGATACTGCAGTTTTTTTTTATCAAATTTTCCATTTTTCTGGGGGGTAATTGGGAGCCCCACAGCTCAAAGGATATGGGTAACAGAGACCTAATTTCAGGTTTCCTTGGAGACTTTTCCTGGGTCTCCCTGTATGTCAAGAATGAAGATTCTAGGTCCAGCCTTTATGATTTGTGCCCTGTTAACAGATGTTCACATATTAAAAGGTTTAAAAATAGAGAAAACAATTTGTAAAATATTGAAAAATACAGGTGGCGCCACCAGTCTGTAGAAACTGATGAAAAATCTCATGATCAACATGTATGCCAAAAATCATGACCATCAGTGATGTAGTTAATGAGATTTTGAAGTTTTTGTATGAAATTTTTTACTATTCTGGGGGTACTTTGGGGCCCCATAGCTCGAAGGATTTGGGTAACAGAGACCTTATTTCTGGTTTCCATGGAGACTTTTCATAGGTCTCTCACTGTGTCAAGAATGAAGATTCTAGGTCCAGTCTTTGCGATTTGTGCCCTGTTAACAGATGTAGACATTTTTAAAGGTCTCAAAAATAGAGAAAAAAATTCGTAAAAAATCGAAAAATACAGGTGGCGCCACCAGTCTACAGGAACTGATAAAATTTTTGACTATTCTGGGGGGACTTTGGGGCCCAATAGCTCGAAGGATATGGGTAACAGAGACCTAATTTCTGGTTTCCAAGGAGATTTTTCATTGACCTCTCAGAATTTCAAGTTACAAGATTCTAAGTCCAGCGGTTACGATTTGTGCCAGGTTAACGGACAGACGGACGACGGACAAACAGTGATCGCTATAGCTCAGCATGACTGAAAGTCAGCTGAGCTAATTAAACCCTTTTAAAGTCCTTTAAATTTGGAGTCTGGGAACTCGAAGTTTGGGAATTCTGTCAGTGGAAACAGATCTGGCAATAAGCTGGGACTTTGGATTTATAGTTGAGCGGTTTGCTGGTGTTTCAGTATAGACAAAGCCTTTTTGGCTGCTTAGTTTTCGTTAGAGCGAGGTTAAAATAAATTCATCAAAGCGTTTATTTTTTAAATTTCATGCCTTACTGCAATTAGAAATACATGTACCACAATAAAAGTACAGGTACAGGCGCTTGTATTGCTATTTGGTGTGGATTTCGGCTAAATTTGTTACTTTTCTTGGTCTTTTCCTAATAATCATTACTTATCTGACAATTTCCTAGCGTTTTTCACACTAAATCTCTTTTTTATTTACTTAACATTTGAATACATAATAATACGTAAATAAGAAAATGCGAAAAGATACTGTCTATAATGTTTAAACAAAAATACGCATTCCTGGGGCTCAGGTGAAACAGACCACCTGTCGTGGTCCCGGAATTAACCATGACACGACATATTTACAAAAGCTACAATTTTTACACTTAACGTAATCTACTATTTATCACTTAATTAAATGTTGCCCTACAGTTTTTTTTTTCAGAGCGAAAGTGTACCCGTCTCTCACGACCGCTTACATCATCTGGACATGGCAAGACTAAAATGTTTTAGTTTAGAACTAGAACTACAAACAAATTTTAAAATGGCCTAAAAAAATTAAAAGATCACCTCGATTCACGTGGTGCAAACAAATATTTAGAACCGCGTCACGTAGACTGGAGATTGGAATCCAGGCGGGGGAGGAAGGTAGGCTAGCGGAGGCCCAGGGGGGGGGGGATGGCAGGCGTGGATGGGGGTGGGGGGCAGGCCGGGATGGGGGGGTGTCTTTTATTTACTCAACGGAAATACGGCGCGAACGATCAGCCTTCAGGAGCGAACGGGCGTTAGTGACCTGTCGGTGAAAACACGGAGCATGCCCCGTCCACCACGCCTAAACAAACTGCTGAGAATGCTGGCATATCTTTCTGTTAAGTATTTAACCCTACACAGGTGCGTGGTCACAGACAGGAACAAATATAGCGTATTTGCTTATTCCGTATAAACTTTGCTGACAAGGACGGTTCAATCTGCGCAGGCCTGCAACATGGCCAAAGCAGTGCTGCAGCAAATATCGTGCTTGTCTCTGATTGGCTAATTAGTGAGAGTAACGGAAGATGCACACCTGGTTTGGTGCTTTGTTTGCCCAGAGGAGAAAAGAAAACCCGACTACAGGTGAAGAGGGCATCGCGGAGCAAATTAAACGCACAGGAAGGGGCCCCCAGTGTACTAATAAACACCGTTAGCGAGTTGCCTGGCAACCAGTAATGGATCAGCAGGGGTCGGCGGTGGCTCTTGATGGGTCTGACATGAAGATGTCCATTAACAAATTGAATACAAGAGAACGCGGAACAGACAGCGCCGCGTTGTTTCCCCGCCGTACAACTACTTAACACGAAGAAGCGTACAAGTCAACCCGTCACGAATCCCAAAATGATATCCCTGCCCTCCAATGTGTCAGCTTTTCACTGAGAAGCATGGATTTGTTATAGACAAAATAGCAAACAATAGACTTGTTTATTTTCAGGAGAGTGCACTTAAGCCCGTTTGATATATGAAACTTCCACTAAGCTTGTCGCCAATTAGACTTTTTCTAAAATATATACCGCAAAAAACTGCTTGACCGAATAGTGCTTCACCCGGTTAATACGAATTAAAATACTCTTCTCACTGCTAAAATTACATTACATTGTACTATTTTACAGGAATATATTATTTATGCAAAATTTAAATTAACACATTATTATCATATGAATGTGTAAATAACTCATCGATTACTTCTAAATTCCTGCACAGATTAACCATTTGCTTTTTACCTATGTGCATACTGTTCGCATTTTATATTGGCGAATCAGAATCTGCAACTTAAAAAATAAAACATAAATAAAATGAATGCAAGAGAAGGATCCTCCATTTAAGTTTCAAATATGTTTTGTGCACTACAGTTAAATTGCTAAGAAGTCGTTTTCTTTGACCTGACATGTTTCTTTTTGAAATAATGGGTTCTGATACAAAATGAATTATTTCTACTCAAGGAAAATGTGCAAGATTATGACCTTTTACGAGCTTGGTATACTTTTTACAGTATATCTGAGGGAGAGATGGAACATATGGCAGAGGTCAATGACGGCCAAGGCCGCCAGCGGGTCCTGGATTCTTCAAACACAACTCCAGCTGCTTGGAGGGGATTTGAAAAACACCCCGTACCATTCCCGATCTAAACCCTGGTCATCCTCAGCCAGCCTCTCGTTCAGTGACACTCGTGGGTCATGTTGATAAAACTCGGAATCCCGGTGACTGTATACCTGTAATCACCTTTTTCTTTATTGGTGTCAGTTCATACTGCATACAAAACTCTTCTGACAGTCCCCCAAGAGGTACAAAAGTATCCACAGTAAGCCTACAAAACTTATGAACTAAAATAAACAAAGGTTCTGCATGGTATGCCGAATGTGCAAGTTTGAATTTTACAGTCAATAACGTAACAGATGCCACTGCTTGTTGTTGCACCCACACGGAACGTACAAGTATTGGTAGGTGTCCATGGTTCGATGGAGGGTGGCAGAAGTGAACTGTACGGCTGTATTTCATAGTTTCATGCTTCCGCTCAATTATCAACAATGGAAAACGTGTTAACATCCAATTTAATATCTACATGAAATATAATTAATGTCTGGGTAATCAAGGAACCCATGCATGGGTCACGTCGCTCAATGAATTTTGAATAATTTAAGCAAATTAAAAAAATACATATTTCTTTTGGTTTTTCATGTTTGTAGCATTTGAAAAGCTAAGAGGAAATGGCCCTGCTAAAATGAAATCCTGTAGATTATAGGATAATGGATAGAGCCTGGGTCTCGCATGATCTCATAAAAACTTTAATAAAGGCTACAGTTTATGGCAAATTTCTTTCAACTTTAAAAACTAACAAGCTGAAATCCTTATATGTGCATGATATATAGGTTATTTCAACATTGCTTAAAGGAAACAAACGCGCCATGGTCTTATATGGGCAAAATTTAAGGTACTGGTTATATATTTATGGTAATAACTTATAATATTTGCAAAATTCAGATCAATTTTTGGGTATACAATTGGATCTTGATTAAATTAAGTTATATCCCTAAAAAAAATCTCTAGCTTCAGCAGTTCTCATGTTTAGTGACTATATATTATATATTTTCCGAATTTTTACAAAATACATTATTACTCGGGCCCACAACTTATAGAAATTAAGCAATACTGTCCTAATTTCTGGTATGTACATAGGAAGTACATAGGACGAATATGTATATTAAAAATTAAAAAAAATAATAAGTAGTTTTGATAATAGGCAGTTTTGAAGTGTAACATTCGGCTTTTAATGGAAAATTGAGGGTTTACCTTAATATCTAAAAGAAAGGCAGTGACACAATTTTCGGTACAGTAGGAGATTTTTGGGACATCTAACGGTTTGCCAGATTTTGGATTCGTAGGTCAAACGGTTTCCAAACGTGTCCTGTAAAGGACGGACGCCCGGACGGACAAAGGACCATGACTACAGCTCAGATGACTTGTAGTAAGATGAGCTTAAAATGGAAACTTCATTACTGTGTATTTTAACGCTAGTAATGCTGATGACAGAGGAGGCTCTAACCCTTAATGACATAAGAAACACGGGAAATAAACAATTCCCAAATTATACCGAAAACAGCGCAGGGAGTTTTTAGAGTAATGCTTGTTAAAGTTGCACCATTACAGATTGAAATTTTAAAAAGTTTCAAACCCCCCCCCCCCCATTCCCCTTATAAATAATATTGTTATTATATACTCTTTTTTATATAAATATTTGTACATGAAATATGTGTATATATTCATTTATTGTATCTGCATCACATGATCATTGTATTGCTTGTGAATTAAATATCATCTGTATATTGATCTATCTATCTACCACTCGACCAATGTTTATGCCGTAAAGCCAGCCCCCCCCCCCCCCCTAAACCCCTGACGACGCGCTGACACGCTGGTATACATTTCAACCCAACAAGGGTAGTCAGCTGGTAGAAAGTGAGAGTGAGTGATAAACCCCATGCAGTTCTATACAGATTCGCAAGTCTACAAGTCAATGGGATGACTCCATTAATTGAATTTCAAACAGTAAAAAAATAATATTTCAATTAAAATCTTGAAAAAGTTCAATTTCAGTTTAAATGAATATTTTCGGAACATCAAATCTCATCATTGGTATTTTATGATAACATCAATATTTATACATCAACACTTGCAGATGAGCGTGTACGTCAGTCAAACACACTCTGTAGACTGCTTGCAACAGGTTGTCATTTATTCTTGAATTTTGTGGCATTCCTAGCTTTCAGTAATCACTTATTAAAACTGCATATATGTTATTTTATTATACGAATTAAAATAAGCAGATTCTTGGTGGCTAAATATTACCTGTAATGTATAAAGAAGAGTACACAATTCCTACCCCAGTAATTTAAATCATGTAGTCCAATCGTGTGATCAGAGGAAACATAATTTCCATTCACTTGCTACAATCCAGTTTACTTTGTTACAGGTATCACCCTTCTTTTCCCTCCACAGAACCTTTAACACTGTCAAATTGTCAATAGCTCATTGTAGTGATGATCAACTGGCAAGAAGTCGTTGAATGAAAATATTCTATTTCATCGTGTGGAAGCTTCAACCTGACAACGCTCAGAGAATGGCTAAAACATCTTTTAACATCAATTAACTATAAAACAATCTTTCAAAGTTTAACCAACTCTCTTTGTCCAACTCTCTGTTACTTCTGAAAGAGTCTCAGTACCCATGACAATTTTATATAAATTTTAAAGTTTCTTGTACAAGCCCGTTTCACATGATTTAATATGACTCTGTAAACGCATCTTTAAATGTTTACACAGTTTAATATGACTGTATACGCATCATTAAATGGTCGTCTCAAGTCTTCTCTACTTCAAACTTCTACACATCTCAAGAAAACTTACACATGAACGCATTGACTCAGTGTCTCGATCATAAACCTGCTTTATTCCGTTGGCGTAAGCAATAATGACTAATTGTGAAATACAACAGAGACATACCATGCCAAGACATCTCCACCAGGGATGGAAGAACGTCCTAATTCCACAAGAAGTTGTAACTGGCCAGTCCCGTCCAGGCCTGTCTTTAAGAATAGGATCAGTGGCGGATAATTGACTGACTGGTGTGCTTGGTATATGTATTCCGCATGATAGTGACAGACCGGCTTGTAGCAGAACCCGGCTAGATCTGCAGGAACTCTTAGTGGCCGGTCGTTTATACCTGTAGCCCAGGAGGCTGTATGTCCACGCTGCCCTCGCTATAGTAGCAGCTAATAATGATTGTTGTCGATCGTAAGTTAAAACCTGGGCACCAGTGCCGATGGTCAAGTGGTTACCGTGTCCGTCAACTGGGTCAGCACACTGACAGGTGTAGGTCCGAGACTTTCCAACTGTATCCATGCAGAATCTGAACTTCCTAACACATTTTGATATTTATAAGGATGTTAATTAAGGGGTGTAGGTGACCGATCAAAGTGAGTACAGCAATTCGTGATTCGTTATGATTTCCTGTCATATTGTCCACAGGGGTCCTTAACAACATCCACTGCTTCTGTCCGTGGGGAGTTTAATATTTTTTTAATCATTCTTTACCTGTATGATTCAAATAACAAGCCCCTATATTGATTCTTCACTTATTTCTATGCAGCGGCACAACACTCTGAAAATCGTTTAAACGGGTAAGCTTTGATTGAGCTTCAACGTTATGTTAAGGCTACGTCTGTACACGCTGGGTTTCAAAACTCAGAAAGTCTTAAGACGGCACATACTTGGGTTCCAATCTTAAACATAAATGAAAGTCAACGATGTCAGCAGCCACCTTGGACAAAGGATTCTGCCACCTCCCGAGCATTTTCTTTATTTTGGGAGAAAATGGCGATTCCCCTTCTTATAGGACAAATGGGGATCCTTTTTCTTCCTATAGGAGAAATTAGATTCCCTACCTAAGACAAATGGGAATTCTTTTTCTTCCCGGAACAAATGAGTATTCTCCCCCTCACTGGACGTAATGATCTAACTAGAGTGACTTTCGTGGATTTATCTTTATTGTAAATTGATATGATACCTTTGACCTTCAACCTCAGTTTTTAATTTCTGTATATTCTATTAATTCAATCAATTCAATAGATAACATATTTTGTATTTAAAAACAGTTGACGCTTTTGTTAAAAAATACTTCTCAGAATACTAGAACAAACGATGAATATCTGTGCTCTGGTCTCACACTCGCATGCAACTGCAGGGTTTTCATCGTGGATGCTATTCCCATTATGTTTATTCAGAGCAGTCGTGATGACAAGATTTACATTTACCATGGACATTTACGTATGAACTTGTTTGTAGAGCTGTGAGTCCCTAAATGTGATGCGCAACCTTTTAAATATATGTAGATTACATAAAGCAATTTAATATCATAAATTACTCAAAAACTACAACACATATAGACCCAATTTACACCAATGTCGCTTTGCTGTTATCCTTGTTCTTATGACAAGGTCACCAACTAGACACTGATAAAAGAACAGCAGCGTCCAAGGTACACACTTGTTGTAGAAATATTATACCTAACCAATGTGAATAAAATAAATGTCTTGCAAGTTGATGAAAATAGTAAGTAGGGAATATGGTAATTAAGATATTGTAATATATTATGATGCGGTCTAAATTCAAGGGTTTTATGAAGGGGGGGGAGGGGGGGGGGGGCTAATTATGACTGTGATTACGTGATATTAATTCTTGCTGGGACCACATCATTCCGTACAATGTGATTGAGACGACGAGCTGACAGTCCGTGATTTGCCATGCCGAACGGATCAACCGGGCCAGTTAGTCGGTAAGTAGGCCTAACCTACATTACTGTTGGATGAGGGGGCCTGCCGTTAGGTGGATTTCTTGCCATGTGGATCGATGCCTGTGGTCCATCCACAGAAATCCTGCTAGACCGCCTTCCTGTTTGTCGTTCATGTCAACACTGACCACAAGCCCACTGACCAACAGTCTGACTGACCAACGCTTCCACTGACCGCCCTGATGTATCTACATCTGGCCGAATCATTCCAGGTCGAAACCTCCAGTATCTGGGCTTTTTGATCATGTGGCGTGAAAAACCGTATTTTTCTGTTTTTTTTTTTTTTTTATTTAAGAATTTTCTTTGGTATTCAACTGTCAGGGCAGCTTTTCCAATGTGACATTCTAATACAAGCTTTGTCGATCATATATTTGGACTTTGGCGATGAGAGTTTGTAGTTGTCGTCATGTACTTGTTATTTGTACGGTTGCTGTGTAAAGGTCAGGAGGGTGTTTACTGGATTGGGGGGGGGGGGGGGGGGGGGGGGGCGTTGTGCTTGAGGTCGGTTGCTGTCTGTTGAATCACATGCACACTATTTACTCCGTAAATGAACACTAACATCCCTGGGCCTGCGAGGTCTTATAAATTTTACTCCCACCTTGGCCTGACAGCTGTTTATGTAGGACCCTACATGATGTACAGAATTCATGCGCGACTCGGTATATACCTGAATCTCGACTTTACTGCTCCAAGCCGACTCTCTTATATGTGCGGGTGAAAAGCTACTACAAAGGCGTCATTGTAAAAGAAATTCTGCACCCACTCTACGAACTGGATATGCAGGTGAATCCGTGTTAAGTGAACGATCATCGAAAAGGCTTACTTGTGTCACGTAAGAATATTTATAATTTTATTATTCAACTTTTTCAATTTAATAAAATTGAGATGAATATTGAGTTTGTCTTTCTAGTTTTTTTAATGAAGCTTATTTTGTCGTTTTCTTTATAACTGGTATTGATGTGTCTTCACAATTGAGGTCTTTATTGCTACTGAATGTCACGTGACTGAAATACCGTGTCCCCGTAAGGGCAATACACACCACGCATTCATTTCGCGTTTAAATACAGGTGTTCTTATTTTTTACAAATTTAAAATTGTAAAGAGTGTGTTCTCCGGGGGTTGACGAGTCACTGAGTGGCTTTAATTAGTAAAATCAGTGAACCACTCTGATAGGTCCATGTGCTTAATGTCATAGTGTCAGAGAACTGATCGCTAGCGTTCATAAGTTTAAAGTGACAGTTTCCGATGGTATATGTGGACGATATATATATATATATATATATATATATATATATATATATATATATATGTATATATATTTATATATATATATATATATATAATGGATTGGAAGAATGATTTTAAATTTCAAAGTCCTTACACCTTGCGGCAGTTCATTCATACATGTATTCTAGTTATTACTGATTATACAGTTCTAATGTGTGTATATTTAGTAATCAATCGACGCAAGGCTGTTACCACTGCGTGTATATAAAATCTCCAAATCTGAATGAAATATATCACTATTTGCATATAAAACGTCAGACATATGTTTATGTATATATATTATCACATAACTGCACCATTGCATGTTCACGTTTAACGAATGATTATTGATTCTGTCCACAGGTGCTTGATATACAACGGGTGTACGATCCGGGTCATACTATACGAACAGGAGGAGATAACTTGGAGAAGATAACTTGCATCAAAAGCAGCGATATTCAGATGTAAAAAGCACTTAATATATACTGTCATCAGTATAAAATGACTGTTGTGAAAATCTTGTCATTATAAACAACAAACAGAAACTATAAAGATGCCTTATCGTTTCTAACTTAAACAAGGCCTACAGGCCTAATGCGAACCTGTGCATTGGGTAAAACACCAGGTATAATGCTTCAATGCTGGACCATTACTTCTCATGTATATGAACAATGCAAGTACTAAACATTTTGAATAAGAAACAATTACACAAACATCACTGCTGAAATTCTGGCATGGGTGCACACAACACAAAAATGATTGTAGCTGGCACCACCAGTCTTGTATACAACAAAGCTATCAGAGATATATACATATGCCCAATTTCAGACTGATATATCAAACCCCTCCTGAAAATAAGCAGGGACACACACTGTGCAAAAATTATTGTAAGTGGCACCACCAGTCTTTAATACGACAAAGCTATTCGATATGTATATATATGCCCAATTTTAGGCTGATATATCAAATTCCTCTGTAAATAAACAGGCACATACACTGTGCAAAAGTCATTGTAGGTGGTGACACCTGTCTTGTGAAAGAGAAAGCCATCAAAAACACATAGACAGGTCAAAACAGGCCAATACATCAAAATTACCTTGAGTCTGATGCATGGGGCTGACCAGGCTTAGGTGAGAAAGGCAGTTGCCCCGAGTGAACTGTGACAAATTTGCTGGCTCAGGCTACTACACTTAGTGAACTCATGACCTGCACCTGGCTAGAATGAGTGAACTCTTGACCTGTTGCATAATCTGACACAGTTGGCAGTCTGCCAAAGCTATAAATAGATCCAGGCTGAACGTTGGTGCCAAATCTGATGCAGTGGGCAGTCTGCTAACACTATAAATAGAATGCAGCTACTGCACTGACTGAGCTCCTGAAAGACTTTGGCTAAAATGCTTTTTTTCAAGCTGACATAGTCATAAACTTTCTTCAAAATATCTAGAATAATAAAAGATGCCGTCCTTTCATTGTTAAAGGTCCAATAATTCTTCCAAAAATCATTCAAGTAAACTTGAACAAAGGCCACCTAAGAATAATTTTTGTGCAATGTTACAGAAGTTATAATTGGAACAATAATTTTGTAGAAGAACAGTTTTGCAGTCCTTAGTTTGAAATAGACATAATAATGGCCATAAGACAAACAAAAGCTTTTCTGATATGATTGAAAGAACCATGTCCAAGGATAATTCTTTAGAAAAATTGAACGATTCAACTTGACAGTTTCATCAAAAACATTTTAAGCTGAAACAGGCTAAAATTATGAGGTTTTTGCCCATAAACAACCGGTCAATGTAGGTGGCATCATAAAATCTGCAACTTCAAATATGAGTCATGTGGCCAACATTTGGACAATACTTGGTAATGCTAGCTTCTGTCATTTCTGAGATTACTATGTCAGTATGCTTACTTGGCCAAATGACTGTTCAAATTTGTGTAACTCCACTAAAATTCATCAAATGCAAACCATTTGAACGAAAGCTTGAGAGGGCTTGCCTCTGGGATCATTTCTGCAAAAACTGAACAATTTGGCTGGACCGTTTACAAGAAGAAGACTTTTAAAGGTTTTTCAGCTTTTTAAGCGCAGATAGCAAAAAAAAACAAGCTGAATCCCCAAAAAAATTTGATATGTGACAGATTATTGCATAAAATCTGGGGATGCCATTCCTGAGAAATTTTGGGTTAATGTACAGATGACCAATGACCCCCGTACAAAAAAGGTCAATGCAGGTGGTGCCACCAATACCTCAATTTCAGATATGACTATGTGACCAACATTGGCATAAAATTTGGTGATGAAAGCTCCAGCTGTTTCTGAGATTGTAATTTTACTATACTTTTTTGGACAGATGACTAAGTTCAACTTCCTGTAACTCGGCCAAAAATCAAGGAACTTAAACCATTCGAACAAATTTTAGAAAGATTGTTCCAGGAATCATTTCTGTGAAATATTGGACAATTTGGCTGAACAATTTCGGAGAAGATTTTTAAAGCTTTTTTAAGCATTTTCCCAATAAAATCTTAGAAAATGCAGTTAGCCAAAAATAAGCAAAATCCGATAGAGTTTTTTAGATGACTAATTTTTTTGCATAAAATTTCGTGATGCTAACTCTTGCCGTTTTCAAGATAGTATGGGTTAACGTACAGACGACGGACGCCGGACGACAGACCACGGACGCCGGACGACGCCACACCATCGCATAAGCTCACAGGTTCGCTGAAAATATTGTAAATGATAGATTAACAAAATTAGAAGATCTGACCTAATACATTTGGCAATATCAATTTTATTTTCTGCACTAATCAACAGATACCCTAAATTTACAATAACGGTCCCTTTTGAAAGTACAGTTCTGCACAATCTTGTTTAGCATAATATATATGCAAAATTATGTCCTGCTTGTATAATGCTTAGAACCCTGCGGGATTTTTTATTGATGTTGATTAACTATATATATATATATCAGATTCGGAAACCCAAAGGAAATTATTTTATGGACAACTGACCATAATAATTGTTATATAATTTAACTGAAACCATTTATGTTAGATACAATTTCGGATAATGTAACATTTGTAGAATGTAGATAGCCCGATCAAGGAATTAGATCAATTCTGACCATATACAAAACATTTTATTTTAAAATATTATTGTTATTTGCAAATATTCAGTGCTTAGTGGACTGACATGACACTAAGAGGATCACGTTGGACTGTCTAATACAAACGAACTTGAGCTTTCCCTGGACTGGGACTTGGATGTTGATTGATCTATATATGGGTATCGATTTACGAGGTCCTACTTGAAAATCGTGCAATATCGGTAAAGAGTGAATGTGTCTTTGGAACAAAGTTCTGTCTAGACAGCAATGAGAGATTAATTAAAATTAATTATGATATAATGCATTTTTTGGATCACCGCTAAATTAACAAACTGCCCAATCTTCACTCCACAAACTGATACAGGAATCAACTGATTTGAGGTAGCTAAAATTAATTACCTAGAAATAATTCTCCAGATCACCAAGATCAACTGTAAAATGTTACCAGTCTGTACATCAATATAACACACAGGCCAGCCAGATAGAGATGGACACATCACTGAAACGTTTCAGTCAGAGTTAATGAAACAAATACGTCCATTTCTTCGAAACTGAATGTTCAGGTCAAACCCTGTTACAGGCGCCAATAGTATAAAAACATCAGACCACCTGAGAGTGAGTTAAAATCCTCACATGGTTTCTAGGTAATCCCATCTTTATGTGAACAAACTTGAAATACTGAACGTTTTTAAACAGTACATCCATCCAGCTTAATTGTTTAAGTTATTGCAAAGAACGTATAACTCCCCAGGTGTTACCTAAACCGACCCGGCCTTATCTATAGTTCAGGTGATATGTCTGATGCCAAAAACCAGAGGATGAAGTATAAGGGTCTGCTCACAGGCGGTCTGCTGGCAAGAAAGGGAACTCGGAGTTTATCACGCAATTATACAGCAAAGGTACCGCCCGTGATATCAGTGACTGTAACATGAGAGGAGAAAGAAGCAGGCGCACCAGAACTAAAATAATGAAGCCGTTAATATGTGTCATAAGCCGTAGTTCACTACCCTCACTAGTATTTTCACCTGTAACATTCACATTTCTTTTAGGAAATCAAGAATTCTTTTGTCTATGTAATCTAAATCATCAAGTATACCGATATTTTATACATAACACAGTTAATCATTGAATCAATTGCTTGATGACTGTGTAACTTGCACGTCAACAAATACACCTTATTAGAACGGCAGGATTAAAACGAAGTAAGTCCCTTTCTCACACCTCTATGCCGTTCAAATAAAAATAAGAAATGTATAATATTCTTTAAACAGTGGCTACAGTTTTAAACTTATTTTATTCGTGCATATATGTAGAATAAATAAATATCCAATATGAGATAATAAATATTCATGGTGAACCAGTGTTATTTCATAACTAAATGCAGGATACACCTAGGCATATTTTACATTTTAATGCAGGATAAACCTAGGCATATTTAACAACTTAATGCAGGATAAACCTAGGTATATTTAACAATTTAATGCAGGATAAACTACGGCATATTTCACGACTTTTTGCAGGATAAACCAAGGCATATTTCACAATTTTATGCAGGATAAACACAGGCATATCTCACAATATAAGAAGTGCATCATTAGTCATAAAGAAGACCGTGGAAAGTCGTATGTTCACGATCAAAACTATTGTTGCTTCATGAGATAATTTTATTTATGTAAAAGGTCGCTTCCTTAGGGAAAAGAAATATGTAATCCTCTGGAAAAAATATTCGTGTTTAGGCCTATTTTCTCTTTTCACATGCTGGTAAATATTTACTTTTCTGCCTTGTTTTAAAGATAAACAGACAAAATGAATCTACTAGATGAATCTAAAGACATCAACATTACCTTTACAAATTTACGGAAACCACTTTCCTAACGTAAGGGAATTAAATAAATTTCCGATCATACAATGTATCGATTGTCCTTACAACATACTGTGTAGCGAAAAGTTTAAATTTGACAAATTAGTCACAATAACGCCACAGGTCCTGTATACAACAAACCTATCCGAGACGTGTTAATATGCCCAGTTTCAGGCTGATATATCAAATCATCTGCGAATTAAGCAGGGAAATATATCCAGGAATGGTTATTTCAATATGAATAGATTAACAATAGCGGTTTTCGTAGTTTGCAGTTTTGAAGTGCGACAATATGTTTTTACTGGAAAATGTTTTTTTCCATAATTTTATGAAGGAAGGAAAACGCAGTGGCCAGTTTCAGGTTTGGTTTGAGAACTTAGGGACATCTAACACTATGCCTATATTTTGGATTCGTAGGTTTAATGTTTTCAAAACATGCCCTGTTAACGGACGAACGGACGGAAGGAAGGAAGGACTATAGCTCAGATGACTTATAGTCAGCTTAGCTAAACAGCAAAAGGCGTATAAACTTCTTATTTTTTTCTTATCTTCAGGATGCTGGTGTAGTCACTGTATTTAATTGGATAATACCGCTCCCATCAAGCTCTATTAGTTTACAGCCTACACTGCATGTTTAACCTGATAAATGTCGGTCCGATACTTGTGGCTATATATCATTACACCAGCAGCACAAATTCAGTATGTCTTTTGTAAAAAATGAGCTTTATAGAAGGCTGGTACTTGGCAGACCCTAGGCCGAGTTAAATAGTTTATTATATTCATGGTATATCTTTGAATACACGTTTCTGAGGACTCTCATTTTCATGGACAGATTGCTAGATGGTCTTGATGACACTGGACAAACATAGAATAGTCTGATTCTTATAGCAGTTAAACTGAGTATTTTCTGAGTACAGTTTTGATCGCGTTTCGCTTTACAAATTTCATTAAAATCTGTTTTATCCGACATGGGGATTGCAAACTTGTACATAAGAATTTAAATTTATATTAAAGACAACACTGGTATGATTATTAGTAGATTAAAATATGAATATACAGCCTGCAATATGTTATAAAAGGTGCCTCTTTTGCCATGGATTAACACACTTCGGTACGTTGGTCAAAACCATATAACGAAATTCTAAAATTTTAAAACGTGAACCATTTAATATAATATCCAGTGAATTCATGTGATAGAGGCGGAAGATTTTGTTTCTGGGTGTCAGTTTTATAAGTTTTACAGACAGGAACTGGCCTTGGAAAATAGCGCGCGTTGTCTAGGCGACCGTTCCCAGTCAGCAAAGAGCTGCGCCAACAGGGTGTGGCTCGAGCGCAGTTTCGTCAGGTTTACTCATTGAAGCAGAAAGTCCCAGAAGATTGCACGAGCTGGCTCGGCGACTGGAAAGGTAGGACTTAGCTTGCTGGGCAAGCCAGAGATTTAACTTGCGGAGCAAGCCACAGATTACGGCGATCAATAAAGTACGGGCGCGGACTGATGTACTAGACGTTATCATATTATCGGCCATCTCTTCTTTCTTGTACACCGCATAAAAAAGCGGCAAGAATTTTATATGTACATTTTAGACATGATATTCGTGGGCATCTGAAGAGCTACATGACATACCATTTAAGATTAGCATTCCAAGTCGGAGGTTTTTCCGGTTTGGTCAATATAATACTTTCTCCCTCTTGGTTGTTGTGGTTACGACACATTCCATGTGCCCGAAGTATAAACAAGAACAGAATATTGTTGGATTTTATTCAGGATCGTTACACGATGCATTTTACAATAGACATCCTTATTTTTAATCTCTACTGTTTCACTTTGGTCATACAGTGAAAGACTATATTTCATTTATTTCACTCCTCATACTGATTATTACGATCATACAAATCTAATTATGATTCAGTTATATGGCGTGATTTTCCACGTACATGCAAATCACATGCAGTTAATGCCGTCCTTGGAGTTAAGTTATACAGAGAACCTACATACACAACATACCCTTTAGTCGGGAATCTTTATAAATAGTAACGGGATCTATATATATATATATATATATATATATATATATATATATATATATATTAAAGTAGCATTGTGGTTTAGCAATAGTCCATTTAATTATCCGCCTTTAGAATTTCAACATAGGAATGACAGAAAATCTGGTAAACTTAAAACCTTGATCCAAAACATGAATAAATCGACAGAACGGTCTATTAGCAAACCTCTTAACGATTGAATGACAACTAATTGTTCAAGCTCTCAATTTAACTAAAGTGCAGTTTATCTGTAAATGGTTGAAACACTGGAGGAGTGTTGTAGTCCAAATTATTGTGAAACGTAGATTTATTCATGTTGCAGCCATAAAATACCAAAAATGTGTATACCACTTCAAAATACGGATGAATGCTGCTTCAAAAATGTGTATGTCACAGGACAAACTCCGATCCAGTAGAACCGTCGATCCTACTAGGACAAAGTCCGATCGGACTTTCTACTAGGAGAAACTCCGATCAGACTTTCTACTAGTAGGATCGGCGATTCTACTAGGACAAACTCTGATCATAGCCTCTACTAGGACAAACTCCGATCAACAAGAGACCACAATATTATTAGACTTTCTACTAGTAGAATCAACGATTCTAACAGGACAAACTCCGATCGTGGTCTCTACTAGGACAAACTCCAATCATATATAAATGTACTAGTTGGATGAGAGCTTCTACTAGGATAAACTACGATTGTAGTCTCTACTAGGACAAACTTACCATAATGGTCTAATTTCTGAAACCTGAGATTATGAATAATTAAACACAGTAATATGGTAACCAAATGTTTTATTTATGATTATACACAATATGACTTTCTAAAAGGCTAGAGTATATCATGATTGTTTTATACAATATACAGGACAAAGGATGTTTATTTGGTTTTTAATGTGGGGTTATACACTGGTTTATGGTAATGGTTGACATGTTAGGATTTTTTTGAAAAACCATTATATTAATTCATTGCTTTATGTACTATACTTCTAGAATTCTTGTTATTACGCTGTATTGCATATGATCGCTCCTTATAGTGTACAGGGGAAATAAAGATAGGTTATCTGTATGTACTGGTATAAAGTAAGTTTGTGTATAAAGTTAGAAAATTAAAACTTATGATAGTGATATTTATAAATATAAATAATAGAGTATCTAGAATTCAAAGTGTATGAGACAGATAGGCATCAACCTATCAATTGTCAATATGGTCAGCTAGGCCTTCATTGTTTTCAGATCTAAGGACTTAAGTTTGTACAGGTATGTTCAGTGAACCAAGCTAGGCAGAGTACGTAACCATTTTTCTCATATCTAAGGACTTGAGTTTTTACAAGTATGTTCAATGAACTAAGCTAGGCAGAGTATACAATCAGTTTGATGTATATATTGCAATTTTTCTCTGTGATTTTAGGACAGGATGGAAATGAAATATTTTAGATCTATCCTTAAATCAAGGAATTTTACAAATATACAAGTAGATAAACAATTTGTGCTTATATGTGGTTGTGCTTTTATTTGTATTTTTAAGAATATGAACTTGTACTTAACCAAGGAATGTGTATTTCTGAGAATCAAAGTTCTGTTTGAAAATACCTACATTCTGTATCAGTGGTTAAATTGATAAACATAAGTACAGGTGGATATATATATTGCATTTTTTTGCTGTGAATTTAAGACAGGATGTGAATGAAATATTTTAGATCAATATTGAGGAATGATACATATACACAAGTAGATAAACAGTTTGTGCTAACATGTGCTTGTGCTTATATTTGTATTTTTTTTATCAAATAAATTTGTATGAATATGTTCGAATAAAACATTAAGATGTATATCTGTGACTTGTATATGTCAAGGTAGAGATTGCGATCTGGTAGAACCGGAGTTTCTACCAGTAAAAACTACGATTGGAGTTTGTCCTAGTAGAGACTACGATCAGAGTTTGTCCCAGGAGAGACTTCGATCGTAGTTTGTCCAAGTAGAATCACAGATTCTACTAGTAGAAAGTCTGATCGGAGTTTGTCCTAGTAGGATCGACGATTCTATGGGATCAGAGTTTGTCCTGTGACATGTATACAAAAGTACCACATGAACATAAGAATAAATGTTGTGGTCTCTGGTTGATCGGAGTTTATCCTAGTAGAGACTATGATCGGAGTTTGTCCTTGTAGAATCGTCGATCCTACTAGTAGAAAGTCTGATCGGAGTTTGTCCTAGTAGGATCGACGATTCTATGGGATCAGAGTTTGTCCTGTGACATGTATACAAAAGTACCACATGAACATAAGAATAAATGTTGCTTCACAAATATGTATACCACATAAAAAATAAGGAAAAATTCTGCCTTAATATGTGTATACCGCATCAAAATCAGGATGAATGCTGCTTCCAAAATGTGTATACCACTTAAAGATAAGGGTAAATACTGCTTCAAAAATGTGTTTACCACTTCAAGATAAGGATGAGTGCTGCTTCCAAAATGTGTATATCACTTAAAGATAAGGATGAATGCTGCTTTCAAAATGTGCATACCACTTAAAGATAAGCAAAAAATGTGTATATCTCTTAAACATAAGGATGAATGCTGCTTCCAAAATGTGTACACCACTTCAAAATAAGGATAAATGCTGCTTCAAAATTGTGTATAACATGTTAACACTTAAAGGTAAGGGTGAATGCTGCTTCCAAAATGTGAATATCACATCAAATAAGGATGAATGCTGCTTCAAAAATGTGTATACCACTTAAAAAATAAGGAAAAATTCTGCCTTAATATGTGTATACCGCATCAAAATCAGGATGAATGCTGCTTCCAAAATGTGTATACCACTTAAAGATAAGGGTAAATACTGCTTCAAAAATGTGTTTACCACTTCAAGATAAGGATGAGTGCTGCTTCCAAAATGTGTATATCACTTAAAGATAAGGATGAATGCTGCTTTCAAAAAGTGCATACCACTTTAAGATAAGCAAAAAATGTGTATATCTCTTAAACATAAGGATGAATGCTGCTTCCAAAATGTGTTCACCACTTCAAAATAAGGATAAATGCTGCTTCAAAAATGTGTATAACATGTTAACACTTAAAGGTAAGGGTGAATGCTGCTTCTAAAATAATGTGTATATCACATCAAATCAGGATGAATGCTGCTTCAAAAATGTGTATACCACTTAAAGATAAGGGTAAATACTGCTTCAAAAATGTGTATACCACTTCAAGATAAGGATGAGTGCTGCTTCCAAAATGTGTATATCACTTAAAGATAAGGATGAATGCTGCTTTCAAAATGTGCATACCACTTAAAGATAAGCAAAAAATGTGTATATCTCTTAAACATAAGGATGAATGCTGCTTCCCAAATGTGTACACCACTTCAAAATAAGGATAAATGCTGCTTCAAAAATGTGTATAACATGTTAACACTTAAAGGTAAGGGTGAATGCTGCTTCTAAAATGTATATATATCACATCAAATCAGGATGAATGCTGCTTCCAAAATGTGTATACCACTTAAAGATAAGGGTAAATACTGCTTCAAAAATGTGTTTACCACTTCAAGATAAGGATGAGTGCTGCTTCCAAAATGTGTATATCACTTAAAGACAAGGATGAATGCTGCTTTCAAAATGTGCATACCACTTAAAGATAAGCAAAAAATGTGTACATCTCTTAAAGATAAGGATGAATTCTGCTTCCAAAATGTGTATACCACTTCTAGATAAGGATGAATGCTGCTTCAAAATGTGCATACCACTTAAATATAATCAAAAAATGTGTATATCTCTTAAACATAAGGATGAATGCTGCTTCCAAAATGTGTATACCACTTCTAGATAAGGATGAATGCTGCTTCAAAATGTGCATACCACTTAAAGATAAGCAAAAAATGTGTATATCTCTTAAACATAAGGATGAATGCTGCTTCCAAAATGTGTATACCACTTCTAGATAAGTATATATTCTGCTTCAAAAATGTGTTTACCACTTAAAGATAAGGATGATGCTGCTTTAAAATGTGTTCATGAACGACAGTGGATGTAGCAGCACGTGATAAGATATTAGTTTGTATGAAATATTATATTTAATATATACCAAATAGTAAAAGGTATCGATAGTAAGGTGTATTCTAAATAAATTAGACTCTCCAATTATCCCGAGGAGATGAAAAAAAAACAGAGAAAACAGTAATCAATGTACAGTATATGTTAATTCTCCATCGTTATGTTAAGCATGAGATTTCCAATTTGTACAAATTTTGATCTTCCACATTCTCCAATGTGTATTAAATGTAATCCTTTTATTTAAATAAAACATTAAAAAATTATAAACTCAACGTTTCTAGGCAGGTGCTAAAAACAACCAGGTGTTTCTTGAGCATCCAATGACCCCGTATACTGAAAAGCATTGGTTCATTATATTAAGTATGGAAGGCTCAAATTATCGTCAGATATATATGTTTTGGATTCCAATATATCACAGTGTACACGGGAATCCAGTTGAGTTCGGAAATCAACAAATTGGGATGGGAATTCCCAAATCAACTAGTTGATATGGGAATTCCCCTGTAAACTGGTTATCTTCCAGTTTACATCGGAATTCCTATCTCAACGGCTGACATTGGAATAGTCACTGTTATTCAATTCTCATCTTTTGGTTTAGAAATATTCCGATGTACACTGGTTGACTTTGGGATATCCTGAAGTCAACCAGTTATATATATATATATATATATATATATATATATATATATATATATATATATATATTCTGAACGGGGCAATTTAACTACCGGGAATATATTTATCAATTTTGTAAGGTTGAAGGATTCTTTGTAACTAACTACTCATTTAAATGCCAAGGTAGATGTGCTGTACAAACCATAGTTATTTATTAATCATTTCCTATCCTATAATGAACATGAATTAATATTGAGTAGTAATACAGAGATGCATGGTTACATGTATATGCCACCGGTGTTGCACAAAACAACACATGCAAAATGGCGTATAAAAGAAAGACATAATTGATATAATTATCAAAAAGTCTATATTTGCAGTTTAAGTTATATTTTGGTTTTTTTTTCTAAGAATTATGTCTGTCTAAAATACTAAACAAAATATCAATATATTAAAGACTGACCGTAATACCAGAGATTACATAAACTTTTAAGTATGAATTAGATATTTATATTATATGAAAAATAATTAAGATAATTTTATATATTATTATATATAATTAAAATATATATTACATATCTTATTTCCAGTTACATTTTATTTACATGAAACACAGTTTTTAGTTATGACAACACGCTGAGTTAGAATTGAGTGCACACTTTATTTGTTGTTGCCACTTTCTACACTTTGTTTGCCCTTTATTTTTTAGGTGATTAACCTGAAGTAACCTGGTATTTAGGTAAAATTCATTAAAATACATATATAAATGTTTCATTCATATTTCAGAATAGTGTGTAGATGTTCCTGTATGAGGTGATATACATCAACATTTTCGAGTACATTTCCTATCTGTTCCTAAATACAGTGAGCTATAAAATATATAGAAACATATTTTATATTGTAAGCATATATTTCATCATCTTGTTTAATATATATAATATACAGTAAGTCCTGTCATAAAAACATACTTCATTTTTTTTTAATTTCTGTTTTCTTAGCACTCCAAGTCAACATTTTAATCTGTGCTGGTCCAGTTTTAAATTGGACTAGTTTTTATATATTCTTACAGATCGGACCCTTTGGTAACTAGATAAATAATAAAATAAATTGAAATAATCAAATATTTTGATTTTATGTAATACAAAATAGTGTTATTTTTGCATGTATGATCATGAAGATATGATATATGCGTGACTAGAATCCAGTAGGCACTCGTGCAATTGTACTTGACCGACAGGGTCAATATTGAGTTTAAGGTGGATGGTAGAATCTCGAAGAGACGCAAAACTGAAGCAACACATAAGCCTAAGTTTCACTCGAATTCTTTACAGAACAAAGGGACTTTCTTGTACAACCTTTAAACCCAGACAGCTTTGCTTCTTGTCTTGGTTATTTCTCTGGTTATATCTCTGTTTGACCAAAGGAAGTGTAGATCTGGGCATGCGTGGTTGGATATATCGTCCCGAAGTTTCGTGGATCTAGTTTCCATGCAGACAAATATTCATCCTTAAATTTGAGTCTTTCTTCATTCAAAGGGAAATATGTTTAACAGGTTACCACTGCTTTTTCATAACTTATATAAGCACAATACTGTGACCAAACTCTCACACGAGAGAAAAGGAAACCCGAGAGAAAATAAATAAATACCATATGCAGCACTTAATCTGAAACTACAGAAAATATGCCATTTCTCACAACTGAATCAGAGGCAATTCTGATGTTATTTGAGATTTTTCTTAAAAGTGACATTGTGACACAGACGCAAGATTGCATTAGGCCAACACCTAAAATTATTTTGTATTTGTCACAAACCTTTTTACGATGGCTAACTGTAATACGATTACAAAATGTGTTTAACTGAAGGAGCACCACCCACTGTGTAAACCAAACCCCATTCATCGGCAAAACAAATGTATTATGTATAAGGCGGTCCATAACGCTCAATAGAGGACAATCCGGCCCATCCCCTTCAAACAAAGTATATAGAATACAATAGTGATGTATACAGTTACCGGGAGCTAGCTGATAAAAGAATAAAACTAAGTATTTAGACATGATAAACAGAAACCGTACGTTCCAATGTTCGCACTGATGACAGCCTTGTGTCACTCTTAAAAAAGGTTGCACCTAACTGGAAGCACTGTGGAAGGTTCTACCACTTTATTTTGTGATAAAAAGATATCCAAATTCAAAGTTTAATGGCATTGCCATGTAAACGCTATTGGAAATCTGGATATGTCGAGTCATTTTTGTACTATTTTATCCAAAATAAAAATAGTAAAGTTGCACAACTGTTTGTAGAATTGTAAGAAATTGTTTGCCCGATAATATAAAAACTGTGCATGATAACAAGGATATATGTGTATGTGAGGCACATGATTTTAAAAAAAGCAATTTTCAGTATTTATTCTGCAAACTTAAAAACTCGAACTTCAAAGCCTTCAAAATATAATGCCGCCGAGTTGTACCTCATCGTGGGTCTCCAAGGATATTTCGTAAGTCCTGAATACAAAGGTTTGAGTGGCATGTTGCCGACAGACAGACGACAGACGAAATGTTATTGCCAAGTGCTACTGGACAAAATACTAAACTAATATGTTCCATGGTCATCAGGTTCAGCAGATGAGCAACAGAATCTGTGAGTGCATGTCGTTTTCCTACGGAAAGTAGATTGGTTGTTTTAAGTTATTTATTTTTTCTTACAACCTTAAGATATGTAGGTCGAATTTCTATAAATGAAGTATCGGATGTTACGTCCGCGCTCTTTAATCAACTGAGGGGACATTTAACGGTGTCAGGAAACCGGAAGACAGTAACCAAACGGAAGGAAGAAATTCAAATTAAACCAACCAAACAAAAAAAAACATTATAAATAAAATAAAAAAAAAACATTGGTTAGTATAAACCAATAAATCAATGTATATATATTTATATACTGACTAGTATATAAAGTGAGAGGAGACCGAACTTCCTCTTTCAGTATATGACTCTGGGAGAGTTTGTTCAGCCATCTTATCTTTAATCAACTAGATTGTTAATGAATTCTCATTAGTTCCTTACCGATATCCGCTGTGCCATGAACTCCCAGTACTGCTGTGTAATATTCATGCTGAGTTTGGTTATGTCTGTATCCAACGTGAGCAGTATGGAGCGCGCTGATGGTAATGACCTGTACACACACTTGTATCCTGATTGCACACAGTCATTTATGAAGCACTCAGTATAACACTGATATAGAAGATAAGGACAACCAACCGGGAGATTAGGCTGATATAACGGGTCACCCGGTTCCGGCATATATATATATATATATATATATATATATATATATAGATATATATATATATATATATATATATATATATATATAAACCTAATGCGGTTCCCCTTTTCCGATATTAGGGAAAGAAATTTAATATCGAGGAAATCTACTTGTCTGCCAGTTC
The DNA here is from genome assembly GCA_026874595.1 of Sipunculus nudus. NCBI lineage: Eukaryota > Metazoa > Annelida > Sipuncula > Golfingiida > Sipunculidae > Sipunculus > Sipunculus nudus. The sequence continues at coordinate 31,005,963 of CM049309.1, forward strand.
CGAAAATATTGTTTTTCTTTGATTGTATGTTTGTCACATCTGATTCCCGTGCACTGTTGCGTGAATCTAATGCCCAAAATGTAAATATGAAGTCTTCACTGTCGAGAAGAAGCTCCGTTTTCTGATCACCCTTGCTGCTTTTGCGTGACAGATTGTTTCATTACTTTCAGTAAAAGATGAACCATACGTTTGACTGACACCTCATGCTTAATGCTATTTGATTACTGTCTATCGTCTGTAGTGTTATCTTTACACAATTACGCATTCCAGAGATCTGCCTAAATTGGCTTTATTGAAAGTGTAACTTAATAACCGATGATTCAAGTGCAGCCAGAACTTCTGTAAAACTGTATTTGAGTACTAGCCGGGATGTTCTAGACATATACAGGGGGTTTGTGTTGACCTCGAACTGTAATTCATCGGATGCTGGCTCTAAAATATGCCTTCTTGTTGAGAAAACTAATCATGTTTACTGCACAGGCAAAGACCGATACACCAGTGATTGACTGATTGTATTAAATATGCGGAAATCTGGGCTTGAAGATTTGTTTCCATAATATACATATGTTCACAGTCTTCCAAAACAATGCTGTTACGTGCATGGAGTTACATACCTCCTGTCAAATAAATACTCTTTTTTTCACCTGAATTGCTAAGACCTTGACCCGGGACCCGTTTCCTTGTTCTTTCAGGATATATAATATTTAACTATGTCAATTAGTCATTTTTTTTTTAATATTTATGTTTGGTATTTCATGTCAGCCTGAAATTTATATTTGGCATATATGTCATCTTCGAACTTATATACGGTATATATGGCGTTTTGATATTCAGAGAATTGTCAGGGTAGTTCCTGGTGATTTGGGGTCCGGCTTTCATCATAGGCCCTCCAGAAAGGGGGAGGATCTGACGATGTGAAGCTTTTGTGCTGACAAAGGATAAAACATATAAACATCAGAAAAGCTTCGTATCATCCTCAACTCACTTTTATCATTATTAAAATCGGCATCAATAGTCCATTAACCTATCAGAGAAAAAATGCACATGGCGGAGGTATTAGATCTACTTGACTCACCCGTTCCTCCCTCATGGGTGTGGAGTAGTGGACCGGGTTTTCAATAAGGACCTCCGTGTTTACCCCTCGTCAACCCCTCGTTAGAGCGGACTGAAAAAAAATAAAATGTTATCATCAAATATTACTTGAATACTTGTGTCTTATTTAAAGAGCATACAAAGATGAAGTGTTGAAATGAATCCTGAAACTTAAAAAAATCAGTTTTCTCTCTTCAAATGGCAGTTATATCCAAACCTTATCACAAATAATTGTTCCATCAAGAGCTTGACTAGGATATCCCCATATTTTGTTTAACGTTTTAAAAGACGGGGTATGCTGGCCTTTCAGGGAAGCAGAGGCGATAGTTTGTACTATATAATTTTTTATTTTCATCAGTCAAACGAAGGAATATGTTGTTAACGGTTGTGTCACAGGGCAGAGTTTAACGTGCAGTTAACCCATAGGCCTATAACAGTTATTAGTATAGAAATGTCTGGTATGAGTATGCAAACATTTATTTTATATTTCTGAAATAATAATATGTATATTGTTATATTTTCATTCACATTTCAATCATAATATTCATTTATGTAATAAACAATATATACACCTTTATATACAAACTCAGGAGCAAATAGTAGTGGTTCCACTTAATATTTATGTGACGGGCAGCGCTGATTAGAATTCTTTGCACTTGTGATTAAAAATTCCTTAAAATATATCCTGTTCAGGTTGATGAATCACAAAAGCATATGTAATTTTTTTCGGAATATTGCAGCCAGATAATTAGGTAAACTTGTTTTATGCAAAACTATATAAACTGCCCGGTTTGACACATCGGACAACAGCTTAATGCCTGCCCTGGATACACGTGAGGCGAGCGTGCTACTGCAAGAGAAACTGATTGTCAGCATTAAATGGACTGAGCTCCAATCGGTACAATCGTTATGATCATCAGCAGTTGGTGTAATGCGAGTATTAGCTATTCATGCCGGAGAAAAACAAGCCACTAGGGTTGGGTGAGGGTCTTCATGATAGAGCTATAACTACCGGCGGGTATTGATCTGGTGGGAGCGACCCGTCTAGGGTATCATCAGCATGGTTACCGTGCTGGCAAAATGTCTGATAATTCCGCAACCTGATCGTCCCAAATCTGTGAACTCGAGTTCAACTTGTCACTTCCGGGAGTCCATTTCTCGAGGTTCGGTATTACCGCACGGTACGGGGAAGCGGGGGCCGGTCAGTCCAGGTTCGTCAATGAGGCGGGAACGGCTCTCACAACAAGGTTGGCGTCCCGTCAGTGATGTCGTATTATGATTATCAGTACACGAATGGCATCTTTTTATGTTTAAATATATCTTAAATATATTAATACCCATTCTGTTTCCTTCCGTTAACCCTAAGGAATCCCTTCTTACTTAAATTAGTGACCTTCCCTGTTTTAAGGCAGGCAGTTGTCATGCTTATTTCTGGTGACAGACTTTTTATTGGTGAGAACTGAGTCATGAGTCAGGCACAAACAGAACTGAGTCATGAGTCAGACACAAAAGAACTGAGTCATGAGCCAGACAAAAAAATGAGTCATGAGTCAGACAAAAAAAAAAGAATTAAGGCACGAGTCAGACACAAAAAGAACCGAGGCATGAGTCAGACACAAAAAGAACTGAGGCAAGAGTCAGACACAAAAAGAACTGAGGCATGAGTCAGGTACAAAAAGAACTGAGGCATGAGTCAGGTACAAAAAGAACAGACAGAGGCATGAGTCAGGTACAAAAAGAACAGAGGCATGAGTCAGGTACAATAAGAACAGAGGCATGAGTTAGGTACAAAAAGAACAGAGGCATGAGTGAGGTACAAAAAGAACAGAGGCATGAGTGAGGTACAAAAAGAACAGAGGCATGAGTCAGGTACAAAAAGAACAGAGGCAAAAGTCAGGTACAAAAAAACAGACAGAGGCATGAGTCAGGTACAAAAAGAACAGAGGCATGAGTCAGGTACAAAAAGAACAGAGGCATGAGTCAGGTACAAAAAGAAGTAAGGCATGAGTCAGGTACAAAAAGAACAGAGACATGAGTCAGGTACAAAAAGAACAGAGGCAAAAGTCAGGTACAAAAAGAACTAGATATTTCTTGGCACCGCAGGTGCCATAGTATCCCCAGACAATTAATCCCCCCCCCCCCCCTTTAAGAATAGGCCCCCCATCTTCAGCAACAATTAATATCAGACCACACTCATAGAAAAGGTCATTCTCATAGAAAAGGTCATGATCCAAATTTCAATATACATCATCCCCTAACCCATGTCTATGTATATGCAAGAAACCTGTCCATTAGTTTTTGACTTATAATGCTCACAATACTGTTAAATGGCAATGATGGGGTATTAAACGGCACGAAAACAAGTAAAAGAATAACAGGTGGCACCACCTGTTTCCCGTACATGACAACACTATCCAAGATCTTCGTTCAAGTTGATTTTTGGACCAATCAATGCATCCCTTATTGAGAAATTAATGATTTTGTGTGATTTTCATCATATATGGCAATATTCAAGGTCAAGGCCACTCATTGGAAAGGTCATGACCCCTATTCAAATAAACATTATCCTATGACCCATATCCATGTATATGCATAATATGAAAGAAATTTTTCCATTAGTTTTTGACTTATAATGCTCACAGTACTGATAAATGGCAATGATGGGGTATTAAACGGCACAAAACAAGTAAAAGAATAACAGGTGGCGCCACCTGTTTCCGGTACATGACAATACTTTCCAAGATCTTCGAACATGTTGATTTTTGGACCAATGCATGCATCCCTTATTGAGATATTAATGATTTTGTGTAATTTTCACCATATATGGCAATTTTTCAAGGTCAAGGCCACTCTAATAAGAAAGGTCATGACCCCAATTTATATATACATCATCCCATAACCCATGTCTATGTATATGCATAATATGAAAGAAATCTGTCCATTAGTTTTTGACTTATAATGCTCACAGGTTATAAATGTACTGTTAAGTGGCAATGATGGGGTATTAAACGGCACGAAAACAAGTAAAAGAATAACAGGTGGCGCCACCAGTTTCCGGTTATGACATTACTATCCAAGATCTTCGGTTAAGTTGATTTTTGGACCAATGCATGCATCCCTTATTGAGAAATTAATGATTTTGTGTGATTTTCACCATATATTGCAATATTCAAGGTCAAGGCCACTCATTGGAAAGGTCATGACCCCTATTCAAATAAACATTAACCCATAACCCATATCCATGTATATGCATAATATGAAAGAAATTTGTCCATTAGTTTTTGACTAATAATGCTCACAGTACTGATAAATGGCAATGATGGGGTATTAAACGGCACAAAACAAGTAAAAGAATAACAGGTGGCGCCACCTGTTTCCGGTACATGACAATACTTTCCAAGATCTTCGAACATGTTGATTTTTGGACCAATGCATGCATCCCTTATTGAGATATTAATGATTTTGTGTAATTTTCACCATATATGGCAATATTCAAGGTCAAGGCCACTCTAATAGAAAAGGTCATGACCCCAATTTATATATACATCATCCCATAACCCATGTCTATGTATATGCATAATATGAAAGAAATCTGTCCATTAGTTTTTAACTTATAATGCTCACAGGTTATAAATGTACTGTTAAGTGGCAATGATGGGGTATTAAACGGCACGAAAACAAGTAAAAGAATAACAGGTGGCGCCACCTGTTTCCGGTACATGACATTACTATCCAAGATCTTCGGTCAAGTTGATTTTTGGACCAATGCATGCATCCCTTATTGAGAAATTAATGATTTTGTGTGATTTTCACCATATATGGCAATATTCAAGGTCAAGACCACTCTCATAGGAAAGGTCATGACCCCAATTTAAATAAACATCATCCCATAACCCATATCTATGTATTTGTATAATATGAAAGAAATCTGTCCATTAGTTTTTGACTTATAATGCTCACAGTACTGTCAAGTAGCAATTTTGGGGATATTAAACGGCATGAAAACAAGTAAAGAATAATAGGTGGCGCCACCAGTTTCTGGAACATGACAACCCTATCCATGATCTTCGATCAACTTGATTTTGGGATCAATCCATGCAAGTTTTCCTGAGATATTTAAGAATTTGTGTGATTTTCCCCAAAATCAAACTTATTCAAGGTCAAGGTCACTCTCCTAGTTGAGGTCATGACCTCATTTTAAATAGGCGTCGTCCTCTCACCCATATCTATACATATACCAAGTTTGGTAAAGGTCCGTGAAATATTTTTTGAGTTATTGTGTCCAAAAGAAATCTCTGCGGCGGCGGCGGCGGCGCGACCGTGCCTAAACCATAGTATCTCCAGACTATGTCTGGCGATACAACTAGGAACGAGGTACTTTAGACCAATCATAAAAGAGTCCAAGAGTTGAAACCTTGACATAAGCAGAGAGTAAGACCGTGAGAGAAAATTTTCAAACATTTTTCCTCTCTTTTTTCGCAATATTCACCTTACATAACGACCATACATGTACCTGAAAATTCTGTATCATTTACAAGCAGAATCAAAATTTTACAAAATTCTGTCGAGAATTGTTCTATGCACTTACATGAAAAGAATCTTTGTTCCTTTGTGTTAATTTCAACTTTACACTAATCACAAAAATGAATTACAACAATTTTCATGTGGTACATTCAGGCTTTAAAAGGAAAACAAGGCACCCATGGGTCACGGCGCTCAGCTAAAGTTTTTTTATTTTTTTAGCAAATGCAAAATTTGCTTATTTCTGCTGTAATTTTTTTCATATGTACAAGCATATATGAAGCTAAAAGGAAATGCCGTTCCTACTTTGTTAAAGTACAGTTCTAAATATATGATAGCAAAACTAATACTCTGACAAGACTGCCATGAAGAAAACCGTAAAAGTTTTGAGCTACTGAAATGCATATGAAAAATGTTTACAGATGGACCGGCAAGTGGACAGAATGGACTGATACCTTTATACTTCTGCAGTAAGGAATTCCTTATCTGATGAATATCCACACTTTCACAGCCATACACCACTTGTGGACTTTTAAATGTGCAATATAATCATTGTAACCCTGGTGGTACAATACACAATCTAAAATGTAGAGAAAGCCTAGAATATGAATGAATCAAATACAGAAAATTATAGCATTCATTTAGTTTATGCACCATTCAGAAAGGGGTGGTGCAGAGCAGAGGGGAAGCCTGTCAGTAGTGGCCAAGCTGAGCCAAGTCAAGCTGCCTGGAGTGGGCTACATAACACAGGTGAAGGCTGTACTAGGTGGGCTTTATGTAATCAACGCTTGACACGTTGCATGAAAACTTGAATAAATGCTACTCTTTTCAATCATTTCCTTTGGAATTTAAGATTTAAACAGATAAAATGATCATGTAAACATTCTGTGAAAATTCAATCTAGAGTGCTTACAGGAAAAAGCGTACCGTGGTCAAACATATAATTTTGGGTAAACAATTTAATCTTGATTAAATGAAGTTATATTCCTGAAAAAGTCCCTAGCTTAAGCCATTCTATTGTGAAGAGTATTTTTTAAAGTGCATTATGTTTGGGCCCATAAATTCAAGAAATTAAGCAATACTGTCCTAATGTCGTATTTATATATATATATATATATAGGAAATATATCGAGGAATATGTATATGAAATATGATCAAAACAGATCAGTGGTTTTAATATTAGGCAGCCTTGAAGTGTAACAGTTGGCTTTTAATAAAAAAATTGAGGTTTTCCTTAATATCTCGAAGGAATGACGTCCTTGTGACCCAATTTTCGGCAAGGAATGAGATTTTGGGGAAATCTAACTGTATGGAAAATTTTGCATTCGTAGGTCTATCGGTTTCAAAACGGTCCCTGTTAACGGACGGACGGACGACGGACAAAGGACCATGACTATAGCTCAGATGACTTATAGTCAGCTGAGCTAAAAATTGCAAAATTCATATCTAATTCTGGATATACAATTGAATCTTGATTAAATAAATTTATATCCCTGAAAAAATTATCTAGCTTAACAATTATCATGTTAAGTGAGTAAATATATTTCCTGATATTTTAAAAAGTGCATTATGTTTGGGCCCATAACTTCACGAAATTAAGCAATACTGACCTAATTTTTTGTATGTAACAATGAGTTTTAATGGAATATTAAATGGGGTTTTTCCTTAAATCTCAAAGGAAGGAGTCCTAGTCTCAATTTTTGGTATGATAGGAGACTCTTGGAACATCTAGCAATATGCAAAATTTTGGATTCGTAAGTCTAACGGTTTCAAAACGTGCCCTGTTAAAGACGTCCGGACGGACGGAGGAAGGACCATGACTATAGACCATGGCTAAGATGAGCTGAAACAGGAATGTTGTTGACTATAAAGTGTCTTAACGCCATTATTAAGCCTTAAAATGTGTACTAATACTAATCAGAATCTAATTTTTAGCACATTTTTAAAATTTAATAAAAAAATATAAATTTGCTATATGTAGGGCATGGGATGACTGACTGAAGATGTAGCAAGACCTGACATTTTATTTTGTAATAAACAATACAATGTTTATTAACAGTACCGTAAACAATACGAAATTATCTGACTCACCTTGTTTATTGAACTTGTCAACTGGAAGGGGTGGGGTGGAGAGAGAGAGAGAGAGCGAGAGAGAGGGGGGGGGGGTAATGGTGGGAGTTACAACACCTCTATATATAGACGGGATATGAAACTTCGCCGAGTGAATGACCAATCTAGATTTACTTATAAGGTCCAACATGCCACCGCATATACACATGTAGTAGATTATTTTATTGAAATGACTACCTGATGCTTTCGCGAACAGTATCCCTTTTCCATATTTAATGTTTCCTTTTTTATTGTTCGTTCAAAGGCCGACACCGCAGTTATGGCTAGATAATTGGACCTCCATAACTTTAACCAGAAATATGCGGATGTACAGAGAACCGATTTAGTTGACGTAAGTAGGTGAGATCGCAATGACGTCACTGACAATGCACGATACATTCTGCACGATACAACATTGTGTGAAAATATGAAGAGGCAAATTTATTTTAACTCAAGATGACAATTCTTTTACATGATATAACATGTTTCATCGTCTCCGGTTTCCTGGGGTTTTCTGTAATGACAGTATTAATTTTTTACCTGCGAAATATTAACGATAGTTGACCAAATATAAAATCTATATGTGGAAAGCAGATGTGATATTGTCTGTGTGGCAATCTGTTATAGGCTGGAAATATCAAGTATTAATAACATCCTTTTCACTACTGGAGTCTTGCTTTAGACCATTTCGTGGTGCTTTTCAATAATAAATGGCGGAGATGATATAATAATAAGGATGTGATATTTAGGCCTGCAGTTTTATTTTCATTAATGGACCTAGAACATTAAGGAAGACATAATGTGTTATTGGTATAAGGCTCAGCCGAGATTTCTCCATTTTGCTCTAGGTTCGAGGAGCTACTGCTGCTGTATAATAAAACGCCGTAACGACTAGGCTTGGATCTTACCCCTATTTGCACTCTGAATCTATGCGTCAGGACTCGGCATTGATAATGGCGTCGACTTTTCACAGTGATGGATGCAGGAATAACTGCGCGTGCCCGGGGCAAGCAGGGCGCCGGTATTAGAAAAATTAATGTATCTAAGGAAACAATCGATTGGCCCGCTGTAGAAAGTGCATTTTCCCCATACCCACTCCACACGGAAATCGCTGGATCTGAACAGTTAGAAATACCAAAATGTCTTGAAAAGGAACTGTTTTTCCTCACAGATTTCAGGTGTCTGAATGTAGCGGAACTTAACCTGGTATTGTCTAGGCACACATCTACCGGTATTTGAGTCACGATTATCACAGGTTGAACATCGGGCGTTACTTTTCCCCCAATCCCCATTCTCATCCCTGGGTTGTGTGTATATGAACATCAGGATCAGCAGTTTGTTTTTCGTCACTACTCCGCGCATTAGACTATTCTATTTCCTCTTTTTGGCAGCCTATCACAATGCTCGGATTTTTATTGTCTTCAAATATATTTTTTAAGCTGGGTATTTATTTGAAGAATTCTTTTCTAAAATGTTTTGCTCAAATTAGAAGAATTTTTAATTTTCATTCGAGTCTAATTTGATCTTTTATAACTGCAAATTATTTCAGTTGCAACCAAGAAATAGGAATTTAGTTTAAACTGTCAACTGAGAGGTTATAACATACCAGTCTCATGAACTTGAAGAAAGTAAAATACAGTCACATTATCCGGAAGAAAATAAAATTATAATTAAACACTATCGTTGCTCGGTTCTTAATTGTTATTTAACATTAAACAAACAATTGAGATTTGGACAGGCGGCTCCTATTTGGGCATCATTGATATATTTAATTAGTGAATATGGAATACATTAATTAATATGAGCTGATGACGGAAGTATCTTCTAGGTTTTGATTAGGATTACCATGTGTTCTACTGAGTTTCCATGACGACGAACTGATCTACAAAGAATAGTTTCTAACCTAAATGCGACTAACGTGTGATAAACCTCTCGGCTAAAGGCGACCTCTTCATTAATTAATCCATTAGTGATCCGTGTTTCACATCCGTACTGCTCTTATCAAAGAAAAGTAGATGTCTCTGTATTAAGGACATGGATTGGACATCCCTGCGATCTGGCGGGGGACTAACCTGAGCTTCTCATGCATTCATTTCTCTGCTTTAATAGACTCTCAAACACCTCTTTATCTCTCTGTAGCAGACATTTTGTCTAGGTGAACCCTTTTGTGGCCTTGACCTTTTCCAAAGATTGGTTCATTTTATATTGGTTCAAAGGGGAGGTCAAGGTTCATACAAGAGGGCGGGTATCGGCTTATATTGTCGATTAGCCTTAAGACTGAGAGATCTTTTACTGGACAATCCCTCACCAGGGCCCTTCTAGGCTGTGCGGCAGGCTTATTTCAACAGTCTGCGGTCGATGATGAGATATTTATTAAGTTTATCCGATATTCCCACAATACTCGGTATCATATTTTTCAGGCCTCTTTTTGATCTATAATCCCACATTATTTAATGCCTATGTTCCCGACTGACTCAAACACTAAGGATATTAACAGCAGTACTTGCTCCGATTATTGTTTAATATCACACTTTCCGACTATTTGGGAACTTCTCCATCAAGTGAACTAAAGATTGTTTTGCATATAACAAGTAACTGTATCTCATATAACAAATAACTGCATCTCATTTGGCAAGTAAGTGCATCTCATATAACAAGTACCTGTATCTCATGTAACAAGTACCTGTATCTCATATAACAAGTAACTATTAACAAATAACTATAAACACTTTGCTGGTTTCATTGTAATTACCTACTCGTTAATCATTCATGTATTTTTAAATGGTTTCTGCGTTGATGTATGTTTTAATGGATCTTTTCATAACCAGAATTTCCCTTAGATCATTAATATATACACAGAGAAGCCAGAAATCACTTATTATTTTTCAAAAGTTTCGTGAATAGGTCCCTTTAAGGGTCATGTAATGATGCTTTTGTATAGTCACGTTATAATAAGTTCCAATGTATACTATTTCTTGTCGGTATACACCTTTAGACTATATGATTTAGCTCATAATATACCTGAAGTTAACTCCAGCAAGACAACCAACCAAATAAACGGACCACAATTTTTACATGACATTTTTTCTATACCCAACCCTTTTTAAACGATTAACATTTTAATTCTACCCCCTTCCCGAATGTTTTCCGGGTCGTTGCTATTGCTCAGTTCACTTATAGTCAGCTGAAATTATTTTTTTTTTTAAACATCACCCCTGCTTTGAAGAACAATTAGCCTGCAGTGCTGCAGATATTAGTACAGACATCAAACATCATTACTTTCCCAGTAATGAGTCTGGGCTCAATCATTTTATGAAGATTAAATGAATGATGTTGTGGTTATAATTTTCAATGAGACAGCTGTTCCCGGTATATAACAACTATAAATGACATGGCACCAGACAGGCAAAGTTCTAGTCCAGTTAAACCAAAGGGTGTGTGCCCCTGAAGTGTATAGCACTGAATATTATTACAAATATGGAGTTAACAGTAAAATATAAAGTTATGAATATTTATTTATATGATCTTCTGACCTTGATGATTTGTTTTTAATGCTTATGTGCTGCCTCGAAAAATACTTATGGGAAAACCTTCTAATAAAGTGGGCGTCACCGGAGTGAATGGTTTATCTTCTGTGTCTCCCTCTCCCGTCATTTATGTAAGGTTTTGTGCTTGGTTTTGTCGATCACACCTCGCCTTTTTTCCATATACTTATAGCGTAGGTGCTAAAGTTTTATAGCGTAGGTGCTAAAGTTCTCCTGACAAAGTCGGGAGATACTCTGGGTTCAACACTTTTCATCTACATAGATATATGACTGAGAGGACGAAGCATTATCAAATGTGATCATGAACTTACTAAGAAAGTTACCATGACCTTGAATAGGTCCATTTTTGTTGAAAATCACCCATCTTAAAATATCCCAAGAAAGGTTGCATAGATTGGTCATATAATCAGCTTGACTCGAACATCTTGGATAGATTTGTCTCGTACAGGACACTGGTGGCGCCATCTTTTCACGCCTTTTAATACTCCAATCATTGCCACTTGACAAAGGTTTGAACATTATATGTGGTAAACTAAAGGACATATTTCTTTATATTATGCACATGCATATATATGTGATATAGGATGAAGTTTTTATTAGCTGGGGTCATGACCTTTACTTTGAGAGTGAACGAGACTTTGAATATTTCTATTTCTAATGAAAAACAAAAAAAAAACATAATTTCTCAAGTGGATGGATTATTTTTTTCAAAATCAAAGTGAAGAATGTCAGATGATAAGTTGTCGAATCAGTTCGAAAACAAGTGATCTTCACCATCAAGGTCAAATAAGTGGTGCACCCCTTAAATTTTGAAGTACTCAGTAAGTAGCTGCAAATAGTTGTCAAACAAAACTGACCTTGAGCTTCGTGTTTCAGCAAAGTTTCATTCACATTTTCTTCATGAAGTTACAGCTACATGACATATTACAGCTACATGACATATTACAGCTTTATGGCAAGTTACAGCTACATGACATATTACAGCTTTATGGCAAGTTACAGCTACATGACATATTACAGCTTTATGGCAAGTTACAGCTACATGACATATTACAGCTATATGGCAAGTTACAGCTATATGACAAGTTACAGCTATATGACAAGTTACAGCTATATGACAAGTTACAGCTATATGACAAGTTACAGCTATATGACAAGTTACAGCTATATGACAAGTTACAGCTATATGGCAAGTTACAGCTACATGACATATTACAGCTATATGGCAAGTTACAGCTACATGACATATTACAGCTACATGACATATTACAGCTACATGACATATTACAGCTTTATGGCAAGTTACAGCTACATGACATATTACAGCTTTATGGCAAGTTACAGCTACATGACATATTACAGCTTTATGGCAAGTTACAGCTACATGACATATTACAGCTATATGGCAAGTTACAGCTATATGACAAGTTACAGCTATATGACAAGTTACAGCTATATGACAAGTTACAGCTATATGACAAGTTACAGCTATATGACAAGTTACAGCTATATGACAAGTTACAGCTATATGGCAAGTTACAGCTACATGACATATTACAGCTATATGGCAAGTTACAGCTACATGACATATTACAGCTATATGGCAAGTTACAGCTATATGACAAGTTACAGCTATATGGTTAGTTACAGCAACATGACAAATTACAGCTATTTGGTAAGTTACGGCTACATGATAAATTACAGCTATTTGGTAAGTTAACGCTATATGGTAAGTAACAGGTACATGGCAAGTTACAGCTATATGACCAGTTACAGCTATATAACAAGTTACAGCTATATGACAAGTTACAGCTCTACATGGCTATATGTTAAGTAACAGGTACATGGCAAGTTACAACTATATGACAAGTTACAGCTATATGACAAGTTACAGCTATGTGGTTATTTACAGCTACATGGCAAGTTAAAGCTAAATTGTAAGTTAAAGCTACATGGCAAGTTAATGCTATATGGTAAGTTACAGCTATATGTTAAGTTACAGCTATACGGCAAGTCACAGCTACATGGCAAGTTAAAGCTATGTCGTAAGTTACAGCTATATGACAAGTTGCAGTTACATGACAAATTACGGTATATCGCAAGTTACAGCTATATGGACAGTTACAGCAATATGGCAAGTTACAGCCATATGGTAAGGTACAGTTATATGACAATTTACAGCTATATGGCAAGTTACAGCTTTATAGCAACCACATTACAAACAAATGCGAGGATATTATTTATATGAATATTTATTATTATAAACATATATTTAACATGGATTATACAAATATATATTTTAACTTATCGAGGCACTCTCCATGGCTCAGGTGATGGCGTATGTATAAATACACCACTTATTTTACTGACGGAAATTTAAAATCTGTAAATACATTTTACGATTCTATCCACACAATTTCTTGTCATATGGCGATGACAATATAGGTTTGGTCCGCACGGCACAGAAGGATACAGTCTTTAGCATTATTTTTGCAGGATTTCGTCATACATCCAAGTGGACACGTGCATATATACGACTTAAGCATTATAAAGGAGATACATGTTTATTGAATGAAATATATAATTAATTCGATGCAATTTTTATTTCATGATTGCTATCATTTGCCTTAAAACGTAATAGTTGATTGTGTAAATTTGTGTAAAATAAAAAAGACACATGGCGTCACTAGTCTCGTCCGATTGACGTTTTGACCTAATTACCTATCCAATGCCAATTCATTGACAGGGGTTATAATTTGCATCGTTGTGCAATATTTCCAAAGCTTTTTGTTCCAACTCAAAAATTTGACTGACTTGTAGTCTGGCATGTTGAAAGTCATGAACGATTGTATTACTCATAATACGCTGCTTCTCAATACCGTCATTTTATTATCTATTTCATAATTAACACAGTCTCATGAAATGAAAGTACGAACTATTGACTAAATTGTCTATCCAATCGTGTTTTTTTTACGTCCATCAGGCCACCAGCTAACAAATAGGATTTAAATGTCCTATTACAGTTTTTAAATTTTGTTTCATTTTTTGTTAACAACAAGTGTCCACCATGTTTGTCTAAAGTAGACCACACAGGGTGCGATGTTTACTTTACGTTTTCCTGGGCTCCATATGGTGCGACTTCCTCCGCTTTCCTGCATGAGCCGTGAACATTCGCAGGTATTATCTCCACACGGCGTGGTGACAGCATCCACACGCCGGGATTTCTTGTCACTCTAAAAAATCCCAGTAGTTTGATAAAGCTCATTATTCTGCAACTTTTCACGTTGTTTTAAATATTTTATATTTTATACGTTAAACGTGTGAGACCTATAGAAGAATAATTTAAAAGATTTTTTTTTCAGATATTGGTATACAGAAAGTAAAGGATAACAATACATATACATTTTTTTTGAAGGATTGTCGCCTAAACCTTGGACAAGGAAACGGTGATTTGCATATTGAAGCAACAATAATACTGCGTTTAGGGAATTTTACCTTTGCAAAGACGGATTCAGTATTGAATGACCGTCAATCAACACATTACACAGGATTTTACCCTGAAAAAAAAATGAAAATTCCCACTCATCCTGGGAGAAATGAAAATTATCATTCTTCCCGGGAAAAATGGGAATCAGCTCATAATATCTATTGATTCTCATTTTCCCAGGGAGAAATAGGAATTCGATTTTTCATGAGAACAAGAGTCAATCTCATTTTCCCCAGATCTAAATTGATTGTTAAGTGATATCCTTTTGTTTTGGTAGGGATGGTTCGTAAAGTAAAAATAAACACCAAACCAGCTCAGCATATCACTGTTTGTGGCA
This sequence comes from Sipunculus nudus, assembly GCA_026874595.1. Classification (NCBI taxonomy): domain Eukaryota; kingdom Metazoa; phylum Annelida; class Sipuncula; order Golfingiida; family Sipunculidae; genus Sipunculus; species Sipunculus nudus. Next base: position 31,021,054 of record CM049309.1, read on the forward strand.
TCAGGTGTAACCATTCCTGACCTTGTAATGGAATGTAATTTGGCAAGAATATATATTTACCATTATTCAAATAAAGCATAAAGAAAATTACAGAAGAAAATTAATAAACCATTCCAAACCTGCAATAGTATACACCTTGTTCTATATGTGGTGCCTGGTGGCGTAATGGATAAGACGCATGACTTGTGACCGTAAGGTTTTGGATTCGCGTCCCGTTCTGACCGCCGTCTGCGCTAAGACTCAGAGCCAAAGTCTTAACTACAAGGGTCCGATCACTCGATCCAGGACTACTGGTCATGGGCGGCAGGCAAATGTAGAATGAATTTAACCTGATACAGCTGCTTGGGCTGTATGCTCCCCAGGGAGCCGAGAAAAGCTACAAGAATGAACAAGCCCGAAAGACCAGGAAGGCAAATTGTAAAGTCGGATGAGACTGACATCGTCGGTGATATCAGACTATATAATCCCACACGCAGGGTTGGAAAGTTTTAGGCTGGATGGTTTTAACCATAGGTTATAACCTGGTTAAAACTGCCCCGCCTAAAACAGGTTTTAGGCAGGTTTTAGGCACCAAAAGTACCTTAAACCTATATTTGTTTAAATTTTGACTTAAATATTCATAAAACTACCATACTGGCTGGGGTTATGCAGTCACAAGGCTTGGCTTGGCTTCTGGAAGGTTTCAGGTATTGGCAATGCATGATTTCCTGTTGGCTGGCATCATGCAGTCTCCAAAGAGCCCATATAGGTTTCTAGAGCATGAACCCATGTTTGTGTGGCACATAGTTTCATTGGCCAAGGTAATGTCATTATCAGGACCCTTTGGGTTTGCTGATGAGTGCCCTGCTACCTGGAATGATGTAATAGAGCCTCCAGTATGTTCCTTTTAAGGCAGGGTATCAGAGGGGGAGGCCATGTTTGATTAGACCAGTTAATTACTATTTATCAGGGTGATGGGGTCATAAGACCCAACAGTCATAAGTCCCACTGCTGTGTCCTAACAGATGTTCAGGTGAACTTTCATACATGACTAAGATGATGCAATCAAAGCCTTTTCCCTGTAAACTGTTCTTGAGTCAAACTTTTTACAGAGTGATGCAGTCAGGGCCCCTGACCACGACATGTAGGTTTCTCAGGTTTTTAGGTTGAACATGGCCCAAAAGCGATTATGAATATTCTGTGGTTTGCAACATATTCACTGCAGTATTTTTTGCATGTTTCAGTTTTATATTTATTATAGTGTTTCATGAGGGTTCTATTTTCTAAATCTCATCATACAGTTAACAGAGCATATCCATCATTATATAGACTAAATATGTGCACAAAATCTTAAGATATGACAAAGGATGACCTAGCTAAGGGAATAAAAAACCAGTGGATATTCTTGTTCATTATCTGGTAATGTAAAATATATTATCATATTTTTAGTTTATGGCTAGCATAAAAGATATGTTATAATCTAAAAAATCAATCTTTTGCTTTTTGCCCTTCGAAGCTACAGGCATCCAAAAAATACATGATATGTAAGTGAGACTACAGTATAAAGGACTATTCATCAGTTTAAATGGAACAACTTTTTAAATTCTTGAAAACTTCTTTCACATGTAAAACAAAATTTAATCCCTTGTGATCAAAAAGCCAATCATAGTATCTGGTTATAAGCTTACAGTATGAGCATTCTTTTATAAATTGGCAGTAATGGAGGTGGGAGACATCAGAACATGATTTAAGGATACACGCTAAAACTGTCGGAGAAGTTGAGAGAACTAAGTTCATATGGAAAACCTCAAGTAGTGTTGTATTCATTTGTTGTTTTATTTTGTTTCATGGTTTAATTTATTTAGTTTGAACAAAGTGTTCCTCACTTTTAATTTGTTGAGCTTATTTCTTTAATGCATATAGCTGTTTAACAATAAAACATAGTTTAAACTTCAAGTCATAGGTGAGGGTATGTAAGGTTTGAGGCAGGTTATAACCTATTTCAGGCAGTTAAAGGCAGGTTTTAGGCTCTGCCCTGCCGTAAACAGGTTTTGGGCAGCCTAAAACCCAACCCTGCAGACACGTTTACCTTAAAAAATTTTGATTTTCTTAAGTAGCTTCATTTTCTTAGCATCTTAAAGTTCAAAATTAAGAAAGATGTGTGAAAGAATTTTTCTAAAGGTTATAATAAATGTTTAAAGCTAGCACGAGAGAACTCCCACCCCTTCCGGGATAAAATGAGAATTACTTAGTATAATTTTTTCAAAGTATTGGATTGCAAAACTGAATTCAAGTCTCCCCGGGAAAAAAACAAGAATTCTTAGTTCTCCTGGGAGAGACTGGAATTCTCATTTTTCCCTGAAAGAATAAGAATTTTAAATTTTCCCGGGAAGAACAGAAATTATTTCATACCACCTCTTGATTCTCATTTTTTCAAAGGGAGAATGGGAATTTCCATTATTCCCGGGATGATTCTGGATCCCCTAGACTGTCATTTTTCCCTAGACACACACACACACATATAAATTGGGACCTTATTCCCAGGTTAAAAAAAGGACATATTGCATTACCTCATAAGTTATGGTGTCGAGAGGGAATCCTTATCTTTCCATAGATTTGGTCCAGAAAATCAAAGTCATCTCTCGAGTTTTCAAACATGTTTGAGATGCTGAAATACTTGGTGTATCAAATTTTGGGGGAAATATGCAGTACCTCAAATGTTCATGTTGAATTACGCGGAGCATGAGGTGGAATATCAGGAGAGCAAAGCGTATGTGTTCACTCACAACAAAACACAAATATATGTTGTTACGAAGACACATTTTTCAGGGGAAAACACTGGGCCGATCCCGGATTCTAACCCATTTCGGTGGCGCACAAGTCCGGCGTTCCAACTGCTTCGCCAGAAAGGCAAGCTTCACTAGCGAGAGACAGTTCAGTCCGCTTTTATGTCACCCCGGAACAATGTTAATTACTGATCAGTTCGTTCCACAATACATCTGATAATCAAATGTTCATTTCATATTTCCACATCTCCAACTAAGAGTAAGATGGACAGATTCCATCCCTTTGTAAACCGTAAACATAATACTTTGAATTTAGGTTTCCTTGTTGGCAACATATTAAATATTTGTTAATATTTTTTTTATTAATTAACAAAAGCTTGTAACATAAAGCAGTCAGAGTCCACAGTCCCACAACGATCCTAACAAAACTACTCTGCAACTTAGGAAATGTATGTCATGGTTGAAAAACTCCAGTACCTCTATAACAATAGCTCTGGGCTTCGAAAAGAACAAAAGAAATAACCACATATAATAATGGTAAGGAAGCCTTTGAATGAAAATATCAGATAATGGTGATGCAGATTACCTTTAAAATGGTATTGGTGTTATCTCAAAATTTTAATCAAAATCTGTCTAATATTGCTGAAAAACAAACTAAATAACCAAGGGTATACATAACACCTCTATACCTATCTATAATATGAATGTTTCGCGTTCATACCCAACATTTTTTACTGTTCAGGATTTCAAGCCAAACAGAAAACGCATTATTTAATTTTCTTCCACCGTTTGGATGGCAAATTCTACATTACCCCTATATGATAGGCCCTATATTACCCCTGTGATAGATTCTGTGTTACCCTATGAAAGGTTCTCTATGCAACCTCTGTGACAAGTTTTATAATATAGCTGTATGATGTTATATGTTACAACCATATTAACTTCTATATTCCCTACATGATAAGAATACCTCATTCCTAGCAGAGACAACCAAATACCGTATATACTTGCATATAGTAACGGTTTGTATAACAAGCACGGTCTATCTGTTGTTACGGGGTGACATAAAAGCGGACCGAAATGTCTCGCTAGAAAAGCGCTCTTTTCTAGCGAAGCGGTTGGTTCGCCGGACTTGAGCGCCACCGACCTGGGTTCGACTCCTAAGTCGGCCCAGGATTTTTCCCGTCAACAATTTGTCTTCGTAACACTCTGCATGCATGTCTGTCTGTCTCCCTCTCCCTGTTACCACGCGTTTCATATAATAAACTGCTAACACATTGCTGATTGCAAGATTAGTGTAAAATCCATAGAAGAGCTGATTGTTTGATAAATAATGCAGCCATGTGAACAATTGTACAGCTGGCCGCCAGGCGGTATCACCTGCACGGGCCTCTAGCAGGCTGCGAGCAGATTTTACGCTCCGCGGAAGCAGCCTCCCCGGCTGTGTGTACGAGTCGGGGGCAGGTTAAACAACAACTTTATTAGGTTAAGGGCCCTCGTGTGGAGTGGGTACTGTCAATTGTTTGAAGCTTTAAATACACTTGTGACGGTGCGCCCCCGACTATTAATTTTCTCATGTCGGATAAGAACATTATTACAGTGTTTTATGAATTGTAAAACCCCGCTGTTCTGGGCTGCTTCTCGACCAAATGTGGTCGTGCTTTCGGGGTGGCTTTGGCAGAACTTAGTGACGATTCACGATTAAACGCTGTTAGGTAAGTTACAAGTCTTCCGTCCTGTCTGGTTTCATGCAGTGCATTCTAAATAATGATTCTGTTTTTGTAACGCTAACATGCATTCATTCCGTATACGTGATTTCAGGTTTCACTACATTGTAATTTCCACAACTTTTCAACATGCTTTTCTAAATGACGTTCATAACATCAATGATTATACATCATTGATGCATCAGGACCTGACCATGTGGCCACAGTGCATGCACTGTCATTATGACTGTTATTTAGACTCAGCAGTATCATTTTTCACAAAATACTCATAGACATGCTACCATAAGCAGGGCCAAAACTAGATATTTCTTGGCACCGCAGGTGCCATAGTATCCCCAGACAATTAATCCCCCCTTTAAGAATAGGCTCCCAACTTCAGCAACAATTAATATCAGACCACACTCATAGAAAAGGTCACTCTCATATAAAGGGTCATGACCCCAATTTCAATATACATCATCCCCTAACCCACGTCTATGTAAATGCATAATATGAAAGAAATTTGTCCATTAGTTTTGGACTTATAATGCTCACATTACTGTTAAGTGGCAATGATTGGGTATTAAACTGCACGAAAACGAGTAAAAGAATAACAGGTGGCGCTACCAGTTTCCGGCACATGACAACACTATCCAAGATCTTCGGTAAAGTTGATTTTTGGAAAGGTCATGACCCCAATTTAAATAAACATCATCCCATAACCCATATCTATGTATATGCGTAATATGAAGAAATCTGTCCATTAGTTTTTGACTTATAATGCTCACAGTACTGTCAAGTGGCAATGATGGGGTATTAAACGGCACGAAAACAAGTGAAAGAATAACAGGTGGCGCCACCTGTTTCCGGTACATGACAAAACTATCCCAGATCTTCGATCAAGTTGATTTTTGGACCAATCCATGCATCCCTATTGAGATATAAATGATTTTGTGTAATTTTCACCATATATTGAAATATTCAAGGTCAAGGCCACTCTTATAGGAAAGGTCATGACCTAAATTTATATATACATCATCCCATAACCCATGTCTATGTATTTGCCTAATATGAAAGAAATCTGTCCATTAGTTTTTAACTTATAATGCTCACAGACCTGTTAAGTGGCAATGATGGGGGTATTAAACGGTACGAAAACAAGTAAAAGAATAACAGGTGGCGCCACCTGTTTCTGGTACATGACATTTCTATCCAAAATCTTCGGTCAAGTTGAATTTTGGACCAATCCATGCATCCCTTATTGAGATATTAATGATTTTGTGAGATTTTCACCATATATTGCAATATTCAAGGTCAAGGCCACTCTTATAGGAAAGGTCATGACCCCAATTTAAATAAACATCATCCCATAACCCATATCTATGTACATGCATAATATAAAAGAAATCTGTCCATTATTTTTTGACTTTTAATGCTCACAGTACTGTCAAGTAGCAATTTTGGGGGCATTAAATGGCACGAAAATCAGTAAAGAATAATAGGTGGCGCCACCAGTTTCTGGAACATGACAACACTATCCATGATCTTCCATCAACTTGATTTTTGGATCAATCCATGCAAGATTTCTTGAGATATTTAAGAATTTGTTTGATTTTCCCCAAAATTGGACCTATTCAAGGTCAAGGACACTCTCCTAGTCAGGGTCATGACCTCATTTTAAATAGGCGTCGTCCTCTCACCCATATCTATACATATACCAAGTTTGGTAAAGATCCGTGATATATTTTTTGAGTTATCGCGCCAACTAGATTTATATGCGGCGGCGGCGGCGGGACCGGTATGAAAACATAATATCCCCCGACTTTGTCTGGGGATACAATAATTAACGGATGTCTTTAAGGATAGCCATCAAGTCAAATTTCGGTACATGTTTCAGGGTTGGGGTAATTGTAATGTTAATGTAATTACCTGTAATTAATTACATTATTTCAAGTAACTGAATGTAATTTATATTTGAAAAAAATGTAATTGTAAATGTGATAATTACAATGGTAAAAATATTTGTGATTTCAATTACTTTTCAATTACTTTCCAATTACGTTTCAAATTCATGAGAGAGCACCATACCTTATACCTCATCCCTTCGCACTGTTTATAAAAACACTTTTGGGTAAGGATTGTAAGCTATGATTTTTGAATAAATATTACCAATGCATGTAATAAACATGGTAATTTGTTAGTATGCCTTATAAGTTATACTGGCTTTTTTAATTTGCAAATGCTTCCACTGCAATTTAGATAAAGTATCAAGCTTCCATAATGTACACCTGTCAAGAGTTTCACTACAACAAGTGTGGCCTAGCTACATTTCACACTTTCACTGAAATGGAGGCTGGAACATACTCATACTGATCTCATACTCATACTGAGTTTATCTGCTAATTAGCTGACACTGAGAGAGTCACAGGAACAAAAGAGCGTAATGATCTAGGAAGGCTGATATCAGAATTACCTCAAGTCAATGGCCCATGAGGTAAATAGAGATAGGTATCAAGAGAGCAGGGCTGTCTCAGTTGGCTGGCTCTAACATTTTACAGTCTCCACTGTTTCCTGTGCCCAGAATGGGCATTAAATGGTATACTTGTTTAACTATCTGTCATACATAATTAAGAAGCTAACCATGGTGAATGCACTGGATTTTCATTATCTTTTCCTATAAATAATTTCATTATATCAAATTGTTATATATTATATATTCATCATGAATATATTTATATGAATTATTCATATGAAATGTTTGCATTAATGAGTTTAGTGAAATTACATTGTATTTAAAATTCCAGTATTTATTACATAACTTTAATCAGCATTTTTAGTAAAGAAATTAGGATTTATGAGTTGATTTATGTGAAGGATTACTGTATAGGATTTAGGTTGTCACTAAAAGGATTTTCCATCATCAAACGTTTGAGCCAACAATTATTTACTCGTGTTCTAATTGGCACATGCCAGTGTTATCAAGAAGCAAGACATTTTGTCCAATAAAGGATCATATGTGATAAAAGAATATTAGATGACTTTTTTTGCACAAATTACTTCAAGATAATATGTTTAAAATTAAGTTTACCCATATATGCTTTCAGATATTTCTATTTTGTGTCAAAACACTAATTCAGCAAATGTTTCAGTGCCTGATACTATAAAGAATACACCCAATGTTCATATATGATGATGACAGCCAGTTTGCCTTTCCTTAAAAGAAAAGTGTAAATTTGTCATGTTTTAACAACATAATATTGCCATTCACTTACCCACCTGTAAACTTTGATTTATAAATTTACCAATAATCGCTTTTAATATTTACAAATAGAGCACTGATTTTCAAATGATTGACCTCCCATACCGCCGATTACTTATATCACTGAATCAAATGTTTTACTGTTTAAACTTAACAGTACTCGAAATCAATAAACTTATTGTGGAGAAAAGTGAGTGAACTCAACAATAACTTCATATAGAATTCTTTTTCTTTCATGACCATTCTTACCCAGAGTGACATAATTGGGATCATTGGGACCTATAAATTCTCCGAGCTACAGGACATAACCCAGGTTTGACCACCTTGGATTGTATTGATCAAATAAATTGTTCTTGACACTCATTTCATACTAAACCGATCTATTACCTTAATATTTTGCTTACAAAATCATTTAAATTCATCAATTCTTGAACTTAACTATCTCATCCATTAAGAATCGGATTTGCCATTGCAGAGACAAGCTATTGTTTGCACCTGACTTTACGGGTTTTGGAAAAAAATCAGTTCTTTTGACAAATGTGTCTGCGACAGTTCTGAAAAACTGCTTTGGCTGATGTCTTCAAATTTTGCTTTAGGATAGGGATATATGTGGGATGATGCACATCCTTTCCTTGTAGGGTCAGTTCTATCATTACTGCATAAATGCTGACATGTAAAAATACACAGTAAACTGATTATATTAACAATTGATTATATGAGCACTTATAGAACACGGTACTCGTTTTTATTTTCTTTCTGAAAGTACAATACATTTCGTCCTACACGTGCAAAATAAAATTAAAAACGTGCAGTTGTTCATGTTTTATAATATATTAAATTTGAAAATGTGGTCTTCGACATCATGAGTAATTAAATACTCGTGCATGGTGTTTGGATACTGGAGATTTTGTGGATTCACGTCACAAACCATCTCAGATATTTCTCTTTGGACAATTCTGAAATACACAATTATATAATTGATATTGATTCATAGTTTTCAGAAACATATTCGCAAAAGCTCAGACACGCACATGAGTATCAGTTTAAACTTTGATGTACAGTGATGTTACAGAAGGATGAGGCTCGTACAAGGGTTTATCATACACTTTAGGTGACATATAATATCTGACCACTTGAATCTGATACCAAATGAGCGGTCCAAATCAGCTGAACAAATGTCAATGAATTTTACCAGAAAACGTAAAAGATGTACCAGACACTTTTGGAGGTGAAGGTGTGCAGTGAATATATTTACGTGAATTCATAATTCACTAATAATATTCATAAAATATAATTACGCAATGTACATAAACTCAGCATAATCCAGCAATGGTTCAGCCTTGAATTCTGATGACCCTGGTCCCTTGGCCTTTGACAACTTAAAAGGGCCCCATCACCTATAACGCATGTTGAATTAACATAAAAAATAGCTTCTTCCCTTTAAAATAAATCTGTACCTGCAAAATAATTGCCTGGAAACCGTTTGCTTACGCCTGTAAACGACTGTTAAAAACAGTGAACCGGGCGCGATCACAGGTGTCAAAATAAACACAGGACGTGGAGCCGTGTTCATCGCGGAGCCACTACACGTGTCAATCAGGAGATGCCCTCACTGACTTAGTCCCAATGTTTGATACATGTCCCGCTGGCTGAATCCACGTGACCTCCGGTCATGCGACCTTGTTATGGTAAACATACACACATGGACTGTGTTAACCAACACACAGAGCCATAACAAAGTGTTAAACAGCCGTATGCGAAGTACTGAGACTGTGTGCTGTGTGGATCAGATACAGATGTCAGCAGTATACCCTGAAGGTGTAAGCCGACAAGGAGGCCGACCTGGACGTGGATCAGATACTGATGTCAGCAGTATACCCTGAAGGTGTTAGCCGACAAGGAGGCCGACCTAGACGTGGATCAGATACAGATGTCAGCAGTAAACTCTGAAGGTGTTAGCCGACAAGGAGGCCGACCTGGACGTGGATCAGATACAGATGTCAGCAGTATACCCTGAAGGTATGAGCCGACAAGGAGGCCGACCTAGACGTGGATCAGATACAGATGTCAGCAGTAAACTCTGAAGGTGTTAGCCGACAAGGAGGCCGACCTGGACGTGGATCAGATACAGATGTCAGCAGTATACCCTGAAGGTGTTAGCCGACAAGGAGGCCGACCTAGACGTGGATCAGATACAGATGTCAGCAGTATACCCTGAAGGTGTTAGCCGACAAGGAGGCCGACCTGGACGTGGATCAGATACAGATGTCAGCAGTATACTCTGAAGGTGTTAGCCGTCAAGAGGCCGACCTGGACGTGGATCAGATACAGATGTCAGCAGTAAACTCTGAAGGTGTTAGCCGACAAGGAGGCCGACCTGGACGTGGATCAGATACAGATGTCAGCAGTATACCCTGAAGGTGTTAGCCGACAAGGAGGCCGACCTAGACGTGGATCAGATACAGATGTCAGCAGTATACCCTGAAGGTGTTAGCCGACAAGGAGGCCGACCTGGACGTGGATCAGATACAGATGTCAGCAGTATACTCTGAAGGTGTTAGCCGTCAAGAGGCCGACCTGGACGTGGATCAGATACAGATGTCAGCAGTATACCCTGAAGGTTTAAGCCGACAAGGAAGCCGACCTGGACGTGGATCAGATACAGATGTCAGCAGTATACCCTGAAGGTGTTAGCCGACAAGGAGGCCGACCTGGACGTGGAACAGATACAGATGTCAGCAGTATACCCTGAAGGTGTTAGCCGACAAGGAGGCCGACCTGGACGTGGATCAGATACAGATGTCAGCAGTATACTCTGAAGGTGTTAGCCGACAAGGAGGCCGACCTGGACGTGGATCAGATACAGATGTCAGCAGTATACTCTGAAGGTGTTAGCCGTCAAGGAGGCCGACCTGGACGTGGATCAGATACAGATGTCAGCAGTATACCCTGAAGGTGTGAGCCAACAAGGAGGCCGACCTGGACGTGGATCAGATACAGATGTCAGCAGTATACCCTGAAGGTGTGAGCCGACAAGGAGGCCGACCTGGACGTGGATCAGATACAGATGTCAGCAGTATACCCTGAAGGTGTGAGCCAACAAGGAGGCCGACCTGGACGTGGATCAGATACAGATGTCAGCAGTATACCCTGAAGGTGTGAGCCGACAAGGAGGCCGACCTGGACTTGGATCAGATACAGATGTCAGCAGTATACCCTGAAGGTGTGAGCCGACAAATAGGCCGACCTGGATGTGGATCAGATACAGATGTCAACGCTGATCATCAATGACAGAGTCCATCTAAAGCCACAGGTCCAAACCAGATGGGTGACCAATCCAACAATCTGACAGAACCCGCAAACAGTCATAACCTATTAACTCTCGAAAACCCTAAACCTTTTAACCCTTAAACTGTCCATCACTAAACTGTTAAAACCCAAACAACTCGAAATTTTACCAATTTAGCATTGGTCAATTAAACGGATTTTGGCGCCAAAAAAACAAGGGACCTGTGGGTCACGGCGCTCAGCTGATATTAAGTATGGGAATATTTGTATTAATACTAGCGGATGGTGTTGAATGTGCACATTTAATATCTATGGACAACATGAATGATGCAGGAGCCTCTTATAATCAAACATCTGTCAAAGCTGTCACTATTTCAAATATGTGGCTGTGATATACATGAAAAAGTACCTACTGAGAATGTTTGAAACCCTGTAAATTTTAGAATAAGGAAGAAAGCGGAGCTGAGCTGACGTATATCAATACACGATTAATGTATTAATTCAAAGAAAAGGCTGTAAAATAAAATAAATTATGCATTTTCAAATCACAATAAAAAAACGTTGATAAGCATGTTAAAACAAGTCAATCAGGTATACACTGTTTTATGTTATAAATAAAATAAAATAAATTATACAATAAGGGAAAACGCTTTTGAACAATAGAGTTACTAGTTAATGAAAGAGTACATCTGATTAACAAATAGTCTGTAAATGTAAATAATATTTCATAAACAGGTTTAACATATGGTCAGATGAGCTAAAAAATGTATATTCGGTGAAAGTCTGACCAATATTTCTGTTTGATTGTGCTAGTGTTATGTACAGAGAGAGAAAGGAATGAATGCTACAAAGTGTACAACAATTTGTGAGTTTTATACTAAAATGTTACAACAGGCATTTTATATCATATTGAAAATATTCCTATAGTTGACAAATTCAAGAGACTTTTATTTAATTCTACAAACTACATACAAAAAAAATATTCATTCCTCACCACTTATATGTTGTTTTTATTTAATCATTGTTTCAAAAAGAATATTCACCAACAATGAGCAAATCTTTTATAACACTCAATTTAACATAAATGTATATAAACAAGATATTTTAAAATAAAGTATAAGAATAAGATAAGTATAAGACTAAGATCGTAACGCCCAGTCAATTATAAAACAGGGCGAACGCTTGTAGAAACATACATGTGAAAGTCTTTTCCAATTATATGTAGTACATTTGTGTGACTGTTTCAGCAGGTACCTTAAATTCAGTTTACATTTATGGAAAATTTGGGCTAGTGATATTTCAAGTACTCTTTTTCAAAACCAATAATTATTTTGTCTGTGGACATTCAGCTGATCTGAAGGGGATAATATGCAACAGTAACTAATGTTAGATCAGATGCAGCTAGTCGATTCAGCTCTCCTGAAAGCCACCCATATTAAATCTATCCCCGACTTCATTGTCATTAAACTAATTCATACAGATGTTTAACCAAATAGGTTCGAAGACCTAAAACTTTACGTTATTTCAAAAACAAATATTCATTATTATTTAACAAAAATGTAATTTTACATAAATTTTAAATTGATATAATAAATACCCAAGAATGACAAAATGCCCCCTCCCCTATTACACTCTGCTTGGTCATAACCTTTCGTTTTAAATCTTTCAAATGCAATTTTTCTTCTTAATCATCAAAGCAACTTGTGTCCTTATCAGTCTCCAGGTATGAGAGAGATCACGTAAATCACTCACAGTTGTATTGGCCGAACAATTATAATATCAATGAGATTTATGGTTTTGCCCAAGAGAGAATTTCAATCTTTCGCTTATATATAATTATAACTCTTAAAGGTCACGATATGAAGATTCATATTCCTAAAATATAGTTGTTTTCTTTTATTTAAACATAACAATAGAAACCAACATGTTAATAAATAGGAAAATAACCGATTTGTCATTCCAATGGTGATTTATTTTTAAATGAAAGGCATTTTTTTAATTCCTATGAAATGCATTTTTCTAATGACTTGATTTAGCACCGAAGCCTTACTTGATCTGGCACTGTAGCCCCGGCAATGATAACAAATCAAAATGACGAAATGATTTTCATATTTCACTCAGTGGTAACTTTCCAACCATATGATATGGATTAATAAACGCAAAGTAAAACTCATCTGATTTTGTTTTTCTGTCAGAAAGCGATTGCATATTTAATGATTATTAACTAATCCTTATGATATGGACCTAATTGTGAAATAACTGACGCAACAAACAATTCTTTTAGAACGTTCACGCTGAACAGTGGGACTTTGCATAAGTAAACATATATTATTTCTTAAACATATTTACCTGACACCTCTTCTGTTTAATCTAAATGTTAAATTTTACGAAGTGGCCCACGGGTTGTAATTCTCAGCTGAATCTATATTGGTCACAGTTCTCTATTTTTTACTTTAACTTAGAGTTTAAGAGAACCTTGTTTTCACAAAATGTCTGAACATCCAAGGTCTAGCGATTACGAGCTGTCATTGATAATTGCAGACTCTCATGAAAAAAAGTAACTTAAAACATTAAAAGTTTGCTTTGATCATTATCACGAATAATAATGAAATAACAGAGTGAAACTATAAATACTGTTATAGCTGTAGCCCATCATAACAGGTAAGCTACATATAGCTTTAATCTTCTTGCCATTCAGAAAAATTGGAATTTACCAGTTTTGTTCGCAGAAGATAGGTTAACATAAATGATGCCATCTGTAGCTATCATGTACATACGAACAGGTCACATGACCAATATTTAGTAAAGCACATTATAACAAATTGTAGGCATAATCAAATATCAGATACAACACTAAGCGAAATTTCAAGTCCCATAACGGTATCATTATGAAAATAAATCGGTTAAATTGGTACTCATATGCAAGTCTAAATATTCTAAGGACAAACTATATATCACATAAAAACTTTTTTTTATTTTTCATGACTTTAGTAGAAAGAACTGGCAACGATCATTGTGGCTCGCCCAAGCCAACAGACGTGGCAATACTTGCAACTAACACTGACATATCAGTCATTGGATTATTTTGCTGGGTACTGGACATAACTTAAATGCAAACACTTGAAATCGTATAACATGATAAGCAAAATTTAAAGTTGCGGAAAGACAAATGTTATAATAATTCAACACACCAAACTCATTTTGTTCATCTGTTGAACATCTCCAATTAATAAACCATGGTATGAAAAAAGTTATATTTGTTGGCTTTCAGAAATTACGAACACCTATAGCATACACACAAATACCTGTCCCATGATCAATGTTACCACAAAACAAGGAGCCGATAGTTGAAGTCGTTCCTGCTTAATTATTCGGCAACCGACATTATGTTATGTCTGAAGAAGCACTCTATATTTAATTAATCACGAGTAATGCCGAAATGTTTTTTTTTTTCTCAGGGGTGAGGTAATAAGAAAGTACATGGATATCGTTATGTTTTTACACCTAATGATCATAAATGATATACGTAACTGAAATATTATGTTACAAGCTATAATGCTAGATCACATTTGACTGAATACACATTTGACATATAAAGTTGCATCAAGTTTATAATATTTTTTCGTTTTTCTTAAGGGTGAGGGAGACAAGAATGTATTACTTAAGCAGCATACACCACATGGTCACAAGTAGTATGTCAGTATGACGGTATGGTTTAAGCTATCATTTGAGACCAAATCTGACTGCATACATTTAGCATAATAAGTATGAGGCTAATTATTACCCTGTAGTACTAGTCCGTGTCATTGAAATGAAAAAAAAATATATATTTATATACGTCATCCGACACAATACATCCATTTATTCACTTAAAGCTGCCACTTTCATACTGCTATGAGGCATTCTAATTACCTACACATGTATACCATTTAGGCACACATGGTGAAAAATTGTCAACAAATTGGTACTGATGAGCCAAATTCTGGGGTATTGATAAATTAAGTACTATTTAGCCTGCAGAGCTCAGCCATATATCTGGGTCGACCGTGAAAAATCTCACGGCTTCTCGGCTAATACTGGAACTCACGACCTGTGCTCTGTAGAGTCCGGTGAGCTGCCTATATCACATAAGCCGTTAAAATGAAAAGTTAAACATGCGACTTAAACTTATCAAGTATATAACCACGAGAATTACATTTAAACGATGATATTTGTAAGTTATAAACGTAGATGCGCATTTCGACCATATAGATACCACCATAGTACAAACGACTGAATGTTTGGATTTTCCATGTAGTTAATATCCAAATTTTGAAGGAATTTAAATATTATAGACGGTCACACGTAGTAGGTTATGCAAAGACATTAAAAAAAAACAGTAGTTGAGGAACATAAAAAATCCTCATATTTTTGTGAAAGGTGCAATTGACAATAAGAGAATTCTGGACTGTGGTTAAGCACAGAGAGGGATAGGTGGCCTGCACAATCACAGCGATGGACTACCACTTGACACCTGGTCTTCCTTAGTTATTATAAGATGTGAGGAGAGAATAATATTGTTACGGAACCTAATATCAACAGATCACGTATGCGTGATGAACATAAATTTTGTAATGGAGAAAAAAAATCAGATTCTGTAACACGAGGCAGCGTGAAATGTCTAGGGGAATGAATAAAGAAGTCAGTAGTTTTTTGTTAACCAATATATTCTTAAAACAACCCTAACATTACAGTACACTAAATCAATACAATTACATAGTACAACAACAGTATAACAGCATATCAATATAATCACACAGCCTAATAAACAAAGTGCACTGTTCCTGGATACCACCACTGCCACAGCGACAAGTCCTTTAAAGCATACAGCTCAGATGAACAGCTCACACAAATCTTCTCAGAGAATAACAGTCCAATGTAAAGCTCTTGTAACAATCCCGAAGGAAAACTGAAGACCAAACAAGATCCGTCACAAATCCAGAAGAAAATGTATAATTGCCGCACTTATCGGAATAGGTCCCACAATCTGACTTACACGCTTCTGTGTTCGCTGGAATATTCTCTCACCTCTCTCCCGGCTTTAAAACACAGGCCCCTATTTATAACTTCTCACCTCAAGCCGAGAACTTTCTATTTCTCGAACAATCTAAAGAATCTAACATAATACACAGTACACACGCGAAACAGGAAACATCCAGAACAACGAATGCCGTGTCTCTTCATATCAGGGTTCACACGTGAGCTCGCCCCGGCTCGGCCAGGCGAGAAGGCCCCAAGCTAGCATGACAACGAGAGTACAGCCAGTACGGATTAAACTGAGAGTGCAACACCCGGCCAGGCGAGGCCGCTACAACACGAGTTACGCCCGTGTCACACAATAAAAAAGACATCTGTAACAATATGCATTTGGAAACTGAGGTTGGGCTGAAACCTTATTTTTCTGAATAAATATTTCGTTAAAATAAGTGAAACCAAGAATCGTGGATACACTGAATTCTACCAATTTCATGAGATTGAGAAACACGTTGCTGAAAAAATGCAGAACTGGATGTACTTAATGAAAAATGGGGTGTCTTTAAATTCTGATTTACATTTTGGATTATGGTGTCTGTTTGTGTGTGTGTATATATATATTATAGATATATATATATGCAATGTTTCGATGGTGATGGTATATACCCTGCGAGTCACCGAGCTGAACTGTTGTTGCATAGAGAGCACAGCATCAAAGACTGCGCCGAGATTGCGTACAGAACATGCCGAACATGCCTCATTCTGTCCTCACCAATTTGTTCTTCATCACTGCTTTGAAATACGGTATTGTTTTTCTTTCCTGAAATAACCTTACACTCTGCATATTTGAGTCACATATATACGTGTGTGTATGTTTGTGTTAAATTTAAATTATTCTTCTCTTTGGTGAAACCATCTATAAATAAAATGTTAGATAAAAATTCATACTGGTTCTCCATTAACACTTGATTCTCATATATGACACTGTCCATTCATCTGTGAATGTCGTATTTTAGCTTATTAAGCAAAGCTTTCAAGGTTCAGATTTTTCTTAACATGAAAACCGTGATAGTCAGTAGAACAGTTGCATGTGCTAGTATATAAAACATTTACTAGCTATACTTAGTCACTTAGTTACACAGCTATCATTTTTGTATGATTTCTATATTATACCTCATGAATTTATATACCGATGAGACATTGGAAATAAGGGATTCTTCAGGAAATAGTTATTAAAAAAAATTTTCAAATTGAAGCATATCTGCATGAATTATAAATTTTTGTATCATACAAAAAATACATAATTGACAGTGTGGACAATTGATAATAATACTTATCTTGTAATAAATAATTCAGCACTATCAATATGCACGAGTCCAACAATATTACCGATCCCGCACTGGTTTAGAGAAATTGATTGAAAATTAAGCCATTTAATAAAATGGTGAGTCGTGTCTGTTTAGACAAAACAGGTGTCTTTTGAATTTAGTTTACATTTACATAATAGTTTTGAGTGTTATATTGGTTTAAGCTGGCTAGATTCTATACACTAACCTGGCGGAAGACCTTTACCGCAAATCAAAACATTGTGGTCTACGTTAGGACTCGCCTTTTATATCGTACGGAACATTGGCTGGTCTCACGGCAAGTTACGGGTCTCATCGGGGTTTTAGACTGATCAGAATCCCGATTAAGAATATATATGCATGGCTGCGAAGTCCATGTGCCGAAATTGGGACCCAAATGGACCCTGTGTGTGACTCTGGATCTGTGTGTGTGTGGGGGGGGGGTCGACTGTTTGTGTGCGCGCGCGTGTAAGTCTTCGTGCGGCTTATATTTTTCATATGTTTTTTTATATAATGGTGTTTTTTACGTTTTATTGGTGAATAAAACCGCCCACTTAAATGTTGGATTAAATAATTTTGTACTTTAGTGGAATATCATTTCGGTTTAGGACGTGACATGGCATTAGCACACGATTATTCTGGCGCCAACCAGGCCCGGGTTCACCACACCGTCCTGTCCTGGATGTGTTATGATCCCCATTGGTGAGTTATATAACCCCCGAAAGGCGCACTCTTTGCCACATATAGCATTCCCATTAAGCCTGCAGAGGGCTCATCCTACAAACTGGTTGGGTTCCACTGAGAATCGAACTCGCGATAACCAATCTTTGATTCCTGTGCTTTATACATCTGGCCTATAGAGAAGCCAACAATGCGGCTTATTAATTATTTGTTTATTTTTCCGGAGGACTTTATGATGAGGCGTACCACGTTGGGGACAGAGCTGATTACAGTTCATCCTTTAAACGTCTATTCCTACTAAAACATTTCATCCTGATGTGGCGTACGTGAAGACTTGAGTACAAAAAATGCGGGCGCGGGTATATAGGTGTGTTGTGGCACATAATTTGACATATTAATCAAAATTTCATAATTTATGGACTTGAAGTGTGACATATCGCTTCATTGCCTCCAAGGGAACCAACACTGAGAGAATAACGTTCGTGGCGTTTTATTTCCATGTTTCCAAGTCGGACTGTTATTTAACGACTTCCCGCGATAAAATCAGCAGTTGCCTGACCACGTAAAGATCTACAGATAGTTATAACATTCCTCACTGCTGTAGAATGAAAATAACCACGTATGACTTGTCTTGGCTTTAACATATCTCACTGCCAGTCAACTCTTAATGTTGGAAGTAATTAAGCGAGTCATTTACGGTTCTGTTATTGTTTCATCTTAGCACGCAACAGACAACCAGTTCTAAGCAGTAATTCCTTTGATATATATCAATCTATATTTATAATTTATGTCAATATATATCAAATAACCAGTTTTCAAAAGTTACACAGAACTGGTATAAAAGGATAAGTTATAACGCAGCTTTAAAACAACCGCCACTTGATTATATTTGTGCGGGCGTGTATACTTGATGACGGTAGATGTGCGTGCTGCCGTTGGATTAAGGGTAAACTCTCCTGTGCTACAGTTATCTGCGTAAATCTCTCAATTTCCCGTCTGCTGATAAGAAATGGTAGGGATTTTTGTGTAATCCTGAGTGTGGACAGACACAACAATAATCATCTGTATGATAACTCTGCCCTGGGCAGGCATAACTTAAAGAGAATTATTTATAATCATCCATGTAAATGAGATATATACGAATTACATTTAAGTCAAATGTATTGAGGATCGTTAACACCAGTATATATTAATCCATTCACGCTAGTTTACTGCTATATAACAACACAAGAAATTAAGGTGAGTATGTCATTAATGTTTCAGAAAAACTGAAACTGCAATATTATAATATATATATATATATATATATATATATATATATATATATATATATGCCCCTTCTGTGATCTAAATACTGAATAGTTCTACAGAATATATACGATGCATTTCC
Organism: Sipunculus nudus; assembly: GCA_026874595.1. Classification (NCBI taxonomy): domain Eukaryota; kingdom Metazoa; phylum Annelida; class Sipuncula; order Golfingiida; family Sipunculidae; genus Sipunculus; species Sipunculus nudus. Next base: position 31,040,502 of record CM049309.1, read on the forward strand.
CTGTAATTATATTAGTATATACATATAAACACGCGCATTTAAATTGTAGCCATGCTTAGTGTTATATAGAATACAAAAAAAAAACTGCCCTTGGATTGAAATAAATGATGTTAAATTAATGTTTTATGAATTTACGAAGTTTCGTTTTTTACCGTAAAAACAAAATATGTATACCTTTGTATTTTACGGTAAACTATCAAAATTGTAAATAATTGAAAACTGTTATAAAAGCGAAAAGGATAACATTGTGGTTCGCAGTTTATGTTTCGTAATTTAATACGTATTGATAACTTATCTGAGAGTGCCAAGACATATCGTTTCATATATTTACAGCCTTATACACATTGAATCGCGAGCTTACATAAACTTGCTGATTACTCAATCCTGTCATCCACCACGTTCCTGGAATTTTTAAATATTGTAAGTAAGGACGGTTAGGTGGCAAAATTCACATTATACAGCCTGCCCATGATTAAAAAACTGAGAATTTGGATTAAACAACAAAAGCCTAGCAGCTGCTGTCAGAGGTTTAATCCTGAATTCCTGATACAGTCAGCCTGTCAAGGTTAACGCCCATTGACAATGTCATGCAGTGTGGGTTATGGTATGCCGTTCATCGTATAACAAATCCTACATATATAGGATTTTATTTTACAATTCATATCACAAATCCTATATACATTAACGGTGTTAATATATAATGCTAGTGTAAGTAACAGGGGTTTTCATAGATCAGTTGCTTAATTTGTGTGCTCTAAATGTCATCTTTAATGAACACCCTCACATTTCCTATATGCCATGAAAAACTTTCAATTTGTTTATCTAATTACATATCATTTATACCTTAAATCATGGTACCCTGACTATCCTCACATTTTTTAATATTATACATCTTAAATCATGGTACCCTCACATTTCTTATTAATATACATACAAAATCATGGTATACCCTCATAGTACTAATTATATACACCTATAAGAGTTTGGTACCCTCAGTCATTTCTTAAAGACTTAATATATACCAATAATCTTATACCAATAACTATACCAATTAATATATATTAATATATATTTATATGGGCTGCATGGTCAAGTTTAGGATCGCAATCTTGGCTGGTCAGTTCATAGATCTGTCAGCCCAAATTGTGATCCTGAAGCAAGAAAGACAGGATCACAATCTTGACCGGACTATAAACTGCGATCACAATCTGGGCTGGACGTATCTAAGATCTGGCCAGCCTGGATTGCGATCACAGTTTGAGCCGGCCAGAACTGCGATCGCAATTGGGGCTGGACAGATACAAGATCCGTCCAGATCGCGATCTGGGCCTTGACATATATAAAAATAAAATCTTGGTACCCTCAAGTATCTTATCAATACACACCCAAAATCGAGGTATACTCAAATGTCTTATGTTTATAAAGATCAAATCGTGGTACCCTCAAACTTAATTATCTATATATCGTGGTACCTTCAAATATATTATAATTAGACGCCTAAAATCATGGTACCCACATGGTTCTTAGTGATATACACCTTAAATTTCTTATCAATATACTTCTTAAATCATGGTATCATCAAATGTATTATCAATATACTCATAAAATCTTGGTACCCTAAAATTACATATCAATTTACACCTTAATCGTGGTACCCTCAAATTACATATCAATTTACACCTAATCGTGGTACACTTATGGTTCTTATTAATAGACACTTAAAGGTGTGGAACCCTCAGTCGTTTCTGACATCTTTAATATGCACCAATAATCTTGATATCCTGACAGTCCTTAAAGATTAAATTACCACCTTTATACGTGATACTATTAGAACCTTTATATAATCTGATCAGGGATAGTAAAAATTCGACTTTAATAAAACCATGATTTTTCACTTTAATTTTATTCAAATAAACTTTTATTTATTTAAATCAACAAATAATAAATTATTATTTTCCATTTTTTAAAACCATATTATTAATTTTTGCAATACAGATTATTATGTCAGTTTTCAAAGTATTATATAGAGTAATATGTATTATATGATAAACTAATTAGAAATGTTTTGTTAATAAAATGTGCATGACCGTTGGCACACCTTATTTCGGACTGATCATTCCAGACTAATTGTGTGCTAAAACCCTATAATAGTTGCATTTCAGTTCCCGTAATCACCCAAAACTGAATTGAAATATTAAAATACTGTAAATACAGTGTATTGTCTTCTTTGTTGAGTTTAAGTTTAAATATGTTTAAGTGTAAATTATGTTTGGCATGTTAATCCCACGCAACAATGATGGTTTGTTCACCACTGCTAGGTCGTTATGCAATCTATCACAGGATCTATTTGAATAGTTCAGTATATCTTAATGATATTCTATCTTATCAGTGTACATGTATTTACAAAATAAATTACATTGGATATTGACAGGGTATAAAATTAGTCCACTTGTTTTCTGAAACAGCTAAACATCGTGACTCATTCATACATAGTCATTGCATGCACACACACATATATACATACATACATACATGCATACATTTATACATCAGTTATAATCGCGGTATCCTCGTTTTATAGACATGATGTACACCTGTGACACCCGTACCTGACAACCTGTACAGGGTAACCAGTGTAACAGGGTGTTGAGCGGTACACTGTTCGGGCAAGTAAACACTGTGAATGGAACGGGGGTCAAAGGGTGCATTAAGTAATTACCCACATTCCTGACTTTACCAATAACATGCTATTACTTGTTACTTACATTTTCCCTGCATTTGGCAGCAGAAAAACTCATTTAAATAACATATATTAGGGCATATACGTTCTTAATGGAAGGAATATCAGAGCTTGTTTACAAAGGATACACAGATGTACAAATCATCCTGCTTTTCAAGTGCCGATGATTTAATTATTGACTGTATTCTTTTGACTGGGCATGTCGTGTTATGATATTCCATTAAAAAAAACCGGCACAGTAACATTTCCCCACATTCGAGACAGATCGATTCCTAAATGACTGTAGCCATTAATTCATAATTTGCTGGTCTGCTGAAGCCTGTGGTCCTGGGTAGGTGCACGTGACACCATAGCAGCCCTTAACAAGCAGTCTTAACGTGCATGACCTTAGAAGGGGTTCTCTACGCGTACGGGAAGCGCGATCTAGCTGGTGTCTTGTCCGCTAGCTATGTATATGCAAATATCATCGATCTTTTCCAAATACCTTCGCAATCTATGAAAAAGAACACAACCTTCCCACTTGCAGGGCCGTGATAATTGGTTTAAGCTTGGTTTCGGAATTTTGGCTTCCTTTAGGTCTATACTATGTATATATTAATGTATATAAGGCTAGCGCCTGCTTCAGTTCGAGCTGTACTGACTGTGGGGTTCGGTACGTGTGGTGAACTAGAACACAGAGCCGGCTAAGGGCTTGTACGAGTAGCTGCTGTCATGCTGGCCTGTACACGAGGGCTAACCAACAAGCTTTGCCCGGCTACATAAGCTTACATGCGTTGCTGTATTTTCACAGCAAGCATCTTGGAGTTAGTGTCATGATTGTAACAAAGGCGGTTAGCAATCGATCGACAGATAAACCTGGACAAGCATATTGTTGTGTTTGGAACGCCAGGTCGATACAAGCAGCCGTGTCAACAGACAAACTGCGACCAGGTACAAGCTAATAGATGCCCCCGCTTCATATCATCATCCCACTTACCGTAGTAACTGCGAGCCGGTGAAAACCGATGGCCGTCTGTTCAGCTAGACAACTGGATGTACAACCCCAGCACGGTATATCCCCTGCTCATCTGGCCACCATACGCGCTATAACATGGTCATTGTAGCCTGCGATCTGCCATATTCCACTTCAGTATAGGTATTGGCAATCCTACAGCTTCTCAATGCTACATATCCTTAGCATGTCGCATCCTCTCCGCGATTCATGTGCTACACCAAGGCTGATGCGCTGCCTAAACGCCCAGGCACAGCTTAAAATATCCACCGATGCTGGATGAATTGGGAATGCCAGGAAAATTGAGCTGATCGTGTGTACTTATTGGCCTATGACGATACACATTGATGTGAGGGGAATAAGGCCCAGATGATGCATATTTGCTGCTGATAGATTTCAGGGAACGTCACCGGTCTGTGGGCATGCATAATTAGGCATGTGCGCGCGCAGCTGGGAAACTGTAATGTCGTCTGCCAGCGGCGCCATGGTTGCATTAATGGAGCAGTGTTAGCAGTTGATTATGATGTTGTGGTGGTGAATGCTGTTTGGGGAAATTCTAACCGATCGTACCCGTACTATTTGCCACTGTGCTGATCATTTTTGTTTGGAGGCCTCTGCCTTTAAGGGATAAATATTGATAGTTGCCTCCGCGAAATACAATTGGTGCCGCAACACCTGCGCGTTTCCAAGAAACCTGCCTTTATTTCCTATCACGGGGAGGCGGGGAACTCTAAACCGTTATCTCGCTAATAGCCATATGCGGAAGAGAAAATACCCTGTAACGCCGGGCTGAACGGCTGTATACTTCTTCCGTCTGGCCAGAGCGTTGTGCGCTGTTGCCATGGTAACCGAAACCCACAGCATTGCTCTGCTCAACGAAATTATGCGTTATGAGTATGTGATTCCCATCACAGAATATTTTTAATAAGAAAGCTATTTTCGACATCGAAAAACTTTAAAATTGGAATCTTCATATCAACGCATTTTTTGTCAATAAATTATTTTATTAAAATATTCATTATTTTTCATTTTTGAGGCCTTATGATACATATTATTCGTTACTTTGGGGAAAAATAAAATGAAGTTAATATTTTTGGTGTGCATTTTTAATCATAGCTCGAAGAATTTTCCTAGTATTACCATGTAACCTTTGTTAGAATTTTTAACTTTGATTGAATTTAATTTTAGTAATCCCCCTATATATATATATATATATATATATATATATATATATATACTCAGTGTAAAACTAATAACTAAATATATGATTAAAGTGTTAAGACAATCTTAATTTAAGCGAAACCCCACTCATAATATACTTCGTAAGTTGAAATATTTTATAATATTGACTTTAATCTATATTGGGATTTCCGAAGTAAAAATAGTGAGACTTAGCTCGTCTATAGATTAGGGTTCCAATGGCAGTGACCATGGAGTTTAAGACAGATACTTTCCCCCTCACGTTTATAGTGAATGTTAGCATTAACGGTACCCCTGGTCAGCACACTCTGATTGCTGTTATTAACCCTTCAATATAAACCACGAATGAACTTTGAAGAAGATAAATCTAGTCGGGTAAAGATTTACTAACATATACGAAGCTGTCACGAAACGCTTGAGGTCTAAGAAATAATCCCTTCACCCAACCTCTTTAGGCCCAAGGTGCTCAACTGGCCAAATTATACACGGATTAAGTATGTCTTTGCGTTGGATGCAAGTAATCTGTTGTTTATACACACAGCAACATCTCGGGATCAGCTACGTCATGGCTCATACAAACGCACTTGAAAATCTCGAAATAATGGTTGAAAATGACGACGTATTATACCGAAGTAACTTATCCTGTTGCCACACCAGGTTAAGAAAATAGCGTTCATGGTCAACTGTCATGACTAATATATCATATACAATGTTTACAAGAGGATATGAACTAAATTAGATTTAAAAAATACGCACATGATGCATGGGTAGCAACTAGAGAAAGCTTTTTTACTTAACCAGCCAGATATGTTACTTACGCTTTCTTCTAAACTACACGTAGCTGTTATAGTCATGCAGACAGCCAGGGGGACTGACTGGGTATGAACGTATATTGATCATCATCCTGCTTAAGATCTACTAAGAAATGTACAGTAAAGAGCACGTCTCGTAACTCAAGTCACCATGCAGGGTGCGTAATTTAAAAAATCAGCCAAAAAACTACGATCTGGCAGGATGTCTTTTTTACAGGACCTCCAAAAATTTTGCTCGTTTTATTGTGTCAAATTCTTGACATTTTATTGTTACAGGTGCATGTATTCTTTATAGTCTGGCGTCTTTGTGGTTATGTTTAAGTAAGAAAAAGGACTGCAGATGAAGCACTATAAATTTGATTTGATACTTAACTCACTGATAATTTCTGTTTGATTTATAAGAGGTACATTTCTTTCTTTAAATAATTTTCAAGGAAAAATTGTTTAACAGGGACATAAGCTACAAAAGATTGGGTCCGTAAACGGAGAATTTATTTTTTTAATTTTTTTTTGTGATGACTCTAGCAAATGTTAATAGAAACATGCATAAAATAAATTATTTATGAGAGGAATAATATTTATGAGAAAAATAACCTACAGAATTTATAATGTGGTGGAGGAACCGTTGGAATGCCAGTCAAGGGGTAACGGGACACTGGGGACAAATATGGAAGTTAACTATAAGATCTACCAGGATCCTGGAAAACCTCAACATATTCACCCATTTATTTAAAATTAAATTAACTTTAGACTTAAAAATATTAAAAAATATTAAAAATATAAGAAAAAAGAAAATACAGTAACAAATGCACAAAAGAAAAGAAGTTTCCATTAAAACAAAGTATGTCAAATGAAATGAAAAGATTATTTCTTTTAATTTTTATAGGTGTTAACAATTTTTATGGGATCTTTTTCCTGTGGGACAATGAGTATATGCACCCCCCCCCCCACCACCACCATTACAACCTTTACAATACTATATTATAACCCGCCCCCCCCCCCCATTTCACAAATAAAAAGAATGTTATTTTGACATAAAAGAAATGTAACAATGGCCTGAGGCTCAAATAGTGCCCCTGCAGCCGTGTTTTACTAGAAACTTGTGGCTTCAGTGAAGGACATAACATCCACAGACCTTGGCAAGCCACCATTTAAATTCAAAGTACATGCAAAACACAAGCTGGATTTTTCTTAATCCATTAATAGATTTTAATCATCCTTATGACGTTTTTGTAACTATGGCAGCGAATGAAGATGTAAACTGGACGAATTTAGAACAAAAGGATTAACTGTTTTCGACCATTTCAACTGTTTTCCTGAGTAGATTGTTGTCATGGTTGCGACCTAGAAATATGTTTTTACAACGTTCACACTGGAATCACATGATCAATAATTCTGCCAAATTAGGTAATGGATGGTGCAGCGGTTTCAGAGATAACAGGTAACAGATTTGGAAATGTATAAGAAGACGTGAAATCATAAGATTTTGTGATCAGTAAAATTCCCAGTCTTGCAGCAGAAGCATTTTGTAATAATTCCATTCAATTTAATATTCATTTAATTTTTCTTGCTCCTTTTATATTATTTTTGGGCTAAAGTATTCTCATTTACTGACTTATCTGAAGGTAAGTGAAAAAACATTTTGGATCACAGATCCAAATATATATAAACAGCTCAACAAATGTATATAAACTTATTTATTTTACATGGATTGTACAAATAGTTATTATAACTAATCGTGGCTCTCTCCATGGCTCAGATTTTGGCGTTCGGTAGATTTTATAGGTTGAGGAAACAGGTGAACCCGGAGAAACTCCAGGCCTTGGACGGGCTACTACAACCGTCTCTCATAGCCACGCCGGGGATCGAATTAACCCGGATCGCGAGAGGAGAGAGCCGAACGTTTTACCCCTAAACTGTCAGTCACGTGATGAATATATGTCGACAATATTTCGTAAAGAAAGGAGCAGGGGTTTAAAGTTATTTGGTTAAATGAAGAGTCGGGACGGACGGACGAATTGACAGACGGACGCACGCGGATCATAAATTCTCCACATTGCAAGAGGAGTACACCCCTCAGGCTCCTACACCTAACCCCCTTTGTCGATACACATCCTCAACAGTCGCGCTTCCCTGAAAATAGTTGGGTTCTGGATCCAACACTGATAACATTACTTTATTGAGGGAGTGGGGGGGGGGGAGTAATATTTGTTATACCTAATTGGTATTAGTGGGCCTGCCAAAGTTGATCTTTTTTTCACTTAGAAGCCATTGCTTGTTAATAGCAGGCATCCATGTTAGATCAATCAGCCATAGAGTGAAGAAAAACGTGTGGGTTAATGCCACCTTAAATGTTTACTTTCAAGGTCATTTCCAAGGTCAAACCGAAAAATGGGCCGGCTAAGACACTGCTTAACTTTCAAGGTCATTTCGAATGCCATTTTAATGTCAAACCGTACAAAATTGAACCTGAACCGGTATTGTGTTTCCCCATTAATAAAATCAAGGTGTATTCGGTAACCTTAGGTTCTAGGTTTATGTTTGTGTAAAGCGACACGTACACAAGCCATGTAATACATGATTTCCTACATTTAAATGAATGAAAATACAAATTTAAAAGTGTTTTTTTAACACAGTTATATTTTCACTACTCTGAATGAAGAGATATAGAGAAGAGTGGTGCTTTCCCCAAAGTGTCGTTAACACATTTTGAATTAGGCCTATAACAGAAAAAAAATAGGCGCATTTTATAAATGCTTTATAAAAGCTCAACGAATAACTGACATTTTTCATAATAATGCTGTTTTTGGAGAGAGTTGTGGTCATCATAACACCCTGAATGGACGTTTTGCATTTAAAGGTAATGGGCGCACTGAAAAGTTAAAAATGGCTGGAAATAGGCGCACTGAAAAGTTAAAAATGGCTGGAAATAGGTGCACTGAAAAGTTACAAATGGCTGGAAATAGGCGCACTGAAAAGTTAAAAATGGCTGGAAATAGGCGCACTGAAAAGTTAAAAATGGCTGGAAATAGGCGCACTGAAAAATTAAAAATGGCTGGAAATAGGCGCACTGAAAAGTTAAAAATGGCTGGAAAAAGGCGCACTGAAAAGTTAAAAATGGCTGGAAATAGGCGCACTGAAAAATTAAAAATGGCTGGAAATAGGCGCACTGAATAGTTAAAAATGGCTGGAAATAGGCGCACTGAAAAGTTAAAAATGGCTAGAAATAGGCGCACTGAAAAGTTAAAATGGCTGGAAATAGGCGCACTGAAAAGTTAAAAATGGCTGGAAATAGGCGCACTGAAAAATTAAAAATGGCTGGAAATAGGCGCACTGAAAAGTTAAAAATGGCTGGAAAAAGGCGCACTGAAAAGTTAAAAATGGCTGGAAAGATAGCTGCTAAAATGAAGGAAAGGGCGATTGCTATCATTATATAGTAGTCATCATATATCAATGCTTTAATGGATCATTGTGTGTTTTAAATTCAAATACGATCATTTGATGGAATTTATCACCAACATATGAAACGATGGGGGTTCATAGTATGACATAACCGACAATTTCAGTCTTAGCCGACTTTACCCTATTGTCTTTTGGACGTGTTCAATTTTGTACTTTAATCAACCCAAGCAGAATTTAACAGGCGCTAAAAGGTTATTTGTTAAGCATTTGCCTGCCGCCCATGACCAGTATACCCAATTCACTCCTGGGTCGAATGAGCACAGAGGTGAATCCGGGGGGGGGGGGGGGGGGGGGGGGGAGTCCGGGTCCCCCCTTTTTCAGCCGCCGCAAACTTTAAACTTTTAATAAGGGTTCCAGAATAATTCCCGAACCTAAGCCACCTCGCTCGACAGGCACATACATAAATATAATCCATGGATCAGTTAATGCTTTACTAAAGGGGAATTAGTCAATAAGACAGAGACACAATATATGCCGCATTGAGAGTATCCGGAACTCGACGAAACCAACATTAAAGAGTTTCCTAAATTGTCACTTAATAAAATTTGGACGCCAAAATAATTTGTAAATAATGGTTGCCTTGTTAATTTCCAGATGGTAACCAATATGCCCACTTATGTGATAAAGCAGATCTTTCATTATATTTGATGGTTACATAAACATGATTTTAATAGATGCTCTTTATAGGTTCCACTGTTAATTTTCTTATTTTTTTTGGCGCTGATTGAAGGTGTTTAAATAACTCTAGGTATAAAGGATCTTTAATCCGCGGATGAGTATCAGAAACAGCTACAGCTGTTTATTTTGGCACCTTTTCTTTATATTCTTAATATCCAAAAGTGTTAAAGACACTTCAGGAACGATAAAGGGTGGTTCTATTCAGTGTAGGGGTACGGGGACCCCTTTTCTTCCTGTCTTATATGTATTATACCTTTTTTTACTGATAACACGTTTTGAGGGAATTTTTAATCTAATCCAGATTAATTTTATACATTTGTTACGGATGGTTTAAATTTAATTATACAGTTCGACAATTAACTCGTAGAAATCATTTATGATATACATGTATCAATAAAATTACTTGTATTTTTATCATGATGTCAGTTTAGATGCACACAACGGAAATGTGTTCCAAAGCAAGTACACAATTAAATGTGCTTCAGCTTATTAGTAATTTATCAATTGGACTAGGATAGTCGTGTTGGTATCTGTAGAACCTTTATCTCCTGTTTACCACTTTACGAGGACCTTTTTTTATATACAACATTTTAATGATGAAAACGAAGTGAAAAGTCAAAGTTACTTTCTCACTGTCATTTTCAAGGTTAAACGGAACAAAATTGGACGGGAATGGTAACATATAGCATTTGTTAAATACTACTGATGATCAAAAGGTCACACAGTCCAGCTGAACATCAAAGTTACATCTTTTGGTTGCAAACATACCAAACACTGACACGTAATGTAGGAGGCAACATATGTATACCGTATATGACTGTATATCTTCTGTTGGTATCTAGGTGAGGCGGCAGATTCTTAAATTAGTAATAATCCTAGCCTGAAGTATACGTTCCATCTCACTATACCAAGCTCTCGCCATGTACAACGGGACAAGGACACAGGTGCCCTATGTCTATCTCTTCCTATAGATATATATTTGTGTAGCTGACTAATTATGTACCTTACTTATTCCTGATTATGGTACCTCTTTCAATATTACTTCAAAAGGATTACAGCTCCATTTTCGTAATGCAGCCATTGTATCCTTGCCAACGCATATCATCAGCAAGCACCTTCATGATACTTTTACAAGGAGTTAATAAATTAAAGCTCCATTTTCCTAATGCAACTGTTGTATATATATCCTCACTAAATCATCAGCAGGCACCTTGATGTTTCTTTTACAAGGAGGGTATTAAAAAAAGGGGTATATTATCCTTATGCAACTTTAGTATCCTAACCAACGCATTTCATCAGCAGGCAGCTTAATTGTACATCGATGTCATGTTCACACGGTGTTAATTGATTACAGCTCATAACAGCATCGAGGTTTGTATATCAACATTTTAACAGATTATATTAGGGTCTTTCATCTAAAATAAACACAAAATCTTGCATAAACAGCATTCAGGTCGACCAATAATCAAGGCAAGAAAAATGGTACATGGTATATTACCAAATCTGCGACATGATATATTTGAACTAAATAATAAAATGAATAGCTTTTGAGGTCAATATCAGTCAAATTACCAAATTAATATTATTATTATTTGTAATTATGACTGTCATCATATTTGCACATGACTTAACTGTTTTCATACACCTGGGACTTTAATTAAAGTTATTAAGAAATGAGCCTAGCATGCAATCGATTAATCAGTCATAGATATTCAATAATAAATATTATTATTGACATACATTATGTCATTATATTTTATCATATATTTATTCTTAACACTATAGTCTGCATAACAGCATGTACAAGCTAGTGTTTTTTAGATTCTCTCTCAAAAGAGTATACAGATGATTATACACTAATAAGCACTTTCAGACATAAAACAAAAGCAGAATGTGTCCATTTGAGAATTAATCTGCTTCTTGGAAACAAGATCGAAAGAAAATATCTTGATATCACTACAAAGTAAGGAGTATAACAACTTAATATTGTTCAAGAAGCTGCAGTAAAGTTGTCAATACATGTTAACACTGAGAACAAACTGACATCAAAAGCGAAACAAGGTAGCCGTGTCATTGTCACCAGCGCCCCCTGGTGGCCACAGTCGTATAGAAAACAATAGGTTTCTTATGTGACCCATGCATGATAAAATGACCAAGTCTGCAGTCCATGCATTCAGACATCACAGAGAAGAGTGAGAGAAAAACACTCAAACCCACAGACAGGAAGATCAGAGTATGTACAGTGCAGATACAGGGTTACAAATTCAGTGAAATCAACGTCCTATGTGATGAATTATCTACATTTTTTATTAATTGTTAGTTTATCAGTTTACAATACTCAATTTACAGTTGCAATCAACAAAATAATTGGATATTATGGACATCTTGAATGGAAGAAAGTGGCCTTTTATACCAAACAAGGAAAACACCGAAATGAAAAATTGCCCTTAAAATGACTTTCACATCCAAATTTCGTGATGGCATCCTCCCACAGCTTTTTCACCTCCCAACACTGCAGATCCCACATGGATGCCTGCTATTAACAAGCGGTGCCTTAAAAAATAATTACAGAGGACTTTTCAGAGTTTGGATGGCCTACTATATACCCAATTCCAAGGATATGTGTGACTATTGGGGTGGGATTCGCCCCTGCCGAATTTAACAATTTGTTCTTTGTTAAGTTTACTGCTAAATGCTACCCTTCATTTCATCATATTATATACGTCATCTGGGTGATCACGTACTCGTCCGCCAGTTCTAAGCTCGTTAAACTCAATTGTCAAGTCTAAATTGAACGATTAAACTTAAGAGATCCAAGACAAAAAGACACGATATAAATATAACATATTTTTATTGACAGAATAGGTGATCAAAAGGCCGGGTAATCTCTACATAAACGAAGTGAATGCCAGCCTTGAATGTCTGTTGCCGAGCGTCGCTTTTATACTCACGTCATATGTTTAATTGTAAGACAACTGGCGAAATTGAGTTTTAATATGTTCCGATATATTTGGTAGCTATTATATGCGGCTATATTCACTATATTTATATATATATATATATATATATATATATATATATGTGTGTATATATATATATACGTATGTATATATATATATATATATATATATATATATATATATATATTTTTATATATACAGTCACTAGAAGCTTCGCTTTTTTCAGAAATTACAAATAATTGAGTAAGCGAGGCCAAGAAGCAGGGTGGGTTTGGTCTCGGGTGTTAGATTTTATGCAAGAGTGGAAGAGCTATAATCTGAATATTGACACGAAATACATAAATAAATGAGTAAACTGACAGCACGATTTTGACATTGCACAAGCACCTTGGGCAGCTGGTAATGTAAAATAAAGTCAAACAAAACCAATACAAAATTGTACACAATTTTACACAAAATTTTAAGGGTAAAAACATGAAAATCGTGAGTTTTAATTAGAGAATAAGGAAGTATACAACTTCCGACGAGCCTCTGTGAGGTTTACAAGAAATTTCCCGTGGTATGGCGCTAATGTCTAGTCCCACACAGGTTTTGTGCTCAATTGCGTGAGGACCGAGACCTGATTAACAGTTATAAAAGAACTTGAGAACTACGATAAAGGAAACAATATGTGGCGCCACACACTGAGTATACATGTAAAGAGAACTTTTGAACTGTAATAATTCCTAGATTCACAACTGTGTCCAAGGTGGTCCTGATCAAGTGATCAGGTTTACATTTTAAAACTTTGCGCGGTACCTTATACCTATGACAGCAGTTATATTGGCCTCTCACCAATTACATTCTGAATGGCATTATTATTATTTTTAATACATTAGCATTTACATAGAGTGGATCAATTAGAGTGAAATTTCAACCTTGTCCGTTACAATTTTTAAGAAATAGTTTTGATTCAAAAACTCCACGAAAATAGTTCGCATAGACATGACTGAACACAACTTTAGAATTAAAGACAAAAAAATTATTTTAATGACATAATCAAAATCGATCATTAGACAAATTACAAATATATGGCAACCCATTTAAACATTTTAAATGTATTTTCTTTTTAATAGACTGATTATAGTGACCTTTAATTTTAAGTTTATGAATTAACGAGTTACATATATTATTAAAATGTTATTGCACATGCAATGCATGCAGAATATTTGTTCAGCAACCTTTCTCATTAACAAGAAGCTCGACTTCACTGTATTAACTACTAGTAATGTTTCCACCCTATAGGCCGCCTGATAAAGGCCACCTTTACGTAATTATGAATATATATTCAATATACAGAGATGTTTCACCGTTGACTGTCACTTTAACATTTTAACTTTAAAAACGTTCTTGGTCCAACATTCAAGCTTTTATGATTTTTGCCTGGAACGAAACATAAATGCATGAATATCAGCCTAAAACTTATAATATTATAAAAGTATAATCTGATAAAATTGGAACCATTGATTCCCTGCTGGTTTTAAAGTCGCCCTAGAGCTGATGCTCTGCCTGAGCAAAATCTCTTGATCTCAATCTTCTCTATTCTTGTATAATTTCTTTCTTGGTTAAAGTGAGTTTGTATATGTAAGTTCGTGTATTCATATATATATATATATATATATATATATATATATATATATATATATATATATATACATAGACTGTGCTTGGTATAAAAAGAATCGATTCGTGTCCTGTTTAGTAATAGACACTGCGTTTATGTATAATATTACATCTTCACAAGGTCACAGGTCATATGTTAACATTAACTATAGAATTATCTGTTATGACACTGGGCTACACATTTATGTTGTTAGTAGAAAATGTACAAATAAATAAATATGATATAGCATACTGTAAAATGAAGTTATGGTGAAGAGGATAAGGTTTTAATGAAATTTATATGATTTAAACAATCTCACAATACATTCACATTTATACACCACACGCATGCATGCATACATATATATAACAAACAAGCATTGAAACAATGTGTTCGTCACTGTCGGTTTACGAATTTGCCGAGATTTTATGCAGTGACAATGAGTAACAGCTGGGAACGATCGTACAAATCAATATAACCATCATCATATAATGAACCACGGCAATGCCAGCGGTAACAATCGGTTACTTCAGCAATATTTGAAGAGTGAAAGTTACATGCAGTAAAACTTTAAAAAAAAACACACACACACTGAACGATACCAGCATCGTCTCTCTCTCTCTCTCTCTCTCTCTATATATATATATATATATATATATATATATATATATATATGCATGAATACGGAGAGGTGCATGTACGTGTGTTAACAGCGAGAGGTTTTCATGCTCAGAAGAATGAATGTCATAAGCCATGAGCACGTCAGTTATACTTGAATGGTTGAGCCGGAGTACAAAAAACACAGAAATTAGCAATTTTAAATTTAATTTTATTTTTGCTTACCTTTCCTCTTATCTTTACATCTTATATTTGCTTACCGTTCGTCTAATCTATACATCATTTATTCCCTTTATTCTACCTTACAAATCCGGTATACATCTTATAAAGCAGCATCATGCAAAATATTTTTCTTCTCGTCCTGATTATAGCCCCTGCTCGCTGTACATGGTGTGGTATGCGTCTTACGCGACAATCCCTGCTCTTTGCAGACTCCTAGTTTTGTCCCAATAGTCATTTAAAAACAATAACCCATGCACACCCAAATGGCTGGTTAATGTTTAGATGGATATATGTATATCTGATTCAACACCTGTATGTGGACAAGACGGGTTTAGATTTCTCCAACCATTTTTATGTTTATTTTCTTTATGAACTATGACAACTATTTAACCACTCTTAGCAGGACAGAAACCATGGCTGTCAGACACGGGCAGTTAAAGCTTTATGTCCAGACAGATCCGGGCGGGATTTCTCATGTGACCTCAATACAAGTCAGTGTGACCTAATTTCTCCGCATTACGGGGCATAGACACAGGTTTTAGTGGGCCTGTGTCAGAGGCTCAGGAATTCCAGAACTAGACAGAAGCCTCAAGGGCATGGATTATAAACATTCTAACATTTTATTATAGACAGGGTGTGGTGAAAGATCCTGGGAAACCCCAAATCAAGTCATTAAGGTCTTTTATCTTTTGTAGTACATGTATTTCCAAATTCAGCTTAGGGTGGTGACCCATGGGCCACTAATTTTCTCTTCAGTGTCTATAATGACAACGATTTCATAAATATATTCATTTTATACATTAACTGTACACGGCACTGATGACACAGGTTGTGTTCCAACTGGTTGTATTCAGCAATCTGTTTCATATTGAAAGTAATTTTATACCGCACAGTGAAAGTGCTGGTGGCGGGATGTGTGAATATACGGGACGCATCCGTATATCCTCTTTGCTCCCGTGATGTGGTCCGGGTAGAATTTGTTGATATATTGCAAAGCTGTAATTCATATAAATTTAAATCTAGCAGAACGTTATACTTCACAGAACGACCAATTATAGGCGATCATTATAGCACGTGATATGACATCGAGATGAAGTTGATCATGCTAGACAATTTACGTCAGTAAAGCGGTTCTTTCACCAAGATGCTATATGTACACCACTTTTACATTAGATGTAGGCCTATTATAAACTTTATAAACGTTGCACGATTCATGTGGAATTGCTTTACTGACGTACATTGTCTCCCATGATCAACTGCTTTCACCGTTAAACGTAATCTATGAAATATCGACTGACCATCTGCCGACAAATCCTATTTATGTCTTTTTATTCATATCTAGACAGGGATACTTTCGGATGCACGCATATCCAATAGATGTAACAAAATCTTCCATTGATCCGCAGCCATCACCTTTTATGAAATTTAAAGTTCCAGGTGTTCTGGAACTATCTTAGTTTTTTTACATCAACCAGGATTAAACATATATTGCAAAGATGAGAAATAATGGTTAAAACGTTATAATTATATAGACAAAACATTCTCAGCTACTGCTTCACATGGTATAGAACATTTCACTATCAGATAATCAGCCATAATTCTCCCAAAATAAAAACACAGGAAGTACAAATGTTTTACCAGTCTGAATATTACTGATCATCTATGAAGAGTTTTGTCTCAACAATTACAACTTGAACACACATTAATCCCGTCATTATAATCAATAATCCGTTAGAGGGGTTTGGTTAGTCAAAAGTGAAAATATCCAAGTTTCTATTTAAATGAATACGAATTTAAGTTTAGAGGTAACAAAATTCCAACAGGAAATACTTGTATGAAAACCGTACAAAGCAATACCATTTGTAAAACCTGTGGCTGCAACAAACGAATACCAAGGAATGGCCAGTAAGTTTTTATTCAGAGAAACTCTTTCCTAAGTGAATACTTGCATAAACTATAAATTAATAAAAAATAATTGTAGATTACCCCTGGACTTACTAAATATTATAATACTCTTGGTCCCCTAGAAGGGGACACTATATACATATAATATAGGGTAATATGTTCAGCCTTAATTATCCTATTTTAGTCTAATTTTATTTTAAGCTGACCTCCTTCCTTAACTTCTCAACGAAAACCCCAGTGAATGGGAACGCCAAATTGCATCTTGGTCAATAGTCTGTCAAAATTAACCTTTCTTCCGTACAATCAATTCTGTTGAAGTTGATATTTTTAGGTGATATTTTATTTATTGTGATAAAAATTTAAATTAAACACTAAAGTTTCTCTCTCCGTAAACTCCTCAGACTGAATCCTATTTTGTCCGTAACCAAACTACCTTGGGCTGCATTTCAATTCCTTTCCAGAAGGGAAGCTGTCCTATAGCCGTGACTTTTGACTACTATTGCATGAATATCTGTATTTAAGTCACCCCTATACCCAGATAGAATAAGATCGAAATAGGGCATATTTCATTGTTATATTACCTGCATAGTTAACATTGTCTACATTCCTGCAAATGTGCCTATTTTTGTCTGTAATATTACACATATCTCTTTGCAAGACGTAGAAAACTGTACACATTATTGGACGTATTCCTTCTATAGCGACCCCACCTGTAACAAATCTTCCGGAATCCCTATCCAATGTAATCCTTATTTGTTTTCATCCTCTTAGAATATGATGACTAAATGTCAATTTGTTAAAATAAATGTTACAAGATCCCAAGGTTGCAAATTACCTTGCCCTTCATCTGGTGTATCAGTGATGTTAGTATACGGTTACTGCATGTAATTCTTGTCAAGTTATGACGCTAAAATCATTAAAGGAAGATCGGCTCTGTGACCTTGAAAAAGGCACCAAAGTCATTCATATTCGGATGTGGCCTAGCTCTTTCTGTGGTGAACAAATTAAATGAGTATGGTGATTGTATGTAAATTTGTTTTCCAGTTATTCCATTGACACCATTTCGGGCGAAAGGACAGACGGACGGACGGACGCTCGAAATTTTTACATCCCCCGCCGAAGGCGCCTTAGGTGACAAGTTCGGTGTCAAGGCTTCGGTGTAATCGAGTCGCAAGTGACCAGGAACTTGATATTTGGTTTACGTGACTCGACAATCTCCCGTTGGTTGACCAGGAGGGTGCGACGACCCTGGTCTCGATTGAGAATGAGTTCCTCCTTGGTCATGTACATGACTTCCGCGATCTCCCTGTGGAACCAGTTGTCTCCTGGCGTAGAATCGACACTGTGTGCACTAAATGATGACCCACATCCCCTCTTACGAAGACTCCCCTCAGTCTCACCTTCATATGGGTTGTCACTTGCAGTCTGATCATAATGACTTCATGTGGTTTACCACCCCTAATATTCTGATCATAATGACTTCATGTGGTATACCACCCCTAACTTTTTGCCTACGGCATTTTGTTTAAATGTGGCTTCTAATGATGTCTTTTTTTTCTTCATATGTCCTTTAATCTCCGCTTTTCGGACAACCGCTTCACAACCGCTTCTTTGTGGTCGGACTATCTTTCAAGAGCTTTCCCGTCTAAAACAACTGGACCCCCTTTTAAAATTTCATTTACCAAGCATTGGAAGCACTACAATTTTACTTTAACATCATGTCATACACAAGGACTTTTTTTTTTAAATGTACAGTACTTTAGATGTGAACCGAGTTTTTAAGGCAGCATTTATTGTACTAACGTGATATTTTACCAATAAATCATTAACTCCTAGCGGGTAATTCGTACACTCTATACTTAAATTCTTATACTCAAACGGATACGTCACTATAAGGAAGCGTCTGCGCTGATGGTATTCTGTCCAGCATAGTGTAACCCATGAACATACCGCTAGATGGCAGTAAACACAGCAGTTCCGCACTCTCAACTTTGCTTGTCATGCTTGTCATTTCATTTGAAGGAACAGCTGATTGTGTTAACAAAGAAATATAATTAGCAGCTGCCTGAAAATACATATAAGCATCACCAGATGTTCTAAATAAATATCACGATAGAAGGCTCTAGTATAAACTGTTTATTATTTATCATAACTGTTTTAACATATCATAGAATTAACATACTTTTAGATCAGTCATGAGAGGGTTCCCCTGATTTCGATTTCTGGGTTTGGTAATTCGCGAGTTTCACGAACCTAAAATATGTCAACAATAAACTAAATGCATAAACAGTAGTGGTGGGCCGATCATCGAATTTTTTCGAAAGTCAGTCGGTTTGCTGCCACTTTCAAGCGCTCGATTACGAAAGCCAACTATCGATTACATCATACTCATGACTGTTTTTACCAGAATGTCTTTAAGTTAAAGGCAAAAATTACTCTTCCATTTTTTACAACATTCCGCGCTTCATATAATGAGTCTGTGTTCCCGAATAACCTCCATGTATAACTGAGTATGACACGGGAGATGAGACAACGGAGGACTTGTGAAACCTCTGTGAACTGGCAGGGAGCTGCAGAATTAGCGGAGAGTTTTCTAAAGAGATGTTCATTGCAAAATATGGGCGGTATGGCGTTAAAATGCTCCATATATTCTCCAGGTCTATGCCAATTTTGCAAGATTCTCTTAGAAATATTCTCCTCAACTGATATCAGGTGCCGCTGCGGCATGAGCAATTATATTTATAGCTTTCAATTACTTATTTTTTAATTTTTACCAAAAATTAAATTTGCCTGTTATTTTTCTGGCAGGCCTATTAAACCAGTATGCATGTCGGCAGTCATTATAATTGTTATAAAATGAAAGTCCTGGTGGTGAAGTTAAAATGATACGCGGGAGTATTCATGAGGGCCAGCAAGTAGATGTCCTGGACTGTGGTTTTATTCTTGATTACTATAATTAATTAAAATGAAACTTTGAATAGCATATCTTAGTGATAAAAGGAAAATATAAAAAAGGCAAAAACTTCTTTCTTTTCGTCGGGTAGAATTACTAAGACATGCCGGCTGGGTTAAGAGAGCTCTCACAGTTTCACAGATAATTGCACATTTCTTTATATTTGTCTGAACCGATTAATAATCGATCATCGATAGGTTTGCCCAAACCGATGATCGATTATGAAAAAGGAACCGACTCCCACCACTAATAAACAGCAGTATGTTTAGGCGATAGGCTACAAAGCTACAGTAACTTTTTTATGTTTATACAAAATGCATAAACAGCAGTATGTTTAGGCGATGGGCTACAGTAACTTTTTTATGTTTATAAAAAATGCATAAACAGCAGTATGTTCAAGCGATAGGCTACAAAGCTACAGTAACTTTTGTATGTTTATACAAAATGCATAAACAGCAGTATGTTTAGGCGATGGGCTACAAAGCTACAGTAACTTTTTTTCTGTTTATACAAAATGCATAAACAGCAGTATGTTTAGGCGATGGGCTACAGTAACTTTTTTTATGTTTATACAAAATGCATAAACAGCAGTATGTTTAGGCGATAGGCTACAAAGCTACAGTAACTTTTTTATGTTTATACAAAATGCATAAACAGCAGTATGTTTAGGCGATAGGCTACAAAGCTACAGTAACTTTTTTTATGTTTATACAAAATGCATAAACAGCAGTATGTTTAGGCGATGGGCTACAGTAACTTTTTTATGTTAATACAAAATGCATAAACAGCAGTATGTTTAGGCGATAGGCTACAAAGCTACAGTAACTTTTTTATGTTTATACAAAATGCATAAACAGAAGTATGTTTAGGCGATGGGCTACAAAGCTACAGTAACTTTTTTATGTTTATACAAAATGCAAAAACAGCAGTATGTTTAGGCGATAGGCTACAAAGCTACAGTAACTTTTTTTATGTTTATACAAAATGCATAAACAGCAGTATGTTTAGGCGATGGGCTACAAAGCTACAGTAACTTTTTTATGTTTATACAAAATGCATAAACAGCAGTATGTTTAGGCGATAGGCTACAAAGCTACAGTAACTTTTTTATGTTTATACAAAATGCATAAACAGCAGTATGTTTAGGCGATGGGCTACAAAGCTGCAGTAACATTTTTATGTTTATTCAAAATGCATAAACAGCAGTATGTTTAGGCGATGGGCTACAGTAACTTTTTTATATTTATACAAAATGCATAAACAGCAGTATGTTTAGGCGATAGGCTACAAAGCTAAAGTAACTTTTTTATGTTTATACAAAATGCATAAACAGCAGTATGTTTAGGCGATGGGCTACAAAGCTACAGTAACTTTTTTATGTTTATACAAAATGCATAAACAGCAGTATGTTTAGGCGATGGGCTACAAAGCTACAGTAACTTCTTTATGTTTATACAAAATGCATAAACAGCAATATGTTTAGGCCAAGATTCACCCAAGTAGTAACTTAAGTTTGTATATTTATTTAAAATGAATAAACAGCAGTTCGTTTAGGTGAAGATATACTCAATAGTATCTTTGTATATTTATACGAAATGAATAAACAGCTGTACGTTTAGACTAAGATTTACTAGGGTAGCAATTTTTGTATGTTTAAAAAATGCAAACAGCAGTTTTTACTTACCAGACTTACTCAGGTAATAAATGTTGTATGAACGTTCTGCTTTGTTAACCCAGAGGTACATCACCGACAGACCGCTAAGAAAAATTTCCTTTTTAAATAACACTTATTCAACGTGTTCAATCCTGTTTACTTTTGCTTAATATGACTTGAAAAGACACATTATTCACACATGGATGAAAAATATTTTATATGTTGGTACAATTGTCAGGGAAACGGGAGAAAGCCAAGGTCAAGATAAAAAAATGAATGACGTAATAAACACCAGGGATGAGCAGGAAACTGTGTTTAACATTTTAAAGGATATAGATCATTAGCGCGAAATTAAGTCGCGGTGAAAAAAATAATGCATATGTTAAAACTTAGTAACATGCTAAGTGAATGACAATGTGAATGACATGCCCTGCCACACGCGAGAGGGCTGAAATTGACGGGACGAGACATTCAGCGCCCCCTGTCTCCGTTTAGCTGAACATTTTCCATATCAACCATACACAAGACTAAAGCAGTGCCTCGGGCAACGAAGAAATGCCGTTATCGTAGTTAAAAACGTGCCGTTTATTTATGCAAATATCAGAAAATTAAACTAAGGTATGCGGGGACGTAAGTACCAGATATCCACCTCGCTCGTCAGACATGACGTGTATGGCAGGACGAATTAATACGTTAATATCTGATGCCCACTTCCCTCGTCAGACAGTGTATGGCAGGACGAATTAATACGTTAATATCTGATGTCCACTTCGCTCGTCAGACAGTGTATGGCAGGACGAATTAATACGTTAATATCTGATGTCCACCTGCTCGTCAGAGAGTGTTTGGCAAGACGAATTAATACGTTAATATCTGATGTTCACCTTACTCGTCAGACAGACGTGTATGGCAGTACGAATTAATACGTTAATATCTGATGGCCACTTCGCTCGTCAGACAGTGTATGGCATGACGAATTAATACGTTAATATCTGATGTCCAATTCGCTTGTCAGACAGTGTATGGCAGGACGAATTAATACGTTAATATCTGATGTCCACTTCGCTCGTCAGACAGTGTATGGCATGACGAATTAATACGTTAATATCTGATGTTCACCTTACTCGTCAGACAGACGTGTATGGCATGACGAATTAATACGTTAATATCTGATGTCCACTTCGCTCGTCAGACAGTGTATGGCATGACGAATTAATACGTTAATATCTGATGTCCAATTCGCTTGTCAGACAGTGTATGGCATGACGAATTAATACGTTAATATCTGATGTCCAATTCGCTTGTCAGAGAGTGTATGGCATGACGAATTAATACGTTAATATCTGATGTCCACCTGCTCGTCAGACAGTGTATGGCAGGACGAATTAATACGTTAATATCTGATGGCCACTTCGCTCGTCAGACAGTGTATGGCATGACGAATTAATACGTTAATATCTGATGTCCAATTCGCTTGTCAGACAGTGTATGGCAGGACGAATTAATACGTTAATATCTGATGTCCACTTCGCTCGTCAGACAGTGTATGGCATGACGAATTAATACGTTAATATCTGATGTCCACCTGCTCGTCAGACAGTGTATGGCAGGACGAATTAATACGTTAATATCTGATGTCCAATTCGCTTGTCAGAGAGTGTATGGCATGACGAATTAATACGTTAATATCTGATGTTCACCTTACTCGTCAGACAGACGTGTATGGCAGGACGAATTAATACGTTAATGTCTGATGGCCACTTCGCTCGTCAGACAGTGTATGGCATGACGAATTAATACGTTAATATCTGATGTCCAATTCGCTTGTCAGACAGTGTATGGCAGGACGAATTAATACGTTAATATCTGATGTTCACCTTACTCGTCAGACAGACGTGTATGGCAGGACGAATTAATACGTTAATATCTGATGGCCACTTCGCTCGTCAGACAGTGTATGGCATGACGAATTAATACGTTAATATCTGATGTCCAATTCGCTTGTCAGAGAGTGTATGGCATGACGAATTAATACGTTAATATCTGATGTCCACCTGCTCGTCAGACAGTGTATGGCAAGACGAATTAATACGTTAATATCTGATGTTCACCTTACTCGTCAGACAGACGTGTATGGCAGGACGAATTAATACGTTAATATCTGATGGCCACTTCGCTCGTCAGACAGTGTATGGCATGACGAATTAATACGTTAATATCTGATGTCCAATTCGCTTGTCAGACAGTGTATGGCAGGACGAATTAATACGTTAATATCTGATGTTCACCTTACTCGTCAGACAGACGTGTATGGCAGGACGAATTAATACGTTAATATCTGATGGCCACTTCGCTCGTCAGACAGTGTATGGCATGACGAATTAATACGTTAATATCTGATGTCCAATTCGCTTGTCAGAGAGTGTATGGCATGACGAATTAATACGTTAATATCTGATGTCCACCTGCTCGTCAGACAGTGTATGGCAAGACGAATTAATACGTTAATATCTGATGTTCACCTTACTCGTCAGACAGACGTGTATGGCAGGACGAATTAATACGTTAATATCTGATGGCCACTTCGCTCGTCAGACAGTGTATGGCATGACGAATTAATACGTTAATATCTGATGTCCAATTCGCTTGTCAGACAGTGTATGGCAGGACGAATTAATACGTTAATATCTGATGTCCACTTCGCTCGTCAGACAGTGTATGGCATGACGAATTAATACGTTAATATCTGATGTCCACTTTACTCGTCAGATTTATGCAATAATTGTATTGTCACTTGTAGCATAAGCAACCAATGGCGCGCAGTAGCCATCTTGGGAATAAACGCAGTACGTCTGATTTCTAATTCTGTGGCCCATTAAGACACATCTAGGGACGTTTCACGGTGTCGGAAGCCTAGGACGAAGCCGGAGCCAATAAATTCACATCAGCTGAGACCGAACTGGGGTGCCTCTGACGCTTACCAGGATTTTTTTCAGCGCTTTCGGCAGAAGATGGAGTTCACGTTCAAGGGCCCACAAGCTAAATCTGAGAAACGGGTCATGCCGGCTGGCTCGGAATATGGATCGGTCAGGAATGTAGGGAAATTTACAAAACGCTGGTGGTCATAGGGGGAACAAGACGATGCAGACTTAATTATACAGAAACTTGAGGGGTACATAATGCCTCGTAAGAACAAAAGGATCGTTTGATTCAAAGCACAGCAGACAAAGCAACAAGAAGAGTTTTGATAATTTCGTTACGGACTTGAAATTGGTTGTCATAGACTGTGATTTTACATATTCGGATGATATCCTGATAGAGATGATTATTAATGGCGTGCTCCTTAAGAAAGTTCAGGAAAGGTTACTTGACCAGGGCAAAGAACTGCCATTAAGTAAGGCCATTCAGATAAAACGCCAATTTGAACTCTCTCAGTCACACTTAAAATGATGAGAGGTCAGAAAATTCTAAACATTAGATCCCAGAAGCCCCGATAACCTTGAGCATGCGTACTTGACAGGGACACAAACACAAGCTAGGGCCAGAACCACAGGTAGTGACTATCTCAACATAAGCGTGGCAGATCTTGCAGAACTCATATGATTGGGATAAGTGTCCGGCAGAGGGGACATTCTACATATACTGTAAGAAGCCATGTCATTAGTTAAAGGTATGTCCCAAAGACTCTGAAATTATAACTCTGTAGAACTGTCACCAGGAAACAATTGTTACAGAGGATGACGTGTTGCATATCAGCGCAACCCGAGACACATCCTCAGATGCCACGGTCAACAGAGTGTCATATATGATAAGTGGACAAACTGTCACAAGGAAAAAATTGTTAAAAAGGTGACGTGTTGCATATCAGCGCAACCAAAGACACATCCTCAGAAGCCACGGTCAACAGAGTGTCATAGGGTAAGTGGACAATCCCTCTTTAGAAAAGCAGTGCATCTGTTCCATGCTGGTTAAAACCAAAGCCAAATGCTGGATACTGACTTAAGTCAGGATGGATCCATACTTGTAACTGACGAAGCCAAGAGGCAAAAGTCGCACAGAACCTTTAGTCATATAGCAATCACATGCTTGAAATGGAGCGGAATGTAAAAGACAGAATGGGTGACTTAATGTCCGTATCAGTCCTAATTTTTGCTAATAAAACTGAATGAACATTAATCTTACCTGATAACGTTTAATACGCCTGCAGCGCAGGCAGGTACCGGTGACTGCGGCTGCTATTTGGCATCCGATCAGGGCTTGTAGGTTATGAGCGCATCATGGACAAGATATGATAATGGACATAGACGGAGCTTTTGCCATCGTAGAAGATATTCTAATAGCAGGCAAAGACATTCAAAACCGTGATGAGATTCTCAAATCACAACTTGAAACTATATTTTGAAAATGCGAAAGCTCAACGCCAGTCCTGAACCAATTTCATCTGAGCATGTTCACAAGAAAAATCCTGAATGAAAACTGCAAGGCTATCACGAAAAATATCATTAAAATAGCTTGATATTTGTTCGGGATACTTATGTGGAGCGTGCTGAGCTGTTTATGAGTGTTAACGCAATCGATCAAGATAAAAATGTACCTCAGTTATATTGGGTCAAAGACCTGATTTGCTACGTAAATTGTTGGCTCCAAGAGTATACCGCCTGCACAGTTATGTAGTCGGGCAGACCAGTGCAGAATACCTCAGTTAGTGATACAAGCACCAATTTTGGTATGTGTATTCCCTAGGTTTTTCATAGAAAACAAAGATTTCAAGATGGCGGCCCTTTTTCAAAATGCTTTGAGATAGGACTTTAGGTAACAAAACATGACTTTTTGTCCAATTTTAATGATTTTTTATCGATTCCTAGAATTTAGGGCATGCTGAATCCAATTCCAACCGGATAAAACCTCGAATTCGCTATGTTTAAGGTAAACATGTCGAGTTTATACCTCATTTCTATTATACCTTCTACATTTTGCTTTGTTGCACGCTTAAAATATCAGTTGTAGTTTGAATATCATTTCTTTGTTAATTAATGCATCCTGCTAAAAGTTGAGGCATTGGGCATGACCCAAAGAAAGCTTTAAACTTTGCCGAAACACGCCCCCTTGCCACCAAAATCTCCCCGCAGGTAGATTCTGGCCTTGACGCTGTCCCCGCATCAACTCGTCCGTAACGAAATTTCGCCCTTATTTCTTCCAGTTTCTCGAAACCACTCATGGGACTGCCATTTGACAAACATACTAAATTCTAGATATGATAGGTCGAAACAATTGGTATACATTTAACATTTAATTGATTAAAGTATAAAAAATACTGTCATGATTTTAATTGAAACTTATTTTTTTTATTATTTTATCATACATGTACTTGTAGTATCTACAACAGCATATCATTTGGTATGCCATCTGTAGTTTACATAAAATATATTTACGCCATTTAAATTATAAAGAAACATGCAACAACAATTCAATGAAGAGGACTTTTTTTATAAAAAGAAGGTTGAAGAAAAAATCAACTTATACAATTTTTTTCTGTATCTGAATTCTTCACTCATCATGTTCACGTTCAACAAGGGAGCCTATATTGAAAATGTACCATGTGAACAGGTACTGATATGGGAAAATTCTAGTTCAGAAATGAATCACATATTAAGTATACACATACAAAGCGAAAACTAAAAAGCAAGTGAAAAAATAATGTGCAGCAATCGAGATATTGTGAACGAATTAAGAAAATATTAAATCTTACTTTCTAATGGAGATTACTCATATTGTAAATTCAATAACACGGCAACACCATCATTGTTGATTATTACAGCATTTGTACTAACTTACATAAACACAGGGTTAAAAGTTTAGGGGCCAACATGCATGACAGCCCCTTGTGTTTTTTTTTTTTTTTTCCTTTTTTGTTTTGCATGATTCTGTACTTTGTTAAGAAACTAGTCGCCTTGATGTACATTTCATTTACTATCATGAACTCATTTGATTAAGTAATCAAAACATATATAATCAATGTGAAAACAATACGGCAATGAATGGTGTGTTCAAAGGTTGTTTTTACATTTGGATGACTTACTCCTAGTGCAAAAAAATAAACACAGATTTGAATTTGGTTTCTCGGTCTCAACAAATTATGAATGACCGGTGAAGCAGACACTAGATTGAAAGCATCAGTATTTTCATGTAAACAATCCCTGACCACAAACTTCTGAAGTTAATTCATTCGCAGTCATCATATTATGGGTCAATTTCAACACATGAGGTATTTTGGAGGTGATCCAGATGAAGAAAAAAAATAGATTTGACCAAATGAAAATTACTGTTATTTCAAGAAATAACACCCAGGCATCATTCGCATAAAGGTCTGGTGGCCCTTGATAAATAAAGACTTGTAGAGTACAGTTAGTTGCCAATGTATACAAGCTGCACCCACTACAACTCCACTTCATCCGTGGTTTTGACGAACGCAAAAATGGCAGAGAATCCAAATAGACCTCGCTGGGCCCGTTCAGGGCCACATGTTCCTAATTATAGTGGATGTACATTCTAAATGGCCTAAAACTAAAAGTTTTCCAAACGAATTCACCAACCTCAAAAACGGCAATCGAAACGCTGAGAGACATGTTTAGTCGAAACGACTTACCAGAACAGATCGTTTCAGATAATGGGCCACAATTTGTTTCATCAGAGTTTCAGGCTTTTGTGCAAAGCATCGACATTCTGCATATAACAACAGCACTTTATCGTCCACTAATGGCTTGGCCGAAAGGTTCGTCCGAACTTTAAAGCATCGACTGAAAGCAAACCAAGGCTCCTGATTTCTTAGACTCGCAAAACACCTTTCATGTATGGCAACACGCCTCACGCAACAACTGAAGAATCCCTGGATGTTTTGTTTTGGGGGAACCCTTACGTCCTATAGGCTGGATCTGGCTAAACCTGCTAAGGTGGGAGAGAGACAGTTTACACAGTCAATGCAAGTGTTAGGGAAGGAAAAGTCATTTGGACCAGGTGATAAAGTATGGGCTCGTAATTACAGAGGTCCTGAGAAATGGAAAACTGATGTAATTGTACACAAAACAGGTCCAGTCTCATACACAGTATCAACCAAAACACTGGGTATATGGAGAAGCCATGCTGGGCAGTTAACAACCCAAGTAGAACCACCTGTAGAAACAAAATGCAGTTACCACCTGTACCATTACAACCAGAACCATTGTCTCCAGATGAAAACTGGTGATGGTGAAACAGGCAATATGTAATACCCAATCCAATCAAAAAGAGGTTACCCATAAGACATGATTTGTGAATATTAAAACTTAATGTAAGAGCATATAACATATTGCATTTCAGTTTTCATTATTGGTGTTTTACATGTGCATAAGGATTAAAAGTCCGGAACTCCAAACGTCCAATTAAAGTTATTTATTAAGTACAGTAATTCTCTTATCACTATGGACATTTTAAATGAAAATTGGTGCTACAGTACTAGAGGCAGTGGAGATGTAGTGTATTTACGTTGACATCGTTTATGGTAATTGCATTATTAGGAACACCTCGGCCGAATCCGTTGGCTTCTAACCTCGGATGTACAGCCGCTATGAAAAATATTTCGACAAGGAAAGGTCAAGGGCAGGTCAACTGCACACCTGTTATGCGCTTTTGTAACATATCGAGCCAACACAATACATATTAAGGCAAATCAATGTATTCTTTGAAGAAACTGTGACCTTTTCTTAGACGAGTCAGTAGAAATGGCAACCCGGTGGACTTACGGAGAACTATTCCATAAATGATGGTGTATCATTTGACCATATAGAAACATCCGAGACTAGAAGCCAACGGATTCATCAGATTTATTTATCAAAATTGTTGGAATAATAAAAGATGCAGTCCTTTCATTGTTAAAGGTCCAATAATTCTGCCAAAATCATTTTTAGGAAACTTGAACAATAAGAATCATTTTTGGGTAATGTCATAGAAGTTGAAACAACAGTATTGCAGATGAAGACTATTGCAGCCCTCAGTTTGAAATAGGCTTACTAATGGTTTTACATGTGCTCTTTTTATTGTGTGGCGCGGGCGTAGCTCCTGTTGTGGTGCTCGTGTCTGGCCGCGTGTTACATTCTATGTTTAATCCGTACTGGTTGAACTCTCGTTGTCATGTAAGCCTTGGGTTTTCACGCCTGGTCGGGGTCACGTGATGAGCATGGTGTATGGAGATACACAGTGCTGTTTGATTTGTTTTAGAATTCCTGAAACGCGTGTTGTGCTAGACTGTTCGAGAAGTGGAAAATTCTCGGCTTGAGGTGTGAAGGTATATAAAGGGCTGTGTTTAAGCAGGAGAGGGCAGAGAGCAGAGAAGATTCCAGCGGACGCAGAAGCGTGTGTCAGATTCTAGGACCTTATCCGACGAATACGGCAATTATAGAGTTTCAAAGACTTTCTCCTGGATTTTATGCATTTAGACTTCAGTTTAATTTCTGGATCGTTGCAAGAGCTTTACACTGGACTGTCATTCACCGAGAGTTTACATTTAAAGGACTAATCGTTGTGATAATCGTTGGTATCGAGGTACTGTAGGTAAGGTAGGTAAAGTCTGCTAGGCTTTTACACCCGAGCTTAGTGGCTCATCAGGCCGGTGCTTATCCCGGTTTCTGTAGCGTGAAGCGACTTAGGAGTTAGACTCCTCCTGGATGGGACGCTAGTCCGTCGCAGGTTACCTTCCCAGTATCTACTGGTACCCATTTCTACTGCTGGGTGGACAGGGGCACACTTGCGGTTGGGACCTTGCCTAAGGGTCTTGGCACGGTGGGGTCTGACCGGGATTCGAACTCATTATTATATACTATATATTATTATACACATACATTATTTTCTCTGTGATTGTATTGACTTGTTGCTATACCGCCTACTGTATAATTGTATTGATTTAGTGTATTGTATTGTTAAGGTTGTTTTAAGAATAAATTATAGTTATTTGTTAACAAAAAAAACCCCACTGACTTCTTTATTCATTCCCCTAGACATTTCACGCTTCCTAGTGTTACAGAATCTGATTTGTTTTTATCTCCATTACAAAATTTGTATTCATCACGCATAAGTGATCTGTATATATTAGGTTCCGTAACAATGGTCACAAGACGAACTTCAGCTTTCTATGACTCTACCAAATAAACAATAAACCCAATATTTTGTTATACAATTGAAAGAACCCTGTCCTAGAATTGTTTTTGTGAAAAAAATAAACCATTCAGCTCAACAGTTTCATCATGAATATTTTTTAGCTGAAAAGGGCTAAAATTATTAAGTTTTTGCCCTTAAAAACAGGTCAATGTAGGTGGCGCCATTAAACCTAAATTTCAAATATGAGTCATGTGACTAACATTTGCACAAAACTTGGTGATGCTAGCTCCTGTCGTTTCTGAGATTGTTATGTTAGTATATGCTTAATTGGCAAAATTCCTGTAACTCGGCCAAAATTCATCAAACCAAAACCATTTGAACAAACTTGAGAGAACTCGTCTCTGGGATCATTTCTGTGAAAATTGAACAATTTGGCTGAATGATTTCGGAGAAGAAGATTTTCAAAGGTTTTCAAGCTTTTTCCCTTGTTACAGGTGCCCCTTTTTATTACAAGTCTTACAGATGTCTTTTTTTATTGTGTGACACGGGCGTAACTCGTGTTGTAGCGGCCTCGCCTGGCCGGGTGTTGCACTCTCAGTTTAATCCGTACTGGTTGAACTCTCGCGGAGTGTAACAGCTCGCTGCCGTGCCTGTCTCGAATGTTCGCGTCTGTGCACGTGTATTGTTCTTTTCGATTGTTCGTGAAAGGGGATTTTCTAGTGTTTTCGGATGAAAGTTTATAAATAGGGGCTGTGTTTTAGAGCCGGGAGAGAGGTGAGAGAATATTCCAGCGGACACAGAAGCGTGTATGTCAGTTTGTAGGACCTATTCCGATAAGTGCGGCAATTATAGATTTTCTTCAGATTTTCTTCTTGATTTGTGACGAATCTTATTTGGTCTTCAGTTTTATTTCAGGATTGTTACAAGAGCTTTACATTGGACTGATATTCTCTGAGAAGATTTGTGTGAGCTGTTCATCTGAGTTGTATGCTTTAAAGGACTTGTCGCTGTGGCAGTGGTGGTATCCAGGTACTGTGCACTTTGTGTATTAGGCTTTGTGATTATATTGACTTGCTGTTATACTGTTGTTGTACTGTGTAATTGTATGGATTTAGTGTATTGTAATGTTAGGGTTGTTTTAAGAATAAATTATAGTTATTTGTTAAAAAAAAACACCGACTTCTTTATTCATTCCCCTAGACATTTCACGCTGCCTAGTGTTACAGAATCTGATTTTTTTTTCTCCATTACAAAATTAATTTAATCACGCATACGTGATCTGCTGATATTAGGTTCCGTAACACCCTGTAAAAAAAGTTGATGCAGGTGGCATCACAAAAGCTAAATCCCACATTTGATATGTGACAAATTTTTGCATAAAATTTGGAGATGCTAGCTCCTGCTATTCCTAAGAAATTTTTGGTTTATGTACTAATGACCAATGACTCCCATATAAATAGGTAGACGCAGGTGGCGCCACCAATACCTCCATATCTAATATGAATCATGTGACCAACATTTGCATAAAATTTGGTGATATTAGCTTCAGCCGTTTCTGATATTGTAATTTAAGTATCCTTTTTTTTGTCCAAATGACTAAGTTTAGCTTCCTGAAACTCGACCAAACTCGCCCAAATATTGAACAACTTGGCTGGACAATTTCGGAGAAGAATATTTTAATTTTTTAGCTTTTCCCCTAAAACCTAAGTAAAAGCAGATAGCAAAAAAAAATAAACAAAATCCGATAGAGTCTTCAGATGAATGATTTTTTGCTTAAAATAAGGTGATATAAGCTCCTGTCGTTTTTGAAATAACATGGGTTAACGACGGACGACGGATGACGCCACACCAACGCATAAGCTCACAGGTTCGCTAAATATATGTAAAATAAAGAATATGTTGGTGGAGCCATCAGCCTCCAAAGTTGATAATGCTTTCTATTATTATACCATATTCCAGAAAGATGAAAACAATAATAACTTGGATATCTAATGTATGAATTTCATACATCATCAGCTGAAAATATTTAAATATTGCAAATATGTCCGAAACAGTTCTGAAAATCTGGTTTGGCCAATTTTCTTCATATTTTACAAAGTATCAATGTTATATGTGCTCTTAATGCACAATTTTTCATTTTCGGGGTTGAATGCAATTTTATTTTGATTCCAGCTAAGTACACAAACACTTGTCCAAGTGCTAATTAAATACACCCAAAACCCGGAAACTCGCAAAATATGTCAGAATGTCCTACCTATTGAAATGCAAACAGATTTACCAAGTACCTATCTTGATTTCTAATCACTATATGTGCCTTGTTAACGAACAGCCTACGGTCAGCTGGGCTAAAAAGGAATGAGTTGAAAAAAAAAACGTACGGTGCCCGCTTTATATGCAAGCTAGGCTGTCGCCAGCGTGGTTGTAAGTAGGTTGTCGTAGGTGGTCTTTTGTAGTTGCAGCGGCGATTACGTCGCCGTTTGTTGTCAGCTTGTCGTAGGTTAACGCCAAATAAGTTTTAGGGTGTTGCAGCTTGTCGTAGATATTGCGGGGGCCCTTTCATCGGTTTTTCGGCGACCTGCTACTACTAGTACAGACGCCTACAAGATCGCCTTAGTGGGACAGGCATGTCAGTCTCTGTAATTCAGAACCCCGCCAACGGTAAATTTTACATCAGAATTTTGAAATATTGCATGTTTTATTGCAATTTTGCCCGTCTGACATGAGAGTCTATCAACCTGTCTATCGAGTGTTATGCTTAGTTATGTTTTCGACAGTTTGACAACGCTTCTGGATTACAGGTAGGTCTATGCTGCTATTTAAAATAAACCTAACCAGTCGTTAGATGTTTATGTGCTTTCTAACAATACCTAACATGTTCGAGAAAAATCCTTTTATAACTCCCATATTGGTAAATCCTCAGTGGGTTACTGGAGAAGTTGCGTTGTACGCTTCTCGAAGTGACTGGTTACCATAGAGACAGGATTTACACTTTGTGGGTTCATATGTATTCGTTTCGTGTGCAATTCATCACTTGTAACCTACTCTTAAGATTTCCCGCTGTTTACCGCTATATCGATGCAGAAGTATGGATGGCCGCTGTATGCATCTCCCCGTATGACTTGTGTCACGACACAGGGAGGCTTACCAGTCCAATAGAAATGGAGAGTCGTGAATTCACGGCTAGTCCTTGATTGCGACTGTTCTGATCATGGATTTGGCGGGGATCCTAGTAATGCTGAAGCAAGGAGTTAGATACGCTCTTTACACAGCGCTTTACCTATAGGCCAACTACCTATATCGTAAGCGCTGTTTGTTATGACCTTGTATCCTGAATCTCTACACCAGAGGGGTGCACTGTATTTTGGTCCAATCAGATGAGACCCTTTGCTCGAAGACAAAACGGTTTACCAGCCAAGCGAGGAACACACGAAGCCAATGTTGTTCATTTCGTTTTGAGTGACAGCTCATCGCCCCGGCGACCGTTTGAACAGGCCACAGGCTCAGAGAGAATTGCCCAACATGTGGTTTCTGGGCGGAGCCTGATGCCTGTCGAGTGTTTGTTGACATGCATTTGGTTGGCTGCTAGTCACATCAGCAGTTTTTTTCAGTAGACAGGCCCATGTGCACCACCTGTTGTTAAAGTGCATCATAAACGGTCAAAGCAGGCAGCGGGAAAATCAGTAGCTTCTTTAGAAGCAAAAGATTTCCACTGCCTCGGGAGCGTAGGAGGTAGACACCTTCTTTACATGCCTTGATGGCGTGTTTTAGTAGCAAGAAAATAAAGAGTGTTTAAGCAACTACATGGCTTTTTCACGTTGCTTTTTACCCCTATACCTCTGATACGTATTCGTGTAGCTGTACGGTGCTCATCATGCCACCAGGAAAGAACATAACAATACTGAGAAATGCGGGTGCCTGTTCAATAAAAGAAAGCATCTTGAAGAGACCGTCCTGATGCTTTGGTCTGATCTATGAAAGCCAGGTAGATGGCTGTTCTCTTGTAACGGACACAGAGAGAATATCGTGGCTTAGGTTGTTCTCTATCGGCGGAAGCAGCATTAAGACTCCAGGTATATTCTGTCTGCGCGGGCTTCCCTAGTCTGTATGAAGGACAATTTCGATGCACAGAGGAGAGATACTAAGAGAAAGGTACTGGAAGATTACTGTATGCACAATGTCAAATCTGTAGTTTTAACGGTTTTAAATGTGTCCTGTTAGGATGTTTGACAATGGTCATCCATACAGCTTAACGGAGATGAAAATCTGGTTCTGCTCGTCTTTTGGGATTAAAAAAAATATAAGGAAAGAATTATTTTATGAAAACCAAGCTTTAGATGTCATCTCGATAACCTAATACAGGTCCTGCAAAATTACCCTTCTATGCAAGTGTATATCTTTCTATTATTTCATTTGTATCTCACAGAGTTTGTACCCTCCCTGGTGTTTCTTCCTCTGAAAACCAACAACATAATTCCGCTGTGGAATCAAATATCTTTTTATCGTCAATGTATACATACCAAGCCCATATCAGACTTCAACACGCCTAGCTTGGTTTTATCTCCAACACACAGCTATCCAAGATTTATCTTCTACATATACATCAAGTCCACATTTATTTCCAACACACACACCTAGCCCAGATTTACCTTCTACATACACACAAAGCCAGATATTTTTTCTACATACACACTTAGCTCAGATTTAGCCAACACGTACACAACTACCAAGATATATTTCCCTCACACACCAGGCCAAGATTTATCTTCTACAAACACACAAACCCCGATTTATCCTCTACATACACATCAAGTCAAGATGTATCTTCTACACACACCTAGCCAAGATTTATTCCCAACAGACACGTATAGCCAAGATTTTCTCCAACACACACACCTAGCCAAGATGTATCTCCTTAATTCACATGAAGCCCACATTTATCCCCAATACACAAACAGCCAAGATTTATCTCCAATTCTCCACATCAAGGCCAGATTATTATTTTTCATTAATTCAAGCCTAAATGTATAGCCGCACACCTAGCCCAGATTAATCTGATACATACACATCAAGCCCAGATTTATCTCCAAAACACACACGTGGCCCCCAGTTTTATTTCGGCCCACACCCATACTCAGATTTATCTTCTACATACACATAAACGCCAGATTAATCTACTACATACTCCCCTAGCCAAAAAGTATCTTGACTTAATGTCTGCGGATGATTTATCTTCAGCACACACATCTGGCACAGTTAATCTGCAACTCACACACACACACACACACACACACACAGCCCAGCCCAGATTTAACTTCAGCACACAGACTAGGCCATCATTTATATCTACAAATACATCTTGCCCAGATTTACTTTCTACTTAAACATTAAACCCAGATACAACCAGCATACACACCGAGCTCGGATTTATTTTCTACATAAAGACCTAGCCCAAATTCATCAACATAAACATCTCCTGAGCTTAACAAATCAGTGAATACTTCCATGGCCGAAGAATCAAATGATTATAAATATAGACAGTATCCTGTGCCATATTCCAGGATAATGTTAAAAGGTTTTGGAAACATTTTTAACTTTTACACACTAAAGTCATGTTGAGGATGCCACATATAGAAGGCTGTTGATTTGAAGCTGCACTACGACTCGTTTACTAAAATCATTTAGTGGTAAAGCCTTTACCACTACCAGGGCTGGCTGAACCTTGGAAGCAAGACCTTGATTGAAAGACAAAGTGAAGTCAACCCAGATTAAGAAAATGAGTACAACGTCATATTAATAGGTATCCTTTTATTGGCCTTTGCATTAGCATAATAATAAACAGCCACTTAGATTTTATAATAAAGCTAGGTTAAATTTTTTTGTAATAAAGGGTTCAAATTGATTTTTAAACTCTATGAATATATATATGTATGTAAGAAAAAACTCTCCTTATGGGCACCACTCAACACCAGGCATCTTTAAATTAAAAACACCTGAGACAGCCCCATGAATAGTAAACTTGGAAATGGGTCTCCTCTCTAATACTGATATTTGCAAAAAAATAAATCCTGTCTGTATCTGTAGTCAGGAAGTAAGTGTGCATGTGTTTGAATACCTTATTTTTTAAAAGGTTACACCAACTGGGATTCAAACTGAGATCACATGACATGCTGGGTGTCAGCTCTACCAGATCAACTTGCAACAGTATTATTGCTCCTGTTATTTACATTTTGCCCTGCAAATAATGCACGGCATATGTTTTCAGGTGAGAAAAGGAGAGGAGTTATAAAATACAACCATTATGTTAATTTAAGACATCATGAGACAGTTAATAGCAGTAACGTGTTTGACAAAAATCAGTCTAGCAGGGGTGGAAATATGTTTAAAACATTGGGTCAGTTGTGCATGCAATGGCCACCCTGGGAATTTACAAGCATACTTTTTTTCAAGGTAATTGCTTTGTATTGATAAAACAAGGCCTACAGGCTTAATGTGAACCTGTGCAACGGGATATACATCATGTATTATGCTTCTAATTCCTAATCTTATACAACTCAAGAGAACCCAAGACTAGGATAATTCTTGTGAAAAATTTAACCATTCAGCTTGACAGTTTCCTCATTAAACATTTTTAAGCTAGGGGGATAAAACTATGAAGGTTTTGCCTGTAAAAAACAGGTCAGTGTAGGTGGCACCACAAAAAAACCTCAATTTCAAATATGAGTAATGTGACCAACTTCTTTTGAGTAATGTTAACAAGCTTTTTTTGTTCTGAGATTGTTATTTTAGTATGCTTTCTTGACCAAATGTCTAAGTTCAGCTTCCTGCAAATCAGCCAAAAATCACCGAACTGGAACCATTCAAACAAACTTGAGGTTGTTCCTACGATCATTTCAGGGAAATATTGGACAAAATTTGGTTGAACAGTTTTGGAGAAGATAGTTAAAGGTGTTTTAGCTTTCCTTATAAACTCTAAGTAAATGCAGATAGCAAATAAATAAGCAAAATCCAATAGAGGTTTTTCTATGACTGATCTTTTGCATAAAATTTGGTGATGCAAGCTCCTAACGTTTTTGAGATAGTAAGGGCTAACGTACAGACCAATGCTTTTGTCAGAGTATATATATATATCAACAAACAAATGATTATAGGCTCCACAAGCAAAGAATCCATTGTTAAATATTAACAATAGTTAACCCTTTTGACTTTATAAAACAATAATCATACAGTTTACATTTGCAATTTGCATATATACAATGGACCTTTTCACATTGTATAAACAGAAACTGAATTATAATAGTTATTTTTCAAAAGTAAAAATGAAATTTAATGCCCATCTATTTTCATAAAGACTGTTAATGATAAATAATATCCATGATGCCTGTCATATCTGATGGTAATGATAACATTTCACACACCATTCAGAGAGTTTGAAAATGCTTCATAAAAAGATTTATATAAACATAGCAATAAATGAGGACGAATCACATAATAGTTTTAGGACTAGATATCCATGTACCCGGTATCATACCAGGTCTGCAACTATATCAATGGAAATCTGTGAAAAAAGTTTTCTGATGCACTTGTGCTGCATTTGTTACCTCTTGGTAAAACGGTAACTTAGAGTTGACAAGCTGACAGTATCATTTGACACGTGGTCCCAGTGGTATTCACCACTGGCAAACTGGGCCTTGTAGGTAGAAACCACGTTGTCCCACTTGGTGTCATCTGCCTTTATCTACATCAATGCTAGCATCCAGGGAGCAAATAATAAAACCAAGATTTTATTGGTGAAAATAATAGTTATTAGTGTCAAATAAAATTGAATAAATGTGACATGAAACATATATTATAAGTCAGTTTCCATTTGGTTACTCTGATCACACAGACATTCCGTCACCCGGCCTTTTATTCTGTTGATTGGGTACCGAAGGGTTGCGAGTCGTTTGCACCACTTGACATCTGGTGATCAACATAAATCCCAGAGGCGTACGACGAGCATTAAGCCTACTTTGACAGAGAACTCTTCATTCAAAACTCACTGGATGACCACGAGAAAAGTGGTGATTTTTGTGACAGCTGCATTTTTATGGATTACCTTTATAGTGATTTCAATGCTACTTATTTAAGGGTAAGCATGACAAGCATGTGCTAATTATAAGCACACACAAGAGATACCATTCTCTGTTCACTAAGGATAAGTATCCAAGATAAGATACACAGAGTCATAGATCACACATAAAATATGAATATATTAATTTGAAGATTTTACTCTCTCGGCAGCATAGCGCATATGATTATTTCTCGAGTGTTAACCTCTTTATAACACATGTTAGGCGAGAGAGAACCTTATTAATTATCATATGCTTTAAATAACTTGCAGGTACACCAGTTTGCTGCCATAAAAAATACATCAGTTTATAGTTACAGAATATCTGTAAAATATGGGACAAAAGTTTTGCTGTAACTTTGATAACTTGTCACTCGAGCATCACTGTTTTTAAGGCATCCTCTGGGTACATGTCGATGTCAGCAACAGCCCCGTCATTGAACCGGAATGAGTAGCCTCCATCTATCACAATATGAGCATCCCACATGCGCGACTTTATCACCAGTCTGAAATTA
The DNA here is from genome assembly GCA_026874595.1 of Sipunculus nudus. Lineage (NCBI taxonomy): Eukaryota > Metazoa > Annelida > Sipuncula > Golfingiida > Sipunculidae > Sipunculus > Sipunculus nudus. Next base: position 31,080,090 of record CM049309.1, read on the forward strand.
TACCAAAAAAATCTGAATAACTGATTCCAGCAACTCATAATTCAAATACATGATTCAAAGCAAAAGATTTCATTCACAGCCAAAACCAGGAAAAGTCTAATCTTTGTAAATCTCTGCTGTCAACGTCAAAGTTACAGTTACATTTGCATAACAAGGGACCAATAGGTCATGGCGTTCAGCTGAACTTTAAATATAAGCATTTGAAAACTTAAGAGGAAATGGCCTTGCAGTTTGGTGATAATCAAATACTAAACAGATAAATGCAAGACAAATACTACATGTGCACTTTTATGGATTACACCTAAGATGCAAGAGCCTCTCATGATCAAATATTTGTAAAACTATCTGTATTTCAATTATGTGAAAGTAATATGTGTTTCAAATACCCACTGGGAATATATGAAACTCTGTAATATATAGGATAAGGGAGAAAGTGGAGATGAGCTGTTGTATAACAATACACATTTCATTTATTATCTGAAATAAAATGCTGTAAACAATTAGAATTGTACATTTTCAAAAGAGCTTAAACTAAATTTAATAAGTATATATTGTACTCTGTAATATATGAAAATTGTGGCCTGAAACCATCGAGCAATAAGGAAAGAAAGCTTTGGGCCTAAGAGTTACACCAATGGATATTTGATAAACAGAAATGTGTAAATGTAATTAATAATTCTAACAAGTGACCCATGGGTCATGACGCTCAGCTGACTTGGAAGAGATTCACAAAAGAAAATTTTATCATCAGAATGGTAGATACCCATTCAACTGAAGCATCAAACAGATTAACCAACAGGCCAAGATTTAGTCTGTATTTATATATCTGAAAAATAGAGAAAAAATGTGTAAACTTTAAAAACTAGAATACCGGTAGCCGACAAGTGACTACGTGTATCTGCCAAAATCAGAGTGAAGTGAGGCATGGATTGAGTGGCAAGGGGAAACAGAGTGAGGTATGTTGCATAGTAGCATGGATGTCTGCAGCCTAAATGTGTATGTAGGTTGTGCAACCTACCACAAATCCAGAAAGCTGTCCAAGTTGTATACATATGCAAAATTTTAGGCAGAAAAGTCAAACCACTACATGGATATGAGTGATTTTAGCCCATGGCAGACAAACAGACAGACGCTGTGCAAAAATGGTTGCAGTTTTGTGTATGATAAAGACCTATGTGAGATCTAAACACAAGCACAATTTTGGCCCAATCAGTCAAATGGTTCCTGAGATATTAGCTTGGATGTGTGCAGCGTTAACTAGAATGTAGGTGGCGCCACCTGTCATAAAATCAAGAAAGCTATCCAGGATGTATAAACCTGCAAAATTTTAGGCAGTTATGTCAAACCACCAGAGAAATGAGTGATTTTAGGCCACGGCAGACCAACAGACAGACGCTGTGCAAAATGTGCAAAAATGGTTGCAGGTGGCCCCTCAAGTTTTGTGTATGATGAAGACCTATGTGAGATCTATACACATGCAAAATTTTGGCCCAATCGTTCAAACGGTTCCCGAGATATGAGCTTGGATGTCTGCAGCATAAACTAGAATAAAGGTGGCGCCACCTGTCATAAAATCAAGAAAGCTATCCAGGATGTATAAAACTGCAAAATTTTAGGCAGATATGTCAAACCACTGCCAAGATGTGAGTGACTTTATTGCACGGCAGACAAACAGACAGACGCTGTGCAAAAATGGTTGCAGGTGGTGCCACCAGTTTTGTGTATGATAAAGAGCTATGTTAGATCTATACACATGCAAAATTTTGGCCCGATCAGTCAAACGGTTCCCGAGATATGAGCTTGGATGTCATCAGCGTGAACGTGAATGTAGGTGGTGCCACCTGTCATAAAATCAAGAAAGCTATCCAGGATGTATAAAACTGCAAAATTTTAGGCAGATATGTCAAACCACTGCCGAGATATGAGTGACATTATTGCACAGCAGACAAACAGACAGACGCTGTGCAAAAATGGTTGCAGGTGGTGCCACCAGTTTTGTGTATGATAAAGAGCTATGTTAGATCTATACACATGCAAAATTTTGGCCCGATCGGTCAAGCGGTTCCCGAGATATGAGCTTGGATGTCATCAGCGTGAATGAGAATGTAGGTGGCGCCACCTGTCATAAAATCAAGAAAGCTATCCAGGATGTATACGCATGCCGAATTTCAGGTGAATTAGTCAATTCACTGCAGAGATATGAGTGATTTTAACCAAAGGCAGATGAACAGATGGACACTGTGCAAACATGGTTACAGGTGGCGCCACCATTTTTTGTGTATGTTATAGAGCTATCCAAGGGCTACATTAGTATAAATTTTATTTCCTGATCAGTCAAACAGTTCCCGAGATATGAGCTTGGAAAGCTAATAAAATCAAGTCCCAGAGGAGCTCTCTGGAAACGAACGCGGCAACTGCGGAGGAACCCGGTCAAAAACATATCCACAAAACTTCGTTCTGGCGGGTACAAAAATACAGGTGGCTCCACCAGTCTGCAGAAACTAATAAAAACACTTAAAAACATCAATATCCATGCAAAGAATCATGGTTATCTCCCCATTAGTTGTTCAGATACTTCAGCTTTTATATCAAATTGTCCATTATTCTGAGGGATACTTCGGAGTCCTATAGCTTAAAGGATATGGGTAACAGAGACCTAATTTTAAGTTTCCGCAGGCATTTTTCATGGGCCTTCTTGCATGACAAGAATGAAGATTCTAGGTCCAGTTGTTGCGATTTGTACCCTGTTGACAGATAACCACATCTTTAAAGGTATCACCAGTCTGCAGAAACTAATAAAAACACTTAAAAACATCAATATCCATGCAAAGAATCATGGTTATCTCCCCATTAGTTGTTCAGATACTTCAGCTTTTATATCAAATTGTCCATTATTCTGAGGGATACTTTGGAGTGCCATAGCTCAAAGGATATGGGTAACGGAGACCTAATTTCAGGTGTGTATGGAGACTTATCATGGGTCTCCCTGTGTGTCAACAATGAAGATTCTAGGTCCAGTCCTTACGATTTGTACCCTGTTGACAGATAACTACATCCTGAAAGGTCTCGAAAATAGAGAAATAAAAATTGTGAAAATTTGAAAAAATACAGGTGGCATCACCAGTCTGCAGGTACTGAAGAAACACCTCAATATGTATGCCAAAAATCATGACCATCAGTGTTGTAATTATTGAGATGTTGCAGTTTGATTTTATCAAATTTTCCATTATACTTGGGGGTTATTGGGAGCCCCCTATAGCTCAAAGGATATGGGTAACAGAGACCTTATTTCAGGTTTCCATGCAGACTTTTTATGGACCTCTCAGTGTGTCAAGAATGAAGATTCTAGGTCCAGTCTTTATGATTTGTGCCCTGTTAACAGCTGTTCACATTTTTAAATTCGTAAAAAATCGAAAAATTCAGGTGGCGCCACCAGTCTGCAGGAAGTGATGGAATATCTCATGATCAATACGTATGCGAAAAATCATGACCATCAGTCAAGTAGTTAATGAGATATTGAAGTTTTTGTATGAAATTTTTTACTTTTCTGGGGGGTACTTTGGGGCCCCATAGCTCGAAGGATATGGGTAACAGAGATCTAATTTATGGTTTCCACAGAGACTTTTAATAGGTTTCTCAGTGTGTCGAGAATGAAGATTCTAGGTCCAGCGGTTACGATTTGTGCCACGTTAACAGATGACAGCATCTTTAAAAGTCTCAAAAATAGAGGAAAAAATTGTAAAAAAATCGAAAAATACAGGTGGCGCCACCAGTCTGCAGGAACTTATGGAACATCTCATGATCAATATGTATGCCAAAAATCATGACCATCAGTGTTGTAGTTATTGAGATATTGAAGTTTTTGTATGAAATTTTTTACTATTCTGGGGGGTACTTTGGGGCCCCATAGCTCGAAGGATATGGGTAACAGAGACCTAATTTCTGGTTTCCAAGGAGATTTTTCATGGACCTCTCAGTGTATCAAGAATTAAGATTCTAGGTCTAGGCTTTACGATTTGTGCCTTGTTAACAGATGTTCACATTTTTAAAGGTCTCAAAAATAGAGAAAAAAATTTGCAAAAAATCGAAAAATACTTGTGGCGCCACCAGTCTGCAGTAAGTGATGGAACATCTCATGATCAATATGTATGCCAAAAATCATGACCATCAGTCAAGAAGTTAATGAGATATTGAAGTTTTTGTATGAAATTTTTGACTTTTCTGGGGGGTACTTTGGGGCCCCATAGCTCGAAGGATATGAGTAACAGAGACCTAATTTTTTGGTTTCCAAGGAGATTTTTCATGGACCTCTCAGAATCCCAAGTTACAAGGTTCTAGGTTCAGCGGTTACGATTTGTGCCTGGTTAACGGACGGACAGACGGACGACGGACAAAGAGTGATCGCTATAGCTCAGATGACTTTCAGTCAGCTGAGCTAAAAACAGTTTAAAGATATGGCCAAATGAGCTAAAGATAAAATTCAAGGAAAGTCTGCCCATATTCTTGATTTAGTGTACCAGTATTAATTGAATGCTCCACATTTTTACAGCAATACATCAGCTTGTGGGCACAATTAAATGTGTACTTTAATCAAATAGCCCCTTGTGATGCAATACAAAACCCATAATGTAGCAAAAGTAAAGAATAACTAGAATACGGGTAGTGGACAAGTGACTACGTGTATCCGCCTAAATCAGAGTGAAACAGGCGAGGTGAGGCATGGATTGAGTGGCAAGGGGAAACAGAGTGAGGTGTGTTGCATATTAGCATGGATGTCTGCAGCCGAAATGTGTATGTAGGTTGCACCATCTACCACAAATCCAGAAAGCTGTCCAAGTTGTATACATATGCAAAATTTTAGGCAGAAAAGTCAAACCACTACATGTATATGAGTGATTTTATCCCTCACCAGACAAACAGAATGACTTGTGCAAAAATGGTTACAGGTTGCCCCTCCAGTTTTGTGTATGATAAAGAGCTATGTGAGATCTATACACATGCAAAATTTTGGCCCAATCAGTCAAACGGTTCCTGAGATATGAGCTTGGATGTCTGCAGGGTGAATGTGAATGTAGGTGGTGCCAACTGTCATAAAATCAAGAAAGCTGTCCAGGATGTATACGCATGCCCAATTTCAGGTGAATTAGTCAAACCACTGCAGGGATATGAGCGATGTTAACCCAAGACAGATGAACAGATGGATACTGTGCAAACATGGTTGCAGGTGGCGCCACCATTTTTGTGTATGTTATAAAGCTAGCCAAGGGCTACATTTGTACAAAAAATTGTTCCTGATCAGTCAAATGGTTCCCGAGATATGTGGGTTTATGTATGGAAACAGACGCACAAATGGACACTGGGCAGAGAGGAAAGGTCAGAGGTCAAAACATAATCCTGGGTTTCGTAAAATTCCGCTCAGCGGTTACGGAGTTCTCCGGACACCTACGCGGCGGCCGCGGCGTTCGGCTGAAAACATGGTATCCACAAAACTCTGTTTTGGTGGATAGAATAATGAATTAAATAGGGAAAATTATAACATTCATCTAGTTTATGCATCCTGTCTGGGGGGAGGGGGTGCAGAGGGGAAGCAAAGCTAAGCTGGACCATGTTGTATGCCAAATTTGTATGCCAAATTTTGGATTTGTAGGTCCAACGGTTTCAAAACTTGCCCTGTTAACAGACAGATGCCTGGATGACTGGATACCTTGAGGACTGGACGCCTGGATGGACAGATGACGGACAAAGCACTATGATTTTAGCTCAGATGACTTATAGTCATCTGAGCTAAAAATGAAAGAGTTTAGAGCAATGAATAAAGATCTACATGAGCAGCAGTTTTCAAAGTAATTCATGCAAGAATAAATATCACGCATTTTTTAAGCTCAGCCGACTATAAGTCATCTGAGCTATAGTCATGGTCCTTTGTCCGTTGTCCAACTGTTCGGCTATCCCTTAACAGGGCGCGTTTTGAAGCCTCTGGACATAAGAATACAAAATTTTGTATACAGTTAGATGTCCCAAAAAATCTCCTTCCATACAGAAAATTGGGTAACTAGGGCTTCCTTCCTTTGAGATATAAAGGAAAAACCTCAATTTTCCATTAAAAACCCACTGTTACACTTCAAGGCTGCCTTATATTAAACCACTGATCTGTTTTTGATCATATTTCATATACATATTCCTATATAAATTTCCTATATACAAACAAGAAATTTTGTCAGTATTGTTTAATTTTTATATGTTATAGGCAGGCACATTATGCACTTTGTGAAAAACCAGGAAATATATTTACTCCCTTAACATGAGGATTGCTGAAGCTAGAGACTTTTTTTCAGGGAAATAACTTAACTTAATCTAGATTCAACTGTATACCCAAAATTAGGTCTGAATTTTGCAAAGTTAAGTTATTAGCATAAATATAAAACCAGTACCTTAAATTTTGGCCAAATTTAACAATGGCGTATTTTTTTCCTGAAACTGCTATGGATTTCATTTTCACAGCATGTTTTCATAAGCATTTTATCTGTTAACATAAAAAATTTGAAACCAGTTGATCAACAAGTGACCCAGGGGTCATGATGCTCAGCTGACCAGGAAGACATTGACAAAAGTAATTTTATCATCTGAATGTCAAATTTGAATGAAATACTTTTTCCAAACTTGACCTTTTGTATAAAATCATCCAATATTCATTGGGGTACTATGGAGCTCTGTAGCATGAAAGATATGGGTAACAGACACCTATTTTCAAGGTTTACAAGATGACTTTTCAGGGGTCTCCCAGCATGTCAAAAAATAAAATTCTAGGTCCAGTTATTATGATTTGTGCCCTGTTAACAGATGACCAAATGTTTATTCTGGGGGGTATTTCAAAGCCGCATAGGATGAAGGATATGGGTAACAGAGATGTAATTTCAGGTGCACAAGGAGACTTTTCAGGGGCCTCCCAGCATATCAAGAAAGGAGATTCTAGGTCAAGTCATTATGATTTGTGCCCTGTTAATATATGACCAAATCTTTATTCTGGGGGGTACTTCGGAGCCCCATAGCTCACAGAATATGGGTAACAGGGACCTTATTTCGGGTTTCCATGTAGACCTTTTATGGGCTTCCCTGGAGGTGAGGTCAGAAGATTCTAGGTCCAGTCATTATGATTTGTGCCCTGTTTACAGATGACCAAATGTTTAAAGATCACAAAAGTAGAGAAAAAAAATCGTAAAAAATAAAAAATATATAGGTGGCGCCACCAATCTCCAGAAATTGATGAAACACTCCATGATCAATATCCATGCAAAGAATCATGGTGATTAATGCATTAGTTGTTCAGATACTTGAGTTTTTGTATTAAATTTTGCATTATTCTGGGGGGTACTTCAGAACCCCATAGCTCGAAGAATATAGGTCACAGTGACCTAATTTCAGGTTTACAAGGAGAATTTCCATAGACCTCCCAGGATGTCAAGTAAGAAGATTCCAGGTCTAGCGGTTACGATTTGTGCCCTGTTAACAGACAGACGCCTGGATGGCCGGACGGACGCGGACAAAAGATGATCCCTATAGCTCAGATGACTTTCAGTCAGCTGAGCTAAAAATTGAAAAAATACAGGTGGCGCCACCAGAATGCAGAAACTGATGAAACATTTCATGATCAATATCCATGCAAAGAATCATGGTGATCAATATAATAATTGTTCAGATACTTGAACTTTTGTATCAAATTTTCCATTATTCTGGGGGGTACTTCGGAGCCCCATAGCTCAGAGGTTATGGGTAACAGAGACCTAATTTCAAGTTTTTAAGGAGACTTTTCATGGGCCTCTCAGCATGTCAAGAGAGAAGATTCTAGGTCCAGTTGTTACGATTTGTGCCATGTTAACAGATGACCGCATCTTATGAGGTCTCAAAAATAGAGAAAAAAATTCGTAAAAATAAAAAAAATACAGGTGGCGCCACCATACTGCAGAAACTGATGACACATTCCATGATCAATATCCATGCAAAGAATCATGGTGATCACTGCAATAGTTGTTTAGATACTTGAGCTTTTGTATCAAATTTTACATTATTCTTGGGGGTACTTCGGAGCCCCATAGCTCTAAGGTTATGGGTAACAGAGACCTAATTTCAGGTTTCCAAAGAGACTTTTTATGGGCCTCCCTGCATGTCAAGAGAGAAGATTCTAGGTGTAGTCGTTACGATTTGTGCCCTGTTAACAGATGGCCGCATCTTAAGAGGTCTCAAAAATAGAGAAAAATATTGGTTAAAAATCGAAAAAATACAGGTGGCTCCACCAGTCTGCAGAAACTGATGAAACACTCCATGATCAATATCCATGCAAAAAATCATGATGATCAATGCATTAGTTGTTCAGATACTTGAGCTTTTGTATCAAATTTTCCATTATTCTGGGGGGTTCTTCGGAACCCCATAGCTCGAAGAATATAGGTCACAGTGAGCTAATTTCAGGTTTACAAGGAGAATTTCCATAGACCTCCCAGGATGTCAAGTAAGAAGATTCCAGTTCTAGTGGTTACAAATTGTGCCCTGTTAACGGACAGACGCCCGGACGGCCGGACGGACGATGGACAAAAGGTGATCCCTATAGCTCAGATGACTTACAGTCAGCTGAGCTAAAAACTGTAGACTTCATTCAAGTTTTCAAGCACAACATCACGTATTGTTTACATCAAGCTTGTGTTATGCAGTTTGCTAGAGCTCAGCTCCCCAGCTTCCCAGGCCAGCTATCAGCTCCCAAAATTTGGCATACAGTTAGATGTCTCCAAAATCCCCTACCATGCTAAGAATTTGTCCACTAGAACTTCATTCCCTCAAGGTGTTAAGGAAAAACTTCAATTTTCTATAATCAATTCCTACAGGCCTAATGTGAACCTATGCAATTATATTACACCAAGTATAATGCTTCAATGCTGGACCATTACTTTTCAAGAACATGTGTAACATGTATATGAACAATGCAAGTTCTACACAAACATCACTGCTGTAATTCTGGCATGGGTGCACACAACACAAAAATGATTGTAGCTGGCACCACAAGTCTTGTATACAATGAAGAGTTATATACATAAGCCCAATGTCAGATCAATATGTCTACCCCTCCTGCAAAATAAGCAAGGACATACACTGTGCAAATATTTTTGTAGGTGACGCCACAAGTCTTGACACGATAAAACTACCCGATATGTATAAATATGCCGAATTTTAGGCTGATGTACCAAATTCCTCTGTAGAAATAAGCAGGCTCATACACTGTAAAAGTCAATGTAGGTGGCACCACCTGTCTTGTAAATGAGAATACCATCAAAGACACACAGACAGGTCAAAATAACAGGCCAATATAGCAAACTTCTCTTGAGTTTGATGTACTGGGCTGACGAGGCTAAGGTGAGAAAGGCAGTTGCCCCCGAGTGAACTGTGACAAATTGCTGCCTCAAGCTACTGCACTTAGTGAACTCTTGACCTGCACCTGGCTAGACTGAGTGAACTTTTGACATGTACCTGGCTGCGCAGAGTGAACCTTGACCTGTAGTATAATCTGACACAGTTGCCAAAGCTTTAAATAGATCCAGGCTGAACTTTGGTGCCAAATCTGATGCAGTGAGCAGTCTGCCAAAGCTATAAATAGAATGCAGCTACTGCACTGAGTGAACTCTTGACCTACACCTGGCTGCACTTCTTCCAATCCTGGCACTGTGTCAAAACTATTTATAGAGCTGCCATCATCTTGGCTAATGGCCAACATCAAGGCACTGGCAATCTGCCAATGGTAAACCAAGTGCTGCCATCTGTACAAAAAAGTGGTCCATACTTGAAATAACTTTGAAATTAGTTTTCCCAATACAAAATGCTTTTCATCTGACTTTTTATAAAAAAGAAATCAGGAATACATGTAAAATTATCACAGATGCATACTGAATGCAAAATTATAATACAGATATATAACATTGATTGCAAATTCTTAAATTAAGTTGAGTAGGGATACAAATAATTTATAATCCATGTACAATTGTGTTTATATAGCCACAGAGAACTGAATATCTATGAATGTTACATTGCCTGGTATGATGAATAACTTAAATCATAAATCTAATTTTTTTAAAAGCTTTTAAAAAACATTCTTGTCAATATTAAATAAAGATTACCTGAAATCTAAATGTCTAGTGGCATGATGTAATAGATGCTGATAAACTGGTGCCAAGCTAGATGTAACAGCATCACACAGCTAACATATATGGTAAAATCACTCAATTCAATCTCCATTATTCAGCCAAAAAATCATTCATGTGGAACCATTAATGACAATTATTATTAGAATTATTGTAGGGTTAATTTTGTAAAATATTTAACAAACTGGCTTCAGTGGCGTAAGTTGAAAAGGTTTATAACTCATATAGGAAGATAAAGCAAACTGGCTAAGTTCAGCTTCCGTAACTCAGCCAAAAAGCACTGAACCAAAACCATCTGAACAAACTTTTTTTTTTTTTGGAGGTAACTGCCTCCTTAATTTTAATGCTAGCTTCACTAAGTATATGTACATCTGCAGATTTCCATTCCGGTTTCGGACAACTTGACAGGGCAGTATCACACGCTTCCTCTCATTTTATATCCTGGCGTTAACCAAGCCCGGTGACTACTGCACCTGCGGGCCCTGGGTTGGTAAGTATACCACCAAGGACCCCCGAAAGGCACACTCGTTTGTGAGTGAAACAGGGCCGTTGGGCAGGACCTTCCCATTAAGCCTGCAGAGCGCTCACCCTGGGTTGGGGCCGACTGTGAAAAACCTCATCACCTCGGCTGAGATTCGAACTCACGATCTCCCAGCTTTAAATCCTGCGCTCTACCCCTGAGCCATAGAAGCCGGTCGATTTGAACAAACTTGAATTATCAACATCTGAGGATAATTAATATGTGAGATTTATAAATTTGGCCCAGTGGTTTTTGAGAAGATCTTTGTAGCCATTGGGCTGTTATGGCATATGACTAAATTCAGCTTCCCATAACTTCGCCAAAAGTCACTGAACAGAGACCATTTGAACAAACTTCAGAAAGAACTACCCTAGGATCATTTCTGTGCGATATTAAACATTTTGGCTATATGGTATCAGAGAAGAAGTTTTTTGTAGCCCTCAAGTGTGAGGGTGGTGCCACCAATTTCAGATATGACCTATGTGACTAACAATTGGCATAAAATTTGGTGATGATAGCTCCAGCTGTTTCTGAGATTAAAATTTTAATATGCTTTTTTGGACAGATGACAAATGTCAACCTCCTGTAACTTGGCCAAAAATCTCCGAACTGGAACCATTTAAACAAATATGAGAGAGATTGTTCTAGGGATCATTTCTGTGAAATATTGGACAATTTGGCTGGACAATTTCGGAGAAGAAGATTTTTGAAGCTTTTTCAGCTTTTTTCCTATAAAATCTAAGAAAATGCAGTTAGAAGAAAAAAAAACAAAATCTGATAGAGTTTTTCAGATGACTGATTATTTGCAAAAAAAATTGGTGATGCTAGCTCTAGCCCTTTTTGAGATAGCTATGGTTTACGTACAGACAACGCACAACATACGACGGACAACAACGCACCATCGCATAAGCTCACAGTTTCGCTAAAAACCAATTGTTACACTTGAAGACTGCCTTATATCAAAACCACTGATCTGATATAAACCACTGATCATATATAATATACAGTAGAACCTGTCTTATGCGACCATCCAAGGGACTGGGCAAAAGTGGTCGTAATAGACAGGTGGTCGTGCATGTATTAGAAAAGTTCTGAAAATTAAGGAACTGCAAATATTCAGATGATAGGTTTGATGGACATATGCTTATTGGTAGGCCTGCCATGTTTACACATTTAAACAACACCATTTTGATTCATTTCTGTCAACATTTACAGAAAGACAGACAATTTACACGAAAGGCAATAATGCCCTCTTTCAGTCTGCTTTATATCTTGGGTAAATCTGTATTACCAAGATATCAGAAAATATTATTTGCAGATGTGGAAACCAATCTCATATTCAAGTGGACTTTTGTTTAAAAATTAAATGAGTGTTTTCATATTATAAACACGAATTTTAGCCTTTGGCTTTTTAATTATACAGGGTTTTATTTTACACAAGATGTACACCAGTATGCCGCCGATATTAAATTTAACATTGCCCTTGAGAATATGCTCTCATTATTTTCTGCCATTGTAACCCCCAACAAGTGACCCATGGGTCATGACGCTCAGCTGACTGGGAAGAGATTCACCAAAGGAAATTTTATTATCTGAATGGTAGTATATACCCATTCAACTGAAGCATCAAACAGATTAACCAACAGGCTAAGATTGTGACTGTATTTATACATCTCAAAAATAGAGAAAAAATGCATAAACTTTAAAAAAAAATACAGGTGGTTCCACTAGTCTGCAGAAACTAATAAAACACTAAATGGTCAATATCCATGCAAAGAATCATGGTGATCTCTGCATTATTTGTTCAGATACTTTAGCTTTTGTATCAAATTTTCCATTATTCTGAGGGGTACTTCAGTCCTATAGCTTGAAGGATATGGGTAACAGAGACCTAATTACAGGTTTCCACAGACACTTTTCATGGACCTCCTTACATGACAAGAATGAAAATTCTAGGTCTGTTGTTACAATTTGTGCAATGTTAACAGATGACATCATCCTCAAAGGTCTCAAAAATAGAGATAAAATGCATAAAATTAAAAAAAATACAGGTAGTTCCACTAGTCTGCAGAAACTAATAAAACACTTAATGGTCAATATCCATGCAAAGAATCATGGTGATCTCTGCATTAGTTGTTCAGATACTTCAGCTTTTGTATCAAATTTTCCATTATTCTGAGGGATACTTCGGAGTCCTATAGCTTGAAGGATATGGGTAACAGAGACCTTATTTCAGGTTTCCATGGAGACTTTTCATAGGTCTCTCACTGTGTGAGGAATGAAGATTATAGGTCTAGTCTTTACAATTTGTGCCCTGTTGACAGATGTTCACATTTTTAAAGGTCTCAAAAATAGGGAAAATAATTCGTAAAAAATCGAAAAAAGGTGGCGCCATCAGTCTGCAGACACTGATGAAACATCTTATGATCAAATTGTATGCAAAAAAAAAAATGACCATCAGTGATGAAGTTAATGAGAAATTGAAGTTTTTGTATGAAATTTTTTACTATTCTGGGGGGTACTTTGGGGCCCCATAGCTAAAAGGATATGGGGTAACAGAGACCTAATTTCAGGTTTCCATGGCGGCTGTTCATAGGTCTCTCAGTGTGTCAAGAATTAAGATTCTAGGTCCAGTTTTTACGATTTGTGCCCTGTTTACAGATTTTCACATTTTAAAGGTCTCAAAAATAGAGAAACAAGGGACCTATGGGTCACGGCGCTCAGCTGTTATATATGATAAAAAAATATGATTTAGAAATGAGGCACATGCTGGTTTTGTGTGGTAATAAATATAAGATGTATTATGAGTTGTTGTTTAGCTTATGTATGATTTTGATAGTACCTTTGGAGACAGGGAAGAGGATTGATATCATTTATTTTATTAACAAATGGAGTACTATTGTCACACAGATTTTGACTTGGCCATATAACTTATAAGCAGAACATATAATATAAGAGTTTAACTATTTATTTTAAAAAATTACAAATATTGTCCCAAATATAATTTTTATTAAAAATAATATGAGAATTGTATGACTTTTTAAAATGAAATATAACTTAAATGATTATTAAAATAATATTAAAGAATATATTCATGAATGCATTCATGAATACATTTTGAAAGTATTTGCACTGGTATTCATACACTTTCATTTTTACCTGAATTCCCATTCTTCATGCAGGAAATTTTTCTACATATTCATATTTGTATTTAAATACAATTGCAAAGTATTTGCACCAAGTCTGGTATTTATTCAGTTTTCACCAAACAATGATGTTGAGAATCCAGAATATACAAAGTTCACACATTTAAATAATGATCATAAGTACCTGGTTTTATGGCTTTTATTTATATTAAAAAAAATAAATGTAATATATTCATTTTGGACTAATTTCACATCAATGTACACACTAGACACAGTAGGAATCTAGATTAATATTATAAACTGCATCTTTGTCTATCATTAATTTCCTTCATATGATCCCTAATGATTAGTAATGAATAATATGATTTACTTTTTTATCATTAATATTGAACTGAAAAATACCATAGGTGACTGCATGGTGTTATTTGGAATACGTGACATTCTATCCATTGAAACAAGATTCTTATATCATCAGTAACTGCAAGTTAATTTCCTGTTATTATAAACTAACAAATTCCTTTTCTATTTTTCTTTAATTTGTTATTAAAAAACAAATAAAAATTTATTAATTTATTGTTTATTGTTATGTTGTTGGTTAAAACTACTAGATGAGTTGGGCTGTACACCTTGATCAACTGAGGCTGGCCATAAGCTGCCTGGTTCACCTCAAGCATGCATAATTTGCTGAAAGTTCAACAAGGTCAACATACAAGTGACTCAAGAGGGGCTGGAGAGAGCCAAGGTCTGACATGGTCTCATAAAAACATTAATAATAGCTACAATTTTTGGCCAATTTTTGCAGCTTTCTAAACCAAAAAGTTGAAATCCTTATGTGTGCATGATATGAAAATTATATCACCAGAGCTCACAGGAAACAAACGTGCCATTGTCAAAGTTGGGCAAAATTTAAGGTACTAATTTTATATTTATACTAAAAACTTATAAAATTTGAAAAATTTAGAACTAATTTTAGGTATTCAATTGAATCTTGATTAAATAATGTTACATCCCTGACAAAAAATCTCTAGGTTCAGCAATCCCCTTGTTAAGAGAGTGAATATATTTCTTGATTTTTTACAAAGTGCATTATGTTTGGGCCAATAACTTAAAAACAATTAAGCAATACTGACAGCATTTCTGGCATGTGCATAGAGAATGTATAGAAAAATATGTATATTATATATGATTAAAGTCAGATCAGTGGTTTTGTTATTAGGCAGTCTTGAAGTGTAACAATGGGTTTTTAATGGAAAAATGAAGTTTTTCTTTAACATCTCAAAGGTATTAAGTCCTAGTGACCAAATTCTTGGCATGTTAGGGGATTTTGGAGACATCTAATTGTATACCAAATTTAAGGAACTGAGAGCTGAAGCTGGGGAGCTGAGCTCTTGCAAACTGCATAACACTAGCTTGATGTAAACAATATGTTACATGATGCTTGAAAACTTGAATAAAATCTACAGTTTTTGATCAACTGGTTTCAAATTTTTGGTGTTAACAAACAAAATGCTAACAAAATCATGCTGTGAAAATTAAATCAACAGCATTTACAGGAAAAAAAAACGTGCCATGGTCAAAGTTGGGCAAAATTTCAGGTACCAATTTTTTATTTTTGTTAATATTTTAAAAAATTCAAAAGATTTTGATCTAGTTTTGGGTATACAATTTAATTTTGATTAATAAAAGTTATAATACTGGAAAAAAAGTCCATAGCTTTAACATGTTTTGTGTTAAGTGATCAAATATCTTTCCTGATTTTTTACAAAATGCATTATGTTAGGGCCCATAACTTTTCAAATTTATATAATACAGACATAATTTCTGGCATGTATATAGGAACTATATAGAGGAATATTTTTGGTAAATATGAGAAAAAAACAGATGAGTAGTTTTGATATTAGGCAGTCCTGAAGTGTGAAAATAGGTTTTTAATAAAAAATTGAGGTTTTTCCTTAATTTCTCAAAGGAACGAAGTCGCAAAGACCCAGTTTTCAGCTTGGTCGGAAATCTTGGGGACATCTAACATTATGCAGAATTTTGGATTCCTAGGTCTTACGGTTTCAAAACGTGCCACATCTACAGACGGACGGACGGACGGACGATGGACAATGGACCACGACTATAGCTCAGATGACTTATAGTCAGCTGAGCTAAAAAATTCGTAAAAAATCGAAAAATATAGGTGGCACCACCAGTCTGCAGGAACTGATGAAACTTCTCATCGAAAAATATAGGTGGCACCACCAGTCTGCAGGAACTGATGAAATTTCTCATGATAAATATTAATGCAAAAAATCATGACCATCAGTGATGTAGTTAATGAGATATTGAAGTTTTGTATGAAATTTTTTAATATTCTGGGGGGTACTTTGGGGCCCCATAGCTCGAAGGATATGGGTAACAGAGACCTAATTTCTGGTTTCCAAGGAGATCTTTCATTGACCTCTCAGAATGTAAAGTTACAAGATTCTAGGTCCAGCGGTTACGATTTGTGCCAGGTTAACAGACAGACAGACAGACGGACAGACGGACGGACGGACCGACAGACGGACAAAGAGTGATGGCTATAGCTCAGATGACTTAAAGTCAGCTGAGCTAAAAATGAATGATCACCACATGTTGCCGCCGAATTTGCATTATACCTTTAGTTAATTGATCATCAAATGTTGATTTAATTGTTGCTTATAATCCTAAAGCGCTGATTTAGGTGAATAAGAAATAGGAAGTACACATGTACCCAAATTTGTTACCTCAGTAACAGTGACAACACATCATGTCATAGGTTCTTTTCATCTCATTTGCATAGCCCTAGACTGCAATTCTTCAGAATACTGCTGACTTGCTACCATAAATACAAGCGGGCCATTAATGAGGCCTTATGGAAAATGCAAATTTTCAGGCAATTTTGAACTCAAATCAGTTTATAGAATGATTATGGCTGTCAGAAATTCACGGCGGAGACCACGTTCACAGCCAGGGAGCACCTGTTTATTTCTCTAGTGGAACATTTTTTATAACTATGCGATTTCTATAAACTTTCTATAAAAAAAACTCTGGTGTCAGCTACAAACCCCCAAATGAACGACATCACCTGCTTCACAGCAACATCATAGATTGTCCACTCTTTGAAATACCACCTTTCATGACACACTGAATATATTGAAGGCTACCACGGGGGACCTTCAGTCGTGTAGTCGGGTGGGCCATTCACGTGGCCTAGCCAGTGCTCTTGGCCCCAGGTCCTCCCAATGACCACCAGTACAACAAACAGCTGTGCAAGTGACCGCAACTTCGTCAATCAACCTACTGGTGAGCGCTGGTCAGTGAGTAGCTCAATAATGCATGCATTAGGCAGGTCAATATATCACTTTAGTCCGGAAAAACTGCCCGTAATCTGTAAAAGCCAGGTGGCAGTATTCCACAGGTTTTATCTTTAGATAATATAATGGAATTTCGAAAGGGACTGACATCCAGTGGACGTAGAAGCCAGTTGCCCACGTTTCACAGGTGGTCATTTGGACAAGTTGGAATGTACATACCGTTTCCCCCCATAGATAATCCGCACCCGTAGATAATCCGCACCCCTATTCAGAGCTACAATTTCTGGGGAAAAACCTGTATACCTGTGTATAATACGCAGCTAGATTCTGACGAAATCCTGAATGCTGCAAATTGTTTTTGTGGTGGTCATCGAATATCCGCTCTCTTCGTGGGTGTGACTTCGTCAGTCAACACAAGTCTCTAAGCAGAAGATCATTATACTTGAATTAGCAAATTGTCTATTCTCCTCCAATTGTTAAGTGTAAAAAGGGGGATTGTGCCTGGACCGCCGTTAACCAGGTATTGCAACACTTGTATTAAGCGTCACCAATGCAAGGCCGTTCGTGTCCAAGAAAAGGGGTCATACGAATGTGTTTTAATAAAATATCATCCCCATTCTAACAAAAAAAACAGCAATGATAATTCTTAGTTACAGAATGTATACAAAAACACAGGTCTCCTTTGATGTTAATCAAAGGGAAGCTTTCCGTCATGTCGGGTAACAAACTCTGACGAGCGTGTCATAAGGAGAACAACTCGCACGGCACCCTAGTTAGCCAATTAATGCTTATCATAGAACAAAGAGTCTTCATTAACTCAACACACGCATAAATATGGGTAACCATCATTCAGTCGCTTATGGTCATCATGCCACGCAGATCATCGTATACGACAGCGTTTAAGTTACAAGTTGTTCAGTATGCTGAACAGAATGGGAATCGCAGTGCTGCTCGCCATTTCGGTATCGACGAGAGCAATGTTCGACTGTGGAAAAGATCGAAAGGACAACTTGAAAAAATGCCAAAATCAAAGAGGGCCCACAGGAGTCGTCAAGTTTTCTATCCTGAGGTGGACAAGCAAGTGCTGGAATGGATCAGTGAATGTCGCGCTCAGGGCAATGCAGTGAGCACAGTGCAAGTTCGACTGAAAGCCAGCCTGGTTGCAAAAGATCTCAAAATTAGTGTTTTCAAGGCTTCCTCAAACTGGTGTTATCGCTTCATGGCCCGGAATGATCTTTCCATTAGAAGAAAAACCCACATCAGTCAAAAGCTCCCAGCTGATTACGAGGAGAAACTGACAGCTTTTCAGGCCCACATAATCAAACGCCGCAAAGTACTGGACCCGCCACTGTCACTCATCGGTATCGCTGACCATACGCCGCTAACGTTTGAACCTGCCGATACAACTGTGGAAAAGAAGGGAGCGAACACAGTATCAATCCGTACGACTGGTAATGAAAAAAACAGGTTCAAAGACATGCTGGCCTGCATGGCAGATGGCACTAAATTACCCCCGTACGTGGTTTTCAAACGGAAAACCATGCCCAAAGGTGTAAAATTCCCGAGCAGTGTACACGTGCGCGTACAGTCTAAAGGCTGGATGGACGATACCCTGATGAAAGATTGGATTGATAGCGTGTGGGGGAATCGCGCGGGCGGCCTCACAAAGAAAGAGAATAGCCTATTAGTGTTAGATGCTTTCAGATGCCACCGCAACCCGGCCGTACTGCAACATCTGAAGCAAGCGCACAAGACGGAGGTGGCGATAATCCCTGGCGGGATGACGTCGATACTACAGCTGCTGGACGTAGGTGTCAACAGGCCCATGAAGACGCTACTGAAATCTAAATACAGATTAAAAATACACACGTTTATTATGTTTTTAAATCAAATTTTCTGTGATGATTAATATCCACAACGGGGTTTCATTTTAAGCATATATATATGTATTTATATATTAAACTAACTATTATAAAATACCCTAGGTTTGTAATAAATTTATAACACATCTCCGGGATATCATTAATTTACACAGCTGTTCAAACTGCCCATGCTTGCACAATAGGGTAATTAATTATTAATTATTAATTAACTTAGGAAACCACCAGGCAATCATTCCTCCCATGGTTCAAGTTGTTTAAATAGTAATTAGTGTATCACGGAACATTTCCCACAGACAAGGACTGACAGGTGCAGGTATATCAGGTAGAAACGATCCCCTTTTGTGATTTAACACCACATGTTAAAATATGCCGCAGCGCCATCTGCCGACAGACATTGACATCAAAGGAGGTCAGCCAAGCAATATCCCATCATGCATATTTCACAACGGCGATCTTCTGTTGTAAGCCATACTTAAGATATATTTTAAGTATCAGAAATGAAAAAAAGTTAATCAAATCAATAATTATGTTGTTTTAATGCAAAATTTGTACAAGTAAAGTGAGTATACACTTAGTTTACATAAAATCCTTTATTATCGCTCATCATCGGCTCACCGTACGATGTTCAACCTGACTGAAAAAAAGTTTGGAAATTATGTCTCCATGTATAATACGCACCAGGGTTTTTTATTTCGATTCTAAGATGAAAAAATGCGGATTATCTATGGGGGAAAACGGTACTTTTCTTTATATTCACTTTGCACATGCCAGAAATGATGTCAATATTGCATTATTGTATCAAGTTATGGGCCCAAAAATAATGCACTTTGTAAAAAATCAAGAAATATATTTACTCCCTTAACATGAGAGTTGCTGAAGCTAGAGATATTGATATTGTGTCAGGGATATATCATTATGTAATCAAGATCCAATTGTATACCCAAAATTAGTTCTGAATTTTTCAAAAAGTTATTAGCATAAATATAACATTTTGCCTAACTTTTACTATGGCACGTATGTTTCCTGAAAACACTGTTGATATAATTTTCATATCATGCACACAAGGATTTCAGCTTGTTAGTTTTAAAAGCTGAAAGAAATTGGCCAAAAACTGTAGCTTTTATTAAAGTTTTATGACACAATGTCAGAGCCAGGCTGTACCCAGCCCCTCTTCAGTCACCTGTATGTTGACCATGTTGATCTTTCAGGCAAATTATACATGTTGAGGCGAAGCAAAAACTTGGTAGCCAGGCAGCTTATGGCTGGCCACAGTTGATGCAGGTGTCCAACCCAACTCATCTAGTAGCTGTTTTGACCAACAACATAACAATAAACAATAAATTAATAAAATTTTACTGGTTTTTAATAACAAATTTAAGAAATATTAATAGAAAATAAATTTGATACTTGATGAGTAACAGGGAATTACCTTGCCATTACGGATGTAGTAAGAATCTTGAATGGATGGATGAAAATGTATTCCAAAACACCATGCAGTCATCTTTGGTATTTTTCAATTTAATTTTAATAATACAAAAAACAAGGGACCCATGGGTCACGGTGCTCAGCTGTTATATATGATAAAAAATATGATTTGGGAAAGAGGCATATGCTGGTTTTGTGTGGTAATAAATATAAGCTTTATTATGAGTTGTTGGTGTTTAGCTTATGCATGATTTTGATAGTATTTTTTGGAGACAGGGAAGAGGATTGATTTCATTTATTTTATTAACAAATGGAGTGTCACACAGATTTTGACCTGGCCATATAACTTATAAGCAGCACATAAAATAAAAGAGTTCAACTATTTATTAAAATTTAATAACAAATGTTGTGCCAATATAATATTTATTAAAAATAATAAGAGAATCATATGATTTTTTTTAATAAAATATAACTGAACTGATTATTAAAATAATATTATAGAATATATGCATTCATGAATACATTTTGAAAGTATTTGCACTGGTATTCAAATACTTTCATTTTTACCTGAATTCCCATTCTTATGCAAGAAATTTTATAATGGAGTACATATTCATATTAATATTCATATACATTTGCAAAGTATTTGCACCATGTCTGGTATTTATTCAGTTTTAGCCAAACAATGATGTGGAGAATCCAGAATATAAACAAAGGACCCATGGGTCATGACAAAAGTTTGAAATTTTTGCAAATGCAAAATATGAAAAATATTCTATTGTTATGTTTTATATTTATATAAGCATATGAGAAGCTAAGAGGAAAGGGTCCTCCTACTTGGTTATAGTAAAGTTCTCAATATATAATTGCAAACTAATACTCTGACAAGACTGTCATGAAAAAAAACAGCAAAAGTTTTGAGATACTGTGATGCATATGAAAAATTTACAGATGGACAGGCAAGTGGACAGAATGGACTAATACCTTCATTTCACTTTCAAAGGAATAATGCATTTAAGTTTATATACAAGCCTATTTTTTTAGCATATCCACTTTTTTCATTAATAGTTTTTATATGATTCATTTTTTTTTATTTACAAGTGTTATAAATTTGTAATATAAAAGTGAAAATATAAGTTAAAATATTAGAATTCTAAGTTGCAATCATTATATATCCAGATTGTAGCTCACATTGGGTCATATTATGCATACACATATATTTTATTATTTTTAAATCAAATGTTTAAACTGAATGTAAAAGAAAATAATGCCACAACATGGCATCTACAAAATTATTCCTTGAATTCCTATTTAAAAGTTTTGCACATTGGAGTTTTCAGGACAAGCTTAATTTTATTCACCGAAATAAAATAAAAGATTCAGTAAATTTGATAAAATAAAAACATCTTTTCAAATAAAGTATACACACTGTTGGTTGAATGAGGGACAAACAATATCATTATGCTAATTACAATCTAAGCTATAATTAATAACTGGAATTAATAGTCAATTTCACACCTGGTGAAGTTTTACTCTTCTGAAGTAAAGCATTACTTATCTGATGAACATCCATACTTTCATAGCATTACATCACTTTGTGGACACAATTAAATGTGCACTTTAATCATTGTAACCCTGGTGGTACAATCCAAAATCTAAAATGTAGCATGTCCAAGAATAAAATAACATACAGAAAATTATAACATTTATCTAGTTTATGCACCAGCTGGGGGGGGGGGGGGGTGAGTGCAGGGCAGAGGAGAAGCCTGCTAGTAGTGGCCAAGTTGGTTCAAGGCAAGCTGCCTGGGTGGGTTACATAATGCAAGTGAAGGCTGTACTACTAGGTGGGCCAGATATAAACAACACATGACATGGTGTATGAAAACTTGAATAAAAGCTATTCTTTTCAAACAATTTCTTTGAAATTTCAGATTTTAAAAGATTAAATCCTTATGTATATATGCTGTGAAAATTAAATCAACAGTGCTTACAGGGAAAAAACGTGCCACTGCCAAAGTTGGACAAAATTTAAGGTATTAATTTTTTATTTATGCTAATAACTTGAAAAATTTGCAAAATTCAGATCTAATTTTGGGTAAACAATTTAATCTTGATTAAATAAAGTTATATTCCTGAAAAAAAGTCTTCAGCTTCAGCAATTCTCATGTTAAGTGAGCAAATATATTCCTGATTTTTAAAAAATTGCATTATATTTGGGCCTATAACTTCAAAATAATACCCAATACTGACCTAATTTTTGGTATGTGCACAGAAAATATATGGAAGAATATGAATTCTAAATATGATCAAAAACAGATCAGTGGTTTTGATATTAGGCAGACTTGAAGTGTAACAATTGCTTTTTTATGGAAAACGGAGGTTTTTCCTTAATATCTCAAAGGAACGAAGTTCTAATGACCCAATTTTCGGTATGGTAGGAGATTTTGGGGACATCTAATGGTATGCAGAATTTTGGATTGGTAGGTCCAACGGTTTTAAAACCTGCCCTGTTAATGGCCGGATGGACGGACGGACGACGGACAAAGGACCACACTATAGCTCAGATGACTTACAGTCAGCTGAGCTAAAAATAATTACATTATATTATTCATTACTAATCATTAGGGATCATATGAAGGAAATTACTGATAGACAAAGACGCATTTGATAATATTAATTTAGATTCTTACTGTGTCAAGTGTGTAGACTGATGTGAAAGTAGTCAAAAATTATATATTAGTTTTATTATTTTTTTAATATTAGAAAGCCATAAAACCAGGTACTTATGATCATTATTTAATTTTGTGAATTTTATTCTTGATTCTCAATATTTCTGTTTGGGTGAAACTGAAAATATACCAGACATGATGCATATACTTTGCAAATGTAATTTAATACGAATATGAACATGAACGCCACAATTTCATGCATAAGAATAGGAAAACAGGTAATAATGAAAGTATTTGAATACAAATGAAAATACTTTCAAAATTTATTTGTGAATGCATTTATGAATATATTCTATAATATTATTTTAATAATCATTTATTTCAGTTATATTATTAAACAAGGCCTACAGGCCTAATGCGAACCTGTGCATATAGATATATCCACCAGGTATAACGCTTCAATGCTGAACCACTACTTTTCATATATATGAACAATGCAAGTACTAAACATTTTGAACAAAAAACAATACACAAACATCACTGCTGAAATTCTGGCATGGGTGCACACAACACAAAAATTATTGTAGGTGGCACCACCAGTCTTGTATACGACAAAGCTATTTGACATGTATAAATATGCCCAATTTCAGGCTGATATATCAAATTCCTCCGTGGAATTAAGCAGACACATACACTTTGCAAAAGTCATTGTAGATGGGGACACCTGTCTTGTGAACAAGAAAGCCATTAAACACACATAGACAGGTCAGAATATCAGGCCAATACATCAAACTTACCTTGAGTCTGATGCAGGGGGCTGACCAGGCTTAGGTGAGAAAGGCTGTTGCCCCGAGTGTACTGTGACAAATTACTGGCTCAGGTTACTGCACTGAGTGAACTCTTGACCTGCACCTGGCTAGACTGAGTGAACTTTTGACCTGTACCTGGCTTCACTGAGTGAACTCTTGACCTGTTGCATAATCTTACACAGTTGGCAGTCTGCCAAAGCTATAAATAAATCCAGGTTGACCTTTTGCCTATTGCCAAATCTGAAATAGTAGCCACACAATTGCATAAGCTCACAGATTGGCTCCAAATGCAGCCCTGAGGGGCATGACACCCATGAGGTGATCACATGATACTCATGAGGGGATCACATGCTACCCATGAGATGATCACATGCTGCCCATGAGGTGATCACATGCCTTGTGCTTGGCTGCACTGATTGAACTGTTGACCTATATTTGTCTGCACTGAATGAACTCTTGATCTGTTGCCAAATCTGAAACAGTTGGCAGTTTCTCAACCTATTCAAGAAACATACACAATCTCGGCCTGTTATGTAACTCTGCTAAAATTTATCCAACACAAACCATTTGAACAAACTTGAGAAGGCTCGCCTCTGGGATCATTTCTGTAAAATATTGAACAATCTGGCTGGACTGTTTACAAGAAGAAGACTTTTAAAGTTTTTTTCAGCTTTTTCCCTGTAAAATCTAAGTAAATGCAGATAGCAAAAATAAGCTGAATCCATCAACATTTGATATGTGACTGATAATTGCATAAAATTTGGGGATGGTAGCTCCTGCTATTCCTGAGAAATTATGAATTAGTGTACAGAGGATATGAAATATAATAAATCTACATTTTTTCAAAGCTTTTAAAAAACATTCTTGTCAATATTTTCCATAGATATTCTGAAATCTAAATGTCTAGAGGCATGTTGTAATGGATGCTGATAAACTGGTGCTAGGCTAGATGTATCTGCTTCACACAGCTAACATATATGGTAAAATGACTCAATTCAATCTTTATAATTCAGCTAAAATTCATTTCTTGGAACCATAAAAGACAATTATTATTAGAATGATTCAGGGAATTATTCTTGCAAAATGTTAAACAAACTGGCCTCAGTATCATCAGTCGAAAAACGTATTGTAGGTTTATAACTCATATGGGAAAATACAGCAAAATGGCAAAGTTCAGCTTCCCATAACTCAGGCAAAAATCATTGAACCAAAACCATTTGAACAAACTTGAATTATCAACTTCTAATGAAAATTAATGTGTGAGATTTCAGAATTTTGCCCAGTGGTTTTTGAGAAGAAGATTTTTGTAGCTACTTAGCTAACGTGGGCTGTTATGGCATATGACTAAATTCAGCTTCCAATAACTCAGCCAAAAGTCACTGAACTGAGAACATTTGAACAAACTTGAATTATCAACATCTAAGGATAATTAATGTGTGAGATTTCAGAATTTGGCCCAGTGGTTTTTGAGAAGATTTTTGTAGCCACTTAGCTTACATGGGCTGTTATGGCATATGACTAAATTCAGCTTCCCATAACTCAGCCAAAAGTCACTGAACTGAGACCATTTGAACAAACTTGAATTATCAACATCTAAGGATAATTAATGTGTGAGATTTCTGAATTTGGCCCAGTGGTTTTTTGAGAAGAGGATTTTTGTAGCCACTTAGCTAAAATGGGCTTTTATGGCATATGACTAAATTCAGCTTCCCATAACTTAGCCAAAAGTCACTGAACTGAGACCATTTGAACAAACTTCAGAAAGCACTACCCTAGGATCATTTCTGAGTGATATTAAACAATTTGGCCATTTTGTTTCAGAGAAGAAGTTATTTGTAGCTGTCAGTATGATACGGGCATTGAAAACCCCCATACAAAAAAGGCTGATGCAGGTGGCGCCACCAATACCTCAATTTCAGATATGACTCATGTGACCAACATCGGCATAAAATTTGGTGATGATAGCTCAAGCCATTTCTGAGATTGTAATTTTAGTATGCTTTTTTGGACAGATGATTAAGTTCAACATCCTGTAACTCAGCCAAAAATCACCGAACTTAAACCATTTGAACAAACTTGAGAGAAATTGTTCCAGGAATCATTTCTGTTAAATATTGGACAATTTGGCTGAACAGATTCGGAAAAGATTTTTTAAGCTTTTTTAGCTTTTTCCTAATAAAATCTAAGAAAATGCAGTTAGCCAAAAAATAAGCAAAATCCAATAGAGTTTTTTAGATGACTAATTTTATGCATAAAATTTCGTGATGCTAATTCTTGCCATTTTCAAGATAGTATGGGTTAACGTACAGACGATGGACGCCGGACTACGCCACACCATCGCATAAGCTCACAGGTTCGCTAAAAAATTCATATGATTCTGTTATTATTTTTAATTAAAATCATATTTGGCACAATATTTGTTATTAAATTTATAAACAAGGCCTACAGGCCTAATGCGAACCTGGGCAAAGTTTAGGAGTATGAATGGAGGTTTATTTTTAAAATTTAATATTGATCCTCCTAAGTCCTGCATATCTACCTTAGTCATTATGATTTCAGCAAAATGGACATTTCTGACCTGCAAGTTTCGGACTAGGACATTTTAAAACCAGCATATGGGTAGTCGACAAGCCACTATGTGTATCCGCAGAAATCAGAGTGGGACGGGTGAAGTGAGGCATGGATTAAGTGGCATGGGGGATTAGAGCGTGGTGTGTTGCATATTAGCATGGCTGTCTGCAGCTTAAACGTGAATGTAGGAGGTGCCACCTGTCATAAAATCGAGAAAATTGTCCAGGATGTATAAACCTGCAAAATTTCAGGTGGATAAGTCAAACCACTGCCGAGATATGAATGATTTTATCCCAAGGCAGATCAACAGATGGATGCTGTGCATAAGAGGTTGCAGATGGCGCCAAGAGCTATGTGAGATCTATACACATGCAAAATTTTGACCTAATCGGTCAAACGGTTCCCGAGATATGAGCTTGGATGTCTGCAGTGTAAATGTGAATGAAGGTGGCGCCACCTGTCATAAAATCGAGAAACCTGTCCATGATTTATAAACCTGCAAAATTTCAGGTGGATAAGTCAAACCACTGCTGAGATATGAGTGATATTATCCAAAGGTAGATGAACAGATGGATGCTGTGCATAAGTGGTTGCAGGTGGCGCCACCAGTTTTGCCTATGATGAAGAGCTATGTGAGATCTATACACATGCAAAATTTTGGCCTAATCGGTCAAAGGGTTCATGAGATATGAGCTTGGATGTCTGCAGAGAAAATGTGAATGAAGGTGGCGCCACCTGTCATAAAATCGAGAAAGCTGTCCAGGATGTATAAACCTGCAAAATTTCAGGTGGATAAGTCAAACCACTGCCGGATATGAGTGATATTATCCAAAGGTAGATGAACAGATGGATGCTGTGCATAAGTGGTTGCAGGTGGCGCCACCAGTTTTGCCTATGATGAAGAGCTATGTGAGATCTATACACATGCAAAATTTTGGCCTAATTGGTCAAAGGGTTAATGAGATATGAGCTTGGATGTCTGCAGAGTAAATGTGAATGTAGGTGGCGCCACCTGTCATAAAATTGAGAAAGCTGTCCAGGATGTATAAACCTGCAAAATTTCAGGTGGATAAGTCAAACCACTGCCGAGATATGAGTGATTTTATCCCAAGGCAGATCAACAGATGGATGGTGTGCATAAGTGGTTGCAGGTGGCGCCAAGAGCTATGTGAGATCTATACACATGCAAAATTTTGGCCTAATCGGTCAAAGGGTTCCCGAGATATGAGCTTGGATGTCTGCAGTGTAAATGTGAATGAAGGTGGCGCCACCTGTCGTAAAATCGAGAAACCTGTCCATGATTTATAAACCTGCAAAATTTCAGGTGGATAAGTCAAACCACTGCTGAGATATGAGTGATATTATCCAAAGGTAGATGAACAGATGGATGCTATGCATAAGTGGTTGCAGGTGGCGCCAACAGTTTTGCCTATGATGAAGAGCTATGTGAGATCTATACACAAGCAAAATTTTGGCCCAATCGGTCAAACGGTTCCCGAGATATGAGCTTGAATGTCTGCAGAGTAAACGTGAATGTAGGTGGCGCCACCTGTCATAAAATCGTGAAAGCTGTCAAGGATGTAAAATACCTGCAAAATTTCAAGTGGAAAAGTCAAACCACTGCTGAGATATGAGTGATTTTAACCTAAGGCAGATGAACAGATGGACGCTGTGCATAAATGGTTGCAGGTGGCACAACCAGTTTTGCCTAAAATGAAGAGCTATGTGAGATCTATACACATGCAAAATTTTGGCCTAATCGGTCAAACGGTTCCCGAGATATGAGCTTGGGTGTCTGCAGAGTAAATGTGAATGTAGGTGGCGACACCTGTCATAAAATCGAGAAAGCTGTCCAGGATTTAAAATACCTGCAAAATTTCAAGTTGATAAGCCAAACCACTGCTGAGATATGAGTGATTTTATCCAAAGGCAGATGAACAGATGGATGCTGTGCATAAGTGGTTGCAGGTGGCGCCACCAGTTTTGCCTATGATGAAGAACTATGTAAGATCTATACACATGCAAAATTTTGGCCTAATCGGTCAAACGGTTCCTGAGATATGAGCTTGGATGTCTGCAGAGTAAATGTGAATGTAGGTGGAGCCACCTGTCATAAAATCGAGAAAGCTGTCCAGGATGTATAAACCTGCAAAATTTCAGGTGGATAAGTCAAACCACTGCTGAGATATGAGTAATATTATCCCAAGGCAGATGAACAGATGGACGCTGTGCATAAAATGGTTGCAGGTAGCGCCACCATTTTTGGTGTATGTTATAAAGCTATCAAAGGGCTACATTTGTGCAAAATTTTTAGCCTGATCGGTCAAACGGTTCCCGAGATATGTGGGTTTATGTGTGGAAACAGACGCACAAATGGACACTGGGCAGCAAGGAAAGGTCAGAGGTCAACCAAACATGAAGGCGCAGCAGTTCATATGTGACCTGATGATAAACTCGATTTGCTTAAAATGCAAACCAAGTTTTTTCAAACAGTTGAAAGATATAGTTCCAATAATCTGGGAATTCTGCATCTAAACATTGTATCCAGACGTCTAGACGCTGTGTCTAGACGTCTAGACACATTGTCTAGACACCCCCCCCCCAGCCAGGTCAGTTGCCATGGTGATGTCTGGATCCCACTTGTTAGTACTGAGTGACCTCTTGACTTGGCTGCATGAAGTCAAATCTGTTTTCAAAAACAGAAAGCCTTTTTCAATTGGCTACAAAGCTTTTTTTAAACTGTATTTACCCAATCTATTCTTATTAAACTGGCAGAACCCTACCATCGAATAATTCTTGTAAAGTTTAAACCAATCAGCTGAACAGTTTCATCATAAATCAGTGTATAAGCTAGAAGAGTTTAAAATTATATTTTCGCTTGTAAAAAACACATCAATGTAGGTGGCGCCACCAATACCTCAAAATCAGATATGACATATGTGACAAACATTGGTAAAAAATTTGGTCATTATAGCTCTAGCCGTTTCTGAGATTTTAATTTTAGTGTTCTTTTTTGGACAGATGACTAAGTTCAACCTCCTGTAACTCGGCCAAAAATCTCCGAACTGGAACCATTCGAACAAACTTGAGAGAGATTGTTCCAGAGATCATTTCTGTGAAATATTGAACAATTTGGCTGGACAGTTTCAGAGAAGAAGATTTTTAAAGGTTTTTAAGCTTTTTCTCTATAAAATCTAAATTAATGCAGATACCCAATAATAAGCTTCAGGGCACCAAGTTTCACGTGACGAATTCTTACATGTAATTTGGAGCTGCTAGCTCTGACAGTTTCTGACTTACAGCCATGGACGGCGGAAAGCCAGACCTGGATGGCAGACGGCGGACGGCTGACGACGGACGGCCTACGCTGCGCCATCGCATAAGCTCACAGGTTCGCTAATAAATAGTAAACTCTTTTGCATACGTGCTAGTGCTACTCTTGGGTAGGGATAACCTGTTATTATTAACAGATGACTCATTTGTAAAAAGCATAATTAACATGACTGATGACTAATGGACAGTTTTTCAAATACTTCTACTGCAATGTAGATAAAGTTATATGGCCAAGTCAAAACCTATGTGACAATAACACTCCATTAGTAAATAATATAAATGACATCAATCCTCTTCCCTGTCTCTGAAGATACTATCAAACTCTAACATAAGCTAAACACCAACATCTCATAATACAACTTATATTTATTACCACACAAACAAGCATGTGCCTCATTTCTAAATCATATTTTGTGATCATATATAACAGCTGAGCGCCGTGACCCATGGGTCCCTTGTTTAATTTAACCGTAATTGGGCCATCATTAGTTAAAGTGCACACTAATTGTTCAATCATTGTGCATTTTTATTTAATATACAGGCTGACAGGGACTTGTTCAGACTGAAGTAATTATATCAACTGAAGTAAATTATTTATTCTGAGGTATTTATTCAGATGAAGTACAGGCTGCCCTGTCATATTATGATCACCTTCCATGCTTTGTTAAGCATTGCTAAAACCTACGTTGTCTGGGGATACAATAATAACATATTACTTATTTATATACTTGAGAGCTGGAGTCCCTGAACTCAGGCCCAGGGCTTTTCCAAAAAATGTGTCATTATGAGAACACCTGTGCAGAGGCAAGTACAGTGCTGGATAGGGAACCATGCAAACAAACTTCTCTAATAGCTGTCTACAATGCCATATATAAGGCCATATCCATGTCTGCACAAGTTCTAATCTTAACTGTCTGTATCCATATCCGTACCTGTGTCCAGGCAAGTGGAAACACAGATTTAAACACATTTGTTTCAGTACAGTCAGAATGCCTGTCATTCTACAAATAGGGGGAATCTTCACAAGGATAACACTAAAATGTATATATAAGAAGAACTGTTGGAGAATATAAACTTCTGTTTTGTAATACATTCAAAGCAGTTTTCCCTATTGTCATGTCAAAACTTTCTCTTGATCTTATTCATCTGACCCTGGCTGTTTACTTTTAAATAACACATTTAATGGTATATTTAAACTTACCGATCTGCAAATCCCCTTGGGTTGGCAACCTGAAATATCCCTGAAGAAAAAAGAACATATTTTAAAACTCTATCAATATTATTCTTTGCACCCTATCCATTTTGCCAATATAACTAAACTAAACAAATCTATTTGAACAATGGAATGTTTTCTTCTCTGAAGGATACTGCATGACTCAAAGAAGTCAGCACAAATAGAACATTAACTTGAAAAATCTGTGGCATAAATACATTAAATACGGTCTACTGAATAATAAAGAAACCTTATAGTAACTATGCTGTACATTACATCTTAACTTGTCATATATTGATGGGGGAAAGTAAATGCTCAAATTTAATGATTCAGCAGAATAAGTCCATTCATCTTCAAGACATAAAAGTCTTCCCAAATATCTTGGACTAAGACCCATAACCACCTCTACATGGGTGTAAGAATCTGAACGTGATTTGAATATGATCTGCGCTGAATACCAACAGACCCATCTGACCGATTCTAGTTCAGAGTGATAAAAATTGTCCTTACATAGATGATTTTTATAGTGTAAATGTGATATGAAACTAAAGAATTTTTATATTATATATATTACTTCAAAACTAGTAAGTCCCAGGAAAAATCCTGGATCTGCAGACTATATTTAAACAGATCAAATGCAAATGCCCAACATGGTTATGTATTTAGGCCTCGATGGATTGCAACGTGTACTGTTTCCTAGTGCCTGAAATTACTAGGAAAAGATTTCACCTTATATAAACCCTAAAAAAGTTAGACCAGCTTTACATGGGTCAGGTTAATGAACATTTTATGGTAAATGTAGTTTTATAGGACCATGAGGTAATATTAACTTTAATGTTTTATCTGCCACTTTATGCTCGCCCATCTAATACAATATGTACCGACATACCATTCACCACAGGATCCCTTATAGTATATGCCATGCGTAGGTCTGTTGGATCAAACTTCAGAGAACAGTTGAAAGCCTGTGTGATTCTTCTGAGTAGAACCTCGTTCTTCACATTAATATTTGCATTTCCAAGACGATTGGCTGTAAACATCCAATATAAACATCATCATAAAACCACCCACAAAATATATTACAGCTTTCTAAAGTAAAAGACCACACATAAACAGTAACATGATGTTCAGTGAAATAAAAGGGTTCTCCAAAACAGAGGGAAAAGGTAAGAATACTGTTTAATGAACAATATTCTGTATCATGTAATTTACTTTAAGGTGTAAAGATAATTACATGAGTAATATATTAATAATGCCTGTTTATAAATATCTACTTGTTATAATCTCAATAGCATATCTTGAGCACTTCTTGGATGCTCTGCTCTTGGTTATATTCACATATTATCTTCAGATTAACCTACCTATCTTGAGCACTTCTTGGATACTCTGCTTAGGGTTATATTCACATATTATCTTTAGATTAACCTACCTATCTTGAGCACTTCTTGGATACTCTGCTCTAGGCTATTTTCACATATTTTCTTTAGATTAACCTACCTAACTTAAGCACTTCTTGGATACTCTGCTCCGGGTTATTTTTACATATTATCTTCAGATTAACCTACCTATCTAGAGCACTTCTTGGATACTCTGCTCTAGGCTATTTTCACATATTATCTTTAGATTAACCTACCTAACTTGAGCACTTCTTGGATACTCTGCTCCGGGTTATTTTCACACATAATCTTCAGATTAACCTACCTATCTTGAACACTTCTTTGATGCTCTGCTTAGGGTTACATTCACATATTATCTACATAATAACCTACCTATCTTGAGCACTTCTTGGATGCTCTGCTCTGGGTTATATTCACATACTATTTACAGATTAACCTACCTATCTTGAGCATTTCTTTGATGCTCTGCACTGGGTTATCTTCACATATTATCTACAGATTAACAAACCTAACTTGAGTACTTCTTGGGTGCTCTGCTCTGGGTTATCTTCACATATTATCTACAGATTAACCTACCTATCTTGAACACTGCTTGGATGCTCTGCTCCGGGTTAATTTCATATATTATCTACAGATTAACCTACTTATCTTGAGCACTTCTTTGATGCCCTGCTTAGGGTTATATTCACATATTATCTACATAATAACCTACTTATCTTGAGCACTTCTTGGATGCTCTGCTCCGGGTTATCTTCATGCCATGTCCGTTACACCCCTCAGGCAATAACTAGGGTTTTTATGCCGCAGTTTTGCCTCTTCGGGTACCCCCCTCTTTGCACTGAGGTCGCCAGAACTGACACGCCAGCCAGCCAGGTCCGGCCCCCCCTCGCTGACCGTCCACCACCGGGGAATCCCCCAGTTATTCCCGGGAGCCTGAGCCTAGCAACCAGCCAGTAATGTCCGAGCGTCATCGACCTACCCCTGGACTACCGTAAATCCTGCCCTGAGCCTTGTCCCTTTCGACCAGGTACTGTGTTAGTTCAATCGGAGCCTTCTCGGGAGCCTTCACTGGTGCTTGTGCCATCATGCTTGAGCCTTGTCCCTGCTGGTCCTAACCAGACACCCGGTTTTTACATCTCGGAGCCTTGTCCCTGATCCTTTCAGGATCCCCTCAACTTTTATCCACCAAACGGCTGTCTCTACAGGGCCTGGTTCCATACTGCCGGCAACAGGCTGGCCTACTCTTCTATCGAAAAACAGTATGGGGTCTTTTATGTGCCCATCCCCTTCTGAACACGGGACCGCCATTTTACGTCCTCATCCGATGGACGGCCCGTATTTTACTTTTGCAGTCGGGCGCTGCAGAGCTCCGGAGCCTTTCTACCCCTCCCCCACTTTCTCTAGTGGGGTGATGATACTGGGGTTCCGCTTGCCACTGATATTTTGCCAGTCGAGCCACTTTTTTTTAGGTCTTTATAGAATTTCTCTTGCTTCACCTTTTCGACATAGCCTTTGCTCAACCTTAGAATGTGGTCTTTCACATATTCTATTTCTGCCTTTTCGTGAAGCACAGATACTCGGGTTTGAGGCGGGAGTCTCAAGGCCGTACTTAAGGCTCTGTTTTGAAGCCGTTGAAGTGTCTTAATGTGGTGCTCTTTGGCTGAGATCAGGGCTATGCAGCCGTACATCATAACCTGTCTGATCCAGGCTTTATAAAGATATATCAAACTTTGGGTTGACATGCCCCCTGTCCCTGCTTTTAGCACTCTTAAGCAGTTTAGTCTCGCTTTGACCCTCTGTTCGATATCCTTTATATGAGCCGCCCATGTGAGTCTCTTATCAACCGTCAGCCCCAGAAATTTTATCTGGTCTGTGAATTGAATTGGTTCCCCGGCCAATTTCAGTTCTGGTGCTTTGCCGGCCTTACTGCCTTTCAGGTGCCTACTGAATTTGCAAGGCTGCGTTTTTGTAGCGTTGACTGTTACCCGCCATTTGGCGCACCACGCGGTCACTTCGTCTAGACCTGCCTGTAGCCTGGGTACTGCTCTCTTGCTATGTGTCCATAGTGCAGTATCGTCCGCAAATTGGCTCGTCACCCCCGTGCGGACTCCCCCTTTCTCGGACAGGCTAGGCATGTTGACGTATATGACGTAGAGCAGCGGGCTGAGAGCTGAGCCCTGTGGTGTGCCAGCGGCGGGTTCGATCTTGTGCGACTTAGCGTCACCTACTCTGACCCATAGCTTCCCGTCTCTTAGGAAGGATGAGAGGATCCTCACGATGCGAGCCTGCGTTGCGATCTTGTACCTTAGGCCATCCCGCCATACTGCGTCGAAGGCTTTCTCGTTGTCTAGGAATACTCCTATAGTATCACAAGATCGCTGCAGGCATTGCCCTACCGTCTGTGTCAGCCTGAACAGTTGGTCATTTGTTGACCTGCCTTAACGGAACCCGCTCTGATTCGGGTTAAAGTACCCCGCTTTCTCCAGGTGTCCACTGATCCTGCCAGCCATTATCCGTTCCAGCACTTTCCCTAAAATTGGCAGTAGGCTGATGGGTCGGTAGCTTTTCATTAGCGAGTGATCTTTTCCCGGCTTCAGGATCATGATCATGCTAGCTCTTTTCCATGCCCTCGGGAAGTACCCCAGTTTTAGACACGCATTGAACACTATCGTGAGCGCTTCCAGCCCTTCCTCCGGCAGTTTGATCAGTACTTCCCTGGTGAGGCCGTCCTCCCCCGGGGCTTTCCTGCTTTTGAGTTTTTTCAGCTTCCTGCTGACTTTCGCTTTTGAGATCGCTCTCAATAGCGGCTCATCCTCTGCTATTTGAGCATAACAGCTTTCCACCTTTGCCAGAGGTGAGTAAAACTCTTTTTCGGCTTGCCTTACATACTGATCAACCTCCTCCTGTGTTCAGTCATTGAACTGGGGTCCCGTCAGGACCTGGTGTATGTTCCGGAGCGTCTCCACGAACAAGTTGGCCTTGTCCTTTTCCGTACTAGCCACCGATCCCATCGGGCCTATTAGGTCTGTCGTTCCGACCAATGGCTTGTTCAGCGAGCCAGTATACTGGTGGACCTTTCGCCAGAATTCGCCCACGGATATTCTGTGGTCCATACTACTCGTGAACTCGTACCATTCTGCCTTTTTCTGGGCTTTGATTGCATTTTTTTCACCTTCCGACTAATAGCGTTGTATTGGGATTTTAACTCCTCCGTTTGGAGTTGGATCTGGAGTCTTCTGATCCGCCTTCTTTCCCTTACAAGCGCTTTAATCGTAGGGGTGAATGACCACCAGTTACAGTTCTTTTGTTCCACCATCGGGCATGCTCGATCTAGGCAGTCTCTCATCTTCGAGGTCATCTTATCGACCAGGCTGTCGATTCCCTCCGGGTTGATGGTTCAGCGATATTTCGGAGCCTGTCTGCCAATTCATTTTGATATAGCCGCCAGTTAGCCTTTCTCCAAGGCCTAACCATCCTCGGTGGCTTCCTGTTTGCTCTCCAGTCGAGCTCTAAATGAATTGGCATGTGATCGCTGCCTACATCTTCCCCTACATAGAATTTGCTGACCAGGCCTACTTCTGGTGAGAATATTGCTAGATCGAGTATGTTTGTTCCACCGGTCATGGGGTTGACCCTTGTTAGGCTCATTATCACCATACCAGGCACCATACTGGGTTATCTTCACATATTATCTACAGATTAACAAACCTAACTTGAGTACTTCTTGGGTGCTCTGCTCTGGGTTATCTTCACATATTATCTACAGATTAACATACCTATCTTGAGTACTTCTTGGGTGCTCTGCTCTGGATTATATTCACATATTATCTACAGATTAACCTACCTATCTTGAGCACTTCTTGGATGCTCTGCTTAGGAATCTGATTGATATGGAAAAACCATGAACTTGATCCTGTTC
This sequence comes from Sipunculus nudus, assembly GCA_026874595.1. Lineage (NCBI taxonomy): Eukaryota > Metazoa > Annelida > Sipuncula > Golfingiida > Sipunculidae > Sipunculus > Sipunculus nudus. The sequence continues at coordinate 31,116,479 of CM049309.1, forward strand.
CAGTACACACTGTCACACCAGAACTTTTCTGTTTCATTCGTGGTGAGTCATTCACAGAAAGCTCATAATATGACACTCTGAAATGTTAAAACAATATACACAAACTGAAAAAGTAGTTATATTGTGAAACACTGGTTGAGAGACTCAAAATTCCTAAAAAAAATAGGCCATGGACCAGAATATCTGTAAGATACTGTGACTGCATATAGTTAAATTTTTGTGATTTTCACAGTTTTGCAGTGTGACATTTTCATGATCCATCACTAGTTATACCAAATGTATGCAACCATCAAGCAATCCTTGGAGCCCTTCCACCTGATGCCCGCAAAATGTTACCTTTATTGTGTTTTAAATACCAGAAATATAGGCTGCACAGGTACCTACCAAGCCCTAGGAATTTAACACTTGGTTGATCATGAGCTTGAGTAACTCTCGAGACATTTACGTTTCAATAACAGCAGGTCAGTTGATTTTTGGCCTATGTCTTTTGTAGGACTTTGTACTTATTATTTAAAGTCTGAGAGTAAATTTAACAGCGGGTAGTTCACCCTACCCTCCAATCATGGAACACTAACAAAGTGGACACATGTAGTTAACATGACAAAGGTAGCACTATGACGTCCTATAAAAGAGTAGTAAAACACAAGAGGGTTTGAGGTTCTCTTTCAGCTTAGAGGTAGAGCAAACGACTGGCAATAGGAAGGTCATGGGTTCCATTCCAGATGAAGTGATCAGACTTTTCTATGTATTCATGTTCTATCTCTATACAATGAACCAGCATGGCTATTCAAATATATTTCTACATAATATATACCTTACAAAATTAAAGGTCATAAGTTCTCCCTGCTGCATGCAAAGTCGCAGTGTCTACACATGTAGCTGGTAGTACTCTGATGTCACTCCATTAATGTCTATGAAAGGGTGCTGACACCAGGAGGTTGGGTATCCCTGTTAGCTCAGTGGTAGAGAAAATGATCGGCAATCAGAAGGTCATGTGTTCCCATACTGAGTGAATAAAACTGTGTATTCATGTTTGACAATGGCCGAAATTAGCGGTGGCATTGGTAGCATTTGCTACCAACTTTTATGATGTGCTACTTATGTTTGTTGCTCGGTAGCAAACCTTTGCTACACTTTTCCAATTCATTAAAGGTAACTAATCTTTGCATGTGAGCAAAAAAATGCAATGGTTTATTGCATAATATCCTATATTAATTGTTAAAAGTAAATTTAAGACAAGATGAATCATTTTAAGTGGCAATTTGAAACAAAATCAATGTCCTGGAAATATGGGCGATAATAGGGAACCCAAACCATGTTAATTGTAACCAAAATTGTAATTTAAAAAAGAATGGACAAAATCAGTCACAAAGAATACAATAATGACAAATTAAGATAATTAATGCCCCCGGACCCCCTAGGTGGGCTTCACCCCTTGCCAAACTGTCATGATTTGCTACACAATTCTCAGATTTGCTACCAAAAATTAAACTTGGTAGCAAACCCTTCCTACTGCCTAAAATAAGTTAATTTTCTACCCCTGTGTGCTATGTCTGCACCCTGACTTGTTTAAAAGTTCATATGTTGCAAAAATTTTCATTTGGTATTTTTCATTCTCTGTTTATTTTTTAAGTTGGATCTTCATTATAACAATGAATGCTAACTTTTAAAATAAAAGTAAATGTGCACTGTACCTTGCCGAGAGTGATTCCCCGACAAACACGTCATTCAGCGCCAGGAATGGTAGCACCCTGGGCGGTCTGTCCTTGCTGACTAAGGAGGACTGGGTGTACATTTCATGTTCCTGAACATGCTCTGAGAATCGATGTTCTGGTGATCCCAACTCCTGATCATGCAAATGTATTGGCTCGTCATTGTCATGTTTTCCAGAAAGTGTAATACGCAGCCGCTGTCTGTAGCTCCACCTAGGGGCAGACAAAATTGTTATTTAAAACACTTGAAATCATTTATAAAATAATCAATAAAATCTTTACTCCATATAAAGAATAATGATAGCTTTTAGTTAAGCAAATGTAAAACATTACTACAATAAAACCTTGTTGTGTAAAAGTGGAAAAGACTAACACGATCATGAAGCTTCAACTTATCCCAGGTTCGAGGTGGTAATAATTAAACACTGAACTTTGAGCATAAAATTTTGACACAAGTGAGCTTTTCAATTTAAGCTAAGTTTTGAAAGAATCCAGAAGCATCATACTTCACATTATTTTTTTCAAGTTGTGCAAAATTGGCTCACTTTATCTTTAGAAATTTTAAAGGCAGCTACAGGTAAACTCTGCTCTGCTTGACCTTGTCTCAGCACTAAATTAGAGCAAGTTAGTAAGGTCCAGTCAGCAGTTAGAAGTCTGTTCTGAAGGCTCTGTAGGGGTAACAACTTGAGGCTCTGAAGTCAAACACACTGGCCACCAGGCCATCACCCAGCCTCTTCTAGTACAGCATTCACAAACACACAACACACATTTATCAACTGAATAAAAAGATGTCATCCCTTACTTGAACTTCCCTGCCTGCAAATTTTCTAGGGCTGCGTCAAAATGTGAGGAAAATTTATTAGGCAAACAAAGGTACCCTTCTGATCTGAAATAAAAACAATTATGTACATGTATAACAAAATTCATATAATACCATAAATAACACTTGTCATTAAGCATAGCCTTATATTTTTTATTTTTTTATAATTTGAATTATGAAGCAGTCTCATAACTGCTGTAATGACCAATATAATATTTTCAAAGCCCAAAAGTTGCATGTGTGACTGAAAATCTGTTTATAAATCTGGACATTTACTACCACATATAATTTATGAAAATTACTTGTTCATCTATAATTTATACAGACCCCTGAAATTAAATTATGTTAAAACATATTCTACAGAGACTGCCTGACCAAAGTTAAATGTTGTGAACATAAACACTGTGAATATTAAGTTGAAGATAGCCCTGGAAGAGATGACTCAAGTAAAATGAAACTACCCACCCTGGCCACTCCTTCCAATTAAAACTTTTAATATCTAAATTTACCACCATGGTTCTTCAAAATTTGGTTTGAACTGCATAGTTTTTTACCAAAAATGTAAAGACAGGGGACTTTGTAAAGTGCATATCAAAATACAGTATACTTTGACTTCTTGTATATTCAGTGAAATCTCGCCTGACAGCACCCCCCTATGATGACCAGCCCTGCTAAGATGACCACTTTTTTTGGTCCTGGACTAACATAAATCATCATGAAAACCTACTTCTATCACCACCTGCCCACCAACATGTCCTGGTCCTGCATGTGGTCACATTATCGAGGTTTTGCTGTATTTATAAATGAATGTAAAGCCTTGTTCTCAGGAGACACAGTGTTACAAGTGCAAGTTAACTAATCATAGCCTCATAACAAAGTCATTCACTTTATTCCTCATAAATATTTAGGTGTCACAAATAAGACTCTACCTTTCATATCAAGGAAAATCATAAATAAATCTGGCAGAATTACTAAATGATTACTAAAAAGGAGTGTTCACAGCAGAAATAGCGACTTGGTGTTAAATACAACCTTTCTTGTGAAAAAATTACAAAAATGCACAATAATAACCCCACAGTAAACCATTATGGAAACTTTCACCTACATGAACTGGATATAGTTCAACTTGAGATATATATGTCTGCACTCTGCACTATCAGATAAGGTCCATATCAATATTAGGATGAAGGTCATAGAAAAAATGGTCACATTATCAGTCAAAAGTGCCAAGTTCATTGATAAGGGAAACCCAGTTTAATGTACAAGAGCTAGACAAATGGTGATGTAACCGATAAAACATATTATAATAAGTATTAACGATAAAATTAAATTTGCATCAAAGTATCAAAGAGTTGTAGGTGAGGCCTGATGTTTCTGTAAACAAGTAAATTCACTGAGTGTTAATAAGCATGTTATACCTCAGGTCAAGCACTAATGCCACCACTAAGAAAGTATTAATTTTTTTTTATTCTAAAATGGAACAATAAAAGGAAATTCCACAAAGTTTTGTTACCGACAGGTTTGCCTGTTTTACATGATGTATCATATTATGAATGGAGTAGTGTGATACATGTTTAGGCCTCCAACTGTAGAATTAGTAAGGGCAGGCTTAGAAGGGGTGATGAGTTTAATTCAATATCAATATCGATGTCCAAATTTTTTGTTGGCGGGCTTTTGTGCCCCACCCCACCCCACCCCCAGTGCAAAATAATCCATTTCAAGCATTTTTTTCTTCTTAATTTTTTTTCTTTTGCCTGTGTTTTCACTTACTCTCAAACATGGTTAATTTTCAACAAGGAACTCAAGGGTCATTTGGTCATGTTTGAACATGCAAATCATTCATTTAATCAAGCTGGATTTTAGTTTTTGTAAGGATTCATAAATCATATTAGAATAAGGAGTTGTTATATTATGATTAAAAATTAAACATTATTAAATAATTTATCAAGGGTTTGAATGAAAATCATTTTTGTTACAAAACTTGCGAATATTTAAACTGCATGCCTTTGTAGACTATCATTGCAGGAGAGAACTAAATCTTGAAATACTAATTTAATTTATATATTAGGGGAATATTGATAAATTATGATAATATTGATCTTTCTGAATTGGCATAAATTATCAGGTCTTGGAATCCTATGATTGGCCACCTACCTGAGTGGGTCTGTATTGACTCCAATGATTGGTTTGGAGCAGTCTCTGACTTTGCTCGCAGCCAGCAGATATGTTCCATCCCCACCAGCAGATATCACAGTGTCAGCATCCTGTATCAGGTCATCATGGTAATCCAGACGGTGTACCACTGTGGTCAATATCCCTTTCTTGCTGATTGAATAAAAAGTAAATAAGCTAGAAGATTCTACAAGCATACTTTAACCCACTAAAAAAATTGTGAATATCTCATTTATTTTTCTTGATGAAATTTATTCTTACTCTGAAATATTTAGATCACTTAATGGATAATGGATATGTCAGGTATACCTCTCCATAACACATTTTAAGATTAGAACTTCAACTATTGAACTTATTTTTTTATATAAAAGAATGATTATATAACATGAAGAAAACATATTTCATTTGTCTTTTCACAATCTATGTCCCCTTTATGCACCTTATCAGTGAATAATAAATACTGATATTGATCTCTAAATGATAAAGCTTTAACAAAAATGTGTAATATTTATTTAATAAAACCTACTAAACTGGTCAGAACAGAAACAGGTAGGACCTGGCTAAATATATGTCCACAGGACTTTGTGTTGAGACTACAAGGTTTTGAGTTCATGTCACATTCTGTCTTCCACACTCACACTCCTAGCCAAAGTCTTTACCACAAGGGTTTGCTCTCTCCACCCAGGAATGAATAGAAACTGTCACAGGTGGCAGGCAAATGCAGTTGTATCTAACAAACCTTCTAGTGCCTATAATAGCTGCTTGAGTTGTAGATTCTCCAGAGGCTGAGAAAAGTTACAATAATGAAAAGGCCAAAAAGACCAGGAAGGCAAAGTGTAAAGTCACAGACTATATAAAGTAAAAACCCCAACCTTTGTTTCTGCTTTGGTATTTGAAGCCCTAAAGTTACATGGACTCCAGCAGTCTTAAACTTTAAATTGATATAAACTTAATTTATAATAACATTAGTTTAAAATTATCTGAAACAGGAGACTTACCTGAGGGATTCCACAATGTTATCCAACGAGGCGTAGTATTCATCGTGTCGCTTCACAAGCCCTCTGTAATCAGAGCCTTTTAAAGAAAGCTGAAATAGAACGGCTTATACAAATACTCATATGTACAAATATATATACACACATATATATGATATCACTGGGAAGAAAGATGATTTAAAGTGAGCACATATTATTTAATTAATAGAAAGAAAAGCTGACTTTGTTGAGTGATGCAGTATTCTCTTAAAATTATTCTTTGAGTCACCACAGAGAAGGTTCTTTTTAAAAATTTTTCATCTTAATATTTTTATATGACTTGTATTTTTTGTATCCTTTTCATGACAAAAATCACCAAATTCATTATTTAATAATATTTAATAATATTATTATTGTACAGTTGACAGGGTTAGGGCCAGGTACATGCAGCAGTACCTATATACAGGTATTTGTGAAATGGTCAGGTACATTTACAGCATTTTTGCAGAGTACCTAGGTACAGGTATAGGTACTTTAGAGAGTACCTAGGTACAGGTACATTACAAAGGATTTTGAACTTATAATAATTGCAATTAATATATATTTTAATATGCAATTATAAGTTTTAATAGAATGGCAGAACATATTATTAGAAGTACTAACTGATCATTGCCTTTGTCATAAGGAAAATATAAAGGACTGCCTTTAGTAAAAGTGATAAATAAACAAAGTTGATTAAGTTTACAAAGTTATTAATTCAGAAATATAAAACTTAATTCATATGATCTATGAATATTAATCATATTGAATATTAAAACATATCATATTAAAATATGATGTCTATATTAGTATTAGCAGTAAAATAAACATGTTATTTGCAGAAAGTCAACTGAGGAAAGATTTGTGAGCTAAGAGCAACTCTATTTGATGCTTAAGCAGGGGACTGTTTTCTGTATAAATGGAAAGTTCTACTTTTGGGGCTTATCTGAGAGTTCAGTGATATGAAATGTATCTTCACTTCATTTATCCTTCACCAGTGTTCTTGGTATTCTGTACAAAACAAGGGTCTACATGAGGCATGTCTCATGTGAGCACTATCCATATCCTTTGCTTGGCATCCTTGTAAATCTGATAATGCCACAATGAACTTCCTGTGTAGAGGCTAGAGGTAGACCAACATGCCACTGGCCTCAGCCCACTCAACTTCAAAGACTGCAGGGATGAAGGTTTCGTTTTCCCCCATGTCTAGGTTGGGTAAGTGCCCTGACAGGGGTGACAGCTCTGTACACTTACTTGAGCCGTCCTGATGTCCATTTCCAGGATCATACTTGTACCTTGAGTACCTTATACAAGGCACAGGTACATTAGTTACAGGTACAGGTAACAGTCATTTCCTGCTCGTGAAAGCTAGGTACAGGTACTCTGAATTGTGTACCTAGGCACAGGTACAGTAGACAGGGTTGGGGCCAGATACTTGTACCTGTACTTAGGTACACAATTCAGAGTAACTGTACCTGGCTGTCATTAATAGGAAGTACCTTGCACCTGTACCTGGAACTAACATACCTGTACCTGGTATAAAGTACTTCAGGTACATGTCTGATACTGGAAATGGACACCAGGCTTGGGTCATTAGCATGTCAGGGCAGATACCTATCTCAGACAGGGGTAATAACCAAGTATTCATCCCTGCTGCCTTTGAAGTTGAGTGGGCTAGCTGGACTAGCAAGCTGGTCCGCCTTTAACCTCTAAATGGGAATTTTTTGTAGCATATGCAGCACAAGTAAAGGACAACCATGAAAGGATATGATCAGGATTGCCCACATGCTTCATGTAAATAGTTGTCAAGTTTATGTACACATAACCCTGGTGAGGAGTAAATGAAGAAGTAGAGAAAATACATATTATATCCCTGAACTCTTGGTTCAACTTTTTATATCTATCAGTTTTACCAAAGGCAAGTCAGTATATTTGCAAGGCGTATAATTTTCATGAAGACATAGGGAGTGATTATTTAATACTTTTTAATAATACATATTCTGTCATTTTACAATAATTTATTATCACCAATCTATCACACAAATATGTCATATTGACTTATTAACCTGTGATTTCAAGGAAAATTTTACCACAACTAGTTTGTATGTAAAGTTTGAACTTCCTGGTCTGATAGTTAGAATGCTAAGGGTCAGACCATGGAGATGCCAATTTTGGCAATGTGCCAGATACATGCAGGCTGCCTGATACCCTGACTTAAATCTACCTGCACTGATGTGTTGTGTTGACCACCTAATATGTTCTATTTAATCAAATCCAGCAAAAATAGATATGAACGCACAGGTACAAATCCACTGCAAGCAGTTTAACATCTGTCATAACTGGCATTAACTACTTTATCCTACAATGGTGGTTTCAACCAGAGACGGTTTGGGCAGACCTTAGGTGACTGAGCCTCTCATGCATGGTATTCTACTTTAATTTGCAGATTTGGGTGTGATCACAAAAAAGTGTTATTCTACTCTTAAATTCAGCTGACACTTGCCCTATTTCCACGAAAAAAGTGGAAAAAGAGGACTGCTTTATAAATCTGCAAAGGAGTTACTATGAACTATCCTAAAACTGTCAAAATAGTCATTGATTCTTCATTCTAACATCAATCGTAAGTTGCCTGTGTGATAATAATGCAGAAAATGCCTTGAGGCTTGCCTGTCAGGCACCATGCACAGAAAATAAAATATTGTCTTGTGTTGGCCTTTTAGTGCATATAGGTTCTTGTCAATTGCATCTACTCAGGTTGCCCTGAACAATAATTGACCAATAAACATCAACTTAATATGGAGAAAATATTGATTCAAAGTGATCACTGGTTGATAAGACGTACATTCTAGGTTCAGCACTTTAACTTAAGGCCACCTGTCAAGAAAATAATAATAACCATCAGATGATTTATAAATGACCACTGCTAGGACAGGGTGGCTCAATTTTTGTCTCACCAAGTCCCAATCCTAAATGATTTTTGTGCCGTCCTGATATCAAACAGATAAACCAGCAAGCAAACAAACACAAGTCATAACATAACATCCTTATTGCAAGCTTGGGTAAAGAACATGTACTTGTACTTGACAAAAATGTACTTGAAAAATCAAGTACTAGTCCAGTACAAGAATTAAACATGAAAAATAAAAATGTATCTCCTGACAATAAACCTTACTGCATTGTTTGGCAGCTTTAACTTTAAAACTTCAGAATGATCTCACACAATCCAAATTCTGCTACCCCTTTCATTCCCAGACAATCCCAGTGTATAATCCAGATATATACAATGTTTATTATACATAATAACAGGGAATTCATAACATTTTGTGAGTTTTTTTTCTTTATCTGAATAAATTAAATAATAATATACTTTTACTTAAGTACAGACTCCTGTACTTGTACTCTCGTACATCTAAAAATTTTTGTACTCCAACTTGTCAAAAGCTGAAGTACTTGCACTTGTACTGAAGTTTGACCCAAGCCTGCCTTACTGGAGGTAAATGTATGCCATATATTTTGTTCGCTCAAGTTTCTTTTACAAGGAATTAACAAAAGCTAGAACACTTTTTCTCCATTACACCAGGTGACTTAATATTTTCTTGTTCTACCTTGAGCTGCATAGTTTTAGTACTGATCAGATGAGAAACTAGACACCTGCATTTTAAGGAATGCAAGCCTCCGCCATGTGGGGATATAGGAGTGGATCGTGGATTTTTTGCAGCAGGGAGGGGTCAACGGGTGTCATGCACAAGAATTGTCTGGGGGGGGGGGGGGGGATCTGCGCCTGGAATTCCTATTGTGGGATATGACAAGGACTGTGTTTGCATTCACTTATTTGGCTCATATTCCCTGGTTCATTTGGGCTAAGTAACTGAACATTAGTGAATATTCTTTGATGACCTTCCTGAAGCTGGATCCACACTAAAAATCTAATCGATTCTTTATCTGACCATTCCCGATAAATATGCCCTGAAAATTTCATGAATATCCGTTCCTGGAGTGCAAACAATACCATTGGGCATTGACAAGAATGTAAATATTACTAAGTTTTGATGTAAACTTACGTATCTCTGGAGTTCGTCCTCGCTGGACGTGTGACACAGCTGTTTCTCGTACTCGTAGCGTGTGATCTTTTTTAACACCACTGCCTTTCTGGGCGCGAACTCACAAGGCTGGGGATCGTCACTCTGTGGCGTATATGACTGTCCTGGATTCACCGTTGTTGACAAACAACGACTCTGCGATCGACAGCGACATGCTCGGAACAGACCCCGAGTTAGCATTCCTTCCTTGCCGACACGAGTGAAGAAAGCGCTGTATTATTTACTGAAGCCCGTTGTTGATTGCAGTCTTTCTGTCAACAAAAAAACGTTTTACTTCACGCTTGACGAAACAACTGAAATCCTCTGTGCTCAAGGTTAATTACTCTCACAAATCCGGTAATAACAACATGCAAGCAAATAACTGATCTCAATCACGTTGCAATTTTGGTATCACGTTAACTAACATTCACTTGAAAGGCTAAACTTTGCAGTTTATTGAAGTTCTAAAATCCGCACGATGTGAAACATAACAGTCTGCAGCGCCCTCTTTGTGCAAGCTTCACAGTCCTGGATAGCGAACAAACTTGTTAGCGTGACCACCGATAGATGTCACGACGTGAAGTGAATAAATGGGTCTACTGGGCGGTAGATTTGAAACCATGTACCTCCTTTAAAATTTATGAACTGTTCTACCATTCTATCTATGTATCTATTATTCTATCTATGTATCTATCCTTCTTTCTACTTACCTGTATAACCAACTCTACTGATCTGTGATTTTATTCTCTCTCTCTCTCTCTCTCTCTCTCTCTCTCTCTCTATATATATATATATATATATATATATATATATATATATATATATATATATATTTAATGACAGTGATACATGTAATTAAAGAATCATAATAATGGAAGAAAAATCCAAAATTTCTCGAATGCTATCAATTAAATTGTCTTCTTCATTATGGCATTTATCCAGTGGCATTAAAAAAAAAAGAGATTTCTTATGTTTATCTCAGAGTCTATCAATACCTGTATTACTGGTACACTTGTGTCACAGTCACTGGTATTGTTTACTTATCAGATTAAGTTATAATTTATGGCAATGTTACATATAAGGTTTGTTGCAAGTAATTTTATCTTTAATCTGATAGATTATTAACTGATTTACATTCAGTATAATGCCTCTTGCCTGGCTGGTTAAACATTTTCCTTGAAACTTTGCAACAGAGCTTTTTCTGTCTTCTTGTTTCTTTGTTTTACTTGTTGGTGTTGCTAACATTGTGTAAATACAAGGTCTGATCAGGACAGATGTACCATTCAAACTGACTTATTATCAGGTTTGACCCTCTGGAGTGTAACAAGATACATAATATATCTACTGCAAAGTATCAGTGCAGTGCAGAAGGAACTTCTTTCTTTAGGGCTTGTTTAAAAGTTCCCAATTTTCATACATATTCTCAATTATGTTGTTAAATGAACCATGCCTATGTTCTGTTGAGAAAAATAAAGACAAACAGAATACGGGTAGTCGACAAGCAACTACGTGTATCCGCCGAAATCAGAGTGGGACGGGTGAAGTGAGGCATGGATTGAGTAACAAGGGGAAATAGAGTGAGGTGTGTTGCATATTAGCGTGTATTATCTGCAGCCGAAATGTGTACGTAGGCTGTGTCACCTACCACAAAATCCAGAAAGCTATCAAAGTTGTATACAAATGTAAAAAGTCAAACCACTGCCGAGATATGAGTGATTTTATCCCACGGCAGACAAACAGACGGACGCTGTGCAAAAATGGTTGCAGGTGGCGCCACCAGTTTTGCGTATGATAAAGAGCTATGTCAGATCTATACACATGCAAAATTTGGGCCCAATCGGCCAAACGGTTCCCGAGATATGAGCTTGGATGTCTGCAGCGTAAATGTGAATGTAGGTGGCGCCACCTGTCATAAAATCAAGAAAGCTATCTAAGATGTATAAACCTACAAAATTTTAGGCAGATAAGTCAAACCACTAACGAGACATGAGTTTTTTATCACACGGCAGACAAACAGACGGACGCTGTGCAAAAATGGTTGCAGGTGGCGCCGATAAAGAGCCGATAAAGAGCTATGTGTGATCTATACACATAGTGGAACCTTCCACTGACGATGCCTAGTGCACCGTCTTCACAAATCAGATGTTTGGTATTATAGGAATTGCGTGATTCACATTAGTTCTGTGGCGACCATGACAGGGTTCTGGGAGTAGGGAGTAAAATTTTATTTTATTTATATTAATAGCCTATAAAATAAACCCGTGAACCTTTACAATATAAATTTTTATTTCCTAGCCGTACATCGTAGCATGTGGACAGGATACACATCAACATTGCTCGCTCATTCATTAATTACAGAGTAAATTAAATATGGTCAGTATTAGGTATACCGTGTAGTGGAACATGTTTTTATTTACTAGTGCAGCATTCTGGTACTTTATTTTACAAGTGTTTTACGCCTCGGCTTACTAAAAAAATAGACCAGGTAGGAAATCTGTCTTAATGTTCACCAGAATAATGTTACAAATATAAATATGACAAGTTGCGGATTGGATAACTGGCACAGAAAACGGACAATGTTATTGAAAAAATAGAAATAATAAAAACCATTCAGGCTTTTGGCTGTTAATTTATATAAATAGAGCATATCTGATTATTATATTTTTGAGTATTAACATAACATTTCCTTCTTTATTTTTAAGTTGTGACGCAAAAAAATATATGAGCCTGATTTTTTTATCTTTGAAACCTATATTATGCAGACCCGGCTGGCTTGTAAATTTTCAAACCATTTTCAGTCCTTGAAAAGCCAGGCCAAACTCGTACATCAATCAGCTTCGAACCACTGATCGAGTATCCTTAATGCCGGACAGCGTGCGAACCATCAACCATGGCGCGAAACACCTGTCCCAAAACGCGGGCTGACGCGGTATATGTTTGTTTTCATTTATTTCTTAAATTTCTTGTAATCATAATTTTAATGTTTCACTGAAATTTGCTATCTTTTGGGAAAATCTCAATATTAACAAGGGCTGCAATTCTAATGCGAACCTGTGCAATGGAATATACATCAAGTGTTATCCTTCCCTGATAATATACCTGACCGTTATGTTAAAAGCACTGGAATTACGTTTGACAGGTACACGTAGAAAGCAAGCACTAAACATTTTGAACCAGAGTACAAGTTCCAAATATACAAACATATACTGGACCCAAACCTGATGTAGTGTTATCAGGCAACTTAAACTTTTTCATTTAACTGAAATGTCTGGCACCATATTGTTTGTGAAAAGGGTCAATGCCATTTTCCACAATTTTCTACAGTGTTTAATAATTTCTGATGATAAGACCACATTTTACATTTGGAATGACTTATTTGCATTGACTGGTTTTAAACTAGAATATTACCAGTTAAAAAGTGACTGTGTACCCGTCAGATCAAAAAGTGGTATTTTGGTCTGGGTGTAGCAAGGATTCTCCTGACGTGAGAGCCCTCGGAATTTTTGGCATCAGATTTTTCAAACTACTGCTCGGATTTGACAATACCGCCTTTTTGAATATAACTGGGTTGTGACCCTTATCTTTTAATATGTTATATGCGTGGTGCCACAAGCCATGATCAGTGAATACTGATAACATAGATGAGCGAAAATGTGAAATGTGTGATTTTCACTCAGACTAGAAGCACAGATGTATCAATGTAGTCGAGTCTTTTGTTCCAGAAGACTATATTAAGGATTTCAAAAAATAAGGAAAATGCAAAATACCAGAATGACACGTCAAATCCCTCCCCAGAAATGCTCATGGACGCACACTTTGACCGTAGGTGGCGCCACCTACAATTTTATTTTAACTATAGATATCTAGTATACTTACCGGTATACAATGATTGTCAGCCTGGATATTTTAATATTTTTATTGTTTTAGCTGATAAATAACATCATAGAATAAGATGAATATATATAAATGAATAAAATTCTGGAATTTGACATTCATTTCTTTCCTGTCTGCTATCAACAATGTTTGTAACCGATTTGGCCAATAGGCGGCGATATCTGCTTCAAGTCGCCAAACAAAAAGAAAAAAACAGCGTCATATAAAAATCATATTATTGAATTATAATTTTTATCATTGACTATAATTAATTCCATTAAGAATACTTTGAAAATTTTTCATAAGTTTATCATACTTCCTTTTAAAGTACATTATTTAATTTGTTATTTATTATAGTAAATAATTTACTGTTTTCCTATTAATTTTATCCTATTCATGTTTGCTAGTTATCAGTTAAATCAATTCAAATATTCATGAATGTCAAAGAACTTTGTTGATACTTAGTGGGTTTTTTTGTCGATTTTCGGTAGTATATTTTTTTTTCTGTGAAAGTCAGGCCCAAACATATGAAAAGGCCTACGTCCTTGTCTTTCAATGTCGAGTGAATGTATTTCGCACAATAGGCCTAATGAAGTTATATGGTTATCGCGGAAAAAGTTTGGTACAGACAAATGGAATTGTATAAAAAAAAAAAACAGCATTACTCGAAGCAAGTAAAAGTTGAAGTGGCGGATCCAGAGGGGGGGGGGGGGGGTCCAGACCCCTTCCTTTTGAGCAACAACAACTTTTTTTCAGGGGTTTAACCCAATTTTTCCGACCTGAACCTTCCCCCCCCCCTTCAGAATCTGGGGAGCCTTTTTTTTTTTAGGTATTTTGTATATTAGACTACCTGGATTGGACCCTCCTCTTTCCACAATCCCGAACCCGCCTTGACTGGATCATCAAAAATCACAATTAAAAAAAGTTCAGAAAAACATATTTCGTAACATGTCCGCGTGTCAGTCCGCGTTCAGGTTTTTCTGATAAATGTTTCTGCCACTAACCGTTTTATCCGTTGCTGTGGCGCGGGAACACGGGAGCAATATTCGACCTTTTAATTTATATAATATTTTATACGGCCAAGAGAACTCTCAGGTGATGGCGCGTACGCGTGTCCGCACGCGGATCCGCCTGGTGTCACAAGCCCACACTACGCAGAATCGGATCCACGAGGCTTTACCCAGTGACGTCACTGGTAATCCGAGTTCTGACCTTTAATTCAAAAATGGCGAACAAGGTGGAAGTTTATGTAGAGTTTTGGTAAGTTATTTCTGACTAATTTACTACCTTAGAGACGAATATTCAGGTTACGTACACTTTTACCCAACGACAAGAAACTTGGTCGCTACTCTATCTGTCATGAACGCGCCCATTGACTATAATGGCATACGATATTTGTAGTGACAGCTATTCAGGTCAATTCGTACCTTGGTCACCTCGCACCCTACCACTTCGAACACCTGTCAACTCGACTACATTGGCCAGTAATAATTGTTGTTGGAGTGTGTCGCAATTTTCACCACTCATAATAAAATCAATACTACCAGTGTGATACACAGCCGTCCAGCATGTGCATCTTATTATCAATTGACAACAGAATTTTATATTTTTATAGACACGGATAACCGGGATATTTCCAAATTGTGTAGTACACTTTAGTTAACACAAAATGGTCATTTAGAAATTAGAGTAGCGACAGCTTGTCACCCCAAACGTCGATTTTAGATGAACTGAAGACGATGGGGTGACAGTACAAGCTATTGGGTTCGCATCAATTCTAGTATGTGCAGATGTGCACGCCATTTCTGACACTACGTTTTCATTTTCATCCACTTCTCGAACTCTCATTTTCCTGAGTTAAGACAAAAAGTGACGTTATTCTGTTGGGGAAAATAATAATTATTACATCCACGGTTGACTTACGTGTAAACGTGCAGCAGTTTTTAATTCCGAGGCTGGTTTTACTCGAAAAACTCGTCTCCACGTCTGTCAGCGGGAGAATCATAACTTCCGGTAGGGGATTTCCAAACGGCTATGTGTAAAACTCGGAAGTCCGAAGTCGGAAGCAAGGACTTTTTTTAAAGCAATGATCGAAGCATAATTAAAATGCTACTACACCAATGGAAAGAACCTTTTTATTTTTATTGATAGAATAAGGTCTCTTCTATCATCATGTAAAATAATCAAAGTTATCCATCCGAAGTTAATGACTATTTTTTGCTCGGAAATGCCCGGATATGGTCCAAATGTGTAAAACTCGGAAGCCAGTAATGGCATATGCACTGGTCATCATATCGTCAGCAAATGTGTCAAGCATTTTCAGTTTCTTCAGTATCATGCATTTTTCATAATTTCAACCCGTTTTTTAACATTCATGATGCTTTTTTTTTTAATAATATATTATATTGATATTTAATTTCATTTTGTAAAACAAGATTATTTTAACTCATCAATATTTTACGCTGTTATCGCATTTTATGTTGATGGAAACATGAAAAAAAATAATGGTTTTGATAATATTTTATACATGTGCCCCTATAAAAATCACCCTGATAATATTATAGAGACTTAAACAGAAAATTTGACAGAACCAAAAAACCGTCCAGGTAATGTTTTTACAAGTTGTTTCGAACAAAATATTTTATTTTTTTATGTATACATTGAAAAACATTTTCCTCTTCCATTGACCAAAAAAAATTCATCAGGATTATGAATCTCTTAGACTCTTATCTATTATGTAATACTTTTTATGCCAAATATTATTTTATTTTCATGGTCCGGTTGCATTTATATATATATTATGTAAACAAAATTGTAATTTCTTATCGAGATCCTTGTAATCGTACAGTAATATGAAGTTGAAGGGAGCACATTCTGGTTATATGCCCTTATCATGCAATCAGTTGCAAACATACTTTAATATATTAATAAATATCCATATATTTGAAGTTAAAATGTGATGTTGAAACATCAGGAGTGAAATTAATATAATATAAATATCGAGATTGATAAAGTTTGAAAGAAAGAGTCAAAAACTTCAAAAAGAATTAATTTTAGTTTTAAAAAAATATTTGCTTAAATTCGTAAATCGATCAGATTTTATAATAATACATGATATATATTATCTGGACTGTTGTATCCCTTTTCTAAGATATAAATGTAACATTTTTTTTTTTAAATATCATTGAACTCTAACTTATTGAAAGACATTTCGTTTTGCATATGATACATGTATGTTTGTTCCAGCGATGACCTTCTGGGATATATTGAATTTTCATATTTGTTCAACGTATGGAAAATATATTACAATATATTTTATTTTGAATGACATCGTAATTTATAACTGTATTTTTAATGCCGTACATGGGTTAATCATACCAAATTTATTATTCAGTGGTGCATCCATAGAGGGCGCAAGCCCGTTCAGACGTAATATCTCTTAATTTTCATTTCTTTTCCAGATTACTTTTTTTATTCCCTAGCAATTTCATTATTATATTTATTACTTTCCAATTCATAAATTGGTGATTTACTCCACTGAGAGAGCATCTAAATATATACTAGTATAATGAGAGAGGAAGTATTTCCGTTATCACACTTTACGCGATAATAACACCGACGATATATATATATATATCAGTGTCAGTAAGGTATGAACACATTTAGGATTAACTAGGTCGTTAATTTTACTAATGAGGATCGAACAACATGTGATGAGTTGAAATATTAAGCCCGCAACCCCAACTTAGGGTAGCTGTAATACAGGTGATCACTGAGGGGCAATTAGCATCTGACCCCAGGTCAGACCGGCTCATTAAGTAAAAAGCCCGATTGTTACCCTCTTTGATCTATAACCTATACCTCAAAGAGTGTCAGCGAAGACACCAAGCCTGGAAGATATGCGGGACCAGATTAACACTTGGGTTAAGAAACCTTGTTACCCGCTTTGATCTTTCGTTAAGGCGCCTGTGACAAGACGCAGCCATTGACTCGTGACAAATGTTGTTTCAGTACTTCTCGGCGGTGGTCGCATTAGCGCTGGGGACAGGAAATCTGGTCGTAATTCTGAATTCAGGGGTGGTCGTAATTTTGAGTCGATTTTAAACATTAATAAACTAAAAAAAATCGGGACCAAGCAAAATGGTCGTAATTGTGGGGTGGTCGCAATTGTGGGGTGGTCGCAAGGCGGGGTTCCACTGTGTATATATATATATATATATATATATATATATTAAATTTACAAATAAAAAAAAATAAGAACTTATAGTTTTCCGATTATGTATCATGTATTGCATTATACACTCATTAAAAGCAGAATCATGCATAAGCAATTTTAATATATGCATGCAACTATAATTATAATGAAACTGCATTTTGGGCACAGTGCGTCTCTGTGACTTCCAAGTTATATACATTGGATAACATCCAAGCACTTCTGACTGACTTCCGAGATGGCTTCCGAGCACAAAATCTTCCATAACGTTCAGATTAAACAATGGATAACTATTATTCTTCATAGAATGATAAAAAAAAAGATCTTATTCTATCGGGTAAAAACAAAACGGTATTGAAACGTTAGCATTTTGTATATGCTTTAAACTGCTTTCGTTGGTTTCCGGCTTCCGACTTCCAAGTTTACATACATGACCGCGCCATGACACATTTAGTTTTGAATGAGAAGTACCGCTTCACGTGAATCGGTGCCACAGTGATGAAAGGAGGTAATAATTGTAATTATTTTTGTGTAACAACATTTTTTCTTCGATATTTAGCACATATAATACGACTATATAAGCCTGTGATGCCAAATAATACCAGACAGCAAATATTTTGATCCGACCCTTAGAATGGGCGTTCTGTTGTGACTGCCATCATGACTCCAGGCCCTACCAGTTTTTTTCCGAAGGCCTGAGTGTCATGTTGTCATGGCTAAAATTAGAGATATTAAACAATGTTGATACCTCGGTAGATCTGACCCTATGACCTAAAATAAAACCCCCGAATTTATAGAATAATGGAAATTATATTAATAAACACTTAAATATATTAACTGAAATAAAATGCTGTAAAAAAATTCAAATGAGCATAAACAAAATTCAATAAGCATGTTAAAACAAGCCAGTTAGGTATAAATTGCATTTGCACATAAAATGAAACTTGTGGCCTCAATAAGGAATAATTGGGCCTAAGTGTTATATGAAAGGATGCATTTCAGAAATAAAAAATGTGTGAATGTAATTAAGTTTTCAATAGTTAAATATAGGGCCATATTAGCTAAAATTAATCCAATTAAAGTATGCCCAATATTCCTGTCTCAACTCTTTTAAAACTGTTAAACAGTGCCAATGTTATCCAGATCAAGGACCTGCCAACTTTAAGAGATATGAATGAAATGCTAAAAAGTATTTATATCTTATTAAATCTTAACATGTATGTCAATAAGCACTTATATTAGATCCTAAAATTATATCTATAATCACATTTGAATACAAGCAATAGGATTAAAATCATGATTTTTTTATTATAAAAATAATTTCAAAACTGTTCAAGTTTCAACAAAAAATGAATTTAACATTGAAATTTTAAGATTCATCTTGTTTATGAGTCCTGAGTGTATTGACAGGTTGGATGGAGGGAAGAGTCTCTGTGGTTACTGCCGGTTGCTGAAAAAATGTGTTTATTGTACAATCCTGTGAACTGAATGGGGTGGAGAGAGAGAGGCTCTCTGGGGTAGTTACTGCAGGCAGCCTGGCCCAGCTTACCTAGACACTGAGGGAACTGGCCAGGAGTGAAGGGATTACATAACAGCCTGGGGAGCTGAGAGCTAGCTCTATAGCACACTTGCTCAGTACTGCATACCACTGCCTTCATGTAAAAAATACTTGGCATATGGTGCTTGAAAACTTGAATAAAATCTCTAGTTTTTAGCTCAGCTGACTGTAAGTCAACGGAGGTTTAGGAATGGCACTTTGTCCGTCGTCTGTCTGGCCATCCGTTAGCAGGGCACAAATCATAACTGCTGATCCTAGAAACTTCTTAGTGAAGATCCAAGGAGGTCAATAAAAAATTCCTTGAAAACCTGAAATTAGGTCACTGCAACCTATATCCTCCGAGCTATGGGGCTTGTAAGTACCCCCTAGAATGATAAAAAAACATACAAAACCTCCAATATCTTAAAAATTAATGCAGAAACTTGCCTTGAATATTGACCATGACTAGTTTTGTCAGTTCCTGAAAAGTGGTGGGGCTACCTACATTTTTTCATATTTTATGAATATTTTTCTGTTTTTTTTTTACTATAAAATGACAACAATCAAGTCAGTTTCTCAGCTGTGATTTCATCTAGTGTCCCAAAACCTGGTGTCTTTATTGATCACAAGTGGATGCCCTATAGTAATCACCGTCTGTCTGTCTGTTCCTCTGTCTATCCGTTTATATCCACAAATTTGTGTGCAGATGATAACTCCAGGTTGGATTGACATATGGATTTCAAACAGGACTTACAAATGGCCTACCACTAAAGAAAGAACCTATATGATTTTTTGGTCATGAGGTCAAAGGTCAAGGTCACAAGACTCACTTATTTAAAAAGATTATGGGTGCATTTCAAGCCAAGCTTTTCATAAAAAACTTTCCATCTTGCACATTTAGCCGACTTGTTAGTATGGGGAGAGCTAAATGAATTTGGGGTCAAAGGTCAAGGTCACAGGGGCCATCTGTTCACAATTTAGTTTCCAGATGATATCTCCAGTTTAGTTTGACATATTGGTTTCAAACTTAACTTATATATGGTTCACAACTAAACTAAGAACCCTGTAGATTTTGGTGTCCAAAGGTCAAGGTCACAGGACCCATTTCTTTAAAAGGAATGTGTATGCATTTCAAGCCAAACTTTTCATCACAAACCTGCCATCTTCAAGATGTTACTCACCTGCCAATAGGGGAAGATTCTTTTCAATTTGGGGTCATAGGGTTCAAGGTCACAGGGCCCATCAATTCACAAATTAGTTTATGGATGATAATTCTGCTTTGGCTAAACAGATTGGCTTCAAACTTTGATCTATTAATGACCAACAACAAACAAACATTTTGATTTCAGGGTCCAAAGGTCAAAGGTGAAGGTCACAGGACCGTCTTTCTGAAAAGTTTCTTCAAAATATTCTTATAGACATATACAGCTGAGCATCAAGACCCCTGGGTCCCTAGTTGATCAATTGGTTTCAAATTTCAGATTTAAAGAGAGGAAATGCTTATGTTAACATGCTGCGAAAATTAAATCCACATCACTAACAGGATAAAAACCCGCCCTGGTCAAATTTGGGCAAAATTTAAGGTAATGATTTTATATTTATGCTAATAACTTAAGAAAATTGCAAAATACAGATCTAATTTTGGGTGCTCAATTTAAGGTTGATTAAATAAAGTTATTTCCCTGAAAAATTCTCTAGCTTCAGCAATTCTCATGTTAAGTGAGTAAACATCTTTCCTGATTTTTTACAAAGTGCATTATGTTTGGCCCATAATTTAAAAAAAAAGATTGCGCAATACTGACCTAATTTCTGGTATGTACATAGCAAATGTATATAGGGATATGTATATTAAATATGATCAAAGTCAGATCAGTGGTTATGATATTAGGCAGTCTTGAAGTGTAACAATGGTTTTCTAATGGAAAATTGATGTTTTCCCTTATATCTCAAAGGAACTAAGTCCTGGTGACCCAATTTCAGGCTTGGTAGGAGATTTGGGGAAATCTAACTGTATGCCAAATTTTGGATTGGTAGGTCCAACGGTTTCAAAATGTGCCCTGTTAATTGACGGACGACGGACAAAGGACCACAACTATAGCTCAGATGACTCATAATAAGCTGAGCTAAAAATGCTAACCATGGTAACTTCAGTCAACAGGAAATATTCACAAAGAAGTTCATGATAAAAAGCCAGACTACTATGTAAGAATAGAAATAACATAGTATGGTTTATTGATGTAAATTTTTTAAAATATATGTAGTAAATTATACCATAAAAATATACTAAGAGCAATTATTCATACAAGGTATGAAAACATTAAATTAGGAAATTGCATCTTTACAATAACCCATTATTTAAGATCTGATATAAAAATAGTCAAAAGTGTACAGAAGTAGTGAGAAAAAATATGATTATCATCATAGGTACACCTTTTGCATTTACAATTAAAATTGGTCCAGTTTATAAAACTAATATTAAAGCTAGATAGATTTTCAGCACATTTATATTGAATATACAAGTTTTTTTCTTATGACAGCTGCCATATATTTAACAATGTAGATCAAATGTTTTGTATTAATTTGGGAAATGATCTCAGTATTATAATGCTTAAGTCAATATATGAACACTGCCTTGTAACAATTGTGCCTGAGATTTTATTAACAATTTGGATAAATAATCTGTGTTAAGCCCCTGTCTTCACTTATAATGGATTATGTTTAAGCTGACTGATGATGTGTTCCCTTTAATTTCCCTGGAAAGTACATAAAGGTTACCTGCACACAGTTCTGAAACATAAGTATGAGACTGAGTGAAGTATCCCCAGTCACCACCACCATCTCCCAACTCTCAATGGCTCCTGCCAGTCAAGTTCAGGCAGTGCCCTACCCCAGCTCCTGCTTGAGTGGTCCTACCCAGCCCCCCCCCCCCCTCCTTCCAGCTTCATGGTAACAAGAAATAGAGCACATTTTGACCACACTTTTGCTGCCTCGGCAAGATATTTAAAAGTCATCTGTTTTTGAAGATGTTTAAATGATTCTTAAAGTATCAAATTGCAATTGATGCCTGTTTAATTGTGTTAAGAAATTTAATTGTGGTACTTACTGAAATTGTTCATGTATTTTCTTTTGTTCTAGTAGTGGATGAGGGTACCTTTACCGCTTCCAGGACCTGAAGGATGCAATTTCCAGCAAGGTCCCGCAAGCGAATGTGTCTGGGAACACAGGGAGGAGTAGTAAGTGTCCACCTACATGTGACTGACAGCTGAATGTCATCTCAGGCTTGTTGTTGAAAATGTCCAGACTGAATTCCAGCCTGCAGGATCAGTGTGTGGCCAACCCCAGTGCTTATAAATTTATCTCAGCTGACTGACAGTCCTGTTTCTGTTGGCAGGAACTGTTTTGAAATCTATATGTAAGCTAGAATCGATTTGAATAGGCAGATAGATCTTCATTAGATATCCTAGCAACCCAAAAACTAGACCTGTCACATTGATTTTTTTTTCTGTAAGATATTGTGCAGAAACATTATTCCACAGATAATAACTCAGTCATTATGGTCCCAGCTGCCTCAGGTTAAGGGTACAACCACCTCTGTTGGTACTCTGTGTGTGAATGAGCCTTATGTTGTATGTTAAAGTGGAACGTAGCTTACTGGTACTCTGTGAAGTATAACTTACTATTACTCTTGTGAATGACTGAGCCTCAAGTTGTCTATGTTACTGTGGAGTATCACATACTGGTACTCTTGTGTATGGCTTAGCCTCAAGTTGTCTGTGTTACTGTGGAGTATCACATACTGGTACTCTGTGTATGGCTTAGCCTCAAGTTGTCTATGTTACTGTTGGGTATCACTGACTGGTACTCTGTGTATGGCTTAGCCTCAAGTTGTCTGTGTTAATGTGGAGTATCACATACTGGTACTCTGCGTATGGCTTAGCCTCAGGTTGTCTATGTTACTGTTGAGTATCACTGACTGGTTCTCTGTGTATGGCTGAGCCTCATGTTGTCTCTGTGTTGTTGGGTTACTCCACTCTGTGATTATGTTTTCAGCCTCGTTCGAGGTGACCATCAATGGGAAGCTGGTGTTCAGCAAACTGAAGCTGAAGGGGTTCCCAGTGATTGAAGAGGTAAGTCTTAATAATCAGCAATCATTTTAATTATTTAAAAAAAAAATGTAAACTTTCTGATTCTGTCATGCAATCTACAAATTCAGGAAAGATAACCAGACACATGATTAAGAACACCTTGTTCTGTCAGTGCCATCAGAGTGCATTGTTCTCATGGCCTCTCAGGATTCTAATGTATGCAAAGTGTTAAACAGGCTTTTCATCGTAAATATATATATTTTTTAATACCAAAACCACAGGAGATAAAATTGCTTCATATTTTATATAGGGCTGGGGTTATTTCAATTCTAATATTATCTGCTACAATTACCTTCAATGACATACATTTACATTGTTTTTTTGCAGGTGGTGGATGCAGTGAGGGAGGCTGCTGAAGGGCTTACCCCGAAGGAGCTGACCAGCACTGTAAAGTCCTCCTGTGTCATCTTGTAGATAGCACAGGAAGCTGCAGATCCCTCAACCACCTAGGAACACGCAATACTAGCTAAAAATTTGACGCTACCTGAAAACATGCTACTCTACCTGAAAAAAATATGACACTACTTAAACACATGCTACTCCGTCTGAAAAAAAAGTGATACTACCTGAAAAAATGTTACTCTATTTGAACACTTGAATGTGACACTACCAGAGAACATGCAAGCCTGTCTGAAAAAATGTGATACTACCTCAAAACATGTGACAATACCTGAAAACATGCTACTCTGCCTGAAAAAATTATGACACTAACTGAAAACATGACATTTTTTCCTGAACAAAAATGTTACATTTCCTATAAACATGCCACTCTATCTGGAAAAAATGTGAGGCTACTCAACATACTACTCTGCCTACAAAAAGATGGCCATATTTTTAAAAATATTTTAAGGGTGATACTACATGTACTTTTAAAATCTGTAAATATTATGTTACTTCACCATGCACTTGGCAGGATATTTATTCAATTAAGAACTGGGAACATGGTTTTGTTGGCAATGTTCAGCTAAATCTGTTTGTACTTCTAGAAATAAATGTTTTGATTAATAAAGAATAAAAGCTTTTAAAGTAATCAAAACAGCATAACATGGTGTAATTGAATGATTTGAACCATGTTTCCAGTGTTAGTGCAGATTCATTAGATGCCCACAGTAGACCTCATTTGTAATAGACACCATGGTTGATAAGAGCTGTGGCCATGAATAGTGCCTTTGCCTGAAAAACCAAGAGGCTTTCACCATACTGTAGCATAAAAAAAGCAAAATTTTTATCTATCTCTCTTTTGAAGGCTGACATGTTTAGGTCGTGTCACATAATAAACCTGTTTTTAACTTTTCTCCAGTTGTTTGAGTTTTTAGATGGAAAGTCATATCATCATAATATGTATTGTGCTATTGGAGATGCAAACTTGTACATATTAGATAAGGGTCTTTGTTAAGCAAGAGGAGCTATCAGGTAGTTCAGGGATCTGCATCCTACCCCTATTGTAAAGCTTTTGCCTCTGTCTCTTAATGGGGGAGCCAATGATGAGCAGTATCCAAATTCAAGATACTGGTCTGATGACCTATCCTTGCCATTGAGGGATAAAGGTAACCAGCTTTAGTTAGGGTGAATTTGTATAGTTAATGTAATTATAGTTTTGTATATTTGTATGTATGTTTGATGAATTTTCCTGTTTATCACAGGATCTTACAGAGTGTGTTAAAAATCAGATCTGTGAAAGAATTAAGTGCAATTTTTGTATTCAGCTCAGATATTTAAGGTACCTCATGACATGCCTCCTGTCTTGTAAGTTTATTGCAATTTACATGACTGCATATTGGACCAATTGTCTAATTTATGAATTAAATTCAATGTTAAATAAAAAAGAATTGTTTTTCCTTGGTACAGTCTTTGCAGGAGTGTGCATGCATGTGCATGGGTGGATGCCACATAATAATAGTTAGATGAAGCTATCCTAGATCTATAGAAATGCACTTTCAGGCCAATTGGTAAATCTAGCAGTGGAGGTGTGCCATGTCTAAGTTTTTCAGGGCCCACTTGAAAATTCGAAACTGGTTTTGGTTCCTGGAAACTGATCACTTTAAATTTCAAACCAAAACTGCTATGGGCAAAACTGCAAAACCATCACCAGAGATGGTTTTGATTTGCCAAAACCATCCACTTGATAATTACACAGGCATGATGGCAGCATTGACCAAAAGTAGTGTAATTTTGTTAATTATTCTGTTAATTGATACTGAAGATGCCTGTTCGACTTAAATAGGCGATGACTGAGGTATAAACAGTCTTTCAGAAGTGTTTTGAATTCAATATTCCCACTTTATCCCAGTAAAGCTAAAGACGCATTTCCTGTATGTCCATGTAAAATGACACAGAGAAATGGTATTTTCATTATAATTACAATATAAATTGACCAGTCACAATTCATAATGCTCTCACTAGTTTTCAAAGTGCCCAGGCATGGATCTCTAACTTCAGATTATATTTTCATCATTAATTCATTTAATTATATTAAATAATTTTCAATGTTATCATAATTTGTCTGTTAAAACCGAAACCGTCCACTGTAAAATACAAGGCAAAACCATACAGTACCAGTTTTCCTGTAACTGAAACTGGTTTTGTATTATCGAGTTGGTCCTTAAGACTTGTTGATCATATTTTGTTTTAAATTGTTAACAGTGAAATCAAAAAGAGTAATTTATAAGTATCTTTCTCACCGTTACTTAAATGTTTTCCTCTTTCTGCACTACTGGTAGGTATAACAAATTTGTAAAAAATTGAAACAATGCTCATGAGTTCTATCAGTTCTAAAACTTAAATGCCTAAAATTGAAATTGTTCCATTTGTCGGCTGTACGTCAAGTTTAGTGTTCCTTAGTGTGATTTTCTACTGGCATTATGGACTTTTTTTTTGCTATATTAATGTTTAACCCACTAATTATATGGAATCTATTAAACTCCTTTAAATTTCTTTTACAAAAAGGTGTTCACCTCTGATAATTCAGTGCAAGGTAAGACAAGATTATTCACTCGACAGTAGGCAGAATAGCTCATGCAACCTTTGGGCTAAAACTTTTTATACCGACTCCTTTGTATAAACAAGAGCTACTATTGTGTACCTGTGCAATGGTTTTAGTTATACGTATTAGATAAGGGTCTTCATCAGGTATAATGCTTATACCGACTCCTTTGTATAAACAAGAGGTACAGGCCTAATGCGTACCTGTGCAATGGTTTTGGTTATACGTAGATACGTTAGATAAGGGTCTTATCATCAGGTATAATGCTTCCATGATAACATGCTTGACCAATATTTGAAAAAGTACTTAATTTCCAAGAACATGTGTAACACGCAAATGTACAATGGAGGTACCTAAGATTTTAAACCCAAGTTCAAGCACCAATTACACAAACATCACTCCTGAAATACTGGCATGGATAAACACAACAGAAAAATGATCATAGATGCTGCCACTTGTCTTGTGTATTAGAAGGTCATCGAAGATGTATGGACATGCAAAATTCCAGGCAGATAATTCAAACTACTCTTGAGCTATATGTACAGATGTATGAAACCCAAAACAATTGTAGGTGGCGCCACAAGTCTTGTATATGACAGAGTTATCCAAGATGTATAAATATGCCCAATATCTAGCTGATATGTCAAATATCTCATAAGAAATAAGCAGGGATATACACTGCAAACATTTTTATAGGTGGCGCCCAAAGTCTTGTATATGACGAAGCTATCCAAGATGTAGAGATATGCACAATTTCAGAATGATGCATCGATTCCCTCCTGAGAAATAAGCAGGGACATACACTAGGCAAAAATCATTGTAGGTGGTGACACCAGTCTGTGTACAAGAAAGCAATAAAAAATGCGTGGGCATGTCAAAATGTCAAGCCAATACATGAAACTTCTCTTGAGTCGGGTGCACTTGGCTAACCAGGCTTAGGCGAGAAAGGCAGCTGCTTTGAGTGAACCAGAACAAATTAGAACAGCTACTGCACTGAGTGAACTCTTGACCTGCACCTGGCTTGATTGATTGAACATCTGACCTGTACCTGGCTGCACTGAGTGAGCTCTTGACATGTTGCATAATCTGACAAGTTGGCCATCTTCCAAAGCTATAAATAGATCCAGACTGACCTTTAGCCTGTTGCAAAATCTTAAAAAGTTGGCAGTCTGCCAAGCTATTTATAGATACAGCCTCGATCTTGGCCTGTAGGTAAATCTGTCTACACATACTGAAAGATTTTGGTTACAATTCTTTTTTTCAAGCTGACATATACATAAGATTTTTTTTATCAAAATGTTTGTAATAATAAAAGATGTAGTCCTTTCATTTTTAAAGGTCCAATAGTTCTTCCAACAATCATTTAGGTAAACTTGAAGAAATGCCCCTTAGAATCATTTTTGTGCAATGTTACAGAAGCCCAAACAACTGTTTTGGAGAAGACTATTGCAGTTTTCAGTTTGAAATAGGCTTACTAATGGCTGCAAGACCAACTTCAGCTTTCTATGACTCTACCAAAAATCAACAAACCAAATCTTTTCTTATACAATTGAAAGAACCCAACCCTAGGATAATACTTGTGAAAAATTTAACAATTAAGCTTGACAGTTTTATCATAAGACATTTTTAAACTGAAAGAGGCTAAAATTATTGGCTTTTTGTCCGTAAAATAACAGGTTGATGTAGGTGGCACCACAAAAACTGCAATTTCAAATACGAGTCATGTGACCAACATTTGCACAAAACTTGGTGATGCTAGTTCCTGTCGTTTCTGAGAATGTCATGCCTGTATGCTTACTTGGCCAAATGACTAAGTTCAAATTCCTCGGCCAAAATTCATCAAACCCGAAACATTACAACAAACTTGTGAGAACTTAGGCCAAAAAAATTAAATGTATGGTTCTCAGGCACCGCCCGCATCAATTTTAAACCCCCACATCAAAAATTTTTATTTTGATTTTCAATAAAAACTTTCCAATTTTGAGCTGCTGCCTCTCCGACATTTCTTTCAAGAAGATAAAACCATACAATTTCCTTTGTTTTGAAGTTCTTTTACTTATTTAGCAAAATAAAACTGTTATTTTCATGCTTTTCCCTTATGATTTGACATTTTTATCGAAACATACAAAAAAAATTAAAATAAAAAAAGCGCCCGCCCGCATTGATTTCTGAAAAAAAGTGCCTGAGAACCACACCTTTTTTTTTTTTATTTTGGCCTTATCTCTGGGATCATTGCTGTGAAATATTGAACGATTTGGCTGAATGATTTCAGAGAAGAAGATTTTCAAAGTTTTTTTTTAGCTTTTTTCCCAATAAAATGTAAGTTTATGCAGGTGGCATCACAAAACGCTCAATCCCACAATTGATATGTGAGATTTTTTCCAAACAAAATTCGGGATGCTATCTCCTGCTATTCCAGAGAAATTATGGGTTTATGTACTGATGACCCTCTTACAGAAAAGGTTGATGCAGGTGGTGCCACCAATACCTCAAATTATATATATAGGTCATGTGGCCATCATGATAACTCGATCAAGCTGTTTCTGATACTGTAATTTTAGAATCCTTTTTTGGCCAGTTGACTAAGTTCAGATTCCTGTAACTCGGCCAATTAAAGTTCACTGAACTGGAACCATTTGAACAAATCTTGACAGAGATTGTTTCAGAGATTATTTCTGTGAAATATTGAACAATTTGGTTAGACAGTTTCGGAGAAGAAGATTTTTTCAGTTTTTTTTTTTTAGCTTTTTCCTTGTAAAATCTTAGTAAATATAGATAGCACTAAAAAGCAATATGTGATAGATTGTTTTCATTAATTTTGGTGTTGTTAGCTCAAAAGGTTTATGAGAAAGCATGGGTTAACGTATGGACGACAGATGACACTGCACCATCACATAAGCTCTCAGGTCTAAAAAGGAGGATTTCTTGCAAACTTTGTTGAATTTTTACCTGTCTCAGTAGATTGGGAATTAAAGTGATTTGTTTTTTTCCATCTCTCTGCTTGTTAGTTCAGCTGACTTTCATTCATGCTGGGCTATAGCGATGGGTCTTTGTTGGTCGTCCTTCCATCTGTCCGGATATCTGGCCAGCCATCCGGCTGTTAGCAGGGCACAAATCAACACCGTAGGGGCTAGGGTCATGAACCCTATGCAGTCTTAGTGGTTGTAAAAAGATCACCTTGCAAACCTGAAATAAGGTCACTGCGACTTATATTCTCAAAGTTACCGGGTGTGTTTGCAACCCCAAGAAATAATTCTTTTAGCCAAAATTTTCATCCCAAACCTCCCATCTTTCACATACAGCTCACCTACCAACAGGGGAAGAACCATAATTATTTTGAAGTCACAAGTTCAAAGGTCAAGGTCACAGGACCCTCTTCTTTGAAAAGGTTGTGGACACATTTCAAGCTAGACCTTTCATTCCAAACCTTCCAGCACTGATATCCCTTCTCTGTCAACAGGGGAAAAGACCTGTTGATTTTGAGGTCAAAGGTCAAGTTCACAGCACCCACTTCTTGCTTTGAGTCATTTTCAGGCAAACTTTTCAATCTATACCAGCCATCTGTCATATATGGCTTGCCTACCAATAGGGCAAGAAGCCTATTGATGTTGAGTTCAAAAGGTCAAAGGTCAAGGTCACAATATTTAATTGTTTTAAATGCTTGTGAACATATTTCAAGTGAAACTGTTCAACCCAAACCTTCAGTCTTTCACATATGCCACATCTATGCATCAATCAATTTGATTCAAATTTCATATTTATGGGTCTTTTTGCTAGAAGAAATATTTTATTCATTTTGGGGTCAGCTGGTCAGGAGATTAAAGGTTGCAGGTCAAAATATTCACTAATTGGTTGCCAAGTAATTACACCAGAATTTAGTGGTTAGTAGTTACCCATCATTCAGAAAGAATCCAGTTTATATGTGGGGAAAAGGCCAAGGTCATAGGTCAAAGATGATCACAACAACTTATTTTGCAGACCATCTCTATTTTTCTTATATATATAACCATTGCACTCCAACTGGTACATCTCACTGTGTAGCTGTAATTGTGAGTGACGCTGGTGCAGATGACTCCCTTTTGTATCAGCCTATTAAGTGATAAGGCTGAGTGATAAATACCTTGATACTGCATAACAAAAACACTGTTCCAGAAAGCTTCAGCCAGGCATTAAGACTAGGAGAATGGAGAATTAAGTTTTAGCTACTGATTTATAAGATGATGGGAACATCATGCAGTTTATGCAGTGTATTTTTTATGGAATCATGGGAATAAACTTAGTTCCCAAGATATCTGAATATTTTTATATAAATCACTGGATAAAAAGCAAGTGTTTGTTCTCATAATATATGGATGAGTACCTGGATTAAGGATGGCTTTTTTTTTACAAGACTCAGTCATTTTTTCTGCATTTCTTTTCTTTCAGGTTTTCCAGTTTACCTAATAAAAATTATTGAACTTTTACATTCACATATCTATAAATCTGATATGAGGGCCTGACCATGCCTTTTGAATTGTTCTGGACATTCATTACTTTAACATCCTTCGGAGGAATTGCCACATTTGCCATTTGTCAGACTTGTCAGAAATCCATTATGTCTGCCAGTTAGCCACCTTTGAAATCCTTCTGTCAGTGCAGTTTCAGTGATTTTTCTTCGATGTTTGGTCCAATTTAAAGAATATTTGTTGTCTGATTTCAGACCTGTCAGAAGTCTAATATGGCCATCAGGCAACCATCTTTAAATTCCTTTCGATCATATTATCTCAAGAACTGTTAAATTAAATCTGTCTGATGTATATTAATGTTATCTAGCAAAGGATTGGGTCAAATATTTCTTAATAAATATTACTATCATACATAAAAGTTCAGTACAGTTGGCTTGTATTGAATAAAAATTCATACAAAAGCACTTGTTTCTCAATAAGTCTTGCATGGATTTCCTTGATTTTTGTTATATTTTTTTATCTTATATTTGGCTTGTGTGGTGTTCCTTTTGAGACTGACAGGTATCAAGCAAGATATGGGAATAGTCCCTGATAGCTCTACAATCATACATTTTTCCTCAGACCATAAATGCACTGTGTTTTAACCAGACATTGGTGATATATATTTCTGTTGTTAAAGAAAATTTCAACAAATTGGCAAATAGGTACTGGAATTTGTCAATCTCAGCCCATGATGTCGCAGGTCATGCTTGGCAGCTGAGCGTCATGACCCATGGGTCACTTGTTTTTAAATATTTAATAATTATGGATTAACTGTTTTTCCTGTAAGCACTGCTGAATTAAATTTCGTATCCTGTATGTATATGCATGGGTGATGTAACTCCCACCATATCCCCCTGCCATTGAATCCTGGCACCGGAGTACTGTATAAAATTCATTATTAAAGAAAATATATACCGAGGTACAGAGGTGTTGTAACTCCCATCAGTATCCCCCCCCATACACACACACACACACACCATTAAGTCCTTTAACCTTTGAAGTGGGAAAGTTATTGCAACTCTTAAACATTTTATAAAATAGAAGAAAAATTTGTTTAATAAAAAAATAGGTTCTAATTAGACAAATGTGTGTAAACTCCTGAACTGTCAACAGCTTATCAAAAACCAACCAATGATCATGGTAATAGTATAGATCTTATATTCACAAACTGCTTACATGCTTTAATTCAACTTTAAGAAAATCATGCTTACATGCTTTAGTTCAGCTATAGGAAACACATGGTCAAATCACAAAATATGATTAGCAAGAATTGTACTATATATTAATTGATACTTTTTTTTCATGGGTTTCTGCCGCCGCCACCGTATTCGTTTCTGGAGAACTCCTCTGGGACTACTGGACCGATTTTTTCCAAAACTTAACCCAATTATCGGGTCACGTACATTTGAACTGGTGCCTAACCTTTTGGCGTTGACCTCTGACCTTTTCTATGTTCAATTAGTACACATTAAAACACATATGTTCAGACTAGTTTGACCAATCATATGAAATTTTGCACCAGTGTAGCTTTTGGTTAGCTTTATATCATACAATTAACAGGTTGCGCCACCTGCAACCAGTTTTGCGCAGTGTCCATCTGTTCGTCTGCTTTGGGTAAAAAATCTTTCATATCTCTGCAGTGGTTTGACTAATTCACCTGAAATGTGGCATGCGCATACATCATAGATAGCTTTCTTGATTTTTGACAGGTGGCACCACTTACATTCATATTTACGCTGCAGACATCGATACTAATATCTCTTGACTGGTTTGAAGCATCTTCCTGAAATTTTGCATGTGTTTAGATCTCACATAGCTCTTTATCATACAAGAAAACTTGTAGTGCCACCTGCAACCATTTTTGCACAGCGTCCATCTGTTTGTCTGCCTTTGGTTAAAATCATTCATATCTCGGCAGTGGCTTGGCTTATTCACCTGAAATTTGGCATGCTTATACATCCTGGATAGCTTTCTTGATTTTATGACAGGTGGCATCACCTACACTCACATTCATGCTGCTGATATCCATGCTAATATCTCCGGACTGGTTTGATGTATCTTCCTAAAATTTTGCGCGTGTTTAGATCTTACATAGCTCTTTATCATACACACACCTTGTGGCGCCAACTGCAACCATTTTCGCACAGCATCCATCTGTTTGTCTGTTGCGGGATAAAATCAATCATATCTTGACAGTGGTCTGATTTATCCGCCTGAAATTTTGCAAGTGTATACATCTTGGATAGTTTCTCTTTCTAATAACAGGTGGCACCACCTACAATCATGTTTACTTGGCAGACATCCATGCTAATATGTAACACATTTCACTCCCTTTGCCACTCAATCCATGCCTCACTTCACCTGTCCTACTCTGATTTTGGCAGATACATGTGGTCACTTGTCGACTAGTTTGTTCAATCATATCCACCAACCATGGCCTATATTACCTCTTCTTCTCAGAACTTGTCTCTATTTGATATTATTTTAAATTTTTACCTTTAAGGTCAACTTCAGCTGAGCTCAGTGACCCATGGGTCCCTCATTACTTTCTGAAGTTCATCAGATGATATATAAAACAAGTGATCCATGGGTCATGACACTCAGCCGACTGACATATTGACCATATGTCCTTGAACAGGCAACTATAATACAGGTAACAGAGACTTAATTTCAGGTTTCCAAAGAGATTTTTCATGGACCTCCCTGGATGTCAAGTTAGAAGGTTCCAGGTCAAATAGTTATCATTTGTACCCTGTTAACAAACAAACACATTTTTGAAGATCTCAAAACAGAGAAAATATGCATAAAAATTAGAATAAATTCTGGTGGCACCACCAGTCTTCAGGAACTGATTAAACACTCAATGATCAATATGCATGCAAAGAATCATGGTAATCAATGCATAACTTGTATAGATACTAAAGCTTTTGTATTAATTTTTTAATTAATCTTTTGGGTGGGGGGGGGGCAGAGCCCAATATCTCGAAGGATATGGGTAACAGAGACTAATTACAGGTATCCAAGGAATTTTTAATGGACCTCCCTGGATATCAAGTCATAAGATTCTAGCTAGGTCCAATGTTTACAATTTGTGCCCTGTTAACTGAAAACTGCTTCTTTGGAATTCTCAAAAATTGAGAAAAAAAGCATAAAATTAAAAAAAAAAATACAGATGGCACCACCAGTCTGCAGCAACTGATGAAACACTACATAATCAGCATGTATGCAAAGAATCATGGTGATCAATGCATCAGTTGGTCAGATAGTTAAGCTTTTATCTCAAAAATTTTAATTATTGTAGGGGGTATTTTTGAGCCACATAGCTTGGAGGATATGGGTAACAGAGACTTAATTTCAGGTTTCCAAGGAGATTGTTTATGGGCCTCCCTGGATCTCAAGTAATAAGATTCTAGGTCCAATGGTTACGATTTGTGCCCTGTTAAAAGACGACCACATCTTTGAAGGTGTCAAAAATAGGGAACAAAATGCATAAAAATTAGAAAAAGATTCAGTTGGTGCAACAAGTCTGCAGGAACTGATGAAACACTCCGTGATCAATATGCATGCAAAGATTCATGGTGATCAATGTATAAGTTGTTCAGAAAGTGAAGCATTTGTATCAAATATTTAATTATTATAAAATAAAAAAAAAATGAAAATGTGTGGAGTTTTTGAAGATTTTCAAACAGAGCATTTAATTTTCATTGGAGGATGAAGCCCACCTAGATTACAATTAGCTCAGCACAGAGGTAAATTCAGTATAACCAGGACACACTATGTCTAATGGTAAGGCGAGAAATAGCTTTTGCGAGAATGCCTTTTGCTGGAACCTCCTGCAATCCATACTGACAGGAGAAACAAGAAATTCTGGTAGAAAATATGAAATGTTTGCCTCTTATATAGTTATGGTATGTGCATGTGCCAAGCTAACTGACATGTAGCAGCCCTGATAAACAAGCAGGAAACAGGCACCCCACAGCCCAGAACTTTCAGTCACTTGAATGAATGAAATAACCAGTTTCAAACGATCAATAAACATTTACAGGAGAGTCATTGCCGTTTTCACTGCTGAAAAACTGTCAAATGCAAAAAACTGGTCAGTCATAAAATTATAAATAAAATGTATACACATTGATTGTGATACACTGATTGTGATAATACAGATACTCAAAGATCAATGAATATTACAAGTTTACAGACAATCCATGAACCGGCTGCTGTGACATCAGTAAATAACACGTGACTTTTTTTTAAATTTTAGAAGTAACTTTTATCTATATCGCAGATAGTTAATATGAGATAAAGTTCGTGACTTTTTTTTTTAATTTTAGAAGTAACTTTTATCTATATCGCAGATAGTTAATATGCGATAAAGTTTGTCTTTCATTAAGCATAAGTTGCTTACACATCAAACTGTTCAAACAAATAGAATTGGCTCTATAAAATGGATATGTCACAGGTAACTAATCACAATAATACCATCCCCAATATTTAGTGCAGTATAAATCCACCAGTTGGTAAACTGAAAAACAAGTATAAAAAGTATATAAAATGGGTTTAAATGTGTTCTGGATTTCAGGTTGTCCATGGTTGAGGCTTAGATTAAGTTGTACTCTGTCATCAAGGAACTGGAAGCAGATGTCTGAGACTATTGAAAATTAAACATAATTTCCTAGAGTCCCGTTTGTCTTGTCACCCCTTGCAGGAT
This sequence comes from Sipunculus nudus, assembly GCA_026874595.1. Taxonomy (NCBI): domain Eukaryota; kingdom Metazoa; phylum Annelida; class Sipuncula; order Golfingiida; family Sipunculidae; genus Sipunculus; species Sipunculus nudus. Next base: position 31,152,221 of record CM049309.1, read on the forward strand.
CTTATTGTGTTATGCTCATTTCTATTGAGCAACATCCATCCCCTAGCCAGAATGCTTGTAGTATTTATGTACTACTCACTAGATATTGAGATATCCAGCAGAATATTTGCTATAATTATCACTGTCATTTTCTTTTAATTAATCTTATAAAATAATTTGTAAAGTTTACAAATAAACTGAACAGCAGAGCACATAAATAAAAAAAAATCTGATATGTTTATACAGTTCATCCTGAGACATTTATGGTGGTAAAGTATATGCTGAGTACATCATTAATAAATTCTAATACATAACAAAATATTGTAAGGTACATGTACATAACTGGTTACACATCCTTTTGTGTGCATGTGTTGATAAAGATATGAAAGGTTAAATACATCAAGAATAAAGTTTTTAATTACTGTTTACAGGTGTTATGAGATATCTTACTATTCTGTAAATGATAAAATAAATAATCATTATAGACTAGTTACAATATATACAAACAATTACAAGTAAGATGTTTTAGAGTTTGCATGTACTTAAGCAAGATGAATATTATGATACATAACAATAATTTGACAATATAAAAGTAGAAAAAGGTATAAAGATTCATATTTTTTTTTTACTTTTACCTTTTATCACAAAAAGTAAGAACATATCTGTATCCATAAGTACATACCTAACAACTAGTGACCAAACATACATCTTACACACAACTTGATAAGATGCTTTTTCTCTCTTTTATATTAACAAACCTAATGAACATACATACATACATACAGATATATGTCAAGGTAGAGATTGCCATCTGGTAGAATCGGAGTTTCTACCAGTAGAAACTACGATCGGAGTCTCTGCTGGTAGAAACCACAATCAGAGTTTCTACAGGTAGAAACTCCGTTGCTACTGGTAGAGATTTTGATCATGGTTTCTACCAGTAGGAACTCCAATCTTACTGGTAGGAACTTCAGTTCTACTGATACTATATTGGTAGAGACTCCAATCACAGTTCCTACCTGAAGAAACTGCGATCCTACTGGTAGGAACTTCAATTCTAATGAAGGGCCAACCAGTAGAAACTGCGATCCTACCGGGCCAGTAGAAACTGCGATCTTACTGGTGGGAACTTCAATTAATGATAAGCCAACCAGTAGAAACTGCGACCCTACTGGTAGGAACTTCATTTCTAAAGATAGGAACTCTGTTGGTGCAAATCCATAAATAAGTTTCTGTGGTTGTTTAATAATATTATATATCTATTTAAATATCAAATATTTGAATTTTCTTAAAAAATTGTGACTTTATTTTATTATGCCTTTTCCCTTTAAAAACCTGTGAATTTATTTCCTATTTATTTTTAGTATGTCATGGGCAAGGAACCATTATGTTGTTAAATTATAACCCTTGATGTTTGTTCTTCTTACAAAATAATTCACTAAGTGGGAAAGATAACAGGCAAGTACCGGTATTGATAAGGTGTGAAATGTTTAACTTTAACGTTTTACCTTTAATGTATGTTCTTGTAACCAAACAACTAGCAAGGTGTGAAAGCTGTCACATTTGAGGTGTTAATTACTTGTGTAATGATCAATCGCAGTTTCAACTGGTAGAAACCACGATTGGAGTCTCTACCAGCGGGATCTTAGTTTCTACTGGTAGAGACTCCAATCATGGTTTCTACCAGCAGAGACTCCGATCGTTGTTTCTCCCAGTAGAAACTCCGATTCTACCAGATCGCAAACTCTACCCTGACACATACTTAATATAGATACACCCTAGTTAGACAAAACAGACTCCATAATAATGGAACAGAATGTAATCCAATTAAGATCAGCCTGGGGCAAACTAGCAAAGTAATTCATTGCCCTTGGAGTTTAAAGGTATGGGTCATGAACAGTGGCAACAATTGCAATACAATGTATGAGGAAACTGCAGTGTGGGGTGTGTTTGTCATATCTATAGCTACATGCATGATACTGATCTAACAGAAACAGGGAGCTTCTTCATATGAGAAGTTTCAGGACCTTTCACCATGTCTGTTCATGCTCAATTACAAAAATACAAATATATAAATATGGTGATAAAAATATTTGCTAATTTTGGGGAATAATATTACAAAATTACATTAATCATTTGGGGCATAGACATCCTCATGGATTTTAGTTCAATATGACATATATATGTACAGTATGAACATCAAGACATTAAATTTTAAAGAGGAGTTACACATGAACTAGAGGATGGCTAACGAGTCTTTACTGATAAACATCATGCATACAGTGGTTGATTTATTATTCATGAAGGTTCCAATTTAGTGATATTGGTGAATGTGAAATAACAGTGAATATAAACCTGCAGGAATATAAGGTGCCACATCAGCTAAGATGAACAAGAAGGGATGATGCATTTACACAAACAGATTAGTTATGACCCCTCTGAAACAACCTAATCAGTAACCTGATCTTTGTATGGCATCTAAACTGGCCAATACATACATGCATTCATTATTGTAAAACAAGCCCTAATCACAGGGGATATATCAACTATAACTAAAGTTAATGACGGAACCAGAAATGAGTGAGGTATTGTAGGATTCATTCTAAATATAAAATCAATACAAATACTGCTGTACCTATATTTTTATAGGTTCTAGTGCAAAAAATGTAACCCCTTGTGCAATGTTCAAAATAAAGAAATCATAAAATTTCAGCCTTACCAATATAAAGCCAACCAAATTATATATCCAGTGAAGAAATACCTCAACTGGTTTATTTTCCAGTAAAGATATAATTTCAGTGGGATAATTTCTGAATATTCAAAGGTCTTTTCTTCACCATGGATTTTTAACTATAATTAATATACATATCACCTAGCATTTAATTCTGGATAAAATCAAGCTTAACTGTCATTACATTATTTTTTATTAGAAGGAAATTTTTAAAAGGTACACACTGGCTGTCAGTGGTGTTACAGACCTTCAAATGGATAAATTGATAAATTGATCAGATGGTTGAACAGACTTTCAGCCATGTCTCCTTAATGGATGTCTGACAGAAATATATAGAATGAGTGCTTCATATGCATACAAAATATAATTTTACTAAAATCAATGCCTGCTGTAGCAACATTTATCGTTTCTGTCCACTGAATATAAGTTTAATAAATAGATGTGTCGGAACGACACAAATGCCCCCGCCTGGGGCAAATTAGAAACATTTGTTAAATTTTGTAATTTTTTTTAAGTTCAAGAGGTGTCGTTTGGTCAAAAGTAGGTCAACAAGGGCAAAATGCAAACTCGATCTGTAACGGGTCATTATCAAGCAACACACCAAAAATCAGGCCAGTATCTGCAGAAATTGTGAAAAAAAGTCCATACATGTGCATTTTTCATAAAAAATTCTGTCTTTCATGAAATTTTCTATGTTCACGATCTGTCATATGGTCAAAAATAGGTCAACTGGGATGAAACACAAACTCGATCTGTAATAGGTCATTATGCGCCCACAGACCAAACATTAGGCCAGTATCTGTAAGCATTGCATTGCGAAACCAGAATATTAGCAAAAGCTGATAATCAGTTATAAATTTAAATTGCAGAGGTATGTACCATGTTTCATAACAATCCACCAAATGCTTCCTGAGAAATAAGCTCCTAAGTTTTTTTCTATACTAAGCTCTGTGAGCTTTAGAGATATCCCTCTCACAAGGCCAAAATTGAAAATCCGATAAAAACTGATAAAAAAATCTGAAATTGCAGGTGGTGCCACCAAAATTGTGCAGCACGTACAGACAATCAGTCCCAATGATCATAGTAAGTTTTGTGAAAATCCATACAATGGTTCCTGAGATATAAGCTTCTGAGTGTTTTTCTATAATCAGCTCTAAAATGTAGAAAAATGGGTCAAGGTCACCCATCTTCTAAACTTGACCAAGATTTTATCTATATACTTCTTCACTGATGAAATAAATTCCAACAGTGAATCCTTTTAGAGATATCCCGCTCACAAGGTAAAAGTTAACAGACACGGGACGGATGGACACCAGAGGGACAGACAGACGGATGGACAGACAGACAGCTTGGGTGATGACAATAGCCCATCAGCCAATAAGCTGAGGGCTAGAACGGCTGTACATGTACATTTGTCATGAAAATTTATATTTTTCATGAAATTTTCTATGTTTAGGGCTGAGGGCTAGAACGGCTGTACATGTACATTTGTCATGAAAATTTATATTTTTCATGAAATTTTCTATGTTTAGGAGCCTAAAACAATCAAAATAAGGTCATCTGGGATGAAATGCGAACTCAATCTGTAACTGGTCATTATCTGCCAACACACCAAAAATCAGGCCAATATCTGCAGGCATTACCAAAAAAAGTCTGTACATGTGCACTTGTAATGAAAATTTCTATTTTTCTTAAAATTTTCTAAGTTAAGGAGCCGTAAAACTGTCAAAAGTACGTCAAATGGCACGAAACTCAGACTTGATCTGTAACTGGTCAATATATGCCCACACACCAAAAATAAGGCCAATATCTGCAGGCATTGCGAAAAAAAGTCCGTACATGTGTATTTGTCATGAAAATTTCTATTTTTCATGAAATTTTCTAAGTTTAGGAGCAGTAAAACGGTCAAAAGTAGGTCAACTAACAAGAAACGCAAAATCGATCTGTAACTGGTCATTATCTGCCAACACACCAAAAATCAGGCCAATATCTGCAGGCATTGCGAAAAAAAGTCCGTACAACAGTTTGATTTCGGAATGACAGAAGGTCGGACATGGGTAAAACTATATGCCCCGGCCACTTTGTGGTGGGGGCATAAAAATACATGTAAATATGGCCAGGTTATCTAACATACAAAATGTCAATTGCAGTTTGTTTGTTTCTCATGCCAAGAGCTTTCCTGGAAACTGCTTTAAAACAAACATTTCAATTACATATATGCTTTTTACTAGTAGAATTATAAACTTAAAATTATATTTGACTTGTATATTTTAATTTCAATGGAATTAAGAGAATCAAAATTGGACTTTACCATTTCAGTAGTTATTTAATCATTTAAATCTAACAATAAAAATTATGAATTTTTCACAGAAACCTAAAATTATATGACCCTATTGTGTTACAAGGTATATTTTAATGTCACTGGTAAAAACTAAAGAGACAGATATTCTACAGAACTGGCTTAAACATCCCACCAAATGCTTTTATATTTCATGCTGCATGATCCATACAAAATCTGATAATGCACCCTCCTGCTTGCAGGTCTTCATGTTGTTCTCTGTTCATTCAGGAGTTGACACCCCAGTCATATTTAATGTGACCGATCTTGTAGTCCTTCATGAACATCAGCTCTGCCAGCTGTGTTTTCTTCTCACCTTCACCCATGTGTTGATGAATAAACTGAAGAAGCTGAAGAGACAGATGAGCCTGCATCACATATTACTATACAAACTTTAAGTTCAGTGAATGGGATATTGTAGTTGTATACAGTATTTTCAATTTACATAATTCAGACCAAAATGTGCACAAAACAATATTATCTTAAATAGGGACCAATGGGTCTCAACGCTCGGCTGAATTTGTCTATAAGGATAGGTTTATGATTTTTTTTTTCAAAATATGGGTCCTGTGATCTGCAGATGAAGCCAACCTGTCTACCCAAACTGGTGTTTTCATCCATAAACTAATTTGTCAATGGATGGGCCCTGTGACCTTGGCCTTTGACCTAGAGACCCAAAAAATCAATAGGAACTTTCCCCTTTTGGAAGGTGCACCATGTAGGAAACGGAAGGTTTTGGATAAGTTTGTCTAAAAATGCATCCACAATTTTTTTAAAGAAGTGGGTCCTGTGACCTTGACCTTTGACCTCATGACCCAAAAATCGAAAGAGTTCTTACATTATTGGTAGGTCAAATATAAGTCAAGTTTGAAACCAATATGTCAATCCAAACTGGAGTTATCATCTTGAAATAAATATGTGAACAGATGGCCCCTGTGACCTAGACCTTTGACCCTGCAATCATAAAATCAATAAGATTCTTCCCCTATTGGCAGGTCAGCTATATCTACAAGATGGAGGGTATGGGATGAAATGTTTGGCTTAAAATACATCCAAAATCTTCTACATATGTGGGTCCTGTGACCTTGACCTTTGACCTCATGACCCCAAAATCAATATTCTTGCATTAGAAGTGGGCCATATATAAGTCAAGGTTGAAATCCATATGGACACACAGAAAGATGAACAGACAGATGGACAGGTTGATTAATAAAGGGCATCCGCTTATTCAAGCAGGGCTCTGATAAACAACAAGGTTTCAGGACACAGATGAAACCACAGTTGCAAATCTGGTAGTATCAATACAATTTGGCAATCTCAAAATAAAGGAAAAATGCATCAAAAATAGAAAAAAATACAGGTGGCACTACCAGTCTTCAGAAACTGTAGAAACCAATCATAATCAATAATCACACAGGGTTTCAGGACACTGGACGAAACCACAACTGAGAAACTTACATATTTGCTGTCAATTCACGGTCTCAAACATTAGAAAAAATGCAGGTGGTGCTACAAGTTTTGAGGAACTGACAAAGTTAGTCATGGTCAATATTCAAGGCAGGATTCATGGCAATCCATGCATTAATTATCAAGATACTGGAGGTTTTGTATGAAATTTTTAATAAAACTGGGGGGTACTTTACAAGCCATACAGCCTGAGGATATAGGTCACACTGACCAAATTTCAGGTTATCAAGGATTTTTTATTTCCTGCTAACAGGCGACCGGACAGCCAGACGGATGACGGACAAAGGGCCATACCTATACTTCAGCTGACTGAAAGTCAGCTGAGCATAAAATGGATTAAGGATAATTATTTTTACTTTGAATAAAAGCCAAAGGTGAATTTCATAGATTTACTCTCATAATATTATGATTATAATTTACATAATTTAGGCACACCTTTATAATGGTATTAATTTGATTGCATGTTCAAAAAATGCAGTAACTTATTAGTCTGAGTTCTCAATTTATTTTTTTGACAGATTGTTTTAATTTCTCTGAATCTGTTCTACTGTGTACATTTTTTAATTTTGAATTTTTTTAGGTTTTAGTATCATTTAATCTGCATTTTTTATAGATATCCAAACTGGAAGAAATATATATAATGTTCATTCTTGTATCTCAATTCATTTAAAGTCAGCCTAGGTGAAAACAGAAATTTTTAACCTTACCATATTTCTCTTAATCTCTCTGATCGCTGGTATAACAGAGTAATACAGTAGAACCTTACTGTGTCTAAGTCAAAGGGACTTACAATAACAAAGTCATCCAGTAGAACCTCGCTGAGTCTAAGTCAAAGGGAGTTGCAATATCAAAGTAATACAGTAGAACCTCGATGTGTCTAAGTCAAAGGGAGTTGCAATATCAAAGTAATACAGTAGAACCTCGATGTGTCTTAGTCAAAGGGAGTTGCAATATCAAAGTAATACAGTAGAACCTCGATGTGTCTAAGTCAAAGGGAGTTGCAATATCAAAGTAATACAGTAGAACCTCGATGTGTCTAAGTCAAAGGGAGTTGCAATATCAAAGTAATACAGTAGAACCTTGCTGTGTCTTAGTCAAAGGGAGTTATAATATCAAAGTAATACAGTAGAACCTCACTGAGTCGCAGTCAAAGGGAGTTACTATGACAAAGTCATACAGTAGAACTTTGCTGTGTCAAAGTCAAAGGGAGTTACAATAAAGCTTCAACTTAACTGAGGTTAAACGCAAGTGGGCTTTATATTGTAATAATATAACTTCAAACCTAGAACATGAAACATTGACACAAGTGGGTTATCTGAACTTAATTGAGCTCAAGGTGACACAACAAGGTTTCATTCTCACTGAATTCATTTATATTTTTATCTTTCACATCACCAAACTTCATCAGGCTCACTGCCTGTACTGCTCACATGAGATTGCTCAATTAAGAAAGGAGACTTTGGATTCACAAACAGGTTTTTGTGCCTAGTGGCAGGTATTAGCAATAAGATAGTCTGTTAACATGAAACGAAGAAACTATCACAGCAACAGGGCAGTGAGTGTGTTCAGAAGATTTTTTTATTGGTTTGAACAGTTTTTTATTTTATTCTGTACCAGTGAGACAACAAACCTCAGCATTGTCCTTGCCAAAGTCCTCCTTGTACCACTTGAAGATCATGGACAGCTTGACTTCTTTCTTTGTCAAGTTTATCTGACAACTGTCATCTCCTTCCAGGAAGGATTCAGCCGCCAACGTCAGCTGCTCAGTGATGCCCTGAACACAAAACATTCTGTTTGAATACAAACACATGTAAACATATCACAGGCTGTGAAGTGTAACAGGAGCAAAGTAAAAAATATTCAATAAATAATTCATTAAATTTTAATGTATTAACTTTTTTAATAATATATTAAAATTTATTGTAATATAATACTTACCTTAATTATGAAATTGTTATATAAACAATATATTTTTCTGGCATCATCAATCCCCTGCCCTTGGTAAGATCTTTCAAAACCGGCTCTGACACTGACTTCCTATTAAATCATTATCAATTTACACATATCTTAAACAGCTGACAACAAGATGATGAATTCATGTTTCAGTGCCTTGAATGATCCATATGGATCTGGAGACTGTGCTTAATAACACTTGTTATAATTTTCATAATCATCATTATCAGGGACTCCATGTAATTACTGTGACTTGTATGGTTTATATATAGAAAATAAACTATTACTGTATACTTCGCAGATAGGCACTGACACAAATGTATTTACCTTGTCATGTTATGTTAAAGAGAGCCTAACAGGATAATAAGATATAGTCAGGGAAAATTACCGTATTTATTCTAATTTGGCGACCACTTAAAAATAATTAATTTTCTCAGAGGTCGAGATAATGGAGGATATTTGAAAATTATCTTCATGCAGAATTTGCGGTGGTCGAGATATTAGAGGCATGCGGTTTGATAACCTTCCGTAGAGACGCAGAGCCGCTCCGACACTCGAGCGCTCATATGAATTGAGTGATAATTTGGTCGTATATAAGTTTGTTTTGTTAGCTTAACAGTATTTTCTACAAACGGGGTTCCAACCGTCACATGAATTATACGCATTCCGCATTCAAAAACTAACCGGGGTCGTTTAAGCTTAACTAAAATGACAGGTCCACCTGTATCACAGTTGTTCCACCACGCGTGCTTTGCAGTATTTTGTAAATATTATTGCTGAAGATCCCACGTGAATTGCACACGAGGCACGTGCATACCAGGAATGGTAAACGAGTTTGCTTCGTCACGGACACCCATTTGGTTCTTGAACGCTTTATCATGTTTATATATTATGAAAAACGCATCTTTGTATCTTCATAAATTTTATTGGAAGCAAGTTTGATGTGGATGCCCAGTGTAATAAGAATCTAGTCAGATACAAACTGCGGTGCCCGTGAGAGACGGAGGCATTTCACCTTAACATCGTCGACAGAAAACATCGTCGGCAGTCGAGAAATTAGAGTCATTTTAGAAATTATGCTTTCAAATTATTTTTTGGGGTCGAGAAATAAGAGGGATCGCCAAACTGGAATAATACAAACATTCAAAAACTAACCGGGGTCGTTTAAGCTTAACTAAAATGACAGGTCCACCTGTATCACAGTTGTTCCACCACGCGTGCTTTGCAGTATTTTGTAAATATTATTGCTGAAGATCCCACGTGAATTGCACACGAGGCACGTGCATACCAGGAATGGTAAACGAGTTTGCTTCGTCACGGACACCCATTTGGTTCTTGAACGCTTTATCATGTTTATATATTATGAAAAACGCATCTTTGTATCTTCATAAATTTTATTGGAAGCAAGTTTGATGTGGATGCCCAGTGTAATAAGAATCTAGTCAGATACAAACTGCGGTGCCCGTGAGAGACGGAGGCATTTCACCTTAACATCGTCGACAGAAAACATCGTCGGCAGTCGAGAAATTAGAGTCATTTTAGAAATTATGCTTTCAAATTATTTTTTGGGGTCGAGAAATAAGAGGGATCGCCAAACTGGAATAAATACGGTAGTTAATGATATTTAATGATGTTGTGTTTATTTTTCTCATTAGCTTGGTGGATCAGTCAATTGGTTTGTTTATCCATCAAGCATTGGAACTTATTGGGCTGCGGTTTTTATGATTAGCTGACGGAAGATTCTGGAGGTCTAGATGCTTCTGGGGGGCTTAGCTGGTGATTTCCTTGTAGAGATGTCTGTAGAACATTCGTTGACTAGAACTTTCCCAAAGTTTCTTTGTGTCAGGTATATATAAAAGCTGGTTCCAAGGCCGCGGGAGGTTAGTGACAGAAGAATCATTCTGCGGATGATGTGTCATGAGATGAAGATTGGCACCAGACAGGGTGTTTTTTCATGTACCGCATTAGGACGAGTATTGGTCAAAGGAGGTAGTGTTTATTTAGCTGAGGAGGGCATAAGAAGTTTTGTGGACTTTGTATTTGTGAAGTTAGTGGCCGGCAAATGTCAGAGAATGGTTGAAGAATTGTATTGTATGATTGGAGCTGGTCGACGGTGGTGAAGGCCAATTCTGGGACATGATAAGAAAAAAACCTGTTTTGACAGGTGAGTGACTTTTCTGTATTTTTGTGTGAAAGTTCTCGGGAAAATATATGTCCTCTATCTGCGTGTGTGGTGGGACAGGCAAAGACATGTCTATACAGTTGGTAATGTCAGTACATACTTCAAGTGCTGAAATTCATGATGTACAACTCACATCAGAAGAATATGTCTTTATTGGAGGGCAACTCTTGGCTCCACAGACCAGGGCGAAGTGAATCAGTGGCTCCCCCTGTGTCAGAGCAACCTTCAGACGTGGGTCACTCTTCCCAAATGGCTTTGAGAACATACCTGTATGGTGTAAACACATTCAGTCTCTCAAGTCTTTATGATATCATTGTTGATGTTTTTGATCTTATTACATTCTGATTTTTTAGTAAAGGCTATTTCATCACATGTATTTACTATAGTCTATTTCACTACCTTCTATCCACCTGTTTTCTGGAGATAATTTTCTTAAAAGTTTATATTTTTCAATAATTTCCTAGAAAATTACATATGGAAGTGACAACCTAATATAGCATTTTAAAATTTTACAATAAATCCCCAGTTTCTGTTTCACAACTTATTAGTCTCTTCACAATGATCTGGCAGATATGACGTGTCTCTGCATGAGTGCCATCTTTATTTTAGCTGGTTTTATTTTTTAGTGTGTTTACAAGGCATCATCAAATCAACAGCTTTCAAATGAGCCTGTTTTTGCATGTGACCAATCACCTTGACCGCCATAAGTGGGTCTGATATGTTGTAAATGGTAGGTTATTCTAAAATAAGGTGTAAGGTAGATATTTATTTACCTTGTTGAAAATACGGTTCTTTAATTCTCTACACTACAGTATAATTGTTTCCCTTGAAATGTAGCTAATAAACAAGGGACCTATGGGTCACGGCGCTCAGCTGTTATATATGATAAAAAAATATGATTTAGAAATGAGGCACATGCTGGTTTTGTGTGGTAATAAGTATAAGCTGTATTATGAGTTGTTGTTGTTAAGCTTATGTATGATTTTGATAGTACCTTTGGAGACATAGAAGAGAATTGATTTCATTTATTTTATTAACAAATGGAGTACTATTGTCACACAGATTTTGACTTGGCCATATAAGTTATAAGCAGAACATATAATATAAGAGTTTAACTATTTATTAAAAAAATTACAAATATTGTCCCAGATATAATTTTTATTAAAAATAATAAGAGAATCGTATGATTTTTAAAATGAAATATAACTGAAATGATTATTAAAATAATTTTAAAGAATATATTCATGAATGCATTCATGAATACATTTGGAAAGTATTTGCACTGGTATTCATATACTTTCATTTTTACCTGAATTCCCATTCTTTATGCAAGAAATTTTATAATGGAGTACACATTCATATTCGTATTTAAATACAATTGCAAAGTATTCCCACCATGGCTGGTATTTATTCAGTCTTCACCAAACAATGGTGTTGAGAATCCAGAATGTACAAAATTCACACATTTAAATAAAGATCATAAGTACCTGGTTTTATGGCTTTTATTTATATTAAAAAAAAATAAATGTGATATATTCATTTTGGATTAATTTCACATCAATGTACACACTAGACACAGTAGGAATCTAGATTAATATTATCAACTGCATCTTTGTCTATCATTAATTTCCTTCATATGATCCCTAATGATTAGTAATGAATAATATGATTTACTTTTTTATTATTAAAATTGAACTGAAAAATGCCATAGGTGACTGCATGGTGTTATTTGGAATACGTGACATTCTATCCATCGATACAAGATTCTTATATCATCAGTAACTGCAAGTTAATTCCCTATTATTATAAACTAACAAATTCCTTTTCTATTTTTCTTTAATTTGTTATTAAAACCAATAAAAATTGATTAATTTATTGTTTATTGTTATGTTGTTGGTTAAAACTACTAGATGAGTTGGGTTGGACACCTGGATCAACTGTGGCAGGCCATAAGCTGCCTGGCTGCCCTAGTATATGCCTCGCCTCAAGCGTGCATAATTTGCTGAAAGTTCAACAAGGTCAACATACAGGTGACTCAAGAGTGGCTGGAGAGAGCCAAGGTCTGACATGGTCTCATAAAAACATTAATAAAAGCTACAATTTTTGGCCAATTTCTTTCAGCTTTCTAAACTAAAAAGCTGAAATCAATATGTGTGCATGATATGAAAATTATATAAACAGAGCTCACATGAAACAAAAGTGAAATGGTCAAAGTTGGGCAAAATTTAAGGTACTAATTTTATATTCATACTAATAACTTATAAAATTTTAAAAATTCAGAACTAATTTTGGGTATTCAATTGAATCTTGATTAAATAATGTTACATCCCTGACAAAAAATCTCTAGCTTCAGCAAGCCCTTTGTTAAGGGAGTAAATATATTTCTTGATTTTTTACAAAGTGAATTATGTTTGGGCCCATAACTTAAAACAATTATGCAATACTGACATCATTTCTGGCATGTGCACAGAGAATGTATAGAAAAACATGTATATTATATATGATTAAAGTCAGATCAGTGGTTTTGATATTAGGCAGTATTGAAGTGTAACAATGAGTTTTTAATTGAAAAATGAAGTTTTTCATTAATATCTCAAAGGTATGAAGTCCTAGTGACCAAATTCTTGGCATGGTAGGGAATTTTGGAGACATCTAATTGTATGCCAAATTTTAGGAACTGAGAGCTTAAGCTGGGGAGCTGAGCTCTTGCAAACTGCATAACACTAGCCTGATGTAAACAATATGTTACATGGTGCTTGAAAACTTGAATAAAATCTACAGTTTTTGATCAACTGGTTTCAAATTTTTGGTGTTAACAGACAAAATGCTAACAAAAACATGCTAAGAAAATTTAATCCACAGTACTTACAGGAAAAAAACGTACCATGGTCAAAGTTAGGCAAAATTTAAGGTACCAATTTTTTATTTTTGTTAATATTTTAAAAAATTTAAAAGATTTTGATCTAATTTTGGGTATACAATTTAATTTTGATTAATTAAAGTTATATTACTTGAAAAAAAGTCCATAGCTTTAACAAGTTTTGTGTTAAGTGAACAAATATCTTTCCTGATTTTTTACAAAATGCATTATGTTCTGGCCCATAACTTTCTTAAATTATATAATACAGACATAATTTCAGGCATGTACATAGGAACTATATAGTGGAATATTTATGGTAAATATGAGGAAAAACAGATGAGTGGTTTTGATTAGGCAGCCCTGAAGTGTGAAAATAGGTTTTTAATAAAAAATTGAGGTGTTTCCTTAATTTCTCAAAGGAACGAAGTCGCAAAGACCCAGTTTTCGGCTTGGTAGGAGATCTTGGGGACATCTAACACTATGCTGAATTTTGGATTCCTAGGTCTTACAGTTTCAAAATGTGCCACATCTACGGACGGACGGACAGACGGATGGACAATGGACCATGACTATAGCTCAGATGACTTATAGTCAGCTGAGCTAAAAATTTCAAAGCAAAGAACAGGTGGACATGAGGGGATGAAACAGACTATAATCCAGCAGAATTTTGTGTATGTGGTTCCCTTTCACCACCTGAGGGTTCCCACTCCAGCCAAGCCAGTATGCAACAGATACACTTTTATTACATTGTTTATCATCTCTATTCCACAAGTATACCTGGCTAATTAAAGCTATGTACTCACTCTGTATCTACCCAAATCTCTGGGTTTAACATGTAGAGCTTGTATTGGTCCATATTAAAATCAGATGTGAAGGCAACTCGCAAAGTCAGCAGTGTAACTAACACACATCCTGGCTTTAGGTTTAATACACATGGTTGAGGTACACCAAGCTTGGCTGGCCAGACTTTATGAAACAAACAGCATCCTGTGTTTATCAACTTGGGTTGTCTTATATTAATGAAACAGCATGAGACTTAATGTAATTCTTAACTTTATAGGGACTGAGGCTGGTAGTAGGAAAAAGCAGGTCACAGAGAAACCACTTCATCTGATCAGGGATTAATGAGTTTGATTACATGAACAATATAAGCTAAAGTAATTAATTAATGATCTATCAACATGATCAATATTTGTTCAATATGATCACAATCATAACTTAGTCATAAGAGTCAGAAATAGTGAAAAATTAGTCATAAGAGATAGATATTAATTTTTTTTTTAATTTAATTTTTTATATTTTTTGTTGGAGGTAATCACCTCCATGTTTTCAACGCTAGCTTAACTATGTATATTTACACCTGCAAAATTCCATTCCAGTTTCAGACTACTTGACAGGGTAGTATCAAACGCTACCTCTAATTTTATATTCTGGTGCTAACCAGGCCTGGTGACTACAGCACCTGGGTGTGTAATCATCCCATTGCTTGGTCCTACCACTGAGTAAACTCCAAAAAGCGCATTCATTTGCAAGTGAAGCATGGCCTTTGGGCACAACCTTTCCATTAAACCTGCAGAGCACTCACTCTGGGTTGTGGTCAACCTGAAAAAAGACTCACTTCCTCCGCAAGATTCGAAACTCATGATCTCAGGGCTATGAGTCCTGTGCTCTGCCCCTGAGCCACAAAATCTGCTATATTAAGATCAGTTACTCTAATTAAATCCTTTATTAAAACATTTAAAAAAGTTCAGCCTTTCTGCAAACAAGATTTCCAGCTTAAAATACAAGGTAACCATGACCTAATGTCAGGAACGATAAGAGATACTGCCATAGATAATAGATAAATGTCTGCTAAACTACAGGTCTTTATCAGTTGTATGATGTACCCTTTCCTTGAGGATGGATGGAGGTTCATTGCTATTGCTCAGGTGACTTACAGTCTGCTTATACTATAGTTCATTTTATAACTCATTCTAAAAGACAAGCGACTGACCTATGCCTTTCTTGTTGCCTCTCAAAACTCCATTCTCTAGATCCTGCAGTGAGTACTGGTGGCCACCGATAATATAACGAACTGTGTTGAAAAACTTATACCGCTGCCACAGGTTGGTAGGAGGGCCATACATGACATTGGCATGGATGACGAGTGCGTTATAAATGTTGATGAAGAAGGCCAATTTCTCCTCCCTGCTGGCATCCACCACCTGAACTCGAACCAGCTCCTTTGTCAGGGCGATGTAACGCTTGAACTCTGCACTGTGGGATATGCCCTTGTAGTCCACTTTCTTAAATTGCAGTAGCAAGTATTATTAAATAATTAATAAAACTTTCATATTTCACATACAAGAAACAATTCATCTACAACCAACAGCTGATATAAAGCTGTAAAAGAGAGAGAAACTCACATTTATTTTAATATTTTTATTTTAAAATAAAATCTAAATTTTAGAAGTTTATCCTTTATCTGTACCACATGACATTTTTTAAGGATATACACTTAATGTTAAATTACAGTGATATTAACTGAGAAGCAGCAGATTGAGATATTAATCAGCACTGTGTTCTTACCTGTACATCATATATAAAAATATTGGCAATTATTGCTTTACAACTACCATAAAATTCCTTGCAGAAATCATATCCTTATTACAAGTCGCACCCTGACTATGAGATAGACCCAGGTGAATAGCCGTTAAAGTTTTGTTTCAGGAAAAGTCCATAATATAAGTTGCACCCAGACTTAAGAGGCATCCAAACCACCTATAAATTTAAGTATCATGGCTCCCTAGCTGTGGTGCACATCTGCCACCAATCCAATGGCAGTACTAACATGGTTTATAAACTGGATAAACCATTTAAATCATAAAAATAAATGAAATAGTTTAAATCCAATGCTCTCATATAAGAAATAACAACAGTATCAATACATATAGAGTCAGGGTTCCTTTGTCAGATAAAATTTATATAGTCTGAGTCCCAGGGTCAGTTACATTGGATAATATTATGTGCTGTAATGTGATATCATTATTGCCCTTTCATATTAATTTAATTAGCATTAGAAAAACTAATACCAAGTTAAATGACTGTATGAATGTAATACACAGTCTGAAGAAACATAATATCCCACTCAAGTAACTGTTTAAATGCGTGAAGGTCGTCTAAAGTAGACTTGATTCATTAGTTTGTGCACATTTGATGAGTCAAATCGGCCACATTAGGGATATTTTGAACTGACTAAAGACTACTAAAGGATGGAAAGAACATTAAAGTTTGAATGTATTCAACTAATTTTTTCTTAGTTTTCACTCACAAATATTGCAATGGACTCTAAAATTGAATTCAGTAACTCTTGAATTCTAGAATGTCTATGGAAAATATCTTTCTCCAGTTTTTAAGGTTTGTGCCAGTTCTACCTTTCCATCAGCTGACAAGAACGCTGCATAAATCTTCAGAATCAGCTTCCTCATTTCCTCTCCCAACTGACCTGCTGTAAGAAGGATAAAACTGATTAAACCCACAAATTCCCTGAAAGACATTACAGGTGAACCATTGGGTATGATGCTCAGCTGACACACTGACCTGTGCCACTGAGACCTAATATCAATTTTGATTTTGACCAATGTATAAAAGAAGTAAAAAATGTCATGTGTGTCCAGATTTTGAGAAGAAAGGGACTTTGATTTTACACCAAGAGACAAATATAAAAAGAGCCTAAACTCTAAGAAAAGGGGTGGGATGGCTAGACCTAAAATTTTATGGAACATAATCTAAAACAACGAATTTTCAGGTCACACCACTCAGCTGAATTTGATTATGAGAATAATTGTTTAAAATCCTAGCGGTTGTGCTGACAGTTCACTTTTATGGACTACATGAAAGATGCAGGAGCCTTTTACAATTACATGTTTGTAAAAGTATCAGAATTCCAAATTATGTATGTTGAAATACCCACTGGGAATGTATGAAACCCTATAAATGATAGAATAACGAAAAGTGGAGATGAGCTGAAGTGAGGTAATACATGTTTAATTTATTAACTGAAATGTAACGCTGTAAAAAGTGTTCATTTTCAAATTAGAATAAATTAAATTTGATAAGCAAGTTAAAACAAGCTAATACATTGTACTATGTAATAAATGAAACCTGAGGCCTGAAAACATCTAATTATGCAATATGAAATGATACATTTGATTTACAACAACAAACCAGAGCACCGCAAATGGTGCATTATACACCTGTTGTGCATCTCAGTGGTGAACTCTGACCTCGTTGAATATATGTGCTGAATTTTGCTGAGAGTGTAATTCAGGTGAGAAAGGCAACTGGTAAAAATATATAATGAGTGTCAGCAAAATCCATAAGGTTTTGGGTAAGTCACCATGCATGGTGCCACCAAAGTCTTTTGACCTCTGACCTCATTAATATATACATGGTTTTAGCTGGAAATAGATCTAAGGTGAGATATCACATTGATTAATATTTCACTTCAGTTTTATAAAAATCCATCTTATTCCTTGTAAGATATCATGGTGACGTCATGAAGTAGCCTGGTGACCCCTGAGAAAAAAGTTGCCTGATGACCTCTGAGGCTCTGACCTTATATGTGTGGATTTTGCCAATTATATACAAACTCAGGCAAAATAATCTATTGGTAAGTAGTTATGGTGAGTTTTGTGAAAATACATCAATGCCCTGGTAAGTTATCAAGGCGGACGGACCGTGAGTATACCATAAAACATCCTGTCATAGACGGACATATAAAAATGTGTGTATGTAGCTGTTAAATAATAACGGTCACAAAGGCAAAGGACAGCTTGGTGCATTTGGTAGCATTTGCAATGAAATCATGTATTCAGGTAGTCCATACATGGACCTCGAAGGCTTCATGTGCTATGATACATCACTACTGGACTAACTGCAAGGGCATTGTAGACACTATCGCAAAGATTTTGTAACGAGTCCAGTTCCTTCTGCTCAAATGACAGCTGCAGCATTTGTGTGAACCAGTGTGTATTGGGTCGCTAAGCCATTGTAAAGTTGCCAACATGCAAACCACTGGACATGTTTCAGCCAGTGGGTACATGTATTACATTTTGACAGCATGCGATGCTTGTACACTTGAATATCTCACTGTTGGGAAGGCTTACTGGCTTAGCCAGAGTTTTGTTACATTTTGTTTAAACAGCAATTTACTGATAAACAGTAAATGTTAACACCTTCTACCACTGAGGCTGAGGGTTATATTGCTAAAGGCTCCATGAACTTATCACATGTAAGGACCTCAAAATATTAAGACTGTTTAAAAGGGAATATTAGTAGCAAACTGAAAGGACACAATGAACCATGTTGGTTTTGAAAACAATTTTGGAAGACCTCCAGTTAATAATGAGGTAAATGTAAAAGACATTAGTTCAGCAAGATGGTGATGTGTTGCACTGACTGTCCCTTAACCCATGGACCTTATCAGTCAGATAATTTAGGTGAGGTGCCAGTACCTGTTCTAAGCATTTTGACACAGTAAGAGCAAGTTTAATGGCTATGTTAGTTAGAGGAATAAAGTTTTTACCATTGCATTGACTGGGCCAGTATATAAACAAGTTTTTTTTTGTATGACATGGTCTTCTAAAAACCTGAATCAAAGCTACAGGTTTTGATCAATTGCTTTAAATTTTCATACTTTTAAAAGCTTAAATCAGAATGTGTTCATCATATGAATATTATATCAAAAGTGCTTATAGGAAAAAACTTGGTAAAAATTAAAAAAAAAAGATTTTAAATTTATTCAAATAACTTTAAAGTCTTACATAATTTTGACTTAATATTTTATGGAATACAATTAGATCTTAATCAAATATACATGAAGTTATATTCTTGAAAATGGCTCCCTAGCTTCAACATTTACCATGTCAAGCAAATAAATGTCTTCCTGATATTTTGACAGGATACATTATGTCAGAACCCATAACTCCTACAAATAAAGCAATAATGACCTCACTTTTGGCATGAACAAAGGAAATATACAGAGAAAAAGTAATACAAAATATAAAAAAACAAAAACAGTGGTTTTAACATTATGCAGTCTTGAAACAATATTTTTTTATGGAAAATGCAGGTTTTCGCTTAATTTCTGTACCTGGTCTTGGTTCACATTTTGATGTGGTGCCAGCATTCAGTGCGGTGGACTCGTCATCCTCCAGCAGGCGGTAGCACGTATCGTTATCCTTAAATGTTGTCTTGTGGCCAACTTGGTGACCAAAGTGTTGATCAATAAGGGCTTGACCCATTAACTTGGCACTTTCTCGATCTGCAATATGTCAAAATAAGTTAATGAAGAAGCCCAATTGAACATTGATTATTTTTTTTTATTACACTTATTGAGCTGAATTTTTTTTGGCAAATATTAATTTTTTTTTCTGGCATGATGCTTTTGGTGAAAACAGAAGGATTGATTAGGAGAAGCTGCTTGTATGACATATAAATCTGACAAATAAGTTACATTTTATTTACTGCTGTATTTGATCAGTACCTGTCAAATATAAGCAGATACACTTCCCCACATTCAACACAGGAAAGAAATTTCTTCTTTCAGCATTTTTATTATACATATATATATATACATATATATATATATATATATATATATATATATATATATATATTTATATATATATATATATATATATATATATATTAAGATTAAAGTAATATTCTCTTATAGGTCTTAACATTAAAAACACTTGAAGAAAAAGACCTACCCAACCCCTTATTCTTTACCACCCAGTCTACAAACTCACGGCCGATAAATGAGTTTTTATGCGTGGTGAGAAGTTTGTGGTGATCTTTAATCAGTCCACTCTTCTTGAGATCAGAAACAAGCAATGCATACTCATCAGGTTCACACTCAAAGTCCAGTGCTGAGGCTGTAATAGAATAATGTAAATCACATGTAAATAACCTGTCAAGTATTCAAAATCAAATGCTGAAGCTGTTATGGAAAACAAACTGTCAGGTATTCAAAGCCAAGGACTGAGGCTATTATGGAAAATAAAACTGTCAAGTATTCAAAGTCCAGTGCTGAGGCTGTTATGGAAAACAAACTGTCAGGTATTCAAAGTCCAGTGCTGAGGCTTTTATGAAAAATTAACTGTCAGGTATTCTAAGTCCAGTGCTGAGGTTATATAATGGTAAATATACAGCCTCGGACTCAAAGTCAAGTAGCATAAACAAGTATAACCAACAACAAGATATTCTTTTGGTATTATGGTCACAAGTAACTCTTGTTACCTGTTAGTTTTCATGTTAGTTTAAAGTTAATTTAAAACTGTTTTATAATGTATACAATACAGATAATACACCATACATATTTAATTATTTATATATAATAGTATTAACACATCAATAAATACATTTTTTTCAGTAAAAGCACTAAATGTGGAGTGTGTGTGTTTCACGGGGGGGGGGGGGGGGGGGGGGAGAGGGGGAGGGCTGTTGAATTGGGGGGGGGGGGGGGGGGGGCTGTACAATAATAAAACAAGACTGTGTTGATCTCACAATCAATTAAATGTATTAAAGACAATTTATCACAGCCAGGCTACAGAAAGCCAAAGAAACAATCATGATATAGTGAATATTATTGCCACATGGCAGATGTAATGAACCATAAAAAACAGCACAGACCATCATCAACAGCAGTGCTGGGGTCGGGGGGGGACAGGGGCCCCGGCTGGAGGAGGGTTGTCACGAACCTCATCTACCAGCATCTGGAACTCTGCTTCATCTGCAAGCTAAATAAAATGTCAAAATGAAAAATAAATTACAAAAATTTAAAAAAAATTTTTTAAGCCTTAGCAAAGTCTATGAACTGAGGACTGTTACATCATTAACTGTTATTGTTATAACTATGGAACAGAGAGATCTATGGGAAAAATGCATGATTATATTACTGAGGCACATTTTGGTAACTTTTTGCACTTCTTGTTTAAAATTGTGCACTTTTCTGCAACTTTATAGTAGTTTTCAGCATAGAACCAGTAGCATCCATCCACAAAGACAAAATGATTGCTACTCACTAAGTGTCAACTTATATTAATGAGTACATCGATCCACACTAATTAAATGTAGTCTTCGCTGGCCCACGTCCCAGCTCTACACAAAGTTTCATGGAGATTGCCTCGGTAGTTTTTCCTGCTTATTCAAAACAAGCAAACAAACAAACTGCATGAACAGACCTGGATGAAAACATAACCTACATGAGAAGCAATATTTTATTATTAATATGACATCAATGATTCAGGTAACCAGTACCTTTTTAAAATGTCCCACCGTTTATAATGTGCATTGTAAACATTAAAATATATTAATTGTCATGATGATAAAATATACTATCTAAATAGTATACAGTATAATAGTATATAAAATCTAATAATAAATTTACACAAATTAAAAGGAATATAATTTCTTATTTTAAAATAATGCTTATTTTAAACATCTTACGTTTATATATAATTTGATTTTGCAAGCACCTTTTTCTGTAACTCATCATTCCCTCCTACATAAATGTTATTGAAGAATATTTGCGGCACCGTGTTGCGACCAGTTCGTTCTTTCACAAATTCCCTGCACTGTGGAAAGGAGTCCAGACTGACGTCAATGAAGGGGAGTCCCCGATCGTGGAGGGAACTCTTGGCCCGCATACAGTGAGGACAGCCCACGATGGAATACACAAAAATACGGCCCTTCAACTCCATCCTTTTTCCCTGTAAGGCTTGCAAAGGCTGAAGATGGAATAAATACTGGTGCAACCCAGCCGTGTAGTCCTGTACAGCTTGTAAAAAGTGCTGTGTCACGACCCAAAGCCCCGCCCCAAGGAACCGCAGCATCGATCTTCGGTCAACCGTGTTGTGTTTATACAGTTGATCTGTATATAGTAGGTACAGCTGACATGAAGTACAGTGCCCGAAGACTGGCTCCCATCGTAATTATTTTACCAGAACGCTACATGAGAAGGGAATGAGGCCAAAACACCCCGGGGCCCACGGGCGGTAGCCTATGCTGTGAGCGGCAATTTCAAAACACCCTGGTGCGGGCGCATCGAGCAGCTACAGGTTGCTGCGGTCAAGACCTCAGCCCTGTGCGCTCCTTAAGCACGTTCTCTGAGCCAACAGTCGCAGTGCCACGCCGAGCCAAGCAAGGAGCCATAGGGGGCGCCCTCTTCTCTCCAGGGTTGAAGTCCTTGTTAGAAAGCTACAGCACCCACAGCCACAAGGCCCGAAGCAACCCGCATTCCCTCTAACGATCCCAGCAGCGGAGACCCAGCCATGCCATTCGAGAGCCGAACTCGATCCTTGTGAACGACTTTACTTCGAGGACGCAAAGCCCTTTTACTTGCGATCTCGGCAATAGGCCTAATATTGTGTTGATTCGCTGTCGAATATCAAGAACTTTTTAGATGTTTTCAGGATCAGATCCAAAGGGGGAGGGGCCCGGAGGTCCCCTTTTCAGCCGCCGCAACTTTTTTTCTAAAGGTTTCAGGCCAAATTTGTGGCCTGGCTCGACCCCTAGGCCTATTTTCCGGACCTAGGGACATATTTTTAGGTTTTATCTTTAGTCCTCCCGGGTTGGACCACAGGCGCTTGAATTGCAATTAGTAAAGATTTCAGTTAAATTTGTCCCTTTTCTGGTTCATTTCCTTATAACTACTAAGTATTACTTATCTGGCATTTTCCCTGCGTTGTTCGCACTATATCGTCCATCTCTTCATTATTTACTTAATATTTGAGATAGGCTGGCAAGAAGCCCCTGTTGTCAGACCCGACAACCATGACACATCGGTTTCAGGCTAAATTTGGAGTACATGCGTAATTGGCTGAACCATTGTTACGTCATCGGTGTCACCATCTAATGACTCCAGTAGTAGACATACCAACCAATCAGAAAGTGCGTCCTCGGTTGCTATATATGCCATGCCATATAGTGAGAAAAACG
Source organism: Sipunculus nudus (assembly GCA_026874595.1). Classification (NCBI taxonomy): domain Eukaryota; kingdom Metazoa; phylum Annelida; class Sipuncula; order Golfingiida; family Sipunculidae; genus Sipunculus; species Sipunculus nudus. Next base: position 31,175,715 of record CM049309.1, read on the forward strand.
CCAGGAAAATGTCAGATAAGTAATAGTTATAAGAAAATGACCAAGAAAAGGAACAAATTTAACACTAATGGCAATTCAAGCGCCTGTGGTTGGACCCCTCCTGTTCCTGCATCCTGCATGGTTCCGCCCTGGTTTTATAAGCCTGTCTTTAAGATATGCCTCAGTAACAAGCGTAGGCTTACATTTCATAAAGAAGTCATCATAATGTTTGGTGAACAATTAAGTAATATTCTTTATATGATACATATGTTTACATATACAAGGAAATATACAAACGATTGAATCCCTATGCCTATACACTATAAAGATGTTATTTATAGGCCCCGCTGGCTTTAAAAACGGTAATATGTAAACCCTACAAATATATATTGAAGAATATATCAAAACAAAGTGTAAATTTAATACCTTTTACCCTTTTTTAAACAGACCAAATTCGTTATTATCATTAATTCGAATGCGGCTAGAAAATAAAGTTCAAAGATTTTTTTATTATGAAATTTTTATTGAAAATTTATGATAGATAAGTATATTTTAAAACATTTTCCTCCCTTACTGATGTCTGAAGAACCCAATTATTATTTTTGACATGAGTCAGTCATTAATAGTCAGCAAGATTGGTCATAGGCCTAGGCCTATAGGCTGTAATAATTACTCCCTGACTGACTGAAGATGTTTTTGCTTTGAAATTTTGATGTGATGCCACCAAGCCAAGCAGGGAGCCGCACCGAGGATCCAGAAGATAGAGAGGAGTCGAAGAGGAGAGAGACACGTACTGCAGCAGTGACATCCTCACAAAGTATTCTCATCATCGCAGGTGCACTTGTACTGTTGTGTTTTTAAGATCGGGCATCTGGTCACGCAGCCTGGTTATGGTAAACAGACAAGCGTGCACATGGAGCGTGTATGTATTATTTATATAGAAACTATTTAGAAATAAAATGCCTTGAAAAAAAACTAGTTTATTTCATGCTACATAACATATATATATATATATATATATATATATATATATATATATATATATATATATACGCACATATAAATGTTCCACTGCTCTCTATCGTTTTATAATCCATGAAGACTGTCAACTGACGATGAGGGATTCTCGAGGAAGCTCAGAAAGTTTCATTTGATAGGACCATTTATGTGATTGATTTACCCTTGCCTGGACCCAAGAGACCTTTTCAATCTAACAAGCGCCACCTGTCGTCAGCGACTGACATTGACTTTGACAAGAACGATCCTTTCATGCTTGCTCCAGGAGGGTATGCGTTCATCCCCATTCGTGTGTATATGTGCGTGTTTTGTCAAGGAGGTTATATAAATATGTAAACTACTTGGTTATTTGTTTCACGACGTAACTCACGCAATCATAAACGGAATCTCATGAAATTTTTGGGGCATTTCTGTAATCAGCCACTGAAAAATCGATTAGATTTTGATGTGGATCCGCCACATGATCCGAATTCAGAAACATAATTAAGGATTATTCACAACTGTACAGGGAATATGGGCCGATATAGGTGAATACAAACACGGTCTTGGAGGCATCAAACAATTGAGACCCCCCCCCACACACACACACACACACATGGCGGAGGCTCTTGCATTCCTTAAAATGCAGATTTTGAGTTTTAAGTTAAACGACAAAAATAAAATTATACATTCACTGCATGGCCATGCATGCAACTACACAGACTGCATGCATACATGAGTGGTTGTAAACATACAGGTGAGGTTATGGCACTCAGACCTCTACTAAAGTTGCCTGCAGAGATGATTATCTTCAAATTTTGCATGCATATATAAATATATATATATATATATATATAAATATATATATATATATATATATATATATATATATATATATATATTTATATGGGGGAATGAGAGAGAAATTTACATTCTTTACTTCTATAATATGGTACACATTAAGATTACTCACATGTATAGTTTTGTTAATGTCTTAAATGCGGCAGCTTATAGTAGATTATTAATTACACTTAAACATCGAATGTGCAAATTTGGATAAATTGAAACAGAAAATAATTCAAAATCAAACTTAATAGTTAATATGTATAATCAAAACATACAACTGAAAAGGCATGTTTTGATAAATACTAAACATGTTAATGTCCTAAATATTAAGGTCTTTACTACCTTGATCCATACTTACTTTGTGCAGTTTAGCTTCAAAGCATATATTGAAATAACTTTAAAGCCCAGTGTCATATACTTATATTAAATGTTGTTTTTTTTTTTTTTTCATTTTTACAAAAAAGTGATAAATCTCAAATCTGCCAGTAAGAATTCATTCAATAATAACATTTCTCTGTTATCACTCTTAACTATAAAAAGTGATTTTAATGCAAAATGTCCATGCAGTGTGCAAGTGTCAAACTCAAAAAAATTTGTAGGGCACCTTGCCACTCTGGCTTGCACTAATTAAGGGTCAATATACCTGGCCCAGCTTATCAAGGTAAGCAGTGCTCAATCTTCTGTAAAAACTACACATATCTGAAGAAATTAATTGGCATCTCTGATGCTGCCACTTGAGAATCATGTCTTATCAGGAACATTCAAGCCTTATTTCGACCATGCCTCTGTGATTTAGCAGATGCCTGCAGTCAATTGTTGACTAACTATTAGCAGATGCCTGAAGTTGATTGTGGATTGCCCATTTTCCATCTTTACTTAATGTTGATCAGAATTATGCTGCATTTCTCACAACATTTCTTAGCTTTCACCTTTAACATAGCCCGCATATTCTTCCCAATATGATTCATATAAACAACTGCCATTACTCACTCATTAATGCAGTTGAAAGGCGAACGGGACTTTAGATTTACATTAAATGAGGCACTATATCTATGAATGTAAATGCAAAGTTGTTGATCCTTTATATTCTGTTTTATATATATATATATATATATATATATATATATATATATATATATATATATATATATATAACTGGCATATCTGCTATGAGGCATTAATGTACTCAAAATGACCGCCTCAAGTATGACTCTGTAAACAAACTTTTTCATGGCCATCCTCTTTACAGGGTTTCATTCTGCCAGTAATTTATAATATGATTTGGAATATATTGTGAATCACAGTCTATTATTGCTATTAAATTTAAAGCTTTCAATAATAATGTAGAGAGCTCCACTGATTAGCAGTCAGCACTCGACAGGCACTCTTTCTGCTACTCATGTAGCAGAACTTATTGCGTATCATAACTGGTAAGCTTATCATCTCATGTTTATGACATTTTTTATATTATTTAAGGTATTTATGTATTTCTACATGTCTACTGTATTCGTTGTATGTATTGTAGGTACATTAACAGATGCAGGAATATTCATATATACTGGCATTTCTGCCAATTCAGAAAAACTAATCAATATAACCAATTATGACCAATATTTGTCAGATAACATCACTTAATGCTAGAGGTCTAGCAAGTTATCCAAAAAGGAGAGAAGTTTTTCATTGGTTGAATAGAAAGAAAAGTTCTGTCATATTTTTACAAGAGACTCACAGTACAATAGATTGCGAAAATAGGTGGAAAACAGAATGGGGTAATGAGATATATTTTAGCCATGGCACTAGCCAAGCAAAAGGTGTTTGCACACTGATTAAAAACAGATCAGGAATTCAGGTTAAAGAGGTAATTAATGATAATTTTGGAAGATATTTAATTATTAATGTAACAATATGTGAACACGACCTAACCTTAGTAAACATCTATGCACCTAATAAGGGTGATCCTAGGTTCTATGAAGATTTGATTAACTCTGTAAATCACCATGCTACAGGCAGTTTAATAATAGGAGGAGACTTCAATTTAACATTAAATCCAGCATTAGATAAAAAAGGAGGAAATTCTAATAGTCATAATAAATCTAGACAAGTAATAAATCACTGGATAGAATTAGAACAACTGTCGGACATTTGGAGACTACAACACCCGAATAGTTTGGAATATACATGGCATAGATATCTACCTGATCCAGTGTTTTGCAGATTAGATTATTTTCTAATTAATGATAGCCTAATTAATAGTATAAGTCAGTCAGAAATTAAAGCAGGATATAAAAGCGACCATTCATTAATTACTATTAGTATAATTAAAACAGAACATAAACATGGACCAGGCTTTTGGAAATTAAACTGTTCACTGTTAAACGAAGAAAGTTACATAACCACAGTAAAAGAATGTATAAAAACAACAGTCCTTAATAATAAAGAAACAAACCCAACATTATTATGGGACACCATAAAATGCCAAATAAGAGGAGAAACCATAGCTTATGCAGTATATAGGAAAAAATTGAAAACACAAAAAATAAAACTTTTAGAAAAAAAAATTCATGACCTACAAAATATATTTAATACAACAGGTGATATTAAAGACCGAGAAAGCTGGGAAGAAGCAGTTAACAAACACAGACAACTTATTGAAGAAAAAACCAGAGGTGCAATAGTGAGATGTATATAGAACCAAATGGTACTCAGAGGGAGATAAACCAACTAAATACTTTCTCAATTTGGAGAAAAGAAATTACGATAAAAAATCTATACTAAAACTTAAAGATCAACATGGGAAAATAATTTCAGAACACAAAGATATTTTAAAAGAAGAATTACAATTTTATAAAAATTTATATACAGCCAGAGATTATCTGAAATCCCCAAATAGAAATTTTCTCTCAACAGAACATCTTAAAATTCTTGATGAAGATGAAAAGGAATTATGTGAGGAAGAATTAAAAGAGGAGGAATTAAAAGCTACAATTGAATCAATGTCTCTTAATAAATCGCCAGGTCCTGACGGATTCCCAGTTGAGTTCTATAAAACATTTTGGGGGGACTTAAAAGAATATTGTATAAGTGCTATTAACTATTCCTTCAATACCGATTGCCTTCCAATAACTATGCGTCAAGGAGTTATATGCCTCATTCCCAAGAAAGAAAAAGACCATTTATATTTGAAGAACTGGCGCCCCCTTTCACTTCTAAATACAGACTACAAGATAATAGCAAAAACATTAGCAAATAAACTTAAACTAGTTTTACCCTCTTTAATACACTCTGATCAAACTGGATTCATGAAAAATAGGTATATTGGAGAAAATATTATTAAAATTATAGGCATAATCTCCTATTTAAGAGCAACTAATAAATGTGGTTACTTGTTATCAGTGGACTTTGAAAAAGCTTTCGATCAATTAGAACGGCCATATATTCAAGATACTCTTAAAATACTTAACTTTGGAACTAAATTCAGGAAGTGGATAAATTTATTATACAGCGATATTCACAGTTGTGTACTAAATAGAGGCTGGGCTACAGAATTTTTTCCAGTAACTAGAGGTGTAAGGCAGGGCTGCCCTCTTTCTCCTTATTTATTTATTCTGGCAGCAGAAACTTTGGCAACCGAAATAAGGAACAATAGTAACATAAATGGAGTAATAATAGATCAGAAAGAACACAAAATTATACAATATGCTGATGATACAGTTTTAACATTAACAGGCGGGCCTTTGTCAGTGCAAGAAACCTTATTAATATTCTCAGATTTTGAACAAATATCGGGACTCAAAGTAAATATAGAAAAAACAATAATAATGCCAATAACTGCTAACACACATAATCACGATACATTAAAATCCCTAGGCTTACAATGGTGCACCAATCCTGTAAAAATTTTAGGAATATCCATTCATCCAGAATGGAAAAAAATGATAGAGATCAATTATAAAGAAATCCTGAGTAAGATTAAAGTTATTATTAATATCTGGAGTAACAGAATAATGTCTCTTGCAGGCAGAATAACTATTATAAAAACCTGCATAATTTCACAGCTAACTTATTTATTCTTAGTACTACCAAGTCCACCAAACAAGTATATCAAAGAAATTGAAAAATTAATATTTAAATTTATTTGGAATAACCAACCAGATAAAGTTAAAAGATCTACAATGATTGCACCAAAAAATAAAGGAGGGCTGAATATGATTCATCTTCCATCTAAGATACAATTTTTAAAAATTTCATGGGTTAAACGGTTCCTCAATGGACCTGTAGAAGATGGTTGGAGACAGATTATTAATGTACAATTTAAAAACCTGGGTTCATATATTTTTAAATGCAATTTAAAAGAACATGATATACACAATTTCAGTGACTCATGCGACCCGTTCTGGAAAGATGTGTTACACCATTGGTGCAAATACAATTTTAATAAGACCGTTAAAACACATGAAATTCAATTACAAACCTTATGGTATAATTCTCATATAAAGGTTAAAGGTACAGTAGTTTTTTATAAGAAATTATATATGGCAGGCATAAAAACGCTTTCTGACATAACCAAAAAAACAGGAAACCATCTATCATTTTTGCCATTTAAAGAATTCACTAACAAATACCAGGTTAATATAAGTTTTATAAAATATGTAGGTTTAGTGGATGCAATCCCAACTTGTTGAAAAAGAGAGTTAAAGAATAATCCTTGTTTAGAAGTACAAGAATATACGGTGGACAAAATAATAAATATGAAAAATACAACTCAGTTTGTATACTTAAATATTATTAATTCTGTCTCTTCGAAACCAGAAAAGCAAATGGAGAAATGGATTGGTGAACTAAGGCTACAAAATAAAGGAAAAATATTTAAAGCATTCAAGAATATTGTTAAAATTACTATTTCAGAGAAATTAAGAATTTTCCAATTCAAATTATTACATAGAATTTTACCACTTAATCCTCTTTTATATAAAATGAAGAAAAGCGAAACTGAACTCTGTTCATTCTGTAAAAAACAAAAGGAAACTTATCTACATATATTTTACCACTGTGAAGTAACCAATAAATTGTTAATAGCTTTTGAAAATTGGTCAAAAGACCTGGAACAATCTTTAAACTTAGGCAATGTAACAGGAACAGTATTAATATTAAACATCTCAGGTGACACCCTACTTGATACCTTATTACTATTACTAAAACATTATATATATATCTGCAAATGTAGAGAGAAATTACCAACATTCTCTGTGTATAAAAGTTATGTCACACAGATTTATAAAATGGAAAAACAAATTGCGAGTGCGAAGGGTAAAATAGAGAAACATAAACAAAAGTGGAAGAACTTTCAAAACATACATATTGAAAACGAATAAAACAACATAAAGATAAAAACCCATTTAACCCACATTTTGAATTAGAACAACAGTTTTATCTCTGTTATGTACCTATGTTATTTGTATCTGTTTTGTATGTATGACTTTCAATTGTCTTTGTCTACATTTTGTCTTTATGTACAATGTACCTTATTGTTAGTACTATTTGTTTGTAATAAAAAAAAAGCAGTGCTCAAGCTCAAAAGATGGCTACTGCAGATCATAATCCCTGGTATTAGTCAAGCCACTATAGCTCAGTTTGCCAGTCAATCAGCGACTGAGGATGTGTTAATTGGTTCTCTGGCGTAGAGTATACACATGTGATTCTCTGTATCCCCCACAAGGGGTTGTCATATAAAAAAAGATCAGAATGATCGACTAAAATACTCAGCGACACATTCATGTGACAATCGGGGTATAAAAATGACCTAATAATGAACATATTTTCTAAAAAAATATATATATATATATTTGATGATTTTTGACGATATCATAAGACCTTACAGGAGAAATTTACTCTGCAAAGTTTAAACTATATCGTAGACACACATTTATCCATGGAACAGCACCAGTTACGCTACTATGAAAACGGCCCCGTAAGTATACTAAGTATATGGCAAAGAAATCATTCCGCAACCATGGCCAGGACGACGACGATTCATTTAATGATACATGGACCCTATCTTTGTTCGAAAAGGGTTGCGCCTTCATTTACTATAGAATATACATATTTCACCGTTGACGCATCGGGGAGCCATCGCATTGCCAATAAGACTGGCGAAAGCGCCATCTGCTGGACATAACGGAACAAGTAATCACCGACTGAGAAATGCGACTCTGCGATACTCCCTATACAATGCTTACATATGTAGGTATAAGTAATGATGACCTCACTGTTACTGTACCAATAACAAATATGTCCTCGTGCGACGCGTCAAAGAGACCACGTCTCTGATAACATTCTAACATTGGAATGTCAAAACTGTACTTGTTTACTCTCAACTGGGATATTCCCTCACCCGGTATTCATTTGATCCAAGACTGTATTTTTTATATTTTAAATTAACCTACTGGTTTTGTTTAACTTTATCACATGTAGATATGTTTATCACAATATGCAGGGTTCGATATGGACGCTTTCTCACTCGCCTGAAGCGAATTGTAGTATCGTGTGGGCGAACGAAATTTTGTTTTTACACATATTGGTCAAACCGCACTTTTACTTTGTTACAATGAAAAATTAAACATTTTTGGGTCTACTTCTTTTCCTGTGAGGACCAGTCCTTTCTGGGCTAAATACCTCCCTACCCATATATATACGTGTATGTGAATATATTTATTTATATATATATATATATATATATATATATATATATATATATATATATATATATATATATATATATATATATTTATATTTATATATATTTATATATATATATATTTATATATAAATATATATATATAGAGAGAGAGAGAGACTATAATGACATACAGATGTATTTTTTAAATTAATGATGTTGTTTCTGTATGTTTATTGATTTATTTTTTTATTATTATTATTATTATTATTATTATTATTATTATTATAATTATTATTATTATAACCGTAGGTGACTTATCATAACGAGTGCTACTTGTTTGAATTATTCATAAGATATGAATAAAAAATATGGTTTTATTGAATACGTTCTGGTTAATATATATAGTTAGCAGGCAATGTCTTTCTGTATTTATAGGCTTGACGCCGGAAGCGGAAGTGAGTCATGGTCCCAGCGATTTGAGGTGCCATTACTATGCAGCAGAATTGTAACTATATCCGTGTGAGCGAGAGATCCGTAAGCAGTCACTGGTCATTGCTGTTATATCCTGTATAAACCCAGGGAGTTTCGTCAAGGGTGTTAATTGAAACACGTCCAGTAAGCTGTAACTTTTATGAGTAGGTTCTCACTTTCTGTCGATCTTGGTGGATGACATTACGGCGGAGCCATCTTCAGTCAGAGAGCCTTGACAGCTAAGGTGTGAGCGCTGAGACAAACAATCCGCGTACCATGGCTAAGAAAACCTACGATTTACTGTTCAAATTGCTGCTAATCGGAGATTCTGGTGTTGGCAAGACTTGTCTATTGTTTAGATTTTCAGACGACGCATTTAATACCACTTTCATATCAACCATAGGTAAGTTTAACCAGTTGTTTCATTGACAATGAAATGCCACAAGTCCTCTCTAGATTGAACTCGTACTTGTCAGTTTATATTTGCCATTTTTAATGAAACATTCAAGAGTATATTATTAGTGTATTTATAAGGCTAGAAAGCTTGTCTTTTATTCAGTGTATTCCTTGCACTGGTTGGGTTTTACATTTTGTTGCCGTTTGTTCACTTGTTGCATACAGCTGTTTGTTACAGCATACCCTTTGTTTACTGCAGTGTGTAAACTGGGAGGGTACAATACACTGCTCAGAGGTCTGCAGTATAAAACTAATTATACCCTCTCAGTAAAACCCAAACCCCACTGATCCAAGACCCAAAAAATCAATTTCCTCATATTCCATTATTTATACAGATAAAAACACCCTGTTAGTGTTCCTGATATAAAATCAGATCAACATCCCAAAATGTTGCAGCTTTGTAAATGAAGGATACAAAAATATTTTGGTAACCAAGGCAATTATATGTTTATTTATGACTCAGTGGGAAAAAAATAGCACTTGTGTCACACATTAAATATAATAATTTTTTTAAGTGAAAATATAATAGTGAGGGCATACTGAGGGAAATTTATTTGAAGTGTGCCACAGACATTTGCAGACCTGAGACATATCATATCAGAGCTCTTCCACATATGAGAAGCCATGAGATTTAAAATTGGAAATAATATAATTACCCAAAGGATCTTTTGGTTACTTGCATTTCAAGGAAGACCAGTTACAAACATCATAATTCTTTAAAATTTATTATCATACTTAAAATACTTAAATATTACACTTTAAAAAGAAAGACAAATGGAATGAATATAGCAAATATAAAAATATGAATAAAAATAAAGACAATGTAAATAAACAAATACAAAAATACTTACTAAATCACATGGGTGTAAGCCTCAATGTTACGTTAAAAATGTTCTAAAGAAATGGTACAACAAATAAAAGGGGTCAGTGTGCAAGGATCTGTGAGTGTAAATTTTCAAATTTGGTTAGGCATATCTTCATGTCTTTAACCAAACATTATATAAAATATGTCTGTTGATACTTGTCAGGTAAAATATCTAGACAAGTCACCCTGAGAGTTTTAAGAATTATACTTTATAGAGTTTTCTTGGGGTCCAGGTTTTACATACTACCTTTGTTTACTAAACCCATCGTCCCATTAACATTAATGACAGCATGAGTCACTCTTTCTTAAATAAATGATATTTTATTGACCATTGGTTATACTCCTTTGTATAATTCTGCAATATTTTAGAGATAATCGCCAATTCTTTTTAAGATAATCAGTTTCAGGAGCTCACAAATTAATTTTTGCCATTGTAAGTTCTTCATGCATTTTGCAGCTGTTATTTCAATTGCCTTACAATCTGTTTTTAATTAAATGATTCCCAAGAAGCCAAATCTATATATACAACTAAAATTGTCTGTTTGTCCAAGAACTTCGACAGAAACAGGCCATGACAAGGGTCGAGTTTTGTTATCAGTGTCAGTCATATGCCCTAACTTACAGAATGCACACTAACTTGGCCATACCACTTGCACACAATTGAATTCCCAGCAGCATCACATCACAGCTCTGTTGCCCAACATCATGCCACTCTCGCCATTGCTGACCTTCACCTCGGCCCATTACCTCAAACACGTATATAGATTTGTTCCATATTGACCACCAGACTTGGTTACTTTAAGGGTCAGGCCACACAATATGCTGCAGTATATCCTTCCTTTGCAAATCTTCCCAGATTCTCATTCTTCTATCAACATAGACATGACTGTTAATAAATAAACTAATTATATTCTAACTGATTGGTTATGGACCCATAGTGATCATAAGAATATTCACAAAACCTCAAAAAATCCAACTGCTTTGGGTTTTCTTTTGCTTGATGGGTAACAAGTGTACTTGATACTTATTATTTTGAAAATAGGGTTTAGCACAGTGTTTGATTGTAGTCTCCTGATGGGCATGCTTGGTTTGGGCCTTTATCTTACTGCAGCAATACTGACTGTGGGTATGTCAGTAATGAGGTCAGGCTGAGGGGGGCTTCACCAGCCTCAGCATCTGTGGTTATATACATTACAGTCACATGCTGTCAAAGGTCCTGTGTAGATTCAGACCAGGATATGATGACATTGATGTTACACAAACTTTTTCAGTATATATATATATATATATAGGCAGGGCATCAAACCTGTCTTATGGAGATTATACAGGTCTGCATTAGAAATGTATATGGATGTCATTTAAGCTAGAAAATATTGGGATGTTCCAACTTTTGGTCAGGTGTTCCATCAAGGGTGACAGTTCAGACAGATTGTTTGAATGTGTTTCTCTCTTAAATTTTTGGCAGTTCATAATGATTCTAATTGATGTATGTATATTTTATTATTTTTATAAATTATATGAATATATTTTCAATGTATAGTGACTCTAGTTGTAAGATAGGTGGTGGACTTAAGGAACATTCTTTACATAACAGTTCAAAGTTATTTTTAGACTCCTGTAATTTAAATTCTTTAGCCTTAACAACATTTAGCATAAACCCTATGTCTCCACATGGCAATTGCAGGCATGGCAGTTCTACTCTCATAATCTCAAATAATTCTTCAAACCTGCCTTATGCCATGATCAATGGACTTGTACCCTTAAAGTTTAGAATATAATTTCCACCCTGGAAAGGCTGCATCCAATACTTTAGAGGTCACCATTATGTAGCTGTGCCAGTCTGTCAGATAAGAATTATAGTTAAGGGGTAGAGCAGAGTCTAAGTGATTCTATGTTAGGCCTAGGGTGCTTCTTTTCCAAGGCTGAAACAGTATTCTTTAATATTTTATTCCTGTATTCTAATGATATTTGGATCAGTTAAAAGACGTATTGAAAAGGTAGATGTTATAACTATTGATGGATTATTTTTAATGATCTTGGATCAAATTGTTCTGTTTAACTTGGTTAACATGAGAATTTAAAGGCAATTTTTTTCAGTGGTAATGAATTTCAGTGTAAAGCAGGCTCTTAAAGCACATCTGAATATATATCATTTCTATAGTTAGCATGGCAGACTAAAGACAGAGACATTTATATATTTGACATCATATATGAAATGTCTGATGTATTCATATAGGTGATTTCTGAGTCAAAAGGATACCCAAATTATATCGGATGAAACAGCCCAAACATTTTGTGCTTTTTATTTGCTAAGTAAATACTTCATTTCCATACTTTAAACGGAGTATCATAAACCATTTTACCTCTAGCTGAGAATAAACAGTTTGTTGGCATTTAAATTCTTCAGATAAGACTGATTAGGCCCAATTGCGAATGAGGTTGGTATGTACCCTCTAACATGGGAAGGGCAAAAGCGACATCCTCAATCAGCATCACGTGGAAGAACTGACAGCAAAAATCTGAGATATTAATATGCACATAGCGCAAAAAGAAATTGTATTGCAATGAACCTGTATGACCGTTTTCCCTTAAGAGGTGTTTCATTTCAATGTTAGTTGTTCTTATGAATAGATATATTTTGTTTATGTCTGGCCTTTCAAATTAAGTTGTGAGCTAATAAATAAATATCAACTGCCAATCTATCAGCTTGGTAGGGTAGGTCTCATATATTCGCCTTACCTTATCTTAAGGAAACAGGATGTAAGGGTACAGGAGCCCTGCTATTGATTAATACTTCTGAAAATGAAAACTGTCACCTTGTGGGTTGTGAGTTCTGGGTGCAGTTCTAAATGGGGGTTCTTGTCAAGCAGGATTTTATATATGATTTGGGCGAAGCTCAGGTGTGGTTTTTAATAGACATGCAGTTTAAAATAGAAGAAATATGGTATATGCAAACCAATAATTGCAAAATTTGAATACAGGTTCAGTTTATATACAGTATATCTAATAAACTGTCAGCCAAGCATCACAGTCCATGGGTCACTAGTTGTTTACATTATCAAACTATTACTCAGTCCCACTTGGCTAGTAAAGTTCTATAAAACAAATCAGGCCTGTTCATGATAGATGATAGCTCCATGAATGCATGATTGTGGGTACATATTGTTAGCACATGTTGAAACTGTTAATGTGATATCTCATCCCTCATTGTTTTGTCATTTTTTGTATCATAGAACCACACTGAATTTGCTGTGTTGATCAGGTCACTGGTTTGTGGTCACCTACCACAGCCAGCATCATTAAACTCCAAAGGGAGTTATAAAAAAGCTCAAAGTGGAGGCAACCATTACTATTTTAACTTCACAAATATGTACTGAACAAAGCAAATGTAGTCACAGCCATAGTTTGGACAAAGTTCTGCTTCAACTTCCAAGCACATACGATACAAGGTGTGTGTTTCCATCAGCCATTGGTTCAAACATTTTGGAGATTATTTTTATATATTAATCGAAATGGAAATTTTATATCTTGATAAACAGTTTGTAAGTTACATTACTTACATTTAGCATACCATTTGCCGTTTGGGAACAAAGATATAGAAAATGTGGTAATTTAACGTTGCAAAACGTTTGAATTTCACATTATCCTGTGTCTACGATTTGATCTTAAGATTGAACAACTGCATAAAATAAAAGCACATGCAGTATGATTGATGTCACTGTAATATTTATGGTGAACAATATAATTTGTGTTAGCTTGAAAAAAAGGGAGAGATTTTTGTTGAACATAAGGTCAGACCTGAGGACACGAGAGAATCTGTGGGTTCATGGAATATAAACGTGAATTTTTATAATGAAATATATCATAGTTCACTAAAATTTACAAAATGAGAGAAAATAAACTTGTGTGACAGTGTAACTTTATGACAGAATACACATGAAGAGAACAACTTTAATTGTAAGTTGTATGCTTTGTGGGAATAACATAATTTCAACTAAGTTACTGTTTTGAAGTGTTTTCATTAGGACAAGTGTGATTCTCTTATTGTGCTTCCTGCAGTCTATATATGAAATGTCTCAGTGTGTCAGCCTGTTGTGGGTGTGGCAATTTGATTTAGGATTCTTATCTGGAGATGGATAATAGAACCTATGTTACCTAACCCTTTTTAAAAGCCATATCCAACACATGCACTGATTAATATACACTATCAACTGTATGAGCCTGTTTATGTGTAATTATTAGCCACACTTGCTCTAGTTACTGGTACCCTATTGTTTAGTATCCAGCTGTGTTTATGGGCCAGCCAGATGGGTTGAAATGATTTCCCCTTACCACTCTGGGAAGTTTATCTCTACTTGACCTGAACCAGCTGTGAGTGTTGGTCCAGTGTGCTGTTGTATATTGGTGCTTTCACAAATAATTCCTAGGATTTTCCCTTCTTAGCTTTGGTGTGTATTAATGGTAAATATGTAGAGTTAATAATTTATACTGTAGCAGATAAGACCTAGTGAAGCAGAGCTCAATTTTAGAACCTTGATAACACCCCTGCTTACAAAATTTCAATCCTTGAAGTGCAGATTGGGGCTGAATGCTGCCCCTACCCATTATTGTGTTCATACAACCAAAATTCATAGTGCAGATTTAGGCATGGTTGTGCTGCCACTGCAAATGCCAAAAAATTGTGTACAACAAAATTTCTCAGAAAATAATTGATATATTCCTTTTTTATTTTATTTTTTTTTGGAGATAACTGCCTCCGTTTTTTCTTATGCTTGCTAAACTAAATACTATAGATATCTGCAGAATTCCATTTTAGTATCGGACTACGTGACAGGGGCTTATACTCAATTATCCTTGTGTGAACCATGCTCGATGTACCACTCCTTTGGGTCTTGTGCGTGTGTCATCCCAATTGCTGGGTCATAACACCAAGGAATCCCTAAAAGGCGTACTCGTTTGTGAGTGAAAACACGACTGTCGGGCAAAGTCTCCCCATTAAGCCTGCAGACATCTCACCTCGGGTGGGGCCGACTGTGAAAAATCTCACCACCTCGGCTGAGATTCCAACTCACATCTCCTGTTTTTGGGTCCTGTGCTCTTGACTACCCCTGAGCCACAGAAGCCGGTATTGATATATTCCTTATAGATTTAGTATTTATGTAGACACATGCTTAACTGGGTTTATGACAATGGCTACAAAAGTGAACTGGACCATGATTTTGTCCATCACATATTTCTGATTTGCTCAATACCTTTCCACCACCAGCAGAACTGTATGTAGAAGCAGACATTTCACCATATGCAGATAAATAATCAATCATCTGGAAACAACATAAACAATCTAAAATATGAAAAAAAAATTTATATATATAAAATTGCTTCACATTTTTGCCAGCATTGGCCTTGAGGAAACTGGGGACATGGTTTACAGCAGTAATTTAATTTTTTTAACCACATACATGTTGCATAAAAGCAATGTGACATTTGTAATTTCAGGGGACATTTTAATGAAAGAGGTTTTTGTGGATGAGGAAATGAAGCTTGGCTATTCTAAGAAACCAAAATATTATTTCTGACTTCCTGTTATATAGCAAGATTTAAAATGTACTTTGTTATAAATGTGATGGTAACTTCCAGTTGTGTCTAATCTTAATTGGCAAACTGTCATATTTTCAGATATTATGGCTTTAGTTTTAGCTTCATCATACTCTAATAGTCCTGCCATTACAGTTGCTCACCATTTAATATTAAACATTGAATCTGATAATGAATCAATAAATTGATATTGTGTATTTCTTCCAGACTTTTATCAAATTCAAGCAAAGTTTTAATAAAATTAGGGGGACAAATTGTTGAAAGGTGTGACTAACAATTTTAAATCTCCTAAAAATCAGTCTTTTTTTCAGTAATATCATTTTTAAATTCATACAAAAACTTATATTCATATAGCCATTTAATAGAGATCTGTGTTAGAAATATGTAACCTTGATAGACTGCTGAGCATTGTTACCCATGGGTCCCTTGTTTACTTAAGGGGTCTTGTGTTGTTTAACCATTTAAGTTTGTACCAGTACCAAGATATTTGTACTTGGCCAAGATTTTCTACGGCAACACCAGTCAATGAAAATTGGTAAGTTATATGCAGGTTTATTTTTGCTTTCAATTACAAGTTCCTTAGTCTTGCAAACATTTAGTGAAAGACTAAAAGATGATGTTTATGACACCATGTGATAGCATGTAGAATTTCTTGTTGGTAGCAAGATTCTTCAAAACTAAGATTCTGCTGAGAAAGGCAGTGTCATCTGCATATTTAAAAAAATGTCATATCCTGCCTTAGTATACACAAAGGAATTTGTGTATATAAAGAATAAATTATAAATGTGAAAAAATGCACCCCTGTTGGGCACCCTTACTCATATTACAGCATAGAGAAATTTGTTTTCATTCTGTTAGAAAGTCAAGGCCCTATCTAAAAACATCTCCTATTATAGTTCATCGAGCTGTAACAACTTAGTGACCATGAGTTGTGACTGAATAGGGTTAAACGCCAAACTAAAGTCCATGAACAGAATTCTAGTGTATGTATCTATTTTTATACTGAATGTAGTAGTGTCAGTAAAGAATCATTGACTCCTCTTCCAGGCCTGTAAGCATTCTGTTGCTGACCCAAAGGATCACCCTTATGGTCCATAATGTCTTTAAGAACAAGTTTTTCCAGACACTTCATTGCAACTGTAGTAAATGCTGACTGTGCTTCTGGTCTGACTTCATTTAAAACAACTTGTTTAGCCTTCTTTGGCACTGGAACAATGGTCGATGTTTCCCATAGTTCTAGTACATTACTTTCAGCCATAGATTTTTTTAGCTCAGCTGACTGTAAGTCATCTGAGCTATAGCGATCAACCTTTGTCCGTTCGGCCATCTGGCCGTCTGTCCGTTAACAGGGCACAAATCGTAACCAATGGACCTGGAGTCTTCTTACTTGACATCCAGGGAGGTCCATTAAAATCTCCTTGAAAACCTGGAATTAGGTCTCTGTTACCCATATTCTTCGAGCTATGGGGCTCCAAGGATCCCCCCAGAATAATGGAAAATTTGATACAAAAGCTCAAGTATCTGAACAACTAATGCATTGATCACCCTGATTCTTTGCATAGATATTGATCATGGAATGTTTCATCACTTTCTGCAGGCTGGTGGCGCCACATATATTTTTTTTTTGGTTTTTACTCATTTTTTTCTCTATTTTTGATCTTAAAAGATGCAGTCATCTGTTAACAGGGCACAAATCCTAAGGACTGGACCTAGAATCTTCACTCTTGACATGCAGGGAGGCCCATGAAAAGTCTCCTTGAAAACCTGGTCTTTGTTACCCATATTCTTCAAGCTATGGGGTTCTGAAGTACCCCCCAGAATAATGGAAAATTTGATACAAAAGCTTAAATATCTGAACAACTAATGCATTGATCACCATAATTTTTTTGCACAGATATTGGTCATGGAGTGTTCCATCAGTTTCTGCAGACTGGTGGCACCACCTGTATTTTTCATTTTTTACGATTTTTTTTCTCTAATTTTGAGACCTTAAAAAATGGGGTCATCTGTTAACAGGGCACGAATGGTAACCACTGGACCTAGAATCTTTATATCTTGACATGCAGGGAGGCCCATGAAAAGTCTCCTAGGAAACCTGGAATTAGGTCTTTGTTACCCATATCTTTGAGCTATGGGGCTCTGAAGTACCCCCCTGAATTATGGAAAATTTGATATAAAGGCTCAAGTATCTGAACAACTATTGCATTGATCATCATGATTCTGTGCGCCATGGATATTGATCATGGAGTGATTCATCAGTTTTTGCAGACGTGGCACCACCTGTATATTTTTTTTTATTTTTTAAAATTTTTTTCTCTACTTTGGAGACCTTAAAAGATGCGGTCATATGTTAACAGGGCACAAATCGTAACTACAGAACATAGAATCTTCTTTCATGATATGCAGGGAGGCCCATTAAAAGTCTCCTTGGAAACCTGGAATTAGGTCTCTGTTACCCATTACCTCTGAGCTATAGGGCTTTGAAGTACCCCCAAGAACAACTAAAAATTTGATACAAAAGCTCTTGTATCTCAACAAATAGTTCATTGCTTTTCACGATTCTTTGAATGCATATTCATCATGGAGTGTTTCATCAATTCCTTCTGACTGGTGATGCCACCTGTATTTTTTCCATTTTTTAATGATTTTTTTCCTGTATTTTTGAGATCTTAAAAGATGCAGTCATCTGTTAACAGGGCACAAATGTTAACCATTGGACCTAGAATCTTCTATCTTGACATGCTCGTCGGTCAATAAAAATTTCTCCTTTGAAACCTGAAATTAGGTCTCTGTTACCCATATCCTCTGAGCTATGGGGCTCAGTAGACCCCCAAGAATAACTAAAAATTTGATACAAAAGCTCTAGTATCTCAACAAATTGTGCATTGATTGTCATGATTCTTTGCATGCATATTCTTCATGGAGTGTTCAGCAGTTCTTGCAGACTGGTGGTGCCACCTGTATTTTTTTTTTTTTTATGCAATTTCTCTCTTCTTTTGAGACCTTCAAAGATGCGGTCATCTGTTAAC
Organism: Sipunculus nudus; assembly: GCA_026874595.1. Taxonomy (NCBI): domain Eukaryota; kingdom Metazoa; phylum Annelida; class Sipuncula; order Golfingiida; family Sipunculidae; genus Sipunculus; species Sipunculus nudus. The sequence continues at coordinate 31,194,628 of CM049309.1, forward strand.
AGGGCAGGGAGGTCAATGAAAAATATCTTTGGAAGCCTGAAATTAGGTCTCTGTTACCCACATTTTCTGAGCTATGGGGCTTATAAGCACCCCTACCATTATTGAAAATTTGATACCAAAGCAGGGCAAAAATTATAACCATTGGACCTAGAATCTTCTCACTTAAAATCCAGGGAGGTCCATGAAAAGTCTCCTTGAAAAAATGAAATTAGGTCTCTGTTACCCATATTCTATGAGCAATGGGGCTTATAAGCACACCCCAGAATATTATAATATTTGATACCAAAGTAGGGCACAAATCATAACCATTGGACCCAGAATCTTCTCACTCGGCATCCTGGTATTTCCTCAAAAGTTCTCCCCTCAAAACCTGAATTTGGGTCACTGTGACCTATATTCTCAGAGTTTTGGGGTATGTTTGAGCATCCCAGAAGTAATGAAAAATACACACAAATTGCCAGGTTCTTCAGCAAAGGCTGGTTGGATTGTCATCAAATTTGGTGTGCAAATGGGTCTTGATGAACTTAAGCTAATATGCAATTCAGTTACTGCAAAATGTAGATATTATTGCATTTTACTAAATTCATGCACAACATCATTATCCATATTACATTTACATTTTATCTTTTATTCATCTAAACATGGTATGATTTAAAATATAATTACATATATGTGTAGCATAATTTGACATCATATGAGCCAAACTGAAGATAAATAATGATGTACCTTATAATTCTGAATCAGCTTAAGTAATCAGAATTTTTAAATGGAAAAAAAATCAATATAATAAATCATTATTAGGATTTAAATACAACATGTATTCATTATTCTCTTGCCAAAAATGAATAAGCTGAACAAAATCTGCATATATTTTGTATGCAACACCATATCTCAAAAACCTTTACTGCGATCCACTTCTGATAAAATAGCAAATAATATATGGTATGATGAAACACTTTTTTCCTGCAAATTTGCACTTTTATAAACATTTTTGTGGAAGTTAAATATCTGACTGCTGAATGAGACTCGTAAGATAAATTTGAAGAGAATTTTGTAAAATTAGTGAATACTTACAGCATCATGCTTTTCTCTCAAAGCAGACAGACCATTGTTAGGTATAATGATGATAATTTAAATGCTCTTTTATTGCATGTATAATCATTGTAGAAGCACAAACAACATCACATGTATTTTAAATTAAGAGAAAGAAAACTGTAGATGCAGACCAGACTTATTGATAATATTGCCAAATGGCTGTAACATTAAGTTTTACATTTTCAAGTGCAACAATATAAAAAAAGGTAAAACTTTTTCTTTCTGCCAGAATTTAATATTTTTCTGTCATTAGCAAATTCAGCTGAGTGCTGTGGCTCATGGGTCCCTTGTTTTATATCAGAATTTATAATAAAATAGAAAACATTTCTCACTTTTCATTCCAACAAGGGATTTTTTTCCTCTTGGCATCATGTAAACAACAGTAAACAGTGGTCTCCGTGATTTGGTACAAACAGCACTTTTTGTCAATGTCACATTAAATATTTTGTTTGGTACACATTTATGTTTACCCTGTGAGTCACCTTATCCAAACATTGTATGCACATGCTTAGACTGGAGCTAAACACAGCCTTGTGATAACAAGAATGTTTGCTAAAATCAAGAACTATGGGAGTTATTGTTCTTTAGTAATGCTTAGGGTCAGTTTGACAAGCTGCTTTCCTGAATTTTAATCTCAATTATTTTGAAGGTCATACTGGTCTGGTTGCACTTTTGCATTATTTTTGGAAAAATTAAAATCTTGCTATGTTGATGAAAATCTGTCATGTCTTATTGCAGGTTTTAATCACAGAGTTAATTTTGTTCACTGTCAGATGAGTTATGCAGGGCCAAATCAAAATATTGTTCTAGCCTGTTTGGATTTTAATTCTGCCTGGATTCCAGAATTCTTTTTATTTCTTGTAATAACAATCAAGTCCAATCATAAATAAAATGTGGTAAAAAAAAGTCCCAGTGGTATTAGATCCATGTCACAAAGTTATCAAAACCAAAACTATCAGGTCCAGATCCTGAAGTGATCAGGTCAAGACTCCCAAAGTGATCAGGTCAAGACTCCAAAGTGATCAAGCCCAGGCTCCAAAGTGATCAAGCCCAGGCTCCAAAGTGATCAAGCCCAGGCTCCAAAGTGATCAAACCCAGGCTCCAAAGTGATCAAGCCCAGGCTCCAAAGTGATCAGACCCAGGCTCCAAAGTGATCAGACCCAGGCTCCAAAGTGATCAGGCCCAGGCTCCAAAGTGACCAAGCCCAGGCTCCAAAGTGATCAAGCCGAGGCTCAGAGTTGATCAGGTCAAGGCTCCAAAGTGATCATGTCCAGGCTCAAAAGTGATCAAGCCCAGGCTCGAAAGTGATCAAGCTCAGGCTCCAAAGTGATCAGGCCCAGGCTCCAAAGTGATCAGACCCAGACTCCAAAGTGATCAAGCCCAGACTCCAAAGTGATCAGGCCCAGGCTCCAAAGTGATCAGGCCCAGACTCCAAAGTGATCAGGCCCAGGCTCCAAAGTGATCAAGCCCAGGCTCCAAAGTGATCAGGTCCAGGCTCCAAAGTGATCAAGCCCAGGCTCCAAGTGATCTGGTCCAGGCTCCAAAGTGATCAAGCCCAGGCTCAAAGTGATCAGGCCAGACTCCAAAGTGATCAAGCCAAGGCTCCAAAGTGATCAAGCTCAGGCTCCAAAGTGATCAGGCCCAGGCTCCAAAGTGATCAGGCCCAGGCTCCAAAGTGATAAAGCCCAGGCTCCAAAGTGATCAAGCCCAGGCTCCAAAGTGATCAGGCCCAGGCTCCAAAGTGATCAAGCCCAGGCTCCAAGTGATCAGGCCCAGGCTCCACAGTGATCAGGTCCAGGCTCCAAAGTGATCAAGCCCAGGCTCCAAAGTGATCAGGCCCAGGCTCCAAAGTGATAAGGCCCAGACTCCAAAGTGATCAGACCCAGACTCCAAAGTGATCAGGCCCAGACCCCAAAGTGATCAGGCCCAGGCTCCAAAGTGATCAGGCCCAGGCTCCAAAGTGATCAAGCTGAGGCTCCAAATTGATCAGGTCCATGCTCCAAAGTGATCAAGCCGAGGCTCCAAGTGTTCAGGTCCAGGCTCCAAAGTGATCAAGCCGAGGCTCAGAATTGATCAGGTCAAGGCTCCAAAGTGATCATGTCCAGGCTTCAAAGTGATCAGGTCTAGACTCCAAAGTGATCAAGCCCAGGCTCCAAATTGATCATGTCCAGGCTCTAAAGTGATCATGTCCAGGCTCCAAAGTGATCAGGCCCAGGCTTCAAAGTGATCAGGTCCAGGCTCCACCAGAGTGATCAGGTCCAGGTCCCAGAGATGATAATTCAATATCCAAAATGTTTGGATCTTGGTCCCCTTCATTGTTAAATTCAGGTCCCAAAATAATCTAGTCCAGGTAACAAATGATTCAGAATTAGATTCCTTCTGTCAGGACCAAGACTTTGATCTGGTACACATCACAATTCTGGGGGTGGAAGGGCAGGGGTGGGGGGTGGGGGGATGGGGGAGGTAATGATAAAGTAACTTTTTGTGAACAAGAAAAAGATAGAGACCACAACTTTCCACCAGGATCCTCTGCAAACTGTATGGGCCTGCATAACTGTCATGGTTCACAACCCCCTCATCAAAACCGTTCAGAATGTTTAGTATAAAATTGCAGACAGACCTACCCAATAACCAAGGGTAAAACATAATATCTCTTGCCACCTGGTGGGGGTTTTAATATTGGTGCCTTTCATTGATTTAAACACCAAGTCCATACCAGTTTATAAAGGAATGATGCAGACTTGTTGAGTATATGTATTTTATGTATTGATAAATGTCATTTTTTTGCATTGGTTTGTTTTCATTCATATGACTGTTCTTTTCTTTGCATTGTAGGTATTGACTTCAAAATTAAAACAGTTGAATTAGGAGGAAAGAAAATAAAGTTACAGATATGGTGAGTAGTGAAAGCACCTCTGTTTCCTGTTAAACTGTTAACTTAATTCTATGTCAATAATTTTTATCTCAGTTAACTGTAAGTCAACTGAGATTTAGTGACAGGTGTATGTCCATTGTCTGTCTCATAACCAATAGGTAAAAACTTCAAATTAATATATAGGGAGGGGCAGAGCAGATAACTTTCCAGGGTTCCTTCACCTATGAAACCAGTGAAAAATCTATATATTTAAAAAAACTAATTCCATGGCTTGAAAACCATGGATCATATGAATAGTCTGTGAAAACCATGGAATTTGTTTTAACCTGAACATGTAGAAGGCCTACATCTGATTGCAACTGATTCACCATTCATGCAGAAGTGTTTAGTGCAGAAGATACAAACTGTACTTGTGCTCAGACAGTTGTGGCTGGTCCACAAATAATGTATCCACCCACAAGTCTTTAGGTCTTGGGCCAGCCAGATACAAGAAAGCTGGTAAAGGTAAAGTCTGTTGGGCTTTTACACCCGAGCCTTTTTGGTTTATCAGGCTGGAGCTAATCTGTAAGGTTTCTGTAGCATGAAGCGACTTAAAGTATAGAGTTAAACTCCTCTTTGTTGGGACACAAGGTCATCGCAGGTTACCTTCCCAGTATTTACTGGTACCCATTTTTACTGCTGGGTGGACAGAGGCACACTTGCAGTTTGGACTTGCCCAAGGGTCTTGGCACAGTTGGGGCTCTGGCTGGGATTTGAACTCGCAACCTCTTGATCATTAGCCTGGCACCTGAGCTATAACACCACTGCCCCCAACACAAGAAAGCTGAGCTCCCCATTATCTTTCAGTTCACATTTATATTAACTAATACTTTAAGAATAATATATTGACCAACACTTTAACACCAATATGTGACTCTTTGTAAGATTACGTAAGTGTAAAAAATAGACCCATTAATATTTAGCAGACCACAGAATGAAATAAAAAATGATTCAGGAATCATGAATTGCTGTTTATCAACAATTAACTGCATGGAATCATTTAAATACGTCAGTTATTCAGTGAAATGTTACACCCTTAATAAATGCTAAACATCAGGCAAACACTATAACTTTTATAGCTTTCCTGACAACTACATGTCAACTGTCACAATCACCACCAAACACATTCAATTATTAAAAGACTAGCTGTGTCTGAATATTGATTGATTATACAAACAATACCATAGTACAAGGATCAGCATTACTCTGTCAACCAAATTAATAACCTACCTTGTGTTTCATAAAAATTATCTGAAAGCAACCTGGTAATTCATATAAAATACACTACTCAGCTGTATTTGAAAAGAAATGTGTTATTTCTAATGTCAGAATGTGATTTTATAACAATATAGTCATGTATAGCCAGGAAATTCTATCATCAAGATATGAGACCTTTTAAGTATTAAGCTGAAAGGGGAATTATTTTTGTTTGATCAATATTCATGGTTGGGGGGGGGGGAGAAATAAGTCCCCTCGAAAGGTTTTGGTATAATCCCTGATAGCCTTTTCGCATTTTTTGAAAATAAAAAATAAAATCATGTTAAGGTTTGAATCAGTATTTGTTGAATCATGACACATTAATCACAATGCATCAGTAAGTCTATTAATTACCTATCACCATAATCATCTTTGTAAGTTTATTAACAGATCATTTGTCACTGTTAGGTTTTAATATTAATAAGCAGCATAAAACAATTAAAAAGAACATTATCAGATCACAGTTTCCTCTCTGTGTGATGGTTTAATATCAAATCTGTTTACATCAGACCTGTTGGGGATGAAATGCTATTTATAAGTAATTATCACACAGTCATTAATTGCTCCTGGTTATACAGCTGAAGTCAGCATTCACCAGATTGTCTGTAAGTTAATGGTCTGCTTCCTAGTACATCTATGTATACCAGTTTTATTATCAAAATAATGGGGATATACTCGGCAAAAACATTCTTAAATCAGCTGGGACGAGATGAGGTCCTTCAATCTTTAAAAGCTGGAACACCTACAAATAGGGAAAGAGCCCTGTAGATTTTGAGGTCATAAGTTCAAAGGTCAAGGTCACAGAACCCACTTCTTGAAAAAGGTTGTTCATGCATTTTAAGCCATCTTTTTCATCTTTAACATATGTTGTACCAATAGGGCAAGAGCTCTGTTGATTTTGAGGTCATAGATTTTGAGTTAAAAGCTCAAGGTCTGTTGACCTTGATCTTTAAGATTGAATCTGCAGAAATGTATGATATTTGTTGACCCTGTTATTTCCAATTACTGCATATTTCCCCTCAAATATGATATATTTATTGTGTTACCAAGTTCTTGCACAAGTTAAGAGGAAACGGTGACCTCTTTTAAATGTGCAGAAATATTGGTTATTTGTGAGTGTAATAACTTTAGAAGTACTTCATATTTTCCCGTCATATTTGCTTAACATATTGTTTGAACCAAGTTCTTGGGTGAGTTTGAAAACTTGTGACCATGACCTTGATCTTCATGAACAAATCTGGAAAATGGGTATAACCAGTGATGGGGATACCTACAGCATATCTGATGCTGAACATGTCTAGTTTTATATGAAATAATAAACATGAATAAAATTGACATCTTCCATGATACACTAAGCACATTTTAAGAGGATATATAATAAGGACTTCCAAGTATATTGGAAATAAGTTTTGTAAAATAGTATGTTATTTAAATTACTATGACTTTAACCTGAGTTTAACATGAAATGGGCCAGAGTTTTCATTTTCACATTTGCAGCCCGTCCCATTGACTGTTATGTCACTAAAACCAGCTGAAAGCTCAGGGGGCCCAGCATGGTTTTGTGCATCCATTCCATTCACTGATCACATAAATCTGATGTACTTTCAGTATTTTGCACAGATAAAGAAAAATTTCATTATACTCATAGTATGGAGTTAAGATGCAGAGAACTGAGGCTCCTGTGATGGAAATAGCCTGAGTTCACCTAATAATTAGGCCATAGGAATTTCCTGCATAAACATGGCTCATATATAGTCAGTGAGTGCAGTGGGTAAATATTTTTATTGTGATGCCTACTTCTGGATGAATCATGCATTAAAACAATGTGGTGGCAATGATTAATGATACATTGACCCTTTAAACCACATCTGCTGCAGGCTTTGTGGACAGTGTTTTCTGCTAGGGTTAAAGTATCAATCTGCCTTAAACTGATCATGGGATACCAAAATAAAGGCACTGCTGTTCTAACAGGGGTTGATATTATTAATACATTGCCAGGGTTTGAAATATCACTTGATGTGAAAACCATTGAAAATTAATATACATGTAGATTCTATCAGCCCTGAGTAGATATTAATCACAGGCTGAGCATCTAATACCTGCTGAAATGCGCAAAACCTAATGCTGGCTACCAGCTTGCATGTTCCATTTTAGCTGAAAGACTAATTTGTTGAACATTCCAATAAAAACAATAAAAATACTATCTGTGGTGTTTCTTTGGTGATCACACAATATATCTGCTTGCATTTATATGTGATCATATTATATTCACATTAAAAAGATAAATAATAGTTTGATTATAGACCCAGATTAAAGGTAAACAATGATGTGACAAACCTTGGCATGGCAATACTGCTTGCTATGTCTGACAGTCAGCAAGGCTAGTTGAATCATCAACTTGAATGGATATAGACAAACAAACAGTAGAACCTGCAGTAAAACAAATAAAATATATCTGTTCAGGAATACAGGGGTACATGATTAATGTGTATTATGAGTGTATGATTTATGATATTTACACTTTCAGGGATACAGCAGGACAAGAGAGGTTCCACACCATCACCACCTCCTACTACAGAGGGGCCATGGGGATCATGCTGGTCTATGACATCACCAATGCAAAAACATTCGAGAATATCACCAAATGGTTAAGGAACATTGATGAGGTCAGTGTAGTTTATAGTGAATCTTTACAGTTTGGCACCATAATATTGACCAGTTGAGGTCCAGTATTAACAGTTGTCTGTGGAATCAAATAAAACTTCAGTCCAGTAATCATAGTTGTTACATGTTACTCTCCATTGCATTGGATTGTTTGAGAAAAAATTACCCCAGTCAAAATTTCCAGGTCAAAATCCCCTTCAGAATTATGTGAGACCATAACATTGTTATAATATCTTTGCAAGATAGATTAAGAGGACTTAATATTCCAGTTACTTCCAGAATATCAAAGACATAGAGATATCAGGCTTGTCAACATTGAGCAAGGAGCCTTACTTTGTGGTTTTTAAAGTAATAAAAAGATTCAAACTGACTTATTATTTTTCATTATTATCCCCTCGCAATTTGGGTTGCAAAAGGGATATAGTAATGCCTCCGTTCTTGCCTCTGTCCATCCATTCGTCTGTCCGGAATGGGCCTTTGAATCAATTTCAAGCCAAACTGTTTGACCAAAACCTTTCATCTTGCACATATGGCTCACTCACCCATAGATGAAGAACCCTTTTAATTTTGAGGTCATGGGGTCAAAGGTCACGACCACAAGGCCCACTTCTTGAAAAAGCTTGTGGACCCATTTAAGGCCAAACAATTTTTACCAAAACCGTTCATCTTCCAATTATGGCCTACCCACCCATGGATGAAGAACCCTATTGATTTTTCAGTCACAGGGTCAAAGGTCATGGCCACAAGGCCCACTTGTTGAAAAGCTTGTGGACCCCTTAAAAGCCAAACTGTTTGACCAAAACCTTTCATCTTGCAAATATGGCTCATGCACCCATGGATGAAGAATCCTATAGATTTTTAGATCAAGGGGTCAAAGGTCACAGTCACAGGAGATGCCCTCCTCATTTTCACACAGTGTAACACACCTTTTACAGTTATGCCCCGTGCAAGGGATTTTCCGCTTTTGCGGTGCCCTTGTTAATAAATAGACAGAGACTGTCATGGTTTGTGATCACCAGTGAATTGATTGTAAGCATTAAATGAATAGCAGAAATACAGGTTCTGCTGCTTATGATATGGTGATGTGTATTAAAGTGTTCTATCATTTACTTTTGTTTGCTCTGCAGCACGCAAATGAGGATGTTGAGAAGATGATTCTAGGGAACAAATGTGACATGGATGACAAAAGGCAGGTCGCCAAAGACCGCGGGGATGCGGTAAGTTGTTACTGCTGCAGGTAAAGCTTTCGGCCCTATAGTATATGTTTCTGAAGTTAAAAGGGGTGTTGGTTTATAGGGAAACTTTATCTTTTAATAGGGAAATTTTATCTTTTAAAGCATGCCTCATTGTCTGATTTCTGATGATGTGCTCTAATGCATCTAAAAGTTTGTGAAAAAAATATGTTAGTGAGCATCTTTTTCTGTTGGTCACTGTATGTAAGTTAATAAATCATGAGAAATCCTCAGATAATAAAATAATTCACATTGTGAAGGCTGCATAACTTGGCAGACCACACATTCCAGTGCAATTGCTTGCTCAGGTCCATCTGGGTTTGTGGTACCTAGATGTGAATGTGCTATGCCTTCAAACCTGTATATAATCTGTAGAATCTCTATTGCCCTTAACTTAAAACCATTTTCAAAGGCAATCCTATAGGGGTTATAATTGTATCCCCAGACAAAGTCGGGATACTATGGTTTCACAACGGTCCCGCTGCCGCCGCAGAAAAACCTTGTGAACGGGATAACTCAAAAAATATTTCACTGATCTTTTTCAAACTTTACATTTGTATAGATATAGGTAAGGGGACGAAGCCTATTTAAAATGGGGTCATGACCTATGCTAGGAGAGTGACCTTGACCTTGAATAGGTCCATTTTTGCTGAAAATAACACAAATTCTTAAATATCTCAAGTAAGCTTGCATGGACTGGTCCAAAAATCAAGGTGACTGAAGATCTTAGATAGCCTTGTGATATACCGGAAACTGGTGGCGCCACCTATTATCCTTCTCTTGTATTTAAGCCTTTTAATACCCCCATAATTGCCACTTGACAGTACTGTAAGCATTATAAGTCAAAAACTAATGGACAGATTTTTTCATATTATGCATTGTAGAGAGATGGGTTATGGGATGAGGTCTATTTACATTTGGGTCATGACCTTTACCATGAGAGTGGCCTTGGCCTTTAATGTGTCCATATTTGGTCAAAATCACACACCTTTTATGATATCTCCAGTGTTGATAGCCATATGGATTTCAAACGTGACTTATGTATGGCCCACCACTAAAGTAAGAACCCTATAGGTTCTAGGGTCATGAGGTCAAAGGTCAAGGTCACTGGACTCGCATCTTAAAAGATACTGTGGATGCATTTTAAGCCAAACTTTCATCCCAGGTCTTCCATCTTGAATATATAGCTCACTTGCCAATAGTGGATGATCCATATCAATTTTGGGATCACAAGGTCAAAGGTTAAGGCCACAGAAGCTATCTGTCAAAAAATTAGTTTCTGGATGATAATTCCTGCTTTTATTGATGTATTGATTTCAAACTTGACTTATATATGTCCCATTGAAAAAGCAAGACTCCAATTGATTTCTGGGTTCATGAGGTCAAAGGTCAAGGTCACAGGACACATCTTTAAAAAGATTGTGGATGTATTTTCAGCCAAACATTTCGTCTCAGACCTTTCATCTTGCACATATAGTTCTTCTGCCAATAGAGGAAGACCCCTATCAATTTTGAGGTCACAAGGTCAAAGGTGAAGGTCACAGGAGCCATCTGTCCAAAAATTAGTTTCTGGATGATAATTCCTGCTTTTATTGATGTATAGATTTCAAACTTGACTTGTATATGACCCATTGGAAAACCATGACCTGAATTGATTTTGGGGTCATGAGGTCAAAGGTCAAGGTCACAGGACACATCTTTAAAAAGATTGTGAATGCATTTTCAGCCAAACATTTAATCTCAGACCTTTCATCTTGCACATATAGTTCACCTGCCATGAGAGGAAGACCCCTATCAAAATTACACAAGCTCTTAAATATCTCAAGATCGTTTGCATGGATTGGTCCCAAAATCAAGGTGACAGAAGACCTTGGATAGCCTTGTGATGTGCCAAAAGGTCAAGGTCACAGGACCAACATCTTCAAAAAGATAGTGGATTGATAGATGGAAGAAACAATAATTGTTAACAAAGAAATGTCTAGTTACTTACTGCAGTCAACAGGTGTTCATTAGAGAATATCTGCATTATAATTTTGTCATTTTGCTCATGAGGAAACAGTGATGTTTAATCTGCTTGACTTCTTTTTTGCTCTTTTCAGATTGCCCTGAATCATGGTATTCCTTTCTTAGAGACAAGTGCTAAGTCAAACATCAATGTAGAAAAAGCATTCATGGACTTAGCCCAAGCAATCCTAAACAAGGTACAGGTTAGCATACACATTTTGGTTTAAGCTTGCTCATAAGATTCTCACTTTATCAAAGCACTTGTATTGATGATTAAAATGTTCACATTATATGTGGGTGTGGTAATCCTCACCTGCTGAAAATGTATGAATCAGTGTTGTGAATTAAGAGTTATTTGATACAACCTTACTCACTCTCTCTTGCACTTTACAATTTGATAAAACTCTACATTATTTCTTTAACCAAGAGAACTTCATCATTTAGATGAATCATGGATAATCTTCAGATCTTTATCAAATAACTTGGCATTTGAATGGTTAAGCATCATGTCAACTAAAACTGCATGTATTTCTTTGTGTCACTTGTTGCTTGAATGTAAGTATTTATTCGTGCTTGTGTAATATTGCATGATTTCAATGGTGACATTTTTAGCTCAGCTGACTAAAAGTCATCTGAGCTATAGTCATGGCCCTTTTTTCCGTTAGCCATCCGGCCGGCTATCCGTTAACAAGGCACGTTTTGAAACCATAAGATCTGCAAATTAAAAATTTAAAGTAGAGTTAGATGTCTCTAAGTTCTCATACCACACCAAAAATTTTGTCAGTGTGACTTTGTTCCTTTGAGAAATTAGGAAAAAAAACTCCATTTTTTTTTTTAAAAAAACTATTGTTATTCTCCAAGACTGCCCATTGAAAACCACTGGTGGTGTTTTGTTCAAATTTGGCATATACTTGCCAGAAATGAGGTTACTATTGTGCAAGTTTTAGAAGTTACAGACCTGAACATAATGTACCTTGTCAAATATATTTACCTACTTTATTTGTTACAGTTGAAGCTAGAGAGTCTTTTTTTAAGATATAACTATATTAATTTTATTGTATACCAGATATTAGAAAGAATTGTGTAATTTTTAGCTCAGCTGACTGAAAGTTATCTGAGCTATAGCCATCACTCTTTGTCAATCATCCAGTTGTCCATTTACAAGGAACAAATTGTAACCTCTGGACCTAGAATCTTCTCACTTGACATCTTGGGAGGTCCATGAAAAATCTCCTTGGAAACTTGAAATTAGGTCTCTGTTACCCATATCTCTCGAGCTATGGGGCTCATTAGAACCCCCAAGAAAAAAAAAAATTGATACAAAAGCTCCAGTATTGATAGCCATGATTTTTTGCATGCAAAATGATTATGGACTGTTTCATCAGTTCCTGCAGACTGGTGGCGCCACCTGTATTTTTTTCATGAAATTTTACACATTTTTCTCGATTTTTGAGACCTTCAAATGAAACTATAATCCTTTAACAGGGCACAAATGGTATCCTTCGAACCTAGAATTTTCTTACTTGAATTGTAGGGAGGACATGAAAACATGAACAATCTCCTTGAAAACCTAAAATTAAGTCATTGTTACCCATATCCTGCAAGCTGTGGGGCTTGTAAATACCCCCCAGAATAACTAAAAAATTGACATTATAGCTCTAGTTTCTGAATAACTAATGCACTGATGGCCATAACTTGTTGCATGCATATTGATCATGGAGTGTTTAATCAAATCCTGCAGACTGGTGGTGCAACCTGTATTTACGAATTTGTATACATTTTTCTCTATTTTTGAGACCTTCAAATGAAGCAGTTGTCAGTTAACAGGGCACAAATTGTAACCTTTGAACCTAGAATCCTTTAACTTGACGTCCAGGGAGGTCCATAAAAATCTCTTTGGAAACCTGAATTTAGGTCTCTGTTACCCATATCCCCTCAGCTATGGGGCTTGAAAGTACCCCCCAGAATAATTAAACATTTGATACAAAAGCTCCAGTATCTGAATAACCAATGCACTGATGGCCATGAAACATTGCAGGCATATTGATCATGGAGTGTTTCATCATTTCCTGCAGATTGGTGGTGCCACCTGTATTTTTTTTAATTTTTATGCATTTTTCTCTATTTTTGAGACCTTCTAATTAAGCAATCTGGTGGTATATAGGGCACAAACGGAAACTGTTAGACCTGGAAACTTCTAACTGTACATCCCAGGAGGTCCTAGGCAAATCTCCTTGGAAACCTGAACTTAGGTCATACTGACATATATCCTGGAAGATATGTTAAAGAACCTGATTTGAGTACCCTATAGGACAGATTTGCATGATTGGTTACTGTTGGACCGAGAAACTTCTAATCTGATTAAGGTCCAAGGAGGTTCCTGTTAAAAATTTCTTGGAAACTTGAAATAATGTCACTGTGCCCTATATTCTGCAAGCTTTGTTAAAGAACATGATATTAACACTCTTATAGTCAGATGGGCACAAATGGCAGCAGGTGTATGTAGAATAAGGTCACTGTAACCTATACCTAAGGTCTTTTGGCAATATGCATGATTTTGAGCACTCTAGGAGTCATGTTGCCCATTGTTCAAGGTTCCTTGAATTCAGCTGAGCGTCATGGCCCATGGGCCATTATTTTCAAGTTATTAGCATTTATTTAAAATCAGTACCTTAAATTTTGCCCAACTTGGCCTTGGCACATTTTTTAGCTCAGCTGACTATAAGTCATCTGAGCTATAGTCGTGGTCCTTTGTCCGTCGGCTGTCCGTCCGTCCATTTGGCACGTTTTGAAACCGTTGGACCTACAAATCTGAAATTGGGCATACCTTTAGATGTCCCCAAAATCTCCAACCATACCGAAAATTGGGTCACTACGACTTCTTTCCTTTGAATTATTAAGGAAAAACCTCCGTTTTCCATTAAAAACCCATTGTTACACTTCAAGACTGCCTAATATCAAAACCACTGACCTGATATTGATCACTTTTCATATATATATTCCTCTATATATTTCCTATGTACATACCAGAAATTAGTTCAGTATTTTTTAAATTCTTTAAGTAATCGGCCTGAACATAATGCACTTTATAAAAATTCAGAAAATATATTTTCTCTCTTAACTTGAGAATTGCTGAAGCTAGAAACTTTTTTTCAGGTATTTAACTATATTTTATCAAGATTCAATTGTATACCCAAAATTAGATCTGAATTTTTCAAATTTTATAAGTTATTAGCATGAATATAAAATGGGTACCTTAAATTTTGCCAGGATTTGACCATGGCACATTTTTTTCCTGTAACTGCTGTGGATTTAATTTTCACATTATGTTACCATTAGCATTTTATCTGTTAACATCTGAAATTTGAAATCAGTTGATAAAAAATGTAGATTTTATTCAAGTTTTCAAGCGCCATGTAAAGTATTGTTTAAATCAAGCAAGTGTTATGCAGTTTGCTAGAGCTCAGCTGCCCAGCTTCCCAAGCCAGCTCTCAGCTCCCAAAATTTGGCATACAGTTAGATGTCCCCAAAACCCCCTACCATACCAAAAGTTAGGTCACTAAAACTTCATTCCTTCAAGATATTAAGAAAAAAATTCAGTTTTCAAATAAAAACCCATTGTTACACTTCAAGACTGCCTAATATCACAACCACTGATCTGACCTTCATCATATATAATATACATGTTCTTCTATTCATACTCTTAGCACTTGCCAAAAATGATGTCAGTATTGCGAAATTGTTTTAAGTTATGGGCCTAAACATAATGCACTTTGTAAAAAATCAAGAAATATATTTACTCCCTTAACATGAGAAATGCTGAAGCTAGAGATTTTTTGACAGGGATACAACATTATTTAATCAAGATTCAATTATATACCAAAAATTAGTTCTGAATTTTCCAAATTTTACAAGTTATTAGCATAAATATAAAATTGGTACCTTAAATTTTGCCTAAATTTGACCATGGCATGTTTGTTTCCTGTAAGCACTGTTGATATAATTTTCATATCATGCAGAAATAAGGATTTCAGCTTGTTACTTTTGAAAGTTGAAAGAAATTGGCCAAAAACTGTAGCTTATATTATAGTTTTTATGAGACAATGTCAGACTCTAGGCTCTACACAGTCCCTCTTAGTTGACCTCTCAGGCCAATTATGCATGCTTGAGGCGGGGCATATACTAGTCAGCCAGGTAGCTTATGGCTTGCCCAATGCATCTATTAGTTGTTTAGACCAACAGCATAACAATAAACAATAAATAATTTTTTATAGGTCTGTAACAACAACTTTGAAAAAAATCAATAGAAAAGGAATTTGATGTCAATATGTTTCACTAATCACATTTAGACACGTGGCTGTAACAGCTGGCACAAGACTATGTAAATAATCAAAATTTATATTACTGGTTCCTATATTTCAGTTAATAAAATTCAACTTGCCCATCTATAGGTTTCTCCTTGTAAAATTTATAGTGTATTCTTATCCTTGGCTTTATTTTTTTACACATATAATGGTTTCATAGCTGAGATTACTTTAATTTTTTTCTGATACATTTTTTTTTAATAAAAAATTTGAATATGATAAAAAATGAGATCTTAGACAAGTTCTCATTATGATTTCTGTAATGTTAATAATTGTCATAAGACTCTTGCTATGTCTAGTGTGTAGATTGATGTGACAGTAGTCCAAAGTGAATAGTTTTTTTTTTAATATAAATAAAATTCATAAAACCAAGTACTTATGATCATTATTTAGATTTGTGATATTTGTTTATTCAGGATTCTCAAGAACTTTTGTTCAGCTGAAACTGTTATGATTATGGTGATTATTGGGCCAAATAACTATAAATTCTTGTTACTCTTCAGTGTAGCTTATTATACAGGTTCATTCAGTACAGACATGTAAGTAGAATCTTTTACCTCCTATAGTGCAGATAACCCTTTGCTGGTCACCCTGTGTTGACAGGGGTCTCATTTGAGTGCTGGTCAGTGTTCAGGAATGTTTAACATTGCTCCTCCACTGAGCATCTTGATCTCTAGGGTGTCAGCTTCACCTATCAACCAGATTTGTCATTTTATATTAAAATTTATGTAAGATCATTATGATAATATATTTAGATGATATGGATGGTCAAGATTTTTCTTAGTTCTAAATGGACAGTATTTTTAATGCTGGTTTTAGGTCAGTATTATAATATTCAGTAGCTTAAATCCAAGTATCTGGTTGGTTAGTCAGGTTTAGGAACATGTACTTAAGGGCTTTACAGGCCTCTGACAGACAGGCACTTTTAGACATCGCAGGACTCTGTTCTGTTTTTATTTAGATTCATAAAGCCTCATTTTATTAGATTAGAAACTTTTTAAAGGAAGATCTTATGATCATTTTTGTAGTTAGAGTTTCAACCTTCAATATTTCGGATACATGTTTTAATTGTTGAACTTAGAAGAAAATAAACTTTATTATTACCATATGGATGGACTTTATCATGATTGGTGAGAAAAAGTGAACAAGAAAACATGGATGTATATATATATAAAATCTACATGGAGCTAATTCTCCCATTTTCCTGGATGCCCAAAACTGAATAAATACCAGACATGGTTAAGTACTTTGCAAATGTATTTGAATGCAAATATGAATATGTACTCCATAATTTCATGCATAAGGATAGGAATACAGGTAAAAATGAAAGTATTTGAATACAAATGCATTCATGAATATATTCTATAATATTATTTTTAATAATCATTTATTTCAATAATATTATTAAAAAATCTTTGCTGAAAAAACAGATGATACGGTTATTTTTAATTTAAATTATCACAATATTTGTTATCAATTTTTAGTAACTTTTCAAATTATTCTGCTGCAATGTAGGTAAAGTTTTATGGCCAAGTCAAAACCTGCTTGACAATAGCACACCATTTCCAACTGAAAATAATATAAATACATCAATCCTCTTCCCTGTCTCAAAGGTTATTATCAAAATCTTACATAACTTGAGTTAAACACTGTCAACTCATAATAGAGCTTATATTACCACACAAAACAAGCCTTTGCCTACCTCCTCTTCCAAATCATATTTATGGATCATATATAACAGCTGAGCGCCGTGACCCATGGGTCCCTTGTTTCCTATGAGCGATGTGACTTTTCACAGCTTGTACACACAAGGATTAAATCTTTTATAACCTGAAATTTGATAATAATTGATTAAAACTGTAGCTTTGTTTCAAGTTTTCAATCACCATGTCAATTATTGTTTACATTAGGCCAGCCCAGAGAGCTACAGCCCTGGTCTCCCAGCCTATTACATAACCCACTTCACTCCTGGCTCCCTTTCCCTCTGTTACATATTTTTGCCTGTAAGCATTGTTGATTTAATTTCATAGGATGCACCAATGTGTAATAAAGCTTTTAAGGAGAAGACCATGTCAGAAAAATAACTATTTACATCAGGCATAGTCTATATCATAGTATATGCCATAGGTGAGGTTGCCACCTAAGGCTGTTTATGTAACAATTTACAGCTTAAAAAAAAACAAGATGAATCTTATAATTTCAATGTTTAATTCAATTTTTGTTAAGACTGTTGAAAAAAAATGGATTTTTTTTAACAAAGTAACTTCACAGGATTTGAATCACAAGCTCAACATATCACAAATTTATGTTATTAATTTTTTTTAAATATTTAAATGTGATTATATGTTAGAGTCTAATGTAAGTGCTCACTGACATATTTGAATATATAATAAGGTGTAAATACTTTGTTGCATTTCATTCTTATCTCTTTAAGTTGGCTAGACCATGGTATGAATAACACTGGTACAATCAGTTAATCAGGAATATTGGGAAACTTTCATGGGATTTAATTTTTAGCTCACATGGCCATATATTTAACTGTTGAGAAATATTACATTTACACATTTTCTTTGTTTTTAAATGTATCCTTTCATTTAACACTTTTATTTCCATTACTATTCTTTTGCTTATTGCATCATTCAGTGGGTTCATACCACAAGTTTCATATATTACACATTGCAGATGCAATGTATACCTTATTGGCTTGTTTTAACTTGCTTATCAAATTTGGGTTATGCTCATTAAGGCATTTGAAAATGAAAAATTTGGTTTACAACATTTTATTTCAGTTAATAAAATAAATGTTTATTATTATGGTTCAGCTCATGTCCATTAGTCTGTCATTTACAGGGTTTCATAAGTTCCCAGTGGATATATAATTCACATAAATATCGCAGTCACTTCGCTAAAATACTTAAACTTTTATAGATTCATGTATGTGATCATGAAAGCTCCTCCATCTGTCATGTAGTCCATGAAAGTGCACAGTCAACAGAGCTTCTAGGATTTTATACCAGTATTCTCAGAATCAATTTCAGCTGAGCGCCATGATCCACAGGTCCCTTGTTGTTAATTTAATTAAATGTATTATCAGTAGAATCATGGTAAAAATTGTACTTTGATAATATAGTTTTCTGTGTTTTATAGACTAATAATTTTGAGGGTTTTCTGTGTTT
Source organism: Sipunculus nudus (assembly GCA_026874595.1). Taxonomy (NCBI): domain Eukaryota; kingdom Metazoa; phylum Annelida; class Sipuncula; order Golfingiida; family Sipunculidae; genus Sipunculus; species Sipunculus nudus. Next base: position 31,213,334 of record CM049309.1, read on the forward strand.
TTTAGACGCCAAGTCGAGATCCTGATGGGCCTAGAGGTGGAGTCGATATGACTCGTACAGAGACCAAGTCTAAATGTTGTTGAACTCCACGAAATATAGACTTTTACTACCTTGTATATGCTGCAATGGTGATGCCCCCCTCACACTCCAGTGTCGGGATGGCTAAGCCAGATGTGAATAATAATAATAATTATCATACACATTTCTGATGATTGGACAGCGTTAATTGTTTCCACACGACGTGCTGTTTGTGTGCAGCTTCCCTCATCCAGTGGTGAAACCGTCGGTGTCCTTAATTTTTACATCTACAGCTTTTCTGGTCTTGTATATTACTGTGATGTTGGGAGCCTTGCGTGGCTTGGAGTAGGGTGGCCTCGGTCCCCCTTTGTATGATCATGTGATGTCTTGTAGGTAAACAAAGGAAGTGTGGTTTTGCTGTGCTCTGGGCAAGAAGATGAAACTTGTTTATCGTAAATTCTGATTTGAGCGTGAGAGTATGACCTGAATGTGGACAATCATATTCTGAGTTTATCATTATGTTAACAAAAACATGTTTTTTTATTTTTACACCAAGCAACACATTAAATTAATTTCAGAAATGTTAAAGAGATTGGAATTGTAGATATAAAACCTAAAGTGTCAGTTAATAATTTATTTTACTGGGGTTATTGTTGCAGTAAATATGTCATAATCTGGACAAGTATGTTTTGAGACACAGACTTGACTGAATGTGGTTTCCACCTTTTGGTCATTTAGTCCTTGACCTTTATGTCCAACAAGCTTCAGTCAAGTTTCCTGGTCCTGAAAGATTTCCAACAGTTCCCCTTTTAAAATTAAAGATTTTCAACTTGTTATGATAATGAAATAATATCCAACTAATGTGGCAAGTGTTAAAGACTGGAAATAGCTATAACCAGTAGAACGATTCCCAAATGCTGTTACCATTTTAAAGGCTGCTTGAACCTGTGCAGGATTTTTTTTTTTTAGTTTTCAACATGCAAATTATGAGTGCTTTGTATTGTTAAAGATATGAAAGGAATGATAAAATTTTATGATGTTGTCTTATCACAGAATTTTGACATCAAGTTGAAAAGGTACTTGTGTTTATGTGTTCTGCAGTCCACAGCCATCCATCAGGCTTTGGCCGCATCAAAGGTTGTGTCAACTACTTTCTGACTAATGTAGCCCTTTATTTGAAACTCAGATTAAAGTTTATTTTCTTATGGCTATTGCATCGATTATATACACACAGCATTTTTCCTTAGTATTCATTGTGCTGTATAACTGCATTTATAAGAATACGGTAAGGGAGACAGACATTGAGAGGGAAAAAATGCATAATGTAATTGCCAGGGTTATTCAACCATGTTGTTACAAGGAGGAAAGCTTGTGTCATTGCCCCATGTAAATTACTGAGCATGCATTATTGGAATGTACAAAAGCAGAGATATGTTATATAGCTGTAACAGAGCTTTACTTCTCTCATAATATAGATCTGATTCCAGTTTAAATACAAGGGAACAGTTTCTGATCCAAAAATGTTTGATACAAGTATATTCAGAAATGCACAGTTAGGAATATATTATATAAACAAACTTGATTAAACAGCATAAGCCAGGAGTTTGAGTGCTGGGTTTAATGTTATAGAATGAAGGTCAGTGACAACTGATTGTTGTTTTGTATTCTATTTTGTTTGCTGATCAAGAGAATCTGGTTAAACAAACTTACAGGCATAGAAAAACCGAACTGTCTAAAAACAATAGAATGCTAATAAAACGGATGCCTGTACCATACAAAGACCAAACAGTCTCAGGATGCACAGTAGCAGACATGCTGTGTACCAGTTACAGATGATCATGTCTGTACCAGTTACAGATGATCATGTCTGTGTATCAGTTACAGATGATCATGTCTGTGTACTAGTTACAGATGATCATGATTCCAGTGTCATAAAAAATTTGGTTTCGCTGAAACTACCAGAAAAATTAGATTGATTACTGTCCATCACCCAAACAATAGCACAGTGAAGCTGTCAGAGTGAAATGAACACGTGTGTAACAGAAAAATGGTTTTCCCCATGAACTTTCCTGGTGATTATTTTATGGTGTGGGTCTGACATCAAGCAAGGCAGTGTTTGTCGATCGAGAGGTCAGATCATTTTGCCTTGCTTTTATTGTTTTGCCTTCTGTCAAACCCAAGCTATGCGCTGTTTGAAAGCACCATTAGTCAAATATTTTGTATGTAAAATATATGTAAAATTATGTATAAGTTTTTTTGAACTAATGCAGATATGTGTATATAATATACTTTGTACATGTACCATACACCGGGGACAGTTTCTTCCAATAAAAGCTTATTCACTGTGTTAAAGCTGACTTGTTTATGGATCCTCACAACCTCATATAGAAGCTAGATGCTTAGCTGATCTGTGGAACGGAAGCTTTTTAAAAGGACTGGTAGGAGTAATTTCAGTGACACCTCTGACCTCAAAAACTGCAAATGGTAGCATGATAAACCCAAATTTCAGACTGATGCTGAGTGTGATGCTCCATTCTTAAAGGTCCAATTACATTCTTATTATTATGCCAGCCACCTTGTGAGGAACCCAGCTAAACTTGCTCAAGCATGAAGTGGTTAAGTGAAATGGAGAATGCAGTGTTTTACCACTGAATAAAGTGTAATCTTCATGTTAAGCTGGAACATAATGGCAAAGATATGTGCCCTGCTAAAGGATATCAATGTCATTCTAAAATACAAGTAACAAGGGACCCTCTTAGCTGAAATTTATTATGAGAATATTTTTTATAAAAACCTAATATATTGAAATGCAACAACAGTTAAATTTTGTATATCAGTATATGAGAAATGTACACATCACACATATTTGGAGTTGCCTGTGTACTTTATGGGTTACAATTAATATGCAGGAGCCTCTCATGGTTTCATATTTGCAGTAATATTGGTATCTAATCTAAGTAACTGTAATATGTATGTAAATTATAAAAAAAAAAAAGAAAGTGAGATGCTTTTATCAAAGTAAATATAAATATAAACTTTATTTATTTTACATGGATTGGGCCTAGTTATAATAACTAATACGAGGCACTCTCCATGGCACAGATGTTGGGGCTCGGTAGTTGGTAAGGGTGGAGGACCCGGAGTAAACCACCGACCTGGGACAGGCCACTACAACCCATTCTCATAGCCACACCAGGAATCGAACCCGGGTCGCCAGCGGAGAAGGCCGAGCGTTTTACCACTCAGCTGTCCAGGTTATCAGCTTATCAAAGTATAATAATACACATTTAATTTATTAACTGAAATAAGGTGATGGTAAAAAATAAACTTTTTCCTTTTTTCAATATTGAGAAAGACAGCATCTGAAACTGCAGGACAGACTAATGGCTGAAATCTATCAAACTAATGGCTGAAATTGCAAAATAAAAGTGTAAAAACTGGGAAAATGTTACACCAATATTCTGCAGCAGGCAAAATTCTTCAAGCCCCATTAGCACAACTGAGTCTATCCAGCATCCCAGCAGCTGAGAGACTGGATTTGATGGTCTGTCCTGTGTCCCTGAGCCTTAAAGACTGAACATGACTATTAGTCCAGTGTCACTGAGGCTTAAAGACTGGACATGACAATCAGTCGGGTGACCCTTTGGCTGAAAGACTGAACGTGACAATCAGTCCAGTATCCCTGAGGCTGAAAGACTGAACATGACAATCAGTCCTGTGTCCCTGAGGCTGAAAGACTGAACTTGACAATCAGTCCTGTGTCCCTGGGGCTGAAAGACTGACCATGACAATCAGTCTAGTGTCCCTGAGGCTGAAAGACTGAACATGACAATCAGTCCTGTGTCCCCTGGGCTGAACGACTGAACGTGACAATAAGTCCAGTGTCCCTTAGGCTGAAAGACTGAACATGACAATCAGTCCTGTATCCCTGGGGCTGAAAGACTGAACATGACAATCAGTCCTGTGTCCCTGGGGCTGAAAGACTGAACGTGACAATCAGTCCAGTGTCCCTTAGGCTGAAAGACTGAACATGACAATCAGTCCTGTATCCCTGGGGCTAAAAGACTGAACATGACAATCAGTCCAGTGTCCCTGGGGCTGAAAGACTGAACGTGACAATCAGTCCAGTGTCCCTTAGGCTGAAAGACTGAACATGACAATCAGTCCTGTGTCCCTGGGGCTGAAAGACTGGACATGACAATCAGTCCTGTGTCCCTGGGGCTGAGAGACTGGACGTGACAATCAGTCCAGTGTCCCTGAGGCTGAGAGACCGGACGTGACAATCAGTCCAGTGTCACAGGCTTCTGTGGCTCAGGGGTAGAGCGCAGGACTCAAAGCTGGGAGATCGTGAGTTCGAACCTCAGCCGAGGCGGTGAGCTTTTTCATGGTCGGCCCCCACCCAGGGTGAGCGCTCTGCAGGCTCAATGGGAAGGTCGTGCCAAGGGCAGTGTTTCACTCACAAACGAGTGCTCCTTTTGGAGGTCCACAGTGGTATGATTACCAATTCAGGGCCCGCAGGTGCAGTAGTCACTGGGCCTGGTTAATGCCAGGATATCAAATGAGAGGAAGCGTGTGATACTGCCCTGTCACGTAGTCTGAAACCGAAATGGAAATCTGCAGATGTACATATAATTAGTTAAGCCAGCATTCAAAAATGGAGGCGGTTACCTCCAAAAAAAAAAACAAAAAAAAAAATCAGTCCAGTGTCCCTGAGGATGAAAGACTGAACATGACAATCAGTCCAGTGTCCCTGAGGCTGAAAGACTGGACATGACAATCAGTCCAGTGTCCCTGAGGCTGAAAGACTGGACGTGACAATCAGTCCAGTGTTCCTGAGGCTGAAAGACTGGACGTGACAATCAGTCCTGTGTCCCTGAGGCTGAAAGACTAAACATGACAATCAGTCCAGTGTCCCTGAGGCTGAGAGACTGGACGTGACAATCAGTCCAGTGTCCCTGAGGCTGAGAGACTGAATGTGACAATCAATCTAGTGTGCTTGAGACTGAGAGTTTGGACATGACAATCAGTCCAGTGTTTCTGAGGCTGAGAGACTGGACAATTACAATCAAGAGTTATGTAAGCTTGTCCGTTGTCCAGATGTCTGTTATTAAAGCACGTTTTGAAACCGTTGGACCTAGGAAATTCAACAGCTCCACATAGAATTAGTCCCCAAATTATACCAAACTGAAAACTGGGTCTCTGTGACTTTATCCCTTCGAGATATTAAGGAAAAACCTTGGTACATGCCAGAAATTAGCACAATATTGCAAAATTTGTTGAAGTTACGGGCCTGAATTTTCAAAATTAGGAAAGATATATACCCAGTTAACCTGATAATTGTTGAAGCTAGAGAGACTATTTCAAGCATGTAAACGTAACTAACTTGAAATTTCAGCCAAATTGCTTAATATTTAAAAAAATGATCTAAGAGACTAGCTCTCTCAAGTTTGTTCAAATGGTTAGGGTTTTGAATTTTGGCCGAGATACAGGAATTATGGTAAGCATACCATCACCAAGTTTTATGCAAATGTTGGTCACATGAATCATATTTGAAACAGAGGTTTTTGTAGCGCCACCTGCATCAACTTGTTTTATAGCCTCTTTCAGTCACTTTCATATGAACATGTCAACTTTAGATATTTTTTTAAAGCATTGTAGCCAGTCTTTCAATATATATAAACAGATTTGACAACGGGCCAGAATTTTGTCTGTATCTATAAATAGCTTTGCAGACTGCCAACTGTTACTTTCTTTGCACATGCCAAATTTGAGTCTATCTATTTATAGCTTTGACTGACTGCTAACTATTTTCGGTTTGACAACAGACCAAGTTTCAGTCTTTATCTAGTTATGGCTTTGGCAAACTGCTAACTGTATCAGATTAGGCGCCAAGAGATCAAGAGTACACTCAGTACAGTAGCTGCAGCTGGTAATTAGCTTCGCTTGACTTGGGGCAACTGCCTGCCTCAGCTGAGCTTGGTCAGCCCAGTGCACCAGACTTAAGAGAAGTTTGATGTATCAGCCTGAAATTTTGGCCTGTCCATGTACCTTTGATGGTTTTCTCGTACACAAGACTGGTGTCGCCACCTGAAATGATTTTGCACAGTGTATGTACCTGCTTACTTCACAGGAGGGATTCGATATATTAGGGCTGAAATTGTGCATGGGCAAACATACAGACTACGGACAACGCCACAACGTCGCATAAGCTCACAGGTTCGCTTATAAACAGATTAACAACAGTGGTTATCATAGTGGCCAGTTTTGAAGGTAACAATAGGTTTTTACAGAGGTGTTTCCTTAAACTCTCAAAGGATCAAAGCCGCAGTGGCCCAGTTTAAGGTCTGGTAGGAGATCTTAGGCGGTGTAACTAAATACATGAACGGATCAAAACGGACCGGAACGGACCAAAACAGAACAGAGCCTTCTTAATATTGAAAATGACCAGCATGATCTCCGATAGCACCAGGAGGTCCTAGTATATGAAATAGTCTGACTGTCACCAGAGGACTGTGACTTAGTTATTGTATTGCATGTTCTAGAAGGGAGTATAACCAAAAGATTGTTTTGATAATTTATTGTACATTTATATGGAGTATGATGTTTAGATATATGCGTAAGAACCTTGGTTAGAGAGCACACATGTCTTGTTCGATGTTAATTTCAGTGCTGTTTAATTCCGTTTGAGCCATCTCTGTTTGACAGTCTCTATAGTAATGATTGTTTGTTGTAGACTTCAAAGGATGGGCACCTGTTTAGTTTGGTTTTTCCATGGTTTAATCTCTTAAGGCGTGTCCATGTTAAAATTCATGTAATGACTGGCAGTCGGCATAATAGGAAGTGATGATTGGCCGGAAGACAGTGAGAACTTGTGATGTCAGCAAACATGTATAAGACGTGATTAAGACGAAATCCACTTGAAGTGCCCGATCAGTGCACCAGTTTGTGTAGCCTGATGATATCTGCAGTCCAGGAGCAGGTCTGCGGGCATCAAGTGTCTAGACAGCTGTGAGATGATGTCTATAAGAGTAGATTGTCAGTGTCTGAGGAAGCCTACGGTCATTTCTCTGTAACGGACTTCAGACCGAGTATCGCATTTTTTCCAACTGACTGGTAAATCTGGCGATTTAAGCCTGTTGCGAGCGCTTCTAGGATCAGACCGAGGACATTATTTAAACACGTAACTGCGGAGGTACTGGATATTGCTGTGTGGAAGCATTTTCGGTTTCCTAGTGCTGGATGATTCCAGGAGACATCAGCTGTGAAAGATATTGACTCTAAGTCAAGATAAAAATCGCCTGGGTGCTAATTAGTAACTACTGCGTAAACTGTGTCTTGGGAGTTATACAAGTACACCAACGAGGGACTAACGAGGGTTGTCGGAGCTCCGTGTATCAAAAGTTAACTGATTGTACTGTAAACACAGCGCGAACAAAAGGTGAGCCAGGCAATGCAACATTCCGATGTCACATGTGTCATGTGATCAGGAGAAGTGTAAACAAGGGATTACTCTGTGTACTGTGGTTAACGGACTTGGTGTTTTTCCTGTGGTTATTATCGGACGTTTATTATCACCAGTGCTTGTGTGTATGGAGCGCCTTTTCCAAGAAACGTGTACGTTTTCGTTAATGTATTGATTTGTTTTTGTTTACTCATGGTTTATTTATCTTTTGGAGTGTACATATTCATGGGATTAAGCCAGTTGGTTTGACAGTTAAAAGAACCTGGCGTTCACATCTCTAGTGGTGTGACACTGACAAAATAAACAAAAAAAATATATGGGCCTATAACGGCAGGAAAATTTTACCTGTGAATAAGCCTAAAGTACAATAAATATAATATTATTTGGCTATTTGAATTAAGTAATAATTTATTTTATTTGTTATTATGACTGTTAAGAATTAAACAAGACACTGTTTTGGCATATGATCGAGCGGATAAAAAATGTTTATACGCATGTCAGGGCTTCAATGACATATATAAATAGGTGTACAAGGTCTTCATATGGTGAAAAAAATTGTTCATTATTGGCAAATTAAGAACTTTCAACTTATTTATTAGGAGCACAAAATCCCCCCCCCCCCCCCCCCCGCAAAAATGAATGATTCAGGAATTTCTTATTCTCGGAAATTTTTATACAAAACCTATGTAATTTCATGACATGCAAACAAACCATGATTTTTTCGAGACCAAATTCAAAAGAATGGTTGTAAAGGGGGGAGTGCAAAGGGCCTTTTAAATTGCTGTTTTAATATTCAGTCGTCTATTCAGTATAGGGTTAGAAAATGTTTTTGGATACATATTACGTATCTTAATCCTTTTATCAAACGACAAATTGGGATAAAAGAAATATGCATGTGTCTGCTTGAAATGATCTGATATATGAACTATTTTTATTAAATCAATTGTTTTTATTATTTGATTCATCGGTCCTTTTTTACCACACCTGATCACGGACATCCAAGCCTCAAGCATACGCTTGGCAGTGGGATGCATGTTCACTTTGCCGACTGTCTGCACGTTTTCCGAATACAACAATGAACCTGCTATAATGACAGTCCTGGAGCGCTGAGCTAGGGCTGCATGACACAGTTTTACCCCCCAGTATTACTTATCCATAATAACTTATGTACCTTTCATTGCTTGCTCAATTTAATTTGATTTATAGTGTGGTTATCGAGACTTATTGTTCAGAGTATTGCGCAGAATAAACTGTAACACCAAGGAAAATTCCCAAGGAAAACTAATTTTTTTTCAGAAAAAAAGGAGTCCAAAAAAAAACCCAGACTACTGATAATTATTTGGTCTAGCTGCAGATCTGTAAATCTGATGTTTATTTGAGTTTTCTAGCTTAATCATTTATTCAGTCCCGCATACTTTTTGTTTAAGATAACAAGTTTTGTTTTTTTGGCGAATAACTGTTAATGAATTCATTTTTCGAGAGTTATATTTCTGGATTCATTGTATATTCTTTGTATATATTCATTATTACCCAGCCACTCCCCATGTGGCTGTTTCCTTTTGGATAATGCACACTCGAACTGTTTTTGTTTGATGCAGAATAGAAATCCACGCAAAGATTAAATTTGGGTGTCTGTCTGAATGTATTTGCATTAGAACTTTCTCTTTAATAAGATTTAAAGACGTGAAGTTCAGAAGATAAGAATTTTTAGATATGATAACACACTGCAGCTTGAAGTGGTCAAGAAAACAAACAGGGTTTGTGGTTACAGTCTGTGTGCAAACACTGTATGGAATTTTAATAAATGGTACACAATTTGTTTTGCTTAATGGTTGCTTTGAACCTTTTCTTGACATAAAGATCAAGGGTCTTTGCCTTAAACATTCGTCCACATGCCACATGCAAATGTTATCTATTCATATGAATACATCAATAAAGTGAACATGAGTCTTAAATGTTTGGATTGTTTTTTTTTTAATATTATTTTGCTTAAGAATTAAGAATGAGTTTTATTCAAGATGTCTTATATATGAAAATTATTAGTTTATATGGATCCAATTGCAAATAATTCACAGTCCTTAGCCCAATTTCAACATCCAAAACAACACTAGCAGTAAATGAAGTTTGCATTATTCTCTTTGTAAAAATAATCCAGAATAATCGTACAGTATAGATATTTTTGTCCCGTCCATGACATTTTGTCCAGTCTGTAAAAATAATGTTAGTACTATCTGATTTACATGAGAATAGTTTTTTTCTAGTAGTTATTTTATACTTACATGATCATATTAGCATTATATGAAGGGATAAGGAGAGCTTAAGCATCATAAATATAATTTAAAAAACAAAACCTGATAACAAAACGTCACGGCCGGAACAAATATCGTGCTGATGTTTGAAATATACAACATGATAAGCGATAATTATTACACATGGCTGTCTGCCAATATCTCCCCTTATAACCTCATATAGTCCCATAATATACATGCTATCAGGATTTATATTTGAATGTTAGTTCCGTTCCAATATTAAGACGGCTCCATTCTGGTCCGGTATTTTGTTACATCTGATCTTAAGGACATCTAACTTATGTTGAATTTTGGATTCACAGGTCTGACGGTTTCAAAACATGACCAGTCAATAGATAGCCAGACGGACGGACAAAGGACCATGGCTATAGCTCGTTGGCTGTCAGTAAAGCTTAAAATGGGGGAAGAAATGCTGGTTGTCCTGCACCCTTTAACAACTCTCCATGATGAAATGTTTTCTGAATTTCATTACAATAAATCTGGCTTTTCCTGAGAAATCTTGCCGTGTCTTTCTTTTTTTTTGGGGGGGGGGGAGACTAAAGGTTACAATTATGTTCACTGTAAGGAGCAAACAATTTAACTTTTTTTCTGTATGCAAAGATTTGAAAAATTTCTGTCATAGGCGAATTCAGCTGAGTGCAATGAACCATAGATTTCTTGTTTTAAACAAATACTGAATTCTTTAATTACCCTTCGAATTGATATTTAAATGTTAACAACAACTGCACAGCATAAAAAAACATTTGAACTCACACACTTGACATACTTTAAATGGTTTTATTTTGCTTAAATGAAACTCACTGAAACATACGATTGGTCCAATGAAACAAATATATACAGCTCCACATGTACAAGGACTGTGACTGATCCAACAACAAAAACATTACATGAACGTTATACCAGGACTGTAGTATATGTATTACAAACACAAAGTGCCATGTTTTTATATGTACTGTGTGCACAGAATGCTTTATCATTTCTACATGTAAAGAATGAGATCATTTGCATATTAAGCAGATATTGTAATGAAATTAATACCACGGTCGGCGATTCTTCATACGACGAACATGCCTCAAGAAACAGGAGACTATTTATAGTTCAATAAAACTTTCCCGTACATTCACAAGATTATTTGAAAAACAAACCATAGAAAAGTAATAAGGGGCATGGCAGGAACCACGTGGTGCAGAATTGAATACATAAAGTTTAAAAGTTTTCCATACTGTGTTAATTTCTAACTACTTTAGGAGCATACTGAAATATTATATGTAGTATTCATGAAAAACAATTATAACAATAAGCTTTGGTTTTCACCAGTAAACCTTAATTCCACAGGGATTAAATCACTTTTACATTAAAGGAAGATTGTTGCTGACCAGATTACAATGATATTTGTTGCACTCTTGGGACTGGACCTGAATACAGGTTACCTTGTTTACTAGTGTACCATGAAAACCTTTCCATACACATGTATTGTGTGTATGTGATAAATTAAAATTGTCTTACAATTATTTAAATGCAAGCATTTTTTCAGGATCATCAGTAAATAAAACTTTATTCATGGTTAACGAGGACTAAATGATGAACTTTTAGTATCCTAAATAAACCTGATATAACTGCCAGAATATAATAAATATAACTATGTCTGAATACCCTGGTGGGAATTGCATATGTCTGGTTCACCTCATAAGACAGAGGGAACAACCTGCAGTGCCCTCTAGTGTCACTTACACAGACCTGTAAGAAGCATTAGTATATACATGTACATAAAGATATCCAACTGTCCATCATCACATAATGGCCTTTGTAGATGTGTCCATCTGGTTGGGCTCAACTTCATCAACAAAACTGTGATAAAAACCAAAACCTGATTACTTCATCAGGAAAATTATACTTTATCAGGTTTCATTGGTAACATCATAAACTGTGTGATACATTTCTCATAGCAATCTTAATATAAATGGTGTACTGTTCAATTATGGACAACACAATAATATTTTATTTTTTCCCCATGTTTTACATGCACAATATTTTTAATATCTGCAGATAATTTTATGTAAACATTATATTTGTTGCATTTGATCAGAAATATCTTGATAGTACTTCTTTTGTTTGTTGGGTATCAATAGTAGCTATTCTACAGTTATTCACAAATGATATACTTGCATCAGTGGTAGCTATTCCACAATTATTCACAAATTATATATGTTTCCTACATTAACCATAATATAAAAGTGCACCTGATTTAAAAATCATCAAAATTTTTATCTTGTTTTCACAAATTTTGACTAAAAACTCATAAATTATCATTAATATGATACAAATTCATTAACACAATTTCTATACATGAATATTCAATGCTTATCTGAAATATGAAACTGATGTGCAAATCATCTTCTAAATTTGGGGGGAGGGAATAGATGGTTGACTTAAAATGGTGCAAGATATTTTACAAATAATAAGTGAACTGTGGAAGTATACAAATCACTGATTTTTTTAGTCTATCATTCTCAGCTGGACAACCTTCACATTATTATCAATCCATATGAAAAAAAACAGAATATGAGACACTGGTCAAAAGATGTCACATGACCTGTCACATGATACTGATCACATGACATCAGTTCAAAAATACCTCTTTTCTGATACTTTTGTATACTCTGACTGATTCACATCTTGACTGTTTACTGTTTACTAAAAAACGGTGTGTTATATGGTTATAGAAACAATTTCAACATGAACAATTGTTCCTGGTCTACAGTATTCATGTTCTTTCAATTAATGAATATGGTAATTATGTAATTACTCATATAACCACCTGCAGCCTTTGGCCTGTGAATCATACTGCTGGTTTGATCTCTGTTCGATCAGAATAAACCTTTTACAAACTGCTTTCTATTACTTTCAGGGACCTTTTTTGTTTGTTTATATTTCTTATGTTTGTTTGTGTTTGCATGTCATATGAGATGTTTACTTTCTTCAATGTTTTTTTTTCAGGGTTTCCCTGTACCCTTACATATGCAAAAATATTTCGAAAAAAACATCACCTCCACTTTGTGTGTAGATATGGCTGTGTGTGCATGCAGGCAGATCCTCTCTGTGTCATAATGTGTCATGTGCATGCAGCTTTGTTGTTTGGTGATACATGGGCTGTATGTGTTTATTACACATGAGACCTTACCAATATATCATGGAAGTGTTATTTGTACGATTAGCTGTACAAGTGTATGTGTCACTGGTTCTGTAGCTGTGTTTTATGTAAGTGGCCATGTCTGTAGATTGCTGTTTGTGTGTGTTTGCAGGGGGTTGGGGCTGCCTTTGTGGTTCAGCTAAGTTTGCATCCTCTACTGGGCTGTAGGTATCCATTGCTTGTATACTTTTGGGTCTGTGTGGTTGTGTTGACAAAGTGCCAAATTAAATATATGTGTGTGTATATATATACATATTTATGTAATAGTGCTTGATGTTTGTGGGTGTGTTGTGTTTAAATAATTCATGGAGGCTGCCAAAAAACACTTCCCACTATATGGTGACAGTCTCTTCGTAATTCACAGTAACAAACAATGTGATTATCCCTACAACATGACTTCTTTATAGTAAACACCATCTCCACCAGAGGTCTCTACATAACACTTCATAAGGTCTCATTATCACAGAATCAGTTGTCGTCGAGTGATCTCTGGCACTCAAACATATGCAGCAAGAACAACTTCACATTATCAAACTCTTTCTGCTGCAAATATATCCTTGTACATAGATCCTGTAGTTGTTTTTAACTGTATGTTATTATTTTCAAGGTTATAGGAGTCTCCAACTATAAAAGGAAGCACCATATAAAGCATGGATAAATACAGCTTGATCAATATGTGAGGGACGGCATTGTGGTCAGGACCATCGTGTACACATTAAAATCATCAGGTGTGTACACACTATAACGCTGTACAGACCTGTCTCATGTCACTCACCACATTCACCCCACCTCATCACATGCATATTTATGTATGTTACATTTATTATCACAGTAGCGCTAATAAAGGTACAATTGGTAACAAGACATACCCAAACTGGACCTTTCTCAAAAATACTAGTGCAATGTATTTGTTTGCATATCTAATTATACTAATTAACAATTTATAACCATAGACATCAGCTGCATCATGACATAATTAAATATTGCAATTCAGCCTGGTAGTATATCTCTAACAGACATCTGGGCTCTGTTCCATTATGTCTTTAATTTATATTATGAACCTCTCTGAACTGGAAATATGGTCCTTTGTGCCAATGCTGAGTCTGACATCCTCATTGATCCTGCTGCTATGCCACCTGGTGTCAGAAACCATGACCATGTGATATGCAGAGCCACCTGGTGGCACATTTAGCCACTAAGTGAATCACAGGATTATAATATTTTATGCAGAAATTCAGGGTGCTCCAAGTAACAGGAGATTACTGTGTACATATATATATATAATTCTATATCCTAGGTGTCTGCTATGATTTCCCTTTATCCTCATGACTTTAGATACCTGCAAAGACAATAAAAAGATCATTTTAGGTATTTTTTTCTCTGTATAGATACAGATAGTCTACATAATTATGTGAATGTTCTATAACCAGCCTTTACAGCTGATGTCTCACCAGCATAGACATCTTGAAATGGCCTGCTTTATGAGAAAAACTGGACAATGCACTACAAAATGTACGGACATAAAAACTCAGATATGGAACTACTGAGGAAACTACATATTAGAGCTCAAGAGAAATGAAGCTGTATAAAATATGCACCATTTTATCATCACAGGGACACCTTGTCCTCAGTCAACCCACGATGTCAATTATTGTCATGACCATTCACTTTTAAGAACAACTTTATACAGTGCATGAATTTCATAAGAAAGCTCCTTGACTTAATAAATTAATATAACCTCTAAAACCTATCAATAAGGAGAGCTGATTTACTGCTCAGACTCGCTGTTTTCTGTATTTTAACAGAACCTGAGAGATACTTACTTGGATGCCCAGTCTGTCCTTCCTGTGACTTTGACAGGCTGCCTATTGGCTGACGGGTTGTTTAGAGATAACGGTGCTGGTTCCGCCCTTTTCCAGCCTCCTGGGCGGTAATCTGTAGGGAGACAATAAATTATTAACTTTTTTTGGTCTTGTGAATTCAAGCATTTATTTCTGTTGAGTGTTTTAGGTCAAAACAAACCAAGTCTTCCACAAAATTACAGCCAAAAAAAGTTTACTACTGTACCCTCAAATACCCAAACACCTAGAATGTCATAAAACTGTTCAGATAACTGAGGTTATGGACATGCAACCATTTTAGGAAGTATACTGAAAGTATAGTCCATGAGTGAGTGAACGCCACTCAGCCATGATTCCTTGGAAGTGCATTAGGTAAATTGTGAAAATACTGTGTATTTTTGTATTTCTAATTTATTGATGAGGTAACATCTCCGTTCCTTAATTTAGATAATGGAAAAATGAATTTTCAGGAAACGATAGAATTGAATCTTTCCCCAAGTCTAAAACAGTAAAATATGGTATATTCAATAAACAAAATCCCAAGTTAATTCCCAACAGAATTATATGCAATAAATATATGAAAATGTCACATTGAAAACAATGAAAAATGCAATGTTAACCCTAACTGTTGTCATTCTATTACAAATTACATCTGAATAACACAGTTTTTCTGTTTTAGAACACTAGTTTGATGTCATGGTAATATAGTATTGCGACACAGATATTACAGTATTAAGTTACTGTATTCAAACAATGATTTTACTTTTTAGGATACTGATAATACAGCAGTAAACACTATACTCAAGTCTTGGTATTACAGTATCTGTAAAGAGATACAGATATATTACAGTACTGAGATGCAGGTATATTACAGTACTGAGATATATGTATTACTTCATAAAGATACTGTATAAAGATACTGTTAATGTTGTACAAATAAAGATGCAGGTAATAAGGCACTATACTGGATACTGGTTTCACTTTATTAGAACACTGGTATCACACTTTTATTAACTTACTGTTATTTTTACTAGCTGATCCTCCAAAAGAAGGTACATAATTGTTGCCTGCATTGCTACCTGCATTAAATGTTGATCCACCTAAAAATAAAAAAAAAATTAAATTTTAAACAATTTTTGTGCAGTTAGAATATCATTCCAAATTCACAACTTATGATAGGCCCAAATTATAAATTTTATATTGTAATGTTTAGTTAATTCACAATTTATGACAGGTCCAAATTGTAAATTTTATATTGTAATGTTATTCACAGTTATTACTAACCTTGTCTTGCATGTGTCAAGAGCTTACAAGGAGAGTTCATGGTTAAGTTGAATAACAAACTCAATCCCCTTGAGTTTCACCTCAGACATATCAATTTGTTTTTTAAATTAAAATGAAGATTTTACTGGGTAGATGTATAGCTTTCACATTTATTTTTCACATGATATCAGAAATGTGTGAACACAAACATGCAAAGTATAAGCAACAGTTACTGAGAGATGGCAAAACTTAGTGCAACAAATATTACAAACTCATTAGCAACAGCCATGAATGCAGTTATTCTAATTATATTCAACAGATGGCAGCACTGGTACTTTCAATCTTTTGCTAATTGCAGAACGTGTTTACAGTACATACTTGAACAACTGATTTGCACTAGTTCTTTATGGAATGTTTCCTGTGAATGCGTTTTAATCCATGTTCCTCTGTTAAGCGTGAAGGATTACAATGAAACATGACATACCGATGGGAGCATTGGTTCTGTTAAGGTTCATGCCACCAATATTGGCTGGCTTGTTGATGGGTGAACCCCAGTTGCTGGTGGCACTGTCTTTCTTTCCACTTCCGAGTGGATTTTTACCTGAGATTCAACAGAGTCAATATTAACGAAGTTAACTTGAGGTAGAAGTATTAAAATTCTGACAAGGAATTCACCAAAAATGACATTTTGTATTGTAAGAAGTCTTTGAGATTTGATTAATTTCCTGGAGAATCCCTCAAGATTAAACTCTGTTAAATTACATTTAATTAAATTCCCTTAAAACAACAGTTCATATGATTTCCAAAATGTACTCAAATATCACATTATGTGAGACAATAATGCTGGATTATTTTTAACAGCACAAAGGTCAACAAAGCATAGCTTTAAATTTGTGAAATAAATATAGAGCACTGCAAACAAACTAAATACTGAATCTTCTGACCTGAATTTTCAATGAGGAATCTTATCTGAACAGCATTAGTAATTAAGACCAAAACATTTTCAGCAAACCATTGCATTATTTGAGCAGGCCGCAGCGAAAATCATATAGCTTTAATACATGTCCATCTTACCTGGCATATACCTGGATTTGCTCATGTAGACCTGCTTGGCAGATGAGGCTGAACTTCGACCTGAGTTTACACGAATGTTCTGTATCTTTGGAAGAACGGGCTTTGCATTTCCTCCACCGAAGTTCTTGCTGTAATAAAAAAATTAATAAATCATGTTTAGAACAAATTAATCTTTTTCAACACACTAGAAAGTGTTAAAAATACTGTGGATGGGTTCATATTTGTGAGATTAAAATTTCACGATTATTGATTTTTCATTGTATCATGAGGGTTTCATTTTAAAAATTGCCGCAGAATACAATAACTTACACAGTGTATATATCTATTATTTTGTTATTTTATAATATTAAGTAATTTGTGTGATAAATCATAATAATTTGACCAGGCCCCAGGGAATATCCAAGAGTAGAAATGATAAGACTGTTCACTATTTCCAGATAATTTGAAATATCTGATACAATTTTTAATTGCAAATCTTTGATTTAAGAGTAACATACAATGTCTACTTTTATTTATGACATCAACCTTTCCCTTTCAACCTGCCTTCAATGAAGGGGCTTCCCATTCAAAAAGGCTTTATTTCATACTATTTAACCATTCATGAAAATTGCAAAATGGAAACTGTTGCAAGCAAAAAGGCAACCATAGTAATTAACATTTAAAACAGCTGCCCCCCCCCCCCCCCCCCAGGAAATAATATATAAGAAAATATTCAATGTATAAACCTACATCTAAATATCTTCTGAGACCTTAAAACATACAAGATCAGTCAAGAATATCCAAATATACATTGCTATATGTATGCAATGCTGGTATATTTAATCTTATTTCAAAAGCAGTATTCCTTGAATGAATGATCCAAATCTAAAAGGACAACATTTTAAGATTTCTTATCTGCTACAGAATCCACCAGTAAAACGTGTTTAAAGTAAGATAGGAAGTATCCTAGACTTTAATTAAACACTAATACATATATCAAAGATTCAAAGATCACAGAAACAGCCAGAATATCATACTTTCATGATAAAGTAGAAAATATCCATTTCATTATGGAGCTATGTATGCAATGACATGAAGGATGAGTTACTAGCATACACCTGTTTTCTAAAGTGATGAAACAAAGTTTCTGTAGCTAACGTTACAGATCTGTAGCATTAGTGAAACATAAAGTGAGTTAGATGCTATGATTACAATTTAAAAAAGGACTAAGTGTACAGGCAGCATATGATATTTATTAAAGGAAGAAGCAGTAGCTGATGATGGTTAGCACCATTAGGCTCAACAGACACTAAGAGAGATAATATATGAGATATACTGATGGATAATGAAAAAAAACATCGGGCATCAACATCATCATATGCTATGGTAACTTATATGGAATGGAATTACAAAAAAAAGCCAGAAATGTCTTAAATTAAACAAGATATTAACAATACTGATATGTACATCATATACCTTTTTGAGTATTCAAGCATGGCCATCATTATGGAAATAGTACATGCATCAATTACAAGCATACAGCCTAACAAATAAAAACAGGCTTCACTGCTGAAAGCCTTTATATATACACAGCAAAATTAATCATAGCAAGAAAACCAAACATACATGGAAAAAATCCAAGGTATTTAAACCTGAGGAAACATTTCATCTCTGGAACATCTGCACAATCTGAGAATGCTGGTCTATGGTAAAATCAATTTTCAAACAAATACGGTTTAATAAATGAATGAGGTAAAAAAAAGTGAAACTTTTTCAGTGAGTTAGGTCTTTCTACAAAATTCAATAATGATTAATGATGGTTATGTTAACTAGACATAAAAGCAATGTTACTAACATCTTAACTTAAATTGACTCGTGTTCTTGCAATTCAATGCTCACACTGGCTCTACTGCATTATAATCACAGATTATACATGAAGCCACATTTCTCAGGATTATAGTTCCTCAGACCAGTATTAACAAAGATGTTCCACAGAGAATTCTCATGATCAGATAAAAGACATATCCCAGAGCTTAAAATACAAGCATGTAGAGTATGAGGAACAGCATATCATAGCGTGAGGCATGCGGCATAGCGTATCATAGCGTGATAGATGCTTACAAGAACCAGTCATCATCATCGTCGTCCTTGTAAGCTTTGGGTGGTGCCCTCTGCTGATTCACCGCCAATGAGGGCTTGGCATACGCCCTGTGGGACAAGTTAGTGATCAAGTGATTAAGAGTACTTAACTGAACACAAATCCACACTTGTGATATGTGACACTGTGTGACTGTTGATCCTGTGTGATGTGACACTGTGTGACTGTTGATCCTGTGTGATGGGACACATTGTGACTGCTGATCCTGTGTGATATGTGACACGCTGTGTGACTGCTGATCCTATGTGATATGTGACACTGTGTGACTGTTGATCCTGTGTGATGGGACACATTGTGACTGCTGATCCTGTGTGATATGTGACACTGTGTGACTGCTGATCCTGTGTGATATATGACACTGTGTGACTGCTGATCCTGTGTGATATGTGACACTGTGTGACTGCTGATCCTATGTGATATGTGACACTGTGTGACTGTTGATCCTGTGTGATGGGACACATTGTGACTGCTGATCCTGTGTGATATGTGACACGCTGTGTGACTGTTGATCCTGTGTGATATGTGACACTGTGTGACTGCTGATCCTGTGTGATATGTGACACTGTGTGACTGCTGATCCTGTGTGATATGTGACACACTGTGTGACTGCTGTTCCTGTGTGATATGTGACACTGTGTGATTGCTGATCCTGTGTGATATGTGACACTGTGTGACTGCTGATCCTGTGTGAAATGTGACAGTGTGACTGCTGATCCTGTGATATGTGACACTGTGACTGCTGATCCTGTGTGATATGTGACACGCTGTGTGACTGCTCATCCTGGTGCTGATCAAGAAGTGACATTACAAAACACATCATCAACAAACCATTCAGGTTCGTCAAAGATACATAGGAGGCATTAGCATGTGTTCCTTTTCACCAAAGTCTAAATTATGAATTTTATAGCAATAAGACTTTAGCTTTGTTTGAATTCAAGCTCTTGAATCCCTTTTTATGCTCCCAGTTGAGAGTTGGTGTTGATAAAAAAATATGCATTTGCAGGTGGTAAAATACATCTTCCACTGTCATAGGAAGTATCACAAACAACACAAGCTAACTCCTACCACAACATGTGTATCTTAGAACACATGGCATCAGTTCTACAACCACACATGTACCACAAACCGTGATATAACATCTCTAACATTATAAACTACACAGGTTATACTTGTACCAGAGTACACACAGGCTATACCAAATGATCATGTTTCATAAACCATGGCAGGTACAGTGACAATAGCTGAGTGTATCACTACACACTCACAGGGAGGTGGTCTTCCTGTGGATTAAATACTGGGTGTCTGGTCCAAACTGCTCCAACAAAGCAACACATATTCAAATGAAGAGCAGAACCGAATTCTCGGTTTTCTAGTGTTCTTTTATTTTTATCTTTCTTCTTTTAATTTATGTTTATACACTAATTAGACTGTGTTTTCTAGAATCTGTAAGATTAGACATTACATCATAAAACAGGTTAAGTCATTTCAAATTTAACAGTATACTTGTACAAAATATTTTATCAGAAACAAAAAAACACTTTCTGTGTGTTTCTTGTCAGGAAAAGACAGTTGTAAAATTAGTTTATAAAACAAATATTAAACTTTTATTTGAGAACTTTTCAAAAATTAAAAATTAAGTTCACAGGTTTTTTTTCTCTGAACAAATGCAGGTTAGTGGTTTCTTTCTCCAGTATTTAGGAGGAGATGTTTAGTAAGAGGGTGTTTCTGACCACAAATGGGTTTGTCTGACCATGTGCCCCCCTACTTTAAAGTAAACTTCCTAGAAAATGATAATCAAAGAAGTATTACCTGGTGCACAAAAACAGGAAAAACAATGATGGTACTGAACTGTGAAGCACCAGACAACCAAAGAGTAGCTTAGCTTAAATGTTAGAATAAAGTGAACCAAGTTAGAGACTCACGAGGCTAGAATGTCTTCAAAATCATCGTCTTTTTTTGAAGGGGGCGGGGCATAGCTGGGCTTGGTGACATGATGGTGACCTGCTGCTGGTTTTTTGCTTAGAGAGAAGCTGGCATCCAGGTCATCCCCCCAGTCGTCCGTGCTGTCAGACACGCCCCACCGCTTACGACCACTCTTCTTTATTGACAAAGCAAAGGGGTCCTTCAAAGAAACGGAAAAAAAGTACAGTGGTTACTGAGCTAAACATAAACTTACCAACTAACATCTGTGAGATAACTTTGTGTTGTTATTCTCTGTGGCCTCTCAAACTGTATATCTTATGTTTGCTCATCTTCAATCACACACATTTTGACTAAAGTATTAATTACACCTATTCTTTAATTTGGAAATCACATATCTTTCAAAGACTTTGATGATCTTGTTTTCAATCTTTGTATGATCAAATGCATGGGAGCATGGCTGTATAACTAAAATAACATAAATACAGCAGGGATGTAACACATTTGCAGTTTCTGATATTTAGCTCTGCAACAGACACTTTATGTAATAATGTCAAATTTCTCGGGATTTATGCCTATGGGAAAAATATGGAAAATGGCAACCCCCCCTTTTAGACACACTTTGCATGATTCCCAACAGTTAAGATAAAAATGGGCATTTCGGAAGGGTGGCCATTGAAAAGTTGTGTAAATATGGCCAAGTGCCACCACCATCAAACATAATTCAGATTAAGATGTAAATGAAATTAACACAACAGTAAAACAGAAGCCACTGTGCCTGTTTGGCTGTGTCCACTCACCTTCTTCACATGAGGTTTTGGCTGGGCGGCTGGTTTATACATTGATCCGGACGGTGGTTTGTTTTCCTGTTCCTGGGTATGAACTGCCTTCACTGGGGCACGGTACACTGGTTTGTGATTTGCTAGGGGTTCCACTGGAGGTGCATTACTTGGTCTATGTGATGGTGTTGTTACTTTGGACCCTAAATTCTGTCCCACTTTGAAATAATTATGCCTTAGAACCTGAGAAAAAAAAAGAAACACAAGTCTTTATAATATAAAATATATAAAACTACTCTCAATTTACCCAAACATGTATTTTAACATAACATACTAGTTCAAGACAATGAAAAACTTGTTTGCCTTAATAAGCAATAAACATATAGGATATTTTTTATTATTTAAATTATAATAAACAGACAAGTTCTACTCAGACACAAACAGTTCTAAACAAATCATTATCAAATCAGCAGCAATGAAAAACAGAAGACAACATTAAGGAAGACATTGTACCCTACTGATTGAAGGAAACCGGAGTTCATGCACTGTTTCTTGTGTAAGGAAGCATGTACAATAAACTGGGAACAGCCACAAAAGAAATCCATGTGATTAAGTTTCTGGACATTACTTCTGATTGATGTTAGTGACCATTACTGACCGCTGCTGCTGACGGCCTCTTCTGAGGGTCCCACAACATGGTCAGTCTCATGAGCTCCAGGCCCTCTGGACCTGCTGACGGGATCAACTGTTTCAGGGGCGTCGGGACCATCGTGGGCCATTTGAAGTTCATGGCTGCAGCCAGCTTATGACCCTCTGGCCACTCAGACTGTCAAAAACAAAGACAAAATGAAATAGACATAAACTTCTTCGATGCTTGGATGTAGCTCAGTCGTGAAAGCGATGTTCATTTTATCAGGGGTGGGATGTAACTTAGTGGTGAAGGCAATGTATATTTTATCAGGTGTGGGATGTAACTTAGTGGTGAAGGCAATGTATATTTTATCAGGTGTGGGATGTAACTTAGTGGTGAAGGCAATGTACATTTTATCAGGTGTGGGATGTGTAGTGGTGAAGGCAATGTACATTTTATCAGGGGTAGGATGTAACTTGGTGATTAAGGCAATGTACATTTTATTGGGGTTGGGATGTAACTTAAGTGTTTAGGGCACTTTTTTTGAGTATTTAAGTAAATTTTAGGAGCAAATCAATCTGTGTGGGATTACCTTAGATGGGGTTCCTAATACAGAGGTGACTTTAAACAGCTGGTCAATTTCACTGCTGCCTGGGAACAAGGGTCGTAGTGTGTACACCTCTGCCATAATTGACCCCACCGCCCAGATGTCAATCGGGGAGCTGTATTGTGTGGAACGCAGTAACACTTCTGGAGCTCTGTACCTGTAATAAGGCATCCAGAACTATAGTTCAGTCTGACAATATCATAACAGTGGTAATCAGAAATACTACCTGGCAAAGTTCCAGGCATCTAAACAGGAAAAATCAATGTGTTCTCCTTGCCAGGAGTCTAATGAACAAACTTAAGTCATATATTTTCCACACTTTGCTTACTTTATACAACAAAGAACTTTCATTTCTGACATTCATTAAGAAAATAAATCACTGTCCTTAACTATTCTTTAATATACAATATCTTCAAGGCTAATAATATTCATAAGTATTTCAGATTTTAATATCATTTATTTACAGTTATTAACAAAGAGTAATAAACTGGTATCTAGCGGACAGCACAAGGCAGTTTTGGTGGTTATGTAATATCAAATGATACAGCATGCTGGGCAGAATATACCCTGCACAAAGAACAAAAATTTATTTACTTGTCAAATGATTAAATACATATCTACAATATGAATTTTCTCATGTGCACAATAGTATCATCTAGTTTTTCATTCATGTATGTTAATATTTGTAAAATTAAATTTATATCCAAATATGAACATTTGAAGAATGTGAAAAAAAACTTTCCACTAGGTTGTTATCAAATAATAACATAAAAGCTGTGTGATCCCAATACATCATGCTTAACAATATCATATTTAAATGAAATATTATAAATCACAAAGATAACTTTCAATATAAAATTCATTCACGATCTGAATTCAAATAGCTGCTTGATATTTTCTATTCTGGCAGTAGGTATAAGAAACATTGAGGCTCTGAATCATGTATATGGGTTAACATTACGTGAACACAACTCACTTTTGTGTGTGTGTTTTGTGTACTTCTGTGTGAGTGTGTGTGCATGTCTGTTGGTTTGTCTCATGTGTCTTGTGTACTTACCACCTGGTTGATACATAATCTGTATAAGGTGGTCTGGAACGAATTTCTCTGGCTAAACCAAAATCAGCTATTTTAACTAGCTCAGGCCCAGAACATAATAGATTTTCAGGCTTGAGATCTCTGTGGAAAAACCCTGAAAACATAAATGAAACTAAATGTCACCTGACATTCATTACAGATAAAAATAAACAAACTAACATGTGCAATCACTGTTTCAAGTCTGTCCAAGGTTAAATGTTATGAAAGTGATTAACTGAACCATGAGAAAGAGTATACCCTGTAGAACATGACAGGATTTCTCTTGCCTAGTAAAATCATTAATATAAATACTCAGCTTCATCACTATAAATGCACTGCTAAGTGTCTTGTACCCCTGTCACATACAAATGGTTTCAGCCTGACAGACGCTTTCATGCAAAGCATATTCTTCAACAATTTTTATAGGACTAATGCATTCACATGACATTAAGGTCAAAGCCAAAAAAAATACAGGTTGGCCTGCCTTGCTGGTGTGAAGCATAAATCAGTAACTGCCATGGAACAGAACAGCATTTATGCTCAGTGACTGACCACCGTGCGGTATCACTGACTACAAAATGGTCTGGACCATACAAATGGTACATATGAACTAAATTCAGCTACTTTGCATGATTCAAAATAGTCTGTTGGTTTCACACTGAAAACACTTGTGGCTGCCATTTTAAATCACAATTTATATCTAAAAAAGGATTGGACCATTTCTTATTTGTCATATGACAGGGGTTTTAAATGACATACAAACACAACAGAATACATGTGAATATGGGCTATGCCTACATAATAAACCAATAACTCTGAATACTTTATAACAATTCAATTATACACAGTTGTGACAGGTGGTCATTTTCATCAATAAAGTGTACCCGTTTACAAAATTTAAAATGTGACTGATTATTGGATATGTTTAAATGTTTATTGTATTGTCTCCTTGACAATACCTAACACATGATTTACTGAATCATGCTGACACCTCAAACACCCAGTGATGCTGACCGCAGATATGTGAAGATAATAAATGAACCCAACATCAATGTCAGGGGATTATCTTATGTATCTTCCAGATTTATTATGATTGGCATCAGTGAGGAAACCTTGGTTACTCCTGATCATGAAGTCATTACCTTTTGGATAGGTACCTTTTACTCACCATGTTTATGCATGAAGGCTCATATTTATTCATGAGCAAAAGCAGAAACTGTCTACTGGGAAAGAACCTTTTACTCACCATGTTTATGCATGAAGGCTCATATTTATTCATGAGCAAAAGCAGTAAATTTCTACTAGGAAAGTATCTTTTACTCACCATGTTTATGCATGAAGGCTCACATTTATTCATGAGCAAAAGCAGTAACTTTCTACTGGGAAAGTACCTTTTACTAACCATGTTTATGCATGAAGGCTCATATTTATTCATGAGCAAAAGCAGTAACTGTCTAGTGGGAAAGTACCTTTTACTCACCATGTTTATGCATGAAGGCTAGCCCTTGAAGAACTTGGTACATAATATTCCTCACAGATGACTCTGGAAAAACTTTATCCCTGTAAACAGAAACATATGACAGTGTGAATGAGTTATGATGAAGTAGCAATGTTTTTTAACTAAGAAAGACATCTTATATCCTTCATTAGAATTTAGTACAATAATGGATGAGAAGATTTAAATATTACTTGGTCTGCATAAATTCTCAGGTATATAATAATCTTAATCTTTTAGCATCAAATGAAATAAAAACATTTTGTAGATATATATGTCTCTGACAGAATATTGTGACTGTATAAAATAACTTATTGGAGAATTGAATTAAAAGGCAATAATCGATAACTGAATTGAATCAAAGACCCTTAAGCAATTCACAGGCCTATTTAAAATTTTTTCCCATGTTGAGTGAACATTCACTTTTCATCACCTCTGACAAGGTGGCTGAGGTTTATGTCATCTGTGTTTTGT
This sequence comes from Sipunculus nudus, assembly GCA_026874595.1. Lineage (NCBI taxonomy): Eukaryota > Metazoa > Annelida > Sipuncula > Golfingiida > Sipunculidae > Sipunculus > Sipunculus nudus. The sequence goes on from CM049309.1 coordinate 31,239,609, forward strand.
TGCCTGCATTTGTCCATCCAAAAATTCTAAATGCTTTTGATTAAAATCCTGTAGAAGGAAGCACTATGGGCCAAGAAAATTTGCTACAATTTTTGGATGGGTCTGTAAAATTTAAATTTGAATCTGGATCCATCTAAATTTGAAATTTTTTTGCTCTTCTGCTGGTTTCCGCATACAACATCTCTCAAATGTGGATCAGCCCAAATGTTCATTCAAATCTTTTCTGTCCTAAGGCCTGCTGTTTCATATAGTTCATTTAAGTAAATTTAAATATTTTTGAGGAAAAGCAAAGTTTAGTGCGAGTGAGGGATAACATGATCATGGTTATGTTGTAAAAATGAATAAACAGAGCAGGCATCACATCATCATTATCATGTCTTAATAATGGATGTTAAACAGATGAGGTTTTCTGTTTTCATATAAATGCGAAAGGCCATCTGGCTATAAGTGAGATTAAAGCTATCAGAAATCTGTAATCAGTTGCCTGTGCAGCCCATTCTGACACCAAATTGCATTGCCATCATCCAGGTTTTCATTCAGTTTTACTTAAATTTTGAGTGAAGGAACAATAGTTAAACTTTTCAAGATCATTAATCAAATTTCGAGGCATGTATAGATGAGGACAGTTAAGGCATTGACAAAGATGTGTGCACTTTGACTGCTTCTAGTCCTCTATTGTCTGGGCTAAACTATACTTATTATTAAGTTGGCCTGTATGTGCATGCCTTTTTGTGTTTGTGTGTGTACAATTACATGTGTGCAAGTGACATGTCACTCAACCCCTAATAAAATCCATATTTGCCCCTAGCTGTTTCACTGAACTGGCCATTTCTATTGATAATGATTCTAAATAATGCATGGCAAACAGCCCTAGTGCACCGTTCTCATATCCTGTACAGCAGCAGCAGTAAGCATCCTTGGGGATATATAAACTCAATTGTGGAGGGAGTTAAGTCAACACAAATACCCATAGGATCAATATCTCCACAGTACTTCAATGCTAAGGGTGAGTCCCATAAAGCAACTTAAATCTAGTCAGGATCATATCCCACAGTAAGTGTCACCAGAGCTAAAGTCCAGTGTAAGTGTCTCCTAAGGTGACACTAGCTCATGTCCAGAAGTACCAGTCACCCCAGGTATTGTCCAAGAGTAAGAGTCACCCAAGGCAACACTTAAGAGCAAGAGTCATCCAAGCTAATGTCATGGTAGAAGAGTAACCCTAGCCAATGCTCAGAAGTAAGCATCACCCATGCTATTGTCCTGAGTAAGTAACCCTCGTAGAGAAGACTTAGCAGTCTTCAGCTACACAAGTTCCAACCACAGTCAAGGTGTGCAGGATGAAATTAAAATCTTGAAAATATTACCTGCAATTTATATGAGACACATTTTATCACAGAGGTCTAGTGTACCTGAAGTTGTTCAGGTGTGTGTGTCTGTGTAATAAACATTCATGTTATAACATCTATATCTCTGTCAATATCCATAAACTAATATCTACATTACCAATTTGTAAGACTTATTTCTGAACAATTCTTGGTGAATAAGTATATTTCATTATATATATGGCATTCTAACATATGCCCATTCACATTATTGATGCTTCTGTTTATTTGGACATATCAAGTTTACCTTGGTTAATCACTGTCATTCTGTACACCAGGCTGTAATGATCTAGCTAACGTCAGGTGTCAAAACAAATTGGGCCGGTGGTCCCTTAGGTGACCCTTAGGATCACTATGGAACATAAACAAACACAGAAAGCACACAAGGCCAGCAATAATGTCAGCTATGGTCAGCTAAGTGTGGAGTGATAAACACTCAGTCAATAATGGTCTAGCCCGCCTCAGTCATCATGTCATGCTGAGCTCAGTGTGTATAAACTGGTAAGAACTGAAAGCTGGTCTACAAGGCCACGCCCACAATAACCCTGTACACTTTACAGGTAAAGAGGCTTGTAGCTGCAGTATATAACAGCACTTGGCAGTTCTACATTTATAAAACATTTTAAGGATTACAAATGTGACTTTGATATATATATATATATATATATATATATATATATATATTTCAAGGTCTTTACTTAACATGTTATGTCAAACAAATTTCAATATTCTTTAATGTAGCAATTCATTAAGGAACCTTAGGAAATCATATGCATTTTTTGCCATGGTAACTAACCTGTCTTTTACCATCTGGTACAGGTTCTCTTTCATATATTCGAACACAAAGTACAGCATGTCATTTTCTCTGATCACTTCTTTCAGCTTCACAATGTTAATGTGATTCAGCTTCCTCAGTGACTGAAAACAAAATTATGAGCATGAAAATAATGTTCACTTATCATGAATACCATCAATATTAGTGAAAGTAAATTACATGTGCCTTGTAATACAAACACTGTGCACTGTACATATATACAGAAGCAAAAACTTATCATCATTCAATATGCTAAACAAGGGACCCATGGGTCACGGCGCTCATCGGCGATCGTGATTGTACTATAAATGTTTCTCCACTGTGATACTATATCGAGTCGATAAAGCTTATGAATATCATGGACATGTTGGGCTATTATAAAGGAATGTAATGTAATATGTGAGTAAATGATAAATGAAATTACCTGACTGATGGATTAATAGAGTCAAATATAGTGGTTTATTTTTTATTTATTTAGGAGGGGTTGAAAATTGTGATATATTTGAGCAAATATGAATGCAATGACAGCAGTAATAAGAAGTAGTAGAATGATGATAAGGCTATTTGTTGAAGGATCTAAAGGGTATGGTAGTCTGAAAGCTTTCAATTTGACAGATATGATGTTATGATTAACTATGCTGATGAAGTGATTTATAAATTTGTGACTGTATGACACAATATCTCTTTAGTCTTGACAAGGTACATTATTGTGATGCCCACTATGTCTACATATTACACAATATTGACATAATTTCTGGCATGTACATAGGTACCTATGGACGAATAGTTATACAAAATATTAAAGTATGAATATATCTGATTCATCTTGTTCTTGCTTACTGAGGCTGACTTTGGGATGGGGTTCAGAGAAGGGAAAAGTGAGGGCAGCACGAAGGTGGATGTAGAAATATTCTATTGTAATGTTTTTCATTTATATAAGAATATGAAAAGCTAAGAGGAAAGGGGCCCTCCTACTTGGTTATAGTAAAGTTCTAAATATATGATTGCAAACTAATACTCTGACAAGATTGTCATGAAAAAAAACAGTAAAATTTTTAGATACTGTGATGCATATGAAAATTTACAGATGGACAGGCAAGTGGACAGAATGGACTAATACCTTTATTTCACTTTCAAGGGAATAATGCATTTAAGTTTATATATAATCCTATTTTTTTTAAGCATATCCACTTTTTTCATTAGTAAGGTATTATCTGAATCATTTTTTTATTTACAGGTTTTATAAATTTTTAATAAAAAAACCTGAAACTATAAGTTAAAATATTAGAATTGTTGCAAAAGTTGCAATCATCATATATCCAGAGTGTAGCTCATATTGGGTCATATTATGCATACACATATATTTTATTTTTTTAAAATCATAAATGTTTAAACTGAATTTAAAAGAAAATAATGCCACAACATGGCATCTACAAGAATATTTCTTGAATCACTATAAAAAGTTTTGCACATTGGAGTTTTCAGTACATGCTTAATGTTATTCACCAAAATAAAATAAAAGTAAATTTGATAAAATAAAACATCTTTTCAATAAAGTATACACACTGTTGGTTGAATGAGGGACAAACAATATCATTGTGCTAATTACTATCCCAGTTTTAATTTATTACTGGAATTAATAGTCAATTTCACACCTGGTGAAGTTTTTACTCTTCTGAAGTAAGGAATTACTTATCTGAAGAACATCCACACTTTCATAACAATACACCACTTTGTGGACACAATTAAATGTACACTTTAATCATTGTAACCCTAGGTACAATACAAAATCTAAAATGTAGCATAGCCTAGAATAAGAATGAATAATAACATCCATCTAGTTTATGCACCTTCTGGGGGGGGGGGGGTGCAGGGCAGAGGGGAAGCCTGCTGGTAGTGGCCAGGCTGACCCAAGGCAAGCTGCCTGGGGTGGGTTACATAATGCAAGTGAAGGCTGTACTACTAGGTGGGCTAGATGTAAACAACACTTGACATGGTGTATGAAAACATGAATAAAAGCTATTCTTTCCAATCAATTTCTTTGAAATTTCATATTTTAAAAGATTAAATCCTTATGTATATATGCTGTAAAAATTAAATCAACAGTGCCAAAGTTGGACAAAATTTAAGGTATTGATTTTTTATTTATGCTAATAACTTGAAAAATTTGCAAAATTCAGATCTAATTTTGGGTAAACAATTGAATCTTGATTAAATAAAGTTATATTCCTGAAAAAAGGTCTCTAGGTTCAGCAATTCTCATGTTAGGTGAGTAAATATATTTCCTGATTTTTTAAAAAATTGCATTATGTTTTGGCCCATAACTTCAAAATAATATCCAATACTGACCTAATTTTTGGTATGTTCATAGAAAATGTATTAAAGAATGTGAATACTAAATACGATAAAAAACAGATCAGGGGTTTTGATATTAGGCAGCCTTGAAGTGTAACAAAGGCTTTTTTTATGAAAAACAGAGTTTTTTTTCCTTAATATCTCGAAGGAACGAAGTCCTAATGACCCATTTTTCGGTATGGTAGGAGATTTTGGGGACATCTGAAATTATGCCAACAGCCTGGGGAGCATAGAGATGTGCACTGAATGACCTACAGTCATCAAAGTGGACTGCTTGACAATGTAAGGGAATACAACAAGAGCCTCCAAAAAAATTCAATAACTAGCCTAATTTTGCAGCTTTTATTTTCAAATTTCAGATTTTAACAGATTAAATCCTTATGTATACATGCTGTGAAAATTAAATCCACAGTACTTAAAGAAAAAAAAGTGCCGTGGCCAAAGTTGGGCAAAATTTAAGGTACCAATTTTATATTTTTGCCAATATTTAAAAAAATTTAACAGATTTTGATCTAATTTTTGGTATACAATTAAATTTTGATTAATTAAAGTTGTATTACTGGAAAAAAGTCCCTACCTTTAACACTTTTGGTCTTAAGTGACCAAATATCTTCCTGATTTTTTTACAAAGTCCATTATGTTTGGGCCCATAACTTTTTTAAATTATATAATACTGACTTAATATCTGGCATGTACATAGGAACTATATAGAGGAATATTTATGGTAAATATGAAGAAAACCAGATGAGTGGTTTTGATATAAGGCAGTCCTGAAGTTTGAAAATAGATTTCTAATAAAAAATTGAGGTTTTTCCTTAATATCTCGAAGGAACGAAGTCCTATTGACCCAATTTTCGGCATGGTAGGAGATTTTGGGGACATCTAACTGTATGCTGAATTTCAGATTCGTAGGTCCAACTGTGTTGAAACGTGCCAGTCTTACGGCCGGACATCCGGACGGACGGACGACGGACCACGACTATAGCTCAGATGACTTATAGTCAGCTGAGCTAAAAACTGGCCATTTTAGCTTAACATCAGGCATTACCCTCTATGGATTGCCACAGTACATGGAAACATGATGTGAATGATAGGGAGCCCCTTGTAAGCCGTATCCTAACATGACAAAACACTTAGTGTCACAAACAATGTAATTTGCTTCCCGAATCTGATAATATCTAGATATTAACACTGCAGACCTATCATCCCCTGTTCTTCAAATAATCTGCTCCTGTCATAGTGTAGAACAGGCAGCACTGTGGGGCTGACCGTGAAAAATCTCACCGTCTCGGCTTTGAATCCTGTGCTCTATCCCTGAGCCACGGAAACTGGTGAGATTGCAGTTTATTATTAAAGAACCTATCACTGTAATGAATGTACATTTTATTAATGAAAGTCAGCTTAAAATGGTGTAACAGAGAAAACAAGTTCTTTGAGTCTTGTACAGTTTTGTAATTTGATATAATTCATCTTACTGGAATCTGATAGAACATAAAATTCAAATACAAGCTAGCCTTAATATGTGATCAAGCAGGTCAATGTATGTCAAATATACCTGAAGAACAAACCAAATATGACCAGAAAATTATTAAATCCTCCCCCCCCCCCCCACCCCCACTCCAAAAAAATAAGTACCATTTTATACAGTACACATGAAATAACTCATTCAAACAGAAAATGGTATACACATGTGTATCAACATATGTACCGGTAGTTATAAAGTAAATACATTCAGTACACACATGTAGTTAAGTGGGTCCAGCAATTTCAAAGGAACCGGGAAAAAAATAATGCAAATTTAGTCAATCACATGCCTCAAAAGCTAGGCCTGTCTGTTGGTTGTTACAGATATAGTCTAACAAATACATTTATCTGATCATACTACTAACTTTTCATATTTAGTTCCTTTTTATTAGATGCCTGACATCTGTCAAACGAGACAACTTCCTGCATGTATTGATCTGTTACAGCTCAGGTACCACAGACTCAGCTCCTGCTGTCACCAGCATAAACCGCTCTGTGTACTGTTGATTGTGTTTGTTAATGCAACTGGAATCACATTCCCTCATGATCACGGTCTGTTTATCAGAGAACTGTGCATGATTTCCAATCAACAACTCAAGCTTGTACAGACCTTGAGTGCCCCCAGGGAAGCTCTGTGACAACAGCCTGTCACGATTTATATTGGTATGACAACTAAAATATCCAAAGCTAAATAAATGATACCTTGCTGGCAAATCAAATATCATTTACTGTATCCAACTATCAATGCACATATAAAAATTATAAAAAAAAGTTTAAGCATGAAATTTCAGGTGCTCATTTCATTTCTCCTAGCAACCAATGACTCGTTCTGCCCAGTGCATTCCTAACAACAAAAATATGATATGTGTTTACAATGTGTCTGTGATCTGTTTTTAAATTGACTCAGTGTCCAAGTTCTATCTTTGAAAGGAATTATAGTCATTTATTTGTTGGCTGTAAAATTCATAAAGTCATGCCAGTTTCTGTTAATTGAGCATATAATTTTCACAACCAATCCCAAGATTCCATAGGAATACAGGATAAACAGGCACATACAATCATTCAGATTGATCCTTTCAAATATTATGCTAACTTTAAAATTATACAAACTTTCTTTTGCCTTACATGGAAAGCAACTAGTTTGCAGTACATTTTACAACTATTTATTAATCATTTATTCACATTAATATTCATCTGGAGTGTATTCTTTATCCCTCCAGCTGACTGAATAATGACCACTTTACTACAACATTAACCTTTTTTATCAAGACTTTTTTAAAGAAGTTACAGCCTATTGTTCCTGTGCTTACACTGTTACACCATGTACTACTGCTGCCAGCTGGGATTTTTAGGCAGACAGTGCCAGACACACCAGAGGAATGCCTCCCGGTGCCCTCCTTATTATGATTTAACTTATCCCAGGTGCCATTAATTGGCCAGCCAACCCTGGTTTAGACTCACTGGCAAGCTTCCCCTCATCCCTCATCCCCCCCCCCCCCCCCCCAGCCATGCAAAAAAAAATATCCATAAAGAGCATGGATGAAGGCCTTGAATGGCCCCAGACATACCAATGTCAGATTTAAACCCTTATCTTCCAGTCTAAATGCTCAGTAATAATCCAGCTATCCACTTAACTACAGATACTGGTAAACGCGATCACTCGATAACCACTTGACAACACTGTTAACCTCTTGCCCCCTGGCGGTGGTAAATGGACAAAACAGAACATGTACTGTACTGTACAGTGAAGAAAAATAATATGTATGGATTCACAAACTAGACAACCAGAGGTCGAGCGCTTGCCGGAAGTTGAAATGACAGACAGACGGACAGACAGAACATATTGTGGGTTTTCTATTATTGAATGACCCTCAGCGTTTGCTGAGAAGTTTTGGCCTGTAAAATGACATATCAGACAAAGCAACGAGGAAGCAGACAAAGCTGACAACAAAAGACGAACAGACAGACATACTGACACATCTGTGATAACAGATTACAGACAAAAGCGCCGAAGGTGAAGAAGAGCAAAATTAGCGATAGTTTATGTAGGTAAGGTTTATAATTTTGGAGAGATAGCCAAAACATGATATGTTGGGGAGGTGAAAGTGCAGCGCCCCCTAGTGGCTATATCCGGGAAATGAAAAATCTGTTTTGAGATATTAGTGTAAGACTTAAGATACAGAACAAGAATACACAGAAAAAGTCGGGTCACCCCGTATGGGAATCGAACCCATGACCCTCCGATTGCCGGTCGTCTGCTCTACCACTGAGCTAACAGGGATCCCCAACTTCCTCTGTGTATCAGCACACTTTCATTGGAACCAGCGAAGTGACGTCACTACTGTGACTGGTATTATACATACTACATGTGTCGACACGGCGACTTTGCATGTAGCAGTGATAAACTGATGGCCTTTTTATGGTGTGCTTCAAATATTATATAGAAAGATGTTGAATGGCCATGCTGGTCCATCTCATGGAGATACAGAACAAGAATACACAGAAAAAGTCGGGTCACCCCGTATGGGAATCGAACCCATGACCCTCCGATTGCCGGTCGTCTGCTCTACCACTGAGCTAACAGGGATCCCCAACTTCCTCTGTGTATCAGCACACTTTCATTGGAACCAGCGAAGTGACGTCACTACTGTGACTGGTATTATACATATCAGTTTATCACTGCTACATGCAAAGTCGCCGTGTCGACACATGTAGTATGTATAATACCAGTCACAGTAGTGACGTCACTTCGCTGGTTCCAATGAAAGTGTGCTGATACACAGAGGAAGTTGGGGATCCCTGTTAGCTCAGTGGTAGAGCAGACGACCGGCAATCGGAGGGTCATGGGTTCGATTCCCATACTGGGTGACCCGACTTTTTCTGTGTATTCTTGTTCTGTATCTCCATGAGATGGACCAGCATGGCCATTCAACATCTTTCTATATAATATTTGAAGCACACCATAAAAAGGCCATCAGTTTATCACTGCTACATGCAAAGTCGCCGTGTCGACACATGTAGTATGTATAATACCAGTCACAGTAGTGACGTCACTTCGCTGGTTCCAATGAAAGTGTGCTGATACACAGAGGAAGTTGGGGATCCCTGTTAGCTCAGTGGTAGAGCAGACGACCGGCAATCGGAGGGTCATGGGTTCGATTCCCATACGGGGTGACCCGACTTTTTCTGTGTATTCTTGTTCTGTATCTCCATGAGATGGACCAGCATGGCCATTCAACATCTTTCTAAGACTTAAGATGTAATAGTTTCAAAAGGATTCTTTCAAAACTGTGGTCTGTAGAATGCTATATGTGAGACGCAAGAGCAAGCAGGCGAATTTGAGGACAACTCACAAACAGACGGACACACTGACAAAGTGACACAGGATTGAGACCAGATGACATTATCAGTTTATGGAGAAGACTCAGAGAAAAAAAATAAGCTATAGTTTATGTATATGAGGCTTTGGGTTTTAGACATATGGCCAATGTAATGATATGTGTGTGAGGGTCGTTTGCAGCGCCCCCTAGCAGCCATAGTCAAAACATGAAAAAACAATTTCGAGATACTAGTGTAGGACTTATGATATGTTAGTTTCAAAAAGATTCCTGCAATAATGTGGCCTTTGGCGCAAGATGAATGAAATCTCGAAATATCTCTATTCACGAGATATTTTACGAGATACTGCAAGACTTGTAATAAAATCTTATAGTACTAGTTAAATGCTACCTGATGCAAGAAACTAGATCACTCTAGCTTTAAAACTGACAAAGTTAGAAAAATAAGACCCCTTATTTTCGAATATCCTGATTTTTACCCCAAAATTTGTAACCATGGTTACGGCAAATTTGAGTCAGCTACCCACAAGATGACAGGCCTTGGAATGACGATTAAAATGAGCTATTGTTGAAGTAGATACGACTGAAAGTCACACAGATATGGAAAAAAAAAGTTTTGGGAAGTTTTGACGACCTTGACCTTGACCTTTCACCTATATTAACCAAAAACAATAGGGCACCTAGAAATTATGTTTTTCATCATCCCTGTAAGTTTCAAGGTGATTGTGGCAAAATTGTGGCCAGGAGAGTGATGACAAACAAACAAACTAGACGACCAGAGGTCGAGCGCTTGCCGGAAGTTGAAATGACAGACAGACGGACAGACAGAACATATTGTGGGTTTTCTATTATTTGAATGACCCTCAGCGTTTGCTGAGAAGTTGTGGCCTGTAAAATGACATATCAGACAAAGCAACGAGGAAGCAGACAAAGCTGACAACAAAAGACGAACAGACAGACATACTGACACATCTGTGATAACAGATTACAGACAAAAGCACCGAAGGTGAAGAAGAGCAAAATTAGCGATAGTTTATGTAGGTAAGGTTTATAATTTTGGAGAGATAGCCAAAACATGTTATGTTGGGGAGGTGAAAGTGCAGCGCCCCCTAGTGGCTATATCCGGAAAATGAAAAATCTGTTTTGAGATATTAGTGTAACACATAAGATGTACCAGTTTTAAAAGGATTCCTGAAAAAAACCGTGGCCTGTAGAATGCTATATATGAGACGCAAGAACCAGCAAGTAGGCGGATTTTAGGACAACTGACAAAGAGACACACTGACAAAGTGACACAAGATTGAGACCAGATGACATTACTAGGTCATGGAGAAGACTCAGGGAAAGAAAATAAGCCATAGTTTCCGTAATTGTGCCTTTGGGATTTAGAGATATGGCCAATGTAATGATATGTGTGTGAGGGTCGTTTTCAGCGCCCCCTAGCAGCCATATTCAAAAAATAAAAAAACAATTTCGAGATACTAGTGTAGGACTTATGATATGTCAGTTTCAAAAAGATTGCTGCAATAATGTGGCCTTTGGCGCAAGATGAATGAAATCTCGAAATATCTCTATTCACGAGATATTTTACGAGATACTGCAAGACTTTAATAAAATCTTGTAGTACTAGTTAAATGCTACCTGATGCAAAAAAACTAGATCACTCTAGCTTTAAAACTGACAAAGTTAGAAAAATAAGACCCCTTATTTTCGAATATCCTGACTTTTCCCCCAAAAAATTTGTAACCATGGTTACGGCAAATTTGAGTCAGCTACACACCAGATGACAGGCCTTGGAACGAGGATTAAAATGAGCTATTGTTGAAGTAGATACGACTGAAAGTCACACAGATATGGAGAAAAAAACGTTTTAAGAAGTTTTGACGACCTTGACCTTGACCTTTCACCTATATTAACCAAAAACTATAGGGCACCTAGAAATTATCTTTTTCATCATCCCTGTAAGTTTCAAGGTTATTGTGGCAAAATTGTGGCCAGGAGAGAGGTGACAAACAAACAAGAACCAGCAAGAAGGCAAATTTGAGGACACCTGACAAACAGACGGACACACTGACAAAGTGACTCAAGATTGAGTCCAGATGACTACTCCAGATTATGGAGACGACTCAAAGGAAGAAAAAAGCTACAGTCTATGTAACTGAGGTTTATAGTTTTGGAGATATTGCCAAAGCATGATATGTTGGGAGAAATTCGAGTTCAGCGCCCCCTAGCAGCCATATCCGGAAAATGAAAAACTGGTTTCGAGATATTAGTGTAAGACTTAAGATGTAATAGTTTCAAAAGGATTCTTTCAAAACTGTCGCCTGTAGAATGCTACATGTGAGATGCAAGAGCAAGCAGGCGAATTTGAGGACAACTGACAAACAGACGGACACAATGACAAAGTGACACAAGATTGAGACCAGATGACATTATCAGTTTATGGAGAAGACTTAGAGGGAAAAAATAAGCTATAGTTTATGTAATTGAGGCTTTGGGTTTTAGAGATATGGCCAATGTAATGATATCTGTGTGAGGGTCGTGTGCAGCGCCCCCTATGAGCCATATTCAAAAAATGAAAAAACGATTTCGAGGTACTAGTGTAGGACTTATGATATGTCAGTTTTAAAAAGATTCCTGCAATAATGTGGCCTTTGGCGCAAGATGAATGAAATCTCGAAATATCTCTATTCACGAGATATTTTACGAGATACTGCAAGACTTTAATAAAATCTTGTAGTACTAGTTAAATGCTACCTGATGCAAAAAAACTAGATCACTCTAGCTTTAAAACTGACAAAGTTAGAAAAATAAGACCCCTTATTTTCGAATATCCTGACTTTTCCCCCAAAAAATTTGTAACCATGGCTACGGCAAATTTGAGTCAGCTACACACCAGATGACAGGCCTTGGAACGAGGATTAAAATGAGCTATTGTTGAAGTAGATACGACTGAAAGTCACACAGATATGGAGAAAAAAACGTTTTAAGAAGTTTTGACGACCTTGACCTTGACCTTTCACCTATATTAACCAAAAACTATAGGGCACCTAGAAATTATCTTTTTCATCATCCCTGTAAGTTTCAAGGTTATTGTGGCAAAATTGTGGCCAGGAGAGAGGTGACAAACAAACAAGAACCAGCAAGAAGGCAAATTTGAGGACACCTGACAAACAGACGGACACACTGACAAAGTGACTCAAGATTGAGTCCAGATGACTACTCCAGATTATGGAGACGACTCAAAGGAAGAAAAAAGCTACAGTCTATGTAACTGAGGTTTATAGTTTTGGAGATATTGCCAAAGCATGATATGTTGGGAGAGGTTCGAGTTCAGCGCCCCCTAGCAGCCATATCCGGAAAATGAAAAACTGGTTTCGAGATATTAGTGTAAGACTTAAGATGTAATAGTTTCAAAAGGATTCTTTCAAAACTGTCGCCTGTAGAATGCTACATGTGAGATGCAAGAGCAAGCAGGCGAATTTGAGGACAACTGACAAACAGACGGACACAATGACAAAGTGACACAAGATTGAGACCAGATGACATTATCAGTTTATGGAGAAGACTTAGAGGGAAAAAATAAGCTATAGTTTATGTAATTGAGGCTTTGGGTTTTAGAGATATGGCCAATGTAATGATATCTGTGTGAGGGTCGTGTGCAGCGCCCCCTATGAGCCATATTCAAAAAATGAAAAAACGATTTCGAGGTACTAGTGTAGGACTTATGATATGTCAGTTTTAAAAAGATTCCTGCAATAATGTGGCCTTTGGCGCAAGATGAATGAAATCTCGAAATATCTCTATTCACGAGATATTTTACAAGATACTGCAAGACTTGTAATAAAATCTTGTAGTACTAGTTGAATGCTACCTGATGCAAAAAACTAGATCACTCTAGCTTTAAAACTGACAAAGTTAGAAAAATAAGATCCCTTATTTTCGAATATCATGACTTTTCCCAGAAAATTTGTAACCATGGTTACGGCAAATTTGAGTCAGCTACACACTAGATGACAGGCCTTGGAATGAGGATTAAAATGAGCTATTGTTGAAGTAGCTACGACTAATAGTCACAAAGATATGAAGAAAAAAACGTTTTGAGAAGTTTTGACGACCTTGACCTTGACCTTTGACCTATTTTAACCAAAAACAATAGGGCACCTAGAAATTATGTTTTCCAACATCCCTGTAAGTTTCAAGGTTATTGTGGCAAAATTGTGGCCAGGAGAGTGGTGACAAACAAACAAACAAGATGACCAGAGGTCACGCGCTTGCCGGAAATGGAAATGACAAAGACAGATAGACAGAGAGTGCATGTAGAAACAGTCATATGAATGAGCAAAATTATGGGGGCAGCAGAAACGGATAATATGTTTATTTATGCATGCTGACCTTTAACAGCTGCATATCTTTCTAGTGTAAAAGGGACCAAGTTCAAAATTTTTTCATGAAATTCCGTTAATCTCGTTTGACAAGAAGCAGTGAGACGTTTTCAGGTTTGTCATGTCAAGCTGGCCAAATGATATGAAATGCCGAAAACTAGACCTGTCTAGCTGTAAAACTCGCCGAGTAATAAGCATTTCCGTGAAATCTCGTGTTTTTCTCGTTTGACGAGATAGGGTGCGAGCTTTGGCGAGATTTCCAGTTTTGTCATGTCAGGTTTGTCAAATATAACAAAATGCCGGAAACTAGACCTGTCTAGCTGCAAAAGTCGCCGTGTTATCAGCATTTACATGAAATCATGTTTTTTTCTCGCTTGACGAGATATAGTACGAGATTTGGCATGACGAGCAGTTTTATTATGTCAAGACGGCCAAACGTTACGAAATGCCGAAAACCAGACGTGTCTTTCTGTAAAACTCGCCGAGTTATAACCAATGCCGTGGAATCACATGTTTTCTCGTTTGACGAGATACGGTGCGACATTCGGCCTGACTTTCAGTTCTGTCATGTCCAGCGGGTCATGTGAAACAAAATGCCGAAAACTAGACCTGTCTAGCTGTAAAACTCGCCGAGTTATAAGCATTTCCGTGAAATCTCGTGTTTTCTCGTTTGACGAGATAGGGTGCGAGATTTGGCCTGACTTGCACATCAATCGTGTCAAGCTGGTCATTTGCAAGGAAATGCCGGAAACCAGACCTGTCTAGCTGTAAAACTGGCCGAGTAATATGCATTTCCGTGAAATTTCGTGTTTTCTCGTTTGACGAGATACGGTGCGAGATTTTGCCAGACTTGCATATCTGTCATGTCAAGCTGGTCTAGTGGAACTAAATGCCGAAAACCAGACGTGTCTAGCTGTTAAACTGGCCCAGTTATAAGCATATCCGTGAAATCCCGTGTTTTCTCGTTTGACGAGATACGGTGCGAGATTTGGCCTGTCTTGCAGCTCTGTCGTGTCAAGCTTGTTTGGTTGAACGAAATGCCGAAAACCAGACCTGTCTAGCTGTAAAAGTCGCCGAGTTATAAGCATTTCCGCGAAGTCTCGTTTTTTCTCGTTTGACGAGATATGGCGCGAGATTTGGCGTGACTTTTAGTTCTGTCGTGTCAAGCTGGTCATGTGGAACAAGATGCCGAAAACTAGATCTGCCTAGCTTAAAAACTGACAAAGTTACAAAAAATGGTCGTGTTATTTCCAATTTCCATGATTTTTGCCCAAAAAATGAACCATGGTAACGGCACTTGCATATCTGTCGTGTCAAGCTGGTCTAGTGGAACTAAATGCCGAAAACCAGACGTGTCTAGCTGTAAAACTGGCCCAGTTATAAGCATTTCCGTGAAATCCCGTGTTTTCTCGTTTGACGAGATACGGTGCGAGATTTGGCCTGTCTTGCAGCTTTGTCGTGTCAAGCTTGTTTGGTGGAACGAAATGCCGAAAACCAGACCTGTCTAGCTGTAAAAGTCGCCAAGTTATAAGCATTTCCGGGAAGTCTCGTTTTTTCTCGTTTGACGAGATATGGCGCGAGATTTGGCGTGACTATCAGTTCTGTCATGTCAAGCTGGTCATGTGGAACAAAATGCCGAAAACTAGATCTGCCTAGCTTAAAAACTGACAAAGTTACAAAAAATGGTCGTGTTATTTCCAATTTTCGTGATTTTTGCCGAAAAAATGTAACCATGGTAACGGCAAATTTAAGTAAGCTACATGTCAAAAGAAAGGCCAGGTGATGACGAAAAAAATGAGCTATTGCAGAAGTGAATAAGCCTATTTATGGCGAAGTTATAGTGCAAAAACCGTTAACCATACCTGTCGTGACCTTGACCCTTGACCTTGGAGCAATGTTGACCAAAAACAATAGGGCACCTAGAAATCGGTTTGTCAATCAAGCCTGTAAGTTTCAAGTTGATTGATGCAAAAGTGTGACCTGGAGAGTCGTGACAAACAAACAAACAAACAAACAAACAAACAAACAAACAAAGAGACAAACAGACATACGCAACTGACGAACATGCTTGCCGAAATCGAAGATTTCCGGCAAGCAACAAACAAACAGACAGACAGACAAACAGACATACTCAACTGACCAATATGCTTGCCGAAATCTTTGATTCCGGCAAGCAACAAGAACCAGCAAGTAGGCGAATTTGAGGACAACTGACAAACAGACGGACACACTGACAAAGTGACTCAAGACTGAGTCCAGATGACTACTCCAGATTATGGAGACGACTCAAAGGAAGAAAAAAGCTACAGTCTATGTAACTGAGGTTTATAGTTTTGGAGATATTGCCAAAGCATGATATGTTGGGAGAGGTTCGAGTTCAGCGCCCCCTAGCGGCCATATCCGGAAAATGAAAAATTGGTTTCGAGATATAAGTGTAAGACTTAAGATGTAATAGTTTCAAAAGGATTCTTTCAAAACTGTAGCCTGTAGAATGCTATATGTGAGACGCAAGAGCAAGCAGGCGAATTTCAGGACAACTGACAAACAGACGGACACAATGACAAAGTGACACAACATTGAGACCAGATGACATCATCAGTTTATGTAGAAGACTCAGAGGGAAAAAATAAGCTATAGTTTATGTAATTGAGGCTTTGGGTTTTAGAGATATGGCCAATGTAATGATATGTGTGTGAGGTTCGTGTGCAGCGCCCCCTAGCAGCCATATTCAAAAAATGAAAAAACCATTTCGAGATACTAGTGTAGGACTTATGATATGTCAGTTTCAAAAAGATTCCTGCAATGATGTGGCCTTCGGCGCAAGATGAATGAAATCTCGAAATATCTCTATTCACGAGATATTTTTCGAGATACTGCAAGACTTTTTATAAAATCTTGTAGTACTAGTTGAATGCTACCTGATGCAAAAAACTAGATCACTCTAGCTTTAAAACTGACAAAGTTAGAAAAATAAGACCCCTTATTTTCGAATATCATGACTTTTCCCAAAAAATTTGTAACCATGGTTACGGCAAATTTGAGTCAGCTACACACCAGATGACAGGCCTTGGAATGACGATTAAAATGAGCTATTGTTGAAGTAGATACGACTAATAGTCACAAAGATATGAAGAAAAAAACGTTTTGAGAAGTTTTGACGACCTTGACCTTGACCTTTGACCTATTTTAACCAAAAACAATAGGGCACCTAGAAATTATGTTTTCGAACATCCCTGTAAGTTTCAAGGTTATTGTGGCAAAATTGTGGCCAGGAGAGTGGTGACAAACAAACAAACAAACAAACTAGACGACCATAGGTCGAGAGCTTGCCGGACCGAAATGACATACAGATTGGACAAACATGACAAACTGTCGGTTTTCTATCAATTATATGAATTTTAAAGCGATTGCTGGAAAGCTTGGCCTGTTGAACGACATATATTACACAAAAGAACATGAAAGCAGACATAGCTCAAAACAGACAGATATACTGACACACCTGAGATAACAGAATACCAGAAAAAAGTGGGGAACGTAAAGAGAAGCAAAATGAGCTATAGTTTTAGTAGGTAGAGTTTATAATGTCGGAGATATGGCCCAAAAATGATATGGTGTGGAGGCTCTACTGCAGCATCTCCTAGCGGCCATATCCCAAATATTAAAAATTCCTTTTGAGATATTAATATAACAAAAAAGATGTTTCAATTCCAAAAGGATTCCTGGAAAACTGTGGCCTGAAGATTGCTGAGTGTAAGACACAAGATCTAGCAAGCAGGCGAAATTGAGGATCACTGACAAACAGAGAGACATACTGAAAATGTAACACAAGAATAAGACCAGATGACTAACTCAGATTATGGAGTAGATACAAAGGAAGACAATCAATAAGTGTTTGTAATTGAGGTTTATGGTTCTGTAGATATGGGCAAAAATATATATATAGGGGAGGGGCGAGTGCAGCGCCACCTATTGACAATATCCGGAAAATGAATAATCTGTTTCGAGATATTACTGTAAGATATAAGATGTATTAGTTTAACAAGTGAGCCATTGGTCATGACGCTCAGCTGCCAAGCTTGACCTGCCACATCATGGACTGAGATTCACAACTTCCAGTCACATTTTGAAGAACCAATTTGCCAATATGTTGAAATTTTCTACGACAACAGAAATATAAATCACCTATGTCTGGTTATAACACAGTGACTGGATGGTCTGAGGAAAAATGTACGATTGTTAAGCTATCAGTAACTATTCCCATAGCTTGCTTGATACCTGTCAGTCTCAAAAGGAACACCACAAAGGGCAAATATAAGATCAAAATATATAGCAAAAATCAAGGAAATCCATGCAAGAATAATTGAGAAACGGGTGCTTATAAATATGAAGTTTGAATCAAATTGAGTGATGCATAGATGTGGCATATGTGAAAGACTGAAGGTTTGGGTTGAACAGTTTCACTTGCAAAATGTTCACAACCATTTAGTGTTGTGTCCTTGACCTTTGACCTTTTGAACTCGACATGGATAGGCTTCTTCCCCTATTGGTAGGTAAGCCATATACGACAAATGGAAGGTATAGATTGAAAAGTTTCCTGAAAATGACTCCACACAAAAAATGGGTGCAGTGAACTTCACCTTTGACCTCAAAATTAACAGGTCTTTTCCCCTGTTGGCAGAGAAGCGATATCAGTGCTGGAACGTTTGGAATGAAATGTCTAGCTTGAAATGTTTTCACAACCTTTTAAAAAAATTGAATCCTGTGACCCTGATCTTTGACCTTGTGACTTAAAAATCTATAGGATTTTTCTCCCTCTTAGAAGGTGAAATATATGTAAAAGATCAAAGAATTGGGATGAAAGATTTGGCTTAAAATGCATCCACAGGCATTAAAAAAGTGGCTCCTGTGACCTTGACCTTTGACTTGTTGACTTCAAAATAATTATGGTTCTTCCCCTGTTGGTAGATGAGGTGTATGTGAAAGATGGAAGGTTTTGGATGAAAATTTTAGCTAAAAGAATTATTTCTGCGGGGTGCATACACACCCTGTAACTTCGAGAATATAGGTCAGTGACCTAATTTCAGGTTTGCAAGGAGATCATTTTAGAACCTCTAAGACTACATAGGGTCCATGACCCTAGCT
The DNA here is from genome assembly GCA_026874595.1 of Sipunculus nudus. Lineage (NCBI taxonomy): Eukaryota > Metazoa > Annelida > Sipuncula > Golfingiida > Sipunculidae > Sipunculus > Sipunculus nudus. The sequence goes on from CM049309.1 coordinate 31,258,549, forward strand.
CGTACAGTTACGATTTGTGCCCTGCTAACAGACGGACGGCCGGTCAGCAGGATGGACAGATGGAAGGACGACGGACAAAGAGTCATCACTATAGCCCATCATGACTGAAAGTCAGCTGAGCTAAAAATGATCCTTTACGGTGGCCTGTAGAATGCTATCAGTGAGACTCAAGAACCAACAAGCCGGCGAATTTGAGGACAACTGACAAACAAACAGACAAACTTACAAAGGGTCACAAGATGGAGACAAGATGACTTAACCAGGTTATGGAGAAGACTCAGAGGAAGAAAATAAGCTATACTTTATGTAATTGAGGCTTATAATTTTGGAGATATGGCCAAATAATGATATACTGGGGATGTTCGACTGCAGCGCCCTCTAGTGGACATATCCTGAAGACGACAAATGCGTTTTGTGATATTAGTGTATGACATAAGATGTAATAGTTTCAAAAGGATTCGTCCACATATCTGACTTGTTGATTGCTATATCTAAAGTGCAAAAACTAGCAAGCAGGCGAATTTGAGTATAAATAACAAACAGACAGACATACTGACAAAGTGACACAAGATGGAGACCAGATGACTTGACCATGTTTTGAAGAAGACCAAGAGAAAGAAAATAAGCTATAGTTTGTGTAATATAGGTTTACTCTTACGGAAATATGTTCAAAAACTGATTTTTTTGGAAGGGTCAAGTGCAGCGCCCCCTAGCAGCCATATCGGGAAAATGAAAAATAAGTTTTGAGATATTAGTATAATACATAAGATGAAGGAACAAACATACACGGGTGACCAACATGCTTTCGAAAATCGAAGATTTCCGGCAAGTAATAAAGTATGGACTGTGCCTCCAACATGTATGATCATAGATGGGGCCCGGAGAGGCCGTCACGGACCGCTGCACACGCCGGCCGCCCACCGTAAGGACCCTGCCGCCACTTGCGGCGACGGCGAGTGTCTTCGTGGTATGGCGAAAAACGGCGCGAGATTTGACGAGACTAACAATGTGACCCCTGAATGTGACTGCGAGTGTCAGCCGCTATCCAGCGCTGCAAACCATGTGTCTGTAGCGTGAAAAATGACAGAATTATAGGCATTTCTTTGAATGGTCACGTGTTCTCGTTTCACGAGAAACGGTGCGAGATATGACGAGACTTGCGATTGAACGGCTTAGAACTAGAGGGATGCTGTCTAACGCCAAAAACCAGACCTTTCTATCGCAAATATCAACAGAGATAGAATCTGGAAAACTCCGAATTTTCAGATTGTCAAGTTTTACCCCAAAATTTGGTAACCATGGTAACGGCAGCACAAAGCAACATGTGCGAAGAGATAAGCCAATGTTCCTAGTTTCAGATACGACCAAAAAAAATGGTGTCACGTTTAATATTTTTTGAGATATTGCAGAAAAATGACATGTTACAGTGTTTCATGTACCACGCCCCCTGGTGGCTATTTCCAAAAAATGAAAAACTGATTTCGAGATATTTATAAATAACACAAAATATATCAATTTCAAAGCCATTGTTAAAAAAATGCAACCTGTAGGTCATATTTAATGAAATCTCGAAGACTCTCGTTTGACGAGAAATGGTGCGAGATTTGGTGAGACTTTCAGTTTTATCATGTCAAGCTGCCCATAAGGTACATAATGACCAAAACCAGACGTCTGTAGCTTAAAAATTGACAAAGTTACAAAAAATGGTCGTGTTATTTCCAATTTCCATGAATTTTGCCCAAAAAATGTAACCATGGTAACGGCAAATTTAAGTAAGCTACATGTCAAAAGAAAGGCCAGGTGATGACGAAAAAAATGAGCTATTGCAGAAGTGGATAAGCCTATTTATGGCGAAGTTATAGTGCAAAAACCGTTAACCATACCTGTCGTGACCTTGACCCTTGACCCTGGAGCAATGTTGACCAAAAACAATAGGGCACCTAGAAATTACGTTTTCGAACATCCCTGTAAGTTTCAAGGTTATTGTGGCAAAATTGTGGCCAGGAGAGTGGTGACAAACAAACAAACAGACAGACAGACAGACAGACAGACAAACAGACATACGCAACTGACCAATATGCTTGCGGAAATCGAAGATTTCCGGCAAGCAATAAAGTATGGACTGTGCCTCCAACATGTATGATCATAGATGGGGCCCGGAGAGGCCGTCACGGACCGCTGCACACGCCGGCCGCCCACCGTAAGGACCCTGCCGCCACTTGCGGCTACGGCGAGTGTCTTTGGGTATGGCGAAAAACGGCGCGAGATTTGACGAGACTAACAATGTGACCCCTGAATGTGACTGCGAGTGTCAGCCGCTATCCAGCGCTGCAAACCATGTGTCTGTAGCGTGAAAAATGACAGAATTATAGGCATTTCTTTGAATGGTCACGTGTTCTCGTTTCACGAGAAACGGTGCGAGATATGACGAGACTTGCGATTGAACGGCTTAGAACTAGAGGGATGCTGTCTAACGCCAAAAACCAGACCTTTCTATCGCAAATATCAACAGAGATAGAATCTGGAAAACTCCGAATTTTCAGATTGTCAAGTTTTACCCCAAAATTTGGTAACCATGGTAACGGCAGCACAAAGCAACATGTGCGAAGAGATAAGCCAATGTTCCTAGTTTCAGATAGGACCAAAAAAAATGGTGTCACGTTTAATATTTTTTGAGATATTGCAGAAAAATGACATGTTACAGTGTTTCATGTACCACGCCCCCTGGTGGCTATTTCCAAAAAATGAAAAACTGATTTCGAGATATTTATAAATAACACAAAATATATCAATTTCAAAGCCATTGTTAAAAAAATGCAACCTGTAGGTCATATTTAATGAAATCTCGAAGACTCTCGTTTGACGAGAAATGGTGCGAGATTTGGTGAGACTTTCAGTTTTATCATGTCAAGCTGCCCATAAGGTACATAATGACCAAAACCAGACGTCTGTAGCTTAAAAATTGACAAAGTTACAAAAATTGGTCGTGTTATTTCCAATTTCCATGAATTTTGCCCAAAAAATGTAACCATGGTAACGGCAAATTTAAGTAAGCTACATGTCAAAAGAAAGGCCAGGTGATGACGAAAAAAATGAGCTATTGCAGAAGTGGATAAGCCTATTTATGGCGAAGTTATAGTGCAAAAACCGTTAACCATACCTGTCGTGACCTTGACCCTTGACCCTGGAGCAATGTTGACCAAAAACAATAGGGCACCTAGAAATTACGTTTTCGAACATCCCTGTAAGTTTCAAGGTTATTGTGGCAAAATTGTGGCCAGGAGAGTGGTGACAAACAAACAAACAGACAGACAGACAGACAGACAGACAGACAGACAAACAGACATACGCAACTGACCAATATGCTTGCGGAAATCGAAGATTTCCAGCAAGCAACAAACAAACAAGAACCAGCAAGTAGGCGAATTTGAGGACAACTGACAAACAGACGGACACACTGACAAAGTGACTCAAGACTGAGTCCAGATGACTACTCCAGATTATGGAGACGACTCAAAGGAAGAAAAAAGCTACAGTCTATGTAACTGAGGTTTATAGTTTTGGAGATATTGCCAAAGCATGATATGTTGGGAGAGGTTCGAGTTCAGCGCCCCCTAGCGGCCATATCCGGAAAATGAAAAATTGCTTTCGAGATATTAGTGTAAGACTTAAGATGTAATAGTTTCAAAAGGATTCTTTCAAAACTGTAGCCTGTAGAATGCTATATGTGAGACGCAAGAGCAAGCAGTCGAATTTCAGGACAACTGACAAACAGACGGACACAATGACAAAGTGACACAACATTGAGACCAGATGACATCATCAGTTTATGAAGAAGACTCAGAGGGAAAAAATAAGCTATAGTTTATGTAATTGAGGCTTTGGGTTTTAGAGATATGGCCAATGTAATGATATGTGTGTGAGGTTCATGTGCAGCGCCCCCTAGCAGCCATATTCAAAAAATGAAAAAACCATTTCGAGATACTAGTGTAGGACTTATGATATGTCAGTTTCAAAAAGATTCCTGCAATAATGTGGCCTTCGGCGCAAGATGAATGAAATCTCGAAATATCTCTATTCACGAGATATTTTTCGAGATACTGCAAGACTTTTTATAAAATCTTGTAGTACTAGTTGAATGCTACCTGATGCAAAAAACTAGATCACTCTAGCTTTAAAACTGACAAAGTTACAAAAATTAGACCTCTTATTTTCGAATATCATGACTTTTCCCCAAAAATTTGTTACCATGGTTACTTCAAATTTGAGTCAGCTACACATCAGATGACAGGCCAGGTGATGACGAAAAAAATGAGCTATTGCAGAAGTGGATAAGCCTATTTATGGCGAAGTTATAGTGCAAAAACAGTTAACCATACCTGTCGTGACCTTGACCTTTGACCTTTGACCTATTTTAACCAAAAACAATAGGGCACCTAGACATTATGTTTTTTATCATCCCTGTAAGTTTCAAGGTGATTGTGGCAAAATTGAGGCCAGGAGAGTGGTGACAAACAAACAAACAGACAAACAGACAAACAGACATACGCAACTGAGTAATATGCTTGCCGAAATCTTTGATTCCGGCAAGCAACAAGATGACCAGAGGTCACGCGCTTGCCGGAAATGGAAATGATACAGACAGATAGACAGAGAGTGCATGTAGAAACAGTCATATGAATGAGCAACATTGTGGGGGCAGCAGAAACGGATAATATGTTTATTTATGCATGCTGACCTTTAACAGCTGCATATCTTTCTAGTGTAAAAGGGACCAAGTTCAAAATTTTTTCATGAAATCCCGTTAATCTCGTTTGACAAGAAGCAGTGAGACGTTTTCAGGTTTGTCATGTCAAGCTGGCCAAATGATATGAAATGCCGAAAACTAGACCTGTCTAGCTATAAAAGCCGCTGAGTTATAAGCATTTGCATGAAATCTCGTGTTTTCTCGTTTGACGGGAAATGGTTCGAGCTTGTGCCTGACTTGGAGTTCTGTCATGTCAAGCGGGTCATGTGGAACTAAATGCCGAAAACTAGACCTGTCTAGCTGCAGTTCCGTGAAATCTCGTGTTTTCTCGTTTGACGGGATACGGTGCGAGATTTTGCCTGACATGCATGTCTGTTGTGTCAAGCTGGTCTAGTGGAACAAAATGCCGAAAACCAGACGTGTCTATCTGTAAAACTGGCCCAGTTATAAGCATTTCCGTGAAATCCCGTGTTTTCTCGTTTGACGAGATACGGTGCGAGATTTGGCCTGTCTTGCATCTCTGTCGTGTCAAGCTTGATTGGTGGAACGAAATGCCGAAAACCAGACCTGTCCAGCTGTAAAAGTCGCCGAGTTATGAGCATTTCCGCGAAGTCTCGTTTTTTCTCGTTTGACGAGATATGGCGCGAGATTTGGCGTGACTTTCAGTTCTGTCGTGTCAAGCTGGTCATCTGGAACAAAATGCCGAAAACTAGATCTGCCTAGCTTAAAAACTGACAAAGTTACAAAAAATGGTCGTGTTATTTCCAATTTCCATGATTTTTGCCCAAAAAATGTAACCATGGTAACGGCAAATTTAAGTAAGCTACATGTCAAAGGAAAGGCCAGGTGATGACGAAAAAAATGAGCTATTGCAGAAGTGGATACGCCTATTTATGGCGAAGTTATAGTGCAAAAACCGTTAACCATACCTGTCGTGACCTTGACCCTTGACCTTGGAGCAATGTTGACCAAAAACAATAGGGCACCTAGAAATCGGTTTGTCAATCAAGCCTGTAAGTTTCAAGTTGATTGATGCAAAAGTGTGACCTGGAGAGTCGTGACAAACAAACAAACAAACAAACAAACAGACAAAGAGACAAACAGACATACGCAACTGACGAACATGCTTGCCGAAATCGAAGATTTCCGGCAAGCAACTAGACGACTAGAGGTCGAACGCTTGCCGGAAATGGCCGGTAATAAGACGGCGAAACAGACGGACAGTTACTAGGCAGACAGACAGGGAACATATAATACTATCTATAGTTTTGGAGATATGGCACAATAATGATTGCTGCAGCGCCATCTGGCGGCTATTTCTAAAAGGACAAAAAAAAGTTTCGAGATATTTTATTTTTTTATTATATATATTTGATGTATAATTAAAATTTATCCCCCGCAGAATACAACAGAGTCCCCACGAGGTAAAATGCATTAAATCTAGTTACGGAAATAGCCGGAAATAAGACAGCGAAACAGACGGACAGTTACTAGGCAGACAGACAGGGAGCGTTTGGATCTGATCAAATGAACAACCGCTATCATTGTTAAAATGGAAGCACATTTTTATGTGATTTCGCTGATTTTCAATAGCCACAAATGAGTAGACAGACAGACGGAAAATAACTCCATGTGTAGGCAATGTACTACTGTCATGGAGAATGGAAAGCATGAATAAAATAAGCGTCAGTCAATTAGAATAAATCTTCATATTTTGAATTTCAGGAAAAAGAAGAATATTATTGTAACCTATATCAGGCCCCCATGGTAACGGAAGAATATGACAGAGTCTTCACGAGGATAAACCCATTAAATCTAGTTTCAGATGCTGCAATCAATGTTGTGACACTATCTATAGTTTTATAGATATGGCAAAATAATGATTGCTGCAGCGCCATCTGGCGGCTGTTATTAAAAGGACAAAAAATAAGTTTCGAGATATTTTATTTTTTAATAATAAATATTTGATGTATAATTAAATTTAAACTTCTGCAGAATATGACAATATCCCCACGAGGAAAACGCATTAAATCTTGGTTCAAAAGCTGCAATCAATGTTGTGACACCGTCTATAGTTTTGGAGATATGGCACAATAATGATTACTGCAGCGCCATCTGAAAGGAAAAAAAAAATAGTTTCGAGATATTTTATTTTTAATTATATATATTATGTATAATTAAAATTTAACTCCCGCAGAATACGACAGAGTCCCCACGAGGTTAAACGCTTTAAATCTAGTTTCAGAAGCTGTAATCAATGTTGTGACACTGTCTATAGTTTTGGAGATATGGCACAATAATGATTGCTGCAGCGCCATCTGAAAGGAAAAAAAATAGTTTCGCGATATTTTTATTTTTATTATATATATTTTATGTATAATTAAAATTTAACCCCCGCAGAATACGACAGAGTCCCCACAAGGTTAAACGCATTAAATATAGTTTCAGAAGCTGCAATCAATGTTGTGATACTGTCTATAGTTTTGGAGATATGGCATAATAATGATTGCTGCAGCGCCATCTGGGGGCTATTTTCTAAAAGGAAAAAATAAGTTTCCAGATATTTTATTTTAATATATATATTTGATGTATAATTAAAATTTTACCCCTGCCCCCAACTGCTAAACCAGGGATCAGCCCATATTTTGACACACCCAACTACAAAATCGGGGATCCGTCCCTGGTTTCAAAGATTTGCCAGTGGTTCCTGGCAACACAAGTGGCCGCACAAGGGGACACAATAAAAATCACAGGTGTGTTCCCTCTACATTTAGCGGCTTTTGTACTCTATTCAATGCTGCTTTGTGAGATTCATGGACGACCGCGCACGCCAACATGCAACTGTAATAGCCTTGCCTTGGATGTATTTTCATCATTTGATGAAAAACGAGGCAAGATTTGACGAGAATTGCAATAAAATCACATGATGTGATTGAGAGTGTCAGACGCTGTCAAATGCTGAAAACTATATGTCTGTAGGGTATAAAATGACAGCATAATAGGCATTTGTTTAAATGGTCCACTGTTCTCGTTTGAAGACAAATGGTGCGAGATATAAAGAGATATTCACTTATATCACTTAACACTAATCAAATGATTGTTGAACAGTAGAAAAATAAAATCTCTAGCATTAAATTGAAAGAGATATAGACATTTGTTGAATATTTTGTTCAAAATATCGAATATTCTCGTTTGGCGGAAGATGATGCGAGATTTGGCGAGATTTGCAGTTTTATCATGTTAAGCTTCCGAAAGGCTACCAGAGGCTGAAACCCTATACTCTTTAACCTAAAACATGATCGAGTTATCAGCATTTCTGCGAAATCTCGTAATTTCTCGTTTGACGGAAAAACAGATCAAGATTCTACAAGACTTCCAATTGACTGGATTAGAGCCAAGGGAATGCTACCTCATGCAGAAAACTAGACCCTTGTAGTATAAATATCAACAGAGATAAAAGCAAAAAACTAATTATTTTCAGATTGTCAAGTTTTACCCAAAAATTTGGTTACCATGGTAACAGCAGCACAAAGCTACATGTACGCAGGAATAAGCCAATGATCCTTGTTTCAGATAAGACAATAAACATTGTGTCACGTTTAATATTTTTTGAGATATTGCAGAAAAATGATATGTTACAGTGTTTCAGGTACCACGCCCCCTGGTGGCTATTTCCAAAAAATGAAAAATTGATTTCGAGATATTTATAAATAACACAAAATATACCAATTTCAAAGCCATTGTAAAAAAAATGCAACCTGTAGGTCATATTTAATGAAATCTCGAAAACTCTCGTTTGACGAGAAATGGTGCGAGATTTAACGAGACTTTTACTTGAATGATAAAAAGCTTATTTAGTACTATCTGATGCAAAAAACTAGAACTCTCTAGCTTTAAAAATGACAAAGTTAGAAAAAATAGTCCATTGATTTTCGATTTTCATCACTTTTACCCGAAAATAAGTAACCATGGTGACAACAAATTTGAGTCAGCTACACACCAGATAAAAGGCCTTGGAATGACAATTAAAATGAGCTACAGTTGAAGAAGATATGCTTTATAGAAAAAAAGATTTGAAGAAAAAACCTTTTTATGAACTTTTGATGTCCTTGACCTTGACCTTTGACCGATCATGACCAAAAACAATAGGCTCCGAGGAGAACCGATTTTACACATTATCTATAAGTTTCAGAGCGATTGGTGAAAAATTGTGGCCTGTAGAGCACCGACAAACAAACAGACAGACAGACAGACAAACAAACATACGGGACTGATCAACATGCTTGCGAAAATCGAAGATTTCCGGCAAGCAACAAACAGACATCCGCGACTGACCAACCAGCTTGCGAAAATCGAAGATTTCCGGCAAGCAATAAAGTTGTGACTGTGCCTCCAACATGTATGATCATAGATGGGGCCCGGAGAGGCCGTCACGCACCGCTGCACACGCCGGCCGCCCACCGTAAGGACCCTGCCGCCACTTGCGGCGACGGCACGTGACTTCGTGGTTTGGTGAAACACGGCGCGAGATTTGACGAGACTGACAATGCGACCCCTGAATGTGACTGCGAGTGTCAGCCGCTATCCGGCGCTGCAAGCCATGTGTCTGTAGCGTGAAAAATGACAGAATTATAGGCATTTCTTTGAATGGTCACGTTTTCTCGTTTCACGAGAAACGGTGCGAGATATGACGAGACTTGCGATTGAATGGCTTAGAACTGGAGGGATGCTGTCTAACGCCAAAAACCAGACCTTTCTATCGCAAATATCAACAGAGATAGAAGCTGGAAAACTCGGAATTTTCAGATTGTCAAGTTTTACCCCAAAATTTGGTAACCATGGTAACGGCAGCACAAAGCAACATGTGCGAAGGGATAAGCCAATGTTCCTAGTTTCAGATACGACCAAAAAAATGGTGTCACGTTTAATATTTTTTGAGATATTGCAGAAAAATGATATGTTACAGTGTTTCATGTACCACGCCCCCTGGTGGCTATTTCCAAAAAATGAAAAATTGGTTTCGAGATATTTCTAAATAACACAAAATATGTCATTTTCAAAGTCATAGTTTAAAAAATGCGACCTGTAAGCCATATTTAATGAAATCTCGAAACTTCTCGTTTGACGAGAAATGGTGCAAGATTTTACGAGACTTTTACTTGTATGATAAAAAGCTTATTTAGTACTATATGATGCAAAAAACTAGAACTCTCTAGCTTTAAAAATGACAAAGTTAGAAAAAGTAGGCCTTTTATTTTCAAAAATCATGAGTTTTCCCCCAAAATGTGTAACCATAGAAACAGCAGATTTCAGCAACATATATATCAGAAGAAAGGCCTTGGAATGCCGATTAAAATGAGCCATGTTTGAAGTGGCTATGACAAATAGTAATGGAGATATGAAGAAAAGAGCACTTTAGGAACTTTTGATGACCTTGACCTTGACCTTTGACCTATATTGCCCAAAAACAATAGGCTTCTTGCATTTTTGATTCTACACAAACTGTGAAAGTTTGAAAGCGATGGGATGAAAATTGCGACCTGTAGAGACTGGACAGACAAACAAACAAACAGACAAACAGACATCCGCGACTGACCAACCAGCTTGCGAAAATCGAAGATTTCCGGCAAGCAACAAACAGACAGACAAACAGACATACTCAACTGACCAATATGCTTGCCGAAATCTTTGATTCCGGCAAGCAATGAAATGACATGAGCGGACTATACACCAGTATACATGTACTCAATAACATGACATGAAGGGATTATACACCAGTATATATGTACTCAATTACTTACTTTTACTTCTCTTAGGTTTAGGCACTCCTCCCAGGAATAATACTTCTTCTTCATCCTGAAACAAAGAATAATTAACATACAAATTTATACCCCTATTTGAGCATTATCCTGCCTGACCCTTTATCACATCAAACACCCAAACCATTCTTAATTTGTATTGCATGGAAAACTTAGCAATTAAGATTGCAAGATTCTTTCAGCACATTTGAACCATATGGCCTCTTGCAGGCTTTACCATGACAATATGGACTTTATTCTGTTATAGCTTCACTATGGCTACCTGTTTACCTGATGCAGGCATGTTACAAAAATATATATTATACTCTCCTGTCAATAAATATATCAATATTTTATTAATGATCTCATGCTTATACCTACAAAATATCAATATTTCTCTGAATACTCAGCCCTAATGTTATCAATAATCATGACCAACACAGATCTGATAATCAATATCAAGACAAAGGGGCAGGACAACATACATCTTATAAGAACAACAAGTGACCCATGGGTCATGACGCTCAGCAGACTGACATGTTGATTATATGTCCTTGCACAGACAACTAAGTAAGACAGGTGGCATTATTGTTTATGCATATTAGCTTAAGTTCATCAAGACCCAACCCATAAAAACAAATTTGATGACAATCCAACCAGCCTTTCATGAAGAATCTGGCAATTTGTGTGTATTCTGCATTATTTCTGGGATGCTCAAATATACCCCAAAACTCTGAGAATATAGGTCATTATGACCCAATTTCAGGTTTCGGGGGAGAACTTTTGAGGAACTCTCAGGATGTCAAGTTAAAAGATTCTGGGCCCCATGGTTATGATTTGTGCCCTACTTTGGTATCAAATTTTCAATTATTCTGAGGGGTGCTTATAAGCCCCATAGCTCAGAAAATATGGGTAACAGAGACCTTAATTCATGTTTCCAAGGAGACTTTTCACAGATCTACCTGGATGTCAAGTTTGAAGATTCTAGGACCAATGGTTACAATTTGAGCCCTGTTAAGGGACGACGGCATCTTTGAAGGTCTCATAAATAGGCCTAGCAAAAAAAAATGTGTAAAAATTTTTTTTAAATTTAGGTGGTGCCACCAGTCCACAAGAACTGATGAAACACTCCATGATGAATATGCATGCAAAGAATCAGGGTGATTAATGCAATAGTTGTTCAGATACTGGAGCTTTTGTATCAAATTTTTAGTTATTCTGGAGGGTATTTCTGAGCCCCATAGCTCAGACAATATGGGTGACAGAGACCTAATTTGAGGTTTCCAAGGAGACTTTTCATGGGCCTCCCAACAAGTCAAGAAATAAGATTCTAGGTCTAGATGTTACGACTTGTGCCCTGTTAACAGAGGACTGGATCTTTTAAGGTCTAAAAAATAGATAACAAATTGTAAAAAATCGAAAAAAATACAGGTAGCGCAACCATTTTGCAGAAACTGATGAAACACTCCATGATCAATATCCATGCAAAGAATCATGGTGATCAATGCATTAGTTGTTCAGATATTTGAGCTTTTGTATCAAATTTTTCATTATTCTGGGGGGTACTTTGGAGCCCCATAGCTTGAAGAATATGGGTAACAGAGACCTAATTCCAGATTTTCAAGAAGACTTTTCATGGACCTCTCTGAATGTTGAGTGAGAAGATTCGAGGTCCAGCTGTTACGATTTGTGCCCTGTTAACAGATGACGGCATCTATGGAGGTCTCAAAAATAGAGAAAAAATATCATAAAAATCGTAAAAAAAATACAGGTGGCGCCACCAGTCTGCAGAAACTGATGAAACACTCCATGATCAATATGCATGCAAAGAATCATGGTGATCAATGCATTAGTTGATCAGATATTTGAGCTGTTGTATCAAATTTTTCATTATTCTGGGGGGTACTTCGGAGCCCCATAGCTTGAAGAATATGGGTAACAGAGACCTAATTCAAGGTTTCCAAGAAGACTTTTCATGGACCTCTCTGGTTGTAAAGTGAGAAGATTCCAGGACCAGTGGTTACGATTTGTACCCTGTTAACAGATGACGGCATCTTTTGAGGTCTCAAAAACAGAGAAAAAAATTGTAAAAAAAATCGAAAAAATACAGGTGGCGCCACCAGTCTGCAGAAACTGATGAAACACTCCATGATCAATATCCATGCAAAGAATCATGGTGATCAATGCATTAATGGTTCAGATATTTGAGCTTTTGTATCAAATTTTTCATTATTCTGCGGGGTACTTTGGAGCCACATAGCTTGAAGATAATGGGTATCAGAGACCTAAATCCAGGTTTCCAAAAAGACTTTTTATGGACCTCCCTGCATGTCAAGACAGAAGATTCTAAGTCCAGTCATTAAGATTTGTGCTCTGTTAACAGATGACGGCATCTTTTCAGGTCTCAAAAACCGAGAAAAAAAATCGTAAAAAAATTGAAAAAATACAGGTGGCGCCACCAGTCTGCAGAAACTGATGAAACACTCCATGATCAATATCCATGCAAAGAATCATGGTAATCAATGCATTATTTATTCTGATACTGGAGATTTTGTATGAAAATTTTAATTATTCTGGGGGGTACTTTCGAGCCCGACAGCTTGGACAATATGGGTAACAGAGACCTATTTTAAGGTTTCCAAGATGATTTTTCATGGACCTCCCTGGATATACAGAGAGTTGTTTCTAGGTCTAACAGTTACGATTTGTGCCTTATTTATGGACGGACAACGGACAAAGAGTGATCGCTATAGCTCAGATGACTTTCAGTCAGCTGAGCTAAAAATATATTGCTTTTCATTCATGTTGATCTGAAGATAAATCTCTAGCCCCCATTTTTCTCCATTAGATTTTGATCCAGTTTTTGATTTTTTTTAGTTAATCCCTTTGAGACAGAAACATACTCTTTCGAAACTGTTATCCAAAATCCATACCTGAAGTCAAATAAATTCAAATATTAAAATATATATTTCTTTCCTCATGTATCCACAAAATTTAATGGGATTATAAGCATACTTTTACTGATGGACAGCATTGGTGCACACTGCAGTTACCTACATTACCTCATACCAGGTTTGGTGAAAGTAATTCAAAGTATAAGAGGCAAAATCCTACAAGCTCCTTACAGATAATGGATATAGCATATTTTTATTTAACCAGAAACTCAAAAATCTGTAAGAATATAAATATATTATGTTTATGTTCTTGTTTACTAAATTTATAATTCATTCTTTTTTAAGTTACTTCCAAATACCTATTTCTGTGGCTTAGGATGTATGAAACACAATGTTACTGACTTTGGGACTCAAAAGAACATGGATCTATTCTGGCTTTTAAGTTTAATTTAAATGCATCTGTCATCTACTTTTGTATTCTATTTCTGAAATGTGACATGCATTACCTTCTGGCAGCAACATTATGCTTGTCCCTCTACAAAATATCCAATAATTCCCAGAAGTGTACATGAACAGTGTACTACTACATTTGAAATATGAACGGCAATGTAACTGTAACTTAAGCATCACTTTCATGCTAAATTCTGGAGATAATTGGATGGTTGGTTGAGGGACAAGCATGAAATCCCTGCCAGAAGGTAGAGCGTGTTACATTTCATAATTCTGACATATAATTAACCAGAGGGAAAAGCAAGTCACTTCTTTTTGGATCCCAACAGGCCGGATGTGTGTGTGTGTGTGTGTGGTGGGGGGGGGGTATGTTTGTGAGGCCTGCCAGCATCCAGGTCTGGACTAATCAGCCCCTGGCAAAGACTAATTTTTTTTTTCAACCTATTCTTGAACATTTTTTTTTAAAGAGATAGACATAACAATTAACATACCTTTTTATCGCCACTTTCTCCTCTGTATCCAGCATGGTGGCAAGAATAACGCTCCCGTACGTGCCATCACCAAGCTGCTTCACAAACCTATACCGATTCATGGTTGTCTTATAGGCCTTCACACAAAAAAAATCACTTGATACAAATAAATTAAGAGCTGAGTATAATCCGTTATGTTCAAGAGGTTTTGTGCACCAGAGGGCACCACAAGTAGTGTAACCTTAATCGTTGTGCGTCACTGAATAGCTGTTATTCAAACTGGTCATGTTTCAGGATAAATATCACCTTAAGCTTCTTAGGTCCATGTCTGTTGATAAATTGAAGCTGAAATATCAATAAAAATATTTTACAATTAAAGAAATACAGCAACAAAAACTTAATAATCTCTTCTGAAGTCAACAGCCTTCTAATTAATGAATAGAGGTATAAGTGCCAGTCTATATCATATATGTATTTTATAAAGCAGAGGAAACAGCCTGAATATCAATGTACTATAACAGAATTTAAAAGTCTTCTCTTCTTTCTCTAACTGTAAATCTAATGAATTTCATTTCCAATTTCCTTTCATATGATTAAACTTCAATTATTTACAGTTGGAGTATTAAAGAAGCAGATGTTAAAAGTATGATCCTTAAAAATAACCAAAATAAAATGTGCATGTAGTATATAATATTCACATGTCATATATTCAATATATCATATATAATATATGACAATGGTATAAACATCATTTAAATGAACATAACACAAATGAAAACAGAACAAATTTATCCCCACAGCATTACTGATAAACTTGAAAGCAACTAATTTGCACACTAAATGGTAAGTACCTGGTACACACTTGGGCATTTTAATTTTGAATGTAGGATGTTTCAGACACAAACATTTTGGACTAGGACGTTCCAGACAGACCTTTCTGCAAAGGAGGATATTTAAGACATATCAATACAATTACCATAAGATAACTGTTTAAAATATAATTTTGAGTGTATAAATAATTTTACAATTTTTTCCTCTGGATCAATATTATAACCATAAAATAACCTTTTAAAATATAATTAAGAAATATATTTTGCTTACAAATACCAAAATGAAATACTAATAGGTAGAAGAATTATTGTAAAAGGTTTTTGAACCAAATAATATTATTTCATTCTATTAAATGGTTCTTTTATGGTAATAATATTGATCTGCACATTCAAAATGTATATTAACAAGTGGTATATAAAATAATCATATAATAAATCCCCATTTTTGGGAGCAAAATATCTAATTTTTTTTAATTTTATGGTAATAAAATGATATGTCCGAAACATCCTCCCTTGCTAAAAGGCCTGTCTGAAACATCCTAGTCCAAAATGTCTGTCTATATTTATTTTTAAATATTTTAAACATTGTCCAGAACTTACTGTCCTTTTACCTTCATAAATACATCAAATGCCTCATCTGTAATTCTGACTTCAGTGGATGTAATCAAAACATTATACAGGGTAAGTCTGTTGTTAATTCTCTGCTGCAGTAGTGAAGGGAGCTACTGGTGGCACCTTGGCTGTTCTTTTATTGTTAATATTATCACCTTGGTGATTTGTAATATACCAGTCCCTGCAAGCCTAGTAGCCAACCTCATTAAAAGGTGGTCAGGGCCATGTCAAGTCAAGGTTTAGTCCAGGCATGCCACTTCTATTAATCAGCAGGACCTAATGAGTGTGACATGGCGAGTCCATGGTTAATGAGGCCATGGCATCAAACAAAAGATCTATCAGGGTTAGACCAGGGTCATTCTTGTATTGAGTTATGAAACTCATACAATGATAGGGATATGAATTAAACTTTACTTACCATTGAAACAACAAATCAAATATTTTAAAGTATACAATCATACATCGATCCAGCAGCCCATAGTTAGACAGAAATTACATGTGGACCTTTCACCACTAATTAACATATTTTACAAACTTCAATTTTCAGCAGTACAGTGCTATATTTTTTATCCTCTAAGCGTTTTTGGTCAGATCTGATCAAATCTGTTTTGACCATAATATTTCTTGTACAGCAAAAAGACTCTTGCAGTTCTTCTATATTATACATATACCTAGAGAGATAGATTAGAGATAAAGCTGTTATGCAATCTACACTACATGCTTAAATATGCAATTTCCATGTTTTTCCACACGCATGCAAGAATTTTTTTCAATCAACAACTATCTTTGAAGACAGTCCATGGATATATTATACCTTGATGATCGAAAAATGAAAACAATTATGCTCAGTGCACATACAGCGGTATATGTTAAATGAGTGGAAAGGACAGACTGTTTGTTTTCGGTTTTACTTCTAATTACTTAAATTTAAACTTTTAAACTTTATCAATTAACTTAACTCTGTTCCAGCATCCCTGGCCACCTAATTTTTCATATTTCTTTCAAATATATTTTTTTTTACAAAACAAATTAGCTTTCATCAAAAAAGGTAATGTGGTGATTTATGATTTAAATATGAAATACATATATTGACCTTGTGATGATGAGATGGTGCTGGCCAGTCTAGAAAGAGCAGCAAAAATGATGGCCTCATTTCAGGTGGCCATATTTGTTTATTCATTTAATGAAAGAGGGGACAGTTTTGTCGTTAAAAGAGCGTGACATACAAATACCTGTGTGAAGTCATCTTCATGAATCATCAAAGGGATGAAGTTTAAGATTGTCAGCTTAGGTTGCTACTAGTGGTTGGAATTGGGTTTCAAAATTATAATTGATAACTGAAAAAAAAAATCACCGATGACCAATTATCAATCAATTTTCATTGTACTTTCTATATTACCTTGAAATATGTGATATAAAAGTACCACCAAATATTTTGCACCAGTAAATAGTTTGACATGTACTTAACATATTTCATAATGAAACCAACAACCCACCGGCATCCAAGACTGACTTTTGGCACAAGGTTCTGTTTTGATGCTGTTCATTACTTTGTTTTTATGCGTAGATCTCTGACAGGATTAGAATCTTTGCATGTGTATAAATAATCATTTTTAATGTATTATGCAAAAATGCAATTGAATTGATTTTTGAAATAAAACAACCAATCATCAATTTAACTGATTAATCGTCACACCACTAGTCATTACTAATATGTCGCAAGACTGTATAAGTATGTTCAGTCATATTTCTTTCGGATTTAATCATATAGAATCCATACATGGCAGAGTATTATTTTGCTGTCGGATAATCGCCACATTTGTCTGATATGTCTCAGAGGTAAATAAAGGTAAGGCTTTCCTTTTTTAAAAGATATTGCGTAAAAATGAGTGGACAGGGTTAGTGGAATGGTGTATAACTAAGACTCAATTATATACCAATGAAGTCATTGAAGGCAGTTCAGTTATTTTTTAGTTAATAAAACTGAAGAATTGTTTCTTTTGAGCACCAAGTAAGAAACAGGCTAATGCAGGTCTCCTTCAGCTGTTCGATAACAAGACATCCTGTACACCCCAATGAGTGATCTAGAAGTTTAACTCACTGATACAGTGATAATGACACAATGCCAATAGAATGAGACTGAAATATTGAACGATAATTCAATGATTTAACGAACACAAACTGCATAGCAACCCGATTCAAAGTCAGATTTAAAGGGTATCCTTCAATAAAATAGTTGTCTATTTCCATGTAAACTTAAACCTAGCACTAAAAAGTTGCTATTAAATAATCTAAACAGCTGTTCACGAATATATTGCTCAAATATTGTGAAAACATTAACAAAAGCACCGAGGCAACTTCAGGTCAGTCAGAGCTGAAAAACTGTCAGTGATGCATAATAAACAACGGTAGCTCTTTTAAGATCCAATTATTCTTTGTAAATAAGTTTAACATAAAGATTTATATATGCGCATCTGTTGAACCATTAGTTTTAAACTTTTAATTATATCTTGAATTTTTATAAATCAGATATTCAAAGAGTTGTTTATGTGGCACTAACCTGTCAGACGGGAGTCCATGTTTGCCAATGTTTTCGCTCATTAGCATACTCTCCATGCTGACTGAAATCGAGGCAAAGTACACTTCCGGTATTTAGTTTAAATTCTTGTCCGTAGGTGTCACTAAAGTGGCTAGATAAAATGCGCCCTCCGTCAGATATCTGGCGGATAGTGGCCGTTTTCACGTAGTTTAGGGGAAGCCAATGGAATCACCAGGGGCGGATCCAGGATTTTGGAAAAGGGGGGGTCCAACCTAGGAGGACTAATGAAATTCCTAAAAAAAATGTCATCAGGTCTGGAAAAGGGGGGGTCCAGGCCGCAAAATTACGTCCAAAACCCCTTAAAAAAGGTTGCTTCAGGTGAAAAAGGGGGGGTCCGGACCCCCTGGACCCCCCCCCTGGATCCGCTTCTGATCACTCTTCCTATAATTGTACCCATTATACATTCGTCATTTGGAATAGAATTATTCTGAAATTAAGTGGATTAGCATCCATTTTATATTGTATATAGGAGCCATTTCCGTTCAAAGAGAACTAATTCAGTTTACGTGTGTATTTTGAAAGATCATTTGAAAAAAAATTGTGAAAACAATAAACCCAACGGAAAGTGTACCTGTATAAAAAAATCATGCCAATTTCAGTGGAATCACAGATAAATTTGATAATCTTAATGATGAATTAACCGAAGGATTAGATAAATCCTCGATTATTGACTAACAGTGGGAACTTTCTAAAAAAAATATTATATTTATACACGAGGCTATGAATTTGTGATATACTATCCAAAATGAATTCCCTCAAAGCCAAAAGTAGATTGGACAAATAATACCATAAAAATTCATACAGAAACTTAATGGTACGATAAAACGAAAGACTGGTGATTTTGAACTTTTGGATAAGTTTAAACAATTAAGACACGAAAATGACAGGCAAATGAGGAAACTCAAAAATAAATACCTTCGTGATATTGGAGACTGTGTCCAGACTTACAACGCCAAAGAAGGGAGGGTCTTGAGTTTATCCCCTATTGTCCATGGCTACAGCTAAAGAAAAGGCAGAAGCTCGCAATGCACAGTTTGGCTCAGTGTTTAAAGGAGAAGATCGTTTTTCTTATACAAATTTCTATGATAAATTCATAAGGGACATATGCCATATGTTCAGATCACCAAGTTTAAAGGGTATCCTTCAATAAAATAGTTGTCTATTTCCATGTAAACTTAAACCTAGCACTAAAAAGTTGCTATTAAATAATCTAAACAGCTGTTAACGAATATATTGCTCAAATATTGTGAAAACATTAACAAAAGCACCGAGGCAACTTCAGGTCAGTCAGAGCTGAAAAACTGTCAGTGATGCATAATAAACAACGGTAGCTCTTTTAAGATCCAATTATTCTTTGTAAATAAGTTTAACATAAAGATTCATATATGCGTATCTGTTGAACCATTAGTTTTAAACTTTTAAACTTTTGGATAAGTTTAAACAATTAAGACGCGAAAATGACAGGCAAATGAGGAAACTCAAAAATAAATACCTTCGTGATATTGGAGACTGTGTCCAGACTTACAACACCAAAGAAGGGAGGGTCTTGAGTTTATTCCCTATTGTCCATGGCTACAGCTAAAGAAAAGGCAGAAGCTCGCAATGCACAGTTTGGCTCAGTGTTTAAAGGAGAAGATCGTTTTTCTTATACAAATTTCTATGATAAATTCATAAGGGACATATGCCATATGTTCAGATCACCAAGTTTAAAGGGTATCCTTCAATAAAATAGTTGTCTATTTCCATGTAAACTTAAACCTAGCACTAAAAAGTTGCTATTAAATAATCTAAACAGCTGTTAACGAATATATTGCTCAAATATTGTGAAAACATTAACAAAAGCACCGAGGCAACTTCAGGTCAGTCAGAGCTGAAAAACTGTCAGTGATGCATAATAAACAACGGTAGCTCTTTTAAGATCCAATTATTCTTTGTAAATAAGTTTAACATAAAGATTCATATATGCGTATCTGTTGAACCATTAGTTTTAAACTTTTAAACTTTTGGATAAGTTTAAACAATTAAGACGCGAAAATGACAGGCAAATGAGGAAACTCAAAAATAAATACCTTCGTGATATTGGAGACTGTGTCCAGACTTACAACACCAAAGAAGGGAGGGTCTTGAGTTTATCCCCTATTGTCCATGGCTACAGCTAAAGAAAAGGCAGAAGCTCGCAATGCACAGTTTGGCTCAGTGTTTAAAGGAGAAGATCGTTTTTCTAATACAAATTTCTATGATAAATTCATAAGGGACATATGCCATATGTTCAGATCACCAAGTTTAAAGGGTATCCTTCAATAAAATAGTTGTCTATTTCCATGTAAACTTAAACCTAGCACTAAAAAGTTGCTATTAAATAATCTAAACAGCTGTTAACGAATATACTGCTCAAATATTGTGAAAACATTAACAAAAGCACCGAGGCAACTTCAGGTCAGTCAGAGCTGAAAAACTGTCAGTGATGCATAATAAACAACGGTAGCTCTTTTAAGATCCAATTATTCTTTGTAAATAAGTTTAACATAAAGATTCATATATGCGTATCTGTTGAACCATTAGTTTTAAACTTTTAAACTTTTGGATAAGTTTAAACAATTAAGACGCGAAAATGACAGGCAAATGAGGAAACTCAAAAATAAATACCTTCGTGATATTGGAGACTGTGTCCAGACTTACAACACCAAAGAAGGGAGGGTCTTGAGTTTATTCCCTATTGTCCATGGCTACAGCTAAAGAAAAGGCAGAAGCTCGCAATGCACAGTTTGGCTCAGTGTTTAAAGGAGAAGATCGTTTTTCTTATACAAATTTCTATGATAAATTCATAAGGGACATATGCCATATGTTCAGATCACCAAGTATAGGGTACAAAAACTATTTCAAAATTTAAAGACCAACAAAGATTGTTCATATTAAAAGAATGTGCATCAAGTGTACATGTGGCACCTATCCTTTAGAAAATATGTTCAATCATTATTAATACAGATACTTCAACAAAAAACTGACTGAACGCAACAGTCTCACACATTTTCCGAACAGGGACCGAACTCTTCCCAGTAATTATATCGTCCAGTTTAATTAACCTGTATTTCTTGAAAACAACTCGAGCATAACATTCACAGTAATGTCAGGCAACCTTTATAGTTATATTTTACACAGTGATAGACAAGATGGATTCAGGAGGGGTAGATCTTGCGAGACCCAGTTAGCTGGATTAGTCAATGATCTAGCTGAGATCCTTAATGGTTGTGGCCGTGCCCACCTATGTATATTATGGATTTTAGCAAGGCTTTCGGTATGGTATACCACACCGACACCACTTTGCTAAAGTGAAAGCGTAGGAATCAGAGGAACAACCTAATCCAGGAACCAAGGTTTTCTCGCCCAGAGACAACAGAGAGTTGTCATTGACGGTGAAAGTTCATCAGCTACCTTCTGACCTCATGGAGGGGCTCCCCAGGGAACAGTACTTTGACCCTTGTTGTTTCTAATATATACTAATGATTCACCAGACGGGCATTCATATATAAGATGTTAGGCTTTTTGCTGATGACCTGATAGGAAATACCAATAAATTGTTCAAAAGATTGTGGTAAATTACAAGAGGCTATAAATTATCTGAGTAACTTGGAGAAAAAATCGAGATGAAATTTAATACAGAGAAATTTAACATAATACATGTAACTCGCCAGACGACATTCATTCCATACTGTTATCATATGAGAAACTACTACAAGTTGTGGATCATCATTCCTACCAGCAAACTATCATGGCCACATACACAAATAACATCCTTAACTATAAATATGCATTCTAAGGAATGCAAGCCTCCGCAATGTGGGGTCCCTCGCAGGGGCGGATCCAGGATTAGGAAAAGGGGGGGGGGGGGGTCAACCTAGAAGGACTAAAGAAAAAAATCCCCAGGTCCAGAAAAGGATAGGTCCAGCACCAAAATAAATTGTCTGAACCCTAAAAAAAAAAAGGTTGCTTCGGATGAAAGGGGCGGGGGGGGGGGGCGTCCGGACCCCTTGGACCCTCCCCCTGGATCCGCTTCGGCCTACCGTGTTTGCACGGTATTCCTAGGTTCATGCGACCATATGTGTCTTTACATTTGTTTAAGACGTTCATGAATCCGGATCATGTGCCGGATTCACACCAAATTTCCTCTTCTTTTTCTTCTTCTTCTTCTTCTTATTATTATTTTATTTTTATTATTATGCGTCCCATTTAATTTTCATGCGAGTGTGGAATCTACAAAACTCCAATCACACCTAAGGACTGGGGCCGAGCACCCGAAAGCTGGTGTATAAGAACCTACGTACACACAGCTAGTCTTTAGCAAGGGACCTGTGGGTCACGGCCCTCAGCTGGAATTGATTCTAAGAATATTTGTATGAAATCCTAGAGTTTACTGTGCACTTTTATGGACTACATGAGAGATGCAGTAGCCTCTCATTATCACATACATGTATTTGTAAAAGTTACAGTATTTCAACTCAGTGACTGTTATATGCATATAAATATATCCAATGGGAACTTACGAAACCCTGTAAATTATAGAATAATGGACATGAGCTGAAGCATAATAATACACATTTAATTTATTTACTGAAATAAACTGCTGTGAAAATTTTTGAAAAACTCCTTTTTCAAATGAGCATACACTAAGTTTGATTAGCGAGTTAAAACAAGCCATATTGGTATATATTGCATCTGCACTGTGTGATATATGAAATTTGTGCCCGAAACAATTAAATGAAGTAACAAGGAAACAAGGCCTACAGGCCTAATGCGAACCTGTGCAAAGTTTAGGAGGGAGTTTTAGAATGGAGGTTTATTTTTAAAATTTAATATTGATTCTCCTAAGTCCTGCATATCTAACTTAGTCATTATGATTTCAGCAAAATGAACGTTTCTGACCTGCAGGTTTCGGACTAGAAAATTTTAAAACCAGAATATGGGTAGTCGACAAGCCACTATGTGTATCCGCATAAATCAGAGTGGGACGGGTGAAGTGAGGCATGGATTAAGTGGCAAGGGGAATAGAGCGTGGTGTGTTGCATATTAGCATGGATGTCTGCAGCTTAAACGTGAATGTAGGAGGTGCCACCTGTCATAAAATCGAGAAAATTGTCCAGGATGTATAAACCTGCAAAATTTTAGGTGGATAAGTCAAACCACTGCCGAGATATGAGTGATTTTATCCCAAGGCAGATCAATAGATGGATGATGTGCATAAATGGTTGCAGGTGGCGCCACCAGTTTTGCGTATGATGAAGAGCTATGTGAGATCTATACACATGCAAAATTTTGGCCTAATCGGTAAAACGGTTTCCAAGATATGAGCTTGGATGTCTGCAGAGTGAATGTGAATGTAGGTGGCGACACCTGTCATAAAATCGAGAAAGCTGTCAAGGATGTAAAATACCTGCAAAAGTTCAGGTGGATAAGTCAAACCACTGCTGAGATATGAGTGATTGTAACATAAGGCAGATGAACAGATGGATGCTGTGCATAAATGGTTGCAGGTGGCACCACCAGTTTTGCCAATGATGAAGAGCTATGTGAGATCTATACACATGCAAAATTTTAGCCTAATCGGTCAAACGGTTCCCTTGATATGAGCTTGGATGTCTGCAGAGTAAATGTGAATGTAGGTGGCGACACCTGTCATAAAATCGAGAAACCTGTACAGGATGTATAAAACTGCAAAATTTCAGGTGGATAAGTCAAACCACTGCTGAGATATGAGTGATTTTATCCAAAGGCAGATGAACAGATGGACGCTGTGCATAAGTGGTTGCAGGTGGCACCACCAGTTTTGCCTATGATGAAGAGCTATGTAAGATCTATACACATGCAAAATTTTGGCCCAACTGTCAAACGGTTCCCGAGATATGAGCTTGGATGTCTACAGAGTAAATGTGAATGTAGGTGGCGCCACCTGTCATAAAATCGAGAGAAAGCTGTCCATATATAAATCAAATTTGAGACCAAAATGCTAATCAAAACTGGCGTTATCATTCAAAAACAAATATGTGGGCAGATGGCTACTGTGACCTTGACCTTTGACATTGTGACCCATAAATCAATCAGCTTTATCTCCTTTATGCTGGTCAGCTATATACGCTAGATGGAAGGTTTTGGATGAAAAGTTTGGCTTAAAATGCATCCGAAATCTTTTTTTTTTTTTTTTTTTGTTAAATACAACAACTTACATAGACATAAGTTCATTACTGAATACAATTAACACATTTGACACTGAACAAAAATACACAAGAAGTCAAGAACTGAATCGATAATAATAACAACCATGAGACATTAACCTTACACAATTATAAAATACATGTTGGTATATTGATACATATATAGAGACATAATTTCAGCAAACAGACTGTGTATTTTGGAAGGTATAAATAACATCTTGGATGGTTACCTTCCAAGTTTGAACTCTTTGGGTATAACATGAAAATGGTCTCTGCGTATAGAGACAAAAAACATAAAAAATAACATTTATTAAAAGAAGATGATTGGTGTATACCGTACATCAAAGTTAATTTTAATTACATTAAAGTGTTTTCTACAAAGAATAGGTTTCATTTTTTAGGTGCATGGATATGTTTCCTTTCTTATAAGCAATATTTCTCTCTGTAGTATTTCTGTTCCATATAGAGCTTATAATTAGTGAAGTTTGGCCTTATTTCTTTACATTTGCATATATATTTTTTTACATTTAAAAGATATATATATATATATATATATATATATATATATATATATATACATATACATATATATATATATATATATATATATATCTTTTAAATAATAATACGCATATTTAAAAGCAGGCTGTTAGTGTTGTTGAGAATAACAGACATTTTACTGAAAATATTTTCTGTCACAGGTATGTGTTTGCTTACCAACCAGTTTTTCATTTGAATAAAATGGGTCGTATTTCACTTCAGTTATAAATCAAGTGTATATATAATAGTTTCTTTCTCAATTTACAAAGTGAACAGAGGGCACTATTTGCTTTCCCGATTTTAAATAACACGAGGATTAAGAGTTGTAGTCCTTTGAATTAGTCTAAATTGAAACATGCTTAAGATTCCTGATATTGTGATGTTTTGTTTTTTTTAAAGGCTTCATATACAAAATCTTGACATTTGCGCTCCATGTCTCTAGTCCACATATCTATTGTTTTAAAAGGTTAAGTGCAGACATGCATTATTCTATCTTTGTATACCTGTTGTGTTACTTTGTTAATGTTCATAATTATATCCATATTTGTTTTACCCGGTTATGTGTATTATTACGTTTTAACTATTTTTTTTCCAAATCACTGGAATTGCATTATTTTAACTTAAATACTGCATTTGCCGAATTTTGACATTTTTTTATAAGTTCTACATTAGACAGGAATGTGTTATGTCTATCCTCATTTTATACAATATCATGTAATTTTGTGACATCCGAAATCTTTCTTAATAAATGGGTCCTGTGACCTTGGCCTCAATAGAGTTCTTGCTTTAGAGGTGGGCCACATATGATTCACGTTTGAAATCGATTAGCACTCAAAACTCGAGTTAACATCAGAAAACAAATTTGACGGACATACAGAAAGACTAACAGGCGAACGGACAGGGTGATTACTATAGGGCATCCGCTTATTTAAGAGGCGATAATGACACACAAGGTTTCAAGACACTATATGAAACCACAGTTGCAAATCTGATAGTATCAACATAATTTGGCAGTCTCAAAATAAAGGAGAACAAAACATGAAAAAAAAACACAGGTGGTCCCGCCAGTCTTAAGAAACTGAAGAAACCAATCATTATCAATAAACACACCATGCAAGTTCGCGACACTAGATGAAACCACAGTTGACATAATTGCTGTCATTTGACGGTCTCAAATACAGAAGAAAATCGTGAAAAATTAAGGTAATAAATGCAGGTGACGCCACCAGTTGTCGGAAACTGACAACCCTAGTCATGGTCAATATAATAATCAAGGCATGATTGAGGACAATCCATGCATTTATTTTTAAGATACTCAAGGAGGTTTTGTATAAAATTTGTAATCATTCTGGGAGAGGGGGGTATCACAAAGCCCTATAGCTCGGAGGATGTAGGTCACAGTGACCCTAATTTTCTGATTCAAAGGGGATTTTTTATAGACCTCACTGGATATCGAGTTACAGGTTTCTAGGTTATACGGTGTCAAAACGTGCCAGTTTAACGTACGTACGGATGGACAGACGGACGGACGGAGGATGGACGCTGACCAATCACTATAGCTCAGTTGACTTACAGTCAGCTGAGCTAAAAAGGTGTCAACCATTTAAATTACTTTAATGCGGCTAGATTTTAAATATAACTCTTGTCAGAACTGAAACCAAATCATAGTTTGATCAACTGGTCCGCGATGTGAAATGATCAGCCTTCTGGTTTGGGAAAATAAAGCCAGACAGTAACAGTCCACCATGAAAAGTTTATTGAAACGTATGACGTTTCATCGCTGTACAGGCGCAGCTCCAACCTCCGTACTGGGTCAAAGGTCTACTGAGCTAATGTGGAGAAAGGCGCAGATCTGTGAGCAAGCGCCACCTAGTATTCCTTTCAAGAACTATTTTGACATTTATTTACATGTCGCTTTGTCAAGACACGCCTTCGTGTTCGTTCAAAACTGTTCGTCCCTGAGCGTGCAGTCCAACCAGATCTGAGGTATCGACAACATGAGTTCTACAAAGACTTATTTTCTGGTCAAAGAAAAACAGTTTTGGGAAGTGACAGTTAAAGGGAAGGAGACGACCACGCGAAGTAAGTATTTAACATGCACTGAGTGCCCATCGTTCCCCCCTCCCCCTTTTTTTTTTTATCGTCCTAGCCGTGAATACACGACTCGGTAGTAATTTATATTGGACTTGAAAAAAACCATCTTGAGTCGTGATACAAGTCATACGGGAAATGTACTGCAAAGACCACCCACCCTGTTCCATTGGTAAATTATGGTATAAACATCATATAATTAATCTTAACATTTGGCCCAAATTGATTTGGGTACAAGTAATGAATTGACGCAAAAGAATACATGTGAACTAAAACCAAACCAAAATGGCAAAAGCCTATATCTAAGTTTAGGAGTCATTTCCTTCATTTGTACAAGTTGACGATCATCCAGTAACTTGAAAATGTTACCCTTGTGTTCATGCAGTCAGAAATTCAACAAAGATGCTGATCGTTTACCAATATATGCTAAGATAAAACCAAATTTTTCTCGCACTTGGTAGGTGTTGTTGGAAAATATATAAAAATGGCTAATGATTGGTCTGATTTATGTCAAGTGACAGCGAACCTGTACGTAGGCCATGAGGCGTTGTCAAAAATGATGAAAATATTAGCATCCTCATTGAGCCTTATACAGTACGGTCATCACTGCAGGTTGTAAAGCCACTCTAATGTAGATGCTATATACAGTACATAGGGCTAGGCCAAAATGGTGCCAGACTCGTGTACACTTAGTCCAAACTGACACACCTACAATTGCTTATAAATATAATATAAAAAGTGACTGGCTCGAATATTTAACATTCCTCTGTCCTTGAGAAAATAATACTTTTATTATGCCCCCGCCACAAAGTGGCCGGGGCATATAGTTTTACCCATGTCCGTCATTCCGTCATTCCATCATTCCGAAATCAAACAGTTGTACGGACTTTTTTTCGCAATGCCTGCAGATATTGGCCTGATTTTTGGTGTGTGGGCAGATAATGACCAGTTACAGATTGAGTTTGCGTTTTGTCCCGGTTGACCTAATTTTGACCGTTTTACGGCTCCTAAACTTAGAAAATTTCATGAAAAATAGAAATTTTCATGACAAATACACATGTACGGACTTTTTTTTGCAATGCCTGCAGATATTGGTCTGATTTTTGGTGTGTCGGCAGATAATGACCAGTTACAGATGGAGTTCTCGTTTTGTCCCAGTTGACCTCATTTTGACCGTTTTACGGCTCCTAAACTTAGAAAAATTCATGAAAAATATAAATTTTCATGACAAATACACATGTACGGACTTTTTTTTCGCAATGCCTGCAGATATTGGCCTGATTTTTGGTGTGTGGGCGGATAATAACCAGTTACAGATCGAGTTTGAGTTTCGTCCCAGTTGACCTACTTTTGACCGTTTTACGGCTCCTAAACTTAGAAAATTTCATGAAAAATAGAAATTTTCATGACAAATACACATGTACAGACTTTTTTTCGCAATGCATGCAGATATTGGCCTGATTTTTAGTGTGTGGGCAGATAATGGAACTTCATTTCTTTAATGCTATTGCATTATATTTACAAAATCTTGGTCAAGTTCAAAGATGGGTGATCTTGACCTACTTTTCAAGGTCACAGAGCTTAGTATAGAAAAAAACTTAGGAGCTTATTTCTCAGGAAGCATTTGGTGGATTGTTATGAAACATGGTATATACCTCTCCAATTTAAATTTATAAATGATTATCAACTTTTGCTAATATTCTAGTTTTGCAATACAGTGCTTACAGATACTGGCCTAATGTTTGGTCTGTGGGCGGATAATGACCACTTACAGATCGAGTTCGCGTTTCGTCCCAGTTAACAGTTTGCAAATGCGTTTCGCAATTAGTAACTTTTCCACACATATGCAACCAATCTCCTTAATTCAGTTACATATTTTTTATTGTTTATCAGCATTGGAGCATGTGCTGTTTTTACTAACAGATGATAGAAAAAAGGAGCATACATCCATAAGGTCCCTCCTATTCAGTAATTTCCCTACAGAAGCATAATTCATTAAAACGTATGCAGAGTAAGCCAGAATCTCATAAATCATATAGATCATGCAGGTCAGTAGCTGCTTTTATATCTGTTGGACTAGATCCCTACAAGAAGTAGGAATGGCTGGTAAATTCCAGGCTGATAAATGCCATTGCAATTCCATGTAAATGCCGCTTAAGACAATACCCTCTCTGGCAAATAAGTGGCAAAAAAATGGCAAATATTTAAAAAGTGCCAAATTTTCTGTTTTATTACTGTCACAAAGGTTTACAAACTACTAATATCCAAAATATGATAAGAACCGTTCAATGCAGATAAAATGGGAGTTATGTGCAACAGCAGACATAGAGGACTACAACAACAATAATTTGCAAATTTTTAGTAATTCTGTATCATTGTGTGATAAATGTTTTAAAAGAAGTTTAGCAGGAATCACAAGTTGAGGAACAATTATTTCTCAAGGGCTCATATATATTTAAATGAATATATATATATATATATATATATATATATATATATATATATATATATATATATATATATATATTTAAAACTGTACCTGAAGTTATAAAGTTTTATCTGTATCTATTGGCACTGTAAGGTCTCTCACTGGGTAGCAATAATCTTCCAGGCTAGGGGACATGCATGAAGTATTTTGACTTAGTATGATAGGCTGTTTATACAGTTCAGGCTGCTTCATACTGTTCAGCCATTTTACTGGAGAAAATTTCTTCTGGTTGCTGGTTCCAGTCTATAATAGTTTATGAATAAAAGAATGTTTAAATGTTTCAGTTAAGTACTTTCATTTTTTCCTTGAGTGTTGAGTCCTTGTTGGTATTTTAACGAAAGAATATAGGAATTCAGAGAGACTGCTGCTAGAACATTTATCTTGATAAGAAAATTCTGTGCTTTTGTTTATCCATAACCATCATCAAAGACCAGATAGGTATAGGCAGTGTAGTTCGCTGAAACCTCTACTGTCCACTGAATTACTCTTCTGTAATTAGCACCACTGCATGGTCATCATTTACATAAACAACAACTCGCCCAGGCTTGCCCTGAATATAGGCAGAACCAAGACAGTCACTGAACCAGAACAATTAGAACAAAATTTCTGCTCAAATGCCATGCCATGTCCGTTACACCGCTCAGGCAATAACTAGTGTTTTTACGCCGCAGTTTTGCCTCTTCGGGTACCCCCCTCTTTGCACTGAGGTCGCCAGAACTGACAGGCCAGCCAGCCAGGTCCGGCCCGCCCTCGCTGACCGTCCACCACCGGGGAATCCCCCAGTTATTCCCCGGAGCCTGAGCCTAGCAACCAGCCAGTAATGCCCGAGCGTCATCGGCCTACCCCTGGACTACCATAAGTCCTGCCCTGAGCCTTGTCCCTTTCGACCAGGTACAGTGTTTATTCAATCGGAGCCTTCTCGGGAGCCTTCACTGGTGCTTGTGCCATCATGCTTGAGCCTTTTCCCTGCTGGTCCTAACTGGACCCCCGGTTTTTACGTCTCAGAGCCTTGTCCCTGATCCTTTCGGGATCCCCTCAACTTTTATCCACCAAACGGCTGGCTCTACAGGGCCTGGTTCCATACTGCCGGCAACAGGCTGGCCTACTCTTCTATCAAAAAACAGTATGGGGTCTTTTACGTGCCCATCCCCTTCTGGACCTGAAATTGGCCGGGGAACCAATTCAATTCACAGACCAGATAAAATTTCTGGGGCTGACGGTTGATAAGAGACTCACATGGGCGGCTCATATAAAGGATATCGAACAGAGGGTCAAAGCGAGACTAAACTGCTTAAGAGTGCTAAAAGCAGGGACAGGTGGCATGTCAACCCAAAGTTTGATATATATTTATAAAGCCTGGATCAGACCGGTTATGATGTATGGCTGCATAGCCCTGATCTCAGCCAAAGAGCACCACATTAAGACACTTCAACGGCTTCAAAACAGAGCCTTAAGGACGGCCTTGAGACACCCGCCTTGAACCCGAGTATCTGTGCTTCACGAGAAGGCAGAAATAGAATATGTGAAAGATCACATTCTAAGGTTGAGCAAAGGCTATGTCGAAAAGGTCTTGTACCTTGTACCTTAGACCATCCCGCCATACTGCGTCGAAGGCTTTCTCGACATCTAGGAATACTCCTATAGTATCACAAGATCGCTGCAGGCATTGCCTTACCGCCTGTGTCAGCCTGAACAGTTGGTCATTCGTTGACCTGCCTTCACGGAACCCGCTCTGATTCGGGTTAAAGTACCCCGCTTTCTCCAGGTGTCCACTGATCCTGCCAGCCATTATCGGTTCCAGCACTTTCCCTAAAATTGGCAGTAGGCTGTGGGTCAGTAGCTTTTCGGTAGCGAGTGATCTTTTCCCGGCTTCGGGATCATGATCACGCTAGCTCTTTTCCTCCCCCGGGGCTTTCCTGCTTTTGAGTTTTTTCAGCTTCCTGCTGGCTTCCGCTTTTGAGATCGCTCTCAATAGTGGCTCATCCTCTGCTATTTGAGCATAGCAGCTCTCCACCTTTGCCAGAGGTTAGTAAAACTCTTTTTCGCCTTGCCTTACATACTGATCAACTCCTCCTGTGTTCGGTCATCGAACTGGGGTCCCGTCGGGACCTGGTGTTTGTTCCGGAGCGTCTCCGCGAACAAGTCGGCCTTGTCCTTTTCCAATCCCATCGGGCCTATTAGGTCTGTCGTTCCGACCAATGGCTTGTTCAGCGAGCCAGTATACTGGTGGACCTTTCGCCAGAATTCGCCCAGGGATATTCTGTGGTCCATACTACTCGTGAACTCGTACCATTCTGCCTTTTTCTGGGCTTTGATTGCCTTTTTCACCTTCTGACTAATAGCGTTGCATTGGGATTTTAACTCCTCTGTTTGGAGTTGGATCTGGAGCCTTCTGATCCGCCTTCTTTCCCTTACAAGCGCTTTAATCGTAGGGGTGAATGACCACCAGTTACGGTTCTTTCGTTCCACCATCGGGCACGCCCGATCTAGGCAGTCTCTCATCTCCGAGGTCATCTTATCGACCAGGCTGTCGATTCCCTCCGGGGTCGATGGTTCAGCGATATTTCGGAGCCTGTCTGCCAATTCATTTTGATATAGCCTCCAGTTAGCCTTTCTCCAAGGCCTAACCATCCTCGGTGGCTTCCTGTTTTGCTCTCCAGTCGAGGTCTAAATGAATTGGCATGTGATCGCTGCCTACATCTTCCCCTACATAGAATTTGCTGACCAGGCCTACTTCTGGTGAGACTATTGCTAGATCAAGTATGTTCGTTCCACCTGTCGTGGGGTTGACCCTTGTTGGGCTCCCATCGTTCATTATCACCATACCGTTTCGGTCTATGCAATCCATCAGTGCCTTTCCGTTCAGATAAGAGGTTCTGCTGCTGTACGAGGAGTGTGGGACGTTTGCACTATGTCTTCAATGACATTGTTTTTTGCAATAGATAAAGGGAAATAATCAGGAGCAGTATAATGCCTATTCTTTCACACTTTTAGTTCAGTTTTGCTTTATACAAAATTTTCTCAGCAAAATCATCCCAGCACACAGTCTCAGTTTTTACATTCGGCTGTTTACACCTGTTATGGCTCTGTGTGTTTGTAAACATAGTCCTAGTGTTTCTGTTTACCATACCAAGGCCACATGACTGGAGGTCTGATTGTGAGCCGCGAAACACAATGTTTCAGCTAGTGGGAACATGTATTACAGTTTTTTGGGCCAAGTCAGTCAGGACATCTCCTGATTGACATGTGTTGTAGCCCATTGATAAATGAGCTGTGTTTATGTTGACACCAGTCCTAGCGTATTTTAACCGTTTTTAACACTTGTTTACAAGAGTAAGCAAACTTTTATTCGGCAATATTTTGGCAGGTACAAATTCATTTGAAAGGGTAGAAGTTATTATTCATGTTAATTCAATAGGCTTTATAGGTGATTGGGCCCCTTTAATAGCTTCTAAACATTCATGAATTTGATCCTGTATGTCTTGTTTGATTTAAATGATTAATCAAAATGCTTCTCTTTCCAGTTGGTAAGATCGGCTGCAGAGGTAGAACCTATCCTGTTAAGCAGCATGGCAGTAATGAGAAGGCCAAGATGTTTGCACGCAGAAATGTGGATGCAAAACTTATGCAAGGGTAATATTTTGTCCAAATTATATACATTGTGAATTACACTTTTTTATACCATCAACTCGTATATAGAATAAGGCTGTGATTCAAAGATAAGAGTTCATATCTCCATGATACATCATTGTTATGAGTTATGCAGTCTGTGTGTGTGAAGCAAAATGTTTACAAAGCAGTGTATATCTTTAACATTCAAGCTGCTCAAATGAAGTCATAGAGGTTTGATTTTCATTATGGAAACCATAGCTTTTTGGAGTCTAGAAAAGAGTAAGCCTGCTTTGGAGTTTGCATGTTGTACATGTATTTGGAAATTACAGGAATTCCTTCGAATTGTTGTAAAAGCAGGGATAATGTATCTTGTTAGGCCATAAAAAAAAATAAAAAGGTCTAGTTCTCAGGCACCGCCTATGTCAATTTTAACCCCCACATAAAAAAATTTTATTTTGATTTTCATATTACAAGAAAATAAAATAATACAATTTTGATCAGATTTCCTTTGTAATGTAGTGCTTTTACCTGTTTAGTAAAAAAATATTGTTATTTTTATGCCCCCGCCACAAAGTGGCCGGGGCATATAGTTTTACCGATGTCCGTCCTTCCGTCATTCTGAAATCAAACAGTTGTAAGGACTTTTTTTCGCAATGCCTGCAGATATTGGCCTGATTTTTTTTGTGTGGGCAGATATAGACCAGTTACAGATCGAGTTCGCGTTTCGTCCCGGTTGACCTACATTTGACCGTTTTACGGCTCCTAAACTTAGAAAATTTCATGAAAAATAGAAATTTTCATGACAAATACACATGTACGGACTTTTTTTTGCAATGCCTGCAGATATTGGCCTAATTTTTGGTGTGTGGGCAGATATAGACCAGTTACAGATCGAGTTCGCGTTTTTTCCTGGTTGACTTACTTTTGAACGTTTTACGCCTCCTTAACTTAGAAAATTTCATGAAAAAAATAGAAATATTCATGAAAAAATACACATGTACAGACTTTTTTTCGCAATGCCTGCAGATATTGGCCTGATTTTTGGTGTGTGGGCAGATTATGACCAGTTACAGATCGAGTTCGTGTTTCATCCTGGTTGACCTTCTTTTGAACGTTTTACGCCTCCTTAACTTAGAAAATTTCATGAAAAATAGAAATATTCATGACAGATACACATGTACAGACTTTTTTTCGCAATGCCTGCAGATATTGGCCTGATTTTTGGTGTGTGGGCAGATATTGACCAGTTACAGATCGAGTTCGCGTTTTGTCCCAGTTGACCTACTTTTGACTGTTTTACGGCTCCTGAACATAGAAAATTTCATGTAAAATATAAATTTTCATGACAAATACACTTGTACAGACTTTTCTTCGCAATACCTGCAGATATTGGCCTGATTTTTGGTGTGTGGGCAGATAATGACCAGTTACAGATAGAGTCCACGTTTTGTCCCAGTTGACCTACTTTTGACCGTTTGACGGTGCTCTAACATAGAAAATTTCATAAAAAAGTGCACATGTATGGACTTTTTTTTGCAGTGCCTGCAGATACAGGCCTGATTTTTGGTGTGTAGGCAGATAATGACCAGTTACAGATCGAGTTCTTGTTTTGTCCCAGTTGACCTAATTTTCACCATTTGACTGCTCTTGAACATAGAAAGTTTCATGAAAAATATAAATTTTCATAACAAATGCATATGTACTGACTTTTTTTCCTCAATGCCTGCAGATACCACCCTGATTTTTTATGTGTGGGCAGATAATGACAGTTACAGATCGAGTCCTGGTTGACCTACTTTTGATTGTTTTACGGCTCCTAAACATAGAAAATTTCATGAAAGACAGAAATTTTTATGGAAAATGCACATGTATGGACTTTTTTTCACAATGCCTGCATGTACTGGCATGATTTTTGGTGTGTTGCTTGATAATTACCCGTTACAGATCGAGTTTGCATTTTGCCCTTGTTGACCTACTCTTCACCATACAACACCTCCTGAACTTAAAAAATTTTTCAAAATTTTACAAATGTTTCTAATTTGCCCCAGGCGGGGGCATTCGTGTCGTTCCGACACATCTAGTTTGTTCTTTTTTCCTGATCACATGATATTTTTATCGAAACATACTAAAAAGGTAAAAAAATAAAATATTACCCGCCCATACTGCTTTCTAAAAAAGGTGCCTGACAACCAATTTTTTGGCCTTATGATTGTTAAAATGAAATATAATTATTTTAGATTTTTGGAAAAGAAGACAATATCAAAGCAAAAAACATTGCAAGTGAGTCAAAGAGATACCAATTTGTCATGGAAACAACCTCCGAAAAAAAGGGAAAGTGTCAGAAAAATCATTATTCGTCAAGCCACAACTTCTAAGAAAGATTCTACTTTGATTGGAGGAAATTCTTCACCTTGTGCCATGAAAATAAGAGGTCCTCTTAAAAAGAGTAAAACAATAAGGGCCCTGGCCAGAGAGGCATCGTTAAAAGCCAAACTAAAACGTGGCATAACAATCAAACCTGAGAAGATGCCCATTGAGAAACAGAAAACTGTTCAGAGTAAGAAAGTAAGAGGTCCTCTGAAAAAGAGTAAAACTATAAGGACACTGGCCAGACAGGCTTCGTTAAAAGCCAAACTAAAACGTGGCATTACAGTCAGACCTGAGAATACGGCTGAGGAGAAACAGAAAACTGTGCAGGGTAATAAAATAAGAGGTCCTCTAAAAAAGAGTAAAACTGTCCGTCTAACTGCTGTGAAGTCTGTAACTCAAACACAACATAAATCAAAACGAGGAAGTCCTGAAAGTTTTATATCCAAAGAGAACGAGGGGCATGGAAGTAAAGGAGGATCTACATCTGCACTGGAACAAAGAAATTCATTGATGAGACAGGAGACAGTACAGTTGACATCTGACTCTTTGATGAGTGGGCGTAGACTCAGCCGGAGACTTACAAAGATGCCCAGCCTCACTCTTGGTGCTGATGAGATCTACATTCCCTCCTCTTCCTTGTGGCCTGTGTTCATGGTAGGTGTACATCTACATACCCTCCTCTTCCTTGTGGCCTGTGTTCATGGTAATTGTAGATCTACATTCCCTCCTCTTCCTTGAGGCCTGTGTTCATGGTAGTTGTAGATCTACATTCCCTCCTCTTCCTTGAGGCCTGTGTTAATGGTAGTTGTAGATCTACATTCCCTCCTCTTCCTTGAGGCCTGTGTTCATGGTAGGTTTAGATCTACATTCCCTCCTCTTCCTTGAGGCCTGTGTTCATGGTAGGTGTAGATCTACATTCCCTCCTCTTCCTTGAGGCCTGTGTTCATGGTAGGTTTAGATCTACATTCCCTCCTCTTCCTTGAGGCCTGTGTTCATGGTGGGTGTAGATCTACATTCCCTCCTCTTCCGTGAGGCCTGTGTTCATGGTAGTTGTAGATCTACATTCCCTCCTCTTCCTTGTGGCCAGTGTTCATGGTAGGTGTAGATCTACATTCCCTCCTCTTCCTTTAGGCCTGTGTTCATGGTAGTTGTAGATCTACATTCCCTCCTCTTCCTTGAGGCCTGTGTTCATGGTAGGTGTAGATCTACATTCCCTCCTCTTCCTTGAGGCCTGTGTTCATGGTAGTTGTAGATCTACATTCCCTCCTCTTCCTTGAGACCTGTGTTCATGGTAGGTGTAGATCTACATTCCCTCCTCTTCCTTGAGGCCTGTGTTCATGGTAGGTTTAGATCCACATTACCTCCTCTTCCTTGAGGCCTGTGTTCATGGTAGGTGTAGATCTACATTCCCTCCTTTTCTTTGAGGCCTGTGTTCATGGTAGGTTTAGATCTACATTCCCTCCTCTTCCTTGAGGCCTGTGTTCATGGTAGGTGTAGATCTACATTCCCTCCTCTTCCTTGAGGCCTGTGTTCATGGTAGGTTTAGATCTACATTCCCTCCTCTTCCTTGAGGCCTGTGTTCATGGTAGGTGTAGATCTACATTCCCTCCTCTTCCTTGAGGCCTGTGTTCATGGTAGGTTTAGATCTACATTCCCTCCTCTTCCTTGAGGCCTGTGTTCATGGTAGTTGTAGATCTACATTCCCTCCTCTTCCTTGTGGCCAGTGTTCATGGTAGGTGTAGATCTACATTCCCTCCTCTTCCTTGAGGCCTGTGTTCATGGTAGTTGTAGATCTACATTCATTCCTCTTCCTTGAGGCCTGTGTTCATGGTAGGTGTAGATCTACATTCCCTCCTCTTCCTTGAGGCCTGTGTTCATGGTAGTTGTAGATCTACATTCCCTCCTCTTCCTTGAGGCCTGTGTTCATGGTAGGTGTAGATCTACATTCCCTCCTCTTCCTTGAGGCCTGTGTTCATCGTAGGTTTAGATCTACATTCCCTCCTCTTCCTTGAGGCCTGTGTTCATGGTAGGTGTAGATCTACATTCCCTCCTCTTCCTTGAGGCCTGTGTTCATGGTAGGTTTAGATCTACATTCCCTCCTCTTCCTTGAGGCCAGTGTTCATGGTAGGTGTAGATCTACATTCCCTCCTCTTCCTTGAGGCCTGTGTTCATGGTAGTTGTAGATCTACATTCCCTCCTCTTCCTTGAGGCCTGTGTTCATGGTAGTTGTAGATCTTCATTCCCTCCTCTTCCTTGAGGCCTGTGTTCATGGTAGGTGTAGATCTACATTCCCTCCTCTTCCTTGTGGCCTGTGTTCATGGTAGGTGTAGATCTACATTCCCTCCTCTTCCTTGAGGCCTGTGTTCAAGGTAGTTGTAGATCTACATTCCCTCCTCTTCCTTGAGGCCTGTGTTCATGGTAGGTTTAGATCTACATTCCCTCCTCTTCCTTGAGGCCTGTGTTCATGGTAGTTGTAGATCTACATTCCCTCCTCTTCCTTGAGGCCTGTGTTCATGGTAGTTGTAGATCTACATTCCCTCCTCTTCCTTGAGGCCTGTGTTCATGGTAGGTGTAGATCTACATTCCCTCCTCTTCCTTGAGGCCTGTGTTCATCGTAGGTTTAGATCTACATTCCCTCCTCTTCCTTGAGGCCTGTGTTCATGGTAGGTGTAGATCTACATTCCCTCCTCTTCCTTGAGGCCTGTGTTCATGGTAGGTTTAGATCTACATTCTCTCCTCTTCCTTGAGGCCAGTGTTCATGGTAGGTGTAGATCTACATTCCCTCCTCTTCCTTGAGGCCTGTGTTCATGGTAGTTGTAGATCTACATTCCCTCCTCTTCCTTGAGGCCTGTGTTCATGGTAGTTGTAGATCTACATTCCCTCCTCTTCCTTGAGGCCTGTGTTCATGGTAGGTGTAGATCTACATTCCCTCCTCTTCCTTGTGGCCTGTGTTCATGGTAGGTGTAGATCTACATTCCCTCCTCTTCCTTGAGGCCTGTGTTCAAGGTAGTTGTAGATCTACATTCCCTCCTCTTCCTTGAGGCCTGTGTTCATGGTAGTTGTAGATCTACATTCCCTCCTCTTCCTTGAGGCCTGTGTTCATGGTAGTTGTAGATCTACATTCCCTCCTCTTCCTTGAGGCCTGTGTTCATGGTAGGTGTAGATCTACATTCCCTCCTCTTCCTTGTGGCCTGTGTTCATGGTAGATGTAGATCTACATTCCCTCCTCTTCCTTGAGGCCTGTGTTCAAGGTTGTTGTAGATCTACATTCCCTCCTCTTCCTTGAGGCCTGTGTTCATGGTAGGTTTAGATCTACATTCCCTCCTCTTCCTTGAGGCCTGTGTTCATGGTAGTTGTAGATCTACATTCCCTCCTCTTCCTTGAGGCCTGTGTTCATGGTAGTTGTAGATCTACATTCCCTCCTCTTCCTTGAGGCCTGTGTTCATGGTAGTTGTAGATCTACATTCCCTCCTCTTCCTTGAGGCCTGTGTTCATGGTAGTTGTAGATCTACATTCCCTCCTCTTCCTTGAGGCCTGTGTTCATGGTAGGTGTAGATCGACATTC
This sequence comes from Sipunculus nudus, assembly GCA_026874595.1. Classification (NCBI taxonomy): domain Eukaryota; kingdom Metazoa; phylum Annelida; class Sipuncula; order Golfingiida; family Sipunculidae; genus Sipunculus; species Sipunculus nudus. The sequence goes on from CM049309.1 coordinate 31,297,821, forward strand.
CCTCCACATTTAAACTTAATATACAGTAGAACGCCTGTATAACAGTCACCATCAGGACTGGATGAAAGTGGCCTTAATACAGGAGTGGCCGTTATACAGGAATTGACCAGGATAGGGTAATTGTAACTGAGCCCTCATCTTGTTGAACCACTGCCACATGACATCGTTCAGTTTATCATTCCCTGTAGATACACAGGCATTTTCTACTGGCATTTGTGTTTTCTTCATACTGTTCCATGATCTCTCGCTTCCTCTTAAGTATGTTTTGAACTTGAGTTCTGCCGACACCATAGATTTCTGCTAGCTGTCGGCTGCTTTTCCGGTAACTCTTCCTGATCAGATCTATCTTTTCTTTGAGAGAAAGTTCATGTCTTTTCTTGGTCGCCATAATGGTCAAAGTGATTGGGACAGAGTATGCGTAACATTTTATACATGTAACAATGTTTATTTTGCATTCATAATTATTCATGTATGAGTAAATTGTGAGATGTTTGCCGCACTGTTTTCGTTTAATGTACGTGTTCACAAGAACATTAAAGAAAGTTTAAAGAAAGTTTAAAGATCCACAGTTTAAAACATTTTTCTGATGACATAATCATCAGGACCACCTGGTAGTCATTCGTTAATTTAATGACAAACACCCTGATTAAGATCCAGCTCGCACGACTGATTCCCAAACATACACGCAGGTGGGAACACATGCATGCCTTACTATTGTGCATACTAATGAGGCTGAGTGGGGTAGTACAACGCTGGAAACGTGTCAAACAACTCAGTCACGGTCGAGTGGTTACCTTTATCAAGACACTCATTAACAGACAGGAATATATGTGAGAGCAGACACTTGTGTAATGATATTGAGGTCAGAAGTGGCCGCTCGATTTGTTGAGCCCATGTCACAGAGTCACTACCCCTGACCGTAATTGAGGCGTTTCCCTGTCTGCGGGACCGAGAGACCTGGCCGTAATACGGAATAGAGGAGTGACCGTAATTGACAACAAAATGATTATGAAATATAACGGACGAAAATTCAGGACCAGAAAATCTGACCGTTATAGACGTACTGACCGTTATAGAGGCATGACCGTTAGCAGGCGTTTTACTGTATATTTTTGTATATAATTAGCATCATTCAAGTCCTCTTACCTTGATTGCTAAAATGTCATGATGACCTTGTTTCTTTGAGCGATAAGCCAAAAGTAACAGTTCATCCCTAAAATTTATAGCTACGCCAACAAAGAATTAAGTAGGAATGGTTATATATGCACTGTAGCAAACATCATTTTTAGTTCAGCTGACTATAAGTCATCTGAGCTATAGTCGTGGTCCTTTTCCATCGTCCGGCTGTCAAGCCGTCAGTCAGTTAACAGGGCACGTACGTTTTGAAACCGGACCTATGAATCCAAAATTTTGCATACAGTTGGATGTCTGCAAAATCTCCTGCCATACAGAAAACTGGGTCACCAAGACTTCGTTCCTTCAAAATTTTAAGGAGAAACCTCCATTTTCCATAAAAAAAAGCCATTGTTACACTTCAAAGTGTCTAATTACGAAACCACTGATCTTTTTTTGATCACATTTAGCATTCCTATTCTTCAATATATTTTCTGTTTACCTACCAAAAATTAGGTTACTATTGAGTACTGTTTTGAAGTTATGGGCCCAAATATAATGCAATTTTTAAAAAATCAGGAAATATATTTACTCACTTAACATGAGAATTGCTGAAGCTGGAGACTTATTATCAGGGATACAAGTTTATTAAATCAAGATTCAATTGTTTACCCAAAATTAGATCTGAATTTTGCAGATTTTTTAAGTTATTAGCAAAAATAAAAAATCAATACCTTAAATTATTTCTAATTTTGGATATGGCACTTTTTCCCTGTAAGCACTGTTGATTTAAATTTCACAGCATATATACATAAGGATTTAATCTTTTAAAATCTGAAATTGAAAGGAATTGATTGAAAAGAGAAGCTTTTATTCAAGTTATCATACACCATGTAAAGTGTTGTTTACATCAAACCAACCTGGTAGTACAGACTTCACTTGTGTTTCGTAACCCTCTGTCAGTTAACAGGGCACGTACGCTTTGAAACCGGACCTATAAATCCAAAATTTTGCATACAGTTGGATGTCTGCAAAATCTCCTGCCATACAGAAAACTGGGTCACCAAGACTTCGTTCCTTCAAAATATTAAGCAGGAGAAACCTCCATTTTCCATAAAAAAAAGCCATGGTTACACTTCAAGGCTGCCTAATTACGAAACCACTGATCTTTTTTTGTTCACATTTAGCATTCCTATTCTTCAATATATTTTCTGATAACCTACCAAAAATTAGGTTACTATTGACTACTGTTTTGAAATTATGGGCCCAAATATAATGCAATTTTTAAAAAATCAGGAAATATATTTACTCACTTAACATGAGAATTGCTGAAGCTGGAGACTTATTATCAGGGATACAAGTTTATTAAATCAAGATTCAATTGTTTACCCAAAATTAGATCTGAATTTTGCAGATTTTTAAAGTAATTAGCAAAAATAAAAAATCAGTACCTTAAATTATTTCCAATTTTGGATATGGCACTTTTTTCCCTGTAAGCACTGTTGATTTAATTTTCACAGCATATATACATAAGGACTTAATCTTTTAAAATCTGAAATTTTAAAGGAATTGATGGAAAAGAGAAGCTTTTATTCAAGTTATCATACACCATGTAAAGTGTTGTTTACATCAAACCCACCTGGTAGTACAGACTTCACTTGTGTTTTGTAACCCTCTGCAGGCAGCTTGCCTTGGCTCAGCTTGGCCACTACTAGTAGGCTGTCCCCTCTGCCCTGCATTCCCCCCCCCCCCCAGCTGGTGCATAAACTAGATGAATGTCATAATTTTCTGTATTTGATTCATTCTTATTCTAGGCTATGCTACATTTTAGATTTTGTATTGTACTACCAGGGTTACAGTGATTAAAGTACACATTTATTTGTGTCCACAAAGTGGTGTATTGCTATGAAAGTGTGGATGTTCATCAGTAATTCTTTATTTCAGAAGAGTAAAAACTTAACTAGGTGTGAAATTGACTATTAATTCATGTAATAAATTATTGCTGTGATAGTAATTAGCACAATGATGTTGTTTGTCCCTCATTCAACTAACAGTGTGTATACTTTATTTGAAAAGATGTTTTCATTTGATCAAATTAACTGAATCTTTTATTTCGGTGAATAAAATTAAGCATGTATTGAAAACTCCAAGGTACAAAATTTTTAATAGTGATTCAAGGAATATTCATGAATTTGCCATGTTGTGGCATTTTTAGCTCAGCTGACTGTAAATCATCTGAGCTATAGCGATCACTCTTTGTCCGTCGTCCATCTGTCCGTCCGTCTGTCTTGCCGTCTGTCCGTCTGTCTGTTAACCTGGCACAAATCGTAACCGCTGGACCTAGAATCTTGAAACTTTACATTCTGAGATGTCCATGAAAAATCTCCTTCGAAACCAGAAATTAGGTCTCTGTTACCCCCCCAGAATATTCAAAAATTTCATACAAAAACTTTAATATCTCATTAACCAAATCACTGATGGTCATGATTTTTTGCATACATATTGATCATGAGACATTTCATCAGTTCCTGCAGACTGGTGGCGCCACCTGTATTTTTCAATTTTTTATGAATTTTTTTATCTATTTTTGAGACCTTTAAAAATGTGAACATCTGTTAATAGGGCACAAATCATAAAGACTGAACCTAGAATCTTAATTCTTGACACACTGAGAGACCTATGAAAAGTCTCCATGGAAACCAGAAATTAGATCTCTGTTACCCATATCCTTCAAGCTATGGGGCCCAAAAGTACCCCCCCCCCCCCCCCCCCCGAATAGTCAAAAATTTCATACAATAACTTCAATATCTCATTAAATACATCACTGATGGTCATTATTTTTTGCTTACATATTGATCATGAGATGTTTCATCAGTGTCTGCAGACTGGTGGCGCCACCTGTATTTTTTGATTTTTTGCTAATTGTTTTCTCTATTTTTGAGACCTTTAAAAATGTTAACATCTGTCAACAGGGCACAAATTGTAAAGACTGGACCTAGAATCTTCATTCCTCACATAATGAGAGACCTATGAAAAGTCCCCATGGAAACATGAAATAAGGTCTCTGTTACCCATATCCTTTGAGCTGTGGGGCTCCCAATTACCCCCAGAATAATGGAAATTTTGTTAAAAACAAACTGCAACATCTCAATAACTACAACACTGATGGTCATGATTTTTGGCATACATATTGATCAAGAGGTGTTCCATCAGTTCCTGTAGATTGGTGGCACCACCTGTATTTGTTCGGGTTTTTTTACGAATATTTTTCTCTATTTTTTAGACCTTTAAGGATGCTGTCATCTGTTAATGTGGCACAAATTGTAACAACAGGACCTAGATCCTTATTCTTGTCATGCAAGGAGGCCCATGAAAAGTATCTTTGGAAACCTGAAATTAGGTCTCTGTTTCCCATATCCTTCAAGCAACAGAACTCCAAAGTATCCCTCAGAATAATGGAAAATTTGATACAAAAGCTGAAGTATCTGAACAACTAATGCAGAGATCACCATGATTCTTTGCATGGATATTGACCATTAAGTGTTTTTATTAGTTTCTGCAGACTGGTGGAACCACCTGTATTTTTTTTAAAATTTATGCTTTTTTTTCTCTATTTTTGAGATATATAAATACAGTCACAATCTTGGCCTGTTGGTTAATCTGTTTGATGCTTCAGTTGAATGGGTATATACTACCATTCAGATGATAAAATTTCCTTTGGCGAATCTCTACCCAGTCAGCTGAGCGTCATGACCCATAGGTCACTTGTTTTTCTTTTAAATTCAGTTTAAACATTTGTGATTTAAAATAATGAAATATATGGGTATGCATAATATGACCCGATATGAGCTACACTCTGGATAAATAATGATTGCAACTTAGAATTCTGATATTTAACTTATATTTTCAGATTTGTTATTTCAAATTTATAAAAACTTTTAAATTAAAAAAATAATCTGATAAAACCTATTAATGGAAAAAGTGGATATGCTAAAAAAATAGGCTTTAATATAAACTTAAATGCATTATTCCCTTAAAAGTGAAATGAAGGTATTAGTCCATTCTGTCCACTTGCCTGTCCATCTATAAATTTTTCATAAGCATCAGAGTATCTCAAAACTTTTACTCTTTTTCTTCATGACAGTCTTGTCGTATTAGTTAGTATTAGTTTTGCAATCATATATTTAGAACTTTACTATAACCAAATAGGAGGGTCCCTTTCCTCTTAGCTTCTCATTTGCTTATATATATGAAAAACATTAAAAAAGAATTTTTTGCATATTTTGCATATGCAAAAATTTCAAACTTTAGCTGAGCGCCATGACCCATGGGTCCCTTGTTTCTTAGATTTGTTTCGTGATTCCTCAGATGCATCTTGCAGGTCTCCTAATTATATTTTTGTCTAACTTCTTTGAACTTCAGGTTGTCTTGTTTCATTTCTGTCACATGTCATCCATGTGAAAGTGGACACTTCATCACCAGGTAATTCCTCAAGTGTAAGTGCAGTCTGTTTGTCTCCTAGGATGCTCCCATAGCATGGACACTGCGTGCTGACTTGCCATCTTGCCCGGTGTCATGGGACAAACTGAAGTGTGTACATGCTGATGACCAGCACATGGTCCTGGGTGACAACACGGGACACAGTAAGTGGCCTGGCAGTCAGGTAGCATTCATATCAGATTAATCCAAGTTTAATGATCAAGCTAAATGAAGGTTATATCCATATATCTGAAGCATATCTACTGCCTGGGCAGTCAGTGCTCAGCTCTCTTTGTAAGAGCATGGTATCACATTGTGCATAAAACTCCAAAGTTTAAATATGTGACACCCACTCTCATTGGTCTGATTACATTGGTACTGGCACAGGGCCAAGAATCAGAATCAGAGCGGGTGTCACATATTTAAATTTGGAGCTGGATGCACAAAGTGATTCCATGTTTTCATTGGTCCGATTATAAGTCTTTTCTCTGTGCCCCTCCTGGTGGTGGAACCCAGAGAATCTTGCTGTACAAAGCAGAAGGAAAATAAGGAAATCTGGAACAATTCCAGTGTTTAACCACTGTGTGAGGAGTGTACTTGACCCATGGATCCCTTGCTTTCCAAGTCTTAAAATATATCAGTTTTACATGTACCAGCAGAAGTTAATCCACTACTTTACCCTTCAGTTACTCACAAATAATAACATTAAAGATAAATGGCACAATTAATGTTTTAATTTTTTTCTTCCAGTTCTGATCTTCAGTGAGGATGGCTGTCTGCAGAAATACTTTGATGTGAGATCCCCTGTCCAGTGTTTTACTGGTGATGGCTTTCTTCTGTATGTGTGCTGCAAAGATGGCAGTCTTTATGGTAAGACCTACTCGTAGTATGTGTGCTGCAAAGATGGCAGTCTTTATGGTAAGACCAACTGGTAGTGGAGGATTTTATATCAGAGCTTCTCGCAATATACTGTAGACATTGTATATACCATTATATATTTTAAGATTTAATATTTTATGATATTTAATTCAGGACCAAAGTTATTGTTCAGTACTTTCTGTTCACTCAAATGAAAGATACACTATGAAACATTGAAAACATTTAAGAGTGTTTTATAAACCACACAGGATTATTTTTTCAAAAAAGATATAAACATTTAAGAAATCATATGTAGTTTAAATAAATCTGAATGAGTCTGTTTACTATCATTCATTTTTCAGTAACAGACATTGCTCGGCATCTTTCACATCAGTTTCCATATGGTTTTTCTGAATTTTTTTTTTCTGAGTTAGAATTGATCTGTCTCTTTTCTCTTTCAGATATAACATTTGATGCCCCCAGACTAATGTCTAAAGTAGGAATAGAAAATGTAAGTTTATTAAATTTCCTTTTTTTATACTGGTAGATCAAGACATACATGAACCTATGTGTGTGAATTATATTATGCATGTACATAATTTACATGAACAGATAGACATGGCCCTGTGGTACAGGTACTGGAATGTGCAGCTTAATGATTGAAGTTAAAACCTAATGGCTTGTATAATAACATGTGAAATACCTGTTACATGCCACATTCTAGTGCCCCTCAGCTGCAGAGAGGTTTTGCCTTTTTTTGCTACAGTAATAAAATGGTAAGTTGCATACTATTTCATCCCACAGTTTGGGGTGATATAAATTGTCAAGATCTCACCCGGTCTGAATGCACTAAGCTAGCAATAGGACACCCTGTCTTTGTTTACCAAGATTAAATATGCACACCGGATAACTATTTATAAATAATTTGATATGATGGAGTATAAAAATCTTGTAGTGGCATCTATCCATAGTGTCACCTGAGTTACAGCCTCACAGTCAACCAGTGTTGGCTAAACCAGTCACTCTGTAGGGAAATGTTCACAGCTCAAGTTGTTCACCCCATGAATTTATGTCAGAGCATGCAAAGTTTAAGTGGATGTTATAATATGCAGAAACCACAGGTAACAGTTATTACCGTGACATGTGAAATTGTACACAGAGAGAAAAAGACTGCAAATTGATGGATATTGATTATTTTTTAATCAGGATTTTTAACTCCAAACAGAGGTATAATTCAGATAGTGTTATATGTAAAAGAAACAGTAATATTTGTTAATCCTGATATTGGTATTTATGTAGGTTACCTCCATGACTGTCAAGTCCTACATCACTGTCACAAACGAGGCTGGTAACCTTGCAACCATCAACGCATTTGGCAGGGTTATGTGGTCCAAGAGAAGCAGGGGCATCGGAGGCTGGATGGTACATCATATATATATACATTCAGTAAATTAAATATTACAGCTAATGCAGGTAGTATAATTGTAACATATATGCAACAATTGAGCAAGTGAAGGTAATATGGACATGATAAGAGGTGAATTGTGAAGGCAATACTAAAAGGAAGTAGAGGAGTACATGTGAACACAGCTCATTTAAAAGGTTTAAATGAATCATGCCAGTGCCCATATTTATATAGTCCGTTTCATCCCCTCATGTCCACCTGTTTTTTGCTATGAAAATTTTTATTAGATACATTTCAAGGGAAACAGTTATAGTGTAGAGGAGAGGATTACAGAACCTAATTTTCAACTAGGTAACTAAATTCCTATCTTATGCCATATTTGAGTAACAGAATTTTCTGAAAATATGAGAAATCAGTCTACATTTTACAACATATCAGACCCACTTATGGCGGTCAAGGTCATTGGTCACATGCCAAAACAGCCTCAACTGACAGCAGCTAATTGGATGACCTCATGTAAACACTCTAAAAAATATAACCAGCAAAACTAAGATGGCTACTTATGGAGGGATACACCATATCTGCCAGATCATGATAAAGAGACAAAAATGTTGTGAAACATAAACGGGGGATTTATTGTAAAATTCTTAACTGCCATATTAGGTTGTCACTTCCATATGTTGTTTACTTGGAAAATATTGAAAAATATAAACTTTTAAGTAAATCATCTACAAAAAACAGGTGGACAGCAGGTGGCGAAATGGACTATAGACCTATAAATTGATATAGAATGTCAGTCTAGTCAATCCTGGTAGTTCTGTATAACTAACTATGATAGTTGTGTCCATAGTAAATAAATCCCTTTAATCTTACATGCATAGAAATAAAAATGACACCAAATAAAGTTAGCATAATGACTAAGTTGACTAAATAAGGCAGAATAATAGCAAGGATTCAAGTCAGTCAATCCAACCTGGATGAAGTTTTAATTCATTCTGAGGGGTTTGAAATCCTTCCGGTTCTCTTGGCTGAGGAATTTATTCTTAATGGAACAATATCAGAATTTCAGTCTCACCCAGAGTGATGTAGAATACCCAGAGTCTAAAGTTGCCTTGGTAAGATTGAAATTTCAGTTTTGTCGAATGGAGATAAAAATCATAAAATCATCCACGGTTTTAAATCATCCTTTCTTATAATGACCTGTACATGGATTTAATGATGAATTTATTGGACCTATAATTAACTGTATCACACTGTTCTTCAGGTATCAGGTAAAGTTAACTGTGTGTTGTTTAGGTTTGTATGGACACCAGCACAGTGTACCATGGTCACTCGGGTGGTGTTACAGCGTATCACGTGTTAAATGGCACAGAATTCTGGGATATCTCCACTGACCGGCCCATCTGTCATGGCGTTCTGGTAGGTACCACTTTGATGGGAATACATTTTCTTCATATCAAACACTTAATACAATAAAATAATAAAGGTTATACACTTTATTGAGAAAATGTTCAGGGACAGTGGTGTTAAAAGAGCCATTCGATGAGCACAGTGTATAAGCCAGGTACCTAAGATCGTTTAATTACTGTAAAGAATACCGGAGAGAAGTTGTTACAGACTGCATCCATAGGTGGCGCCTCATAAAAACCATTGTCTAGAGTAATACAGTGAAACCCCAGGCTACGGACACCCCTCTGGGGTGGACACCCTGCATAATGGACAGTCTTCAGGATGACCAAATGTTTTTACTACTTTAAGAACCCTCTGGGGTGGACACTCTGCTAACCAGGACAATGGCATTTTTTTATCTGCCCAACTGTTAAAATCACCCCCACTAAGGGACACCGCATGGCTAGTATGGCAGGTGTCAGTACAAATACGCTGAAACTGGAAATATGTTTTGCTTCTGGTACGTTTCTCATCATCCTAAAAATAATCTCATTATATAAACAGGTAGCAAAAATAACAAAACAAATGACATTTGCACTCCAATTACCTTTTACTTTGTAATCTGTGACTTCTATGCATTTGTTTTGAATTAATATTTAAAGCATTGCCAAAAAGTTACGGTATATGCGGAATTTCCATTATGCCACTCTTTCACTGACGTGACATTGTCATCCTGATTCAGGGCCACATTATTGTATAATAGGAGCAGAACTGAGGATAATAATGTAATTGCATTGCTAGGTGTTTAAACATATGGGTGGTCGTGGGTCATGACCTCTCATCCAGCTGGAGGACTCTAGATTCTGGACTTTAGATCAAAGGCATTCAAAGACGATAATTATTAACCCATTTTGTGACTGATGCAGTCAGTCACAACTCAGAATGATGAACTCACATTTTCTTGTAAGCTCCTGACATGTCAGTCACTTAAATAATGTTTTCCTGAATGAATGAAAATGTGACCCATGACCCTGACAGGGACCAGTCACAGATAAGATAATAAACGCTCATGAATACAAGTTATAGGGGCTAATTAAAAGGGGCGTAAAATGTCAAATCTGTTTGTTTTTATTTATTCACTTTAACTTTATTGAGTCAGATATTAATAGCAATGAATAATAGCTTAAAAGAGATGTCAAAAATCATTTTATTTAATTTAAGATTCTTTTGAGATCAAGAAAGAGTAAGTAATAAGAAAATTTACAGAAATGTAAGAAATGTGTTGAGACAACACACAGCATAACTAGGAGTAAGTACTGCCACTTTCAATCAACTGAAATTCACGTAAGAGCCTCATAAATTAAAAAATACAATAAAAATTCGTAAAAATAATATAATAAAATTTTTAAATTTAAAATGTATGTAAAAAACTGGCGATACAAAAAAATTATGGATGACCCGACCCCCTCTGGGGCAGACAACCTGTTATAACGGACAAATCGTCTGATCCTGTGACTGCCCCTCACAGAAGGGTTTCACTGTATACAGAAATAAATGATATGTGAGATAAAATGAAGCTGGAATATCAGATTTGATAGTATCTTTTGTCTAACTTCAGAATCAGCAGGATCATCCTCAACATCTGTACGTGTGTGATGGAGTCAGCATCACGAAGCTCTCAACAACAGATGGCAGCACTGTCAACACATACACCCATGGTATTTACAACATATGATTGGAAAAGAAATAATGAAATACATCGCTATTAAAATGTTAAAACATCAGGAACAACCCAGTGGTTGAAATTGTCAAGATTTTTCATGCAATTATATGCAAACTGACCGAGAACCATATATGATTTCTTATTTTTAAAGCCCCAGTGCTGGCTGGCTAAAATAAGAAAATATGATTATTGTAATGGCTACATCATGACAAGATTGTTTCCTCTCAGTCTGCTTATTTGTGTTTTTAAACGATAAGTTTAATATACTTTTATAGAATTTAATATGAGGACCTATACCTGTCAATGGCTGCCTGGTGGTCAGTACCACAGTGATTGTAATCTCACATTATAGGCCAGTTCAGGGATGTATACAGTGTGTCACATTTCAGATAGTACTGCTGGTCTGTACACAGTGTGTCACATTTCAGATAGTACTGCTGGTCTGTACACAGTGTGTCACATTTCAGATAGTACTGCTGGTCTTTACACAGTGTGTCACATTTCAGATAGCACTGCTGGTCTGTACACAGTGTGTCACATTTCAGATAGCACTGCTGGTCTGTACACAGTGTGTCACATTTCAGATAGCACTGCTGGTCTGTACACAGTGTGTCACATTTCAGATAGCACTGCTGGCCTGTACACAGTGTGTCACATTTCAGATAGCACTGCTGGCCTGTACACAGTATGTCACATTTCAGATAGCACTGCTGGCCTGTACACAGTGTGTCACATTTCAGATAGCACTCCTGGCCTGTACACAGTGTGTCACATTTCAGATAGCACTCCTGGCCTGTACACAGTGTGTCACATTTCAGATAGCACTCCTGGCCTGTACACAGTGTGTCACATTTCAGATAGCACTCCTGGCCTGTACACAGTGTGTCACATTTCAGATAGCACTCCTGGCCTGTACACAGTGTGTCACATTTCAGATAGCACTCCTGGCCTGTACACAGTGTGTCACATTTCAGATAGCACTTCTGGCCTGTACACAGTGTGTCACATTTCAGATAGCACTCCTGGCCTGTACACAGTGTGTCACATTTCAGACAGCACTCCTGGCCTGTACACAGTGTGTCACATTTCAGATAGCACTCCTGGCCTGTACACAGTGTGTCACATTTCAGATAGCACTCCTGGCCTGTACACAGTGTGTCACATTTCAGATAGCACTTCTGGCCTGTACACAGTGTGTCACATTTCAGATAGCACTCCTGGCCTGTACACAGTGTGTCACATTTCAGACAGCACTCCTGGCCTGTACACAGGTTGTCACATTTCAGATAGCACTGCTGGCCTGTACACAGTGTGTCACATTTCAGATAGCACTGCTGGCCTGTACACAGTGTCTCACATTTCAGATAGCACTGCTGGCCTGTACACAGTGTGTCACATTTCAGATAGCACTGCTGGCCTGTACACAGTGTGTCACATTTCAGATTGCACTGCTGGCCTGTACACAGTGTGTCACATTTCAGATTGCACTGCTGGCCTGTACACAGTGTGTCACATTTCAGATTGCACTGCTGGCCTGTACACAGTGTGTCACATTTCAGATTGCATTGCTGGCCTGTACACATTGTGTCACATTTCAGATTGCACTCCTGGTCTGTACACAGTGTGTCACATTTCAGATTGCACTTCTGGTCTGTACACAGTGTGTCACATTTTAGATAGTACTCCTGGTCTGTACACAGTGTGTCACATTTCAGATAGCACTCCTGGCCTGTACACAGTGTGTCACATTTCAGATAGCACTCCTGGCCTGTACACAGTGTGTCACATTTCAGATAGCACTCCTGGTCTGTACACAGTGTGTCACATTTCAGATAGCACTGCTGGTCTGTACACAGTGTGTCACATTTCAGATAGCACTGCTGGTCTGTACACAGTGTGTCACATTTCAGATAGTACTGCTGGTCTGTACACAGTGTGTCACATTTCAGATAGTACTCCTGGTCTGTACACAGTGTGTCACATTTTAGATAGTACTCCTGGCCTGTACACAGTGTGTCACATTTCAGATAGCACTTCTGGTCTGTACACAGTGTGTCACATTTTAGATAGTACTCCTGGTCTGTACACAGTGTGTCACATTTCAGATAGTACTCCTGGTCTGTACACAGTGTGTCACATTTCAGATAGCACTCCTGGTCTGTACACAATGTGTCACATTTCAGATAGCACTCCTGGTCTGTACACAGTGTGTCACATTTCAGATAGCACTCCTGGTCTGTACACAGTGTGTCACATTTCAGATAGCACTCCTGGTCTGTACACAGTGTGTCACATTTTAGATAGTACTCCTGGTCTGTACACAGTGTGTCACATTTCAGATAGTACTCCTGGTCTGTACACAGTGTGTCACATTTCAGATAGTACTCCTGGTCTCTACACTGTTTCACATTTCAGATAGTACTGGTGGTCTGTACACAGTGTCAGTAGGTCCTGGTGGTACCGTATTCACAGCAGGAGAGGAAATTATGTAAGTTCCATGATCTTTTGTTTTGATTTTCTTTTTCATATTTGAAACTTGTTTGGTTAAATTATGATAAATTCGCGAGAGCAATCTGCCAGTTGGTGAATAATTCAGTGATTGTATCATGGCACACACCTCAAAGAGGATCTGGAAGAACTATTCCCTGACTCAACAGCCTTCACAAGTATTATCTTTTGAAATTAGAATTCTCATTCATAACGAAGATTTTTCCTGGAAAAGTAAAAGTGCCCAGCATCGTTTTCCAGCAGTATCAGCATTAGCTTGGGTTATTTTTGTAATAATGTGTAACTGATTATAATTTATCATAAGTTTGGGTTATGTTTGTGATTATGTTTAGCTGATTATAATTTATCATTAGCTAGGGTTATGTTTGTGATTATGTGTAACTAGTATAATTTATCATAAGTTTGGGTTATGTTTGTGATTGTGTAACTGTTTCTAATTTATCATTAGCTAGGGTAATATTTGTGATTATGTGTAACTGATTATAATTTATCATTAGTTTGGGTTATTTTTGTAATAATGTGTAACTGATTATAATTTATCATAAGTTTGGGTTATGTTTGTGATTATGTTTAGCTAATTATAATTTATCATTAGCTAGGGTTATGTTTGTGATTATGTGTAACTAGTATAATTTATCATAAGTTTGGGTTATGTTTGTGATTGTGTAACTGTTTCTAATTTATCATTAGCTAGGGTTATATTTGTGATTATGTGTAACTGATTATAATTTATCATTAGCTTGGGTTATTTTTGTAATAATGTGTAACTGATTATAATTTATCATAAGTTTGGGTTATGTTTGTGATTATGTTTAGCTGATTATAATTTATCATTAGCTAGGGTTATGTTTATGATGATGTGTATCAGGTATAATTTATCATAAGTTTGGGTTATGTTTGTGATTATGTGTAACTGATTATAATTTATCATTAGCTAGGGTTATGTTTGTGATTATGTGTATGGTGTATAATTTATCATAAATTTGGGTTATGTTTGTGATTGTGTGTAACTGGTTTAAATTCATAATTAGTTTGGGTTATATTTGTGATTATGTGTAACTGATTATAATTTATCATAAGTTTGGGTTATGTTTGTGATTATATGTAACTGATTATAGATTATCATAAGTTTGGGTTATGTTTGTGATTATGTGTAACTGATTATAATTTATCATAAGTTTGGGTTATGTTTGTGATTATGTGTAACTGATTTTAATTCATAATTAGTTTGGGTTATGTTTGTGATTATGTGTAACTGATTATAATTTATCATAAGTTTGGGTTATATTTGTGATTATGTGTAACTGATTTTAATTCATAATTGGTTTGGGTTATGTTTGTGATTATGTGTAACTGATTATAATTTATCATAAGTTTGGGTTAGGTTTATAATAATGTGTAACTGATTATAATTTATCATAAATTTGGGTTATGTTTGTGATTAGGTGTAACTGATTATAATTTATCATAAGTTTGGGTTATGTTTGTGATTGTGTAACTGATTATAATGTATCATTAGCTAGGGTTATGTTTGTGATTATATGTAACTAGTATAATTTATCATAAATTTGGGTTATGTTTGAGATTGTGTAACTGTTTCTAATTTATCATTAGCTAGGGTTATATTTGTGATTATGTGTAACTGATTATAATTTATCATTAGTTGGGTTATGTTAATGATTATGTGTAACTGGTTTTAATTCATAATTAGTTTGGGTTATATTTGTGATTATGTGTAACTGATTATAATTTATCATTAGTTGGGTTATGTTAATGATTATGTGTAACTGGTTTTAATTCAAATTAGTTTGGGTTATATTTGTGATTATGTGTAACTGATTATAATTTATCATTAGTTGGGTTATGTTAATGAGTATGTGTAACTGGTTTTAATTCATAATTAGTTTGGGTTATGTTTGTGATTATGTGTAACTGATTATAATTTATCATAAGTTTGGGTTATGTTTGTGATTATGTGTAATTGATTTTAATTCATAATAAGTTTGGGTTATGTTTGTGATTTTGTGTAACTGATTATAATTTATCATAAGTTTGGGTTATGTTTGTGATTATGTGTAACTGATTATAATTTACCATAAGTTTGGGTTATGTTTGTGATTATGTGTAACTGATGATAATTTATCATTAGCTAGGGTTATGTTTGTGATTATGTGTAACTGATTATAATTTATCATAAGTTTTGGTTATGTTTGTGATTATGTGTAACTGATTATAATTTATCATAAGTTTGGGTTATGTGTGTAATAATGTGTAACTGATTATAATTTGTCATAAGTTTGGGTTTATGTTTGTGATTATGTGTAACTGATTATAATTTATCATAAGCTAGGGTTATGTGTGTGATTATGTGTATCTGGTATAATTTATCATAAATTTGGGTTATGTTTGTGATTGTGTAACTGTTTCTAATTTATCATTAGTTAGGGTTATGTTTGTGATTATGTGTAACTGATTATAATTTACCATAAGTTTGGGTTATGTTTGTAATAATGTGTAACTGATTATAATTTATCATAAGTTTGGGTTTTGTTTGTGATTATGTGTAACTGATTATAATTTATCATAAGTTTGGGTTATGTTTGTGATTATGTGTAACTGATTATAATTTATCATTAGCTAGGGTTATGTTTGTGATTATGTGTAACTGATTATAATTTATCATAAGTTTGGGTTATGTTTGTGATTATGTGTAACTGATTATAATTTATCATAAGTTTGGGTTATGTTTGTAATAATGTGTAACTGATTATAATTTATCATAAGTTTGGGTTATGTTTGTGATTATGTGTAACTGATTATAATTTATCATTAGCTAGGGTTATGTTTATGATGATGTGTATCAGGTATAATTTATCATAAGTTTGGGTTATGTTTGTGATTATGTGTAACTGATTATAATTTATCATTAGCTAGGGTTATGTTTGTGATTATGTGTAACTAATTATAATTTATCATTAGTTGGGTTATGTTAATGATTATGTGTAACTGGTTTAAATTCATAATTAGTTTGGGTTATATTTGTGATTATGTGTAACTGATTATAATTTATCATTAGTTGGGTTATGTTAATGATTATGTGTAACTGGTTTTAATCAAATTAGTTTGGGTTATATTTGTGATTATGTGTAACTGATTATAATTTATCATTAGTTGGGTTATGTTAATGAGTATGTGTAACTGGTTTTAATTCATTAGTTTGGGTTATGTTTGTGATTATGTGTAACTGATTATAATTTATCATAAGTTTGGGTTATGTTTGTGATTATGTGTAACTGATTTTAATTAATAATAAGTTTGGGTTATGTTTGTGATTATGTGTAACTGATTATAATTTATCATAAGTTCTGGTTTTGTTTGTGATTATGTGTAACTGATTATAATTTATCATAATTTTGGGTTATGTTTGTGATTATGTGTAACTGATTATAATTTATCATTAGCTAGGGTTATGTTTGTGATTATGTGTAACTGATTATAATTTATCATAAGTTTGGGTTATGTTTGTGATTATGTGTAACTGATTATAATTTATCATAAGTTTGGGTTATGTTTGTAATAATGTGTAACTGATTATAATTTATTATAAGTTTGGGTTATGTTTGTGATTATGTGTAACTGATTATAATTGATCATTAGCTAGGGTTATGTTTGTGATTGTGTAACTGTTTCTAATTTATCATTAGCTAGGGTTATATTTGTGATTATGTGTAACTGATTATAATTTATCATTAGTTGGGTTATGTTAATGATTATGTGCAACTGGTTTTAATTCATAATTAGTTTGGGTTATATTTGTGATTATGTGTAACTGATTATAATTTATCATAAGTTTGGGTTATGTTTGTAATAATGTGTAACTGATTATAATTTATCATAAGTTTGGGTTATGTTTGTGATTATATGTAACTGAATATAATTTATCATAAGTTTGGGTTATGTTTGTGATTATGTGTAACTGATTATAATTTATCATAAGTTTGGGTTATGTTTGTAATTATGTGTAACTGATTATAATTTATCATAAGTTTGGGTTATGTTTGTGATTATGTGTAACTGATTATAATTTATCATAAGTTTTGGTTATGTTTGTGATTATGTGTAACTGATTATAATTTATCATTAGCTAGGGTTATGTTTGTGATTATGTGTAACTGGTATAATTTATCATAAATTTGGGTTATGTTTGTGATTGTGTAACTGTTTATAATTTATCATTAGCTAGAGTTATGTTTGTGATTATGTGTAACTAATTATAATTTATCATTAGTTGGGTTATGTTAATGATTATGTGTAACTGGTTTAAATTCATAATTAGTTTGGGTTATATTTGTGATTATGTGAAACTGATTATAATTTATCATTAGTTGGGTTATGTTAATGATTATGTGTAACTGGTTTTAATTCAAATTAGTTTGGGTTATATTTGTGATTATGTGTAACTGATTATAATTTATCATTAGTTGGGTTATGTTAATGAGTATGTGTAACTGGTTTTAATTCATTAGTTTGGGTTATGTTTGTGATTATGTGTAACTGATTATAATTTATCATAAGTTTGGGTTATGTTTGTGATTATGTGTAACTGATTTTAATTCATAATAAGTTTGGGTTATGTTTGTGATTATGTGTAACTGATTATAATTTATCATAAGTTTGGGTTATGTTTGTAATAATGTGTAACTGATTATAATTTATTATAAGTTTTGGTTATGTTTGTGATTATGTGTAACTGATTATAATTGATCATTAGCTAGGGTTATGTTTGTGATTATGTGTATCTGGTATAATTTATCATAAATTTGGGTTATGTTTGTGATTGTGTAACTGTTTCTAATTTATAATTAGCTAGGGTAATATTTGTGATTATGTGTAACTGATTATAATTTATCATTAGTTGGGTTATGTTAATGATTATGTGCAACTGGTTTTAATTCATAATTAGTTTGGGTTATATTTGTGATTATGTGTAACTGATTATAATTTATCATAAGTTTGGGTTATGTTTGTAATAATGTGTAACTGATTATAATTTATCATAAGTTTGGGTTATGTTGTGATTATATGTAACTGAATATAATCTATCATAAGTTTGGGTTATGTTTGTGATTATGTGTAACTGATTATAATTTATCATAAGTTTGGGTTATGTTTGTAATTATGTGTAACTGATTATAATTTATCATAAGTTTGGGTTATGTTTGTGATTATGTGTAACTGATTATAATTTATCATAAGTTTGGGTTATGTTTGTGATTATGTGTAACTGATTATAATTTATCATTAGCTAGGGTTATGTTTGTGATTATGTGTAACTGATTATAATTTATCATAAGTTTGGGTTATGTTTGTGATTATGTGTAACTGATTATAATTTATCATAAGTTTGGGTTATGTTTGTAATAATGTGTAACTGATTATAATTTATTATAAGTTTGGGTTATGTTTGTGATTATGTGTAACTGATTATAATTGATCATTAGCTAGGGTTATGTTTGTGATTATGTGTATCTGGTATAATTTATCATTAGTTGGGTTATGTTAATGATTATGTGTAACTGGTTTTAATTCAAATTAGTTTGGGTTATATTTCTGATTATGTGTAACTTATTATAATTTATCATTAGTTGGGTTATGTTAATGATTATGTGTAACTGGTTTTAATTCATAATTAGTTTGGCTTATATTTGTGATTATGTGTAACTGATTATAATTTATCATAAGTTTGGGTTATGTTTGTGATTATGTGTAACTGATTTTAATTCATAATAAGTTTGGGTTATGTTTGTGATTATGTGTAACTGATTATAATTTATCATAATTATGGGTTATGTTTGTGATTATGTGTAACTGATTATAATTTATCATAAGTTTGGGTTATGTTTGTGATTCTGTGTAACTGATTATAATTTATCATTAGTTGGGTTAGTTTAATGATTATGTGTTAATGGTTTAAATTCATAATTAGTTTGGGTTATGTGTGTGATTATGTGTAACTGATTATAATTTATCATAAGTTTGGGTTATGTTTGTAATAATGTGTAACTAATTATAATTTATCATAAGTTTGGGTTATGTTTGTGATTATGTGTAACTGATTATAATTTATCATAAGTTTGGGTTATGTTTGTGATTATGTGTAACTGATTTTAATTCATAATTAGTTTGGGTTATGTTTGTGATTATGTGTAACTGATTATAATTTATCATAAGTTTGGGTTATGTTTGTGATTATGTGTAACTGATTATAATTTATCATAAGTTTGGGTTATGTTAATGATTATGTGTAACTGATTATAATTTATCATAAGTTTGGGTTATGTTTGTGAATATGTGTAACTGATTATAATTTATCATTAGCTAGGGTTATATTTGTGATTATGTGTAACTGATTATAATTTATCATTAGTTGGGTTATGTTAATGATTATGTGTAACTGGTTTTAATTCATAGTTAGTTTGGGTTATGTTTGTGATTATGTGTAACTGATTACAATTTATCATAAGTTTGGGTTATGTTTGTGAATATGTGTAACTGATTATAATTTATCATAAGTTTGGGTTATGTTTGTGATTATGTGTAACTGATTTTAATTCATAATAAGTTTGGGTTATGTTTGTGATTATGTGTAACTGATTATAATTTATCATAAGTTTGGGTTATGTTTGTGATTATGTGTAACTGATTATAATTTATCATAAGTTTGGGTTATGTTTGTGATTATGTGTAACTGATTATAATTTATCATAAGTTTGGGTTATGTTTGTGATTATGTGTAACTGATTATAATTTATCATAAGTTTGGGTTATGTTTGTGATTATGTGTAACTGATTATAATTTATCATAAATTTGGGTTATGTTTGTGATTATGTGTAACTGATTATAATTTATCATTAGCTAGGGTTATGTTTGTGATTATGTGTATGGTGTATAATTTATCATAAATTTGGGTTATGTTTGTGATTGTGTAACTGTTTCTGATTTATCATTAGTTTGGGTTATGTTTGTGATTGTTTAATTGATTTTAATTTATCATTAGCTTGGGTTATGTTTTTGATTATGTTTAGCTGATTATAATTTATCATTAGCTAGGGTTATATTTGTGATTATGTGTAACTGATTATAATTTATCATTAGTTGGGTTATGTTAATGATTATGTGTAACTGATTTTAATTCATAATTAGTTTGGGCTATGTTTGTGATTATGTGCAACTGATTTTAATTTATCATTAGCTTTGGTTATGTTTGTGATTAAGTGTAACTGATTATAATTTATCATAAGTTGGGTTATGTTTTTGATTTTTTGTAACTGATTATAATGTATCCTTAGTCTGAGTTATGTGTGTGATTATGGATAACTGCCAATTATTTATGGCTGTTTCTGTGAACAGTTGGTATATTAATTACCTCTTCTTTGTTTCAGTTGTTTTGAAGGATCAACAGGAAAAGTGATGTACCAAATGAAGCATCCTTTTCCCATAGTTCATTGTCAGGTCAGTTAACAAAAATTATTTCATCCCACTTAGCTAGATTAGTTAAAGCAGGTAATCTACAGCATGAGAGCAGCAGTAGGGGATCTGCAGTGTCCAAGGAGTAGCAGAAATTGAAGTCCTTCTCAGTCTGTATAGATAAAAATACTCCAATGTTGCAAGTGTAATCATTGTAGGTGCACAAGCAAAATGATATGTATTTGGAAATGGAACTATACACACAAGACAGACTTATTAATAATATTGCCAAAAGGCTGTTTTATAAGGATTTGCATTTTCAAATGCAACAATATAAAAAAAAGTCTAACTTCTTCTGTATGCCATGATTTGATAGATTTCTGTCTTTGGCATATTCAGCTTAGCACCATGACCCATGGGTCCCTTGGTTTTTTTTTCAGTATCATCGAGGCCAGTTGTTCTGCGTTGGGGAGCCAGGTGTCACTGTCATCAGCTTGTCATCCGCAGTGATGTCAAATGCAGTAGTAAATATAAATATTTCTGTTTTCTCTTTAACTAAAATATTCAATATGGTAATTATCAAATCTGTCATTAAATGCCACTATTGACTCAGTATATCAGGCATAATTAAATTAACAAATGAGATTGGCCCAGTAGATGTTGAAATACACAGAAGAGAATAATTCTGTGTTTCTGGTTCAATTAGAGTGCTTAATACAAATTAGTTCATATCCATAGTATCATAAAATGGCAAGTTTTTAACGTAATTTGTTATTTTTACTTCTTCTGACATTTTGTTTCCAACTGGTCTATCTTTATGTAGACAAGGGCCCTTCATCATAAGAGATGCTGTCATATACACTGGTAAACAGGAGGCATTTTACATGTAGAACTTTACAGCATTTTACTTTTTGACTCCAGGGAAAGCTGGTAAAAAGTCAACTTGTCTGTGGCTTGTACATGGTGCATTATTTACAGGCCGGACAAAGGTCTCAACCAAACACCCTTTTGGTCAGTCCAGCAGATATCAGCAGACAGCGGGGGCCACTGGAGAGAGCGCCATCTATACAGAGGTGTGACAGCAGAGGTCGTGTGACGGTGAAGTGTGTCAGAGAGGACGGTGTTCTCAAGGTCATACCAGTCTCCACAAGACACACCAGTAAGTCAATATTCACTTTTTGAGCTTTTCCAATTACAGAATTATTTCATTAAAAGGGTCTTATTTTGGAAATTCATGACTGATATTTTTTTTTTTCTTGTAGAGAATTAAATACGTTTTATCTTGCAAGCATTTATTTTTTTGGATGATTTTTTGATTTGCTCCTTCATTGAAAGATAGTTAAATTTCACTTTCATCAGTGTACACATTTATACTGATATTTTTAATGAATTTGAACAAAATGTTATCTGTAATCCATAGATTGGGAAAACAAGTCACATATTGTTAGCTCAGTTGACTATAAGTCATCTGAGCTATAGTCATGGTCCTTTGTCCGTCCATTAACAGGGCACGTTTTAAAACCGTTGGACCTACGAATCCAAAATTTTGCATACCATTAGATGTCCCCAAAATCTCCTACCATACAGAAAATTGGGTCATTAGGACTTCATTCTTTGAGATATTAAGGAAGAACCTCCGTTAACCATAAAAAAGCCATTGTTACACCTCAAGGCTGCCTAATATCAAAACCACTGGTCTG
The DNA here is from genome assembly GCA_026874595.1 of Sipunculus nudus. Taxonomy (NCBI): domain Eukaryota; kingdom Metazoa; phylum Annelida; class Sipuncula; order Golfingiida; family Sipunculidae; genus Sipunculus; species Sipunculus nudus. Next base: position 31,320,464 of record CM049309.1, read on the forward strand.
TTTTTGATCATATTTAGTATTCATATTCTTCCATAAATTTTCTATGAACATACCAAAAATTAGGTCAGTATTGGGCATTATTTTGAAGGTATGGGCCCAACTATAATGCAATTTTTTTTTAAATCAGGAAATATATTTACTCACCTTCCATGAGAATTGCTGAAGCTGGAGACTTTTTTTCAGGAACATAACTTTATTTAATCAAGATTCAATTGTTTACCCAAAATTAGGTCTGAATTTTGCAAATTTGTCAAGTTATTAGCATAAATAAAAAATCAATACCTTAAATTTTGTCAAACTTTGGCAATGGCAAGTTATTTCCCTGTAAGCACTGTTGATTTAATTTTCACAGCATATAAACATAAGGATTTATTCTTTTAAAGTCTGAAATTTCAAAGGAATTGATTGAAAAGAGTAGCTTTTATTCAAGTTTTCATACACCATGTCAAGTGTTGTTTATATCTGGCCCACCTAGTAGTACAGCCTTCACTTGCATTATGTAACCCACCCCAGGCAGCTTACCTTGGTCTCAGCTTGGCCACTACCAGCAGGCTTCCCCTCTGCCCTGCCCTCCCCCCCCCCCCCCCAGATGGTGCATTAACTAGATGAATGTTATAATTTTCTGTATTTTATACTATTCTTGGCTATGCTACATTTTAGATTTTGTAATGTACCACCAGGGTTACAATTATTAAAGTGCACATTTAATTGTGTCTACAAAGTGGTGTATTGCTATGAAAGTGTGGATGTTCATCAGATAAGTAATTCCTTACTTCAGAAGAGTACCAACAGTGTGTTTACTTTATTTGAAAAGATGTTTTTATTTTATCAGATTTACTGAATCTTTTATTTCAGTGAATAAAATTAAGCATGTACTGAAAACTCCAATGTGCAAAATTTTTTAATAGTCATTCAAGGAATAATCTTGTAGATGCCATGTTGTGGCATTATTTTCCTTTAAATTCAGTTTCAACATTTGTGATTTTAAAATAATAAAATATATGTGTAATCATAATATGACCCAATATGAACTACACTCTGGATATATAATGATTGCAACTTAGAATTCTAATATTTTAACTTATATTTTCATTTATTTATTATCACAAATTTATAAAACTTGTAAATAAAAAATGTATCAGATAAAAACTATTAATGGAAAAATTGGATATGCTATAAAAATAGGCTTATATATAAACTTAAATGCATTATTCCCTTGAAAGTGAAATAAAGGTATTATTTCATTCTGTCCACTTGCCTGTCCATCTGTAAATTTTTAATATGCATCACAGTATCTCAAAACTTTTACTGTTTTTCTTTATGACAGTCTTGTCAGAGTATTAGTTTGCAATCATATATTTAGAACTTTACTATAACCAAGTAGGAAGGCCCCTTTCCTCTTAGCTTCTCATATGCTTATATAAATGAAAAACATTACAATAGAATATTTTGCATATTTTGCATTTGCAAAAATTTCAAACTTTAGCTGAGCGCCGTGACCCATGGGTCCCTTGTTTTTCAGTTGTAATGAATGTTTTTTTGCCACAAATTAAAATTATTGTCCTTGTGTCACCAGAGAACTGGGGCTGCCTGTTTCCCATCAGCCTTTGCAAAGAGGGAGCAAAATTTGCAGTGGATGAGCTGCAAGCAGATCATGTGGGGCAGTTTTACAGGTAGGTCATTATAAGTAGGTGAGACCATGCCTGCTGTTTTACAATGAATTGGGATTTATATATTATAAAAAAAGTTTAGGAAGAGGAATTTAGGAATTCTACCATAAATCTTAAGTCCTCAACCAAAAAATTTACTGTAAAATTTAAAGGAAATCTACTGTGGAACTGATATGACCATCCATGAAATTTACTGGAATTCCACCATAAAGTTGGTCCCCCACTATAATTTACAGGAATTCCACTGTAAAACTGATGTCCCCAACTGTAGAATTTACATGAATTCTACTGTAAAACTGATGTTCCCCCCTGTAAAATTTACATGAATTCTACTGTAAAACTGATGTTCCCCCCGTAAAATTTACAGGAATTCTACCGTAAAACTGGTGTCCCCAACTGTAAAATTTACAGGAATTCTACCTTAAAACTGATGTCACTCACTGTAAAATTTACAGGAATTCTACCATAAAACTGACATCCCTCGCTGTAAAATTTACGAGAATTTGACTGAAAAACTGATGTCCTTCACTGTAGAATTTACAGGAAATCCACCGTAAAACTGATGTTCCCCCCTGTAAAATTTACAGGAATTCTACTGTAAAACTGATGTTCCCCCCTGTAAAATTTACAGGAATTCTACTGTAAAACTGATGTTCCCCCTGTAAAATTTACAGGAATTCTACCGTAAAACTGATGTCCCCAGCTGTAAAATTTACAGAAATTCTACCGTAAAACTGATGTCCCCCACTGTAAAATTAACAGGAATTCTACCGTAAATCTGATGGCCCTCACTGTAAAATTTACAGGAATTCTACCGTAAAACTGATGTCCCTCACTGTAAAATTTACAGGAATTCTACTATAAAACTGACATCCCTCGCTGTAATATTTACAAGAATTCCACTATAAAAATGATGTCCCCATCTGTAAAATTTACAGGAATTCCACTGTAAAACTGATGTTCCCCCCTGTAAAATTTACATGAATTCTACCGTAAAACTGATGTCACTCACTGTAAAATTTACGAGAATTCCACTGTAAAACTGATGTCCCCAACTGTAAAATTTACAGGAATTCTACTGTAAAACTGATGTCCCCCAACTGTAAAATTTACAGGAATTCAACCGTTAAACTGATGTCCCAAACTGTAAAATTTTCATGAATTTCACAATAAATTTGATGTCCCTTGTGTAAAAATTACAGGAATTCTACCGTAGAACTGATGTCCTTCACTGTAAAATTTACAGGAATTCTACTGTAAAACTGATGTTCCCTTTGTAAAATTTACAGGAATTCTACCGTAAAACTGATGTCCCCAGCTGTAAAATTTACAGAAATTCTACCATAAAACTGATGTCCCCCACTGTAAAATTAACAGGAATTCTACCGTAAATCTGATGGCCCTCACTGTAAAATTTACAGGAATTTTACCGTAAAACTGATGTCCCTCACTGTAAAATTTACAGGAATTCTACCATAAAACTGACATCCCTCGCTGTAATATTTACAGGAATTCCACTATAAAAATGATGTCCCCATCTGTAAAATTTACAGGAATTCCACTGTAAAACTGATGTTCCCCCCTGTAAAATTTACATGAATTCTACTGTAAAACTGGTGTTCCCCCTGTAAAATTTACAGGAATTCTACCGTAAAACTGATGTCACTCACTGTTAAATTTACGAGAATTCCACTGTAAAACTGATGTCCCCAACTGGAAAATTTACAGGAATTCTACTGTAAAACTGATGTCCCCCAACTGTAAAATTTACAGGAATTCAACCGTAAAACTGATGTCCCAAACTGTAAAATTTTCATGAATTTCACAATAAAATTGATGTCCCCCAACTGTAAAAATTACAGGAATTCTACCGTAAAACTGATGTCCTTCACTGTAGAATTTACAGGAATTCTACTGTAAAACTGATGTTCCCCCCTGTAAAATTTACAGAAATTCTACTGTAAAAATGAGTTTGAATACCATAACATTTTCTGGAATTCCATTGTACTGTCCATATGAATTTTACAGGAAGTTCAATATTGTAAATTTTACAGAAATTCTACCATAAAACTTGACTCCCTCTTTAAATTTACAGAAATTCTGCTGTAAAATTGATGTCCCCAACATAAACTGATGTTCCAACCATAAAATTTACAGATATTCTACTGTAAAACTGATGTTCTCCATATAAAATTTAAGGAATTCCAGTGTGTAAGATCTGAATTAGCGAATTGGATGAATAGGGCTGGGGTCAAAATTTTCCCTGTTTGATGGGTTATTAGTTCATCTGTGACAGATGAGTATGCTGTTCTCAATATATGTGAGGGATTTAAGCTGAATGCAAGTCAGCGGAGATGTAATGATCATATTCATCAGTGGTTTCATTGCATTCTTTCTTCCTATTTATAGCAGTCAGCCACTGCTTCCATGGGGAGTATTTGCCATAGATTCCCAGTAGGGGAGCCTAAGCCATTCATTATTCAATTCAGTACTTATAGGTGAGCTCAGTCATATGCCCATTACTTAATACTTGTATTAACTGTAGCTTATCACTCCATTTTCTTCTGTTTCAGAGTGTTTGGCAAGATTCAGGAAATTGAGGACAGTTGAGATCACATGAAATCTCAGAGAGAACTCTCTGTGCCAGTGGTATCTGAATATGATGTGGAACTGGAAGTGCCATTCAGAAATTTCAAATTGTTACCCAGGTACTGCCACAAAGTCTTACAAACCTTTAACGCATAGATCAGCCCTGAACCATTCTGGTCAGGCCTGGTATATCAGTTTTGTGGCTTGACCAGATTGTGAGTAGATAGTACTAAAGAGTGCAGCTGCAATGCTAAGGGTGTACATATCATATTATTTATGGAACAAAATGGAGACACACAGCAGTCATGCCTGTACTAGCCAGGCTCGCTGACATATCCCAACAAGTAGGCCATGACACTCAGCTGAATTCAAGGAACCTTGAACAATGGGTAACATGACTCCCAGAGTGCTCAAAATCATGCATTTTACCAATAGACTTTAGATATAGGTTACAATGACATTATTCTACATCCAGCTGCTACCATTTGTGCTCATTTGTATAAAATAGTGTGAAAACCATGTTCTTTCACACAGCTTGCAGAATATAGGTAACAGTGACATTATTTCAGGTTTCCAAGAAATGTTTACAGGAACCTCCCTGGATCTTAATCAAATTAGAAGTTTCTAGGTCAAACTGTAACCAATAATGCAAACCTGTCCAATAGGGTGCTCAAAATGTTCCAAATGATCTTTCACATATCTTGCAGAATATAGGTTACTATGCCTTAATATATATATATTATTAATAATAACATATTTTTTAGCTCAGCTGACTATAAGTCATCTGAGCTATAGTCGTGGTCCATTGTCCGTCGTCCGTCTGTCCGTCCGTCCGTCCGTAGATGTGGCACGTTTTGAAACTGTAAGACCTAGGAATCCAAAATTCAGCATAATGTTAGATGTCCCCAAGATCTCCTACCAAGCCGAAAACTGGGTCTTTGCAACTTCATTCCTTTGAGAAATTAAGGAAAAACCTCAATTTTTTATTAAAAACCTATTTTCACACTTTAGGACTGCCTAATATCAAAACCACTCATCTGTTTTTCCTCATATTTCTTATAAATAATCCTCTATATAATTCCTATGTACATGCAAGAAATTAGGTCTGTATTATTTAATTTAAAAAAGTTATGGGCCCAAACATAATGCATTTTGTAAATAATCAGGAAAGAAATTTTATCACTTTACACAAAACATGTTAAAGCTAAGCACTTTTTTTCCAGTAATATTACTTTTATTAATCAAAATTAAATTGTATACCCAAAATTATATCAAAATCTTTTAAATTTTTAAAAATATTAGCAAAATTAAAAAATTGGTACCTTAAATTTTGCCCAACTTTGACCATGGCACGTTTTTTTGCTGTAACTGCTGTGGATTTAATTTTCACAGCATGTTTTTGTTAGCATTTCAACTGTTAACACCAAAAATTTGAAACCAGTTGATCAAAAACTGTAGATTTTATTCAAGTTTTCAAGCACCATGTCACATATTGCTAGTGTTATGCAGTTTGCTAGAGCTCAGCTCCGGAGCTTCAGCTCTAAGTTCCTTAAATTTGGCATACAGTTAGATTTCTCCAAATTCCCCTACCATGTAAAGGATTTGGTCACTAGGACTGTATTCCTTCGAGATATCAATGAAAAACTTCATTTTTCCATTAAAAACCCAATGTTACATAAGACTGCCTAATATCAAAACCACTGATCTGACTTTGATCATATATAATATACGTATTTTTCTATACATTCACTATGCACATGCCAGAAATGATGTCAGTATTGTGTATTTTTTTTAAGTTATGGGCCCAAACATAATGCACTTTGTAAAAAATCAGGAAATATATTTACTCCCTTAACAAGGGCATTGCTGAAGCTAGAGATTTTTTTTGTCAGGGATGTAACATTATTTAATCAAGATTCAATTGAATACCCTAAATTAGTTCTGAATTTTTCAAATTTTATAAGTTATTAGTATAAATATAAAATTAGTACCTTAAATTTTGCCCAACTGTGACCAAGGCACGTTTGTTTCCCGTGAGCACTGTTGATATAATTTTCATATCGTGCACACATAAGGATTTCAGCTTTTTAGTTTAGAAAGCTGAAAGAAATTTGCCAAATATTGTAGCTTTTATTAATGTTTTTTATGAGACCCTGTCAGACTTTGGCTCTCTCCAGCCCCTCTTGAGTCACCTGTATGTTGACCTTGTTGACCTTTCATCAAATTATGCACGCTTGAGGGGAGAATCCAGGCAGCTTATGGCCAGCCACAGTTGATCCAGGTGTTCAACCCAACTAGTAGTTTTAACCAACAACATAACAATAAACAATAAATTAATAAATTTTTATTGGTTTTTAATAACAAATTAAAGAAAAATAGAAAAGGAATTTCTTAGTTTATAATAACAGGAAATTAACTTGCAGTTACTGATGATATAAGAATCTTGTATCGATGGGTAGAATGTCACATATTCCAAATAACACCATGCAGTCAACTATGGCATTTTTCAGTTCATTTTTAATGATAAAGAAGTAAATCATATTATTCATTACTAATCATTAAGGATTATATGAAGGAAATTAATGATAGACAAAGATGCAGTTGATAATATTAATCTAGATTCCTACTGTGTCTGGTGTGTACATTGATGTGAAATTAGTCCAAAATGAATTTTTTACAGTTATTTTTTAATATAAATAAAAGCCATAAAACCAGGTACTTATGATCATTATTTAAATGTGAGAAATTTGTATATTCTGGATTCTCAACATCATTGTTTGGTGAAAACTGAATAAATACCAGACATGGTGGGAATACTTTGTAATTGTATTTAAATACGAATATGATTATGTACTCCATTATAAAATTTCTTGCATAAAGAATGGGAATTCAGGTAAAATGAAAGTATATGAATACTCATGCAAATACTTTCAAAATGTATTCATGAATGCATTCATGAATATATTTTTTAATATTATTTTAATAATCATATCAGTTATATTTCATTTTAAAAAATCATATGATTCTCTTATTATTTTTAATAAAAATTATATTTGGGACAATATTTGTAATTTTTTTAATAAATAGATAAACTCTTATATTATATGTTCTGCTTATAAGTTATATGGCCAAGTCAAAATCTGTGTGACAGTAGTACTCCATTTGTTTATAAAATAAATGAAATCAGTCCTCTTCCCTGTCTCCAAAGGTACTATCAAAATCATACATAAGCTAAACAACAAGAACTCATAATACAGCTTATATTTATTACCACACAAAACCAGCATGTGCCTCATTTCTAAATAATATTTTTTATCATATATAACAGCTGAGCGTCGTGACCCATAGGTCCCTTGTGTGTAGATTGATGTGAAAGTAGTCCAAAGTGAAAATATTAGGCCAAAAAAATAAAAGGGTGTGGTTCTCAGGCACTTTTTTTCAGAAATCAATGCGGGCGGGCGGTATTTTATTTTTGACCTTTTTTTGTATGTTTCGATAAAATGTCATATGATCAGGGAAAAGCATGTAAATGACAGGTTTCTTCTTGCTAAACAGGCAAAAGCGCTACATAACAAAGGTTATCTTATCGAAATTGTATTATTTTACCATTTTGAATGACAAAATCACAATAAAAATGTTTGATGCGGGGGGTTAAAATTGACGCGGGCGGTGCCTGAGAACCATACCTTTTATTTTTTTTGGCCTTACATTTATTTTTTTTAAATTTAAATAAAAGCCATAAAATCAGGTACTTATGATCATTATTTAAATTTGTGAATTTTGTATATTCTGGATTCTCAACATCATTGTTTAGCTTAAACTGAATAAATACCATACATGGTGTGAATACTTTGCTAATGTATTTGAAAACGAATATGAATATATACTCCATTATAAAATTTCTTGCATAAGAATGGGAATTCAGTTAAAAATGAAAGTATTGGAATACCAGTGCAAATACTTTCAAAATGTATTCATGAATGCATTCATGAATATATTCTTTAATATTATTTTAATAATCATTTCAGTTATATTTTATTAAGAAAATCATATGATTCTCTTATTATTTTTAATAAAAATTATATTTGGCACAATATTTGTTATTAAATTTTAATAAATAGTTAAACTCTTATATTATATGTGCTGCTTCTAAGTTATATGGCCAAGTCAAAATCTGTGTGACAATAGCACTCCATTTGTTAATAAAATAATTGAAATCAATCCTCTTCTCTGTCTCCAAAGATACTATCAAAATCATACATAAGCTAAACACCAACAGCTCATAATACAGCTTATATTTTTTTACCACACAAAACCAGCATTTGCCTTAAATCAAATTTTTTCTATCATATATAACAGCTGAGCCCTGTGACCCATGGGTCCCTTGTTTTTAAATTTGACAGCATTACAAGGCTCAAATTACTTTTTGAACTTGAAAAGCAGGATGTGCTAATCAATTTCCTAATTGAGTAGTAAATAGCCATAACTGAGGAGAAAAAATAAAATCGTTTTCAAAAGTCTGTTTCATGTGTTTTCTTTTGACTGCTATAATGTTCTGTTCCATCCTGTCGTGTTCGCCTGGTTTTTTTTTTTTTTTTTGCTAAAATTTCTATTTGTTACTCATCAAAGGAGAACTAGGGATGAGGAGAAGATAACTGAAGGGCCTGACTGTCAACAAAGTAAAGAAATAGTTAACACACAGAATTATTTAAAAACATGAGAATTAATTATGTATTCTTTTTACAACGTGTATTCTGCGGAAGTGTCAGATAGGTCTATTGGTGTAAAAATAAAGATTTTTCAGACTAAAATAGAAGTAAAAAACTTGATTAATAAATTGAACAAGAGGTCCAGGAAAAGCTTAGAAAACCACCATGAATACAATAAAGACGTAATGAAATAAATAAAACGTATAACGAAATAAATACAATAAAATTGCAAGTCAATTCCTTCAACCTTGCTTTTTGGCCTCAATTGATAAATACCATGCACCTTCAGTGCAATTATTATAAAAACTATTATAAATATAGGCTACAGCTGCATTAATTAACACATTGCCGGCCGGGTTACCTCTGATAACTTAAGACACTTGTGTTTACTTTGCATGAAATTCACTAAAAATCACATTATTATCATATTTCTTTCACAAATGTTTGCATTATCCTCCGAAAAGTAAAGAAATGTGCTGTCAACGGCAATTATTAAGTTCCCTTTACAACACGGATTTGTTGACATCGATGCTAAACCATGTTTGCCATGCTAACTGACAGACAAACCGGACCTCCCGGGGCCACGTCTGCCCGAGGGTCGGATAAAAATCTCTGGCGCTGCTGCTCTCACTCGCGCGCCTCTTGGGCGTCCGCAGGCCTCTGACCGGCCTCCGCCGCCCTTAGTGCAGACCCACGCCGCGCCAGGTCGGGGTCTCGGTCCTCTCGCCTCGGATGCGGACGGCAGCTCGGCTTTCACGTGGCTGTCCGCCGCCCTGGTTTCTCGGTGCGGGGGCCCGGCTCTACTGCGGCGGCCTTATCCGCTCAACCTATTTTGCTCTTAGGTTCACTTTGATGATAATAGGTATCACGTCCAGCCCGCCGTGGCGGGAACTTTCTTCCGTGCAAAAACAACGGTCAGACAGTCACAAGGGGGTCAGAGGTCAGATGACGTCTGTGCTAATAAAATCGAGGGTCAACCAATGGACGCATCGGTCAAATGACTTCGATCTAATGTCATCCAATGGGTGTGTGGGTCAGGAGTCACCAGGATTAGCTTTCCGGGAAACTTTAGCATTAAGAGCGTATTAGTTAACCAGTTTATACAACGTTCTATGGAGCTCGCTCACAAGAGAATTAACTGAATGCCGCGGTCACGCACCTGCGTTTAAAAAAATGTGCACTTTCGTTCACGGCTGCATTTCACCACGCAGGGTATCCCAGAAATCGCTCTCATTAAAGGTCGACACATGCATTTCAATAAATTCATAGACACAGCGATAGGAAATAGAAACTAGTTCGCAACGGGTCTATTTTGCGTTGCATTCTCGTGCAACAGTTGAAAGGTTACGTTTTATTAGCACATAGTACATGCACACACAAAGTTTACAGAATGCCACACAGTGAGTAAAAGCTACAATAGATTGAGTTTTAACTGCTCAGGATTAATTGGGTAATGGAATGAATGAACGTCGAATGAACACATGCAGTTCGATCAGAATTCAGACACAGGAAATCTTTTGATTAACAGAATGTATTTTTTTTCTCAAGAATATTAAAAAATCGTAATAATACGATTTTCTCCTGCCAAAAATCTTAACTAAGGGACCTAGGGGTCTCGACGCTCAGCTGTATTTGTCTATAAGGATATTTTTAAAGATTTTTTTTTTTCAGAATGACGGTCCTGTGACCTTAACCAATGACCTTGTGACCAAAAAATCTGAGAACTTGTAATCCTTGACTTGCAGCTTTCAGATTATTGTAACAATCTTCTATAAAAAGTGGGTGCAGTGACCTTGACCTCTGACCAGGTAACCTCAAAATCTACAGATTTCTTCCACTTTCGGTAAGTAAGACGTGTGAAAGATGGAAAGTTTGGGATGAAAAGTTTGATTTACATTGCATCCCAATCATTTTAAAAATATGGCTCCTGTGACCTTCACCTTTGACCTCTGGACCCTGAAAATCAAAATTAAGTGGTGGGTCATTAATAAATCCAGTTTGAAGCCAATCTGTCTAGCCAAAGCAGAATTATCATCCATAAACTAGTTTGTTAATGGATGGGCCCTGTGACCCAAAATTGAAAAGAATCTTCCCCTAATGGCAGGTGAGTAATAACTTGAAGATGGAAGGTTTGTGAAGAAAAGTTTTGCTTGAAATGCATACACATTCCTTTTAAATAAATGGGTCCTGTTGTAAAGGATGTCAGGGTTCGGCCAGTCATTTTCAGAGAGGAAAAACACTGTTGTAAAATTAACTCATTGAATTTATTCCAGTAATCCAATATGTACAGCGGTGTGACCTTGCAGAAGCGTCGTGATGAATGCTAATGGTAAGCTAACTTTACGGCTGGTTAATTTCTCTGTGTCTGAACTGAAAAGATCGAGAGAGCTTCCCCGCATGCACGTCTGAAGGTGTCTCTTTCAGGCGATCACAGTTCAGCAGCCCAAAAATCTGCCGGTTCATGCCATGTCCGTTACACCGCTCAGGCAATAACTAGGGTTTTTACGCCGCAGTTTTGCCTCCTAGGGTACCCCCTCTTTGCACTGAGGTTGCCAGAACTGACACGCCAGCCAGCCAGCCAGGTCCGGCCCGCATTCGCTGACCGTCCACCACCGGGGTATCCCCCAGTTATTCCCGGGAGCCTGAGCCTAGCAACCTGCCAGTAATGTCCGAGCGTCATCGGCCTACCCCTGGACTACTGTAAGTCCCGCCCTGAGCCTTGTCCCTTCGACCAGGTACAGTTTTCGTTCAATCGGAGCCTTCTCGGGAGCCTTCTCTGGTGCTTGTGCCATCATGCTTGAGCCTTGTCCCTGCTGGTCCTAACTGGACCCCCGGTTTTTAGGTCAGCTGACTGAAAGTCATCTGAGCTATAGCGATCACTCTTTGTCCGTCGTCCGTCTGTCTGTCCGTCTGTCTGTCTGTCTGTCCGTCTGTCTGTCCGTTAACCAGGCACAAATCGTAACCACTGGACCTGGAATCTTCTTACTTGACATCCAGGGAGTACCATGAAAAATCTCCTTGGACACCTGAAATTAGGTCTCTGTTACCCATAACCTCTGAGCTATGGGGCTCCGAAGTACCCCCAGAAAAGTCCAAAATTTCATACAAAAACTTCAATATCTCAATAACTACTTGACTGATGGTCATGATTTTTGGCATACATATTGATCATGAGAGGTTCCATCAGTTCCTGAAGACTGGTGGCGCAACCTGTATTTTTCGATTTTTTACGAATTTTTTCTCTATTTTTGAGACCTTTAAAAATATGAACATATGTTAACAAGGCACAAATCGTAACGACTGGACTTAGAATCTTCATTCTCGACACACTGAGAGACCTATAAAAAGTCTCCATGGAAACCAGAAATTAGGTCTCTGTTACCCATATCCTTCGAGCTATGGGGCCCCAAAGTACCCCCCAGAAAAGTCCAAAATTTCATACAAAAACTTCAATATCTCATTAACTACTCGACTGATGGTCATGATTTTTGGCATACATATTGATCATGAGAGGTTCCATCAGTTACTGAAGACTGGTGGCGCCACCTGTATTTTTCGATTTTTTACGAATTTTTTTCTCTATTTTTGAGACCTTTAAAAATGTGAACATCTGTTAACAAGGCACAAATCGTAACGACTGGACTTAGAATCTTCATTCTTGACACACTGAGAGACCTATGAAAAGTCTCTATGGAAACCCGAAATTAGGTCTCTGTTACCCATATCCTTCCAGCTATGGGGCCCCAAACTACCCCCCAGAAAAGTAAATAAATTTCATACAAAAACTTCAATATCTCATTAAATACTTGACTGATAGTCATGATTTTTGGCATACATATTGATCGTGAGATGTTCCATCAGTTCTTGTAGACTGGTGGCGCCACCTATATTGTTTGATTTTTTTACGATTTCTTCCTCTATTTTTGAGACCTTTAAGGATGCTGTCATCTGTTAGCATGGCCCAAATCGTAACGACTGGACCTAGAATCTTCATTCTCAATACACTGAGAGACCTATGAAAAGTCTCCATGGAAACCAGAAATTAGGTCTCTGTTACCCATATCCTTCGAGCTATGGGACCCCAAAGTACCCCCCAGAGTAGTCAAAAATTTCATACAAAAACTTCAATATCTCAATAACTACTTCACTGATGGTCATGATTTGTGGCAGAACTATTGATCAAGAGGTGTTCCATCAGTTCCTTCAGAATGGTGGCACAACCTGTCTTTGTTCGGTTTTTTTTTACGAATGTTTTATCTATTTTTGAGACCTTTAAAGATATGAACATCTGTTAACAGGGCACAAATCATAAAAACTGGACCTAGAATCTTCATTCTTGACACACAGGGAGACCCATGAAAATTCTCCATGGAAACCTGAAATTAGGTCTCTGTTACCCATATTCTTTAGGCTGTATGGCACCAAAATACCCCCCAGAATAATGGAAAATTTTATACAAAAAGTGCAGTATCTCAATAACTACAACACTGATGGTCATGATTTTTGGCATACATATTGATCATGAGCTGTTCCATCAGTTTCTGCAGAGAGAGTGCGCCACCTCTATTTTTTCAAATTTTTACGAATTTTTTTTCTCTTTTTTCGAGACCTTTGAAGATGTGGCCATCTGTCAACAGGGCACAAATCGTAACGACTACACCTAGAATCTTCTCTCTTGACATGCAGGGAGGCCCATAAAAAGTCTCTTTGGAAACCTGAAATTAGGTCTCTGTAACCCATAACCTTTGAGCTATGGGGCTCCGAAGTACCCCCCAGAATAATGGAAAATTTGATACAAAAGCTCAAGTATCTAAACAACTATTGCAGTGATCACCATGATTCTTTGCATGGATATTGATCATGGAATGTGTCATCAGTTTCTGCAGTATGGTGGCGCCACCTGTATTTTTTTTTTATTTTTACGAATTTTTTTCTCTATTTTTGAGACCTTATAAGATGCGGTCATCTGTTAACATGGCACAAATCGTAACAACTGGACCTAGAATCGTCTCTCTTGACATGCTGAGAGGCCCATGAAAAGTCTCCTTAAAAACTTGAAATTAGGTCTCTGTTACCCATAACCTCTGAGCTTTGGGGCTCCGAAGTTACCCCCAGAATAATGGAAAATTTGATACAAAAGCTCAAGTATCTGAACAATTGTTATATTGATCACCATGATTCTTTGCATGGATATTGATCATGAAATGTTTCATCAGTTTCTGCATTCTGGTGGCGCCACCTGTATTTTTTCGATTTTTAAAAGTTTTTTTTCTCCATTTTTGAAACCTTTTAAGATTTGGTCATCTGTTAACAGGGCACAAATCATATCAACTGGACCTAGAATCTTCTGTCATGACATGCAAGGACGGTCATAAAAAGTCTATATGGAAACCTGATACAAGGTCTCTGTTACTGATATCCTTTTAGCTATGAGGCTCGGAAGTTCCTCCCAGAATAATGCAAAATTTGATACAATAACTAATGCATTGATCACCATGGTTGTCTACATTTGTATTGAAAATGGCTTGTTTCATCAGTTTCTGTAGACTGGTGGTGCCACCTGTATTTTGATTTTTTAAGAATTTTTTCCTTGATTTTTGAGACCTTTAAACATTTGGTCATCTGTTAACAGGCCACAAATCATAATGACTTGACCTAGAATCTTCTTTCTTAACATGCAGGGAGGTCCATGAAACATCTTGGAAACCTGAAATTAGGTCTCTGTTACCCATATCCTTCATGCTCTGGGGCTCCGAAGTACTCCCCAGAGTAAAGATTTGGTCACCTGTTAACAGAGCACAAATTATAATGACTTGACCTAGAATCTCCTTTCTTGATATGCTGGGAGGCCCCTGAAAAGTCTCCTTGTGCACCTGAAATTACATCTCTGTTACCCATATCCTTCATCCTATGCGGCTTTGAAATACCCCCCAGAATAAACATTTGGTCATCTGTTAACAGGGCACAAATCATAATAACTGGACCTAGAATTTTATTTTTTGACATGCTGGGAGACCCCTGAAAAGTCATCTTGTAAACCTTGAAAATAGGTGTCTGTTACCCATATCCTTCATGCTACAGAGCTCCATAGTACCCCAATGAATATTGGATGATTTTATACAAAAGGTCAAGTTTGGAAAAAGTATTTCATTCAAATTTGACATTCAGATGATAAAATTACTTTTGTCAATGTCTTCCTGGTCAGCTGAGCGTCATGACCCCTGGGTCACTTGTTACGTCTCGGAGCGTTGTCCCTGATCCTTTCGGGATCCCCTCAACTTTTATCCACCAAACGGCTGGCTCTACAGGGCCTGGTTCCATACTGCCGGCAACAGGCTGGCCTACTCTTCTATCGAAAAACAGTATGGGGTCTTTTACGTGCCCGTCCCCTTCTGGACACCTGACCGCCATTTTACGTCCTCATCCGATGGACGGCCCGTATTTTACTTTTGCAGTCGGGCGCTCCAGAGCTCCGGAGCCTTTCTACCCCTCCCCCACTTTCTCTAGTGGGGTGATGATACTGGGGTTCTGCTTACCACTGATCTTTTGCCAGTCGAGCCACATTTTGAGGTCTTTATAGAACTTCTCTTGCTTCACCTTTTCGACATAGCCTTTGCTCAACCTTAGAATGTGATCTCTCACATATTCTATTTCTGCCTTCTAGTGAAGCACAGATACTCGGGTTCGAGGCGGGAGTCTCAAGGCCGTCCTTAAGACTCTGTTTTGAAGCCGTTGAAGTGTCTTAATGTGGTGCTCTTTGGCTGAGATTAGGGCTATGCAGCCGTACATCATAACCGGTCTGATCCAGGCTTTATAAAGATATATCAAACTTTGGGTTGACATGCCACCTGTCCCTGCTTTTAGCACTCTTAATCAGTTTAGTCTCGCTTTGACCCTCTGTTCAATATCCTTTGTATGAGCCGCCCATGTGAGTCTCTTATCAACCGTCAGCCCCAGAAATTTTATCTGGTCTGTGATTTGAATTGATTCCCCGGCCAATTTCAGTTCTGGCGCTTTGCCGGCCTTACTGCCTTTCAGGTGCCTACCGAACGTGCAAGCCTGCGTTTTTGTCGCGTTGAATCTTACCCGCCATTTGACGCACCACGTGGTCACTTCGTCTAGACCTGCCTGTAGCCTGGGTACTGCTCTCTTGCTATGTGTCCATAGCGCAGTATCGTCCGCAAATTGTCTCGTCGCCCCGTGCAGACTCCCCCTTTTCTCGGACAGGCTAGGCATGTCATTGACATATACGACGTAGAGCAGCGGGCTGAGAGCTGAGCCCTGTGGTGTGCCAGCGGCGGGTTCGATCTCGTGCGACTTAGCGTCACCTACTCTGACCCATAGCTTCCTGTCTCTTAGGAAGGATGAGAGGATCCTCACGATGCGAGCCTGCGTTGCGATCTTGTACCTTAGACCATCCCGCCATACTGCGTCGAAGGCTTTCTCGACGTCTAGGAATAATCCTATAGTATCACAAGATCGCTGCAGGCATTGCCCTACCGCCTGTGTCAGCCTGAACAGTTGGTCATTCGTTGACCTGCCTTCCAGAACCCGCTCTGATTCGGGTTAAAGTACCCCGCTTTCTCAAGGCTTCCACTGACCCTGCCAGCCACTATCCGTTCCAGCACTTTCCCTAAAATTGGCAGTAGGCTGATGGGTCGGTAGCTTTTCGGTAGCGAGTGATCTTTTCCCGGCTTCGGGATCATGATCACGCTAGCTCTTTTCCATGCCCTCCGGAAGTACCCCAGTTTTAGACACGCATTGAACACTATCGTGAGCGCTTCCAGCCCTTCCTCCGGCACTTTGATCAGTTCTTCCCTGGTGAGGCCGTCCTCCCCCGGGGCTTTCCTGCTTTTGAGTTTTTTCAGCTTCCTGCTGACTTCCGCTTTTGAGATCGCTCTCAATAGCGGCTCATCCTCTGCTATTTGAGCATAACAGGTCTCCACCTTTGCCAGGGGTGAGTAAAACTTTTTCACCTTGCCTTACGTACTGATCAACCTCCTCCTGTGTTCGGTCATCGAACTGGGGTCCCGTCGGGACCTGGTGTATGTTCCGGAGCGTCTCCGCGAACAAGTCGGCCTTGTCCTTTTCCATACTAGCCACCGATCCCATCGGGCCTATTAGGTCTGTCGTTCCGACCAATGGCTTTTTCAGCGAGCCAGTATACTGGTGGAATTTTCGCCAGAATTCGCCCACGGATATTCTGTGGTCCATACTACTCGTAAACTCGTACCATTCTGCCTTTTTCTGGGCTTTGATTGCATTTTTCACCTTCCGACTAATAGCGTTGTATTGGGATTTTAACTCCTCTGTTTGGAGTTGGATCTG
Organism: Sipunculus nudus; assembly: GCA_026874595.1. Taxonomy (NCBI): domain Eukaryota; kingdom Metazoa; phylum Annelida; class Sipuncula; order Golfingiida; family Sipunculidae; genus Sipunculus; species Sipunculus nudus. The sequence goes on from CM049309.1 coordinate 31,337,760, forward strand.
GAGCCTTCTGATCCGCCTTCTTTCCCTTACAAGCGCTTTAATCGTAGGGGTGAATGACCACCAGTTACGGTTCTTTCGTACCACCATCGGGCACGCCCGATCTAGGTTCCTACTCTCTACCCCTGTTTCCTATTTTCCCGGTGTCATTCATCATCTAACTCCACCCATCCTGAATGATTTGAATTCCTATTGGCCGTAACTACTGGCCACTAACAGCTACCCTCTTTACCTTGCTACCCCTGCCTTGACATTGAGGGCTGGCACAAGATTAATTAGTCTGAGCCGGCATTTACACTACTATCTAAATCAGCCGGGGTATCGTACTATCGTAGGCTTAACGGGGGGTGCTCTTAGCGCGTAGCGCAGGTGTGCAAACACGGCCATGCCAGCTCAGCTGATTGTCGGTCGTGGATGGCTTCGCACCTGGCCATCGTATTGGTGTTACCCAACAGGCCGTGGCATAACCCCCCGGTGCTGTGTTGATACCTAGCTAGGGGTATCTATTGGGATCTGCTAACAAAGCTACTCTGCGCTCTAGCATATCTAATTAATCCGGCTCGTGACCGGCGGGACCACCTGGCCTATGATAGTGTGCTCCTTGATGGTTAATCCCCCCGCACCCGTACTGTGGGAAAAACAAATTATGGCATTCCCTGGCTGCTACTTACTATGTATGGCTAAATGCATGATTGTCACAAATAATATTATTGCCTGAATTTTCCCTGTTCAGTCCTGTTCTATAATGACACTACTACTACTTGTCTGACGCTCCCGCTCTATGGTCATAATTAATGCACATGGAATTGAAATTGAATAGTATAATAATAATGATAAAATAATAGTTATAGTAATCATGGAATTTGAGATTGAGGGCCATGTGTAATTCATGTTTGAAATCCATATGTCAATCCAACCTGGAGTTATCATCTTGAAACAAATTTGTGTGGATGGACGGATGGACAGACAGACAGACAGGCTGATTACTATAGGGCATCCATTTGTGATCAATATACACACAAGGTTTTTGGACACTAGATGGAATCATAGTTGAGAAACTGACATGATTGTTGTTATTTTATAGTAAATAAAATAGAAAAATAATCGTAAAAAAGGAAAAATACAGGATGCCACCACTTTTTTGGGAACTGACAAAACTAGTCATGGTCAATATTCAAGGCAAGTTTCATGACAATCCATGCATTAATTATCAAGATATTGGAGGTTTTGTATCAATTTTTTTATTATTCTGGGGGGGGGGGATATTTACAAGCTCCTTAGCTCGTTGGATATAGGTTACGGTGACCTAAATTCAGGTTTCCCAGGAGATGTTATATTGACCTCTCTGGATGTTCACTAAGAAGTTTCAAGGACCAGCAGTTACAATTTGTGCCCTGCTAACGGATGATCAGACCACCAGACGGACAAAGCGCCATTCCTATACCTCAGTTGACTTACAGTCAGCTGAGCTAAAAATCGGACCAAGTACGATTAAATCGGACCAGTTGGCAGGTCTACAGTTGCAATAAAACTATTGTCCCCAGTGCTCAGGTGGAAGGACTCAAGGGCGGAGGGGCAGGGGCGATGGGGGGGAGTTACAACTCTTTGCATATACATACAGTATATGAAATTTAATTCAACAGTACTTACAGGAAAAAAGTATTCATAATTAGATATTTCTTGGCACCCCAGGTGCCATAGTATCCCCAGATAGTTAATCTCCCCCCCCCCCCCTTTAAGAATAGGCCCCCAATCTTCAGCAGCAAATAATTTCAGACCAATACCAATACCTTGAACCACTCCGGGTATATGAGCAATTTTCACCGAAAGCAAACATACGGATGGACGCCACACAATAACGATTGCATATAGTGCCACCAGTCTTGAATAAAAGATGGAGGTATCCAAGATCAATGGACGTGCACAATTTCAGCCCAATCTGTCCTTTAGTTTTAGACTTATAATGCTCAGTACTGTCAAGTGGCAATGATGGGGTATTAAAAAGCGCGAAAACAAGAAAAGAACAGAAGGTTGCTCCACCTGTCTTCCGCAGAAGACAAAGCTATCTAAGATCTTTAGTCGGTTTGATTTTTGGACCTATCCTTGAGATATATATGATTTTTTGTGATTTTCATCAGATATGGCTACATTCAAGGTCAAGGCCACTTTCATAGGAAAGGTCATGACCCCAATTTAAATACACATCATCCCATAACCAATGTCTATGTATATGCATAATATGAAAGAAATCTGTCCATTAGTTTTTGAATTTTAATGCTCACAGTACTGTAAAGAACCAATGATAGGGGTATTAAACAAGAAAAGGGTAACAGGTGGCGCCACCAGTTTCCAGAACCTGACAACACCGTCCTAGATCTTCGGTCAAGTTGATTTTTAGATCAATCCAGGAAAGATTTTTTTTAGATATTTAAGATTTTGTGTGATTTTCACAAAAAATGGATCTATTCAAGGCCAAGGTCACTCTCCTAGAAAAGGCCATGACCCCATTTTAGATAGGCTTCGTCCTCTCACCCATATCTATGCACATGTCAAGTTTGGTAAAGATCCGTAAAATGTTTTTTGAGTTATCGTGTCCAAACGAAATCTCTGCCGCGTTGACGGCAGTGCAACCGTGCTGGAACCATAGTATCCCAACTTTGATGAGGGATACTTCGGAGTCCTATTGCTTGAAGGATATGGGTAACAGAGACCTAATTTCAGGTTTCCACAGACACTTTTCATGGGTCTTCTTGCATGACAAGAATGAAGATTCTAGGTCCTGTTGTTACAATTTGTGCCACGTTAACTGTTGACAGCATCCTTAAATGTCTCAAAAATAGAGAAAAAAATTAGAAAAATTAAATAAAATACAGGTGGCATCACCAGTCTGCAGAAACTGATGAAACACTCCATAATCAATATCCATGCAAAGAATCATGGTGATCTCTGCATTAGTTGTTCAGATACTTCAGCTTTTGTATCAAATTTTCCATTATTCTGAGGGATACTTCGGAGTCCTATAGCTTGAAGGATATGGGAAACAGAGACCTAATTTCAGGTTTCCACAGCCACTTTTCATGGGCCTCCTTGCATGACAAGAATGAAGATTCTAGGTCTAGTTGTTACGATTTGTACCCTGCTGACAGATAACCACATCTTTAAAGGTCTCAAAAATAGAGAAAAAATAGTAAAAATTTTAAAAAATTCAGGTGGCGCACCCAGTCTGCAGAAACTGATGGAACACCTCATGATCAATATGTATGCCAAAAATCATGCCCATCAGTGTTGTAGTTATTGAGATACTACAGTTTTTGTATCAAATTTTTCATTATTCTGGGGGGGTATTTTGGAGCCATACAGCTTCAAGGATATGGGTAACAGAGACCTTATTTCAGGTTTCCATGGAGACTATTCACGGGTCTCCCAGTGTGTCAAGTTACAAGTTTCTAGGTCCAGCGGTTACGATTTGTGCCAGGTTTTCGGACGGACGGACGGACAGACAGACGGACGGACGGACGGCCCGACGGACAGACAGACGGACGACAGACAAAGGGTGATCGCTATAGCTCAGATGACTTACAGTCAACTGAGCTTAAAAGCATTGTAGCCAATTGAAAAAGGCTTTCTGTATTTGAAAACAGATTTGACAAAATGCTGAGAGTTTCAGCAGCCAAGTCAAGAGGTCATTCAGTACAAACAGGTGGGGGTCCAGACATCACCATGGCAACTAAACTGGCTCTGAGGGGGTGTCTAGACAATGTGTCTAGACACAGCGTCTAGACGTCTAGACACAATGTTTAGATGCAGAATTCCCAGATTATTGGAACTAAATCTTGCAAATCGGGTTTATCATCAGGTCACATGTGAACTGCTGCGCCATCATTTTTGGTTGACCTCTGACCTTTGCTCGCTGCCCTGGTCCATTTGTGCGTCTGTTTCCACACATAAACCCGCATATCTCGGAAACGGTTTGACAGATCAGGCTAAAAATTTTGCACAAATGTAGCCCTTTGAAAGCTTTATAACATACACTAAAATTGGTGGCGCCACCTGCAACCATTATTGCACAGGGTCCATCTATTCATCTGCCTTGGGATAATATCACTCATATCTCAGCAGTGGTTTGACTTACCCACCTGAAATTATGCAGGTTTATACACCCTGGACAGCTTTCTCGGTTTTATGACAGGTTGCGCCACCTACATTCACGCTTACTCTGCAGACATCCAAGCTCATGTCTCGTTTGACTGATTGGGCCAAAATTTTGCATGTGTATAGATCTCACATAGCTCTTCGTCATAGGCAAAACTGGTGGAGCCACCTGCAACCACTTATGCACAACGTTCATCTGTTCATCTGCCTTGGGATAAAAGCACTCATATCTCAGCAGTGGTTTGACTTATCCACCTGAAATTTTGCAGATTTTTACATCCTGGACAGCTTTCTCGATTTATGACAGGTGGCGCCACCTACATTCACGTTTACTCTGCAGACATCCAAGCTCATATCTCGGGAACTGTTTGACCGATTGGGCCAAAATTTTGCATGTGTATAGATCTCTCATAGCTCTTCATCATAGGCAAAACTGGTGGCGCCTCCTGCAACTAATTATGCACAGCATCCATCTGTTCATCTGCCTTGGTGTAAAATCACTCATATCTCAGCAGAGGTTTGACATGTCCACCTGAAATTTTGCAGGTTTATACATCCTGAAAAGCTTTCTCGATTTTATGACAGGTGGCGCCACCTACATTCAGGTTAACTCTGCAGACATCCAAGCTCATATCTATGGAACAGTTTGACCAATTGGGCCAAAATTTTGCATTTGTATAGATTTCACATAGCTATCCATCATAAGCAAAACTGGTGGCGCCACCTGCAACCACTTACGAACACCGTCCATCTGTTCATCTGCCTTGGGATAAAATCACTCATATCTCAGCAGTGGTTTGACTTATCCACCTGAAATTTTGCAGGTTTATACATCCTGGACAATTTTCTAGATTTTATGACAGGTGGCACCACCTACATTCATGTTTAAGCTGCAGACATCCATGCTAATATGTAACACACCTCACTCTATTCCCCTTGCCACTTAATCCATGCCTCACTTCAACCGTCCCACTCTGATTTCTATGGATACACATATTTGCATGTTGACTACCCAAATTCTAGTTTTAAAATGTCCTAGTCTGAAACTTGCAGGTCCGAAATGTCCATTTTGCTGAAATCCTAATGACTAAGGTAGATATGCAGGACTTAAAAGGATCAATATTAAATTTTAAAAATAAACCTCCATACTCCCAAACTTTGCACAGGTTCGCATTAGGCCTGTAGGCCTTGGTTTTTTTTTTTTTTTTAGCTTTTCCCTGTATCAATGCAGATAGCCAAAAAAAAGTTCAATCAGATAAGAGATTGACATGTGACTGATTCTTCCATAAAATTTAGTGCTGCTAGCTCAGACAAGGATGATGGACGACACTGCGCCATCACATAAGCTCGCAGGATAACTAATGTAAGGTCAGAAAAAAGGCTAGACTGTAAAATAGACACCAACACATACACACAAACACTGGGGGATGTACATCTGCTTATACACACAAACAGACCTAAGTGACATACACTTGCCCATCCACACAGATGGAACTGAGCAACATACATTCGCCTCTAAACACAGACTACCTGCATATACCAACAACAGACACACTGATGACCTGGCATTCAAATCTAGGATCAGTTTAAGCCAGGACTTTGATCAACACATCCTTTACTCAAAACCTACCTCTTCACAAAATGTTGATTTACTACAGAAACACACACAATTTGGTAGATCAAATGAAAAACAGCCAAGATATTAGCAGAATTTTATTCTGATTAACCTATATTTCCAGTTCAACCATGCTATATACAATGCTGGCCTCTCATTCTGATGAGAGTGCATGGAATTAACCCTTTGTATATGGCCCATCACCCTTGTCATTCAAGCCCCTACCTGAATATACAAGTTAAAGGTATAGCAATCTAACAACAAGTATGTAGCACCTGTGCATAAAGCCCTAAGGTGGTGAGCAAGTTTCAATTAGTTGAGTCTACTCGTAGAGCACTGTCTATATAAAACCTCAAGGAAATGTCCGACATCTGTGACAATAACATTTAACCTTCTCTAGATTCCACGCCCGTAAAAAGGTAGTTAAATATTGCATATTTGAGTACATTTCATTTTGTTTCTGGGCTTTAAAATCATACTTTCTGCATTTGATTAATTCATTAAAGTATTCTTAATCACCAAAAGAATGAACTTTTATGACATGAATGACATGAAATGTGCAAACAAATGTAAATATGACACCATTAAGTGGATTTAACAAATAAACAATGCAACTGAACACCTTTATCAAAAGATTTAACAATTTAATATATGGCAGCAGCAAATGACACTATCAAAGCTTGTAAGCTCAAAACGCAACAGGACCATGACTAACCACCATCAGAAAAGCACTGTACTTCTCTTCCCTGACCAACTCAACTCCCCCACTACGTTCATTAAATGACATCAAGCAACACACTCGTTTAATCACAGGTCCTGTTTATTCTGTTAAAGTAAAATTATCTGCCCTACCATAAAGCAGCTGCACAGAGATTACCAACATGTTACTGATGTAGAAAACTATTAATTCTACATTTATTTCATAAGCCCCACTCTGATAATTAATTTGATTTTCAATTAAACAAAGCACTGATTCACATTTTCATGAATGACACCCCCCCCCCCCCCCTCCCGAAATGAAACAGATTCCTTTCTCCATCTCTCTCACACTAAAGATTCTGAAAATACAAACACACGTTGCCTATGTTGTAAACAAAACAGGAGCTGATCTAAACCAAACAAAGATGTTTCATATCTAAACAATGAGAACACACCTGTAATTTGTCTAATAGCCACATACCATAACTGTACTTTAGAGACAACATTTTTGCTGCTCAGCATATCATATGTGAAAGTGAATGTTGCCATTGCACCATCTGCCATGCAGGTAACCAGTAATGTTCCTTATTGCTCCAGCAGATATCACCCTGAGTGACTTTATATACCTCTGGTTTACATTCCTGACTGATAGCCAGGCCTGTCTATGCAAGTCCTTATACAATCCAACCAAAACATGATAATATTATATTTAAGAGGAACATTCTGGCCAAACCCTTTACAGGGCTGGCTGAAGAGCTTTTTGCTGAACCCCCGTCCAAAGCTGCCTTTCAATGTTTCTGCCTGTCACAGGTCATATGGTACTGGTCACGTGGCACCTCTGATGACTTTGGGGTGTAAATTAATATAGGAAACCAAAGATGGGACTGCTCACTCTCCCATAATTATCTCAGTTACTGTAATGAAGCTTGGTGACAAACATCAAAAGGAAACACGTTTATAGATTCCCTTTTAACGAGTCACCAGTGTAATTGAAAAGATGCCTTACATTTATATGAATAGGCAACTCAACATACAAGTTTCCTGCCCTTCAATGAACACTCGCTAGCCTGCTGCTCTCCTAGAATTAATCCTAAAAACAAACATTTTACACTGTCAGTCCCTTCCTGTAAACAGAAAATGCAGATATGAACACCAGGAAGTATAAAATGCAGATATAAATGATATTTGTACTATCAGTTCTGCACATAATATATCCTTTGACTGACACTGCACTGAACTTAAAACAATGCAAAAAATTGAAGCACTGGAATAATCATGCAATACATACACTGTGTCAGCAAAACCTTAATTTAGAAGCATCCTTATCCCTCTGGAAGGACATGCATTACAGATCTTGAATATCTTAAAATTGCATTTATTTTTTTCTCAACTACCAGCTTTTTAACCCCTGGTAATACTTTCACATTCATCTATATAGTCACCTAAACTAAGAGCAGCATGATATCATATCCACCCTAATTTTTAGGAAAATGCTGGTACAGCTTACGAACACATTCTGGTTTCATCTTTGTGCTTTTCACAGGGTCTCTTTTCTGAGTTCAATTTGACAATGCTGATGACAGTCACACAGCCCAAAGTCATCCACAGAAATGTATTTAAATTCAATATTTTACCAAGTAATCCCTTCCTTATTGAAGGGTCACCCATCAGGCAACATATGATGATGTAATTGTTTAAGAAAGAGACGTCTGATCTTTCCCATCATGACCTGCCAGCTGTTCCATTTCCCATCATGACCTGCCAGCTGTCATTTTTCCCATCATGACCTGCCAGCTGTTCCTTTTCCCATCATGACCTGACAGCTGTTCCATTTCCCCATCATGACCCGACAGCTGTACTATTCTCCATCATGACCTGACAGCTGTCTCTTTTCCCATCATGACCTGACAGCTGTACCATTTCCCATCATGACCTGACAGCTGTACCATTTCCCATTATGACCTGACAGCTGCACCAGAACCTGTTTTATTCTGACAGGTGCACCATTATTAACTCAAAATTGCCAATATTTTTTTTACAATGCGTGAAAGATAACCTACTTGTATGTTTAAAATACCAAGCTCCCATATATATACTAAAATTCTGCACCAGTTCTTCAATAATGTACTTTTGTGGGATACAATCTAACAAGTAAAACAAACATGCTACCTGATCCATGGCTGCACAGCAAAAACCATCCACATGTCTCACTCTATAAATACTCAGATTATTTATCACATTTTCCCAAATCTTCATAAAATAACAAAGAAATAACAAAACCTCTCTGTCACATTTATACCAATAAATAATCCCTCCCTTGGTGTACCTCCAGACTAGCTACACTCAGGTATCCTTCTCAGATAATCATTCATTTACATATCTGCATATATTACTGTGTGCTCTCTGGAATGACATGACATAAGGTAAGCTTATTACTACAATGGTTATCACATAATGTGTTTATCACTTGCAACTCTACCAGTGTTTATTAAAGATATTTATTAAAGTATATCAAGCAGTGTATATTCCTCATGTGATGAGGACTCCTCAAACACTGTCTGCCCGCCTCTTGGTACTTCACCAATAGTCAAGTCTCCTTTACAGTAACCACACCTACAATAGCAACAAATCCTACAACCCAGTCTATATCACTGTGCAGCATCAATCTGAGATATAACATGAATAGAAGGACAAACGTAAACAGGTTTCAGTCTTACTCAAATTACAACTGAAGGCAGCTTTAGCAACTACAGCAACAATGAAGCATTCTAGGGATAATTAAAGGGATAAATTCTAGGAAGTGTCAACTACTGTCTAGGCAGCTGACACTGCTATTTACTCAAACTACAAGCACTTATATAAACTCACATTTCAAGGACTTGTATCATCTTATTGTACGCGTATACACTAGTTAGTATTATGTTTTTCATAAAAAGTAATCTTAATTCTTTCAAAATCATTACTTCTGTTCATTTATATTGACATCATAATGAATTGTGGACTATGGAGGGATGGTTAATATTACACGACTTTTAAAATATATACATATATGTCTAATCGTTGTCATACTAAATCAGATATTAAACAATCTTGTACTTCATGTTTTATACATTACAGGATCTAATCAACTAATATTATGGAAATATGTTATAAATTTATAAAATATCAACAGTGATGAATTTTTTTATATTTTTTACGTAATATTATCAGATAAACTGATATGAAAATATTGTCTATTAAGATTTGTAAATATGAATGTGCATAACTGAAGATGCTGAAAGGTCTGCAATATCAGTACAATAATGACAGACACAATATTAAAGACTGTGTGTACTAAAGTAGATCATACAAGTGCTTGTAGTATGAGCTTATACAGGTGTTTAAAGAATGAGTTTATTGCACTGTCAGCAAGAAAAGGTCTAGAATGTTATAAGTCTAGGCAGCCGACAATGTTGGCTAGACACTTGCTAATTCTATTGATGCTGGGATATATTCTCTTAATGAAGTCCATGTATACCAAAGTTGTATAAAGCTAATCCTGAAATGCCAGGTGGAGTGAGTTGCATTCTGGATGCTGGAACACCTGGAGGATAGGTTCTGGATGCTCTGAATCTGGTAGTGTTGCCTGGATAGACTGCTCTCCTCTATGTAGCTGCATCAATGTATATGAAAGCACCACTGTAAGTTCTGGCCCTGAGCGTGGGGCCCCTGCCAGTATGTAATTACACCTCCACCGTGTTTTTAAATATGAGAATGCTGTTAAATATCTTGATTGCAGGACCCAGTTTGATGTTCATGATCTTCACTATGTCTGCTTGGTTCAGTAGAAGGAATGCTTCCCCATCAATTTGCTGCAAAGAAATACGCAAGGTGTCGCTAAAACAAGGACAACAGTTTCTCGCATTGAATCTGTGAACTGACTAACCTTGGAATTCAATATAGTGTTCTCAGATAAGTATCCCACTTTAGTATAAAGGTGGCATGCCCCACCTTGCCCTATCAATATTGAATAACTATAGAATCAAAACCAATATTATAAAATGCCTGGAAAGATCTTGATTATCCTGGTGTGGCATACAGTAGCCAACTGATTAGATCAAAATACATGTAGGTAGCTAATCATATGTATTCTGGTTCCTGTCTGGATGTGATTCTGAGATGCTGCATAGAAGTTTTTTATTTCTACATTAACTTGATCAGTAAACTAAACAGAATGGTAAAATATCCAGTTTTAAAGGTCTACATGAATCAATCATACAGGTTAATACCACAAATTCCCTTTCTCTATAAAGGTCTATATACACTGTTCATTCTTACCTCTTCCAGAAAGACATTGGCTTGTTCTTCACAGCCAGGTATGGTTCTGATAAAGTTGGCTACCTCCTCTATACTCCAGTTAGACACCTGCTTGGCTTTGTACTTGTCCACTCCAGGCAGGAGTTTGGAGTGCTGTTCCCAGCAGTGAGGCAGATCAACAGCAGCTGGGGGTACCAGGGGGGCCATGAACACAGACTGGTGGACGCCATCGTGCAGCTTGTTCTCAGGACCTGGTGTAACAGAATTAACAGTCACTGTGGTACATAAACCCAGGATAAACAACAAACCAGAACGTTATTGCACACACAGTATATGCAGTGACATTCACTTACTTCGGCTGTGTATGCAGTGACATTCACTTACTTCAGCCGAAGAGAGTGAATGCCACTGCACACACAGTTGATGCAACAGTTATGTAAACTTTTCTTATATAAAATTATTGAATACTGTATTAAAATATAAAGCAAAATGTTCTGGTCACTTTTGAGTTTATTACCGTAAAATCTGTGAAATTTCGTACATCGATGAATTTGGTACACTGTCTTTCTTCAATAACCATATTCATTAAAATGACATGTTAAATTTTGAACTGCCGATGGTCTGTTACGCCATATTTGACGTTAGCAGGACTGCCGTGAATGTAACACTGACATAACCTCACCCTGTTATCTGGTTTTGACAAGCCTATCCGTCCGATCGATGTGAATGCCATGCTATTGATAATTAATATGAATTATATCTACATCATATAGAATGTAATCTGACTGAAAACTAAGATTTTTGTTACAGCGACATTAAAAAAAAAAACTTAAAATATCTTGAATGTGAGTTGCTTAATTGTCCAGGATGTGAGCGACACGCCCTGAATAACTAACAGACATCCATGAAGTTTGACGGAGGTTGGAAATTGGAATAACTCCGTAAATGATCTCAAGACCACTAGCTTTACGTGCACCGTTAAGGGGATTTCCGTGTGTAAGCCAGATTCAAACTGGTCTCTTTCAAGCAAGCTCAGCGCTCCGGTGTATGTAATGCAAATGTTAATCAGTTTGAAAATTATTGCTAATTTCCATTAAAACATTTAAAATAAATATCTTGAATATCACACCAGAACGACTCAGTTTCAAGTACCCGGGCTCCGTATCACCCAAAAAAATAGTCACACAAGATCAAACGGTATATCAAAGCGCTGGCAGATGTCCATGAAGTTTAACGGAGGTTGGATATTTGATATTGGATAATCAGGATCAATTAACTCTTCAGTGATCTAAAGACCTCTTGCATTTTGTGCACCATTAGTGGGGATTTCCATACGTAAGCCACCTGAAAAACGATCTCTCCAGGCAAAGCCCCGGATGTCACACAAGCATGTACGGGTGCCAAGCTTCATGGCAGGATTAAATCCTTCAGATATATTTTTCAGATTCCTTTTCCAAACTGATATAATATAAAATAAACAATACAAGTATAGAAAATAATGTTTTTATTCATGAAACTTCATGGTTCACACGGAAGAATGCAAAATATGCGAGTGAATACTAGAGGCTCCTATTATCGCCCACTCCCGCCGACTTGTCAAGATCATAATTTTAAAACTTCTGAAATCGACTGTTAAATTTTGGACTTCAACAAATTTAATTATTTTTTCTGTGCGAAATTTCACAGATTTTACGGTAAATCATGTGTATTTTGAAAAATTCTCTCATGTTTTGGAGTTTAGGGAGTGTTTTTATGTGTGTTTCCCCCAGACATAAACTCCCATGAGCCCCAAGCTGTTGTGACTATATATATCATTCTACCACACACCCATTTACTGATCATTTTACTGACAGGGTTTCATTGCTATCTATTAAAAAATTTGTAAAATACTAATTTACTGCAGTGGTTCATGATGCATTGAATCAATGTAGCATTTATTCCACAACACAGAATATCAAAATTGTTATTAAAAGATATCATTATTAATATCTGATAGATGCAGCTCAACAATCCTTTTCTAATAACTGTGGGAAAACATTCTCTGACAACCATAGACCAAAAATCTGATAAACACTTACTTCTATCATCCATGAACTCTTTGTGTTTTCTTTTTCCATGAAGAAGGAACTTGTGTCTGTGACAGAACAAGAGTAGTCTGATAAAACTACATCATACACCTTAAGGTCAACACATACAGAACAGATTTTTTTAGTAGTCTGATAAAACTACATCATACACCTTAAGATCAACATATACAGAACAGATTTAAAAAAAAAATTTTTCTTGGTCCTGCATCAAATTCTTAATGAATGGTACCTGGTTTTAGCCTTGTAGTTATTATTTTTGCTTCTACAGCAAGTCCTTGTAAAAGGCAAGGCTTTTCCTCATTCTAATTACAGCTGAACGTCGAATATCCGAACACCATTTATCCGAAAAATCGTTAATTTGAAATAAAAACCGGGGAACCCAAATTTTGATCATTTATCCGAAATTTGAACAATGACAAAAAAAAACCCAGAAAAAAATGGTTCAAAGGATTGACTTATTCAAAACAAAAGTAGCCACATCAGCGGTACACACTGCCAACTGATTAGTGCACCCGAGCGTAGACCAGGGTTGTCCTCGCTTTAATCAGAATGCCCAGGCCGGGGTAATTAACCTGTACAAACAAAATATTACAACAAATATTATAACTAAGTAGCCGACCGCAGGTTGTAGGTGTGATAAACTCAGCCTCGCCAATCCGTGTAGACCTCAGCTCAGCTTTGATCATGCACGGTAGCTTTAAAGGATAGCTTTGACCTTCTGTTCGGTAGTCGCCAAGGCCCTAAGTATAGCAGTAAGCATAAATTGAGTTTATGTGCGCCTCCGTTTTTTACTCAGAGTCTATTGACCAGATTATTCTGATCATTATATAGGAATTTGGATTAGCTAGAATCGTTGCTTATGACTGCTGTCGATCCTTGCAAGACTTGACACGTGTACACAGCCAACTGACATCGCCAGAGAATTTAACGTCATAAGATCTACGATCAGTGACATTTACGTTTTGTTTGATTTATTTGAAAAAAAAAACGGTGTACATAAACTTGTACATAAACCGATCCTCTTGCTTGTCATTTTAATAAAAATACAGTACAAATATAAAGGTTCCTGTAGTTAACCTATTGCCGAGAGATTACAGCACTTTTGAGGTCATGGCGGGTCATTTCAGTTATCATGACAGCCATGCCTGACATGATGTAGGTACGATACTGATTGTTTCCAGCGAAGGGCTGTTCACTAATGATTATATTATTATATAATAGTGTGTTCTGAATGATTAATTTATTAAATCGATCGAAAATGTCAAAATATATGGTCACACATCTATCAGAGGTTTGCTGAATCAATTTGGATCAGTCAGTATCTGGAAATGTCCCAAACTCGGCGGTAAGCCTAATCATAGCGATTCCTAGAGCAATTTCATACAAAATGGTTCATCCGAACGATCGTTCATCGTTCAAAAAGCTTGTCTCCCGAGTGTTTCGGATAAACGACGCTCTACTGTACTTTGATGTCTGTTAGAAAGGATACTGGACCAGAGTCATGTGACTGCATAGACATGTGATCAAGATGACCTACTTTTTCTTCTTCCTGCCCGGCCTCCTCTGTAGAAACTGCTGGTCCAGATCTCCGTTCATGTATTTGACCTTGGTGTGACCCGACTCGCCCATAAACCTGTCAATGAGAAATATAAGTTTATTCAGTGTTTGTCAGGCTCGGCTTGGCTTTATGTAATATCTGCTGTTGTGTAAATATCTTTATCAGAATGGTGGCACTGAAATTTCTAAAACAATCTCTACAAGACAAAGAAAAACCTTCAATAAGATTTTCTTTGGAAATAAAAACTGAAACAATACCTGAAGACTAACGTGGACAAAAGGACCTGAATATTGGAATGCTAAATTGATACAAAAGAGCAACCATAACAATAATTCAAACATTAGAGTGGGGAAAGAAGATCAACAGAAGTTTTCATAATTTGTTTTTCTTATATGGACCTTTGTCATGTTTGAGCAGGATGCATTCTATTAAACTATGATGCTGTCCCATCCTTACAGCTGATGCACCAATTAACATATGACTGACTAACTGAGCATATACTTACTTCATCTCTGGAGATGCTGGTCCACTGGCTGCAGCAGCAGCAGCCCTTGCTTCCTTCATCTCTGTACGAGTGGGACCCAGTCTGTCCTGTAGAGCTGATTCTTTGTTCATGTTGAGGGGCGAGTACGGGCAGCCAAAAGCACTGAAAGGTTACAGTCAACACATGTATGGATAGTTGCTCCCTTGTGACTTACAGGCCATTAACCATGTAGAACCTTTTAATCATCGCATCCAGAACAATATAATACCAACAATGTATCTTACTGTAACACTACGATAAAACAGACATTGTTTTCTTCTATTAATCATACTCCCTGCAAAACAATTAAGCTGGCTTCTTCTTTTAATATAAAATCAAACATATTTTGGGAGCTGCAGGTATCAATTTAATGTAACAAGTTTCCAAAGATTGTTTCTCTATCTAGCACTTTAAATCCATAATATTATTAGCACCTGGTGGCTCAGTTTGTGTAATCACAGTGATCCTGATCCTACAATTTCACCTTAACACAATGAACCTCAAGACTTATTTTCAGATTTCTTAGGTTTCACCAGGACCTGTCTGAATGTCATGTCAGAAAACCTTGGGGTAATTTACAACTGGTGTAACACACTAACAGAAAGCCATTTGAGAAAGCCATGTGAAAGCAATGACCAAGTTAAAGAATGAACTAGAATACAGGTATTCCACAAGCGACTGCGTGTATCCGTCAAAATCAGAGTGGAACGGGTGAAGTGAGGCATGGATTGAGTGGCAAGGGGAAACAGTGAGGTGTGTTGCATATTAGCATGGATGTCTGCAGTTGAAATGTGTATGTAGGTTGCACCACCTACCACAAATCCAGAAAGCTGTCCAAGTTGTGTACATATGCAAAATGTTAGGCAGAAAAGTCAAACCACTACATGTTTATGAGTGATTTTATCCCACAGCAGAAAAACAGAAGGACTAGTGCAAAAATGGTGGTAGGTGACGCAATCAATTTTGTGTATGATTAAGAGCTATATGAGATCTATACACATGCAAGATTTTAGGGGGAAATGTCCAACCAGTCAATGTTTGCAGCTTTAACATAAATGTAGGTGGCGCCACCTGCCAAAAATAATCGAGAAAGCTATCCATGATGTATAAACATGCAAAATTTTTAGGCAGATAAGTCAAACCACTACAAAGGTATGAGTGATTTTAGCCCATGGCAACAAACAGACAGACGCTGTGCAAAAATGGTTTGCAGGTGGTCCCTCCAGTTTTGTGTATGATAAAGAGCTATGTGAGATCTATACACATGCAAAATTTTGGCCAAATCGGTCAAACAGTTCCCGAGATATGAGCTTGGATGTCTGCAGCTTAAAACTAGAATGTAGGTGGTGCCACCTGTCATAAAATCAAGAAAGCTGTTCAAGATGTACAGACCTGCAAAATTTTAGGCAGTTATGTAAAACCACTACAGAGATAGGAGTGATTTAGCCCAAGGCAGACGAACAGATGGATGCTGTGCAAAAATGGTTGCAGGTGGCCCCTCCATTTTTGTGTATGATAAAGAGCTGTGTGAGATCTATACACACACAACATTTTGGCCCAATCGGTCAAACGGTTCCAGAGATATGAGCTTGGATGTCTGCACCGTGAACGTGAATGTAGGTGGCCCCACCTGTCATAAAATCAAGAAAGCTATCCAGGATGTATACGCATGCTGAATTTCAGGTGAATTAGTCAAACCACTGCAGAGATATGAGTGATTTTAACCCAAGGCAGATGAACAGATTAACACTGTGCAAGTATGGTCGCAAGTGGCCCCACCATTTTTTGTGTATGTTATAAAGCTATCCAAGGTCTACATTTGTCCAAAAAATTTTTCCCGATCGGTCAAACGGTTCCCGAGATATGTGGGTTTATGAGTGGAAACAGACACACAAATGGACGCTGGGCAGAGAGGAAAGGTCAGAGGTCAACGCCAATTGGTTAGGCACCAGTTCACATGTGACCCGATAATTGATGTAAGTTTCGGAAAAATCCATCCAGTAGTCTCAGAGGAGTTTGAAATGAACATGGCAGTGGCGGCGGAACCCGGTCAAAAACATAGTATCCGCAAAACTTCGTTTTGGCGGATACAATAACAAGTAAGCCCCATGAAATGAAAGCAGAGAGAGCAGCTGTTGATCTATGAGACCTACCTGTGGTGGCCTGTGTACCTCGCCCCCTTGATATGCCCAACCCCCTTACACCCCGGAGTAGGACAGCCACCATCAGTAGAAGTCACCAGATCTTCAGGAGCTGAAAACAGAAAGTACAGCAGCCAGTAAGATAAAGGAAACATCTAGATTAAGTCAAAGAGATCCTAATATCATGTAAAACACAATACTTGTATCATAAAACAGGATATACTGTAACAGAAGAAATATAACAAAGATGTGCATGTAAGAAATAACCACTCACAGACAGGGGGTGTGAGGGGATGCCCCGTCTTAGCACACCAGCTTGGGGGGTGGATGTCAGGACAGTCGTCATCCACCCAGTAGTCATAAACATCTGACCAGCCATCAAAGTGGATCTTTAGACGGTAAGGCTCGATCTCTGCCACGGTGGCACAACGGATGAGTATAGGATTACGGCGATCCACCGCCTCCAACTTCATCCCAGGCTCATACTGGTGGGCCTGACGCTGCAAGATAAACACTTTACTATGTATTGTGCTACAGAAACACCATCAACTCTGAGGCCAAAACTGTTGTAAAAGACCTCCATGTGCCTCTGAGTGTGGCATCCACCCTAGGAAATTAAAAAGATTAGATAGCTTGATTCATAATTATGATTTGATAGTATAAAGCAAAAGTTTAGTACAGGAAGGTTATATATCGCTCTAATACAGTCAGGTGATACGGCTAAAAACAACTTTGGATTTATATGAAAACTGGTATTTTTCACTTAAAAGAAAATTTTGCAATCTAATACCATGAGAAGTTGACCAGTTATTTGTTAAAGGTTCACTGATCACTACTTACTGGTTTAAATGCTCGTGCTGGCACTGGTTGAGTTTTTGTCTGAGCTAAATACTCCTCCCATGTAAAACCTTCCACATCCTTCCAGTCTACAATACACAGACAACCTAACCCATGTATATATCAAAGACAAATAATATATTTCATGAAAGAGTTTGATCCCTAAAACGCACTTATGGTCACTTGTATAATACAAACATATAAGTGTCACATTGGGAAATAGCAATACAAGAGGCAGCTGCTGCAGTAAGGCTGATTCAAATAACTCCACATGCTCACTGCACATGTGACGTGGATTCAAATAACTCAATGTGCACACTGTTTGTAACCTGGATTCAAATATCTGCACATGCTCACTGTATGTTACATGGATTCAAATAACTCCATTTGCTCACTGTCTGTGACATGGATTCAAATAACTACACAAGCTCACTGTATGTGACGTGGAGTCAAACAAATCCACATGCTCACTGTGTGTGACGTGGATTCAAACAACTCCACATGCTCACTGTATGAAACCTGGATTCAAACAACTCCACAAGCTCACTGTATGTGACGTGGATTCAAATAAGTCCATTTGCTCACTGTATGTGACGTGGATTCAAACAACTCCACAAGCTCACTGTATGAAACCTGGATTCAAACAACTCCACAAGCTCACTGTATGTGACGTGGATTCAAACAACTCCACATGCTCAGTGTATGTGACGTGGATTCAAACAACTCCACATGCTCACTGTATGAAACCTGGACTCAAACAACTCCACATGCTCACTGTATGTGATGTGGATTCAAACAACTCCACATGCTCACTGTATGAAACCTGGATTCAAACAACTCCACATGCTCACTGCACATGTGATGTGGATTCAAACAACTCCACATGCTCACTGCACATGTGACGTGGATTCAAACAACTCCATTTGCTCACTGTATGTGACACAGGATTGTTTTACTATTTCTTCCCTTACTTAATTCTCCAATAAGTTTTTTAACTTTTGAGAAGTTAAGAAATAAGAATAATCATGGCAGATTAAAATCAGATTAACACAGTTCCCTTTCCTTGAAACTGTGATATCAATGGATTTTGAAATATGTGTACCCCATCAAAAGGACTGGTAGAAATAATCCTAACAAAATGAAAACAAGGGACCTATGGGTCACGTCGCTCAGCTGAATTTTGGAAAATATTAGTAACTGCAAAATATTTTTGTTTCTAATGGTTTTTCCATGTTTATTACCATTTGAAAAGCTGAGAGAAAATGGCCCAGCTTAAATGAAACTCTGTAAATTATAGAATAATGGACATGAGCTAAAGCATATGGACTGTGTAATAAATGAAACCTTTGGCCTGAAACCATTTAGTGATGCACCAAGGGAAAAAATGGGCTTACGGTAAGTGTCATATAAAAGTTCCATTTCATAAACAAATAATGTGTGAAGGTAATTAATTTTTCAAAAGTTAAATATATGGCCATACGAGTTAAAAATTAATCCCACAAAGTTTGACCAATATTTCTAATTTTAAAAACTAGATAACTAGGCCCCACCAACTTTAAGAGATATGAACGAAATGCTACAAAGTATTTATGTCTTCTTAAATCTTGTCAGTTAGCACTTTCATTAGGTCCTAATATTTTACCATATATGAATATTGGGATTAAATTCCTGAACATTTTTTTCTTTAAAAAAAAAAATCAAAATTGTCCAAGTTTCAACAAAAAGAATTTTTTAACATTAAAATTATCAGCTTTGTCTTGTATATTAGTCCTGTGTATCAAAGCGGTGGGTTCAGTGAGGGGTCTCTGTTGTTACTGTTCATCGCTGAAATTATAAGATTCATCTTGTTTAGAGTACAGGTCTGTCAACAGAATGGGGTGGGGGGGGGGGGGGGTGGAGAGGGAAAGGCTCCCTGTGGTATTTATGCTGGCAGCCTGATCAAGCTCAACAAGAGAGAGGGCTTGCCAGAGTGATGGGATTGAATACAGGAACTCTCGGCCCCAGAGACACTCGGCCCAGAGACACTCGGCCCCAGCGACTCTCGGCCCCTGAGACACTCGGCCCCTGAGACGCTCGGCCCCAGAGACACTCGGCCCCTAGTCAGCAGGACCCAGCGACACTCGGCCCCGTCCGGTTGCCGCCCCCAGAGACACTCGGCCAAGGGCATCAGGTCCGATACTGGCCTCGCGAAACCCCTCAGAAACAACCTTCCCGTAGTTATCTCTTCTGGATTGTTATCCCCTCACTTGATGAGCCACTCGAATTGGAGAAGTTCCTTAGTCGTGGTGGCCTGCATGTAGGCCCTAGTTGAACGCCACGAAGCAATTAAAGTTAAATTTTCCATAAAATAAAAAATATAGCACATACAATATATATATATATATATATATATATATATATATATATATATATATATATATATATATATTGGTGTATATAAAAATTAAAACCATGCTTATTTCTGAAACAATATCTGTATAATAATCCATAAAATTTTTCTTATCATATTCCACAAATTATATGTATTTTACACACAATAGAAAATGCATGGCCAGGTGTTATGTCTCCTCTTAAATTATTAGTTTTCGTAAGCTTATGTGTTCGTTCATTTCAACTGTTTCCTGAAGGCCGCATTAACATACCCCAAAAAAAATATTGGGACCAGGCCTCGGCACGGACCGTCCTTTCTAGTGAAACATATCTTCGTGTAGCCCTGATATCATAAAATTATCTTTGTATATGACTTATAAAAAATTTATAGATGGTTAAATAAAAGGTGCTGAACCATTATCCTGTAGTGGGCACGCCAAATAAATGGATGCAATAAACGTTGTAGGAGCCAAATATAATCGGTGTTCATATTTTTTTTTATAATACGCTGTAGTATTTATATAAATGAATCAAGAAATAACTGATATAAAATGAGAAATTGTCACCGTTAAATTTACCTCGGTGTTGATCCGTTTGTCTCGGTATTGATCAAAGTCTAATTGCCGTCTTTGTGATCTTGTTGGCTGTGATTACTGCCGTCATAACAATGACCTTTGATTGCATATAGTAAGTTCGGTAAACCCCTGATTGAGCATATCCATAATCAACTAACCATGAAGTCATTAACAAGCCAGGTGGACAGAATTTACCGTTTCTTTAAGATTTTGGCATTGTGTGTGTATTCTTGCTTCTTTATGTACGCTCTGTCATTAGTCAGAACATTAACGTTAGTTAACATTAGTTAGAAATTAGAAGTAGAAAACACGAAGTAGAAAACACTTTCTACTTTGATTTGTTTTATATATGTGTGTAAATTGACAGTAAACTTGTATATAAGCCTACTTTTTAATTTGTAATTTGGTGACTTTACGGGTAACTTTCATATACTTCATTCATACTGTGATATTTGGAACGTTTTCTATTTCGGTTTGTGTATATATTGGCTATTATCATAATCAGGAACTCAATATTTAACATTAAACACTCTTTTCAATTAATAAATACGTTTTACTTTCACTTTCTCTCGTTTTTGTTTTGACTCATTAAACCCTTCCCTAATGAACCTAAGACGGTAAAAAAACGGGCTTCCATTCTCCGACTTCCGACTCAGTATATCTACGGGAAGGTTGTTTTCTGAGGGGTTTTTCTAAGCTATGTAAGACGGGGAGCTAGTATCAGACCTCTGGCCCATAAGGGATAACTACGGGAAGGTTTTCTGAGGGGTTTCCCGAGGCTAGACCCCTGGGCCGAGTGTCTCTGGGGGCGGCGACCAGACGGGGCCGAGTGTCGCTGGGTTCTGCTGACTAGGGGCTGAGTGTCTCTGGGACCGAGTGTCTCAGGGGCCGAGTGTCTCTGGGGCCGAGAGTCGCTGGGGCCGAGTGTCTCTGGGACGAGTGTCTCTGGGGCCGAGAGTTCCCGTTACCGATGGGATTACATAACAGCCTGGGGAGCATAGAGAGTTGCATTGAATGACCTAGAGTGACCTCAGTGGACTGCTTGACAATGTAAGGGAATACAACAAGAGCCTAAAAAACAAATTCAATAACTAGCCTAATTTTGCAGCTTTTATTTTTCATATTTAAGATTTTAACAGATTTAATCCTTATGTGTACATGCTTTGAAAATAACATCCACAGTACTTACAGGAAAAAATTGTACCGTGGCCAAAGTTGGGCAAAATTTAAGGTACTGATTTTATATTAATGCTAACAACTTAAAAAAAATTGCAAATTTCAGATCTAATTTTCCGTATTCAATTGAATCTTGATTAAATGATGTTATATTCCTGATAAAAAGTCTCAGCCATTCTTATGTTAAGTTAGTAAATATATATCCTGATTTTTTACAAAGTGCATTATGCTTGGGCCTATAACTTCAACAAATTATGCAATACTGACCTAAATTTTGGTATGTACATAGGAAATGTATGGAAGAATATGAATATTTACAATTACATCTAACATTATGCCAATTTTTGGATTACCAGGTAAACAAAAGTAGGGTCATGATGCTAGAAAATACAAATACATTAAGTCTTCTAAAAAACTTCAATAGCTAGACTATTTTTTAAGCTTATACTTTCAAATTCAAAATTCATCAGATTAAATCCATATGTAAACTGGCTGTGAAAATTAAATCAAATGTACTTATAAGAAAAAACCGTGCCATGGTCAAATTTAGGCAAAATTTAAGGTACCAATTTTTTATTTTTGCTAATATTTTTAAAAATTTAACATATTTTGATCTAATTTTGGGTATACAATTTAATTTTGATTAATAAAAGATATATAACTGGAAAAAAGTCCATAGCTTTAAAATGTTTTGTGTTAAGTGATCAAATATCTTTCCTGATTTTTTACAAAATGCATTATGTTTGAGCCCATAACTTTTTTTAAATCAAGTAATACAGACCTAATTTCTGGCATGTACATAGGAACTATATAGAGGAATATTTATGGTACATATGAGAAAAAACAGGTGAGTGGTTTCGTAGTTAGGCTGTCCTGAAATGTGAAAATAGGTTTTTAATAAAAAATTGAGGTTTTTCCTTAATTTCTCAAAGGAACAAAGTCGCAAAGACCCAGTTTTTGGCTTGGTAGGAGATCTTGAGGACATCTAACATTATGCAAACAACCTTGGGAGCATACAGAGCTGCACTGAATGACCAACAGTGACCACAGTGGACTGCTTGACAATGTAAGGAAATACAACAAGAGCCTAAAAATAATTCAATAACTAGCCCAATTTTGCAGCTTTTGTTTTCAAATTTAAGATTTTAACAGATTAAATCCTTATTTGTAAATGCTGTGAAAATTAGATCAAAAGTACTTACAGGAAAAAAAAGTGCCATGGTCAAAATTGGGCAAAATTTAAGATACCAATTTTTTATTTTTGTTAATATTTTTAAAAATTTAAAAGATTTTGATCTAATTTTGGGTATACAATTTAATTTTGATTAATTAAAGATATATTACTGAAAAAAAGTCCATAGCTTTAACATGATTTGTGTTAAGTGTTCAAATATCTTTCCTGATTTCTTACAAAATGCATTATGTTTGGGCCCATAACTTTTTTAAATTATATAATACAGACCCAATTTCTGGCATGTACATAGGAACTATACAGAGGAATATTTATGGTAAATATGAGGAAAAACAGATGAGTGGTTTTGATATTAGGCAGTCCTGAAGTGTGAAAATAGGTTTTTAATAAAAAATTGAGGTTTTTCCTTAATTTCTCAAAGGAACGAAGTTGCAAAGACCCAGTTTTCGGCTTGGTATGAGATCTTGGGGACATCTAACATTATGCTGAATTTTGGATTCCTAGGTCTTACGGTTTCAAAACCCGCCACATCTACGGACGGACGGACAGACGGACGACGGACAACGGACCACGACTATAGCTCAGCTGACTTATAGTCAGCTGAGCTAAAAAATCTGCTCCTGACAAAATTTTTGCATTTAATTTTATCAAAATTCTTTTGCTGCACTTACTAATTTTTACCTCCACTTACTGGTGTAACCTATAAGTGAATGCAATTCATGATCAGACTTAGTTGTATTTTTACGTACCGTTGGGAGGTGAGAGGACTTTCCTGTTTTCAAAACACCAGCCAACATGATGAATGTACGGAGATGAAGGATCACACCAGTAGTCGTATGAGTCCTCCCAACCATCAAAATGGATGAGGACCCGGTCTCCCAGGACGTCCGCCACAGTCGCTACACATGTCAGCACCTGGTTTTTCTTGTCTACCGCCTCCAGCTTCATACCGACACGGAACCCGTGTGGTGTCACAGACTGTAAACGAAATGTTCCACTAAGTTCCATCAACGCGTTACAAAGACAACTAGAGAACTAGGATAGAGCCAATAAATGCCAAGATCATTTTGATGAATATGACAGACCCCCCACCATCCCTCCCAGAATAACAAGAGATGCAGAATTTTGGGCAATATGATTTGAGGCAGGTCTGAAGAGTTAACATTGGCTCAAAAGGTGATACTGTCAACATATAAATTATAGATACAAGGCCACAATGATTGCTGCAAAATATGACCCAATATTTGATAGGAGGCTCATTATGGAAAATAATATTACTGGAAAAATCATAGAGATGTATTATTTAACATAAAAAATCATATAGCATTTATATGAACCATAGATGTATGATAAACTGTTACAATTTTATCTTACAGCCTTACAGTAAAATACTTACATTGACTTGTGTTGTGGTAAACAGATGTTTTGGGGCCGCAGGATACTTGGACAACTTCAGGTAACTGGTCCAGTTGAAAGTCTCTGTGGTGAAACCTACAGCATACAATATTATGACCTTGACATCAATTCACCACATGATTCTGCGATCACTGATCCTCTGTATAACCATGGCCACATGCAGTAAGCCATGTGCATTTTATCTATCGCACAGAATCCTATCATCTAAATCACTGTTTTCTTAGTGGGAACAATATCAATTTCTTCATTCCTGTGAGTCTGTAACTGTTTTACAGATTTCTAAAACAATTTTAGCTCTTCTGCCAGTAAGTCATCTGAATAATAGCACTGGTCCTTTGTAGGGCACATCTGTTCACAGTGCACTTTTTTAAACTTTTGGACCTACGAACACTTATATGTTCTACAAAGCAAAAACTATGTCACTTTAACTTTGTCCCTTAAAATAAAAATAAGTAAAAACCTCAATTTTCCATTGAAAACCTATTGTTAACTTCAAGACTGCTTAACTTAACATGGTACCTGCTGAAGTTGGCGACCAGACTTTATTTCAAGGATATAACTTTATTTAATTAAGATTCAATTGTTTTTAAAGGAAAAGTTTTTTACACAAAACGAGTTTTTTCCTTAATTTCTTAAAGTAACAAAGTTGCAGTGACTCAGTTTCAGGTTTGGTAGGAGAACTGTTAAGACATATAATTCTATGTCAAATTTTGGATTCGTAGATCTAACGGTTTCAAAACATGCCCTGTTAACAGATGGCTGGATGGCTGATGGACAAAGTACTATAACTATACCTCAGATGACTTTTAGTCATATGAGCTAAAGACTGTAACTTTTGTTTTAGTTTGAGAAGACCTCGTCATACATAAATGCATTGTATACATCAACTGCAGTCAGTGGTGCAGGCCCACTTGGCTTATTGTCTATGTTTCACTCGGGCCAACTCCCTTGCTCACCTGAGCAAGATTCCTGTCTTGAAATTTGAAATAAGGCCCAGTTCACACTTTCCATTAGCACAGAATCTTTAGAAATTGTCATAAACACATTAATTGCTGTTAACATATAAGGAAATGCTGACAATATCTAAGCAATATATCTAATAACGAGAAATCAATAAAATAAGTCCTTGTCACATTCTTATAGATAGACATTTAGACATATAGACATTTATATATGTATTTTATATTCTTAAATTAAATTTATAAATTTTGCTTGCATATAACTTTGTGAAATAACTCCATCAGAAACTTGTAAAAAAAAAAATAATAAGGCAAGTGAAAATCAAGTTTCAGTATCAAGTAATATACTGTCAGATCAGTGAAACATGCCTTGTAATATACATAAATAAAGTTATCTAGATATAGATGAATTTGCGAGTAAAATCAAGCCTCCCCTGCAGACAGTCAGGGAATAGTGACCTGTTGGAAATCTGTCAGCCCTTAAGTTTAACTCGGTACCCAGGGGTCTCGATGCTCAGCTGATTTGTCTTCAAAGATATTTTTAAAGAAATTTTTCAAAATGATGGTCCTGGGACCTTAATCAATGACCTGGTGACCTAACTAGATGTGTCGGAACAAACAAATGCCACCGCCTGGAGCAAATTAGATATAAACGTTAAAGTTTGTAAAATTTTCTATGTTCAGGAGCTGTCATACGTTCAAAAGTAGGTAAACCAGGATAAAATGCAAAATTGATCTGTAAGTGGTCATTTTGCTGCTACACACCAAAAATCAAACCATTTTCTGCAGGTATTGCAAAAAAAAGTCCACACATGTGCATTTATCATGAAAATTTCAATTTTTTAATGAAATCTTCTATGTTCAGGAGCCGTCATACAGTCAAAAGTAGGTCAACTAGGACAAAATGAGAACTCGAACGTGGTCATTATGGGCCCACACACCAAAAATTAGGCCAATATCTGCAGGCATTGGCAAAAAAATCTGTACATGTACATTTATTATGAAAATTTCAATTTTTCATGAAATTTTCTTTTCAGGAGCCGTCAAAAGTAGGTCAACCGGGAAGAAAACGCGAACTCAATCTGTAAGTGGTCATTATGCACCCAAACATAAAAAATTAGACCAATATCTGCAAGCACTGCGAAAAAAAGTCAGTACATGTGCATTTATCATGAACATTTCCATTTTTCATGAAAATTCTGTTCAGAGGCCATCATACACTCAAAAGTAGGTCAACCTGGACAAAACACGAACTTGATCTGTATGAGGTCATTATATACCCACACATCACAAATTAGGACAATATCTGCAAGCATTGCGAAAAAAAGTCCGTACATGTGCATTTACTATGAAAATTTCTATTTTACATGAAATTTTCCATGTTCAGGAGCTGTCATACGGTCAAAAGGGACAAAACATGAACTTGATCTGTAACTGGTGCAGCAGGTACAGACCATCAGTCCCAATGATCAAAGTAAGTTTAATGAAAATCCACACAACGGTTCCTGAGTTATAAGCTTGTGAATGTTTTTCTATAGTCAGCTCTAAAATGTAGAAATGTCAAGGTCATCCATCTTCGAAAATGACAGAGATTTTATCGATATACATCTTCACTGATGAAATAAAATTCCAATGGGAATCCTTTTAGAGATATCCTGCTTACAAGGTAAAAGTTAACGGCCGGACACGGGACAGAAGGACGGATGGACAGCTTAGGTGATGACAATAGCCCATCAGCCATAAAACAGTCAAAAGTAGGTTAACCGGGACGAAAGGTGACCTCGATCTGTAACTGGTCATTATCTGCCAACACCAAAAATCAGGCCAATATCTGCAGGCATTGCGAAAAAAAGTCCTTACAACTGTTTCATTTTAGATGACGGAAGGACAAAAATTTTAGAACTCATCATCCTTGAACTTGCAGCATATAGATTATTGTAACAATCTTTTTTAAAAAAAGTGGGTCAAGTGACCTTGACCCTAATCAGGTTACTTCAAAATCTAAAGATTTCTTCCACTTTGGGCAAGTAAGCCATGTGTGAAAGATGGAAAGTTTGGGATGCAAAGTTTGATTTACAGTGCATCCACAATTAATTCAAAGATATGGTTCCTGTGACCTTCACCTTTGACCTCTGGACCCTGAAAATCAAAATTTTTCTTACTTAAGTTGTGGGTCATTAATATCATAAGTCTGAAGCCAATCTGTCTATCAAAAACAGAATTATCATCCATAAACTACTTTGTGAATGGATGGGCCCTGTGACCTTGACCTTTGATCCTATGACCTCAAATCGAAAAGAATTGTCCCCTATTGGCAGGTGAGAATAATATCTTGAAGATGGAAGGTTTGTGATGAAAAGTTTGGCTTGAAATGCATACACATTCCTTTTAAAGAAATAGGTCCTGTGACCTTGGATTTTGTACCCCAAAATCATCATAGTTCTTACTTTAGTGGAGAACCATACATAGGTTAAGTTTGAAGCCATTATGTCAAACCAAACTGGAGTTATCATCTGGAAACTAATTTGTCAACAGATGGCCCCTGTGACCTTGACCTTTGGACCCAAAATTCATTACGCTCTCCCCATACTGGCAAGTCAGCTAAACGTGCAAGATGGAAAGTTTTGGATGAAAAGCTTGGCTTAAAATGCAGCCATAATCTTTTTAAATAAGTGAGTCTTGTGACCTTGACCTTTTCCCTCATGACTCAAAAATTATACAGGTTCTTTCTTTAGTGGTTGACCAGATGGCCAGACGGACAACAGACGAAGTGCCATACCTATACCTCAGATCACTTACAGTCAGCCAAGTTAAAAATTGTTAAGAGACATTGGGCAGGTAGATGGACAGATTGATGGAGAGACGGTTGGAAAAAAGGGTTGGGTATAGCTGACAGGCTCACTGAAAAGAAAACAAACATTATTATTGTGCCTACAAAGTTTAATTAAATATTTAGGAAAATATATGGAAAATATGCATAGCTGATTTAGGTTAACCAAAAGGTGCGTAACATGTTCAAACATGTAATGGATAGACTTGAGAATTTGATAAAATTGACCAATTTATTCATGGCTGATTTATAGAATTATGCAAATGACCTACTTAATATGCACAGACTGACCCCAAAATTTAATCAAATTCTCAGAGGGGTAATATCAAGGTATCAACAAAAGTTTTGTACAAATCACATTTACAGTTATGTTTTGAGCGGAAGTGCAAAGAAAACTGCTTGTTCAGCTAATTAGCATAATTGAACTGTTGACACGACTCTCAAAATCTGATCAGGTGTTGCCTCATACTTAGTACACATATGAAGTTACAGCCTGATTGGCCCAGCAGAACCTGACTTATCAAGGTGGCAAGGAAGTACATGTGGGAAGGTGATTAATATGCAAAACAGGCATAAACATGCAAATTAGGCATAAATATGCAAAAGAGTTCATTAGTATTCATTAGAATCATGTCCTCAGTGAAAAAGTTTTACATGTTCAAACATGTAAAGGATAGGCTTTAGAATTCATAATTTGACAAATTTATACATGGCTGATATATATAATTATGCAAATGACCCACTTAATGTGCACAGACTGACCCCAAAGTTAATCAACTTGTCAGTGGAGTACTCTCAAGGTACGGACAAAGTTTTGTACAAATCACATTTATGGTTATGTTCTGAGCGTGAGCACAAGGAAAACTGCTTGTTAAGCTAGCAAGCATAATTATGCTGTTGAGAAAACTCTCAAAATCTAATCAGCTATTACCTTTTTATATGGTAAGTAAAAGTATGAAGTATCAGCCTGATTGGCCCAGCAAATCTTGAAATATTGTGGTCGCAAAAGGAGTTTCCGGAAGAAGAAAAAGAAAAAGAAGAAAAAGAAAAAGAAGAAAAAATATCTGTGGGGAATCAATTAACCTCCAGATAACAGAGGAGGCTTAAACTAAACTTGATCATATAACCTTATGATCCTGTAACATAGTAACTTGTAGCTAGATTAACACTGTGGATAAACTGACACAGAGGGATACTAATTAATACAGTTAAGAACATTTTGACTGAAGCTACTAGCTCTACACATCATCAGAACAATGCTGGGAGCAATGAAAGCAAAACACATGGCCTGGAACAAGACAGTAATGTAAGGTTTATCACGAATTTACCTCAATTACCCACTCAGGCAGTCCTTTCTTTTTAAATTCTCGTTAAAAATGCATCCTCTGCATTTACAAATTCAGTGCTTATTCTAATTTTTGGGTATCTTTTACATTTTGCCCTCTCACTGCATATCTAAAATAATAAAAAAATCATTCCTTCTTAATCTTCTGTCTAATTATTCCATATGACTGCATTTATTTTTTTTATAAAATATCCATGATAAAAGATCAAAAGAAAATAGTATAAGTAAATACTAGTAACCATTAAATATGGTATGATATAGTAAGGTCAGCAGGATGGGTGTCTATGGTGAGACATGGTGTGGTATTTAGGTTCTGTGGACTATGGATCTTGGAGCCTGAATGTCATATTAGGTTTTCCCTCAAGCTAAAAGTTGGGAGAACTTGCGATGTGCTGTGCCAACATTAATGAGGGTCCTGCAGATTGTAGATTTACAAACTGATCCAGGGAAGGTCCTGCAGATTGCAGATTTACAAACTGATCAAGGGAGGGTCCTGCAGATTGTAGATTTACAAACTGATTCAGGGAGGGTCCTGCAGATTGTAGATTTACAAACTGATCCAGGGAGGGTCCTGCAGATTGTAGATTTACAAACTGATCCAGGGAGGGTCCTGCAGATTGTAGATTTACAAACTGATTCAGGGAGGGTCCTGCAGATTGTAGATTTACAAACTGATTCAGGGAGGGTCCTGCAGATTGTAGATTTACAAACTGATCCAGGGAGGGTCCTGCAGATTGCAGATGTACAAACTGATCTAGGGAGGGTCCTGCAGATTGGAGCTTTACAAACTGATTCAGGGAGGGTCCTGCAGATTGTAGATTTACAAACTGATTCAGGGAGGGCCCTGCAGATTGCAGATTTACAAACTGATCAAGGGAGGGTCCTGCAGATTGTAGATTTACAAACTGATTCAGGGAGGGTCCTGCAAATTGCAGATTTACAAACTGAACCAGGGAGGGTCCTGCAGATTGCAGATGTACAAACTGATCCAGGGAGGGTCCTGCAGATTGGAGATTTACAAACTGATCCAGGGAGGGTCCTGCAGATTGGAGATTTACAAACTGATCCAGGGAGGGTCCTGCAGATTGGAGATTTACAAACTGATCCAAGGAGGGTCCTGCAGATTGTAGATTTACAAACTGATCCAGGGAGGGTCCTGCAGATTGTAGATTTACAAACTGATCCAGGGAGGGTCCTGCAGATTGGAGATTTACAAACGGATCCAGGGAGGGTCCTGCAGATTGGAGATTTACAAACTGATCCAGGGAGGGTCCTGCAGATTGGAGATTTACAAACTGATCCAAGGAGGGTCCTGCAGATTGTAGATTTACAAACTGATCCAGGGAGGGTCCTGCAGATTGGAGATTTACAAACTGATCCAGGGAGGGTCCTGCAGATTGGAGATTTACAAACTGATCCAGGGAGGGTCCTGCAGATTGTAGATAACAAACTGATCAAGGGAGGGTCCTGCAGATTGTAGATTACAAACTGATCAAGGGAGTTCACAATCACCTGTGCTGCAGCTGATAGGAAACATATCAGTACATACCATTATGCCTTGTGAAGAAACAGCAGTAAAACCAAATCGGAACACTGAATTAAAATCAAAATGTGTAGTCTGTGACCCTGAGTCTGCAGGATTGAGGCCGTGGATTTCTAATCAGGGATTTAAGTTATTATTTGTTTTAATGATTTAGGAAAATCTGGATTTGAGGATAAGCTGCACAGCTAAATTCTGTACATCTGAGGTATTCTTGAGTCAAAATATGTATATGTCTTCAAAGCCTTAGTAATACTGTGTATGCTTCTCACAGGGAGACCACTTAAAACAAAGCAAGTCTGTGCATCAAACAGGATGACTGTGTAACAAACAAAAAGAAGCAGCCACCAGCAGCCAACGGAACATCATATGTAAGCAAGCCTCATAAACCAAGGAAGTTTAGTGATGTATCATTACAGGACAGAACCAGAGAAAATCATTAACTTTAAGGTAC
Organism: Sipunculus nudus; assembly: GCA_026874595.1. NCBI lineage: Eukaryota > Metazoa > Annelida > Sipuncula > Golfingiida > Sipunculidae > Sipunculus > Sipunculus nudus. The sequence continues at coordinate 31,369,522 of CM049309.1, forward strand.
TGGCCTAGACTTGGCATGGCATTCCAACAACTATGATATTACTCCCTCTATATTTCTCCTTTTCTCTTAAAAATTTGTCACATTGGTTGATATTTTACCAGCAATTCTATCCACTAAATAGATAGGTATGCATTTATTGATGTCTTAAAAAGTAAATATTTTAACTGCCAGAGGACAAGTAATTCATGAAGCCACAACAGAAAAATAAGTAATCCAGACTGATCATATTTTCTAAATAAATTAAATCTCATTCAATACTATTTACTATGTTGTGTTAAAAATATCAGGGTTATTTTTATATCTGGAGAAACACCAATAATTTAACCTTATTCATGAATCTTGATGGTAGTATTATTGCAATAAGTCAATTTTCCCTTTTTTAACAATACATAGAACTAATTCAGGAAATACCAAGTGCATATTCCATGCTGCCATGCAAGTGTCACAGATTTGGAAAATCATGTTTCTTGGTGCAGTGATTGGCCAAGCTAGATGGTAATTGACAGAAAACAACACCAATCAGTCAACTACACTGCTTCACCAACCCTTATCCATCTGTTCTTGTGGTAACTATTTTATTTTTAAAGATAAAGAGTTCATTTTATTATAAAGAGGTAAACTGCTGAAAGAAACAAGTGACCAATGGGTAAAGAAGCTTAGCTGATAGATTCTATCAGGATTAAGGCATAAATTCATAAAAAAAAATTCTTTTGGTATTGTTATTTTAAGAACCAATTTGAATCCAATGTCTTGTCTATATCTAACTGGAGCCAGGTCCTTGTTTATTAAAAAAGTTAAGCTTTCTAATGCTAGCCAGGTAGCTAAGTAAATACTCATGTTATCACCTGTAATGGCTGAGATGTCCTCATGGCATTTTCCCCAGGAGCCAGGTCTCAAGCTTAGTTGAGCAGAGACCTTGCTTCAGCGGGCCTCCTGACCTGTTATACCTTGAATTTTTAAGTTGCCCATGGCATGTGACTGGGCCAAATCATAATGACCAATTCAATCAATTGTTAAAGTAAACAGTACACAAAAATCAAAACAGTTCAGATGCCTTCTCACCAAGAACACCTGAATCAGAACCTCATCAGGTTTACAAGCCTTTATATGACTGGTCAGAATCTTCACAACATCTCCCATCACCAGATGGTTGATAGAAATAGTCCCCCCCCCCCCCCCATGTAGACAGGCTGTGTGCGCCAGCCACCTTATTGGTTCAACTGACTTGTTGATAACTGATGAAATAGCAAGCTTGAGGCCAGGCTCCCCAGAAGACGCATCATGTCCTTGAAACGATTGTTTCTAGATTCTATACACACTCCTGGGCAAGTTAACTCATTTTCTGACAAGAATTCACCAGGTCTGACCAGTCAGTAATAAAAGTCCTAATACTGTCCTTAATATCAAATAGACCAATAATGCAACTGCTGGTCACACTGAAGAAATTTCTGGCATCCGAAATGATGTGATACCACCAGAACATGGCTACACATCCTTAAAATAAGTCCCCTTCCTCTGATGCACATCTATGGACACTCTGCTAGGTGTTGATGCAAGTTGGTTCAATGGATCAAACAATCAAATTTCCAATCAGTCAATTATGGGTTGTATCAAGGAACAGATGGATGGAGTGTGGTGAACCAGAGCATTACACATCCAGCATCTTCTTAAGAACCAGAAGTAATAAAAGTATAAAACCAACATCACCCCTGCCCCCAGGATAAGAAAGAGTTCCCTAAAGACAGGTACAGGATTAGGGTGTACATTTGTTGAAGCTACACAAGAATGATCACAGCATACAGTTCTACTTTTTAACAATCTGCCTGCCAGTGTGTATCAGGAATACCTTAAAGAAAACAAACTTACCCGATCCTGGGTTCCAAAATGAAGAAAACAATATGCAAAATTAACTTTATTATACACTCTTTTGAAGGAATATTTGAGAAGTGTATTTTATGAGTAATAATAAATAGATAAATTATCATGTTCTTAATGTGTACATTTTTCAAGGTACCAGTATTTTCATTATTATTCACAGTAAATTAACTGATCAAACTTCACTCTGGTAAAATAATTTTTTTGCGTGAGGTTACTTTAATTGTTAAAACTTATGTGGCTGATCTTGCTGCACCATCTGAAAACATAAACCTCTCCAGTGGTTTTAAAATCTAGCACACCATATAAGAAATAATGTGGGACGGGAAAATACCCAATCTGGTTAATAAATGCAACATTTTCTTAGATGCTTCATGAAAGATGGTTAAATGTTATAATCATAAAAATTCAGAGACAAAAATACAAATGACCCATGGGTGATGACACTCAGCTGATTATCATAACAGTATGGCCTGACATTCACAAATATTAGTCATATTTTTTAAAGACTTTGATCATCAGTTTTGTGGAAACTTTGCAGGAGGACAGGATACTTATCCATTTAAAGTACATTGCTTGTTAGTCAAGGGGACATATATGATTGCTGAGACAATAGTGTGATATAATTGATATTTGTAAGTCTCAAATTAGCCATTTTGCAAGCCAAAAAACGAAAAGAAAGGTTAAAGGATGGTCACTGGTGTTAGGTAAACATACATAGTAAATTTTATGGCAATCAATGCAAGAATTATTGAGAAATTTGTGCTTCTGTATGAACCTCACTCAATATAAACTAAATAAACTTTCATAAGTTTTATTTTTGATAAGATCATTGACCAAGTCCTTTGCAGGATTATAAGTATAAATGTTTGTCTGCATTCTTTATCTATTTCAGTTCTTAAGGTTATGTGTGCAAAAGGAATTCAAGATGGCTGCCTGGTACCCATAACAGATTTCTGTATGGTCTGAAATTCAACAGTAAAATATTCTTGCAAAAGGACCTAACAAAGAAAACAGAAGCTCCTCTGACAACTGAATTTTAAAGTTGGTTGCAAGGGCAAAACTGAAAGAAAAAGGAAAAATTAAATGGGATCACTCTGACAGTCCTGCAAAACAAATAAACCCTGCAAGATCCATGCACAAGCCCACATATTATCACACTATAACTTGCTGGTATATCTAATGATTTGCATATAAAATTGAGAGGTCTAGGTAACTAGGAAACCAATGTGATAATCACTTTGACCCACAACTTTGACCTCCTATTCCCAAAATGAAAGCAGTAAGACCCATAAATGTCATGATTCAAAAAAAAAAAAAAAACACCTAAGAATAACCTCAACCTGTGACTCTCGCCTTTTAACTCCAAAAATGAGAATTTTTTTCCCATATAGATTAGTAATATAAAGGTGAAGTTTGAATACAATTAACTAATCCAGGATTTTTTTTTTATCTGACAACCAAATGCAAACAACTTTCACAGGTGACCTTGACCTTTGACCTTCTGACATTATATATGACAGGGTTCTTCCTTTATTGATGGGTAACCTGTACAGAAAATCTGAATTAATGGTTGCAAAGGTGATCATGAAAGGTATCTACAGAATCCTGTATTCCCACAAATGAGATCTGACTTTGAAGATGAAGGTCAAGGTCACCATTTTCTGTTCCTGCTTGAAACTGCTTGAAAAAAATGTGTATCAAATCTGAAGAACAAGGAACCTGTGGGTCACTTCGCTCAGCTGAATTTCTGAAAATTGTATTTATTTTTTTTTACCACTAAAATATATGCCATAACAAAACAATATCTGAAAATAAAACTTGATTCAGAATTCACAATTCTAAATTGTGCCTTTATTTATCAATAATTTGGCTCATATATTATTGATTTATGTATACTGATGGGTTTAATTATATTTTAATTTGTAAAAATTATTTATAAGGGAAATAAACTCCTTTAAACATGCTTTACCTGGATTATTCCTTGAAATAATATCTCAAAGTTTGGTAATATTGGAGTGAAAACAGCTTCACAATTAAGTACATACAGTCAAAACAATAACAATTATTGTATTACACTTGGTGCATGAATATTGTTGCCGAGTGTGTGGGGGTGGGGCAGGGGTAAGAGGGGGGGGGGGGGGAGATTGGGTGATATTAGAATGACTGCACCCCTGTGACAGCAAGGTTGCTCAACCAGTGTTGCATTAATTACTAATAAGGTTACCCAGGCAGGGCTGAAGTGTCCAGAAGTGGGCTGCCTGGGGATTGACAATGCAAGTCAATATAACAGGGCCTCCAAATAAAAATACAATTTCTAGCCTAACTTTTGAGATTTTTATTTTCAAATTGCAGATTTTAAAAGATTAAATCCTTAATTATACATACTGTGACAAGTAAGTCAATAGTACTAATAGGATAAAATGTGCTATGGTTAAAGCTGGGCTAATAAATTTTAAAATGTACAAAATTCTTTCCTCATTTATAGTATACAATTAAATATTGATTAAATAAAGATATTTCCTCAGAAAAAAGTCTCTAGCTTCAACAATTATCTTGTTAGGTGAGTAAATATATTTCCTGATTTTTGATAAAGTGCATTATGTTTGAGCCAATAACTTCAACAATTTACGCAATACTGAACTATTTTCTGAGGTGTACATAAGAAAGATATGCAGGAATGGTTATAGTTTTGAAGTTTGACAATAAGTTTTTACTTGAAAACGGAGGTTTGTTGTTAATTTCTCGAGGGAACATTGACCCAGTTTTCGGTTTGGTAGGAGAATTCAGGACATCTAACTGTATGTAGAACTTTGGATTCGTAGGTCCAAGGGTTTCATAACGTGCCTTGTTAACAGATGGCCGGCTGGACGACAGACAAAGTCAGCTGAGCTAAAAAATGTGCAATACTTCACAAGTTATGGGGTTAACAATCCTATATATCAGCTGGTTTGACAAAGATTAAGGTCAAGGTCACAAGTTTTCACAACTCATGTAAGAACTTTGTTGAAACAATTTACATGTCACAAAGGCAGTTATGGTATTTACAAACATTATGGCATTCACCAGGCAAGGAATCCTATATTTCTGGAGAATATTCAAGGTCAAGGTCATCTGTTTTCAAAGTTATCTGAAATATTGATTGAAACAATCTGTGAACCAAATTTGTGGAAAAAAATATTCACTACTTAATACATTTCGAAGAGTGTGACTTCTATGGTGCTCGAAAGCATGTTTTGCTGTATAGTTTGCAAAGGATAAGTCAGTTTGACCTAATTTTAGGTCTCCTGAGATGTTACAAAGACCGCACTAGGTTTAACAGTTATGATTTGTGCCTTGTTACAGACAGTCAAAGAACAGACAAAGATGCATTACTATAGCTAAGCAAGACTGAAAGACAGCTGAGCTAAAAACTGAAAGATTGAAATTTTAGTATTAAATATGTCAAGATATACAGCCATGTGGAAGGTACTGAAAAATCAAGTTTGTCAAATGCAAACTGCACTGAAACAATTACACTATCACAGTTTTACTCCAGGCTCACCTGTAACCATTTTGCCCATGACAATATATTTTTAGGAAGAGTAAGTAATTTTGTATTTATAGAGTTCTCTGTATTTTTTTTCCTCAAAAGTATAAATCATGTTACTTTCAGCAGCTTGCAATGACTGCTGAACTTCTATGATATAACAAACGTCTCCATAATTTTTCTAAGAAATGTTGAAAAAGATTTTCATTTTTTATTCATGATGACAGCATCAAAGAAGGCAAGGCATGATGCATATTCACTTACTGACAAAATGCATGATCCCTGTGAATTCAGCCTTAAAAAAATTTCATGACTGTTATTTTCAAAGAACTGAAAACAGACAAGCCCTCATAAAACTGTAAAGAATGTGATGTCACTGAAAAAACCAAGTGACCTACTCTGACTTATAGAAATATTTGTGCAAATGGGTGAAAATGTATGTAATATTGTTGTGGAAACCATGAATTTTCTCTGAATTGTCAAGATGATTCACTGTTTAGTTTATTTTGCAAAAAAGTTTCTGTCTGCTACAGGTCTAATTTTTTTTTCAAACTTTGAATGGTGACAGGGATTCATTCTATTTTTGTTTGAACAAAAAAGCTGTCATTTTAGCAAGGCCTACAAGCCTAATGCAAACCTGTGCAATGGGATATACACTGGGTATTAACCTTCTGTGAAAACATTCTTTCAGCACCAATTACACATACGTTACTCCTGAGATACTGGCAGTTGACATACACTCCGCAAATATGATTAATGGCGCCACCAGTCTTGTGTATGAGAAAGCTGTTTGAGATGTATGGACATGCCTATACATGAAACCACTCTGAAGTTAAGTGCCCTGGTCTATACAGATTGCACTGCTATTTGCACGAGAGAAGAATAATATTTCTGAAGAATGGGTTTGAAAAATTGTACCTTCTGACACCAAAGTTGACAGGGTTCCATTTAGTGATGGGTCACACATTGTGAAGCCTGAATCCAATTATGAGTGGTCCAAACAGGTTGTACAAGAGAAGAAAAAGAATAGGTCAAGGTCACCAGTTTTCAAACTTCTCTGAGAACTTGGCAGAAACAAATTGTCCTAAATTTGCGGGACACATACCATTACTTTTAAAGTTATTGAATCACAAAAATACTACAGATGAAGCATAATTCAGCTGATTTTAGCTTCAAGATAAAGGACAAGGTCACATGTTTTCAAAGTTCCTAGAGAACTTGGTTGAAACATTTTGTCTATCAATTTTTAAGACAAAATAAGCAATACTTCAAAGTTAATAGTTAACCAAATGTTACATTCTGGCTGATTTGACTTTGAAGAGCAAGTTTATGTCAACAGTTTTGACCTCATCAAACAGTGTTTTGGAACCAACTTGGGTCAAATTTGAGGGGAAAACCTTCAGTACTTCAAAAGTTACAATTATTCTTTCGCCTTTTCAATTTCCAAAAGTAAGACCTTTTTAAAAGACATTTGTTAGACTTATTTTGGTAAAAAAAAAATAAGACACATTTTCTCATGAATAATATATAGGAAGAGGATCATTAGGCCTACAAACCTTATACATACATCTTATATATTTGTTTTCATATTTATCAAAATTACAGATGAAACTCAACAAGTGACCCATGGGTCATGACGCTCAGCCGACTGACATGTTGACAATATTTCCTAGCACAGGAAACTAATTAGGTTAATATAGGTTGCATCATCATTCATGTATTTTAGCTTAAGTTTATCAAGACCCATTGGCACACCAAATTTGATGACAATCCAAACAGCCTTTCCATGAGGAACCTGGCAATTTGTGTGCATGTTTCAATACTTCTGGGATGCTCAAACATACCCCAAAACTCTGAGAATATAGGTCAAAGTAACCCAATTTCAGGTTTTAAGGGGAGAACTTTTGAGGAACCCTCAGGAGGCCAAGTGAGAAGATTCTGGGTCCAATGGTTAGGATTTGTGCCCTACTTTGGTATCAAATTTTCAAATATTCTAGAGTGTGCTTATAAGCCCCACTGCTCATAGAATATGGGTAACAGAGACCTAATCTCATGTTTTCAAGGAGTCTTTTCATGGACCTCCTTGGATTTTAAATTAGAAGATTCTAGGTCCAATGGTTATAATTTGTGCCCTGCTTTGGTATCAAATTTTCAATTATGCTAGGGGTGCTTATAAGCCCTATAGCTCAGAGAATATGGGTAACAGAGACCTAATTTCATTGACTTCCCTGCCCTGTTAACAGATGACCGCATCTTTGAAAGTCTCAAAAATAGAGAGAAAATCCATAAAAATTGGAAAAAATCCAGGTGGCACCACCAGTCTGCAAGAACTGATGAAACACTCCATGATGAATATGCATGCAAAGAATCATGGCAATCAATGCACAATTTGTTGAGATACTAGAGCTTTTGTATCAAATTTTAAGTTATTCTTGGGGGTCTACTGAGCCCCATAGCTCAGAGAATATGGGTTACAGAGACCTAATTTTAGGTTTCCATGGAGATATTTTTACTGACCTCCCAGCATGTCAAGATAGAAGATTCAAGGTCCAATGGTTACCTTTTGTGCCCTGTTAACAGATGACTGCATCTTTTAAGGTCTCAAAAGTAGGGAAAAAAAGCTGTTATATATGATATATGATATTATATATGATAAAAAAATATGATTTAGAAATGAGGCACATGCTTGTTTTGTGTGGAAATAAATATAAGCTGTATTATGAGTTGTGGGTGTTTAGCTTATGTATGATTTTGATAGTATCTTTGGAGACAGGGAAGAGGATTGATTTAATTAATTTTATTAACAAATGGAGTGCTATTGTCACACAGATTTTGACTTGGCCATATAACTTATAAGCAGAACATATAATATAAGAGTTACAAATTTTCCCAAATATAATTTTTATTAAAAATAATAAGAGAATCGTATGATTTTTTAAAATAAATACAACTGAAATGATTATTAAAATAAAATCAAAGAATATATACATGAATGCATTCATGAATACATTTTGAAAGTATTTGCACTGGTATTCATATACTTTCATTATTACCTGAATCCCATTCTTATGTAAGAAATTTTATAATGGAGTACATATTCATAGTCGTATTCAAATACATTTGCAAAGTATTCGCACCATGTCTGGTATTTATTTAGTTTTTACCAAACAATGATGTTGAGAATCCAGATATACAAAATTCACACATTTAAATAATGATCATAAGAGCCTGGTTTTATGGCTTTTATTCATATTAAAAAAAATACATGTTATATATTCATTTTGGACTAATTTCACATCAATGTACACACTAGACACAGCAGGAATCTAGATTAATATTATCAACTGCATCTTTGTCTATCATTAATTTCCTTCATATGATCACTAATGATTAGTAATGAATAATATGATTTATTTTTTTATCATTAAAATTGAACTGAAAAATACCATAGGTGACTGCATGGTGTTATTCGGAACACGTGACATTCTATCAATCAATACATGATTCTTATATCATCAGTAACTGCAAGTTCATTTCCTGTTATTATCAACTAACAAATTCCTTTTCCATTTTTCATTAATTTGTTATTAAAAACCAATAAAAATTTATTAATTTATTGTTTATTGTTATGTTGTTAGTTAAAACTACTAGATGCTTTGGGTTGGATACCTGGATCCACTGTGGCTGGCCATTAGCTGCCTGGCTGCCCCAGTGTATGCCTCGCGTCAAGCGTGCATAATTTGATGAAAGGTCAACAAGGTCAACATACAGGTGACTCAAGAGGGGCTGGGGAGAGCTAAGGTCTGACATGGTCTCATAAAAACATTAATAAAAGCTACAATTTTTGGCCAATTTCTTTTAGCTTTCTAAACTAAAAAGCTGAAATCCTTATGGGTGCATGATATGAAAAATATATCAACAGTGCTCACAGGAAATAAACGTGCCATGGTCAAAGTTTGGCAAAATTTAAGGTACTAATTTTATATTTATACTGATAACTTATAAAATTTGAAAAATTCAGAACTAATTTTGGGTATTCAATTGAATCTTGATAAAATAATGTTACATCCCTGACAAAAAAATCTCTAGCTTCAGCAATCCTCTTGTTAAGGGAGTAAATATATTTCTTGATTTTTTACAAAGTGCTTTATGTTTGGGCCCATAACTTAAAACAATTACGCAATACTGACATCATTTCTGGCATGTGTATAAAGAATGTATAGAAAAATATGTATATTATATATGATTGAAGTCAGATCAGTGGTTTTGATATTAGGCAGTCTTGAAGTGTAACAATGGGTTTTTAATGGAAAAATGAAGTTTTTCATTAATATCTCCAAGGTATTAAGTCCTAGTGACCAAATTCTTGGCATGGTAGGGGATTTTGGAGACATCTAATTGTATGCCAAATCTTTGGAACTGAGAGCTGAAGCTGGGGAGCTGAGCTCTTGCATAACACTAGCTTGATGTAAACAATATGTTACATGGTGCTTGAAAACTTGAATAAAATCTACAGTTTTTGATCAACTGGTTTCAAATTTTTTGGTGTTAACAGACAAAATGCTAACAAAAACATGCTGTGAAAATTAAATCCACAATACTTACAGGAAAAAAACGTGCCATGGTCAAATTTGGGCAAAATTTAAGGTACCAATTTTTTATTTTTGTTAATATTTCAAAAAATTTAAAAGATTTTGATCTAATTTTGGGTAAACAATTTAATTTTGATTAATTAAAGTTATATTACAGTCAATAGCTTTAACATGTTTTGTGTTAAGTGATCAAATATCTTTCCTGATTTTTTACAAAATGCATTATGTTTGGGCCCATACGGACGGACGGACAGACAGACGACGGACAGTGGACCACGACTATAGCTCAGATGACTTATAGTCAGCTGAGCTAAAAATAAAAAAAATACAGGTGGCTCCACCAGTCAGCAGGAATTATTGAAACACTCCATCATGAATATGCATGCAAAGAATTATGGCAATCTATATATTAATAGCGTAAGGCGATTTTTGTAATTTTCCGTATCTCCTCTAATACCACTGTACCGATTGCCGTGAATTTCGACATACATATGCTTTGGGTTTGTCCGAAAAGATTCCACCCACTTTTATTTAAAATATTTGCGTATTACTTGCATAATTAATAATTTTAATATTTGTGGTTACACAATGGCCACTGCGTGTGTGATGGCGGGACAGGGTTTTACGCCGGGGGCCTCATATGGGGTTTTCTTATATTTGCGGTCACCGGCCCGAAATAATCCCCATCGGCGATCTATTCTCAAAAGGGGGATTTTTGAAAGAATTGTTTTGCAGGCCTTCCTGCGACTGGGGGGGGGGGGGGGGGGGGTTGCAAAAAGAGAGCTCCTTCACATGACCTGATATGCTTGAGTGCACATCTACCGTGTAACAGGAAAATCGTGATGGTAAGGCCAAAAAAAAGGTTTGATTCTCAGGCATTTTTTCAGAACCTGTGCGGGCGGGCGATATTTTTTTACCTTTGTTTTGTATGTTTCGATAAAAATGTCATATGATCAGGGAAAAGTATGACAATAACAGATTTGTTTTGCTAAGCAGGCAAAAGCACTCTATAACAAAAGAAATCTGATCAAAATTGTATTATTTTATCTTCTTTAAAGATGAAAATCATGCGGGGGGGTGGGGGGGGGGGGGAATTGACGAATGCGGTGTCTAAGAACCAAACCCTTTTTTCTGGCCTTATACAATCACCGGTCGCACAAAGGCCAGGGCCTTGCATGAGATTGAGGTCCTTGACAAATATTCACCAACACATGTAGGCCTACCATGTGACAGATGTAAAGAAATTGTTAACCAAATTCACATCTTGGTTGGTACAGTGTGATGTGTACACGTGTTGAGTGCCATTATTCATTACCAAAGTTGTATATATATAATATTGACTTAAAATGTTTTGAAATAAGAGATTTTTCCTCATTACAGCAGTTACAAATGTAAATCTCCTTTAAAATTGTAAATTTAATAAGTTTGTGCTGGTATTAGTTCATTTTACATGCAGGTGAGATGGCATTTCATTTTCAATGATGTTTATGTAATACTCTTGTTTTGAAAGACTTTTTCTTTCATTCAGTATGTATGCTTACTGCGTATAAGTCATGGCCATCATTGTTACTATTTCCACAAATAAAGCTGTTTTTCTTTGCATTTTCGTCTAAGGTCTATTTCTTGGACGGTTTCTTTTGTATGTATATGTGATATTATAGATCAGTTTCTCATGTCGTGGTATATGTGTAGGTGACTATTTGTCAAAGACCCCGACCACATTTTAGGGACTGGCTTAATTTGAGAGACCGTGTGCCACTGTACGCTTCTCCAAAACCACTGTACGCTTACCCACAACACTATACATATAATGGAACTATATATTAATAGCGTAAGGCGATTTGTGTGATTTTCCGTATCTCCGGATTTTCGATGGATTTCCGATACCACCGTACGGATCGTCGTGTTCACTCCAAACTGTGCATAGCACGGGTAATTGCTAGTCAATGAATTATTTGTTGAGATACTAGAGCTTTTGTATCAAATTTTTAGTTGTTTTGGGGGTACTTCAAAGCCCCATAGCTCAAAGAATATGGGTAACAAGAGACCTTATTCAAGGTTTCCAAGGAGACTTTTAATGGGCCTCCCTGCATGTCATGAAAGAAGATTCTAGGTCCAGTGGTTACAATATGTGCCCTGTTTACATATGACCGCATCTTCTAAGGGTCTCAAAAATAGAGAAAAAAATTTTTAAAATTTTTTTAAAAATCTAGGTGGCGCCATCTGTCTGCAAAAACTGATGAATCACTCCATGATCAATATCCATTCAAAGAATCATGGTGATCAATGCAATAGTTGTTTAGATACTTGAGCCTTTGTATCAAATTTTCCATTATTCTGGGGGGTACTTAAGAGCCCAATAGCTCAAAGAATATGGGTAACAGAGACCTAATTCCAGGTTTTCTAAGAGACTTTTCATGGGCTGCCCTGCATGTCAAGATAAAAAGATTCTAGGTCCAGTGGTTACCATTTGTGCTCTTAAACAGATGACCGCATCTTTTAAGGTCTCAAAAATAGAAAAGAAATTAAAAAATACAGGTGGCGCCACCAGTCTGCAGAAACTGATAGAACACTCCATGACCAATATCCACGCAAAAAAAATCATGGTGATCAATGCATTAGTTGTTCAGATACTTGAGCTTTTGTATCAAATTTTCCATTATTCTGGGGGGTACTTTGGAGCTCAATAGTTCAAAGAATATGGGTAACAGAGACCTAATTTTAGGTTTCCAAGGAGACTTTTCATGGACCTCCCTGCATATTAAGAGAGAAGATTCTAGGTCCAGTTGTTATGATTTGTGCCCTGTTAACAGATGACCGCATCTTTTAAGGTCTCAAAAATAGAGGAAAAAAATTGTAAAAAATAAAAAAAATACAGGTAGCACCACCAGTCTGCAGAAACTGATGAAACACTCCATGATCAATATCAATGCAAAGAATCATGGTGATCAATGCATTAGTTGTTCAGATACTTGTGCTTTTGTATCAAATTTTCCATTATTCTCGGGGGTACTTTGGAGCCCCATAGCTCGAAGAATATGGGTAACAGAGACCTAATTCCCGGTTTTAAAGGAGAATTTTCATTGGCCTCACTGGACGTCGAGTTAGAAGATTCCAGGTCCAGCGGTTACAATTTGTGCCCTGTTAACCGACAGAAGGACAGATGGCTGGATGGACAACAGACTAAGGGTGATCGCTATAGCTCAGATGACTTATAGTCAGCCAAGCTTAAAATGAACAAATAGGCACTCATTTATACCCTTATATTCTCCACTCTTTTGACGGTTGTTGCCGTACGTGTACTGGTCTTTCTATCGGAGTTCATTTCCTTGGCCTATACAATACATGGCAAAGTATGCATCATTTTTATCCATAAATTAGTCAAATATGTTCACCATATATATAAATGGCATTTAGCCAGGCACCGGTAATATTGTAACTTGACTGCGTGATAACCCTTCCAGCCCTGTGATCACCAGGCCCAACTTCCCCCTGGGTAGCTTCTTATTCCTGCCAAATTCTTGCATATTTTTTAAATAGTTAGTGTTTGTCACAAGGTATTTGTTGATATAGCCTATAGGCCAACACTGCCGACACTGATGTATAGGCCTTCCACGTGGCGGAATGCATGCAAGCACAATAAGTAATCAAGACCTTTCCTAGGAAATTTGAATGAATTTTGTGGCCTACTGAGATCAGACAGGCATTTGCAGAGCAAATATAGCCCACTATTTCAATGTTCAAATATGTAAAACATATTAAATTAACTATGAAATGGTCATATGTGCCCTAAAAGATGTCCTTGACCACACAGAGGAAAATTTGTGAATGTAATATTTCACAAGACCGTTGACAAAAAATTTCAATTTACTCACTTCTATGGGGACCAAAAATCAAATTGCATTTCATATTGATCCTGGAACAATTCAGTTCACCAGTATGCTTACGTATGCAGGACAAGCCTAAGTCAAAGTTACAGAAAATGCATGTCAGTTGTAAATAGAGATCATGCCATATTCTGGTATAGGGTTATTTTAATGCTGGCTGGTTTAGAAATCAATGTAACATCTTCTGAACACCAACTCACACACAAATATAATTTTAACTTCCATTTCAAACACCTTTGCATGTACACCTATCACGCTTTCAAGTACCTTTTAATTGTACTAACTCTCCTTTCATTATATGAGTCAAGCGATATAATTAACTTAAAGTGCTGTCAATATTCATACAAGAACATACATGAAACCGCGTAACATACATACACCTGAAAAAAAAAAGAATGATCATATATTTTATTACCAAATTCTTTCATACTTAAGTAATAGTTTCCAGAATTTCTTTCTAACCTGTTTGTATTGTTGACACACACAGCTTAGTGTGATCAGTGGTAGGTCGTAACTTTCAGTTCAAAACAAAAACGCGCATCAGCTGACATGCAGAAACTGTGGAGGTTACTTGATTTCGGGAAAGTGTACAGTAGAGAAAACATCATGGTAATTGGCGATGAACTGGTGTGAAATCTTTGAGCCCCCTTCACTTCACCGAAACTTGTGCAGGCATGTCTTCTGATTTGAATTTACTCCGTGACATTCGCTTTGAAAATACTTCGCAGGTGCCCCCCTGGTTATCAGACCCACGGTAGTCTAAACATGCAGATTAAGTCTGAAGGACAGTTTATATGGGAACAAGCTTTGAAAAAGTAGCTACTTTTAAGTTTATGGTATCTATTCAAAACTGAATTACTCTTTCTGGGAAACAAGAAGTAAGACATTTTTATAAGATCTATCCTCTATAATGTAAGAAAAGTAAGAGTTTTGAAGGCCTTATTTTTGCAAAATGAAAAGTAAGACTTTGTTTAACTTTGTAAGACCGCGCATGAACCCTGCTAGAATTCTCAAGAATTGACCTTGAAGATCAAAGTCAAGGTCCCAAGTTTTCAAACTCTTCAAAAGAATATGGCAAAAGAAATAACCGGTGATTCACATTTACAGAACAAATACACAGTACTTCAAAAGTTACAGGGGTCATTATAATTATGAAATTCTGCGGATTTGATCTTGAAGATCAAGGTCATCATCTTTTTCAAACTCCTCTGGATACATGGCTGAAACAACTGGTGTGTCAAAGGAAAAATCTTCTGAATTTCCAAAGTTTAGGGGGTCATAATAACCTCCAATCTTCAGGAACTGATAAACTAGTCATGATCAATAAACTATACAAGGTTAAAAAAAACAAGGGACCCATGGGTCATGGCGCTCAGCTGAAGTTCGAAATTTTTACCAAATGCAAAAATATGACAATATTCTATTGTAATGTTTTCATTTATATAAGCATATGAGAAGCTGAGAGGAAAAGGGCCCTCCTACTTGGTTATAGTAAAGTTCTAAATATATGATTGCAAACTAATACTCTGACAAGACTGTCATGAAGACTAGATGTGTCGGAACGACACGAATGCCCCCGCCTAGGGCAAATTAGAAACATTTGTAAAATTTTGAAAAAGTTCAGGAGGTGTCGTATGGTCAAAAGTAGGTCAACAAGGGCAAAATGCAAACTCGATCTGTAACGGGTCATTATCAAGCAACACACCAAAAATCATGCCAGTATATGCAGGCACTGTGAAAAAAAGTCCATACATGTGCATTTTCCATAAAAATTTCCGTCTTTCATGAAATTTTCTAAGTTTAGGAGCCGTAAAACAATGAAAAGTAGGTCAACCGGGACAAAACGGGAACTTGATCTGTAACTGTCATTATCTGGCCACACATAAAAAATCAGGGGGGTATCTGCAGGCATTGAGGAAAAAAAGTCAGTACATATGCATTTGTTATGAAAATTTCTATTTGTAATGAAACTTTCTATGTTCAGGAGCAGTCAAATGGTCAAAAGTAGGTCAACTGGGACAAAACAAGAACTCGATCTGTAACTGGTCAATATCTGCCTACACACCAAAAACCAGGCCCGTATCTGCAGGCACTGTGAAAAAAAGTCTATGCATGTGCACTTTTTTATGAAATTTTCTGTTAGAGCAGCGTCAAATGGTCAAAAGTAGGTCAACTGGGACAAACGCGAATATAAACAAGCCAATATCTGCAGGCATTGCGAAAAAAAGTCCGTACATGTGTATCAGTCATGAATATTTCTATTTTTCATGAAATTTTCTAAGTTAAGGAGGCGTAAAACGTTCAAAAGTAGGTCAACTGGGAAGAAACGCTAACTCGATCTGTAACTGGTCATTATCTGCCCACACACAAAAAATCAGGCCAATATCTGCAGGCATTGGAAAAAAAGTCCGTACATGTGTATTTGTCATGAAAATTTCTATTTTTCATGAAATTTTCTAAGTTTAGGAGCCGTAAAACAGTCAAAAGTAGGTCAACTGGGAAGAAACGTGAACTCGATCTGTAACTGGTCTATATCTGCCCACAAACAAAAATCAGGCCAATATCTGCAGGCATTGCGAAAAAAAGTCTGTTCATGTGTATTTGTCATGAAATTTCTATTTTTCATGAAATTTTCTAAGTTTAGGAGCCGTAAAACGGTCAAAAGTAGGTCAACCGGGATGAAACGCGAACTCAATCTGTAACTGGTCTATATCTGCCCACACACCAAAAATCAGGCCAATATCTGCAGGCATTGCGAAAAAAAGTCCGTACAACTCTTTGATTTCTGAATGACGGAAGGACGGACATGGGTAAAATTATATGCCTCGGCCACTTTGTGGCGGGGGCATAAAAAACAGTAATAGTTTTGAGATACTGTGATTCATATGAACAATTTACAGATGGACAGGCAAGTGGACAGAATGGACTAATACCTTTATTTCACTTTCAAGAGAATAATGCATTTAAGTTTATATATAAGCCTATTTCTTTTAGCATATCTACTTTTTCCATTAATAGTGTTTATCTGATTCTTTTTTTTTATTTACAAATTTTATAAATTTGTAATAAAAAAAATTGAAAATATAAGTTAATATATTAGAATTCTAAGTTGCAATCATTATATATCCAGAGTGTAGCTCATATTGGGTCATATTATGCATACACAAGTATTTTATTATTTTAAAATCACAAATGTTTAAACTGAATTTTAAAGAAAATAATGCCACAACATGGCATCTACAAGATTATTCCTTGAATCACTAATAACAAGTTTTGCACATTGGAGTTTTCAGTACATGCTTAATTTTCTTCACTGAAATGAAATAAAAGATTCAGTAAATTGGATAGAATAAAAACATCTTTTCAAATTAAGTATACACACTGTTGGTTGAATGAGGTACAAACAATATCATTGTGCTAATTACTATCTCAGCTATAATTTATTACTGGAATTAATATTCAATTTCACACCTGGGGAAGTTTTTACTCTTCTGAAGTAAGGAATTACTTATCTGATGAACATCCACACTTTCATAGCAATACACCATTTTGTGGACACAATTAAATGTGCACTTAAATCATTGTTACCCTGGTGGTACAATACAAAATCTAAAATGTAGCATAGCCAAGAATAAAATAAAATACAGAAAATTATAACATTCATCTAGTTAATGCACCATCTGGTGGGGGGGGGGGGGGGGGGAGTGCAGGGCAGAGGGGAAGGTTGCTAGTAGTGGCCAAGCTGAGACCAAGGCAAGCTGCCTGGGGTCGGTTACATAATGCAAGTGAAGGCTGTACTACCAGGTGGGCTAGATGTAAACAACACTTGACATGGTGTATGGAAACTTGAATAAAAGCTGCTCTTTTCAATCAACTCCTTTGAAATTTCAGATTTTGAAAGATTTAATCCTTATTTATGTATGTTGTGAAAATTAAATCAACAGAGCTTACAGGGAAAAAACGTGCCATTGCCAAAGTTGGACAAAATTTAAGGTATTGATTTTTTATTTATGCTAATAACTTGACAAATTTGCTAAATTCAGATCTAATTTTGGGTAAACAATTGAATATTGATTAAATGAAGTTACATTCCTGAAAAAATGTCTCCAGCTTCAACAATTCTCATGTTAGGTGAGTAAATATATTTCCTGATTTTTTAAAAATTGCATTATATTTGGGCCCATAACTTCAAAAATAATACACAATACTGACCTAATTTTTGGTATATTCATAGAAAATGTATGGAAGTATATGAATACTAAATATGATCAAAAACAGATCAGTGGTTTTGATATTAGGCAGCCTTGAAGTGTAACAATGGCTTTATGGAAAACAGAGGTTTTTCCTTAATATCTCAACGGAACGAAGTCCTAATGACCCGAAATTCGGTATGGTAGGAGATTTTGGGGTATGGTATGCAAAAAAAGGTTTTAAAAAGTGCCCTGTTAACAGACGGACGGCCGAACGATGGACAAAGGACCACAACTATAGCTCAGATGACTTATAGTCAGCTGAGCTAAAAATGGAACCACAGCTGAGAAACATATACAATTGCTGTCATCAAACTCTCTCAAAAATAGAGTAAAAATGTGTGAAAATTAGGAAAAATATACTAGTATAATACAATATAATACCACTAGTTTTTAGCAGCTCATTAAACTTTCCATGATCAAGACACAAAGCAAGAATAATGGAAATGCATACATTAATTTGCTTTTGTATAAAATTTTTACTTATTTGGGGGTGCACAAACAGGTTCCATAGCTGGAAGAATATAGATTGGTGTGACCTTATTTCAGATTTCCTGGGAGTTTTTTCAAGGACCTCTTTGGATTTTGAATTAGAAGGTTCTAGGTCCAACCGTTATGATTTATGCTCTATTATGATATGTTGAGACGACCAGATGGCCTGATGGACAAAGTGTGATCACTAGAACTCAGATGACCTACAGTCAGCTGAGCTAAAAATTACTGACCCAAGCCATTCTTGAACACTTAGGAGAGCACTACCCTAAGATGATTCAGGACTGTGACATGTTAAATATTTTGGCTTGACAGTTTTACAGAGAACATTCTAAATTAGTGGGCGAAAGAGGCCAAAATGCCTAGTTTTTCCCCAGAAAAAAATAGGTCAAGACAGGTGGCACCACCTCCTTTCAAATATGAGGTATGTAACCAACATTTGCATAAAATTTAGGGATGATAGCTCCTGCCATTTCTAAAATTGTAATTTTAGAATGCTTACTTGACAAAATGATAAGTTAAGCCTCCCATTACTCACCCAAAAATCAGTGAACACAAACCAGTCGGCTCATTTCTAGAATAATTTCTGTCAAATAATAAACAATTTGGTTTCAGAAGAGAAGATTTTTAAAGGTTTACTAAGTTTTTCACTGTAACATGCAAATTGATATACATGTTGCCACAAAAACCTCAATCCTACATTTGTCAATATTTGGTGATGCTAGCTCCTGCTATTCCTCAGATTGTACTGTTTCATATACGCAGAACGGACTACCCTGTAAAAAAAAGGTGGATGCCGATGGTGCCACCAAGACCTCAATTTCAGATATGAGCCATGTGACCAACATTTGGTAATGCCAGCTCCTATTTCTCATATTGTGATCTTAGTATGTACTTACCTGGCCAAATGACCAAGTTCAGTTTCCTGTAACTCGGCCAAAAATCACCAAACCTGAACCATTCAAACAAACTTTAGAAAGTTCATTACTGTGACGTGTAATACAATTAGGCTTGACAATTTCAGATATAAAGATTCTCAAAGTTTTTCTTTAGCTTTTTCCTGTAACACATAAGTCTATGCAGATGGCGCTAAAATAAACTCAACCCAACGTTTGACATGTGACTGAATTTAACAAACAAATTTGGAGATGCTAGCTCCTCTAATATTTTTGACAATATGGGTTAATGTATGGACACGAGATGATGCCAACTGGTTTGCTTACAGGGTTGCTATAAATGCTGAAAACAGATTAAAACCCTTTATAACTATGGATCAGGTAGATGGTGCCACCCAAACATTTTAGGGGTCTTGGGCCAACATATGTACATCATTCCAGCCATAGCTGAGACAACTTTTAACAGACAGACACAGACACAAAGACAACGGCAATATGGCAATACCTCACAGGCGAGCTGTAGACATGGCATACATTCCAAACTGTTTTGTATGGAAGTAATTTGATTGAATACACACCTTTTGGAGGTTGCAGAGTTTTGCCGTTTTTCTCAGCCCAGCCAGCAGGAAAGATGAACGGAGAATCAGCATTTGTCCAAAAGTCATAGCACTCTGAGTAGCAATCGAAGTGAAGCCGCAGGCGGTAGCCACGCACCTCTGCCACACTCAGTACGCAATACAATGATGGGTGCCGAGGGTCAATACCCTCTAACTTCATGCCAAACTTGAAACCATTCTTGTTTACAGGAAAAGGCTGTTGAAATGAAAAATGAATTAAACCTTTCAATAAAACATTTCAAAACTGAAGAGAGATTTACTAATCCTTTGAATAATAATATGAACAAGTGACCAATGAGTCATGTCACTAAGCTTAATTTTGGAAAGTTTAAGCAAATGCAAAATTTTCTTGTTTCTTTTGGTTTTTTATATATATTAGCATTTGATAAGCTAAAAGGAAATGGCCCTGCTGAAATGAAACCCTGTAAATTATAGAATAACGGACATGAGCCCAAGTATAACTAGACAAGGGGTAGTCGACAAGCGACTGCGTGTATCAGCCAAAATCAGAGTGGAACGGGTGAAGTGAGGCATGGATTGAGTGGCAAGGGGAAATAAAGCGAGGTGTGTTGCATATTGGCATGGATGTCGGCATAAGTCAAACCACTAATGAGATATGAGTGATTTTAGCCCACAGCAGACAAACAGACGGACGCTGTGCAAAAATGGTTGCAGGTGGCCCCTCCAGTTTTGTGTATGATAAAGAGCTATGTGAGATCTATACACATGCAAAATTGTGGCCCAATTGGTCAAACGGTTCCTGAGATATGAGCTTGGATGTCTGCAGCGTAAACTAGAATGAAGGTGGTGCCACCTGTCATAAAATCAAGAAAGCTGTCCAGGATGTATAAACCTGCAAAATTTTAGGCAGATATGTCAAACCACTGCTGAGAGATTTTTTCCCACAGCAGACAAACAGACAGACGCTGTGCAAAAATGGTTGCAGGTGGTGCCAACAGTTTTGCGAATGATAAAGAGCTATGTGAGTTCTATACACATGCAAATTTTCAGGAAGATACGTCAAATCAGTCCCGAGATATAAGTATGGATGTCTGCAGCGTGAACGTGAATAGGTGGCACCACCAATCATAAAATCAAGAAAGCTATCCCAGATGTATACGCATGCCGAATTTCAGGTGAATTAGTCAAACCACTGCAGCGATATGAGTGATTTTAACCCAAGGCACAGGAACAGATGGACACTGTGGCACCACCATTTTTTGTGTATTTTATAAAGCTATCCAAGGGCAACATTTGGCCAAATTTTTTTTCCTGATTGGTCAAACGGTTCCTGAGATATGTGCGTTTATGTGTGGAAACAGACACACGAATGGACGCTGGGCAGACAGGAAAGGTCAGAGGTCAACGCCAATTGGTTAGGCACCAGTTCACATGTGACCAGATAACTGGTGCAAGTTTCGGAAACATCAGTCCGGTAGTCTCAGAGGAGTTCTCCAGAAACAAACGCGGCGGCGGCAGCAGAACACGGTCAAAAACATAGTATCCGCAAAACTTTGTTTTGGCGGATACAATAACAAACATTAATTTATTAAATAAAATAAAATGCTGTAAAAACATTCAAAAGAGAAAAATCAAAATTTAAACAGCATGTTTAACCAAGCCAATTAGATATAAATCGCATTTGTACTGTGTAATATATTAAACTTGTGGCGTGAAACCATTTAATGATGCAATAAGGAAACAAGGGACCTATGGGTCACGACGCTCAGCTGTTATATATGATAAAAAAATATTCTTTAAAAATGAGGCACATGCAGGTTTTGTGTGGTAATAAATATAAGCTGTATTACGAGTTGTTGTTGTTTAGCTTATGTATGATTTTGATAGTACCTTTGGAGACAGGGAAGAGGATTGATTTCATTTATTTTATTAACAAATGGAGTATTACTGTCACACAGATTTTGACTTGGCCATATAACTTATAAGCAGAACATATAATATAAGAGTTTAATTATTTATTAAAAAAATTACAAATATTGTCCCAAATATAATTTTTATTAAAAATAATAAAAGAATCATATGATTTTTCAAAATGAAATATAACTGATATGATTATTAAAATAATATTAAAGAATATATTCATGAATATATTCATGAATGCATTCATGAATACATTTTGAAAGTATTTGCACGAGTATTCATATACTTTCATTTTTACCTGAATTCCCATTCTTCATGCAAGAAATTTTAAAATGGAGTACATAATCATATTCGTATTTAAATACAATTACAAAGTATTCGCACCATGTCTGGTATTTATTCAGTTTTCACCAATCAATGATGTTGAGAATCCAGAATATACAAAATTCACGCATTTAAATAATAATCATAAGTACCTGGTTTTATGGCTTTTATTTATATTAAAAAATAACTGTAAAAAATTCATTTTGGACTAATTTCACATCAATGTACACACTAGACACAGTAGGAATCTAGATTAATATTATCAACTGCATCTTTGTCTATCATTAATTTCCTTCATATAATCCCTAATGATTAGTAATGAATAATATGATTTACTTCTTTATCATTAAAAATGAACTGAAAAATGCCATAGGTGACTGCATGGTGTTATTTGGAATATGTGACATTCTACCCATCGATACAAGATTCTTATATCATCAGTTACTGCAAGTTAATTTCCTGTTATTATAAACTAACAAATTCCTTTTCTATTTTTCTTTAATTTGTTATAAAAAACCAATAAAAATTTATTAATTTATTGTTTATTGTTATGTTGTTGGTTAAAACTACTAGATGAGTTGGGTTGGACAACTGTGGCTGGCCATAAGCTGCCTGGATTCTCGCCTCAAGCGTGCATAATTTGATGAAAGGTCAACAAGGTCAACATACAGGTGACTCAAGAGGGGCTGGAGAGAGCCAAAGTCTGACAGGGTCTCATAAAAAACATTAATAAAAGCTACAATATTTGGCCAATTTCTTTCAGCTTTCTAAACTAAAAAGCTGAAATCCTTATGTGTGCATGATATGAAAATTATATCAACAGTGCTCACGGGAAACAAACGTGCCATGGTCACAGTTGGGCAAAATTTAAGGTACTAATTTTATATTTATACTAATAACTTATGAAATTTTTAAAATTCAGAACTAATTTTGGGTATTCAATTGAATCTTGATTAAATAATGTTACATCCCTGACAAAAAAATCTCTAGCTTCAGCAATGCCCTTGTTAAGGGAGTAAATATATTTCTTGATTTTTTACAAAGTGCATTATGTTTGGGCCCATAACTTAAAAAAATACACAATACTGACATCATTTCTGGCATGTGCATAGCGAATGTATAGAAAAATATGTATATTATATATGATCAAAGTCAGATTAGTGGTTTTGATATTAGGCAGTCTTAAAGTGTAACAATGGGTTTTTAATGAAAAAATGAAGGAATTAAGTCCTAGTAACCAAATTCTTGGCATGGTAGGGGATATTGGAGAAATCCAACTGTATGCCAAATTTAAGGAACTTAGAGCTGAAGCTCGGGAGCTGAGCTCTAGCAAACTGCATAACACTAGCAATATGTGACATGGTGCTTGAAAACTTGAATAAAATCTACAGTTTTTGATCAACTGGTTTCAAATTTTTGGTGTTAACAGTTGAATTGCTAACAAAAACATGCTGTGAAAATTAAATCCACAGCAGTTACAGCAAAAAAAGTGCCATGGTCAAAGTTGGGCAAAATTTAAGGTACCAATTTTTTATTTTTGCTAATATTTTATAAAATTTAAAAGATTTTGATCTAATTTTGGGTATACAATTTAATTTTGATTAATAAAAGTAATATTTCTGGAAAAAAAGTGCTTAGCTTTAACAAGTTTTGTGTTAAGTGATAAAATTTCTTTCCTGATTATTTACAAAATGCATTATGTTTGGGCCCACAACTTTTTTAAATTATATAATACAGACCTAATTTCTGGCATGTACATAGGAATTATATAGAGGATTATTTATAGGAAATATGAGAAAAAACAGATGAGTGGTTTTGATATTAGGCAGTCCTGAAGTGTGAAAATAGGTTTTTAATAAAAAATTGAGGTTTTTCCTTAATTTCTCAAAGGAATGAAGTCGCAAAGACCGAGTTTTCGGCTTGGTAGGAGATCTTGGGGACATCTAACATTATGCTGAATTTTGGATTCCTAGGTCTTACGGTTTCAAAACGTGCCACATCTACGGACGGACAGACGGACGGACGGACGGACAGACGACGGACAATGGACCACGACTATAGCTCAGATGACTTATAGTCAGCTGAGCTAAAAATGAACAAAAGAGATATATATGAAAGGACACATTTCCAATGCCAGTTAAATGGACGGACAGAGGACCATCGCTATAGCTCAGTTGACATATAGTCAGCTGAGCTAAAAATATTAAAATGAAATCCATCCTTAACTGTTGTGGTATCTTGTAAACAAACAATCAACCTGATAAATGGCCACACCTATTTAGTTTGGCTTGTCACCATGAAGTGTTACTCTTTCTATAACCTTTCTATCAAAAGGCTGAAGCTGCCCTGTAAACAATGGCATTCTTGTTAAATAACCTACCTCACGGAATATCTTTGGTGGCGCCCCCTGGGCTTTTTCTTGCTCTAAATACTGACTCCAAGAAAATGTTCTACTCTTCTTTCCTACAGAAAACAAAGCTGTACTCACAAAATGTGATCAAATGAGGGACACCTAGTAATACATATGGTCTTAAATGTATAATTATAGAAAACTGTGTTTGATATGTTTGTCATTATATGCTCAAGATTATGTATTTAATGATATACTGAAGTGAAGGGTTAGATCTTAGATGCAGTTAATATTACGGAAACATAGTTAATGTTAATGCAGCCAGGTCTTAGTCCGAGTTAGAACCAGTTCAAATTGTTATTCCCAGACTTGTTTTAGAATGAAATGACCCAGCAGGTGGTCCGACCTGTGTCAAGATGAAACTAAAGCAGCTGTTTAGTAGTTAGTTAAGGGCAGAATAGTAGGACTGAGTTGCTATTGCATATACTTCAGATCGGTAAAGGGGCTGGATGTTCCCTGATGGATTGGGCAAATCAACCATTAAGCTTTATTGGTGATAAACAGCTAGGCTTGCTAAAACAATCGCATGAGCTAACTAGATATTTCTTGGCACCGCAGGTGCCATAGTATCGCCAGACAATTAATCCCCCCCCCCCTTTAAGAATAGGCCCCCCATCTTCAGCAACAATTAATATCAGACCACACTCATAGAAAAGGTCATTCTCATAGAAAAGGTCATGATCCAAATTTCAATATACATCATCCCCTAACCCATGTCTATGTATATGCAAGAAATCTGTCCGTTAGTTTTTGACTTATAATGCTCACAATACTGTTAAGTGGCAATGATGGGGTATTAAACGGCACGAAAACAAGTAAAAGAATAACAGGTGGCACCACCTGTTTCTGGTACATGACAACACTATCCAAGATCTTCGTTAAAGTTGATTTTTGGACCAATCAATGCATCCCTTATTGAGAAATTAATGATTTTGTGTGATTTTCACCATATATGGCAATATTCAAGGTCAAGGCCACTCATTGGAAAGGTCATGACCCCTATTCGAATAAACATTATCCTATAACCCATATCCATGTATATGCATAATATGAAAGAAATTTGTCCATTAGTTTTTGACTTATAATGCTCACAGTACTGATAAATGGCAATGATGGGGTATTAAACGGCACAAAACAAGTAAAAGAATAACAGGTGGCGCCACCTGTTTCCGGTACATGACAATACTTTCCAAGATCTTCGAACATGTAGATTTTGGACCAATACAGGCATCCCTTATTGAGATATTAATGATTTTGTGTAATTTTCACCATATATGGCAATATTCAAGGCCAAGGCCACTCTAATAGGAAAGGTCATGACCCCAATTTACATATACATCATCCCATAACCCATGTCTATGTATATGCATAATATGAAAGAAATCTGTCCATTAGTTTTTGACTTATAATGCTCACAGGTTACAAATGTACTGTTAAGTGGCAATGATGGGGTATTAAACGGCACGAAAACAAGTAAAAGAATAACAGGTGGCGCCACCTGTTTCCGGTACATGACATTACTATCCAAGATCTTCGGTCAACTTGATTTTTGGACCAATGCATGTATCCCTTATTGAGAAATTAATGATTTTGTGTGATTTTCACCATATATGGCAATATTCAAGGTCAAGGCCACTCTCATAGGAAAGGTAATGACCCCAATTTAAATAAACATCATCCCATAACCCATATCTATGTATTTGCATAATATGAAAGAAATCTGTCTATTAGTTTTTGACTTATAATGCTCACAGTACTGTCAAGTAGCAATTTTGGGGATATTAAACGGCATGAAAACAAGTAAAGAATAATAGGTGGCGCCACCAGTTTCTGGAACATGACAACCCTATCCATGATCTTCGATCAACTTGATTTTGGGATCAATCCATGCAAGTTTTCTTGAGATATTTAAGAATTTGTGTGATTTTCCCCAAAATTGAACCTATTCAAGGTCAAGGTCACTCTCCTAGTTGAGGTCATGACCTTTTTTTAAAAAGGGAACCGTCCCTTACCCATATCTATACATATACCAAGTTTGGTAAAGATCCGTGAAATATTTTTTGAGTTATTGTGTCCAAAAGAAATCTCTGCGGCGGCGCGACCGTGCCTAAACCATAGTATCTCCAGACTATGTCTGGCGATACAATTAGTCAATCTGAGTGGACACTCGCAGTGTGTATAACTGTACTACTATATATTTATAGAACTTACATAGCAAGAACCTTTTTTACTATATCAATGGGCATGTGATTGACTGTCCTGCCAAGACTGTGATTTGAAGTCTGGCCAAAAGTGACTGTAAGTGCAGCCAGATAATTACACAACAAGGGACCCATGGGTCACGTCGCTCAGCTGAATTTTGGAAAATTTTAGCAAATGCAAAATATACTTATCTCTTTTATATATATATATATATATATATATATATATATATATATATATATATTGGCATTAATGAAAAAGTTAAAGAGGAAATGGCCCTGCAAACTGTTGATAATCAAATATTAAATATATATTCACCAAACTAATACTGTGCACTTTCATGGAATATATCAAAGATGCCAGAGTCTCACATGATCAAATATTCCTAGAGGTATCATTATTTAAGCTATGTGACAGTAATATGTGCATAAAATAACCATGGGAAGGTATGATCACCTGTCAATTATGGAATAAGGAAGAAAGTGGAGATTAGCTGAAGTACAATAATACATGTTAATTTATTAACTGAAATAAAATACTCAAAAAAAAAAGTAATCATTTTCAAATGAGCAAAAACTAAATCTAATAAATATTCATTGTACTGTGTAGTACATGAAAACTGTGGCCTGAAACTATTTAATAATGAAATAAGGAAAAAAACATTATGTGCCTAAGAGTTATATGAAAGGATACATTTGACCAACAAAAACTGTGTTAATGTTATTAATAAGTCTGGATGGAGGGAGGAAGGAGGAGGAGAGAGAGAGAAAGAGAGAGAGAAGGAGCATTCAACAGTGCTTATAGGAATAAAGTCTATTCATAATTATTATATATTTAATGAAAAACAGAGACTGACAGACAGAGCTGATCACTTTATGTCCTATTCTGCTGAGGCATGAATATAATCTATCTTTCAATAAGTCCCTAATTTTTTTTTCATTTCATAAATCCTTATGCAGTTGCTATAAAATAATGGGCAAGTCCACAGGTGCAAGGGTCAATGGCAAGGGGGGGGGGGGGGGGGTTAATGGTGAGAGTTACAACACCTCTGCATAAACATTGGGGAGGGGGCATTAATAGGGCTGGGGTGAAATACATATATTTCGAGGAGACAAGCTAACGTATTTGGCATACTGTATTTGACTCCAACCCTGGGTGTTAATGGTGAGAGTTACAACACCTCTGCATATATACATACAGGATATGAAATTTAAGGCAACAGTGCTTAAAGGAGGAAAAGTTTATTAATAATATTATTTAATTAAAAAATATAATTAAATATTTAAAACAGACAGAGAGACGGACAAACAAAGCAAATCACTTTATTGCTTGCCAGAAATCTTCAGTTGGTCAGTTGCGTATGTCTATTTGTGGGTGAGCTTGTTTGTCATGATGTTTGTATGTCAGTACTTTCCTGGCGACATTTTGTAGCAATCAATCAAAAATAATAATTACACAATACTGACATTATTTCTTGTATGTACATAGGAAATATATAGAGGAAGGGTTATAATAAATATGACCTATACAGATCAGTGGTTTTGATATTAGGCAGTCTTAAAGTGTAACAATTGGTTTTAAAGGAAAATTGAGGTTTTTACTTAATATCTCAAAGGAACCAAGTCATAGTGACCCAATTTTGGGTATGGTAGGAGATTTCAGGGACATCTAACTGTATGCCAAATTTTGGATTTTTAGGTCAAACAGTTTCAAAATGAGCCAGCTCATCAATGAACGGCACAACAGCATGACAGACAGTACGCTAATGGACAAAGAACCATCGCTATAGCTCAGTTGACTTATAGTCAGCTGAGCTAAAAACCTTTTACTTGTTGTATGTTGTTCCTATGTTTAATACATTGGAGATCCCACTGAATGCTGTATGCATTGACAACCCTACTCTGACTTGGCCATATTTTACTGACCTGACAGGTACCTGAGAGTCAATTTTAGCCTTAAATAACAAATGGCTTACCTGGAATGAACACTTTCTTGACCTCGATGCCTTCTTCTCCTGGAGCAGAGTGCTTAAGGACACTGTAATCAAAGTCCTCGTCATCTGTGAAACGTCGCTTCTTACGTTTCATGCCACTTGGAATGGTCAAAGGTTTTTCAATTACAGACTGCTGCTTTTTCACTCCTCCTCTACGTGACCTAAAATGAGAAACCTCACATCAGTACTGAAAGGTAAACCATGACCTACACAAATCGTACACAGAAATCTTGGGTAATCATAACTGTAAAGTATTCAAGTTAAAGTATTTATAATCCTTGTCAATTATTCTAATTCTTATTTCTTCACAAATGAAAAGGCTTATTTTCTCCCAACTTTTTATTCTGATGGAATGAAATATTTAATATTTTCAGAATTACTTGACACGTATAAACAAGTGGCTCATGGGGCATGATGCTCAGCCGAATTCTAGGAACCTTGAACAATGGGTTACAGGACTCCCGGACCAGAGTGCTATAAACCATGCATTTTGCCATCAGACCTTAGATATAGGTTGCATTGACCTTATTCTACTTCAAGCTGCTACCATTTGTGCCCATCTGACTAACAGTGCAGCTTACAGAATATAGGTCATAGTGCCAGATAATTAGCAAGATATTGGAGGTTTTGTATCTAATTTTTTATCATTCTGGGGGTGTTTACATGCTGAATAGCTAGGATATAGGTCACAGTAACCAAATTTAAGGTTTCCAAGGAGATTTTTTATTAACCTCCCTGGATGTTCACTTAGAAGTTTCTAGGATCAGCAGTTACAATTTGTGCCCTGCTAACAGACGCTCAGACGGTCGGATGGACAACGAACAAAGCTCCATTTCTATACCTCAGTTGACTTACAGTCAGCTGAGCTAAAAATATGTTTATCTCTAACCTACATCTTTAACCGTCTTTCTATGCTGCATATCCAACAATTGAATTTTCCATTCATTTTAAAGCTAGTTTCAATATCCAGAGTACTCTGTACTTACTTGCCAGCAAACGCCCCAACACATGAGCGGCTGCAGAATCTACCAGAATTACAGAACTCGCTGGCCAGACCATACACACCACAGTTTTCACATCGACAAATCTCCTCACCACCTTTCCTAAATTCTATGGACGTTGACGCATTGGAATCAGATGCTGGATGCAAAGAATAAAAGTTTAATCATTAAAAAGATTTCCCAGTGAATATATAGATCATCACAAATCTACTACTACATTAACTTTATTATAACGGCTTACATGAGACCTCTGAATTTTACAAAACATGTGACCCATGGGGCATGGAGCTCAGCGCACTAGTTTTGCAAAAAAGCTGGGGATTTGTTTTTGTAAATAATGCAGTGGGCTGGTTAGTGGTAAGAAAGGCAACTGGGTAATCAGAAAGCACTCAATGATGACAAACATCCACCAATGCCTGGCTCATAGTGGTGGGAGCCCGTTCCTTTTCATAATCGATTATCGTGTTTGAGCAAACCGACTGATGATCGATTATTAATCGGTTCAGACTAATATATGCAATTATCAAAGAAATATGCAATGTGAAACTCTTCCTACGTTTCCCCGGCAGGTATTGTCCTGTCGGCCAAGAGTGTAACAATCCTTCCACGTATATAGATACGATCAGACTAATTTTAAGGATCAAATTTAACGATCAGCAATGTAGGGTGATATCTTTTTATATGGGTATTAAGAACATCTAAGAATATTAGGCCTATATAGGGGCTGTTTTTCTAGCACATGAAGGCAGATTTTACGGGCCCAGGTGCGCTTGGGGCAGATCATACCAAAAAAAAATTGCAGACTAGTCAAAAAAAAAAAAATCGTGCCGGCCTGGACAACAGGCTGAGTTAGCCCCAACAAAGAATTTCTAAACAGCGGCACCTGGCATCAGTTGAATATATTATTTCTAAGAGAATCTCGCAAAATTGGCATAGACCTGGAGAATATATGGAGTATTTTAATGCCATCCCGCCCATATTTTGCAATGTACATCTTGTTACAAAACTCTCCACTAATTCTTCAGCTCCCTGCGAGTTCACAGGTTATATGTTTAACAAGTCCTCCGTTCTCGCATCTACCGTGTTATACTCAGTTACATACGGAAGTTATTTGGGAATGCAGAATCATTATATGAAGCGCGGAATATGGTAAAAAATGGAAGAATATTTTTGCCTGTAACTTAAAGGCATTCTGGAAAAAAAAAAACAATCATAATTATGATGTAATCGATAGTTGCCTTTGGTAATCGAGCGCTTTAAAGTGGCAGCAAACCGACTGACTTTCGATAAAACTCGATGATCAGCCCACCACAACTGGCTCAACTTCCAGATCTCTCCAAATGTTTACCAAATTTCACTGAAAAATTCCACATTTAGTGTATGGTGCTAATGTAAAAGGTCTTGCACACAGCACATAATTGTCAATTACACTTTAGAGTTAATCTGAATGATTAATCCCAAATGGTTTTTGCATAATTTAGGTTTAATAAATTTTAAGGGTGAAACTGAGATTTCGGTACATGACCACAGTAACCCTTTTGCTAGTCCAGAACTGGATGCTGACCGTCTAATAAACACCCCCCCCCCCCAACCTGTAACCAGTTCATGTATAATGCTGGGGATTATTGTATAATTGTGTGTGTTTGTGAGGCCAAGCTGTTGCAAAACACATCTGTGCAATGGACCAACCAACACATATGAATTGTCACAGCTTAGCAGACTAAAAGTAAGGAAGGAATATAGTTTAGAAAGAAGGTCTGCTGAAAAAAAAGTATAATACTCTTTTGTTAAATACAAGCAATAAGACAGGCTACTAAGCAACACAGTGAGGCTTCACCATAGGCAAAGTCATGGTATCCAGTATTAACTGCATATCTTGTGATATGTGATACAAGCACAGTGTGTGACTCACCATTTTCTATCTTATCACTGGAGTTGTCAGACTCTATCTTGCCTGTCATACCATCACCCAGGTCCATGTCCTCCGTCACCATCTCAATCACTCCAAACTCATTGATTTTGAACTACAAGAAGATAACAGGAACTATTTTTAGTGTAATTCCCTAGGTTCTTCATAATGCATTTGGTTTTTCTATTTTGAGGATTCTCAGCATTTCATGAAAATGGTTTTACCCCCTAGATTTTAAAAATTAAAAGATGATTTCTTTTTTTTTGTTTCTGGAATTTAAACCAGTGATGCTTTTACTTTATATAAATATTTAAAGTAATTAAAATTATAAGCAGCCAGGCAGGTCTGAGAATAGACAAGATTAAGGTACATCTTTCATTCTCAAGTTTATCAAGCTATTATGTTTTTGCAGCTGTTAAACAACACATCTAGAAAAAGTGACATTTGCATGTGTATGTATGCATACATACCTATGACATTTGAAAAAAAACTAGATGTGTCGGAACGACACGAATGCCCCCGCCTGGGGCAAATTAGAAACATTTGTTGAATTTTGTAAAACTTTTTAAGTTCAGGAAGTGTTTTTATGGTCCAAAGTAAGTCAACAAGGGCAAAATGCAAACTCGATCTGTAAAAGGTCATTATCAAGCAACACACCAAAAATCAGGCCAGTATCTGCAGGCATTGTGAAAAAAAGTCCATATATGTGCATTTTTCATGAAAATTTCTGTCTTTCATGAAATTTTCTATGTTCAGGATCTGTCATATGGTGAAAAATAGGTTAACTGGGACAAAACGCAAACTCGACCTGTAAGTGGTCATTATGCGCCCACAGACCAAACATTAGGCCAGTATCTGTAAGCATTGCATTGCAAAACTAGAATATTAGCAAAAGTTGATAATCATTTATAAATTTAAATTGGAGAGGTATATACCATGTTTCATAACAATCCACCAAATGCTTCCTGAGAAATAAGCTCCTAAGTTTTTTTCTATACTAAGCTCTGTGACCTTGAAAAGTAGGTCAAGATCACCCATCTTTGAACTTGACCAAGATTTTGTAAATATAATGCAATAGCACTGAAGAAATGAAGTTCCTGTGTTGAATACCTTTGGAGATATCCTGCACAAAAGGCCAAAATTGAAAAAATCCGATAAAATTTCATTAAAAAATCAGAAATTGCAAGTGGCGCCACCAAAATTGTGCAGCACATACAGACCATCAGTCCCAATGGTCATAGTAAGTTTTGTGAAAATCCACACAATGGTTCCTGAGATATAAACTTCTGAGTGTTTTTCTATAATCAGCTCTAAAATGTAGAAAAATGGGTCAAGGTCACCCATCTTCGAACTTGATCGAGATTTTATCGATATACATCTTCACTGATGAAATAAAATTCCAACGGTGAATCCTTTTAGAGATATCCCGCTCACAAGGTAAAAGTTAACAGACGCGGAACGGACGGACGGACGGACAGACACCGGACAGACAGATGGACAGACGGACAGCTTGGGTGACGACAATAGCCCATCAGCCTATGAGCTGAGGGCTAAAAACGGCTGTACATGTGTATTTGTCATGAAAATTTCTATTTTTCATGAACTTTTCTAAGTTTAGGAGCCGTAAAACGGTCAAAAGTAGGTCAACCGGGACGAAACGCAAACTCGATCTGTAACTGGTCATTATCTGCCCACACACCAAAAATCAGGCCAATATCTGCAGGCATTGCGAAAAAAAGTCCGTACATGTGTATTTGTCATGAAAATTTCTATTTTTCATGAAATTTTCTAAGTTTAGGAGCCGTAAAACGGTCAAAAATAGGTCAACCGGGAAAAACGTGAACTCGATCTGTAACTGGTCATTATCTGACCACACACCAAAAATCAGGCCAATATCTGCAGGCATTGCGATAAAAAGTCCGTACAACTGTTTGATTTCGGAATGACGGACATGGGTAAAACTATATGCCCAGGCCACTTTGTGGCGGGGGCATAATAATAAATAAAACCATGTAAAATAAGTGACTCACTTTTAGGTCACTACCAGGTAAGGTTCCAATACCATTTTGCCATTCAAGAGCATCAATTTCCCCTCCAGCAGAGTCCGGTGGTTGATCACTTGGTCCCTTCTCTGATTCTTTTACCCCTGTTGAGTCCGGTTTGACCGTCTCTGGGTCTTTCTTCACTTCATCCTTTATGGCACTTGCTGTAGTGGCAGTCTTACTGCCAGGGTAACACTTACTGCTGTCTGTTTCACTGCTGGTTGGTTCCTCTTTGACATCACTAGTCTGTTTATTAACTAAAGACCCCATTGTGGACACTCTCGGCTGACCAATCATATCAGAGGGCTCAATTTTAGTGGAGACTGAACCCTGGTTTGTACCTCCAGGAGGTCCTGGCCGTAGGGCTGGCTGACCAATCAGTGACTGTGCTGGCCGTGATGTCATAGCCACTGACGACATTGCCATTGTTTGAAGTGAGTATCGTGGGGGCGCTCGTGTAAGGGCAGCAGCACCTGACGGGGTTAGCGTGCGTATCTGCACTGGAGTGATCCCCTGGTTTGACAGGGGTTGTTGAGTCAGTTGATGTTGTGAAGCACGAGGTCGGAACCCTGTTGGCGGTCGAGGCATATGTATAGGAACCACGGGCATGCCTGTAAAACACCACACAATGCACTATCCTAACCTCCTGTATATCTTAAACACTTTACATGGACCACCACCCATGTAAAAGAAAAAGAATAAAAATAAGAATTATACAAGTAATAAAAAATAGAACTTATAAATAAAACTACAACTGACCAAAATTAATGACAAATGAAACTACTTAACATATAACTTGAAAATTCAATGCAGAAATGTTTCTCAGAGGGAAACAAAACATAACATAAAAGACATCTGAAATCCAAAGAACATGTGTCCTTCAGTTATAGGGCTGTAAGGTTACACTGGTGGCCAGATACATCAAGATACAAAGTCACATACTGTATCGCCTGTATGCATATAGAAACTAAATTTGATTGTTTAATGGATGACATGTAGGTACCAGCACTATACAGCAAATGTGAGGTGAACTATGATTGGCCAGATGAGTTTATATCATGATTTGCTTACTGCTGCAATAGAAGAGTCTTATACTGATGCATCAATGAATATTCCTAAAGCTTATAGGCACTATTGAACTTTATCTATGTTTGCGAAATACATTTATGGGAGGAAGGTTTAATTATAATTGAACAAGAAGAACACTGATTTGGCACCTCAAGTACAATACCCTTAGGGTGTACTGTATTATTTTGTGAGACAAGTATCATGGTATGTACCATATCAGGAGATTGTTATGTATCATTACAGCCCTATTTACTGCAAACTTACCTGCTATGACGTTTAGCTGAATCCAATCTTTATCAAAAGAAAAATGTTTACTGGCACCAGAAATAAAACAGTGAAGGGACCATTACTGTCAGTTCTGTTACAGACCTAGAGGCTTGAATATTTATCATTACATAAGAGGGGATTCCCATTCTAATTTGAAGGAGGCAAAAGGACCAATCAGCAGTTACTGAAGCAAATAATGCATGTGCCACTTATGATAAAGTTGACAAAAATATCACAGAGAAGAGACCAAATCCTTATTCCAATACATCTGAAAAGATAGGGCAACTCTGGATAACAACAAATGATTTAACTTTAGCCGCAATGATTCAAGCTCCGTAATTTAATCCCTTCTTCAGTATCACCACAGGACACTCAACATCATCAAGCTTAGGGGCATTATATGTAATTGCAACCTTGATATGCTTTGTAGGTAGCTGTATATTTATAAACAATATTAAACACTGTGGTTGCCTTCATATTAGCAAAGCTAATATTTCTCAATGATCACTTTTATAATTATTTCACGAGGGTTCCATTTTCACAATCTCACCTTGCAGTAACCTACACATAGTCTATCCATTATCACAATGTATTATATGTACGCTAAATCCTGATAGTTTGATGAGGACACACAACAACAAGTAGCAAATCTTGTTCCCTATAGGCAGATTACATTATTTGTAACATTTATTTTGATTTACAGGGGTACAAATTTATATGTTATTATTTATGACATCACCTTTGCTTTTGGAATGTTAAGCCTACAGGCATGGTAGCATGGATAACAAACATGGCAATGAGGCTGTATTATAAATGACTGGTCAGCTGTGTAGATGAGGTGTTTTATTCACGAAGGTTTCATCATTTTAGTGATTTTTTTCCTTACACAAATATAGCAAATTTGAAACGCTCAAGAACAATAAGCCAACCACAGTATGCAAGAAGATATCTATGTTACACATGAGCGAGTTACCTTGGTGTACACCTGGTCGAGGCTGCTGTGGCGAGCCTGCTCTGTTCACTGGCTTTAAGTGATTAGAGTTGATGAGGATAGGTTGTCTTTGGGCCAGCAGGGACATTCCTGGTGGCGCCCCACGTATTGTATCACCAGAAATACTGGCACTTATCCCAGTAACTGCAACCATTTGTGGCCGCACTCCAACTGGCTGTAATGGTCCTGCGATGGATACTGAAATCAAAAGGATTAGCTGTACAAGCTGTCAATGATTCAACTACAAGGCCCCATTAATGTGTATATGGAACACCTGAAACTTTTCTTTTAATAAAATTATTGATATCTCTAAACTGCTTTTCAGTTAACTATCATCTCTGATTTGTTCTTTTGTTTTGCATGAAATAGATGTAAATCTGCTTAATTTAATTTCTTATTTCCAAGGAACATGAGGTTTTGCAAGCAGTACAGAGGTTTCAAAAGAATTCTCTTCTGCATCCTGTCAGGTATATAGTGATATCTAGTTCACTAGTGCAATGTCAACTAATTTCAGGTAAATATCAAAATGACAGTTACATTTAGTCTGAGCATGCTAATATATGATTACCTGGGCCAGAATATATGATTACCTGGGACAGTTCTATGTTAAATGTAGTTTTGGAAGTGGACAGTGTAAGTCTCTGGTGGACATGTTATTAACTTTTACCTCAGATTTTCACAACACAATAATTTTCTACATTGCCAATAGGGGTCTCTTCCTCCCAGGGCTCCATGTAGCAATGTCCATGTTGATCTCAGTCAACCACAGAGCATGGATCCCAAACAAGCAATACCTCAAGTATGGAATTCCTCACAACACCAACATCCTCACTTTTATAGCAATACATCGCTTTAAGGACACACCATTAAATGTGCACTTAAATCACTGTAATCCCTTGCAATACAAAACAAAATAAAAAATTTAGCAAGTCTTGAAAATTAAATTAACATAGAAAATTAGAGCACTCATCTTGTCCATGGAGGGACAGGAAGAGTGGGCTTGGAAAACAAAAGTTTTTCCAAAATTTCTAGAAGGAACAAAGTCACAGTGACATAGATTCCAGGTTCAGTAGGAGACATACGATTGTTGATTTTTGGATTTGTAGGTCCAACAGTTGGTTTCTTCAAAATATACCCAGTAAATGAACAGCTGGCCAAATGGACAGATGACAGACAAAGGGCCATCACTACAGCTCAGATGACCTACATTCAACTGAGCTACATCCCTCAATGTTTCCAGGTTTTACTATCCTGAGAGATACAGAGGCAGAGACTAGAAAAACCCCCACACTTGCTGACCTCAGTGAGGCAAGTAAGCCAAATAAGATGGCAGTCCAACACTTGCAGACCTCAATAAGGCACGCTGGGCAAATAAGATAGCGGTCCCCCACTTGCTGACCTCAGTGAGGCATGACAAATAAGATAGCAGTCCCACATTTCTGACCTCAATGAGGCACGACAGGCAAATAAGAAGGCAGTCCCACACTTGCTGGCCTCAGTGAGGCACGACAGGCAAATAAGATGGCAGTCCCACACTTGCTTGCCTCAGTGAGCCACAACAGACAATTAAGATGGCAGTCCCACACTGGCACTTCATGTTGCAAGTGGCATGCACCTTCACAGAAAGGTCTTTCTTAGGGTAACTTGACATAATTTACAGAATAAAGCCTAAGGGACCAATATAAGTCAAGTCAGTGAAGCTGCTTATCTATGGCTTGGTTGAAAAGGTTGAATTTGAGACAGCAAAACCAAAATTGTTTGCCTTGCGTTAAACACAGAATTTGACTGACACTACCTGGGCGTCTCCATGAGAGCCCCTGAAGAGGCCCCCGGAGGAAGAGGCCCCTACTGGCAGAAATCATTGTGAGCCCTGAAAGCCTGTGGTGAAAGTTATTACCACATCCAGGCTCCGGCAGAGATCTACACTAGGTCCAATGACCATGTGTAAGATTTACTGTTACATATTGATCACTCATTTGGTTCTTTTCTAAATGGTTGCATCATTGCATGACTCAAGCTAATCCAGTATACAAAAACCCTCTGGCTGGGAATATAACAATAAATTTATCAGGCAATATGAATGGCCAACTGAGCACAATGCTGTACTGGTTTTGTCATCCTGGGATGGTACCTGCATTAAACAGGACAAGGATTTAACTAAAGCAAAGCTCACACCGTGTACATATAATGGTGTATTTAAGGGGTAACTACAAAGTCCTAAACAAAAAACAGCCCCCCCCCACCCCTATGCAAAAGTTCATTCCATCTCTCAATCAGCTATAGGATTAAGACCTTCAAATCATATTTATAAACAGATACAGGCAAAGCTTTCTTAAAGCTATTTCATTAATCTTGGGCCTGGAAAGTTATAATTTAGGAGATAACAAGCATAAATAAGCCAGCCTATTATGCATTTTGTTGCCCTGAACATTATGCAGTTTAATGGTTACCTCTGGCAGCTGTAGGTATAGCTGGTGACTGACTAGGTGTACCCTGTGCTGCCGTGCTGTTGACTGGCATGGCTGTGGCAGCTTTATAATTGATAGAACCTGATAAAACATCAAAAAGACCATAGATGTAGTGCCAGTCTCAGCTTCAACATAATTGTGTACTTTGCTACAAAGTGATAACGTCAGCCTGCACAAAAGGAATTATAAGAGGACCTCAAATTTCCTAATCAGACTTTTCTAATCTCAGCCTGATGCACATAAAGGACTTGTGTCTAATTCAGCTAGTAGGTTACTGATAGCGTTCATCCTATCATTTATTATATGTACTTATGTAACATTATCTCCCTTGATTTGGACAGTTGGTAAACTGACTCAGAGTTTGGTTAGACTTCATCATGCTGAGCTTTCTGAGTCATCAGACTGGCTCTGTGATCACTCTACTCCAAGAGGTTTCACACACTCAGAACTTCCAATGTGAAGCCTTTCATGCCATGACTGGCTGTGACACCAGCACTGTGACGTGTATATAGGATACTTACAAGCAAGTTTAATCATTAGCCATTTATATTTGATCAACAATCTATAATTGGGATATTTACATACCATTTACACCTGTTATGTGATCTAACACTTTGATGCAATGTAATAACACAACTTGTGTGTCATACAAAAATACAAGAAAAATCTTTTACATTATTACCCCTAGATGGCAGTAACAATTAACCTTTAACAGACATACAGTATGCAAACTTTCATAACGGCAGCTTTGATGAAAGACTATCAATTCCTCGGATATAAATGCTACCTTTGTTGCTGTTCCTATATACAGAAAATTGCTAAATTCCTTTACAAATAGAATATAAAAGATTGTAAATGGTTCTCTGTTTCTTTTGAAAAATAAGATGTAAAATGTTCTGAAGATATAAAGTTACTGACTGGACTAGCATAATGGAACACAAACATCCTCATGCTTATCAGCAGGAAACTTACTGAACAAGGGATCCATGGGTCACAGTGCTCAGCTGAATTTGCTTCATAGTTATGATAGTAAATTATATAACCTAGCATACAGAAAAGAGGTTAATTTTTATATAGTTTTATTTGAAAATGTAATGCAAATGCTATTTATACTGCCATTTAAAAATGTTATCAATAAGTCTGTCCTGCATATACAGTTGCTTGTGCATCCAAGCAACTAAATGCAATAGAAGAGAATTTTATGATGTGTATTGATGTTTCCTCTGCCTAACATCACATGATCACAGAATTTACATATACATTATTCATATATTTACAGACTTTGAAGTCCTTAATCTAAGTAAGGTCTATAAACAAAGATATAACATTTTAGAGATCTACAGTCACTAAAAGTGAGAAAATATCTTACCCCTTGGACCACTACTTCTAACGAGCTTGTTCTACCTAGTGCTTGATTCAACCCTTTCCTAAGATTCTAAAGTGATACATACCATTGCTTATTGTTAAGTTGATAGCACCAGCAAATTGAGTCTGAACTGGCGCTGCTGCAGAATCCACTGGCTGGCTGGCTGTGGCCGGCTTGAGATTAGAAGCTGATGCAGTACTGGATGGTTGAACTGGAGGTCTGTTGAGTACCAGTGGTGGAACCTTTATCAGCCCTGGCGGTTCTTGAGAAGCAGGCCTAGGTGGTGCTGGGGGTAGGGCGGGGGGTAGCGCTGTGGGTGCAGTAGTTGATGGAGACTTTGCTGGAGGAGGCTGTACCAGGGCTGGTGGCTGTGACAGGGCTGATGGTGGCTGTGAAGGTGCTGGTGACTGAGAGGCTGGTTGAGTTACGCTCTGTGACTGGGGAGGTGGTGCTTGTTCAGCTGAGCTCTGTTGCTGTTCTGGTATGGGTTGTGTTGCTTGTGGTGTTGGAGCTGATGGGTCTGTTACCATAGTGACAGGTGCTGCCGCGGTAGCCGCATCAGCCACAGGTGTGGCCGATCCTGAGCTGACAGTGGATTCTTCTGGTTTTGGATCACTCATAGTGGATTCCACCTTGAAAACAAGTCACAATATTACTGAAGGGGCATTCAACAAATAAATGGCTGAAAGAAGAATGTCTCCTCTAAATTAATTCAATTTAATCAAAATTTCCATTAACAGAAGGTCACATTTCATTAGGGGGTCAGTTTGTGGAAATTCCCGGTTTCCTATTTCTTAAATGTTAGTCCAAGTTTTATTATTAATGCTACACTGACATTGTATACACCAAAGGAAAGCTAACAGGATACTCTATCCAAATACAGTGAAACTCCAACTTGAAGACAACTCAGTGAGGCGGACAAATTACAAATGAGGACACTAAAGCTCAGTCCCTTCAAATTTGCCTCTATATTATGTTTAACGTAAACTCAGTAAAGTGGACAACTCACTATTCCAGACAACGGACAAAATTTCCCGTCCTATAGTGAATATTTAGTCGAAATTGTTGTTTATTTCTATAAATGTGTATATATCACAATCATCACTTTATTAAGACTGACTGGTCAATCAGATAAAAACTGAACTTTCAACTTTTTTTTCACAGCTTTTCATTTGACAAGACAACCATCAAAGACTTAAAAGTTCGAGCACTGAAATCTGCGTCCGGCCCAGGGAGCCGTTAGGGACTAGTTTAGGGACAGTTTGCACTTAGTTATTGTGAATGCGTGTGAAGGCTATCCTATATCAAGACAAATAATCATGCTGTCTGGACGCTGTCAATAATCAATCTTCAATATACCTATTGCAACCATCCATGAACTATGCTTACTCAGAAGATGAAACACAGTACATTGAAGTGAAACTGCCTAGATTCGTGTGTGAGGCCTAGCCGATGAAGATGAAAAGAGAAAGAAAGTGTTTGTCTTTTCCTTTTTAAATAATAATATTTTATATAATACAAATGCATATTTAAGCTATTTTGAAAATTATCTGAATAAAATTTATGTATTTCAAATTAAGCATAAAAATAATCAAAACAGTGGATATAAGTAACATTCCATGAAGAAATGACACAACATTGCAAACTCCTCTAAACAGGAAGACTCACTAATACAGACAAAATTGTCAAGTCCCTTAGGTGTCCGGCTTGGAGGAGTTTCACTGTATACTTGACTGCTGAGCAGGGGGAATTCCCGGACAAAGGCTCATAATTATGGCTCAGATGACTTAAAGTCATTAAAGCTGATGAGAGCACTGCGAAAGTGCATAATACGCCCATCCTTTATCTGGTGAGCTCTGACCTCATTAAATTTGTGTGGACTTTGATGAAAAGGTAATTCACATGAGAAATTATTGGTAAATATGTACAAGTTTCATAAAAATCCATAGGGAATTTGGTAAGTCACCAAGGTGCCTCCAAAGTGTGGTGACAACTGACTTCATTAAATATGCATGGACTTTGCTGGAAATTGAACTTAGGCTAGATATTTTGGTTAACATTTCTAATAAGTTTGATCAAAATCCTTGGTATTGTTCCCAAGTTATCGCAGCAACACACAAAGTAGCCTAGTGACCCGAGACCTTATTAAATATGCGTGGATGTTGCCCATAATCAAACTCGGGTGTGATAATCTGTTGGTAAGTAGTTATGGTGAGTTTCATGAAAATCCATCAAAACCCTGGCAAGTTATTAGGGTGATACTCAAAATTAACAGACAGATGGACAGTTGGTATACCATAATACTTCTGTCATATGATGCACTATTAAAATTGAGACATTTTTTCAGGATGCCAGGACTATGGAGAATAAGTCTTTAAATGGCCAATTATTAACATGCGATGCCAAAGA
This sequence comes from Sipunculus nudus, assembly GCA_026874595.1. Lineage (NCBI taxonomy): Eukaryota > Metazoa > Annelida > Sipuncula > Golfingiida > Sipunculidae > Sipunculus > Sipunculus nudus. Next base: position 31,411,991 of record CM049309.1, read on the forward strand.
AAACACATTTGCCCCCTCACTGTATTTGCGGATGAGTGGATCTGTAGGTTAAGTGTGCTGATGGTCAACCATTCTGATCAGGGATGGACTTTGAGAGCAATCACTTCAAGGCAATGTGTGGTCTGCCAGGTATCCAGGAGACCAAGACTACACTCGACCATCCCAAGTCTGATCTCAACGCTGAAAGAGTGGTTTAACCTACGGTAGCACAGATTACTTGTGGTTTTTGTGAGAGAGAACAAGAGCGAGTGGGATAAGCATCTGCCATACTTGACACTAGCTTACTAAACATGTTACTGGTCTTGCGCCCAACCTGATGTTTAGGGAGAAGTCACTCATCCTACTGACATCATGGCGGGACAGCCCCCCCCCCCCCTATGAAGATGAAATGACACGTCCATGGCTGTAGCATTTGAGTATGCTAGGAAGCACCTATAAGAAGCAGCCAACCGTCAAAAGCGACGGTATAACCATCAGGCCACTGAACAAGGTTTCAAAGGAGACTGGATCTACTGGTTCTGCCACAGGCTTTGTACAGCCTTGGTGGGCCCATATTTAATAATCCAGAGGGTAACCAATTTACTCTGACTGTAAGATCCAGTTATCATTTCAGTAAAAGCCAAAAGTTGTATATATAGACCAGCTGTGACTGTATCCACAGGGAAATAGATGACCCTGTAGATTGGTGAAAATCTGTACCTGACCAAGCGGTGCCAGAACCAGAGATAAGCAACAGTGGATCTGACCTGGGCTCCAAGTCGGATGATACCTGGAGTGGTAAGCGGATTCCAGTAGAGTTGGCAGGAGCTAAACAGTTAATACCATATGAACTTTCCTGGAAGGATCCGGAGCCCCTGAATTTATAGTTATAGAGACTCCTGAACTCATGGCTGTTTCTTCTTGTGTGTTGTTCACGGGGAGAATAGCAGGAGAGTGACAGGCTCTTCAGACTTTGGGCCATGTTGAGATGACCAAGCTGATGATGAGAACGTAAACTCTGGAAGAGCCATCATAATAATCAGCTGTGGTGCAGAGACTGTGAGGCAGCTGCCCTGATGCTTTGGAGTGATTGTGAGAACCAAGATGACAGAAGGCTCCTGCAGTCTGTCACCTTCAGCAAGTCGGCCTGTAAGCCCTGTGTATGGTGGGAGGAGTTATGACTGGGCCTAGAGCACCACTGAGGATTCAGACAGGACCACCAGGACCAGGGACCAACAACCAAGATGCGACTCCATGAACATCAGCTGACCCACGTGGAAAAGACTACTTGGAGCAACAAAGGAATCTCCTAAATGTATTTCTACAGACTTGCTTTCATGTGAAAACTTATAATCTGAGTGCCAACTACTTCCAGATCATTTATTTTGGTCAGTAATTTCAATTTAGGTACGAAAATTCTTATAAAAAGGGGGAAATGTGGTGATTTTGTGAGCATGTACTGGTCTAGGGAGAGTTAGTGGTCAAAATGTAAAAGAGCCCATAAATTCACCAAATAAAGTTTGAGGGAGTCACGTGTTACAGGATATTCAATTATATAATATATAATTAAGCAGGACAGAATGTATTCTTTTTAATAAGGCTCCATCCTCTGAAACATATAAACGGACATGCTATATCTAGGTTGTGTCTTGGTCACAGGAACTGATTTTGTCTTCTGGCTTCTATCCATAGACCTGCTACAGTTCACAGAAATGCATATATTATATTTCGGCTACTTTACCAACCCTAGTTTCATGTACAATGCAAATAGCATAAAAATGAAAGTATCATTGCTGGACCACAGGCAAACTATATTCCAGGTCAACTGACACAGCAATTTCTGAAAATTTAACAAGGCCTACAGGCCTAATGCAAACCTGTTCAAAGTTTAGGAGTATGAATGGAGGTTTATTTTTAAAATTTAATACTGATCCTTTTAAGTCCTGCATATCTACCTTAGTCATTATGATTTCTGCAAAATGGACATTTCTGACCTGCAAGTTTCAGACTAGGACATTTTAAAAAACTAGAATATGGGTAGTCGACAAGAGACTATGTGTATCCACAGAAATCAGAGTAGGATGAGTGAAGTGAGGCATAGATTAAGTGGCAAGGGAAATCGAGTGAGGAGTGTTGCATATTAGCACGGATGTCTGCAGCGTAAACATGAATGTAGGTGGTGCCATCTGTCATAAAATCAAGAAAATTGTCCAGGATATATAAACCTGCAAAATTTCAGGTGGAAAAGTCAAACCACTGCTGGGATATGAGTGATTTTATCCCAAGGCAGATAAACAGATGGACGCTGTGCATAAATGGTTGCAGATGGCGCTACCAGTTTTGCCTATGATGAAGAGCTATGTGAGATCTATACACATGCCAAATTTTGGCCCAATTGGTCAAACGGTTCCCGAGATATGAGCTTGGATGTCTGCAGAGCAAACGTGAATGTAGGTGGCGCCACCTGTCATAAAATAAAGAAAGCTGTCCATAATGTGTAAGCCTGCAAAATTTCAGGTGGATAAGTCAAACCACTGCTGAGATAGGAGTCATTTTATCCCAAGGCAGATGAACAGATGGACGCTGTGCATAAGTGGTTGCAGGTGGCGCCACCAGTTTTGCCTATGATGAAGAGCTATGTGAGATCTATACACATGCAAAATTTTGGCCCAATGGGTCAAACAGTTCCCGAGATATGAGCTTGGATGTCTACGGAGTAAACATGAATGTAGGTGGCGCCAACTGTCATAAAATCAAGAAAGCTGTCCAGGATGTATAAACCTGCAAAATTTTAGGTGGATAAGTCAAACCACTTCTGAGATATGAGTGATTTTATCCCAAGGCAGATGAACAGATGGATGCTGTGCATAAATGGTTGCAGGTGGCACCACCATCTTAAACTATCATGAAGAGCTATGTGAGATCTATACATATGCAAAATTTTGGCCCAATCGGCCAAACGGTTCCTGAGATATGAGCTTGGATGTCTGCAGAGTAAATGTGAATGTAGGTGGCGCCACCTGTCATAAAATCAAGAATGCTGTCCTGGATGTATAAACCTACAAAATTTCAGATGGATACGTCAAACCACTGCTGAGATATGACTGATTTTATCCCAAGGCAGATGATCAGGTGGGAGCTGTGCATAAACGGTTGCAGGTGGCGCCACCAGTTTTGCCTATGATGAAGAACTATGTGAGATCTATACACATGCAAAATTTTGGCCTAATCGGTCAAACGGTTCCCCAGATATGAGCTTGGATGTCTGCAGAGTAAACGTGAATGTAGGTGGTGCCACCTGTCATAAAATCGAGAAAGCTGTCCAGGATGTATAAACCTGCAAAATTTCAGGTGGATAAGTCAAACCACTGCTGAGATATGAGTGATATTATCCCAAAGCCGATGAACAGATGGACGCTGTGCAAAAATGGTTGCAGGTAGCGCCACCATTTATAGTTTATGTTATAAAGCTATCAAAGGGCTACATCTGTGCAAAATTTTTAGCCTGATTGGTCAAACGGTTCCCGAAATATGTGGGTTTATGTGTGGGAACAGACACACAAATGGACGCTGGGCAGCGAGAAAAGGTCAGAGATCAACCAAAAATGAGGGTGCAGCAGTTCACATGTGACCTGATGATAAACCCGATTTGCTTAAAATGCAAAACCAAGTTTTTTCAAACAGCTGAAAGATATATTTCCAATAATCTGGGAATTCTGCATCTAAACACTGTGTCTAGACGTCTAGAAGCTGTGTCTAGACGTCTAGACATATTGTCTAGACACCTCCCCTGAGCCAGGTCAGTTGCCATGGTGAGGTCTGGACCCCACCTGTTTGTACTGAGTGACCTCTTGACTTGGCTGCTGAAACTCAGCAAGTTGTCAAATCTGTTTTTAAATACAGAAAGCCTTTTTCAATTGGCTACAATGCTTTTTAAAAGCCGTATCTACCCAATCTATTCTTATAAAACTGGCAGAACCCTACCATAGAATAATTCTTGTAAAGTTTAAACCAATCAGCTTAACAATTTCATCATAAATCAGTGTATAAGCTAGAAGAGTTTAAAATTACATTTTCGCTTGTTAAAAACATATTAATGTAGGTGGCGCCACCAATACCTCAAAATCAGATCTGACATATACGACAAACATTGGTATAAAATTTGGTGATTACAGCTCTAGCCGTTTCTGAGATTTTAAGTATAGTATGCTTTTTTGCACAGATGACTAAGTTCAACTTCCTGTAACTCGGCAAAAAATCTCTGAACTGGAACTATTTAAACAAACTTGAGAGAGATTGTTCCAAGGAACATTTCTCTGAAATACTGAACAATTTGGCTGGACAGTTTCGGAGAAGAAGATTTTTAAAGCTTTTTTTAGCTTTTTCCCTATAAAATCTAAGAAAATGCAGTTAGAAAAAAAAAAACAAAATCCAATATTGTTATTTGGATGACTGATTATTTGCATAAAATTTGGTGATGCTAGCTCCTGCTGTTTTTGAGATAAGTATGGTTAACGTACAAACGACGCACCATGCACACCGGACGCTGCCGCACCATCACATAAGCTCACAGGTTTGCTAAAAAAAAAATTTTACTTTACATATGTCACTCAAACTGCAACCAAATACGGTCAAGGTAACTTTCGCAATAAAGGTCATGAACCGGCTTAAAAAGCCTGACCTTGAACCTATGTCTGACCCATATCTGTAAATGCAAACTGTAAACAAAATCAGCAAATATATTTTTTTATATTGTACACAATTTTTTATAGCAGTACTGCAGCTATATTGAAACCAAACTTGAACAAAACTTCAATTTAACCAGTGTTAACTGTATCATTCAGTTTGAGGTCAAGTTTGTTGAAATGGTCTCCTCCCCAAGAAATACGGATCATACTCTGCAGCAAGTTTACCACAAAATATTTAAAATATGTACCAAATGTTATTTCCTGATTGTTTCATAACAGTTGTTACTGAACTTCACTCATGAATTTTCATTTAAAATTAAAAGAGTTTTTGGTGTCAATTTAGCAACTGCACACATGAGCTGGTATTGTTTAACCTTTCAACAGAAGTACTACTCCAAATCAGTCCCCTACCATTTTTTCTTAAGTCAAATATTTAGCCTAGTTCCATCACAAAAATTTTGCACAGCTCCAGTTCCCTTGCTTGAACTTTACTGACCATGGCATAATACAAATAGAAACATGCTTCAAAACATTCTATGTCACCAACAAATATACATTTTACGCAGTTGATCAAAGGGGGCTCGACCTTAAAGAGGTATATGCCCCTTCATTAATAACATTGCAATTATTAATCAGAGAGAACTGGAAATATTGTGCAGTAAACAGAAAATGTGCATGAATAGTTGAAAGCCATGTGCAATATTGAATTATTAATTAATATTTTGAGTCATTAAATACTGTTTGACCTTATTCTTTAACATGTAGATAGGGGTGGTCTTGTCTTGCTGATAGCAAATGTTAGTAAACTAATATTCAGATAGGAATATACATAGTAAAGCCTTGTGGAACACAGCTACTTTTAATCCAAAGCAGGCTCCGTAGTCTTTTCAGCTGCCACCAGAGGTCCCCACTGCACAGGACCAGGGAAAACAAAAACTTTGATCAATAGAGGACAAATAGTTCATCCATTACGACACACATCACTACTACCAATGTGTCTACCATATCATCTCAGAAGTAGATAAGGCTATATGAATTGATTTTAATGTCTAAATCACCTATAGTTTAAACCAGTGAGATACCTGGTAATTTATTATATTAAGTTTTTAAAACTTTGAGCAAACCAATCTCAGTTTTCCAGGATCTGCAAAGGAAATAAATGAGTTTCACTGACTGGATGTGAATATTTGTCAATAAACCTGTATTAACCAATAAAATAGTAATAATGATACGTAAAAATTAACCTTACCTAACCAATAACAGATCATGATATATAAACCTAAGTATTTAACCAATAACTGATCATTCAATATAAACAATAACCTTATCTAACCAAAAACTGAACATGAAATATAAACAATAATCTTATCAAACCAATGGCTGATCTTGCATTATTAACAATAACCTAAGTATTTAACCAATAAATGATCATGCAAATATTAACAATAACCTTATCTAACCAAAAGCTGATCATGCAATATTATTACCTTATCTAACTGAAAACTGATTATGCAACATTAACAATAACCTTATCTAACAAATACCTGATCATACAATCTTAACAATAACCTTATCTAATTAATACCTGACCATGCAATATTAACAATAATCTTACATTCACATATATCTGATCATGCACTATTATTAATTCTTAACTAACCAGTAACTGATCATGTAATATAAACAATAACTTTATCTAACCAGTAGCTGATCTTGCAATATGAACAATAACCATAGTATCTAACCAATAACTGATCATGCAATATTAACAATAACCTTATCTAACCAAAAACTGATCATGCAATATTATCAAAAACCTTAACAAACACCTGATCATCCAATCTTACCAATAACCTTATCTAATTATAACATGATCATGCAATATTCACAATAACCTTATCTAACCAATCACTGATCATGCAATATTAACAATAATCTTACCTTTACATATATCTGATCATGCAGTATTAACAATTCTTAACTAACCAATAACTGATCAACAATGTTAACAATAACCTTATCAAACCAATACTTGATCAGGCAATATTAACAATAATCTTATCTAATCAAGAACTGATCATGCAATAATAACAATAACCTTATTTTACCAGTTACTGATCATGTAATTTTAACAATAACCTTTTCTAACCAATAACTGATCATGATACAGTAACAATAACCTCACCTAACCAATAACTGATCACGATATATTTACAAGTATCTGATCTAACCAATAACTGATCATGCATTATTAACAATAACCTGATTTAACCAATTACTGCTTTTGCAATATGATAAATAATCCTATCTAAGCAAAAGCTGATCATGCAATATTAACAATAACCTTAACGAACCAATAATTGCTATCTCCGATCACACTTGACAAAGCTTTTGTCCATATTTCTACAAAGGTTATTAAAAAAGGTGGTCTAAAAAATGTCATTTGCTATATACTCTGACTATACATGTCCTCCCCCTGAACACTGTCTTCAGATCCCTATGACCAAGGTTGTGGAACACTCACAGGTTTATTTCTACCAGTTTCTTAAAACTGCTGATGGGGGGGGGGGGGGGGTAATTCTATTAACACAATAAACCCAGTTCTATGTCACAGGTTCAAAGTCAAAATATTTGAAATAAGATCTTTAGTCTTTCTTTAGAGCTGCTCCAAAGCCTGTTTTACAGAATTGAAGTAGGACCATGATTTGTCACAGCATATATCTTTAACCAAAAGTTTGTCCAGTGTGATCATAGTTTGTCCAGGGACAGACTTCATTTGGACTTTGTCCTAGTTGAAAACTGGCATCCTAATTGTATAAACCAGGATGAGAGTTTAACTTGGACAAACTCTGATCAGACTGAGTTTGTCTCATGATGTAAACATACTGTCATTTGATAGTAACTTATACATGAAAAGTTTAGTTTTATTTGTGGTGTTACAATGACTATATGTTGATTATTGTGTGATTTGATATGTTATGATTATCTCTAACATGTATAAGGTTCATATCTTAACTAAGCATACAGCACTGCACAAAACAACAACATTAACAAGGGACCTATGGGTCACTGTGCTAAGCTGAAGTTGAGAGTGAAGGTAAAAATCTAAAATAAGAGGGGGGGGATGGATAATGTTGGGAGTTACACCTCTGTACCTCTGTATATATTTTCTCTATTTAACAGATTTTATGCAGTTGCAATAAAACTATTGTCCCCAGTACTCACTCACGTGCAAGGACTCAATGGCCGGGGGGGGGGGGGGGGGGGGGGGGGGGGGGGAATATGGTGTGAGTTACAACACCCTTGCATATACATACAAGATATGAATAACAGGGAAAAAGTTTATTTAATCATAATTATAAAATATTTAAAAACAGGAACAGGTATGGAAAAACAAATCACTTTAATTCCCATTCTTCTGAGGCAGTGAAATAATGAAAATGTTTGCATTAAATCCTAAATTTTTTATTACATCAAATTTTTTTTTCAAATTTGTAAATTTTTCTATACAATTACAGCATAATAAATATATCTGAATATTTCAGTTGATTAACAATTCTAATTTGCATCAACATTTTATAGCTAATTTAATCAGGTAACATCATATTATGCACACAGATTTTTTTTTTTTATAAAAAATATTTTTTAAATTTGCAAAACAATACATATCTGGAAATAACACTTGATTCAGAATCCACCATTCTAAATTGCATCTTTAAAACTTTATCCATGATTTGGCTCTTATGTTATCAAATTATGCCTACTAATGGGTTTAATTATATTTTAAATTTCTTAACTTATTTAATAGAAAAAAAAGTTGTGTACATTGGAGTGGAAACAGCTTTACAATTAAAGAAATACAGTTCAAACAATAACAATTATTGCAAAAAACTTGGTGGGGGAGAGGGGGTGACTGGGGGTTTGAGGGGGGGGGGGGAGGAGGTGACATGAGAATAACTGTGCACCTATGACAGCAGGGGTGCTCGACCAGTGTTGCATCAGTAAAAGGTTTCCCAGGCAGGGCTGTAGTGATCAGAAGTGGGCGGCCTGGAGCTTAACCATGCAAATGAATACAACAGAGCCTCTGAAAAAAACTTCAGTAACAAGCCAAATTTTTTAGCTTTATTTAAAAATTTTTGAATTTAACAGATTCAATCCATATGTGTACATGCTGTTAAAATTAAATAAAACGTACTTACAGGTAAAAAATGTGCCATAGTCAAAGTTGGGCAGATTTAAGGTACTGATTTTATATTTATGCTAATAACTTAAAATTTATAAAATTCAGATATAATTTTGGTTATACAATTAAATCTTGGTTAAATAAAGTATATATCCAAAAAAAAGTCTCCAGCTTCAACAATTATCTTGTTAGGTGAGTTAATATATTCACTGTTTTTTACAAAGTGCATTATGTGTTATGATTAGGATATGGTCAGTTAAATATGAATGTTAATTACATAACATTACTTTGTTCTTTAGGAATATTATACGAGTAATTTTCATATTTTACATATTAACTAAAAACAATGGTACAAGGCATCTAAAGAAATGCTAGCCGCCAAGTCCAGCCCATGTCATGGATCTCAGACACCAGATCCATGGATCTGAGACACAAGGTCAGTTAACTAGATATTGTATTTGGTTTTTATCTTTCTTAGGGGTCTGTTGTCCATTGTACCAGATTCCACTTGGATACCACCAAGCTTTTGTATAAAACCACTCTGGTGGCATTTGTACGACTGTCCTTTTTATAGGTGACAGCAAATTACCAGTACCAGGCCTAGGGTTTGTTTGTCCCTGATGCAGCAGGAAATAGCATTAAGGCTTGTAAACTATGCCTAGTTTATCAAGAGTTGCACTGGTAAGTTGTCAGTAATGTTAACTGTATCATTTGTTACTTCATTAAGCCTTAACTAAGTTTACTGTCTGGTAATTATGTTAAAGATATTCAGATTTATGAATGCCTTAAACTTTTTCTTGCTCCTGATTGGACAATATTTAGTAACCAGGTCAGATGCATGTATTTTAATAATTAAATAGGGTAACTTCATGAATTTGGTTGGTTGATCTGATAGTTAGACATGTATATAAGCACCGTCAGACTTTACTCTGACAGCACTTCGGCATATCTTTCTAAATTTATAAATGGCTCCATTTCAGGATATTAGTATTAAGAAAAGATATACAGATCACAGTGTAGTTAGCAAACAGTCTCACTTTTTATTTTTTTTCTATATAATGTTCTGCTGAAATGAACTTTTATTGTATGGACATTCACTAGAATAAATCTTCATTTTATCATCAATTGGACACACAATTGGATTTGTGTGAACTGAAATGTGGAATGGAAGCAAACGGCATGCATGTTAAATTTTGAGCTAATTACCCCGTTCCAATTGGATTCTAAGGCAAAAGAGAGGAGGGATAATTTCTTAATTAATTACATAATACTGACCTAATTACTTGCATATACATAGGAACTATATAAGGGAATAGTTTTGGTAAATATGAAGAAAAACAGATCAGTGGTTTTGATATAAGGCAGTCCTTAAGTGTGATGATAGTTTTTTAATTGAGGGTTTTTGATAGTAGAGAAAATTGAGGGTTTTCCTTTATTTCTCAAAGGAATGAAGTTGTAGTGGCCATGTTTTCAGTTTGGTAGGAAATCCTTGGGACATCTAACAGCATGTCCAGTTTTGGATTTGTAGGTCTGATGGTTTCAAAATGTGCCAGTCTAATGGATGGATGGATGCAACCATATGTACCATAAACTATAAGTATTAACTCAGATGACTTATAGTCAGCTGAGCTTAATAATTGGAGATTTTCTGATATGACAAGGAAATCAAACAGTTCAAACAAGGGACCCATGGGTCACGGCGCTCAGCTGTTATATATGATAAAAAATATGATTTGGGAATGAGGCACATGCTGGTTTTGTGTGGTAACTAGATATTTCTTGGCACCACAGGTGCCATAGTATCCCCAGACAATTAATCCCCCCCCCTTTAAGAATAGGCCCCCCATCTTCAGCAACAATTAATATCAGACCACACTCATAGAAAAGGTCATTCTCATAGAAAAGGTCATGATCCAAATTTCAATATACATCATCCCCTAACCCATGTCTATGTATATGCAAGAAATCTGTCCATTAGTTTTTGACTTATAATGCTCACAATACTGTTAAGTGCCAATGATGGGGTATTAAACGGCACGAAAACAAGTAAAAGAATAACAGGTGGCACCACCTGTTTCCTTCCCGTACAAGACAACACTATCCAAGATCTTCGTTCAAGTTGATTTTTGGACCAATCAATGCATCCCTTATTGAGAAATTAATGATTTTGTGTGATTTTCACCATATATGGCAATATTCAAGGTCAAGGCCACTCATTGGAAAAGTCATGACCCCTATTCAAATAAACATTATCCTGTAACCCATATCCATGTATATGCATAATATGAAAGAAATTTTTCCATTAGTTTTTGACTTATAATGCTCACAGTACTGATAAATGGCAATGATGGGGTATTAAACGGCACAAAACAAGTAAAAGAATAACAGGTGGCGCCACCTGTTTCCAGTACATGACAATACTTTCCAAGATCTTCGAACATGTTGATTTTTGGACCAATGCATGCATCCCTTATTGAGATATTAATGATTTTGTGTAATTTTCACCATATATGGCAATATTCAAGGTCAAGGCCACTCTAATAGGAAAGGTCATGACCCCAATTTAGATATACATCATCCCATAACCCATGTCTATGTATATGCATAATATGTAAGAAATCTGTCCATTAGTTTTTGACTTATAATGCTCACAGGTTATAAATGTACTGTTAAGTGGCAATGATAGGGTATAAACGGCACGAAAACAAGTAAAAGAATAACAGGTGGCGCCACCTGTTTCCGGTACATGACATTACTATCCAAGATCTTCTGTCAAGTTGATTTTTGGACCAATGCATGCATCCCTTATTGAGAAATTAATGATTTGGTGTGATTTTCACCATATATGGCAATATTCCAAGGTCAAGGCCACTCATTGGAAAGGTCATGACCCCTATTCAAATAAACATTATCCTATAACCCATATCCATGTATTTGCATAATATGAAAGAAATTTGTCCATTAGTTTTTGACTTATAATGCTCACAGTACTGATAAATGGCAATGATGGGGTATTAAACGGCACAAAACAAGTAAAAGAATAACAGGTGGCGCCACCTGTTTCCGGTACATGACAATACTTCCAAGATCTTCAAACATGTTGATTTTTGGACCAATGCATGCATCCCTTATTGAGATATTAATGATTTTGTGTAATTTTCACCATATATGGCAATATTCAAGGTCAAGGCCACTCTAATAGGAAAGGTCATGACCCCAATTTATATATACAGCATCCCATAACCGATGTCTATGTATATGCATAATATGAAAGAAATCTGTCCATTAGTTTTTGACTTATAATGCTCACAGGTTATAAATGTACTGTTAAGTGGCAATGATGGGGTATTAAACGGCACGAGAACAAGTAAAAGAATAACAGGTGGCGCCACCTGTTTCCGGTACATGACATTACTATCCAAGATCTTAGCTCAAGTTGATTTTTGGACCAATGCATGCATCCCTTATTGAGAAATTAATGATTTTGTGTGATTTTCACCATATATGGCAATATTCAAGGTCAAGGCCACTCTCATAGGAAAGGTCATGACCCCAATTTAAATAAACATCATCCCATAACCCATATCTATGTATTTGCATAATATGAAAGAAATCTGTCCATTAGTTTTTGACTTATAATGCTCACAGTACTGTCAAGTAGCAATTTTGGGGATATTAAACGGCATGAAAACAAGTAAAGAATAATAGGTGGCGCCACCAGTTTCTGGAACATGACAACCCTATCCATGATCTTCGATCAACTTGATTTTGGGATCAATCCATGCAAGTTTTCTTGAGATATTTAAGAATTTGTGTGATTTTCCCCAAAATTGAACCTATTCAAGGTCAAGGTCACTCTCCTAGTTGAGGTCATGACCTCATTTTAAATAGGCGTCGTCCTCTCACCCATATCTATACATATACAAAGTTTGGTAAAGATCCGTGAAATATTTTTGGAGTTATTGTGTCCAAAAGAAATCTCTGTGGCGGCGGCCGCGGCGGCGCTACCGTGCCTAAACCATAGTATCTCCAGACTATGTCTGGCGATACAATAAATATAAGCTTTATTATGAGTTGTTGGTGTTTAGCTTATGTATGATTTTGATAGTATCTTTGAAGACAGGGAAGAGGATTGATTTCATTTATTTTATTAACATATGGAGTGCTATTGTCACACAGATTTTGACTTGGCCATATTACTTATAAGCAGCACATATAATAAAAGAGTTTAACTATTTATTAAAATTTAATATCAAATAGTGCCAATATAATTAAAAAAAAAATAACAAGAAAATAATATAATTTTTTAAAATAAAACTAGATGTGTCGGAACGACACGAATGCCCCCGCCTTGGGCAAATTAGAAACATTTGTAAAATTTTGAAAAATTTTTAAAGTTCAGGAGGTGTTGTATGGTCAAAAGTAGGTCAACAAGGGCAAAATGCAAACTCGATCTGAAACAGGTCATTATCAAGCAACACACCAAAAATCATGCCAGTATATGCAGGCATTGTGAAAAAAAGTCCATACATGTGCATTTTCCATAAAAAATTCTGTCTTTCATGAAATTTTCTATGTTAAGGAGCCGTAAAACAATCAAAAGTAGGTCAACCGGGATGAAACGCAAACTCGATCTGTAACTGTCATTATCTGCCCACACAAAAAAAATCAGGGTGGTATCTGCAGGTACTGAGGAAAAAAAGTCAGTACATATGCATTTGTTATGAAAATTTATATTTTTCATGAAACTTTCTATGTTCAGGAGCAGTCAAATGGTCAAAAGTAGGTCAACTGAGACAAAACAAGAACTCGATCTGTAAGTGGTCTTTATCTGCCTACACACCAAAAATCAGGCCCGTATCTGCAGGCACTGCGAAAAAAAGTCCATACATGTGCACCTGTTTTTGAAATTTTCTATGTTAGAGCACCGTCAAACGGTCAAAAATAGATCAACTAGGACAAAACGTGAACTTGATCTGTTACTGGTCTATATCTGCCTACACACCAAAAATCAGGCCAATATCTGCAGGCATTGCAAAAAAAAAGTCTGTACAACTGTTTGATTTCGGAATGACGGAATGACGGACATGGGTAAAACTATATGCCCCGGCCACTTTGTGGCGGGGGCATAATAACTGAAATGATTATTAAAATAATATTATAGAATATATCCATGAATGCATTCATGAATACATTTTTGAAGTATCTGAACTGGTATTCAAATACTTTCATTTTTACCTGAATTCCCATTCTTATGCAATAAAATTTTTTAATGCAGTACATATTCATATTTGTATTCAAATACATTTGCAAAGCATTCGCACCATGTCTAGTATTTATTCAGTTTTAGCAAAACAATGATATTGAGAATCCAGAATATACAAAATTCACAAATTTAAATAATGATCATAAGTACCTGGTTTTATGGCTTTTATTTATATTAAAAAAAAATAAATGTAATATATTCACTTTGGACTACTTTCACATCAATCTACACGCTAGACACAGCAGGAATCTAGATCAATATTATCAACTGCATCTTTGTCTATCATTAATTTCCTTCATATGATCCCTAATGATTAGTAATGAATAATGATTTATTTTTTTAGCATTAAAATTGAACTGAAAAATACCATAGGTGACTGCATGGTGTTATTTGGAATATCATTGACATTGACATTCTATCTTTTAAAAACCAATAAAAATTTATTAATTTATTGTTAATGTTATGTTGTTTTTCAAAACAACTACTAGATGAGTTGAGTTGGACACCTGGATCAACTGTTTCTGGCCATTAGCTGCCTGGCTGCCCTAGTGTATGCCTCGCCTCAAGCGTGCATAATCTGCTAAAAGGTCAATTAGGTCAACATACAGGTGACTGAAGAGGGGCTGGGAAGAGCCTGGGTCAGACATGGTCTCATAAAAACATTAATAAAAGCTAAAATTTTTGGCCAATTTCTTTCAGCTTTCTAAACTACAAAGCTGAAATCCTTATGTGGGCATGATATGAAAATTATATCAACAGTGCTCTCAGGAAACAAACGTGCCATGGTCAAAGTTGGGCAAAATTTAAGGTACTAATTTTATATTTATATTAATAACTTATAAAATTTGAAAAATTCAGAACTAATTTTGGGTATTCAATTGAATCTTGATTAAATAATATTACTCTAGCTTCAGCAATCCTCTTGTTAAGGGAGGAAATATATTTCTTGATTTTTTAAAAAGTGCATTATGTTTGGGCCCATAACTTAAAACAATTACGCAATACTGACATCATTTCTGGCATGTGCATTGCGAATTTATTGAAAAATATGTATATTATATATGATCAAAGTCAGATCAGTGGTTTTAATATTAGGCAGTCTTGAAATGTAACAATGGGTTTTTAAATGGAAAAATGAAGTTTTTCATTAATATCTCGAAGGAATTAAATACTAGTAACCAATCCTTGGCATGGTAGGGGATTTATGGAGACATCTAACTGTATGCCAAATTTAAGGAACTTAGAGCTGAAGCTGGGGAGCTGAGCTCTAGCAAACTGCATAACACTAGCTTGATGTAAACAATATGTGACATGGTGCTTGAAAACTTGAATAAAATCTAGTTTTTTATCAACTGATTTAAAATTTTTGGTGTTAAGGCCAGACTTTTTTAATTCTTTGGTTTACAAACATGTTTGACAAAGTGATAGGTAGGAGGTAGGAAAAAAAAAAAAAAAAAAAATGAAACAAACCTGGATACTGGTGTTCGTGAATCCTGTATTGTACAGTTGGGTTATAAAATTCATTTTTAGATGGCACTATATAAACCTATATAAAATATATAAATAATATATAAAAATTAAAATATTATCATCCTCTTGAGTTTTCCACATGAATTATGCATGTGCCATGTTATTTCAAGCCATTCAAATGTCAGCGAAGGTAAAATAATGACAAATAAAAAGTTTAAACAGTAAAACCTGAAATAAAACTTCAGTCACTGTCCCTGCCAAGTGACTTGCCTATTTTATAAAGATTTACAAATTAAAGACCCGTCAAATACTTGTACAAATACAAAATAATATATCTTTGTCATATATGCAAGGAGAAAACTAAATATTCACTGCTTGCATGATAGACTGCAATTTTTATTTTTCAGTCGTGAATGACAATATCAATGACAATATGCAACTTGCAGTTATTCGCCTATTATATTATCAAATGTCAACAACATGGAACTCGGAGTCGGAGTGGCTTGATTCATGACCATGACCTTTCCTTTTTTTGTGTTGTGCATGTTTGATAGTCCTTTGAATATACAACTGCTAATAAAGTGACATTTCCATTGGAGATCATATTTGAATATACAAAAACTGCTAATAAAGTGATGTTTCCATTGGAGATCACATTGAATAATTCAACTATTTCAAAAGTTTAAAAAGTATTAATAATCTTTATTTATTGATAAAGATCTGCATTTCTTACCACGGCCGTGACAGCACGTACCGTACTCAATTAAATAAATATGCCGTCACTTGGCCACTGTCAGTCCGGTATTGCTTTAGCGGCATCCACACACATCAAAGCTTCCATCACATCCGTTTGGAACAATTAAATGAATCCTTTCAAAGTTTCTGCATTTTAAATGGCTTTCATTTTAGCTTGCTTTTGTATTGACTTTAAAAATACCCGCAAAGCCTACGCTTCACAGAAACCTGCGCCACTAACACTACAGATAGTCGGAAATCCTGCAGAAACCCTGAGAATTCCTGGAGTTTTCAAAGAATACATGACGACCTCGTGCAGTATATAATTTCATCTGTTCGGTAATTTTCTTTAAAGCGTTACAAGACTACGTTTTTAACTATTGACAAGTTATAATATTTTTAAAGAGTAAACTTGTGAAACTAAGCCAATTTGCAGTAATAAATAGCGTCTGACTTTGAGTGCAACAATTAGTCTTAGAAGTAAATTTGTTTGTATATCCAGCAAGTTATTAACAGTGGCAAGCTGGTAAAGCCGCTATGCAACCAAACTAATTTTCTTTTCTAATTCACATCTATCTAAAACAAATATGTTTTAAGAGGTAAATATGACATAAACGCTGGTTTAAAAATGTATTGTAGTGCAGAAAACAAACTTTGAAAACTCTCCAAGAATTCTCAATTTCCCTCCTGAACCTTTTGACTACTTGATGGCCAATCAATTGCATTTATGGCCCAAGGATACCCTATTGTGATTGGCTTAAACCCTCCATCTGTCATTACGAAAGTGACCTTATTAGCCAATCATAAGAGTTCTAACGTTTGAGGTGATCAAATACACACGGTCACTGAACATTTCATTTGTCAACAACCGTGCTGGATTCAGCGACGCAATATAAAAGGGAAAAAAGTCAAAATGCCAATTTTATTTTTTTTCTGAAATGAGGATATCGGAGGTCGGCGGGTTTGTAAACCGAAAAATTAAAAAAGTCTGGCCTAACAGTTGAAATGCTAACAAAAACATGCTTTAAAAAATTAAATCCACAGCAGTTACAGGAAAAAAAACGTGCCATGTCATAGTTGGGCAAAATTTAAGGTACCAATTTGTTATTTTTGCTAATATTTTAAAAAATTTAAAAGATTTTGATCTAATTTTGGGTATACAATTTAATTTTGATTAATCAAAGTTATATTACTGGAAAATAAGTGCTTAGCTTTAACAAGTTTTGTGTTAAGTGATCAAATTTGTTTCCTGATTATTTACAAAATGCATTATGTTTGGGCAAATAACTTTTTTAAATTATATAATACAGACATAATTTCTGGCATGTAAATAGGAACTATATAGAGCATTATTTATGGTAAATATAAGGAAAAACAGACGAGTGGTTTATGATATTAGGCAGTCCTGAAGTGTGAAAATAGGTTTTTAATAAAAAATAGAGGTTTTCCCTTAATTTCTCAAAGGAACAAAGTCGCAAAGACCCAGTTTTCGGCTGGGTAGGAGTTCTTGGGGACATCTAACATTATGCCAAATTTTGGATTCCTAGGTCTTACGGTTTCAAAATGTGCCACATCTACTGACAGACGGACAGACGGACGGACCACAACTATAGCTCAGATGACTTATAGTCAACTGAGCTAAAAAACCAAGCTGGCAATATCACCAATAAATTATCTATAAGAAGAGACAGAAATGTCAAGTAAGTTATTGTTTCATGATGTGAAACACAAAAATACAAGGTAAATCCATCATAAAATGTATACATATATATAGTCAATGAATGATTATAGCATTTGTACAATCAACATTCCAGACTGCAGCTCTAAACGGAATTACCATACTGGAGTCAGTGAAGGCAATGTTGTCTGAAAATAAAGAACTAAACAAAGCTGGAGCAGCCTAATTTACTTAAACAGAAGCTGGCAAAAGTTCCAAAGAATGTGTGAAATGAAAGAGCCAACAGGGAAACAAAAACTAAAGCCTGAACAATCAGCTCAGAAACAAACACATAAATAGTAACACAAGAACAATCAACTCGTAAATATACAAACCAAGTACAATCCAACAAAACCTGTGTTCCACATATTCTAAAACAACAGGAAAAGGACAAAATAGTGAAATTCTCAACAAAGACAACATGACACAAGGACAAAAACATCACACCAGGATGAAGGTACAGTCCTCTAAAATAGATTTTACTTTAATAACCACATCATTAACATCACACCAGGATAGAGAGCCAGTCCTCTAAAATAGATTTTACTTTAATAACCACATCATTAACATCACACCAAGATGAAGGGCACAGTCCTCTAAAATAGATTTTACTTTAATAACCACATCATTAACATCACACCAGGATGAAGGTATGATCGTCTAAAAAAGATTTTACTTTAATAACCACATCATTAACATCACACCAAGATAAAGGTACGGTCCTCTAAAATAGATTTTACTTTAATAACCACATCATTAACATCACACCAGGATGAAGGTATGATCGTCTAAAAAAGATTTTACTTTAATAACCACATCATTAACATCACACCAAGATAAAGGTACGGTCCTCTAAAATAGATTTTACTTTAATAACCACATCATTAACATCACACCAAGATGAAGGGCACAGTCCTCTAAAATAGATTTTACTTTAATAACCACATCATTAACATCACACCAGGATGAAGGTATGATCGTCTAAAAAAGATTTTACTTTAATAACCACATCATTAACATCACACCAAGATAAAGGTACGGTCCTCTAAAATAGATTTTACTTTAATTACCACATCATTAACATTACACCAAGATAAAGGTATGGTCCTCTAAAATAGATTTTACTTTAATAACCACATCATTAACATCACATCAAGATAAAGGTACGGTCTTCTAAAATAGATTTTACTTTAATAACCACATCATTAACATCACACCAGGATGAAAGGTACGGTCCTCTAAAATAGATTTTACTTTAATAACCACATCATTAACATCACACCAGGATGAAGGTACGGTCCTCTAAAATAGATTTTACTTTAATAACCACATCATTAACATCACACCAGGATGAAGGTACAGTCCTCTAAAATAGATTTTACTTTAATAACCACATCATTAACATCACACCAGGATGAAGGTATGATCGTCTAAAAAAGATTTTACTTAAATAACCATATCATTAACATCACACCAGGATGAAGGTACGGTCCTCTAAAATAGATTTTACTTTAATAACCACATCATTAACATCACACCAGGATGAAGGTATGATCGTCTAAAAAAGATTTTACTTAAATAACCATATCATTAACATCACACCAGGATGAAGGGCACAGTTCCTAAAATAGATTTTACTTTAATAACCACATCATTAACATCACATCAAGATAAAGGTACGGTCCTCTAAAATAGATTTTACTTTAATAACCACATCATTAACATCACACCAAGATAAAGGTACGGTCCTCTAAAATAGATTTTACTTTAATAACCACATCATTAACATCACACCAGGATGAAGGGTACAGTCCTCTAAAATAGATTTAACTTTAATTACCACATCATTAACATTACACCAGGATGAAGGTATGATCGTCTAAAAAAGATTTTACTTGAATAACCACATAATTAACATCACACCAAGATGAAGGGCACAGTCCTAGAAAATAGATTTTACTTTAATAACCACATCATTAACATCACACCAGGATGAAGGTATGATCGTCTAAAAAAGATTTTACTTGAATAACCACATCATTAACATCACACCAGGATGAAGGTATGATCGTCTAAAATAGATTTTACTTTAATAACCACATCATTAACATCACACCAGGATGAAGGTATGGTCCTCTAAAATAGATTTTACTTTAATAACCACATCATTAACATCACACCAGGATGAAGGTATGATCGTCTAAAATAGATTTTACTTTAATAACCACATCATTAACATCACACCAAGATAAAGGTACGGTCCTCTAAAATAGATTTTACTTTAATAACCACATCATTAACATCACACCAGGATGAAGGTATGATCGTCTAAAATAGATTTTACTTTAATAACCACATCATGAACATCACACCAAGATAAAGGTATGGTCCTCTAAAATAGATTTTACTTTAATAACCACATCATTAACATCACACCAAGATAAAGGTACGGTCCTCTAAAATAGTTTTTCCTTTAATAACCACATCATTAACATCACACCAGGATGAAGGTATGATCGTCTAAAAAAGATTTTACTTGAATAACCACATCATTAACATCACACCAGGATGAAGGTATGATCGTCTAAAATAGATTTTACTTTAATAACCACATCATTAACATCACACCAGGATGAAGGTATGGTCCTCTAAAATAGATTTTACTTTAATAACCACATCATTAACATCACACCAGGATGAAGGTATGGTCCTCTAAAATAGATTTTACTTTAATAACCACATCATTAACATCACACCAGGATGAAGGTATGATCGTCTAAAATAGATTTTACTTTAATAACCACATCATTAACATCACACCAAGATAAAGGTACGGTCCTCTAAAATAGATTTTACTTTAATAACCACATCATTAACATCACACCAGGATGAAGGTATGATCGTCTAAAATAGATTTTACTTTAATAACCACATCATGAACATCACACCAAGATAAAGGTACGGTCCTCTAAAATAGATTTTACTTTAATAACCACATCATTAACACCACACCAAGATAAAGGTACGGTCCTCTAAAATAGTTTTTACTTTAATAACCACATCATTAACATCACACCAGGATGAAGGTATGATCGTCTAAAATAGATTTTACTTTAATAACCACATCATTAACATCACACCAAGATAAAGGTATGGTCCTCTAAAATAGATTTTACTGTAATAACCACATCATTAACACCACACCAAGATAAAGGTATGGTCCTCTAAAATAGTTTTTACTTTAATAACCACATCATTAACACCACATCAAGATAAAGGTACGGTCCTCTAAAATAGTTTTTACTTGAATAACCAAATCATTAACATCACACCAAGATAAAGGTATGGTCCTCTAAAATTGAATTTACTTTAATAACCACATCATTAACATCACACCAAGATAAAGGTATGGTCCTCTAAAATAGATTTTACTTTAATAACCACATCATTAACATCACACCAGGATGAAGGTATCATCGTCTAAAAAAGATTTTACTTAAATAACCATATCATTAACATCACACCAAGATAAAGGTACGGTCCTCTAAAATAGATTTTACTTTAATAACCACATCATTAACATCACACCAGGATGAAGGTACGGTCCTCTAAAATAGATTTTACTTTAATAACCACATCATTAACATCACACCAGGATGAAGGGCACAGTCCTCTAAAATAGATTTTACTTTAATAACCACATCATTAACATCACACCAGGATGAAGGTACGGTCCTCTAAAATAGATTTTACTTTAATAACCACATCATTAACATCACACCAGGATGAAGGGCACAGTCCTCTAAAATAGTTTTTACTTTAATAACCACATCATTAACATCACATCAAGATAAAGGTACGGTCCTCTAAAATAGTTTTTACTTTTATAACCACATCATTAACATCACACCAAGATAAAGCCTCTTAAAGGTATGGTCCTCTAAAATTGAATTTACTTTAATAACCACATCATTAACATCACACCAAGATAAAGGTATGGTCCTCTAAAATAGATTTTACTTTAATAACCACATCATTAACATCACACCAGGATGAAGGTATCATCGTCTAAAAAAGATTTTACTTAAATAACCATATCATTAACATCACAACAAGATAAAGGTATGGTCCTCTAAAATAGATTTTACTTTAATAACCACATCATTAACATCACACCAAGATAAAGGTATGGTTCTCTAAAATAGATTTTACTTTAATAACCACATCATTAACATCACACCAGGATGAAGGTTTGATCGTCTAAAAAAGATTTTACTTGAATAACCACATCATTAACATCACACCAGGATGAAGGTATGATCGTCTAAAATAGATTTTACTTTAATAACCACATCATTAACATCACACCAGTATGAAGGTATGGTCCTCTAAAATAGATTTTACTTTAATAACCACATCATTAACATTACACCAAGATAAAGGTATGGTTCTCTAAAATAGATTTTACTTTAATAACCACATCATTAACATCACACCAAGATAAAGGTACGGTCCTCTAAAATAGATTTTACTTTAATAACCACATCATTAACATCACACCAGGATGAAGGTACGGTCCTCTAAAATAGATTTTACTTTAATAACCACATCATTAACATCACACCAGGATGAAGGTATCATCGTCTAAAAAAGATTTTACTTAAATAACCACATCATTAACATCACACCAAGATAAAGGTACGGTCCTCTAAAATAGATTTTACTTTAATAACCACATCATTAACATCACACCAGGATGAAGGTACGGTCCTCTAAAATAGATTTTACTTTAATAACCACATCATTAACATCACACCAGGATGAAGGGCACAGTCCTTTAAAATAGATTTTACTTTAATAACCACATCATTAACATCACACCAAGATAAAGGTATGGTCCTCTAAAATAGATTTTACTTTAATAACCACATCATTAACATCACACCAAGATAAAGGTACGGTCCTCTAAAATAGATTTTACTTTAATAACCACATCATTAACATCACACCAGGATGAAGGTACGGTCCTCTAAAATAGATTTTACTTTAATAACCACATCATTAACATCACACCAAGATAAAGGTACGGTCCTCTAAAATAGTTTTTACTTTAATAACCACATCATTAACATCACACCAGGATGAAGGTATCATCGTCTAAAAAAGATTTTACTTAAATAACCATATCATTAACATCACACCAAGATAAAGGTACGGTCCTCTAAAATAGTTTTTACTTTAATAACCACATCATTAACATCACACCAGGATGAAGGTATCATCGTCTAAAAAAGATTTTACTTAAATAACCACATCATTAACATCACACCAAGATAAAGGTACGGTCCTCTAAAATAGATTTTACTTTAATAACCACATCATTAACATCACACCAGGATGAAGGTACGGTCCTCTAAAATAGATTTTACTTTAATAACCACATCATTAACATCACACCAGGATGAAGGGCACAGTCCTCTAAAATAGATTTTACTTTAATAACCACATCATTAACATCACACCAAGATAAAGGTACGGTCCTCTAAAATAGTTTTTACTTTAATAACCACATCATTAACATCACACCAGGATGAAGGTATCATCGTCTAAAAAAGATTTTACTTAAATAACCATATCATTAACATCACACCAAGATAAAGGTACGGTCCTCTAAAATAGTTTTTACTTTAATAACCACATCATTAACATCACACCAGGATGAAGGTATCATCGTCTAAAAAAGATTTTACTTAAATAACCACATCATTAACATCACACCAAGATAAAGGTACGGTCCTCTAAAATAGATTTTACTTTAATAACCACATCATTAACATCACACCAGGATGAAGGTACGGTCCTCTAAAATAGATTTTACTTTAATAACCACATCATTAACATCACACCAGGATGAAGGTATCATCGTCTAAAAAAGATTTTACTTAAATAACCACATCATTAACATCACACCAAGATAAAGGTACGGTCCTCTAAAATAGATTTTACTTTAATAACCACATCATTAACATCACACCAGGATGAAGGTACGGTCCTCTAAAATAGATTTTACTTTAATAACCACATCATTAACATCACACCAAGATGAAGGGCACAGTCCTCTAAAATAGATTTTACTTTAATAACCACATCATTAACATCACACCAAGATAAAGGTATGGTCCTCTAAAATAGATTTTACTTTAATAACCACATCATTAACATCACACCAAGATAAAGGTATGGTCCTCTAAAATAGATTTTACTTTATTAACCACATCATTAACATCACACCAGGATGAAGGTATCATCGTCTAAAAAAGATTTTACTTAAATAACCATATCATTATCATCACACCAAGATAAAGGTACGGTCCTCTAAAATAGATTTTACTTTAATAACCACATCATTAACATCACACCAAGATAAAGGTATGGTCCTCTAAAATAGATTTTACTTTAATAACCACATCATTAACATCACACCAAGATAAAGGTATGGTCCTCTAAAATAGATTTTACTTTAATAACCACATCATTAACATCACACCAGGATGAAGGTATCATCGTCTAAAAAAGATTTTACTTAAATAACCATATCATTAACATCACACCAAGATAAAGGTACGGTCCTCTAAAATAGTTTTTACTTTAATAACCACATCATTAACATCACACCAAGATAAAGGTACGGTCCTCTAAAATAGATTTTACTTTAATAACCACATCATTAACATCACACCAAGATAAAGGTATGGTTCTCTAAAATAGATTTTACTTTAATAACCACATCATTAACATCACACCAAGATAAAGGTACGGTCCTCTAAAATAGATTTTACTTTAATAACCACATCATTAACATCACACCAGGATGAAGGTATCATCGTCTAAAAAAGATTTTACTTAAATAACCATATCATTAACATCACATCAAGATAAAGGTACGGTCCTCTAAAATAGATTTTACTTAAATAACCACATCATTAACATCACACCAAGATAAAGGTATGGTTCTCTAAAATAGATTTTACTTTAATAACCACATCATTAACATCACACCAAGATAAAGGTATGGTCCTCTAAAATAGATTTTACTTTAATAACCACATCATTAACATCACACCAGGATGAAGGTATCATCGTCTAAAAAAGATTTTACTTAAATAACCATATCATTAACATCACACCAAGATAAAGGTACGGTCCTCTAAAATAGATTTTACTTTAATAACCACATCATTAACATCACACCAAGATAAAGGTATGGTCCTCTAAAATAGATTTTACTTTAATAACCACATCATTAACATCACACCAAGATAAAGGTACGGTCCTCTAAAATAGATTTTACTTTAATAACCACATCATTAACATCACACCAGGATGAAGGTACGGTCCTCTAAAATAGATTTTACTTTAATAACCACATCATTAACATCACACCAGGATGAAGGGCACAGTCCTCTAAAATAGATTTTACTTTAATAACCACATCATTAACATCACACCAAGATAAAGGTATGGTCCTCTAAAATAGATTTTACTTTAATAACCACATCATTAACATCACACCAGGATGAAGGGCACAGTCCTCTAAAATAGATTTTACTTTAATAACCACATCATTAACATCACACCAAGATAAAGGTATGGTCCTCTAAAATAGATTTTACTTTAATAACCACATCATTAACATCACACCAAGATAAAGGTACGGTCCTCTAAAATAGTTTTTACTTTAATAACCACATCATTAACATCACACCAGGATGAAGGGCACAGTCCTCTAAAATAGATTTTACTTTAATAACCACATCATTAACATCACACCAAGATAAAGGTACGGTCCTCTAAAATAGATTTTACTTTAATAACTACATCATTAACATCACACCAGGATAAAGGTACGGTCCTCTAAAATAGATTTTACTTTAATAACCACAGCAGTCATGTGCTGATGCAGCAGTATTATCATTTAACAAGGGACATTCCAGTTGTGTCGTATAATAAAAGAAAATTATCAATTTTAGTTATTCACAGGGGATGCAATTTCTGGCAGAATTAGCAGAAAGAAGATAATCGCTGCCTAATTGTTGCAGATTTATATATTTCAATTAAAATAGCACATATTATGGTGGTATGAAACCCTCTCATGAAAGCAATACATCTGGAGGGTTCAAACATCATAAACATATGAGGGAAGGACCAAAAGGAAAATATGGTGTTAGAATCAAGACTATATATATATGTTGGGGGGGGGGGGGGAAATGAGAAATCTGGGAAGATCCAGAGTCTTCCTGGGAAGAATGGGAATTCTTGTTCTTCCCAGGAAAATGAAAATCAAGAGATAGTATCAAATGATTCCAATTCTTCCAGTTGAGAATTCTCATTCTTCCCGGGATAAATATAATTCTAGTCTCTCCCAAGAAAATTAAGAATTCCCATTTTTCCTGGGAGAGACAGGGATTATGAAATTCAAACCTAGGACAATCAAGAATTCTCATTTATCCTGGGAAGAATAGAAATCATTTATGACAACTTTTAACTCTTTTAATGTATTTTTCATTTTACATATTTATATTATTTCTTTTTCAAAAAGAAATTTTGACTGTATTTCTTTCACATTGTTCCTGAACTGTTCAAGTTCATAAAAAAATTTATATACACTCATGAATATGAAAAACATTAATGTGAATGAAATCTGAAGCTTACAAACTGTAGATCTATTAAAAATATTCACATCTGGAAGTCTTTAAACACCAATTGTATCATGTCACACCATGTGTGCTTGGATCTAAAATGTTAATATCTGGTGTGATTGTTTTCTACTTTTAAATGTTACAGATTTAGTATTGTATTGTGTGAATATCAGCAATAAAAATCAATTTTAAGTAAGCTTACAGGATATTCTTCTACCATTTGTAATACATGAAGCCTACAGGTAAATATCACATTATCAGCATGCTTTATTTTATACTCAAAGCTGAGATGGTCACATTTATACCCATCAATTAAAATCAGTTCTCAGTCTCAAGTTACAGAAGAAACCAGAAGCTGAGCTTTCTATTTTGACACCACATTTCTACAGAGCATTAGTATTTGTTCCCTTGGTGCCAAATGATTCAACAGGAAAATATCATGGATTTGTCTAATTTTATTATCAATATACCAGTTTGTTCAGACTATCAGAGTTAAGATTCTGTAGAGCAAAAGTATTTCAATTAAATCAATCCATGGGATTCAAGGAAACCAGGCCAATTCCTATAAATGCTTGCAGCTCAATGCATTGAGAGGCTTTAGAGTTTCGCAGGATGAACTAGGAGCCTCTTTATTAATCAGTGAAGCATCACACTGGCAGCACCACGCCCACTGGTTGATAAAGTCCTCAGTATAAGTTGTAGTGATCAATACTCTGTTATCTCACATAGAAAAGGTGTCTGTTTAAAGCAAGGCTGCTGGATTCTCACAGTTGGACAGCTCCAACCTCTAATGGCTGGTGAGAGTGAAAACATGATAACTGGAGTGGGCGTAACACCCCTCCAACTCGTGATAAAGACCATACATAATGCTGCCATCACCAGCTTCATGACATTCATGCACGAGCATCATATCCGCAGACAGCATTATGTATTACCAATGATGGTATTGTCATCACTGCTTGAGACCCCACCAGTCAAAGGTTTAATAAACAGATACAGTTATGTCTATTGATTTTTGCTGGTACTAAGAAACATGATCCGGCTGACTTGGGAGTTCTCTGCATAAAATTCCAATACACCTGCTAGAGTCATTACTTGGTATCACTGAGATTTTCTCTATTAAAATATAAACCCATGGATATTGAATTAAATGTAATAAACACCTAAAAATGTATAATCTTCACATTTGACAATATTTATCTTATCACTGAAAAGGTATAAAAAGGATTGTCATTTGAGAGGTCCTGAAACCATGAATTCCTAGATGTACAAGGTAGACATGTAGACACCATGTACAAGAGACTGGGTATCTCACAAGTGTTAGAGGAATTATATATGTCTACAGTAGGTCAAGATGGGCGTGGTTACAGTCAACCAGGTATATCTCTCCCTGTGTCTATTATGTTAAACCATAAACTGACAGCATTCAATGCAATTTTGAGGAGAGTTGTGTTACAAGGCAAGAACTGAACAAGCCTGACGGTCTTTTCCAGCAGGGTACCGCAAGCAGTGGCAGCACGGGGGGGGGGGGGGGGGGGGGGGGGGTTACCATAGTTATTTAAAGTATAATTTAGAAGTATATAGATCTTAAAAGTTTCAAATTAAAATACCTTAAAAGTTTCTACTGAAATACCTTTCAAGTATTTTCAGTTCATCAAATTTTGAAAATACTGCAGGGAAACCATATTTTAAACAGTGACATGTTAACAATTTACTTTGATAAATAATATGATATGTGTTTATAATAAAAAATAATACCATAGTTATTTAAAGTATAATTTAGAAGTATATAGATCTTAAAAGTTTCAAATTAAAATACCTTAAAAGTTTCTACTGAAATACCTTTCAAGTATTTTCAGTTCATCAAATTTTGAAAATACTGCAGGGAAACCATATTTTAAACAGTGACATGTTAACAATTTACTTTGATAAATAATATGATATGTGTTTATAATAAAAAATAATGTGCAGTGAATTATTAAAATATTTTGTTATCATTTGTGAGAAAACAGGGTTTTGTTTACATGTATGCCTGTGTTAGTATGCATAGTATAAACTTTAATATAGGAATGTGTAATCAAAATCGATCAGATATTTTTTCAGTTTAAGATGCCTATTTCATAAATTTCATGAAATGGGCAAGCTAAATTCAGTGATTTTGCCAACTGCATGATATGGGCAAAGTAGCTGGCCGTTTCACGAAATGTTCAAAATAACTGCCCATTTCAAGTAAAGGGCAATTTCTCATTTAGGGTGTAACATATATTTATTTCTATTCCCTGTTTGTATACACATTGTATTCACCTTTCTGTTTTAAGAAATATGTAAAGTGTCAACAGATTGCTAATTATAAGCTTTTTAAGTACAGAGTGTCTGTTTCCAAGTTTTCATGTTGTCAACTTAGAGGAATCACCTAATACATTAAAATCATTTGAATCTTTGCATTGAATGATGCATTGTGAACCAAAATATACCTTTTTCACCCAGATATATGCTAAAACCTCAGAGCTTCAAGAACGGGGGAAGGGGGGCACCAAACCCCCCCCCCCCCCCAACATTTTCATTTGCCCTCCATTTGCTCCCCCTTTAAAATCATGGTGCCGCCACTGACTGCAAGCTGGCTGGGCCCTAAATGTAGAGGTTGATCTGTATATGGTGTTCTGAATTTGGCAGAATATACATGTATGTGCTCTTAGAGTGCTGTCCATATTTTTTTATACTGGGATCTTTTTGTGAGGAAAATCATAAATATACATGTCTTTATCAAATGTTTGAGAAGTCTCATACAAAGTCACATGCAGGAATTACACAGCACAAGGTCATGCATTTTATTTCTTTCCAACAGATAGGACCATTATACTTTCATTTTTAAGTTCCAACATGACCTTGTCAGATCCATCCAGCACTTCTATCAACTACATGATGAATGAAGGAGCCTCTCATGAGCACACACTTCTGCTCTAGGTATCAGTAACTAAATCAAGTGACTGAAATAAATGCATGTTAAAATACTCACCAGAAATATATAAAACCATGTATATTATAATATATATATAAAAGCGGAGATTATTTGATAAAATATATTGTTAACTATATAAATTATCTCATTAATAATTCCTGAATGGTTTTCATGTGTTCATTAATTATTATGATACATGTATGTTTGAAAAAAATATAATTAATTTTTCATGTAAGTTCCAGAGAAAAACTAGATGTGTCGAAACAACACGAATGCCCCCGCCTGGGGCAAATAAGAAACATTTGTTAATTTATGTTAATTTTTTTAAGTTCAGGAGGTGTCGTATGGTCATAAGTAGGTCAACAAGGGCAAAATGCAAACTCGAATTGTAACGGGTCATTATCCAGCAACACACCAAAAATCAGGCCAATATCTGCAGGCATTGTGAAAAAAGTCCATACATGTGCCTTTTACATAAAAATTTATGTCTTTCATGAAATATTCTATGTTCAGGATCTGTCATATGGTCAAAAATAGGAGCCATAAAACAATCAAAAGAAGGTCAACTGGGAAGAAACGCGAACTCGATCTGTAACTGGTCATTATCTGCCTACACACCAAAAATCAGGGCAATATCTGCAGGCATTGCGAAACAAAAGTCTGTACATGTGTATTTGTCATGAACGTTTATATTTTTCATGAAATTTTCTAAGTTCAGGAGCCATAAAACGGTCAAAAGTAGGTCAACTGGGATTAAACGCGAACTCGATCTGTAACTGGTCTATATCTGCCCACACATAAAAAATCAGGCCAATATCTGCAGGCATTTGCGAAGAAAAGTCCGTAGAACTGTTTGATTTCGGAATGACAGAATGACGGAAGGACAGACATGTATGGGTAAAACTATATGCCCCGGCCACTTTGTGGCGGGGGCATAAAAAAAAAAATTTTTGTCCACAAAGATTTCAAGAATATCTATCTTGTGAGCTAACATGGTTTGGTAGGAGAATTTAGGGATATCTAACTGTATGCCAATTTTCAGATCCATAGGCTTAATGGGGTCAAAACATGCTAGATTAACAGGCAGACAGACAGACGCTGAGCGACCACTATAGTTCAGTTGACTAACAGTCTGATGAGCCAAGAAGCACTGGAGTAAGGTTTTGCAGTAGCAACAAAGGCATCGTATTAATCCTTTAATATATTAAAGACTTTTTCCTCCAAACTGAGCAATATCAGAACAACCAGTCATGAGAAACTAAATATTTTCACATGCCCTTGTACTTTTTTACACAGAAAAGACTATTTTATAAAAAAAAAAAGATAACGGATAGATGTCAAGCTTTCCCTGGTTTTGTTTGATTTACAATAAGGTAGTGAACCAATTCATCAATAAATGACACTGGGTTCAGACCTTAAAGTTCACAAAACAAACACAAAAGGACACTGTTGTAGTAATCATCAGATTACAAATGGCACCAGTGTATGTTCCCTAATAGATGATTTAACATGTAACTAAACAAGATACCAAGGCACTTACAGTTACACTGAAATATATCTATTGCTTTGGTATTTTCAAAACCAATACATGCATACAGCCTCTGATGCAACAATATAATATTAACTAAAACCTTTTGATCTCAGAGACATATGTAGCACTAGCAAAAAGTGGATATGGCATTTCTACAATAATTTCAATAAACCATTAAAAAGACACTTTTCTTCCAAGCTCCAACTGAATTTTACTTAAGGATATTTAAGTACGAGCTCATCTTGAATGTGGAATTTATCAACTGGACCGCACATATTCTTATGAAGTGTTTTAACATAAAAAGGGTTATTCATCTTTCAAAAATTAGGGTTCTTTTCTATCTTAAGAAGGGATTTATTTTTGTAATATTTAATGGTTTTTTTTTTTTTTTTTTTAGGGGGGGGGGGGGGGGTTAGGTGGTGACAGGGAGAATTTCTATTGACTTATTTTGCAACCATAATCCTTCCTATGATTTCGCCAAATATTTGTATCTTATTAACTTACTAGGGCTACTGATTCATATGAAATTATGTTATAAATAAAGCTATCCTCTTTATGCATTTGTCATATCAGAGTTATTTCAAATCAAGTGTTTTAGTTTAATTTCATTTACTTCGGATCACCTGGATGAGTACTTTCATTAATTTTTTTAGAGCATAGCTTCAAGTATGAAATGGTGCTCTCCAGCTCATCCAGCGGCTAATACAGTTTACTAGACACAGTCAGTGCTGGTCTGTGGCTCACTTGAGCTTACAGCCGAAATGAACTGTTGCTTGGCACTGGTGGCCAAAATGGTCAGTTTGAGGCCAGCGGCGGATAAAGAGGGGGCCGATATGCCCCTATACATTTAGCTTTACTAACATGTCAGCAGCTAAGGCTTGAGACTGGCCACTTTATCCCTTCATGGTTTAAGCCATCATAAGAACTATGATCATAACCAAACAACCCATACTTGCTGATAAGTTGGGCTTACAAGGAACAACCCATACTTGCTGATATGATGGGCTTACAAGGAAAATGAGGAGTTACTCAGGCCTTATACTGTAAACTATATATTTTACATGGCTTGTATATGGCTTCTACAAATAGTTATTACAGATAACTAGTAATCATGGTATTCTCCATGGCTTAGATGATGGTGTTCAGTGGTGTCTAGAGGGGGAGGAACCAGAGAGCCCCCAGAAAACCACTGGCCTTGGACTGGTCAGGACAACCCACACTCATAGACAAACTGGGGATCCAGCCTGGACTGTCCAGGCCTGAATGGTCCTATCATTGTTAAATACCTGCAGAGTGATGTGATAGCTCAGCTTATTATTCTGCCAGAGACAAATCAAAGGCACAGCAGGTGATGGGCCTAGCAGGGTGATTACTGGTGGGTGTGACAGGAACAGTAGCATCACCACAAAGACACTGTGAACAAGCAGTGAACCATCTATGTCTAGTTAGAAGCTGGCCTTGCAAACATACTGGTTCCAGATTTGTATTACAAAACCCCTATTTTTTTCTTTATTTTTTTAAAAGTTAGCATTATCTGAATAATACAAAAATCTTAGTAGATGCAAGATAATAAGTGACTGAAAGCTCAAGAAATACAGAAATTACATTTCCCCAAAATAAACAGAATTAACATATATGCAAGTCTCCAAAGCTTTGTTTGCCACATGATAAATCAAAATGTAAATGTGGAAAGCACAAGACAAGATTAACAATGCAAATAGCTGAACCAAGTAAGAGCAGGTTTGGCAAAAGCTGATATTTCACTTTCAAGAGAGATTATTTTTCAAACTTTCATCATTTCACCTAAAATATGATTTGCTTTGAATAACTGTTGAATGTTAACTTAAAACTTGACATAAGTTAAGAACCTGACACATTTTGGTTTAGTTTAGGGTTAAAACAATCTTTACTGATGGATAGTTTTTATCCACCACTTTTCATGACAAGTATAATGAAAAGTACAAAGGAAGTATATATATATATATATATATATATATATATATATATATATATATATATATATATATATATATATATATATATATATATATATATGTAATACCAAACCTAATAATTATGTACTGTTGAAATGTTGTGAAAAAAAGAGAAACAACTATTCAAAAAGACACAGCTTGTTAGAGTTTCAGTGAGATTCAAACAATAAATATTAATAAACAAACTGTTCACAATGCAAATTTATGCATTCTGTTCATGCGTACACCACACTAGATGCATTATGTGTTACAACGGCATGATGTTCACCAATTCATCATGTTATCATCAGTGCACTATATTTATAGTCTATTTTCCCTTCTCTATCTTATCATAACTATTCCATGCCATATAACATTTTTATAAAAAATCTTTTCAGAGGGTTGAATACCTCTGATTCAGGGAGAAGTGAAAAACATGCTGACAGGGCTTAACATTAACTTTCTGAAAGCACTTGCCCAGTCAGGAAAGTAACATGAAGCTTTTTACTTGCCCTAAATGAATTTTCACTTGCCCAACAAAAATTATTGTTCACAGCCGTGAATGCAAGGTGTATACATATGACTGTATTGGTACTTTGTTTCATTGCATTTTCGAAAATGAATTAAAAAAAAAAGTTAATTTGTTATATTTCTCTTTAGTATTTGCGCAGATTTACATAAGTACTGGATTTTCAAGTTAAAGAGGTATAATTATCAGAATGACTTAATTTAAAAGATTTTTAAAGAAAGAAAATGGCCAACCAAAGATTATTGTCTCGGAGTCTGATGCTATGTAAATTGGTTCTGTAACCAGTCAAATATTAACTGCTGTTGCCTTGAGCTGGGAATTCTGTAGTTGCGTGAATAAAGAAAGAATATTAGTAATTAAAAATATTTTTTTCCCACCAAGGTGGTGTCACTGGTGTGGCTGCTTAAGGTGACAATGGAGTACACTTATTGTGGCCCATCATTTGTTTCCTACAATAAAGTGGCTGAAACAACATGTCTACAGAATTTTGTTCCATTTTATCCGGGTAATTCTCCTCCAGAATTGATTACATTGGAAAGAACTTTCACATGAGAGACTGATCTGGGCAAGAGGAAACATGGCAATAATAAGGGAATTTTGTAAAAACATTAGACCAAATGTTTACAACATAAAATAAAATGTTTTTACAAGGGGGAGAAACAGAAACAACATCCAGAGTACGCTAATAACTTGTTTGTTTCTGTGGATGTGTATGTTTGTCAACGTCCTTCACTAGTGACACCATGCACAGTTCGGATAATCTTTCTTCCCGTCAAAATCAGGTATCACCTGACAACTGGCAGATGTTTCAGTACAAACACCTCAGGTTCCCACTGAAAGAGTAAAGCCCCTTACGTCTTGGTAGACAGCCTTGAAGGTGCAGAAACTTTGGGAGATACGTTTAGAACAAAGTCTGAATTAAATTGACAGCTTTTCATCGTGCAAAATAAATATGATGTGACTACCAGAATGAATAGAGGAAAATTGTTGAAGATTTTCCTGCGTATTTTAAGCATATATTTTACCACAGTCATAGCTAATTGTAATATGTACCAGTCCACCTCAATACATGTATAACAGGCTTTCATGACCCAAATAAGAGCACATTGGGGCACCTGCAGTTTGGCGTTCTGTTAAGAACTTTCCATCGTGAAGTGTGTTCCTCATCGGATACAAAAATCATGTTCTAAGCAGATTATAAATGCACCTTTAGCTTTAATATATTTATATACAATGACCCTATGACTTCTTACAGGTATCTGAAAGCTTGATTTTGGGATATATGTTAACCCAACTTCCTCAGGTACATGACACAAAGATAAAGGCTTTAGGTTAAGGTTTATGACAGACCAACTTGGTCTATCAAGCAAGTAGGAAGCAACTTTTAATTGCCCCTGGTAGGCAGTTAACCATAAATGTTGAGTCCTGGTTGGTCTCAAATTAAAAACAATTTATTTAAACTTTAAATGTAAGCAGACAGTTAATACACAGCTTGATTATCCCCAAAAACTAATTAAAGTATGCAGAAAAACACAGGTATCTCTCCATGACTCATTTGACTCACACAATCCAGAAAACATGTTACTTCACAAATCCTTCCCAAGGGGGTTCCAAGGTACAATACATTCCAAAGAGGACAGGTTAAATACAGGATCCAACAACACACTCCTTTTAATCATCTGAATGGAGAGATAATATTACAAAACTACCACCATCACTGTTGCAATAGATCTGCCAAATGTGTGCCTATAGACCCTGATACTCCATCCGTTTTGATTAATCAAACCATTACTTGAGATATAACATGACACCTGCAAATATTCTAATCAGTAACATTGAACCAAATGTCACTTGTGAATAGTTGGTTAATAAAAAAAAAGAGATTATCTGTAGCAAAAACAACACAGTATGTATACTGCTTGCAAACCTTAAAACTTTATTTAGTGATGCTGATTCATGTTTCAGGACTGTGAAAGCCTTTCAATTAGGCCTAATTTCTGCTCACTCCCTTCAGATTTCTTTTCACGAAATTCACCCTTTACCACCTAAATTTTCCCTTTACCTATCATATAATAGAATAAAAAAACCCAATGGAAGATAATTCTCAAAACTAAAAATGAAGAATAATCCCCGGCTTACAAATTAAAATATCACACAACTTCCACCTGGAGCAGAATTTAAAAAAATACATATTTTATATTTAAACAGAATTATTTCAAGACACTGTGTGACCACACTGCAAAACTAAAAGTAAGCAACTATGACATTTCGAAATTACTGTAAATTAAATTTTATAATCATGATTACAATATTGATACCATTATTTGAATTAAGGTCCAAATGACCTGCAAAACATAATAATTTAAATTATAATGAATCCTTGGTAAAATAAAACTGACAAAGTACAGCATTGTCTTTGGTGTGTGTGAGTGACAAATCTAAATACTGAACATTGTTCTCCTGATTTGGTGTTACGAACTTGACTTTTATGAATATATTCACCACTATCCCCATGATTAAGTACCATATGTTTATCTGACATTGAGCTGTAAATCAACTTTAAATTTAATTTTTAAATTAAATTTAAATATAAAGGTAATCAATGAAATCAAACATGATTATTATTTCTTTTTCAGGATATTCAACAACATTACTGTAAAAATAAATTGTGCTATTACATTTAACACTTGGTGACCATTTTAATTTATATCTTATTTTTTTTCAGGCTATTTGTCCTAAACATGAGACAAAGTTCTGATAAAATTTTAGATATTCTCCTCATCAAGATTATCAATAATATAAGAAAGACTAATTAAGGTTTCTTCATATATACACAAATGATAACATCCTGTTATGAAACGCATGACAAGGATTTTAACTCAAAATTTTAAAATTTATACAGCTACTATTGATAAGGGGAAAAAATCAAATAAATTAAAATACTTCATATTCAGCATATATGCCTGAAAAAAAGTTACACATTTAAGAAATAAATAACCTGTTTTAATAACAATTAGCTGAAAGGAAAACATTTTGCCTTTTAATGTAAATTGAAGTGCTTAAAATATATATAACTTGGTACGGTACAGATAAATAAAGAATTTATTTTTTTTCAGGAAAATAATGAAAGTTATCCCCATTTAATAATGCAAACTCAGGTTTATAAAAAAAAATATGCACAAGTTTTTGTAGCTTTCATTATTAAAACAGGTAGTACATTATACACTTTTAATTGTTTGGCTATGTGAATACTGAATTTAATTTAAATTTTATTGATGCTACAAAATCATTTGACATACTCTGCTGTCAGAACTTGTATAACTCAGCTTGAATTAACAATGACATGCCACGTTCGTTTAGTTTCACTTTTCCTGGAACAAATACCAAGTTATTTTTAACCAGATGAGGAAACGTGTATGTACAACAACAGTTTACAAATGAACAGGTTTCTCCAGTTTTAAAAGCAAACACCACGCCAAACTCGTTTGAATATTATTATTTAATACAAATAATACATTCGTTGTAACCTAGCACTCCTTCGGCCAATAACAAAATATAGCGTTTATATTATATGCAACTGAGCAATATGTATAACTCGCACGCTGGAAAGTGGGGGTCCGTGCACCTATACGCGTACGGTTGTTCAATACTGTGCATGACATATCGGCTGACCCGATAAAAAACAAACCAGGTTTTGTTACGAACGACCCTCACAAACCATAGACAATATACACATATCAACAAAGCAATATATTTTGAAACGTTGGCTGTCTGTGAAGAGGATTTTCATTTTTGATGCACATGTTAAAACTGACATTAAACTCGGGGAAAGGGATGAATTCATTCCAATCCTGCCCGGAGAACGAAACGTTGCCTCGTTTTCGATACGTTATGTTGCGAAGCTTTCCTCTAAAATGCGTTTGACATTGGTCCAAAAATTGACAAAACAAACGCTTTAAATGATTCCTGACACTTGCTGGTTCTGTCATTCGAGAAATTATTGATTCTTTATTATTTGCAAACATAGTATATGACATGTAAAGCCAATATCAGGAGTTTCTCGGTCTCGAAACCGGCCCGAGTGTCTTTCATCGACGCCGTGAAAAAGAAGCACGCGTAACACGAACAAAATAAAAGCCTTTGAAACAACACGAAATATATTTGACTTTCCCTGAAAATGTTGTAATCCCAAAATAAATGTTTGTTCTACATGTTGCTGTTATTACCTAGGCCCGAAACAAATTAGAGATTGAAAGATCCTCAAAATAATATTACTTCCTTACCAGCGAAAGGAATCTTCAAACCGCCATAATGTGACTTGACACGATTTAGTGGGGGCGTTGAAGTAAGGGCAATGAGGCTGTTCTATTTACTGTTATCCCCATGTTATGGCAATCATATTTTACCGTTTTGGTCAATCAACCATTATTTCGAATCAACTTTTTCATTTAAATTTTCTGCATTTATGTAACATTTATAAGCATGACACATACTTAGAAGATTATGATTAATAATAAACATTAATATTTGTTTTGTGGGCAAACGATTTTTCCCTCAAACAGTGAAGGACAAAAATAAACCGGAAGTGAAGTTGCCATTTTACCCAGGATGCCGTGCAATGTTGATGACTGACGTCAGCTGTCACCTCTCATGTTGTTGTTTTGGTTTGTCCACTGACACAACAGTGTGCACCAGTTGCTCGTGATCTGAAGAGTTTAGGCATCAGGTAATGACTGACACGTACATCATCCTCTTCATCTTTGTATAATACAATCAAATTAAACACCAGGAATCACACCTAACACCAAAATCGTGTGCAAAGGAAGGGCTTGCTTGATTGGTACATTGGATTTCAGCACTAAGCCTTGAATCTGTGTCAAATGTCAGCTGATTGCTGCCAAGTTTACTGCGACTTCCTTTTGTTCCAGGGCAGGACTGGACAGATACTGAAAGCTCCCTTCTCAAAAAGTATCCTTATATTGTATGTGGATAGTTTCACCTCGGTATATGCAGGTAAATTTAAGCAAAGACTAGCCTCAATTTCAACACCCCATTTATGTTTTCACCAGTGTTTCACATGACACTATATATTCCGGGTTAATTGATTTTGGTTACTAAAAAAATAAATTTGTTAACACTGGGGGTAGTGTTGCAAATTTTTATAATCAAAGGTGGCATAAAATAAATATATTTTAAGTCTCTCGTAACCATGTTGACCTGTATTTGAAGGTGGTCATATTGCAATTTTGCTTCACAAGTGGGCCTCTGTGATATTTAAATTTTGTCAGAACTATTGAATCCAGATGTCCAACCATACCTGTCCAATGGTGATCCCATGCACATCAAGTGATTTCTACCTTTGCAGCACTGACATTCATAGACTAAGTCTGTACCCTGTAAATCACTGGGCTCCAACAAATTGCGAAGGGCATTCGTGAGAAGGTTTCAAAAGTGTCTTGGAACATTTGCGGCAGTTCTCAATTTCCTCACATGATTCACAAAGTGTCGCTCACTTGTCATAGAAATTTTTGCATGTATAAAAAATTTGCATGACAAAATTTCTCTCAAAATTATCACAGAGGCATGGCTGAAGTCTCAAACCTGTCTGGAACCAGTCTTGAACTATTCCAAAGTTAGTTTCTGTGAGTCAGGAAGTGCCAGAACTGTGGGACAACTTTTTGAGGGGTTTGTGACATATGCAACAACATACTGTGACTGATGGAGATAAAAATGAGAATCTCACATTCAGGGCGAGAATTGTCCTTTGTTCCATGAAAATAAAGACTACTTTTCATAAGCATTGAGACTTAACTGCGCATTTTGAATTTTTAGCTCCATAGGACCATAGTTGTGGTCCTTTGTCCGTCATCCAGCCTTCTGACTGTTAACAGGGCTCATTTTTAAATTATTGGACCTATGAATCCAAAATTTTGCATACAGTTAGATCTCCTAAAATCTCCTACCATACCAAAAATTGGTTCACCAGGACTTTGTTCCTTCTAGATATTGAGGAAAAACCTCCATTTTCCATAAAAAAAACATTCTTACACTTAAGGCTGCCTAATATCAAAACCACTGATTTGATTTTTATCATATTTATTATGTATATTCTTCTGTCCTTTTTCTATGAACATACCAAAAATTTGGTTGGTATTGCCTATTGTTATGAAGTACATAATGCCCAAACATAATGCAATTTTTTTTTAAATTAGGAAATATATTTACTAGCTTAACATGAAAATTGCTGAAGCTGGAAACTTTTTTTCAGGGATATAACTTTATTTAATCAAGATTGGTTATCCAAAATTAGATCTGAATTTTGCAAATTTTTTAAGTTATTAGCATAAATAAAAAATCAATATCTTAAATTTTTCCAACTTTGGCAGTGGCATGTTTTTCCCTGTAAACACTGTTGATTTAATTTTCACAGCATTTATACATAATCTGAAATTTCAAGAGTAGCTCATATTCAAGTTTTCATACACCATGTCAAGTGTTGTTTACATCAAGCCCACCTGGTAGTACAGCCTTCACTACGCTCCCGAGGCAGCGGAATTCTTAAGCTTCTAAAGAAGCAACTGATTTTCACGCAGCCAGCTTTGACCGTTTATGATATATTTTGACACCAGATGGCGGTTTGTTGTCCGCTGAACAACACGTGCGTATGATGTGACAAGCAGCCAACCAGATGCCAATAAACAAACATGCGACAGGTATCCTGGCTCCACCCTTAGCTGCACTTCAAGCGCCATTTGAAGACAAGTTTACATTCGAATTTTATTTGTTCTCTCTGCATTCTCACATCATCGACCGATTCGGTTCTGACAGTATGACTGTGTTAGCGTAGCCATGCATCTGGTGTCTGCAGAACTAAAACCAGCCAGCGAGGTGTGCACGCAGCCTTTGTTGTTGAGTTTCGTTTGAATTACAGCTCACCGACCAGGCATCCTATGTGCCCAAGGCCCTAAGTAAACCACGTCTGAGGCAATTCTCTCTTAGCCTGTGGCCTGTTCATACGGTTACTGGGGCGATGAGCTGTCACTCAAAATGAAATGAGCATGATTGGCTCCGTGTATTCCTCGCTTGGCCGTGTCTTCCAGCAAATACAGGAACTCTCGGCCCCAGAGACACTTGGCCCGGAGACTATCGGCCCAAGTGACTCTCGGCCCCAAAGACACTCGGCCCAAGAGACACTCTGCCCCAGAGACAGTCGGCCCCTAAGAAAAAGGGGACCTAGCGACACTCGGCCCCGAGGCCATTCTCAGAGATGCTCGGCCAACAGGTCCGATTTAATCCCTGGGAAACCCCTTGTTTACACAATTGTTCCCGTAGTTATCTGGCTAGATCCACTTGGCATGCATGGAGTAGTACCTTGGTCGTCTACAAATACCGGTACTCAATGCAACTAAGCACCAAGAGTTGAATTTTATATATATATATATACAGATTGCCAAACCGAGTGAAACCGTGCAAAATTGAGAATGGCCCCTTGCTTAGGGGCCGAATGTCTCTGGGGCCAAGTGTCTCTGGGGCCGAGAGTTCCTGTTACCCTTCCAGTACAAGGTCTCATCTGATTGGACAAAAATACAGTGCTCCCCTCTGGTGTAGCAATTCAGGATACGAGGTCATATCAAACGGCGCTTACCATATAGGAAGTAGGCCTATAGTTAAAGCGCTGTGTAAAGAGCTTAAGCTGTCACTTGTGTTACATAACCCACTCCAGGCAGCTTGCCTTGGCTCAGCTTTGCCACTACTAGCAGGCTTCCCCTCTGCCCTGTTTTCATACACCATGTCAAGGGTTGTTTACATCAAGTCCACCTGGTAGTACAGCCTTCACTTGTGTTACATAACCCACTCAAGGCAGCTTGCCTTGGCTCAGCTTGGCCACTACTAGCAGGCTTCCCCTCTGCCCTGTACTCCCCCAATGGTGCATTTACTAGATGAATGTTATCATGTTCTGTATTTCATTCATTCTTATTCTAGACTATGCTTAATTTTAGATTTTGTCTTGTACCACCAGGGATACAATGATCAGAGTGCACATTTCAATTGTGTCCAAAAAGTGGTGTATTGCTAATTTGCTATGAAAGTGTGGATGTTCATCAGATAAGGAATTCCTTACTTAAGAAGAGTAAAATCTTCACCAGGTGTGAAATTGACCATTAATTCCAATAATAAATTATAGCTGAAATAGTTATTAGCACAGTGATATTGTTTGTCCCTCATTCAACCAACAGTGTGTATAATTTATTTGAAAAGATGTTTTATGTTATCAAATTTACTGAATCTTTTATTTTGGTGAATAAAATTAAGCATGTACTGAAAACTCCAATGTACAAAACTTTTTAATTGTGATTCAAGGAATAATCTTTAAGAAGCCATGTTGTGGCATTATTGTATCCCCAGACAAAGTCGGGGGATACTATGTTTTCATACCGGTCCCGCCGCCGCCGCCGCCGCATATGAATCTTGTTGGCGCGATAACCCAAAAAATATTTCACGGAACTTTACCAAACTTGGTATATGTATAGATATGGGTAAGAGGACGACGCCTATTTTAAATGAGGTCATGACCTTTACTAGGAGAGTGTCCTTGACCTTGAATAGGTCCAATTTTGGGGAAAATCACACAAATTCTTTAATATCTCAAGAAATCTTGCATGGATTTATCCCAAAATCAAGTTGATGGAAGATCATGGATAGGGTTGTCATGTTCCACAAACTGGTGGCGCCACCTATTATTCTTTACTTGTTTTTGTGCCGTTTAATACCCCCTAAATTGCCACCTTACAGCACTGTGAGCATTATAAGTCAAAAACTAATGGACAGATTTCTTTTATATTATGCATATACATAGGTATGGGTTATGGGATGATGCTTATTTAAATTGGGGTCATGACCTTTCCTATGATAGTGGCCTTGACCTTGAATATTGCCATATATGGTGAAAATCAAACACCTCTTATGATATCTCCAGTGTTGATAGCCATATGGAATTCAAACATGACTTATGTATGGCCCACCACTAAAGTAAGAACCCTATAGGTTCTAGGGTCATGAGGTCAAAGGTCAAGGTCACTGGACTGGCATTTTAAAAGATACTGTGGATGCATTTTAAGCCAAACTTTCATCCCAGGTCTTCCATCTTGAATATATAGCTCACTTGCCAATAATGGATGATCCATATAAATTTTGGGGTCACAAGGTCAAAGGTCAAGGCCACAGGAGCTATCTGTCCAAAAATTAGTTTCTGGATGATAATTCCTGCTTTTATTGATGTAATGATTTCAAAATTGACTTATATATGTCCCATTGAAAAAGCAAGACCCAAATTGATTTTGAGGTCAAAGGTCAAGGTCACAGGAAACCTCTTTAAAAAGATTGTGGATGCATTTTCAGCCAAACAATTCATCTCAGATCTTTCATCTTGCACATATAGTTCACCTGCCAAGAGTGGAAGACCCCTATCAATTTCGAGGTCACAAGGTCAAAGGTGAAGGTCACAGGAGCCATATGTCCAAAAATTAGTTTCTGGATGATAATTCCTGCTTTTATTGATGTATGGATTTCAAACTTGACTTATATATGTCCCATTGGAAAAGCAAGACCCAAATTGATTTTGGGGTCATGAGGTCAAAGGTCAAGGTCACAGGACACATCTTTAAAAAGATGTGGATGCATTTTCAGCCAAACATTTCATCTCAGACCTTTCATCTTGCACATATAAGTCATCTGCCAATAGAGGAAGACCCCTATCAATTTTGAGGTCACAAGGTCAAAGGTGAAGGTCACAGGAGCCATCTGTCCAAAAATTAGTTTCTGGATGATAATTCCATCTTTTATTGATGTATGGATTTCAAACTATACTTGTATTTGACCCATTGGAAATGCAAAACCGGAATTGAATTTTGGGTCATGAGGTCAAAGGTCAAGGTCACAGGACACATCTTTAAAAAGATTGTGGATGCATTTTCAGCCATACAATTCATCTCAGATCTTTCATTTTGCACATATAGTTCACCTGCCAAGAGTGGAAGACCCCTATCAATTTTGAGGTCACAAGGTCAAAGGTGAAGGTCACAGGAGCCATATGTCCAAAAATTAGTTTCTGGATGATAATTCCTGCTTTTATTGATGTATGGATTTCAAACTTGACTTATATATGTCCCATTGGAAAAGCAAGACCCAAATTGATTTTTGGGTCATGAGGTCAAAGGTCAAGGTCACAGGACACATCTTTAAAAAGATGTGGATGCATTTTCAGCCAAACATTTCATCTCAGATCTTTCATCTTGCACATATAGTTCACCTGCCAAGAGAGGAAGAACCCTATCAATTTTGAGGTCACAAGGTCAAAGGTGAAGGTCA
This sequence comes from Sipunculus nudus, assembly GCA_026874595.1. Lineage (NCBI taxonomy): Eukaryota > Metazoa > Annelida > Sipuncula > Golfingiida > Sipunculidae > Sipunculus > Sipunculus nudus. Next base: position 31,456,088 of record CM049309.1, read on the forward strand.
TAGGAGCCATCTGTCCAAAAATTAGTTTCTGGATGATAATTCCTTCTTTTATTGATGTTTGGATTTCAAACTTGACTTGTATTTGACCCATTGGAAAAGCAAGACTGGAATTGAATTTGGGGTCATGAGGTCAAAGGTCAAGGTCACAGGAAACCTCTATAAAAAGAATGTGGATGCATTTTCAGCCAAACAATTCATCTCAGATCTTTCATCTTGCACATATAGTTCACCTGCCAAGAGTGGAAGACCCCTATTAATTTTGAGGTCACAAGGTCAAAGGTGAAGGTCACAGGAGCCATATGTCCAAAAATTAGTTTCTGGATGATAATTCCTGCTTTTATTGATGTATGGATTTCAAACTTGACTTATATATGTCCCATTGGAAAAGCAAGACCCAAATTGATTTTGGGGTCATGAGGTCAAAGGTCAAGGTCACATCTTTAAAAAGATGTGGATGCATTTTCAGCCAAACATTTCATCTCAGGTCTTTCATCTTGCACATATAGTTCACCTGCCAAGAGAGGAAGAACCCTATCAGTTTTGAGGTCACAAGGTCAAAGGTGAAGGTCACAGGAGCCATCTGTCCAAAAATAAGTTTCTGGATGATAATTCCATCTTTTACTGATGTATGGATTTCAAACTTTGCTTTGTTATTGACCCATTAGAAAAGCAAGACCCAAATTGATTTTGGGGTCATGAGGTCAAAGGTCAAGGTCACAGGAAACCTCTTTAAAAAGATTGTGGATGCATTTTCAGCCAAACAATTCATCTCAGATCTTTCCTCTTGCACATATAGTTCTCCTGCCAAGAGAGGAAGAACACTATCAATTTTGAGGTCACAAGGTCAAAGGTGAAGGTCACAGGAGCCATCTGTCCAAAAATAAGTTTCTGGATGATAATTCCTGCTTTATTGATGTATAGATTTCAAACTTGACTTGCATATGTCCCATTGGAAAAGCAAGACCAAAATTGATTTTGGGGTTATGAGATCAAAGGTCAAGGTCACAGGACACATCTTTAAAAAGATCAAGGTCACAGGACCAACATCTTCAACAAGATTGTGGATCGTTAGATGGAATAAACAATAAATGTGCCAAGTGTCAGTATATGCTGCTAAAAATGGGGGTCTGTTCTTGTAGGAGGGGGGCCTACTATGTCTGGGGATACTCTGGCACCTGCGGTGCCAAGAAATGTCTAGTTTTCTTTTAAATTCAGTTTAAACATTTGTGATTTGAAAATAGTAAAATTTATATGTATATGTCAGAGACGAGATTGAAATCCAGGCAGATTTTAAATTCGCCTAGACGAGATTGCGATTGTGATCTCGCCTAGGCGAGTTTGCAATTGTGATCTCGGCTAGACAGATTTTAAACTTGCCTAGACGAGATCACAATCGCAGTGTCGCCTAGGCGAGATTAAAATCCATCATGGAGCAGGCCAGGATTTCTATCTTGCCTAGGCGAGTTTAAAATCCGTCTGGTGTCATCCAGGCGAGTTTAAAATCTGTCTGATATTACTTAGGCGAGTTTAAAATCTGCCTAGGCGAGATTAAAATAGTGATCTGATCTAATTTCCTAATATGTTTTCAGTCTGATTTTCAATATTTTAACACTGAATGGTTATATATAGTTAAGAGGTAATATATTTATTTATATTTACAGAATATTATAGTATTAATGTAATAATTAATTTTTTTACAGTAATGTAATAATTATTCATGTGATAATTAACATTAATTTTGGAAACAGAATTATGAAATAGATATTTGATTATTATTTGAACCTTTGATGTGTTTCATGTGGTCTACAGCATCCTTATCATACCAATTATTTGCTAAACATTAATTAATCTTTATTTTTTTTCTCCAGTTTTCTTAACAACCTTGGGATTGTAAATATCACTAATAATTTTTACAAAAAAATAATTTGTAAATGTATTTAAATATATGGCAATTAGAGAGTAACAAGAGGTATATTGAAGCACACTTATGAGATATTATGAAGAGCAAATCGGGGGGAAAAAGTCATCCACTTGCATATTGAATCAATCATAGATAGATAGACAGATAGATAGATTAGTTTAGATAGCTATTACTTCACTATTTAATGAGTATATTACACATTAACATAAACAATCATCCTATTTGATAATTCTTACAGGACAAACAGAATAAATTAGTTGGTTGATCTAGTTCAAATGTTTCTTTTCACCCAGGTATTCAACACTCAACAGTCAAAACATGTACACTTATGGTACAAAATATGCAGGGTATCAGTATTTATGATGGACTTTGATACACCATCCTTTTTTTAGATAATTAAACATCATATGAGAAAAGGTAAAAGTTGATACACAGATGTATGCAAGTGAATATTTCTTTGTCTTATTTAGTCTTTTATTGTAATGTATATAATATTCTTCTGATCTTTTTTTTTAATGTTTTGTGAGGCGTTTTGTGAAGCTTCAATATTTATGTAGACTGTGTTACAAGATAACTGCCTTTTTTTGGACAGAATTATATCATACCAGAAAAAATATGATTTCTAGATTCATAGAGTAATAGATCATTTATGCATGTGAACATGCATTGAATTATATTGATAAAAAATAAATGAGCTATGTTCCTTTTGTCTTTTTAAAATACTACATTACTAATATTACTAATACCAGTTTCCCTTCAAATTAATATTGACAACAAAATTATTATGTAAATAATCAGCAGCAGCCCACATCATATATCATTTGAATATGCCATATACAATACCAATGTAAGTTTCTTATTACATAGTTTATAAATAAAAATATAAAATAAACAAATTAATGTTAATTATTACATAAATATTATAATATTCTGTAAATAATATTAAATATATATCACTTGTGACTATACATAACCATATTAATAAAAAATATATAATATAAAATATTCCATTTCCAAAATTAATTTTAATTATTTAATTAATAATATAATATTCTGTAAATATTAATAAATATATTACTTGTGAACTATACGTAACCATTTAGTGTTAAAATATTGAAAATCTGACTGAAAACACCTTTCATAAGTCAATTACAATGCATAATTTATTGGGAAATTAGATCAGATCACTATTTTAATCTCGCCTAGGCAGATTTTAAACGCGCCCAAGTGATATCAGGCAGATTTTAAACTCACCTGGATGACACCAGACAGATTTTAAACTCGCCTAGGCGAGATTAAAATCATGGCCTGCTCCATGATGTATTTTAAACTCGCCTAGGCGAGATTGCAATTGTGATCTCGTCTAGGCGAGTTTAAAATCCGTCTAGCCGAGATCACAATTGCAATCTCGCCTAGGCAAGATCACAATCGCAATCTCGTCTAGGCGAATTTAAAATCTGCCTGGATTTCAATCTCTTCTCTGACATATGCATAATATGACCTGATATGAGCTACACTCTAAATAAAAAATGATTGCAACTTACAATTCTGATATTTTAACTTATATTTTCAGATTTTTAGCTCATGCAGCTGACTGTAAGTCATCTGAGCTATAGCGATCACCCTTTGTCCGTCTGTCCGTCCGTCTGTCCGTCCGTCCGTTAACCTGGCACAAATCATAACCGCTGGACCGAGAAACTTGTAACTTGACATTCTAAGAGGTCCATGAAAAATCTCCTTGGAAACCAGAAATGAGGTCTCTGTTACACATATCCTTCGAGCTATGGGGCCCCAAAGTACCCCCCAGAATAGTAAAAAATTTCATACAAAAACTTCAATATCTCATTAACTACATCACTGATGGTCGATTTTTGGCATATTAATCATGAGATGTTCCAACAGTTCCTGCAGACTGGTGGCACCACCTGTATTATTCAATTTTTTACGATTTTTTTTCTCTATTTTTGAGACCTTTAAAAATGTGAACATCTGTTAACAAGGCACAAATCGTAATGACTGGACCTAGAATCTTCATTCTTGACACAGTGAGAGACCTATTAAAAGTCTCCATGGAAACCTGAAATTAGGTCTCTGTTACCCATATCCTTTGAGCTATGGAGCCCCAAAGTACCCCCCCAGAATAGTAAAAAATTTCATACAAAAACTTCAATATCTCATTAACTACATCACTGATAGTCATGATTTTTGGCATACTTATTGATGATGAGATGTTCCAACAGTTCCTGCAGACCGGTGGCGCCACCTGTATTTTTCGATTCTTTACGAATTGTTTTCTCTATTTTTGACACCTTTAAAAATGTGAACATCTGTTAACAGGGCACAAATCGTAAAGACTGGACATAGAATCTTCATTCTTGACACAGTGAGAGACCTATGAAAAGTCTCCATGGAAACCTGAAATTAGGTCTCTGTTACCCATATCTTTTGAGCTATGGCACTCCAAAGTACAGCTCAGAATAATGGAAAATTTGATACAAAAGCTGAAGTATCTGAACAACTAATGCAGAGATCACCATAAATGTTTGCATGGATATTGATCATGGAGTGTTTCATCAGTTTCTGCAGACTGGTGGCACCACCTGTATTTGTTCAATTTTTTACGATTTTTTTTCTCTATTTTTGAGACCTTTAAAGATATGAACATCTGTTAACAGGGCAAAAATCATAACAAATGGGCCTAGAATCTTCATTCTCGACACACAGGTAGACCCATGAAAAGTCTCCATGGAAACCTGTTACCCATATCCTTTAAGCTGTATGGCTCCAAAATACCCCCCCCCCCCCCCCAGAAAATGAAAAATTTGATACAAAAACTGCAGTATCTCAATAACTACAACACTGTTGGTCATGTTTTTTCGCATACATATTGATCATGAGGTGTTCCATCAGTTTCTGCTGACTGGGTGCGCCACCTCTATTTTTTCAAATTTTTACTAATTTTTTTCTCTATTTTTGAGACCTTTTAGGATGTGGTTATCTGTTTGTGGTTATCCTTGGATCCTTGATTTAATTTTGTTAAAATAGTTTTGGTTCAGTGATGTTTTGCTGAGTTATGGGAAGCTGAACTTAGCCATTTTGCTGTATTTTCCTATATGAGTTATAAACCCGCAAAACATTTTTTGACTGACGCCACTGAGGCCAATTTGTTTAATATTTTTACAAGAATAATCCCCTGAATAATTCTGATAAAAATTGTCTTTTATGGTTCCAAAGAATGAATTTTGGCTGAATTATAAAGATTGAATTGAGTCATTTTACCATATATGTTAGCTGTGTGAAGCAGAAACATCTAGCATGGCACCAGTTTATCAGCATCCATTACATCATGCCTCTAGACATTTAGATTTCAGGTTATCTATGGTAAATATTGGCAAGAATGTTTTTAAAAGCTTTTAAAAAATGTAGATTTATGATTTTAGATATCATCTGTACATTAACTCATAATTTCTCAGGAATAGCAGGAGCACCATCCCCAGATTTGATGCAATTATCTGTCACATATTAAATGTTGTGGGATTCAGCTTATTTTTGCTATATGCATTTACTTAGTTTTTATAGGGGAAAAGCTGAAAAACCTTTAAAAGTCTTCTTCTTGTAAATGGTTCAGCCAAATTGTTCAATATTTTACAGAAATGATCCCAGAGGCAAGCCCTCTCAGTTTTTTCAAATGGTTTGTGTTTGATAAATTTTAGCAGAGTTACACAAAATTGAACTTAGTCATTTGGCCAAGTATGCATACCAGTTGACATAATAATCTCAGAAATGACAGAAGCTAGCATTATCAAGTATTGTGCAAATGTTGGTCACATGACTCATATTTGAAATTGCAGATTTTGTGGTGCCACCTACATTGACTTGTTTTTTTATGGGCAAAAACTTAATAATTTTAGCCTCTTTCAGCTTAAAAATGTTTTTGATGAAACTGTCAAGTTGAATCGTTCAAATTTTTCAAAAGAATTATCCTAGGCATGGTTCTTTCAATCATATAAGAATAGATTGAGTTTGTTGATTTTTGTTCGAGTTGTGAAAAGCTTAAGTTGGTCTTATGGCCATTATTATGTCTTTTTCAAACTGAGGACTGCAATAGTGTTCTTCTACAAAATTATTATTTCAATTATATCTTCTGTAACATTGCACAAAAATTATTCTTAGGTGGCCTTTGTTCAAGTTTACTAGAATGATTTTTGGCAGAACTATTTGACCTTTAACAATGAAAGTACTGCATATTTTATTATTCTAGATATTTTGATAAAAAGTTTATGAATATGTCAGCTTGAAAAAAAGCATTTTAGCCAAAGTCTTTCAGTATGTGTAAACAGATTTACCAACAGGCCAAGATAGTGTCTGTATCTTGAATATGTTGAGAAACTGCCAACTGTTTCAGATTTGGCAACAGATCAAGAGTTCATTCAGTGCAGCCAGATATAGATCAAGAGTTCAATCAGTGCAGCCAAGCACAAGGCATGTGATCACCTCATGGGTAGCATGTGAACACCTCATGGGTAGCATGTGATCACCTCATAAGTATCATGTGATCACCTCATGGGTGTCATGCCCTTCAGGGCTGCATGTGGAGCCAATCTGTGAGCTTATGCAATGGTGTGGTTACTGTTTCAGATTTGGCAACAGGCTAAAGGTCAGTCTGGATCTAGTTATAGCTTTGGCAGACAGCTAACTGTATAAGATTAGCCAACACGTCATGAGTTCACTCAGTGCAGCCAGGTATAGCCGTATAGGTCAGGAGTTAACTCAGTGGAGTAGCTGAATTCTATTTATAGCTTTGGCAGACTGCCCACTGCATCATATTTGGCACCAAAGTATAGCCTGGATCTATTTATAGCTTTGGCAGACTGCCAACTGTGTCAGATTATGCAACAGGTCATGAGTTCACTCAGTGCAGCCAGGTAAAGGTCAAAAGTTTACTCTAGCCAGGTGCAGCTCAAGAGTTCACTCAGTGCAGTAGCCTTAGCCAGCAATTTGTCACAGTTAACTCGGGGCAACTGCCTTTCTCACCTAAGCCTGGTCAGCCCTGTGTATCAGACTCAAGGTAAGTTTGATATTTTGGCCTGTCTATGTGTCTTTGATGGCTTTCTCGTTCACAAGACAGGTGTCGCCATCTACAATGACTTTTGCACAGTGTATGTGCCTGCTTATTTCTGCGGAGGATTTGATATATCAGCCTGAAATTTGGCATATTTATACATATCAGATAGCTTCGTTGTATACAAGACTGGTGGTGCCATCTACAATCATTTTTGTGTTGTGTGCACCCATGCCAGAATTTCAGCAGTGATGTTTGTGTAATTGTTTCTTGCATAAAATGTTTATTACTTGCATTGTTCATATATGAAAAATAATGGTTCAGCATTAAAGCGTTATACCTTGTGTATATCCAAATGCACAGGTTTGCATTAGGCCTGTAGGCCTTGTTTACTTATAAATAAAGAAAAACAATCTGTTAAAAACCATTAATGGAAAAAGTCGATATGCTTAAAAAAATTAGGCTTTAATATAAACTTAAATGCATTATTGCCTTGAAATTGAAATAAAGGTATCAGTCCATTCTGTCCACTTGCCTGTCCATCTGTAAATTATACATATGCATCACAGTATCTCAAAACCTTTACTGTTTTTCTTCATGACAGTCTTGTCAGAGTATTAGTTTTGCAATCATATATTTAGAACTTTACTATAATTAAGTAGGAGGGCCCCTTTCCTCTTAGCTTTGCATATGCTTATAGATATGAAAAACAATACAATAAAATATTTTGCATATTTTGCCTTTGCACAAATTTAAAACTTCAGCTGAGCATGGTGACCCATGGGTCCCTATTTCTCAAATGTGATGCAAAGCTGTCCCACAACTGTTGCACAACAATTCTGCAACTGTTGCAGGGGACCTGCAGGTGTGACAAAATCTCTGTTTTTAGCTCAGCTGACTTTCAGTCACTCTTTGTCCGTCGTCCGTCCGTCTGTCCGTTAACCTGGCACAAATCGTAACCACTGGACTTAGAATCTTGTAACTTTACATTCTGAGCGGTCAATGAAAAATCTCCTTGGAAACCAGAAATTAGGTCTCTGTTACCCATATCCTTCGAGCTATGGGGCCCCAAAGTACCCCCCCAGAGTAGTCAAAAATTTCATACAAAAACTTCAATATCTCAATAACTACATCACTGATGGTCATCATTTTCGGCATACATATTGATCATGAGATGTATCATCAGTTCCTGCAGATTGGTGGCGCCACCTTTATTGTTTGATTTTTTTCACGATTTTTTCCTCTATTTTTGAGACCTTTAAGGATGCTGTCATCTGTTAGCATGGCACAAATCATAATGACTGGACCTAGAATCTTCATTCTCGAAACACTGAGAGACCTATGAAAAGTCTCCATGGAAACCAGAAATTAGGTCTTTGTTACCCAACCCTAGAGCTATGGGGCCCCAAAGCACCCCCCAGAGTAGTAAAAAATTTCATACAAAATCTTCAATATCTCAATAACTACAACACTGATGGTCATGATTTTCGGCATACATGTGGATCATGAGCTGTTCCATCAGTTTCTGCAGACTGGGTGCGCCACCTCTATTTTTTTCAAATTTTTACAAATTTTTTTTCTCATTTTTTGAGACCTTTAAAGATGTGGTTATTTGTCAACAGGGTACAAATTGCAACAACTGGACCTAGAAACTTCATTCTTGTCATGCAAGGAGGCCCATGAAGAGTGCCTGTGGAAACTTGAAATTAGGTTTCTGTTACCCATATCCTTCAAGCTATAGAAGCCTCAGAATAATGGACAATTTGATATAAAAGCTGAAGTATCTGAACAACTAATGCGGAGATCACCATGATTCTTTGCATGGATATTGACCATTAAGTGTTTTTATTAGTTTCTGCAGACTGGTGGAACCACCTGTATTTTTGTATCCTCCAAAACGAAGTTTTGCAGATACTATGTTTTTGACCGGGTTCCTCCGCCGCCGCAACGTTTGTTTCCAGAGAGCTCCTCTGAGAAAAATGGACCGATTTTTCCGAAACTTACACTAATTATCTAATCACGTGTGAACTAGTGCCTAACCAATTTGTGTTGACCTCTGACCTTTCCCCTCTATCCAGCATCCATTTGTGCGTCTGATCCACACATAAACCCTCATATCTCGGGACCGTTTGACCAATCAGGAAATAAAATTTATACAAATGTAGCCCTTTGATTGCTTTATAACATACACAAAAATGGTGGCGCCACCTGTAACCATGTTTTCACAGTGTCCATCTGTTCATCTGCCTTGGGTTAAAATCACTCATATCTCAGCAGTGGTTTGACATATCTGCCTAAAATTTTGCAGTTTTATACATCCTGGTTAGCTTTCTTGATTTTATGACAGGTGGCGCCACCTACATTCTAGTTTATGCTTCAGACATCTGAGCTCATATCTCGGGAACCGTTTGAACGATTGGGCCAAAATTTTGCATGTGTATAGATCTCACATAGGTCTTTATCATACACAAAACTGGAGGGGCCACCTGCAACCATTTTTGCACAGCGTCTGTCTGTTTGTCTGCTGTCGGCTAAAATCACTCATATACATGTAGTGGTTTGACTTTTCTGCCTAAAATTTTGCATATGTATACAACTTGGACAGCTTTCTGGATTTGTGGTAGGTGGCACAACCTACATACACATTTAGGCTGCAGACATCCATGCTAATATGCAACATACCTTACTCTATTTCCCCTTGCCACTCAATCCATGCCTCACTTCAACCGTTCCACTCTAATTTTGGCGGATACATGTAGTCACTTATCGGCTACCTGTATTCTAGTTTTTGAAGTTTACACATTTTTTCTCTATTTTTGAGATATATAAATACAGACTAAATCTTGGCCTGTTGATTAATCTGTTTGATGCTTCAGTTGAATGGGTATATACTACTATTCTGATGATAAAATTTCCTTTAGCGAATCTCTTCCCAGTCAGCTGAGCGTCATGACCCATGGGTCACTTGTTTATGTATGTCATTTGAATATTTCATAAATGTCGTGCAAATGTCCTATGAACATTGCACAACATTCACGTGACAGTTAAATGGACATAATCAGGAGCAATATTATGCCTTTTCTTCATCACTATCAGTTCAGTTTTGCTTCAATCAAAAGTTTCCCAGCAGTACCACCCCAACACAGTCTCAGTACCTCGTATACGGCTGTTTGACACCTTGTTATGGGGTCTGGATGTTGGTAAACACAGTCCACATGTCTTTTTACCATAACAAGGCTGCATGACAAGAGGTCTGATTGTGAGCCTCAACAAGTGGTGTTTCAGCCAGTTGGAACATGTATTACATTTTTTGGGTTAGGTCAGTCAGGGTGTCTCCTGATTGACATATTGTGGCCGAGCGGTGCACATGCTGTGTTTATGTGGACACCTTTGATAGCACCTGGTGAACTGTTTTTTACACTCGTTTACAGGAGTAAGCAAATGGTTTTAGGGCAATATTTTTGCAGGTACAAATTTCCTTTAAAGGGAAGAATCAATTTTTCATGCTAATTTAACATGCTTTATAGGTGATTGGGCCCCTTTAAACAAACTCCAGCTGTATTTTGGGCCAAAATTCACCAGGAGTTCTTATGACAGTTGTCATAACACTTCTGCAATGTACACAAAAATGTTGCAAGTACAATTCAATGTGATTGCAAGTGAAAATTGTTGCGTATCCTCACAATTGTTGTGTCTCCAACTTGTTGCAAGCTGTGGCAGCCCACCTATATGTACAGGCTTAAGTCATAGAAGACCCATTTATATTCTATAATCCACTGCTACTGTGATATGATAACTATACATCTGCCTGTGACAGCTAGCTACCGTGATATGATAAATATACATTTGCCTGTGACAGCTAGCTACTGTGATATGGTAAATATACATCTGCCTGTGACAGCTAGCTACTGTGATATGATAAATATACATTTGCCAGTGACAGCTAGCTACTGTGATATGATAAATATACATCTGCCTGTGACAGCTAGCTACTGTGATATGATAAATATACATCTGCCTGTGACAGCTAGCTACTGTGATATGATAAATATACATCTGCCTGTGATAGGAAGCTAATAGTAATGTGATATGATAAATATAAATCTGCCTGTGACAGTTAGCTACTGTGATATGATAAATATACATCTGCCTGTGATAGGTAGCTACTGTGATATGATAAATAAACATCTGCCTGTGTCAGCTAGCTACTGTGATATGATAAATATACATCTGCCTGTGATAGCTAGCTACTGTGATATGATAACTAGAATACGGGTAGTCGACAAGCGACTACTTGTATCCGCCTAAATCAGAGTGGAAGGGGTGAAGTGTTGCATATCAGCATGGATGTCTGCAGCCAAATTGTGTATGTAGGTTGCGCTACCTACCAAAAAATCCAGAAAGCCGTCCAAGTTGTATACATATGCAAAATTTAAGGCAGATAAGTCAAACCACTATATTGTATATGAGTGATTTTTGCCCTTGGCAGACAAACAGATGGACGCTGTGCAAAAAAGGGTTGCAGGTGGCGCCACCAGTTTAGCGTATGATAAAGAGCTTTGTGAGAACTATACACATGCAAAATTTTGGCCCAATTGGTCAAACGGTTCCCTAGATATGAGCTTGGATGTCTGCAGCGTAAACTTGATTGTAGGTGGCGCCACCTGTCATAAAATCAGAAAAGCTATCCAGGATGTATAAGCATGCAGAATTTCAGGTGAATTAGTCAAACCACTGCAGAGATATGAGTGATTTTAACCCAAGGCAGACGAAAAGCTGGACACCGTGCAAACATGGTTGCAGGTGGCGCCACCATTTTTTGTGTATGTTATAAAGCTCTCCAAGGGCTACATTTGTGCAAAAAAATTTTCCTGATCAATCAAACGGTTCCTGAGATATGAGCTTGGATGTCTGCAGCGTAAACATGAATGTAGGTGGCGCCACCTGTCATAAAATCAGAAAAGCTATCCAGGATGTATACGCATGCCAAATTTCAGGTGAATTAGTCAAGTCACTGCAGAGATATGAGTGATTTTAACCCAAGGCAGACAAACAGATGGACACTGTACAAACATGGTTGCAGGTAGCGGCACCATTTTTGGTGTATGTTATAAAGCTCTCCAAGGGCTACATTTGTGCAAAAGAATTTTCCTGATCGGTCAAACGGTTCCCGAGATATGCGCTTGGATGTCTGCAGCGTAAACGTGAATGTAGGTGGCGCCACCTGTCATAAAATCAGATAAGCTATCCAGGATGTATACGCATGCCAAATTTCAGGTGAATTAGTCAAGTCACTGCAGAGATATGAGTGATTTTAACCCAAGGCAGACGAACAGATGGACACTGTGCAAACATGGTTGCAGGTGGCGCCACCATTTTTGGTGTATGTTATAAAGCTCTCCAAGGGCTACATTTGTGCAAAAGAATTTTCCTGATCGGTCAAACGGTTCCAGAGATATGAGCTTGGATGTCTGCAGTGTCAACGTGAATGTAGGTGGCGCCACCTGTCATAAAATCAGAAAAGCTATCCAGGATGTTTGCGCATGCTGAATTTCAGGTGAATTAGTCAAGTCACTGCAGAGATATGAGTGATTTTAACCCAAGGCAGACGAACAGATGGACACTGTGCAAACATGGTTGCAGGTGGCGCCACCATTTTTGGTGTATGTTATAAAGCTCTCCGAGGGCTACATTTGTGCAAAAAAATTTTCCTGATCGGTCAAACGGTTCCCGAGATATGTGGGTTTATGTGTGGAAACAGACGCACAAACGGACGCAGAGCGCAGAGGAAAGGTCAGAGGTCAAAACAAAATCGGGGCGCAGCAGTTCACATGTGACCCGAACATATCCCGGGTTTCGGAAAATTCCGCCCAGCGGTTACGGAGGAGTTCTCCGGACACCTACGCGGCGGCGGCGGCGGCGGCGGCGGCGACCAGCTGAAAACATAGTATCCGCAAAACTCTGTTTTGGCGGATACAAATATACATTTGCCAGTGACAGCTAGCTACTGTGATATGATAAATATACATTTGCCAGTGACAGCTAGCTACTGTGATATGATAAATATACATTTGCCTGTGACAGCTAGCTACTGTGATATGATAAATATACATCTGCCTGTGACAGCTAGCTACTGTGATATGATAAATATACATCTGCCTGTGATAGGAAGCTAATAGTAATGTGATATGATAAATATACATCTGCCTGTGACAGTTAGCTACTGTGATATGATAAATATACATCTGCCTGTGATAGGTAGCTACTGTGATATGATAAATAAACATCTGCCTGTGTCAGCTAGCTACTGTGATATGATAAATATACATCTGCCTGTGATAGCTAGCTACTGTGATATGATAAATATACATCTGCCTGTGACAGCTAGCTACTGTGATATGATAAATATACATCTGCCTGTGATAGGTAGCTAATAGTAATGTGATATGATGAATTTACATCTGCCTGTGATAGGTAGCTACTGTGATATGATAAATAAACATCTGCCTGTGTCAGCTAGCTACTGTGATATGATAAATATACATCTGCCTGGAACAGCTAGCTACTGTGATATGATAAATATACATCTGCCTGTGACAGTTAGCTACTGTGATATGATAAATATACATCTGCCTGTGATAGGTAGCTACTGTGATATGATGAATATACATCTGCCTGTGATAGGTAGCTACTGTGATATGATAAATAAACATCTGCCTGTGTCAGCTAGCTACTGTGATATGATAAATATACATCTGCCTGTGATAGCTAGCTACTGTGATATGATAAATATACATCTGCCTGTGAGAGCTACTGTGATATGGTAGCAATCAGCTTTTGAAGAAAATGTACATAACCCCACCCCCCACCCACCCTCATTCACTTGTCATGATAAATGGCCTAGATAAGGGTTGCATTATCTCTTATTTGTCACAGAGAGCCCAAGACCCTTTATATGTATCATCTTTGAGTTTTTCAGTTGGACCACAAGACTTCAATTAAGCCTTCCTGAAATAACAATTAGCTTTATGAAACATAATATCCTTTGTCCTTTATATTTTTCGGGTAACATTGTGCATGCAAGTGTTTCATGAACATGATTGTGATAACATCTGCAGAATGGCTGGTAATTATGTACTCATGAACTACCTACATATTTAAATAAATATTATGATAATATGCCCAATGATAAAGCTGGTAAGCATGTTTAACAGTCGACCACATTAGATGATGTTGTACTGGTTCTCTGTGTACCTGAGGGATGAGATAATTTGGGTTATTACTTTTAATACTAATTCCTAAATAACCACTTTATTAGTTATTTCCTGTATTGTTGATAACCCAAAGTAATGAAGATGTTAATTTGATGGAGATCTGACTGTGTAGGAGTGGCAGGGTGGATACGTAAGGTGGTTAAAATAACTGAAGTAAAAATAAATAGTTTTGGCACAGTCCACTCGCATATCTTTTGTCAATTGCTTGACTTGAAAATTATGTACAATCACTTTGTTAGACAATGATCAGATGCTCCCCTGAAGAAAAACTGAGATAAGTTGCTTGGTATGATACAGAGGGAGGTTTATGGTACCAAGTATTTTCATCATGCATGGGGAAAGGATACTGTGGTTGCCTTTTTGTTTGCAAGGATTTCAAATTCACGATATTTGTGAATAAGAAGCTCCATCATGGAAAACAAGTCAAAAGAAAACAGATTGCTGTCATAAATGATGTCAAATCTTTCAAATTACCTGCCAATCATGAACAGTACATTTTTCCTGTTCAATCTTCACTTGGGTCCCCATCCATTTGTTAGGCATTTTTACATTTATTATTTAATAGAATAAATTCATATAATAATGGATGTGCACTGTGTAGATTATTGTATCCACCAAAACAAAGTTTTGCGGATACTATGTTTTTGACCAGGTTGTGTCACTGTCTCCGCTGCCACCACTGGGTTCATTTACAGAGAACTCCTCTAACACCACTGGACTGAATTTTCCAAAACCTGACCCTATTATCAGGTCACATGTGAACTGGTGCCTAACCATATTGTGTTGACCTCTGACCTTTCCTCTCTGCAGTGCGTCCACCTGTGCATCTGTTTTCACACATTAACCCTCATATCTTCAGACCTGCTTGACCAATCGGGCTGAAATTTTGCACGAGTGTAGCTTTTGGATAGCTTTATATCATACGAAAAACCTGGTGGCGCCACGTGCAGCCATTTTTGCACAGGGTCCATCTGTTCCTCTGCCTTGTGTTTAAATCACTCATATTTCTGCAGTGATTGGGCTTATCCATTTAAAATGTGAACATCCTGGTTAGCATTCTTGATTTGGTCCACAGGAGACTGACACCTGAACAATATGCAGTGGATACAGGAGTGCTTTATCAAGATATTAATGAGGTGAAAGACACCTGGAAATCATATGACCACCAGCTGTGAAGACTGCAAAACAGAAAATATAATAATAGAATGATGTATTGTTATTGGCCATTTTGTATATATATATAAAATGATACATTCTGTAGGGATGAGATGTTTATAAAGTGTACAGTCAGCTGGTAGATGGTTTTCTGACCACATATCCTGGTGACATAATCCTTATTCCCATTTACTCGATCCACATGATCATCATATGTATTGTGTGTTGTGAGTATTTATAGTACATCATGACTTCCTGATTCATTAGTATGCTTTGTATGATCAGTCTAATACACTTGTAGTCATTTAATGTTAAAGCCCTTCATAAAGCAGCAGTTAGGACCAAGATGCATGCTTTGGACATGTAAATCACATGGTATAAACTTTGCTTTGTACATGTAAATCATGTGGTGTAAACTTTGCTTATGATATGTAAATCACATGGTATTAACTTTGCTTTGGACGTGTAAATCACTTGTTGCGGAATCCACAACTATTGATGTAGAAGCAGAGCGAATCTGAATAAAGCGTCTTGGGCAAGACAAGTAAATCTTGTGGTATAAACTTTGCTTGGACATGTAAATACATGATATTTAGAGTGTTCTCAAGTATGACTGGCTCTATGGGGACATTTCTTTGGCAGTTAAAATTAACATTTCTTCTCCTTTTATATTTACATAAAAAAGTTTGTAATAACTCGGCTTCGTTATAGGGTTGACTCAGTCTGTCTGTATATGTCTGTATGTATGCCTGTTTGTTGTGTACTAGATGCATTCAGTACACCAGCCATATTCATTGTACCAGCTGTGTTCTAGTTTCATATGTTGAAGCACCTATTGAATTTCTTTTAAATAATTTTAGGAAATCAAAATATAATTAAACCCATTAGTATGCATAATTTAATAATATATGAGCTAAATTATGGATAAATAGTGATGCAATTAAAATTGTGAATTCTTAATCAAATGTTATTTTCAGATATTTATTGTTTTGCAAATTTATAAAATTTTTGTTTAAAAAAAAATAAATACATCTGTGTGCATAATATGATGTTATCTGACCAAATTATATATACATGTTGATGCAGTTTAGAATTGTGAATCAACTTATATATTCAGTTATATTGCAAATGTATAAAATTTATAAACTTAATCAAAGAAATAAGTATATTTTGAGTGAATTTCTTTAAAATATTCCCAAATAGAGCTGAGCCATGTGACCCTTGGGTCCCTTGTTTTTTCTATTTTTGAGACCTTCAGATGAAGCAGTTCTTCTGTTTACAGGGCACAAATCCTAACCATTAGACCTAGAAACTTCTAAATGTACATCCAGGGAGGTACTAGCAAGTGTCATTGGAAATTTTTAACTATGTCATGATGACCTTTATTTTGCCAACTACAGGCTGAAAACATGATTTTGAGCTCTTAGTCAGTCAGACGGGGCACAAATTGTATTCTAACATGATATTCAGGCAGGTCTTGGGTAAATCTGCATGGATACCTGAAATAAGGTCAAGGTGACCTTTATTTTGTGAACTTTGGGCCAAAATATGATTTTTAGCACCCTGAAAATCAGATGGGCAGATCTGCCAACCCTAGAATGTTCCAAGGAAGTTTTCGGCAATCTCCATGGAAACCTGAAATTGGGTCATGGTGACCTATATTTTGCATGCTACCAGCCAAAACATCTTGATTAATCTCCATGGAAACCTGAAATAAAGTCATTTGACCTGTATTACTGTCCTTCAAAAATGTGCATGGTCATTTTTAGCTCAGCTGTCTGCGTACAAAAAAGCTAGATTCATGGGAATGGTTGGACATATTATCATGAAACTTTTTCTTCTTGTTGATTTTGAAATACTTTAATAGCTACAGTTGAATGGGGATGCATTCAGATGATAAAATTCCTTTTGTGAGTGTCTTCCTTGTCAGCTGAGTGTCATGACCAATGGGTCACTTGTTAAGTGTAACAGCTTTATGTACCAGGCTCATTCACTCAGTCTACCAGATGTGTACTAGCTTTTTTCAATAGTACCAGCTGTGTTCCAGGCTCACCCATTCAAAAGTTTATATGGAGTGCATGCATGGAGCTGCCCAGGTGCTGCTCATGAGTAGCTGAATGGCTGCACATTGGCGATGCGTGGGAATTTGGCATTCAAATGGGGGAGCTGCATGCCCACTGGCAGCTTTACCACATATGGCAAAGCTCCCAGTGGGCAGCTCAGTGGGGGCCTAGTGAGCAGCCTACAGGTAAAACTGTCAGTGGGCAGCTCATCAGATGTCCACTGAGCGGCCCATTGAGTTGCCCTTGTGCTGCCCATGGATGGCTCAGTGAGCTGCACATGACCTGCCCATTAGCAGCTCCACTAATAACCCCCAGCACTGTGATAGGTTAGATTGTAGCTAAAGGCAGTGTACAATTTGATATCTTTAATTATTAGACATTAGATATAAGAATATGATTCCTTTGATGAATTAAATATGTATCATTATACTTTAACTCGTCACCACTTTCTTCCTTTCTAATTGACATCATTTCATACATTCCATTGGATATTTTTTTCCTACATATTACAGTCTAAAAGGTACCTAAAAGTACACAGGCAACTCCAAGTGTGTGTAATGTGTACATTTCTCAAATAATGATCTACAAAAAAAATAAACCGATGCCTCATTTCCATATGCTAGGTTTTCATACAAATATTCTCGCAATCAATTTCAGCTGAGCACTGGGACACAGAGGTCCTTCGTTTAACTGTATTTTCATAGTGTGCCAGTGTAAATTCATATTATGTGATTATTTATTAATTTTCTCCACAAGGACTCGTCAATATGGGAGGAGCTGTGAGTGCAGGGGAGGACAACGATGATTTGATTGACAACTTGGTGGAGGCGGATTACATTAAGACAGGATACATAGAGAGGATCTTCCGAGCGGTGGATCGCGGTGAATACTACCTGCCTGACCACAGAGATAATGCATATAAAGACTTAGCCTGGAAGCACGGTAACATACATTTATCAGCGCCATGTATTTACTCTGAGGTCATGGAGGCATTACAGTTGAAGTCAGGAATGTCATTCTTAAATCTTGGAAGCGGCACAGGATATCTGAGCTCCTTGGCTGGCCTCGCTATTGGTAAGTACAAATGTTTATTTCTCAGATTTTGTTTCATGTTAGTCTAATGGAGGGAACAAAGATCACTGTCTTCATTCAAAGTAAAGGTTCTGGACTTGTGTCGAACTGTCTGCATGCTGGTGGCTGGGGTGCTCAGGCCCTCATCATGCTCGCTCATCTGATTTCCTGTCTTGATCTCAGTGTTGGGTGTACTTGAGCTAATCTGGAGAGGTGTCTTGGATGCCTTTGCATTAGCTGAGTGTGGCATCTACAAAAACTTTCAAAGACTTTGCTTCTATGTCTCCTTACAACATTTGGAGGCCAAATACCTCAAAACTAGCTTTTCTGATCTTTTGTCTTTAGTGGGGGAGCAATGCCGGTCCCGGCTTGTTCATCTCAAGCCCTAACTCTGCTGTTTCATTCTTTTGTTCTGACTTCTGATAAACAGAATATACATTCTGTATCTTAGGATCACTATACAACTATATCTCAGATCCACTGTGGTATAGTGTTAATTGGCTTATATATCTCAGATCCATTGTGTTATAGTGTTGGTTGGCTCATATATCTCAGATCCATTGTGTTATAGTGTTGGTTGGCTCATATATCTCAGATCCACTGTGGTATAGTGTTAATTGGCTTATATATCTCAGATCCATTGTGTAATAGTGTTGGTTGGCTCATATATCTCAGATCCATTGTGGTAAAGTGTTGGTTGGCTCATATATCCTGGATCTACTGTGTTATAGTGTTCATTGGCTCATATATCTCAGATACATTGTTGTAAAGTGTTGGTTAGCTCTTACCTTTTTGGTCCAGTCACAACATTTTAATTAGATTTGGATATCAATATCAAATTGAAAGACAAAATTTTGCAAGAAAAGAAGTATAATTAAAAAACTAAAAACATCTAGACCACCCAACAAAATAACAAAAAGTGTAATTCCATACTGATATCATAGCATCGTTTTGTTGTATTTAAGAAATTATGACATGTCTGTAGCAATTCCAGTTGTCACTGTGAATCAACTCAGGCCTGTTCCTTCTGTCCACCTATATTCTCATTAGCCTTGACATGCCAGACCTATAATGTATGTTAATGAGTATATATCTTGCCTATGCCCACTGCAAAGTCTGTTGTTTGAACTGGTGTTATAATTTGTATGTGCTGAAGAAAGTATGACTGATATTTCAGTTATTGTATCTGCCAAAACAGAGTTTTGCGGATACTATGTTTTAAGCCCGCCGCGGCCGCGTAGGTGTCCGGAGAACTCCTCCGTAACCGCTAGGCAGAATTTTACGAAACCCGGGATTATGTTTGGGTCACATGTGAACTGCTGCTTTTGACCTCTGACCTTTTCTCTGCGCTCTGCGTCCGTTTGTGTGTCTGTTTCCACACATAAACCCACATATCTCGGGAACCGTTTGACCAATCAGGAAAATTTTTTTGCACAAATGTAGCCCTTGGAGAGCTTTATAACATACACAAAAAATGGTGGCGCCACCTGCAACCATGTTTGCACAGTGTCCATCTGTTCGTCTGCCTTGGGTTAAAATCACTCATATCTCTGCAGTGATTTGACTAATTCACCTGAAATTCGGCATGCGTATACATCCTGGATAGCTTTTTTTGATTTTATGACAGGTGGCGCCACCTACATTCATGTTTACGCTGCAGACATCCAAGCTCATATCTCGGGAACCGTTTGACTGATTGGGCCAAAATTTTG
Source organism: Sipunculus nudus (assembly GCA_026874595.1). NCBI lineage: Eukaryota > Metazoa > Annelida > Sipuncula > Golfingiida > Sipunculidae > Sipunculus > Sipunculus nudus. The sequence continues at coordinate 31,476,346 of CM049309.1, forward strand.
CATGTGTATAGTTCTCACATAGCTCTTGATCATACGCAAAACTGGTGGCGCCACCTGCAGCCATTTTTGCACAGCTCCCGTCTGTTTGTCTGCCATGGGATAAAATCACTCATATCTCGGCAGTGGTTTGACATATCCGCCTAAAATTTTGCAGGTTAATACATCCCCGACAGCTCTCTTGATTTTATGACAGGTGGCGCCACATGCATTCTAGTTTATGCAGCAGACATCCAAGCTCATATCTTGGGAACCATTTGACCGATTGGGCCAAAGTTTTGCATGTGTATAGTTCTCACAAAGCTCTTTATCATACGCAAAACTGGTGGCGCCACCTACAACCATTTTTGCACAGCGTCCATCTGTTTGTCTGCCACGAGCTAAAATCACTCATATACATGTAGTGGTTTGACTTATCTGCCTTAAATTTTTGCATATGTATACAACTTGGACGGCTTTCTGGATTTTGTGGTAGGTGGCGCAACCTACATACACAATTTGGCTGCAGACATCCATGCCAATATGCAACACTTCACTCCATTTCCCCTTGCCACTCATCCATGCCTCACTTCATCCGTTCCACACTGATTTAGGCAGATACAAGTAGTCGCTTGTCGACTACCCGTATTCTAGTTTTTCTTGTAAATAGCCTATGTTGTTTTAGTAATAAGTTTGATACTGACCAGTCACATAATCTGTTTTTGACAGAGTTAGTTATTGGTTTTTTTTTATATTATATTAAAGGTTATATAAGGCCAAAAAAAATTAAAGGTATGGTTCTCAGGCACTGCCCGCATCAATTTTAAACCCCCGCATCAAAAATTTTTATTTTGATTTTCAATAAAAACTGTCCAATCTTTAGCTGCTGCTGCTCCGACATTTCTTTCAAGAAGATAAAACCATACAATTTCCTTTGTTTTGTAGTGCTTTTACTTATTTACCAAAATAAAACTGTTATTTTCATGCTTTTCCCTTATTATTTTACATTTTTATCAAAACATACCAAAAAATTAAAAATAAAAAAAGCGCCTGCCCGCATTGATTTCTGAAAAAAAGTGCCTGAGAACCATACCTTTTTTTGCTCAGCTGACTATAAGTCATCTGAGCTATAGTCTTGGTCCATTGTCCGTCGTCCGTCCGTCTGTCCATCAGTCCGTCCGTAGATGTGGCACGTTTTGAAACCGTAAGACCTAAGAATAAAAAATTCGGCATAATGTTAGATGTCCCCAAGATATCCTACCAAGCCGAAAACTGGGTCTTTGCAACTTCGTTCCTTTGAGAAATTAAGGAAAAACCTCAATTTTTTATTAAAACCTATTTTCACACTTCAGGACTGCCTAATATCAAAACCACTCATCTGTTTTTCCTCATATTTACCTTAAACATTCCTCTATATAGTTCCTATGTACATGCCAGAAATTATGTCTGTATTATTTAATTTAAAAAAGTTATGGGCCCAAACATAATACATTTTGTAAAAATTCAGGAAAGATATTTGATCACTTAACACTAAAAATGTTAAAGCTATGGACCTTTTTTCCAGTAATATAACTTAAATTAATCAAAATTAAATTGTATACCCAAAATTAGATGAAAATCTTTTAAATTTTTTAAAATATTAATAAAAATAAAAAATTGGTACCTTAAATTTTGCCCAAATTTGACCATGGCACGTTTTTTAGCTCAGCTGACTATAAGTCATCTGAGCTATAGTCGTGGTCCATTGTCCGTCGTCCGTCCGTCTGTCCGTCCGTCCGTCCGTCCGTCCGTCTGTCCGTAGATGTGGCACGTTTTGAAACCGTAAGACCTAGGAATCCAAAATTCAGCATAATGTTAGATGTCCCCAAGATCTCCTACCAAGCCGAAAACTGGGTCTTTGCGACTTCATTCCTTTGAGAAATTAAGGAAAAACCTCAATTTTTTATTAAAAACCTATTTTCACACTTTAGGACTGCCTAATATCAAAACCACTCATCTGTTTTTCCTCATATTTCCTATAAATAATCCTCTATATAATTCCTATGTACATGCCAGAAATTAGGTCTGTATTATTTAATTTAAAAAAGTTATGGGCCCAAACATAATGCATTTTGTAAATAATCAGGAAAGAAATTTTATCACTTAACACAAAACTTGTTAAAGCTAAGCACTTTTTTCCAGTAATATTACTTTTATTAATCAAAATTAAATTGTATACCCAAAATTTGATCAAAATCTTTTAAATTTTTAAAAATATTAGCAAAAATAAAAAATTGGTACCTTAAATTTTGCCCAACTCTGACCATGGCACGTTTTTTTGCTGTAACTGCTGTGGATTTAATTTTCACAGCATGTTTTTGTTAGCATTTCAACTGTTAACACCAAAAATTTGAAACCAGTTGATCGAAAACTGTAGATTTTATTCAAGTTTTCAAGCACCATGTCACATATTGCTAGTGTTATGCAGTTTGCTAGAGCTCAGCTCCCGAGCTTCAGCTCTAAGTTCCTTAAATTTGGCATACAGTTAGATTTCTCCAAAATCCCCTACCATGCCAAGAATTTGGTCACTAGGACTTAATTCCTTCGAGATATCAATGAAAAACTTCATTTTTCCATTAAAAACCCAATGTTACACTTTAAGACTGCCTAATATCAAAACCACTGATCTGACTTTGATCATATATAATATACATATTTTTCTATACATTCACTATGCACATGCCAGAAATGATGTCAGTATTGTGTATTTTTTTTAAGTTATGGGCCCAAACATAATGCACTTTGTAAAAAATCAAGAAATATATTTACTCCCTTAACAAGGGCATTGCTGAAGCTAGAGATTTTTTTTGTCAGGGATGTAACATTATTTTATCAAGATTCAATTGAATACCCAAAATTAGTTCTGAATTTTTCAAATTTTATAAGTTATTAGTATAAATATAAAATTAGTACCTTAAATTTTGCCCAACTGTGACCAAGGCACGTTTGTTTCCCGTGAGCACTGTTGATATAATTTTCATATCATGCACACATAAGGATTTCAGCTTTTTAGTTTAGAAAGCTGAAAGAAATTTGCCAAATATTGTAGCTTTTATTAATGTTTTTTATGAGACCCTGTCAGACTTTGGCTCTCTCCAGCCCCTCTTGAGTCACCTGTATGTTGACCTTGTTGACCTTTCATCAAATTATGCACGCTTGAGGGGAGAATCCAGGCAGCTTATGGCCAGCCACAGTTGATCCAGGTGTTCAACCCAACTCATCTAGTAGTTTTAACCAACAACATAACAATAAACAATAAATTAATAAATTTTTATTGGTTTTTAATAACAAATTAAAGAAAAATAGAAAAGGAATTTGTTAGTTTATAATAACAGGAAATTAACTTGCAGTTACTGATGATATAAGAATCTTGTATCGATGGGTAGAATGTCACGTATTCCAAATAACACCATGCAGTCACCTATGGCATTTTTCAATTCATTTTTAATGATAAAGAAGTAAATCATATTATTCATTACTAATTATTAAGGATTATATGAAGGAAATTAATGATAGACAAAGATGCAGTTGATAATATTAATCTAGATTCCTACTGTGTCTAGTGTGTACATTGATGTGAAATTAGTCCAAAATGAATTTTTTACAGTTATTTTTTAATATAAATAAAAGCCATAAAACCAGGTACTTATGATCATTATTTAAATGTGTGAAATTTGTATATTCTGGATTCTCAACATCATTGTTTGGTGAAAACTGAATAAATACCAGACATGGTGCGAATACTTTGTAATTGTATTAAATACGAATATAATTATGTACTCCATTATAAAATTTCTTGCATAAAGAATGGGAATTCAGGTAAAAATGAAAGTATATGAATACTCGTGCAAATACTTTCAAAATGTATTCATGAATGCATTCATGAATATATTCTTTAATATTATTTTAATAACCATATCAGTTATATTTCATTTTAAAAAATCATATGATTCTCTTATTATTTTTAATAAAAATTATATTTGGGACAATATTTGTAATTTTTTTAATAAATAGTTAACTCTTATATTATATGTTCTGCTTATAAGTTATATGGCCAAGTCAAAATCTGTGTGACAGTAGTACTCCATTTGTTAATAAAATAAATAAAATCAATCCTCTTCCCTGTCTCCAAAGGTACTATCAAAATCATACATAAGCTAAACAACAACAACTCATAATACAGCTTATATTTATTACCACACAAAACCAGCATGTGCCTCATTTCTAAATAATATTTTTTTATCATATATAACAGCTGAGCGTCGTGACCCATAGGTCCCTTGTTTTCCTGTAAGTACTGTGGATTTAATTTTCACAGCATGTTTTTGTTAGCATTTCAACTATTAACACCAAAAATTTGAAACCAGTTGATCAAAAACTGTAGATTTTATTAAAGTTTTCAAGCACCATGTAACATATTGTTTACATCAAGCTAGTGTTATGCAGTTTGCAAGAGCTCAGCTCCCCAGCTTCAGCTCTAAGTTCCTTAAATTCGGCATACAGTTAGATGTCTCCAAAATCCCCTACCATGCCAAGAATTTGGTCACTAGGACTTAATACCTTCGAGATATTAATAAAAAACTTCATTTTTCCATTAAAAACCCATTGTTACACTTCAAGACTGCCAAATATCAAAACCACTGATCTGACTTTAATCATAAATAATATACATATTTTTCAATCTCTATGCACATGCCAGAATGATGTCAGTCTTGCGAAATTGTTTTAAGTTATGGGCCCAAACATAATGCACTTTGTAAAAAATCAAGAAATATATTTACTCCCTTAACAAGGGCATTGCTGAAGCTAGAGATTTTTTTGTCAGGATTGTAACATTATTTAATCAAGAATCAAGATACCCAAAATTAGTTCTGAATTTTCAAATTTTATAAGTTATTAGTATAAATATAAAATTAGTACCTTAAATTTTGCCCAACTGTGACCATGGCACGTTTGTTTCCCGTGAGCACTGTTGATTAAATTTTCATATCATGCACACATAAGGATTTCAGCTTTTTAGTTTAGAAAGCTGAAAGAAATTGGCCAAAAATTGTAGCTTTTATTAATGTTTTTTATGAGACCCTGTCAGACTTTGGCTCTCTCCAGCCCCTCTTGAGTCACCTGTATTATGCATGCTTGAGGTGAGGCATACACGGAATCCAGGCAGCTTATGGCCAGCCACAGTTGATCCAGGTGTCCAACCCAACTCATCTAGTAGTTTTAACCAACAACATAGCAATAAACAATAAATTAATAAATTTTTATTGGTTTTTAATAACAAATTAAAGAAAAATAGAAAAGGAATTTGTTAGTTTATAATAACAGAAAACTAGAATACGGGTAGTCGACAAGCGACTACTTGTATCCACCTAAATCAGAGTGGAACGGGTGAAGTGTTGCATATTAGCATGGATGTCTGCAGCCAAATTGTGTATGTAGGTTGCGCTATCTACCAAAAAATCCAGAAAGCCGTCCAAGTTGTATACATATGCAAAATTTAAGGCAGATAAGTCAAACCACTATATTGTATATGAGCGATTTTTGCCCTTGGCAGACAAACAAATGGACGCTGTGCAAAAAAGGGTTGCAGGTGGCGCCACCAGTTTAGCGTATGATAAAGAGCTTTGTGAGAACTATACACATGCAAAACTTTGGCCCAATCGGTCAAACGGTTCCCAAGATATGAGCTTGGATATCTGCTGCATAAACTAGAATGCAGGTGGCGCCACCTGTCATAAAATCAAGAGAGCTGTCGGGGATGTATAAACTTGCAAAATTTTAGGCAGATATGTCAAACCACTGCCGAGATATGAGTGATTTTATCCCATGGCAGACAAACAGACGGGAGCTGTGCAAACATGGCTGCAGGTGGTGCCACCAGTTTTGCGTATGATAAAGAGCTATATGAGATTTATACACATGCAAAATTTCGGCCCAATCGGTCAAACGGTTCCCTAGATATGAGCTAGGATGTCTGCAGCATAAACTTGATTGTAGGTGGCGCCACCTGTCATAAAATCAGAAAAGCTATCCAGGATGTATAAGCATGCCGAATTTCAGGTGAATTAGTCAAACCACTGCAGAGATATGAGTGATTTTAACCCAAGGCAGACAAACAGATGGACACTGTGCAAACATGGTTGCAGGTGGCGCCACCATTTTTTGTGTATGTTATAAAGCTCTTCAAGGGCTACATTTGTGCAAAAAAATTTTCCTGATTTGTCAAACGGTTCCTGAGATATGAGCTTGGATGTCTGCAGCGTAAACGTGAATGTAGGTGGCGCCACCTGTCATAAAATCAGAAAAGCTATCCAGGATGTATACGCATGCCAAATTTCAGGTGAATTAGTCAAGTCACTGCAGAGATATGAGTGATTTTAACCCAAGGCAGACAAACAGATGGACACTGTGCAAACATGGTTGCAGGTAGCGCCACCATTTTTGGTGTATGTTATAAAGCTCTCCAAGGGCTACATTTGTGCAAAAGAATTTTCCTGATCGGTCAAACGGTTCCCGAGATATGAGCTTGGATGTCTGCAGCGTAAACGTGAATGTAGGTGGCACCACCTGTCATAAAATCAGAAAAGCTATCCAGGATGTATAAGCATGCCAAATTTCAGGTGAATTAGTCAAGTCCCTGCAGAGATATGAGTGATTTTAACCCAAGGCCGACGAACAGATGGACACTGTGCAAACATTGTTGCAGGTGGCGCCACCATTTTTTGTGTATGTTATAAAGCTCTCCAAGGGCTACATTTGTGCAAAAGAATTTTCCTGATCGGTCAAACGGTTCCCGAGATATGAGCTTGCATGTCTGCAGCGTAAATGTGAATGTAGGTGGCGCCACCTGTCATAAAATCAGAAAAGCTATCCAGGATGTTTATGCATGCCGAATTTCAGGTGAATTAGTCAAGTCACTGCAGAGATATGAGTGATTTTAACCCAAGGCAGACGAACAGATGGACACTGTGCAAACATGGTTGCAGGTGGCGCCACCATTTTTGGTGTATGTTATAAAGCTCTCCGAGGGCTACATTTGTGCAAAAAAATTTTCCTGATCTGTCAAACGGTTCCCGAGATATGTGGGTTTATGTGTGGAAACAGACGCACAAACGGACGCAGAGCGCAGAGGAAAGGTCAGAGGTCAAAACAAAATCGGGCGCAGCAGTTCACATGTGACCCAAACATAATCCCGGGTTTCGGAAAATTCCGCCCAGCGGTTTCAGAGTAGTTCTCCGGACACCTACGCGGCGGCAGCGGCGGCGGCGGCCAGCTGAAAACATAGTATCCGCAAAACTCTGTTTTGGCGGATACAATTAACTTGCAGTTACTGATGATATAAGAATCTTGTATCGATGGGTAGAATGTCACGTATTCCAGATAACACCATGCAGTCACCTATGGCATTTTTCAGTTCAATTTTAATGATAAAGAAGTAAATCATATTATTCATTACTAATCATTAGGGATCATATGAAGAAAATTAATGATAGACAAAGATGCAGTTGATAATATTAATCTAGATTCCTACTGTGTCTAGTGTGTACATTGATGTGAAATTAGTCCAAAATGAATTTTTTACAGTTATTTTTTAATATAAATAAAAGCCATAAAACCAGGTACTTATGATCATTATTTAAATGTGTGAATTTTGTATATTCTGGATTCTCAACATCATTGTTTGGTGAAAACTGAATAAATACCAGACATGGTGCGAATACTTTGTAATTGTATTTAAATACGAATATGATTATGTACTCCATTATAAAATTTCTTGCATAAAGAATGGGAAATCAGGTCAAAATGAATGTATATAAATACTCGTGCAAATACTTTCAAAATGTATTCATGAATGCATTCATGAATATATTCTTTAATATTATTTTAATAATCATTTCAGTTATATTTCATTTTAAACAATCATATGATTCTCTTATTATTTTAAATAAAAATTATATTTGGGACAATATTTGTAATTTTTTTTTAATGAATAGTCAAACTCTTATATTATATGTTCTGCTTATAAGTTATATGGCCAAGTCAAAATCTGTGTGACAATAGTACTCCATTTGTTAATAAAATAAATGAAATCAATCCTCTTCCCTGTCTCCAAAGGAACTATCAAAATCATACATAAGCTAAACAACAACAACTCATAATACAGCTTATATTTATTACCACACAAAACCAGCATGTACCTCATTTCTAAATAATATTTTTTATCATATATAACAGCTGAGCGTTGTGACGCATAGGTCCCTTGTTTTATTTTGGCCTAATGTTGTCATTCTTACTCATTGCATTGATTATTGTAATATCAGGTGTAGATCCAGGATTTTGTAAGGGGGGGGGGGGGGTTCCAACTCAATTAGACTAATGAGATAACCTGTAAAACCTCATGGCCTGGAAAAGGAAATGGTCAGGCCCCAAAATTTAGTTTGAACCTAAAAAAGAAGCCCCCCCCCCCCCCTCCGGTTCTCCTACTGAATATTATAATGATGAAATCCTGATTGGTTTCTTGTCACCTTCGCGAACATTAAGATTGTATTGTACATGGAAATTTTACTCATGTTTGATTTTGTAACATAACAGTGTCAATTGTAACATCATCACTATGAAAACAAGTACCATTAGCAGTGGCAGGTTGGTTGCATTTGAACTGCATGAGATTCCATTCTTTATAGGATTTATATTACACCTATAAAACAATTGATTGTGGCACTACACTAATGTCATTCAACACTTCTCTGACCACACTTCTAAAATGCCTGTTAGTGGTCTTTTGAATGTCAGGAAATATTTGTCATTTTCCATATTTCCCATAAATCCTAATGGTGTGCCAATTCATTGGTTTTACTTATGATTGGTCATTTTATTATGCCCCCGCCACAAAGTGGCCGGGGCATATAGTTTTACCCATGTCCGTCATTCCGTCATTCAGTCATTCCGTCCTTCTGTCATTCCGAAATCAAACAGTTGTACGGACTTTTTTTCGCAATGCCTGCAGATATTGGCCTAATTTTTGGTGTGTGGGCAGATATAGACCAGTTACAGATAGAGTTCGCGTTTCGTCCCGGTTGACCTACTTTTGACCGTTTTACGGCTCCTAAACTTAGAAAATTTCATGAAAAATAGAAATATTCATGACAGATACACATGTACGGACTTTTTTTTGCAATGCCTGCAGATATTGGCCTGATTTTTGGTGTGTGAGCAGATATAGACCAGTTACAGATAGAGTTTGCGTTTCGTCCTGGTTGACCTACTTTTGACCGTTTTACGGCTCCTGAACATAGAAAATTTCATGAAAAATATGAAATTTCATGACAAATACACATGTACGGACTTTTTTTCGCAGTGCCTGCAGATATTGGCCTGATTTTTGGTGTGTGGACAGATATAGACCAGTTACAGATCGGGTTTGCGTTTCGTCCTAGTTGACATACTTTTGACTGTTTTACAGCTCCTAAACTTAGAAAATTTAATGAAAAATAGAAATATTCATGACAGATACACATGTACAGACTTTTTTCGCAATGCCTGCAGATATTGGCCTGATTTTTGGTGTGTGGGCAAATATAGACCAGTTACAGATCAAGTTCGCGTTTCGTCCCGGTTGACCTACTTTTGACCGTTGTACAAACATAGAAAATTTCATGAAAAATAGAAATATTCATGAAAGATACACATGTACAGACTTTTTTTCGCAATGCCTGCAGATATTGGCCTGATTTTTGGTGTGTGGGCAGATATAAACCTGTTACAGAACGAGTTCGCGTTTCGTCCTGGTTGACCTACTTTTGACCGTTTTACGGCTCCTGAACATAGAAAATTTCATGAAAAATATAAAATATCATGACAAATACACATGTACGGACTTTTTTTCGCAATGCCTACAGATATTGGCCTGATTTTTGGTGTGTGGCCAGATATTGACCAGTTACAGATTGAGTTCACATTTCGTCCTGGTTGACCTACTTTTGACTGTTTTACGGCTCCTGAACATAGAAAATTTCATGTAAAACATAAATTTTCATGACAAATACACTTGTACAGACTTTTCTTCACAATACCTGCAGATATTGGCCTGATTTTTGGTGTGTGAGCAGATAATGACCAGTTACAGATCAAGTTCACGTTTTGTCCCAGTTGACCTATTTTTGACCGTTTGACGGTGCTCTAACATAGAAAATTTCATAAAAAGGTGCATATGTATGGACTTTTTTTCACAGTGCCTGCAGATACGGGCCTGATTTTTGGTGTGTAGGCAGATAATGACCAGTTACAGATCGAGTTCTTGTTTTCTCTCAGTTGACCTACTTTTGACCATTTGACTGCTCCTGAACATAGAAAGTTTCATGAAAAATATAAATTTTCGTAACAAATGCATATGTACTTACTTTTTTTCCTCAATGCCTGCAGATACCACCCTGATTTTTTATGTGTGGGCAGATAATGACAGTTACAGATCGAGTTCGCGTTTCATCCCGGTTGACCTACTTTTGATTGTTTTACGGCTCCTAAACATAGAAAATTTCATGAAAGACAGAAATTTTTATGGAAAATGCACATGTATGGACTTTTTTTCACAATGCCTGCATATACTGGCATGATTTTCAGTGTGTTGCTTGATAATGACCCGTTACAGATCGAGTTTGCATTTTGCCCTTGTTGACCTACTTTTGACCATACGACACCTCCTGAACTTAAAAAAATTTTCAAAATTTTACAAATGTTTCTAATTTGCCCAAGGCTGGGGGCATTCGTGTCGTTCCGACACATCTAGTTTCATAATCGATTAAATCAATTGCACCTTAGCATAATTGATCAAAAACGATTATGTATGAATATCCAAATTAGTCATATTATCCCTATTAAATATTCTTATTCTGTCAGAGATATAAAAAAGACAGGTAAAAAAAACAGTAAACGGCATTAAAACTTCACCTTGTGCAACAAATAAGTGTTAACAGCCCCTCCACAATCTTGCCATCAATCAGAAACTATGCCAGTGTATCCATTCCCATGTGAAAGAACCTATGGAAACCCCATTCTGTATGAACCTGTCAGTGTTACACGGACCAGTTACACGTTACACAGACCTGTACCAACAGGTACTGTAGATCTTACCAATCTTACTAAGTCTCAGTAAGACAGTTGTGTACTTCTGTAGAGTAATAAAAATTAAATATGAGTATCCAGATACTTGATTTTGCCGTGCCTATGCAGGGCCATCTGTTATACAGTAGAGCGCCTTATTTCCAAATGCCAAATTTCCGAAAATTCGTTTTTCCGAAAATTAAAATGGGGAACCCAAAATTTATTCGTATTTTCGAAATATACTTCAAGTATGTCAAAACCTAAAATGAGTATTGTAATGACGAGTCAGAAGGCCTGCAGTCATGTGTTAAGCACAGTTGTAACCCTAATTAATTAATCCTGGGCCGATGTTGTCGCAGGGGCAAGGGTGTGAAAACTACAGCTAGCCCCGCAACGCCTGGCCCCCTGTAACCCTAGCAAGCAACTGAGCAGTTTATCCCAAAGCAATTGTGTGTTATCAACCACATCTCGTTTGTACTCAAGCAAGCATAGTTGGTCGGCTTGGGACAGGATGTCATGCCAAATAACCGAGCAGTTTACTTGCATGAGCATTGATGAAGTATAATTCATTTAACGTTTGTGCTAGGCTTGGGACAGGATGTCATGCCAAATAACCGAGCAGTTTACTTGCATGAGCATTGATGAAGTATAATTCATTTAACGTTTGTGCTAGAGCAGCTTTTATATGTTCTGGTCTTCAATTACATAGATCGATTAGAAACTGTGTTCAATGGGGATGTTATTTGACCTTTCCCTCCAGTGAATTTAATGAAAAAGCCCTTAATGCAGGTTAGACTGATCTTTGCCAATTATGCTCAGCAATAATCCAATATCTTTTATAGGTCAGGGTCGTCAATTACGAATATCAAAAGAAACACAGTGTTCCTCGGGTAAAATGACAATAATTTAATCATTAACTGTTGTACTAACTAGCCGCTAGACCCTTGTCCGCATTTCCGAATGTTTGTTTTAACGAACAAAAAGCTTGTCCCCCGACGCTTTCGGAAAAAGGCGCTCTACTGTATTTGGAATGAAAATGGTCTTTAAGTGCTAAATAATGAACAAATAATGTGGTAGTAAACACTAAAGAACATGTTTATATTAATTGATGGGTCCATGATATAAATCAAGAGCTATAGACTTTTACATCTGAAAATTCTCAATATCCGTGCCATTAAATAAGCCACATCTTCATTAGAACACTGCACAATAGGAGTTCACAGCATGCTCAAGACTGCCATAGAAGGTTGGTGTCTGTTAAGTATGAGTTGTAACTTTAGGTGGTTGGGTGCATTACCACAACTTTTATAGCTTTCAAATTCAGTCATATTAGTATTGCACTGGTGTACAGTTTATGCACGCAGAATAAATATCTTGTATGCTTTTATCACATTTAGTTTGTTGATGGAGCCCAACCAGTCACATTGTGTAAACATATGACAACTTGTAACTGTAAGACCTTGTCCTTAGAATGAGAATAAACTCATACAACATCTGTTACTTGTGATCTTCAGTGGAGGCTGAGATACATGTCAATAGCTCCAATGATGTAGTGGTAGTAATTTAACATCACTGGTCAGTAGCTCTGAGAGGAACATTCCAGTTTCTCCTTAATTGCCAACTCCTGTCAACACTGACTCCTAAATGTACAAATTTTAATTATTATGTAAATATCAAGAGTCGAATATGGAGATTTCTAGCTCAGCATACTCTATTCAGCTTGACATCAATTTACAGAATATGTTCCGAAATGTTTAAGGCTGCAGACCTGAATTTTTGCACACAGTTAGGGGCTAAATATATTCATATGCCTGAAATAAAGATATTTAGTGAATATATATTTTACATTGAAAACCTAACTGGCATTTGAGACTCTTGGGACAAAACTATCTCATATCATTACTGCTATCTACTATAGATGGCCATTTTGATAAGAAAATCATTATTTGCCTAACTAGGAATTTAGTTACATGCTTAATATTTAAAAAAAATGAAGAAGAGATGAGTTGTCTGCAAGATAATGTTATCAAATGAACTAGCAAAAATTGACAGCAAGCAATGTTTCAAAGCCCTTTTTGGCCAGTATAGAAAATTTCTTTTAACGTTACTGGAGCTAAAGTTCTACCCTGCAGTGGAGACCAGGTTCAGTTACTTTGTTTATAGACTAGGACAAAATGCATTACTACAACAGTAACTGGTATTAAACTTTTAGAAAGATTAAAATGGTTCATCTTATATTAAAATAAATGTATATATAATTGATTGACATCTGTTAGAACACAAATTGGTTTGCACATTAGTTTCACTGCCCGGGACACAGTAGGCATATAGCCTGTTATGACAGAGGTGTAATAACATATTCAGTACTTAGTTTTAAATATTTGAAACTTTGCATTGTTTTATGTAATTTAAATTCTGCCTCTAAATGTCTCATTACCTGTAGGTAGAATTAGCATTTCCAAGAAGGCCAAAGCATGTCTAGGTATTGTCACATGGTGTTACAGATGTATAAATTGATAAACAATATTTGTAAACAACAGTATAATTCCAATCTTCATGGACAGCTTCTGGCATCACAGTTACATTAAAATATTACTAGGTTGTACTATAAAATAATCTTCCTATCCGTACTCAACTACTAACTATAGCTTCCAGGTAAGAGCTGCCCTCCTGTCCTGAGACGCCCCCTTCTATTATCCTCAACACAGTCCTTTTAACCAATCAAAAACCCAAATGATAGCTATTGGTCGCCTCCTTTCTAACACTGTGTATCTAATTGTATCCGCAAAAACAGAGTTTTGCGGATACTCTGTTTTCAGCTGCACGCCGCCGCCGCCGCTGCCGCCGCGGCGTAGGTTTCCGGAGAACTCCTCCGTAACCGCTGGGCGGAATTTTACGAAACCCGGGATTATGTTCGGGTCACATGTGAACTGCTGCGCCCCGATTTTGTTTTGACCTCTGACCTTTCCTCTGCGCTCTGCGTCTGTTTCCACACATAAACCCACATATCTCGGGAACCGTTTGACGGATCAGGAAAATTTTTTTGCACAAATGTAGCCCTTGGAGAGCTTTATAACATACACAAAAAATGGTGGCGCCACCTGCAACCATGTTTGCACAGTGTCCATCTGTTCGTCTGCCTTGGGTTAAAATCACTCATATCTCTGCAGTGACTTGACTAATTCACCTGAAATTTGGCATGCGTATACATCCTGGATAGCTTTTCTGATTTTGTGACTGGTGGCGCCACCTACATTCACGTTTACGCTGCAGACATCCAAGCTCATATCTCGGGAACCGTTTGACCGATCAGGAAAATTTTTTTGCACAAATGTAGCCCTTGGAGAGCTTTATAACATACACAAAAAATGGTGGCGCCACCTGCAACCATTTTTGCACAGTGTCCATCTGTTCGTCTGCCATGGGTTAAAATCACTCATATCTCGGCAGTGGTTTGACATATCTGGCTAAAATTTTGCAGGTTTATACATCCCCGACAGCTCTCTTGATTTTATGACAGGTGGAGCCACCTGCATTCTAGTTTATGCAGCAGACATCCAAGCTTATATCTTGGGAACCATTTGACCGATTGGGCCAAAGTTTTGCATGTGTATAGTTCTCGCATAGCTCTTTATCATACGCAAAACTGGTGCCGTCACCTGCACCCATTTTTGCTCAGCGCCCATCTGATTGTCTGCCACGGGCTAAAATCACTCATATACATGTAGTGGTTTGACTTATCTGCCTTAAATTTTGCATATGTATACAACTGGGACGGCTTTCTGGATTTTGTGGTAGGGGGGGCACCCTACATACACAATTTGACTGCAGACATCCATGCTAATATGCTACACTTCACTCTATTTCCCCTTGCCACTTAATCCATGCCTCACTCACCCATTCCACTCTGATTTAGGCGGATACACGTAGTCGCTTGTCGACTACCCGTATTCTAGTTTATTCATATCATTGTCAGGTATTGAAATAAGTCGGGCACCAAGACTCATTAACACCGACAGGTGTTAATGCTTGTTGAACTCCTACCTGGAGATAATCACTGAGCTGAGACCAACTTTACAGTCTGAGCTAATTAACCTGGTGTGTCCATATGTGAACTTAATTGATAATATAGTGCAAGAGCCCAACTACAGTGTAAATATTTTGTTATATAGCTTTCATTAGGCTGCAGCCTTGATAATACACACTAGCTGAGATGCCCTATAAGCCTGGCATGTGAGTGAACTTCTAAAACTGTGAAAGTTTGATTTCAATTCTTGCTGGCAAGTGTCCAATTTTAATCTATTGTTAAGCAGATCCATAGAAATTAGGTGATAACAATTGTCTACTCCAATTAAACATGGTATAACCAAGGTCCTATAACTTTTAATATTTTATCTTGTTTCTAATTTCTTTATGAAATTTATATAGTAACAAATGTATGAACAAGTATTAACCTGCCAGACACACTCACCCAAAGACCATGTGATAGTATGATGACACTTGGGCCAAGTATATGATTTAATGTATTAATTAACACATCTTTGTGTGCAGGCAGGCTGAGGGCTAGGTGTTAAGATTTGTTCTAATAGAGTGATTCAAAGCATTCAGGTTGATAATATATCAAAGAGATAATGACAAGTCAAATTTGTATACAGTGGGACTGGCCAAAAGTGGTATTAATTCCCAGGTGGTTTTAATAGACAGGTCAGTTAAAAAAGGTGAATACCTTTGTTTCACCCAAGGGTGGTCTTATTAGACAGGCGGTCTTATAGGATAGGTGTCTTTTAGACAGGTTCGGCTGTATAAGCAGTGGTCACAATAACGCCTTTTTGCCTGTCTGAGACAGGCAGACATGTGCGCATAAAGGCACTTTTTTTTTTGTACCAACCTGTTGAAAAGGTGAACACCTAGATGTTTTCCAAATTAGTGGCTGATTACAAGTAACAAACATGAGACAAAAACAAAATAATTTTTGCGCGTTACAGTAACCTGGACACTGAACTCATAGGCTGAATTTGTATTCTAACTCAGAGCACTCGAAAATGAGGCCAGTGTAACTTGGAAATCCCCAGCTCTAAGTGTGATTTTCAACAAAGTAAACTATTCCTTGTATTAAAGTTACAAGAACTACCTTAAATCATCAGATCATAGAACAACAGTGTCCGCCCATGTGATACTAAATATATGCATGGGTTTGACAGTCATTATTTTTCTGGCCTCATCTTACCAAACTGACATTTATTTAATTATAAATGTTGTGTCATATACCTCAGCAGACACTATACTTCTAGTTTAAATGTACACTTGGAATAATAGGTGAGGATTTTCTAAATTATTCAACTTGTAATAAAACAATTTGAATTTCCTCCAACTGTGAACATGTTCTTTTGTTTTATATTATACAATTTTATGTCCAGTTTTATATCAACATTTTGCACCATAATAACTTTGATCAGCTTGTAAACTTTGAAATTTGAAAGTACCCTAACTTTAACTGGAGCTGTTGAGCCCTTATGATTGTTCAGCTCATACATGGGCAGAGGTGACCTGGCCTGACCAGATTGTTACCTAGGACATTACATGTGGGTTAATGGATATTCTCAAAATGTTAACATGCAACTTCTGGAATACACTTAAATGGAGAAGACAGCACTTATTAATGTGAGCCAGAACCATGACTGTATAATAAATGGTTAGACACGTGTGATTCTGAAATAACAAACATGTGGCATGTGTAATTTATGATCAGAGAGCTACAGCAGTGAGTTAATCCTAATTATTAATGTATAAATTATGTATACAGAAAACAGCTGCATAACATTAAACACTAGGGACTGACTGCAGCTCATTTTGTATATTATTGATCTTTTTATAACCAAGTTTCAGACAGTCAGGCTTCAACTAGTTAATTGTGTAGTTAATGCTGACTGTGACTGACCTAGTGTTTCTGCAGTGACTTCATTTTTAGCTCAGCTAACCTTAAGTCATCTAAGCTATAGCGATGGTCCCATGTCTTCATAGACATAGGTCTTAATAGACAGATGGTCGTTCAGACAGGTTTGACCGTATTTGATCATAGAAAACCAATGACAAGGGTAATCCAGGAATATTTTCTGATGGCAGGTCCTTACGGCTTGAACCACGGAGTGGAATATCACACTGACGTAGTGGAGTACGCTCGTGGGCGTCTGGAGCATTTCAAGAAGACCAGCACAAGATTTGATGAATTTGAGTTTTGTGACCCTCAGTTTACGCAGGGAAACTGTCTGCTTCTCTCTAGGAGCAGGCTGTATGACAGGGTGTACTGTGGTGCTGCCTGTCCACCAGAACATGAAAGTTTCATGAAAAACTTAATCAAAGTTGGTGGCATTTTGGTTATGCCTATGAATGAGAAGGTGAGTAACCTTACGTACATTATCTAAGTAAAGCTGATATTTGTGACCAATGACTTTCCTGCATGTTTTTTTTAGCTCAGCTGATGGTAAGTCATCTGAGCTATAGTTATTTGTCCTTTTTCTGTTGTCTGACCGGAAATCCGTTAACAGGGCATGTTTTGAAACCATTGGACGTATGAATCTGAAATTCAGCATACAGGTATATGTCCACAAAAATTTTCTACCATATAAAACATTGGGTCACTAGGACGCTGTTCCTTCAAGATATTAAGGAAAAACCTCAATTTCCCATTAAAATTAAACCCATTGTTACACTTTAAGACTACCCAATATTAAAACCACTGCTCTAGCTGTTTTATGTCATATTTAAAATAAATATTTCTCTATATTTCCTATGTACATACAAGAAATTAGGTCAGTATTGTTTAATTTCTTGAAGTTATTGGTCCAAACATAATGCACTTTATAAAATATCAGGAAATATATATACTCACTTAACAACAGAATTGTTTTCAGGGATATAACTTTATTTAATCAAGGTTAAATTATAAACCCAAAGTTAGATTTGCCATTTTTTTTTTAGTTTTTAGCACAAATATAAAATCAGTACCTTAAATTTTGCCCAAATTTGACCATGGCATGTTTTTTCCTGTAAGTTTATGTTTACATAAGCATTTCATCTGTTAAAATCTGAAATTTGAAACAAATTGATCAAAAACTGAAGATTTTATTCAGGTTTCAAGCAACATGTCAAGTATTGTTTACATCAAGCCAGTGGTATGCAGTGTGCTAGAGCTAGCTCTCAGCTCCCCAGGCTGTTATGTAATGACTTTGTTCCTGGCCAGCTCCCCCTGTCTAGGTGAGCTGGGTCAGGCTGTCTGCAAAAACTACCACTGAGAGCCTCTCTCTTTCTTTCTCTCTCTCTCTCTCACCTCCCTCCCTCCGTCCCATTCTGTTGACAGACCTGTACAATAAACAAGATGAATCTTATAATTTCACATATTTTCAGGAACTAGCAGTAACCACAGAGACTCCTCCCCCCACCCACCCCTTCAATACACAGGACTAATGAACATGATGAATCTTATAATTTTAATGTTAAATTCATTTTTTGTGGAAACAATTATAGTTTTGAAATTTATTTTTAAACAAAAAAAATTTTATGATTTTTTTCCTTATATTCAGAAATGATAAGGGCATTATGATCTAATATAAGGGCTCAGTGACATGTTAAGATTTAATAAGATATAAATACTTTGTATTCATATCTCTTAAAGTTGGCTGGGCATTTATATGAAAAACATTGTTAAAATTATTAAATCAGGAATATTGACCATGGCACTTTTTTTCCTGTTTTTGTATATTCTGGTTTCTCAAAAACATTGTTTAGCTGAAACTGAATAAATACCAGACATGTTGCAAAGACTTTGCAAATGTATTTTAATACGAACATGAATATTTACTCCATAATTTCATGCATAAGAATTGGAATACAGGTAAAAATAAAAGTATTTGAATACAAATGCAAATGCTTTCAAAATGTATTTATGAATATATTCTTTAATTTTATTTTGATAATCATTTACTTTGATTATATTATTAAAAAATCTTTTCAGATGATACTGTTATTATTTCTAATTTAAATTATATTTGACACAATATTTGGTAATAATTTTTTAATAAATAGTTTTAAGTAATATTATTAGTGCTACTCTTGGGCTGATATAACCTGTAATCATTAAATACAGTTAACTCATTTGTAAAAAGCATAATTAACATGACTGATAATGGACAGTTAATTTTTTTCAAATAATTCTACTGCAATGTAGATAAAGTTATATGGCTAAGTCAAAACCTATGTGACAATAGCACACCATTTCCAACTGTAAATAATATAAATGACATCAATCCTCCTACCTGTCTCCAAGGATATTATCAAAAACAATCTTACATAACTTTAGTTAAACACCATCAACTCATAATACAGCTTATATTACCACACAAAACCAGCATTTGCCTACCTCCTCTTCCAAATCAAAATTTGTGATCATATATAACAGCTGAGCGCTGTGACCCATGGGTCCTTTGTTCCATATAGCATCATTAAATGGTTTCAGGCCACAAGTTTCATTTATTATACAGTGCAAATGCGATTTATACCTAATTGCCTTGTTTTTACATGCTTTTTTGCGTATTTGAAATTTTGTACAGCATTTTTATTTCACTTAATAAATTAATGTTTATTAATGTATTGCCGCCGCCCCCACTGCCACATAGGTTTCCGGAGAACTCCTCCATAACCACTTGGCAGAATTTTTTAAAATTCGGCATTATGATCGGGTCACATGTGAACTGCTGCACCCTCATTTTTGGTTGACCTCTGACCTTTTCTCTCTCTAGTGCATAAATCTGTGCATTTGTTTTGCCACATGAACCCACATATCTCCGGACTGGTTTGACAAATCAGGATCAAAATTTTGCACAAATGTAGCCCTTGGCTAGCTTTAAACAAACACTAAAATAGTGGCGCCACCTGCAACTATTTTTGCACAGCGTCCATCTTTTCATCTGCCTTCAGTTTTTATGACAGGTGGAGCCACCTACATTCACGTTTACACTGCAGACATCCAAGCTCATATCTTGAGAACTGTTCGACTGATTGGGCCAAAATTTTGCATGTGTATAAATCTCACATAGCTCTTTATCATACGCAAAACTGGTGGTGCCACCTGCAACCATTCTTGCACAGTGTCAATCTGTTTGTCTGCTGTGGGATAAATCACTCATATACAAGTAGTGGTTTGACTTGTCTGCCTACAATTTTGTAAATGTATACAACTTGGATAGCTTTCTGGATTTTTTGGTAGGTGGCACCACCTACATACACCTTTTGACTGCAGACATCCATCCTAATATGCAACACACCTCACTCTGTTTCCCCTTGCCACTCAATCCATGCCTCACATCACCTGTCCCACTCTGATTTTGGCAGATACATGTAGTCTTGTAGACTGTCTGTATTCTAGTTGAATTTATTCTTCACATATGTGTAACTCATTAAATAAGGAAGAACCCTGTTAACTTTGGTGTTAGGTCCTGTTCTTCAAACAAATTCTTCAGAAATGTATTCTTCTTTTGTACAGTCTGTATAGACCAATCATGATTGGATTCAGTCTTCAAATATATGTGACCCATCACCTAAGGAAAAACCCCTTTTGACTTGGTGATAGAAGGTCAGAGTTCAAGATCACATCTGAAGTTAATCTCATATAGAAAAATTTCTCTTGTGAATGTTAACCTGTAATGTCATGCTAGTCAACTGAGCTTCATGACCTATGGGTCACTTGTTGGTGTAAAATCACACAAAATCTTTAATATCTCAAGAAAGACATCATGGATTGGTCCAAAAATGAGGCTGACTGAATATCTTGGATAGCTTTGTCTTGTATGGGAGATTGGTATTGCCTTTCCTTGTTTTTGCAAATTTCAAACTTATTGCTCTGAAAATCAAAATGAAAGATCTCAGATATTAAGCTTAAAAAACCGTGACCTTGGCCTTGTTATACTGGTTCAAATCAGCTGAAATTTAGGATTTTTGTGAAGCCCATAACTTTTGAAGTACTGCATGTTTTTTTTCTCAAATTCGACAAAATATTGTTTCCACCAAGATCTCAGACATGCTCGAAAATGAGTGACTTTGACCTTGATCATCAGTGTTAAATCTGAGGAAACATTTAAAGTTTTTGTGAACCCCTTAACTTTTTATACATTTTCTGAATCAGATGGATACACACATTGTTCCAAACATGTTGTTGGACAAGTTCAAATATTGGTTACCTTAACCTTCATGATTTTTATCATGTAAAGAGTCAAAATATGCTTCAGAACAAGGGGGCCTTTGTCAAAGGGGGTATGCCCAGACTGGGTATGCTATGATATCTCTAATGCCAGAAATCCTAGTTATTATATTTATTGTAACCAGTGCATGTTAGATATCTGGAACATCTGGCATACAGCAGTAAAAAAAATAGCCATAACCAGCATGCCAGTTTTCAGTATGTTCCACCATTGTTCATAGTCCTTCATTGCATATATCTGGCTGGCAAATCAGTTGGTAGAGGGCTCTTTTTATCACAGCTAGAATCTTTCAATTTTACATCCAGGCAGAACTTGGTAAGTATAAAAGACTGAATCTGGGGTGTTATGACCTCATTTCTGTAAGATATTAATCAGAAAGATTTTAAGTTTTAAATACCATTAAGAGACCATATATCATTGATATTTGAGGCTGAGGACTTTTTTGCCACAAGGGAAACCATCAGAGGCTTAGTATATTTCCCACAAGGCAGATATTTGCCACAAAGCAGACAATATAATCACAACATTATAATATAAAATTATAAAGCAAAAAATAATTTGTGCTATATTTAAGTTTTGATGGTAAACATTAGATTAAAGGTGTCTCACATCCTGAAGCATCTACCTGAAGTATCAAATGAGACAACATAATTAAAAATACAGCATGTGTGGCTCAATCAGTAAAGTAACATAACAGAGGATCAGCGATATGAGGCAGGTCAGTAACATCATCAGTGCCAATTTTGTATTTCATTAAAACTATATGTGTTGTATTGTTCTGTGTGTTTCAGCTTCTGCAGATCACAAGGACAGGAGAAACATCCTGGGAATCAAAAAGTGTACTCCCTGTGTCATTTGCATCTCTCATCCTGCCCAGTAATGAGAGTGGAATCAACATCGTGGAACTACGTTAGTATCATTGTATCCCCAGACAAGGTGGGGGTATAATGTGATTTTAGCATGGTACTGCCGCCATCGCAGTTTTCTTGCAAGTGAGATATAACTAGCAAAATATTTCATGGATTTTCATCAAACAATGTGTGTAGATATGAGTGAGAGGATGAAGTTGATTAAAAATGGAGTCATGACCTCAAGGACCTCTTAATTTTTCTCCGTCATTTCAAGCTTTACAGGTAGTGTGCCACATAGAAAGAAACTGTCAAATTATTTTACTTTCCAACTGATTTGGCAAATTGATCATATGTGCAACATATTTCTGGTTTCATTTAATATTTAAACATCTTTAACTGATATCTGAGAAAAAAGTAAACCTGATTTCTCTTGTATTGCAGCTGAAGTCAGGATCATGAGTCTGCAGGAAGTGTGCCGCATCTCCGTCCGACGTATTCTACGTGCAAGTATCCGAAGTGAACACCCACAAATTGAAAAGAAAAAGAAACCCAAGAGAAAAATAAGCAAGCCACGATCAGGGCGACACCGCCGTATAAACATGGTGCCCATGAACATGGGTATGATGATACTGGGCCAGTGGAATGATAGTGATGATGAAGACAGCCAGATGGAGCCACAAGAAGGACATGGTGAACAAGAACAAGAGTCTGAGGAAGAGGATCGTGGAGACATGCCAAGTTCAAGGACAGGGTTCCGCTTTGGTGACATGGAAGTCTTGAGACATCTCGCACGGGTGAATCGACGGATGCGACAAATTGCAGAGCAGGAGGATGAGGAAGAGGAAGACGAGGAGGAAGCAGATGATGCTGAGACAGAAGATGGAGGACTTGGGCAGGAGCTTGCTGCTACACCAAGTGATAGCTCATGTACAGAAAACAGTCCCTCTATAGAGAGGGAAGCACTAGATAACAATCAGAACAAGACCGCAGGCTCTGACGCCGTGTCAGAGTACATGGACATTGACGAGGATGGTGTGTCCAGCAGTAACATTAGCAGTGCCATCCCTATTCAAAACAGATCAGGCTCTAAAGGCTTTTTCTCTGGCAACAGCAGTGGCACTTCAGTGACTTCTGGCATTGGCACTTGCAGCAGTGTTTCAGAAAGTGTGCCTGAGAGTCCATTTGAGGGTGATTTGGTGAAAGACCTACTGCCTTTGGACAATGGCAAAACAAATACAGATTCACAGAGAAAATGTTCAGGATGTAACGGTTTCCCTGGGCCACAAGCTCCACTTGAAAATGGCAGTATTGAGTATGCAGGGAATGAGGAAAATAATGACAATGCTTCAGATAGCAATGCTTCTTCTCACGCCTCGCCCTCTTGCTATGAAGGTCATGATTCTGGTTTGTCACATGTCAAGCTTATCCGTGATGCCAAAGACCAATCAGAGGGGGCGGATGCAACTCAGGCTGATGAGGATGGGGATAATGATGATGATATCACTGGTGATGCACCAAGCTTCCGTTTATGTATGAAAGAGAAAATTGAATCATTGCCGATACCACCAGCTTTAAAAGCCTTTTTGGGATATTATCGTTTTTGATAGATTTCACCTTGTAGTCTGTGATGACACAGTGTTGCTCACCAATACTGGATATATAAGTTTGTGTGTCAGCAAGGATGAATTTATGTGATAGAAAGATTTTGGTGATGGTTGATTCAATACGATACAAACAGAATGAGGATATATGGTGAGATCCTCGACACAGAACAGTGATGATTATGGCGTGCCCTTTGTAAAAGAGCTGCCCCATGTTGGATGATTTACCCAGTGTAGAACATTCAGTCATTATATGGAATACTA
This sequence comes from Sipunculus nudus, assembly GCA_026874595.1. NCBI lineage: Eukaryota > Metazoa > Annelida > Sipuncula > Golfingiida > Sipunculidae > Sipunculus > Sipunculus nudus. The sequence continues at coordinate 31,500,430 of CM049309.1, forward strand.
TTTATTTGTATTTAAGAACAGGGAAGTTCAGTTTCTTGCATTTATATTCATGCATTCACATTTGTTGTTGAAAATGTTGGCCTCTCTACCTTAATTTGCTACGCATTTGTGCCCATGTATCCACAACTTTCATATTTCAGCTTTGCACATGTAAATGTGTTTCTTTATGATTTGTAGTTTTTACAGACATTTAACTTTGGTTAATGCACTTATTTACTCAAGTACCAGAATGTTTTCAGCAGACATACAAGCACATAACATGCAGACAAATTCCAAATCTGTTCACATGATTGTCTGTCATTGGTTAGGTGTCCTGTAGTAATCAGCTTTTGTATCTCTTTGTTTGTCATGCTCTTTCACATACATGTTCTCAAGAACCATTGAAGCAGTTGAATTTCTATGAAAATGTTCTGCATATTGGTGCTTATGAGAAGGTATGCACTGTAAATTGTCAGACTGACCAGTAATCTAGTATGGCTACCTTAGCTACTTAGGTATAGAAGTCCACTAATTTGGACCTGTTTCTAGTTATTGTTACTTGTTTATTGTTATGATTTTTGTGGCAGTTGTCACTGAGTCACTGTCTGTTACAGTTTCCCAAGGACATCCTTGTTTAAATGAGAATTTTTATGTTCAGTGGTGTACCAACAACATGCCATGCACCAGTTGTGTACTAGCATTCAGGGTATCACCTGTGAACCATGTTCAGGGTACCAGCTGTGTGCCAGCTTGATTCTGTGTACCAGCTGGATTCAGTGTATCAGCTGTGTATCAGCTAGGTTCAGTGTACCAGCTGTTCGCCAGCTAGTTTCAGTGTGCAAGCTGTGTATCAGCTGGATTCAGGGTACCAGCTGTGTATCAGCTAGATTCAGTGTACCAACTGTGTATCAGCTGGATTCAGTGTACCAGCTGTGTATCAACTGGATTCTGTGTACCAGCTGTGTATCAGCTGGATTCAGTGTACAAACTGTGTAATAGCTGGATTCAGTGTACCAGCTGTTTATCAGCTGGATTCAGTGTACCAGCTGTGTGCCAGCTAGATTCTGTGTACCAGCTGTGTACAAGCTGGATTCAGTGTACCAGCTGTGTATCAGCTAGGTTCAGTGTACCAGCTGTGTGCCAGCTAGATTCAGTGTGCAAGCTGTGTACCAGCTGTGTATCAGCTAGGTTCAGTGTACCAGCTGTGTGCCAGCTAGTTTCAGTGTGCAAGCTGTGCATCAGCTGGATTCGGTGTACCAGCTAGATTCAGTGTACCAACTGTGTATCAGCTGGATTCAGTGTACCAGCTGTGTATCAGCTAGATTCAGTGTACAAGCTGTGTATCAGCTGGATTCAGTGTACCAACTGTGTATCAGCTGGATTCAGTGTACCAGCTGTGTAACAGCTAGGTTCAGTGTACCAACTGTGTATCAGCTGGATTCAGTCTACCAACTGTGTAACAGCTGGATTCAGTGTACCAGCTGTGTATCAGCTAGATTCAGTGTACCAGCTGTGTGCCAGCTAGATTCTGTGAACCAGCTGTGTACCAGCTGGATTCAGTGTACCAGCTGTGTACCAGCTAGGTTCAGTGAACCAGCTGTGTGCCAGCTAGATTCAGTGTACCAGCTGTGTACCAGCTAGATTCTGTGAACCAGCTGTGTACCAGCTGGATTCAGTGTACCAGCTGTGTAACAGCTAGGTTCAGTGTACCAACTGTGTATCAGCTGGATTCAGTCTACCAACTGTGTAACAGCTGGATTCAGTGTACCAGCTGTGTATCAGCTAGATTCAGTGTACCAGCTGTGTGCCAGCTAGATTCTGTGAACCAGCTGTGTACCAGCTGGATTCAGTGTACCAGCTGTGTACCAGCTAGGTTCAGTGAACCAGCTGTGTATCAGCTAGATTCAGTGTGCAAGCTGTGTATCAGCTGGATTCAGTGTACCAACTGTGTATCAGCTAGGTTCAGTGTACCAACAGTGTATCAGCTGGATTCCATTTACCAGCTGTGTATCAGCTGGGTTCTGTGTACCGTGTATCAGCTAGATTCAGTGTACCAACTGTGTATCAGCTGGATTCATTGTACCAGCTGTGTATCAGCTGGATTCAGTGTACCAGCTGTGTATCAGCTGGATTCAGTGTACCAGCTGTGTGCCAGCTAGATTCTGTGTACCAGCTGTGTACAAGCTGGATTCAGTGTACCAGCTGTGTATCAGCTGGGTTCTGTGTACCGTGTATCAGCTAGATTCAGTGTACCAACTGTGTATCAGCTGGATTCAGTGTACAAACTGTGTAATAGCTGGATTCAGTGTACCAGCTGTGTATCAGCTGGATTCAGTGTACCAGCTGTGTGCCAGCTAGATTCTGTGTACCAGCTGTGTACAAGCTGGATTCAGTGTACCAGCTGTGTATCAGCTAGGTTCAGTGTACCAGCTGTGTGCCAGCTAGATTCAGTGTGCAAGCTGTGTACCAGCTGTGTATCAGCTAGGTTCAGTGTACCAGCTGTGTGCCAGCTAGTTTCAGTGTGCAAGCTGTGTATCAGCTGGATTCGGTGTACCAGCTAGATTCAGTGTACCAACTGTGTATCAGCTGGATTCAGTGTACCAGCTGTGTATCAGCTAGATTCAGTGTACAAGCTGTGTATCAGCTGGATTCTGTGTACCAACTGTGTATCAGCTGGATTCAGTGTACCAGCTGTGTATCAGCTAGGTTCAGTGTACCAACTGTGTATCAGCTGGATTCAGTCTACCAACTGTGTAACAGCTGGATTCAGTGTACCAGCTGTGTATCAGCTAGATTCAGTGTACCAGCTGTGTGCCAGCTAGATTCTGTGAACCAGCTGTGTACCAGCTGGATTCAGTGTACCAGCTGTGTACCAGCTAGGTTCAGTGAACCAGCTGTGTGCCAGCTAGATTCAGTGTGCAAGCTGTGCACCAGCTGGATTCAGTGTACCAGCTGTGTATCAGCTAGATTCAGTGTACAAGCTGTGTATCAGCTGGATTCAGTGTACCAACTGTGTATCAGCTAGGTTCAGTGTACCAACAGTGTATCAGCTGGATTCCATTTACCAGCTGTGTATCAGCTGGGTTCTGTGTACCGTGTATCAGCTAGATTCAGTGTACCAACTGTGTATCAGCTGGATTCATTGTACCAGCTGTGTATCAGCTGGATTCAGTGTACCAGCTGTGTATCAGCTGGATTCAGTGTTCCATATGTAAACCAGGTGAATTCAGTGAACCATATGAAGACTAGGTGAATTCAGTGTACTAGCTGTGCATACCAGCTGCATTTAGTTTACTAGTTGTGTGGACCAGCTGCATTCAGTGTACCATTATTTACCAGCTGTATACCAGCTGCATTTAGTGTACTAGCTGCATTCAGTGTACCAGCTGCATTCAGTGTACCAGCTGTATACCAGCTGCAATTAGTGTACTAGCTGCATTCAGTGTACCAGCTGTATACCAGCTGCAATTAGTGTACTAGCTGCATTCAGTGTACCAGTTGCATTCAGTGTACCAGCTGTATCCAGTGTACCAGCTGTATCCAGTGTACCAGCTGTATCCAGTGTACCAGCTGTGTACTAGCTGTGTGAACTGTACCAGCTGTGTACCAGCTTTGTCCACTGTACCAGCTGTATATCAGCTGTATTCAGTGTACAAGGGACACATTATGGTTGACATATGCAAACTGTGCAGAAGCTTTATTTAGAAAGAATGGAGTCTCATCAAAATCAAAAATAAATGTTTTTCTGCTTTTCAGATGTCCATGAAAATAAAAAAATAGCACTACAATTTATACTACTTAATACCACATAAGCTCCACTGTTACTTGTGTTGCTGAAAAACAAAAAAGTAATTATTAATTCTTACATATTTATCTTAAAAATATTGATACCACAACCAGCTTAATACTTTAAACATTTTATTAACACAAACACATGATATACATTATCAGGTGAGCATCAAGACCCACTAGGCACATGTTTTGTGTGAACTCAGTTTTGTCTTTAAAAAGTTATCATATAAATACAGTCATTCACTGATGTTATTCAGCTGTTTCATGTTAAATTTCTCAGTGTATGTTTAGCATGGTTGACATAGTCATTTTCAGCTTCATCAGATATTTCTGTCTACAGTCTATTCTGCTAGCTGTATGTGCATTATCAGGGCATGCTTTCTCAAAGCAGCTAAGTCACAAACTTCCCTTACTACACCTGAAACTATGTCAGCATGGTCTCATTTCATTTACATACTTATCTTATGATTCTTTTGAAAATTACTAGCCTGAATGACTTATCCATTTGTCACCTAGGAGTCAGCAATTGGTAGGGAGCTGATGTCATAACCTAAAACTAAACAGCGTGCATAAAATGACTGTGAGGATTAAACAAAACATTGCTCCATTATGCAAAATGTCATCATGGAGAATCCCCTAATATTGCAGCAGCGTTTTGCATGCACTTATAATTACAGACTATTTAGAAAATGTCTTTTTGGAGTAAATAGGGTGTACAAAATAACGCAGGATATGAAGTAATGCAGACATTACGATAGGTAATGCCAGTGAAGTTGAGTCATCCATAACCAATCATTGAACCTATTTTCAAGTCAAGCATATGTCAGTCAGGGTTTGTTGTTGTTACGGGTGACATTCACTCACTCATTGTTCTGATCACTGATGTAGGTACCTGGGCCTGGATCACTTTACATCACAAGACTGTCTTTATCTCAAGATTAGTCTTTATATAAGACCAAACCTTGAATCTAGACAGGTCACTGTATCCAAGACTATCTTGAAAGTGATCTTGAATAACATTTTATTGCTATGGTATATACAGACAGGACCCAGGTGGCCCTGGCAGAAGTCAGGGATGCAGAATCAAAGTCACACTGTTAAAGGTCAATACTGGGTGAGTTACTAATGGGGTTTGTGGCAAAAAAAACTCATGAAAGGACAGTGTTATAATAGATAGGCTTGTGTTTCAGCTTAATTGTCTCAAAGTGAGCTCATTCCATTTAAACTGCACAAACAAGACTGATTCAAGGCAAAGTGAATCTAGCAATCATGAAAATGCAGCTGATTATTTTCAGGTCGGCAAGTTATGATTTGTGTCTGAAGGTCTAAACCTTCAGTGTACATTTTGTAATTTACAGTTAAGGTCCAGGCAGCTTTGAAGAACTCTACATTGACACAGTATTATGAGGAATCATAATTAGAGATGAATTTTTCATTAATCTAGGAGAATGAGGTCTGTAAAACCACACACATTTCTTCTCAAGTGGAAAGTGATTTCAGTGATTTATTTTTATGCTCACAGGTAAATATAGTGAAGATTAAGAGGGAAAGTAGTCATGAATATTGAGCACTAAAATTATATCCTGTGCATAATTAGTATTATATAACGCCTAGAAGAGTCTTGTAGTTTTGGAATAAAATATGACTTGTTAGAATGTTCAGATATTAATTCACTTGGATAATGTGAGGTGAGTGAAGCAACCTCTGGTGGGAAACCTGGACAATTTTCATCTGCTGAAATGACTCAGTCAGTTAGGGATTCTGGGTCACAAAAATTAGGTACATTGTAAATCCTATATATATATATAGTTGCTCATGTTTCAACATATACAGTGAGATGAACATGGTTTACACATCATATATACAGTAAGATGGTTATGTTTAAACATAATACACAAGATGGACTCTTGTTTAAACATCATACATAAGATGGTTTAAACATCATACATAAGATGGTTATGTTTAAAGAATATGCAAGCTGGTTTTGTTTAAAAATCCTACATAAGATGGTCATGTACAAACATCATTAACTTCACAGGTGAAGTTCCAGGAAAAGGTTTCTTGACCATTTATGAGACTAGTTATACAAACCTCCACCAGAGGTCTCTTTACTGTTGTCCAACTAAATAAGTAACTCTGTGCAAACCCCTTAGGATGACAAGTGGTCTGTTTGGTGCAAGAACTGAGCAGAACACTATGAAGATTGAGATTTCAGTGTTTTACATAAATATGGATGGATGATAGACATTTTGAATAAAATTTTTTAGCTCAGCTGAGTATAAGTCATCTGAGCTATAGTGATGGCCCCTTGTCCGTGCAATCAGTCCCTTAAACAAGGCACATTTTGAAATTATTGGACTCGTGCATCCAAAATTTTACATTTAGTTAGATTTCCTCAAAATCTCTTACCATCCCAAAAATGGGATCACTACAACCTCGTTCCTTCCAGATATTAAGGTAAAACTTCAATTTTCCATGAAAAACCCATTGTTATTCTTCAAGACTGCATTTAACAAAACCACTGTTCTGATATCGATCTTATTTTATATAATTATTCCCCTATATATTTTCTATGTACATACCAAAATCAAGTTCAATATTATGTAATTCCTGGAAGTTATGCACCCAAACATAATGCACTTTGTCAAAACTCAGTAAATAAATTTACCCACTTAAAATTATTATTTTTTAAGCTAGAGAACTTGTTTCAAGCATATAAGTACATTGTACTTAGTTTTACTTGTATACCAGAAATTAGATCAAAATTTTGAAATTTTTTTAAGTTATTGGCATAAATGAAAAATAAGTAACTCAAATTTTGCCCAAATTTGTCCATGGCACATTTTCTTTCTGTAAGCACGGTTGATTTAAATTTCACAGCTTGTACATGTAAGGATTGAAACTTTAAATATCTGAAATTTGAAACCAATTGATCAAAATTATTAGATTTTATTCAAGTTTTTCAAGCACCATGTCAAGTTTTGTTTACATCAAACCAGCCAAGAGCAGTGGTGTTCAGTGTGCTAGAGCTAGTCCTCAGCTCCCCAGGCTGTTATGTAATTGCATTACTCCTGGCAAGCTTCCTCTGTTTAGGTGAGCTGGGTCGGGCTGTCTGCAATAACTACCACAGAGAGCCTCTCTCTCTCTCCCCCCACCCCATATTGTTGACAGAGCTGTACAACAAACAAGATGATTCTTATAATTCCACAGCAACCAGAAGTAACCACTGAGGTTCCTCCCACCACCCACCCCTTCAGTAAACAAGACTACCGGTAATAAACAAGATGAATCTTATAATTTCAATGTTAAATTAATTTTTATGCCCCCGCCACATGTCCGTTTTTTCGCAATGCCTTCAGATATTGGCCTGATTTTTGGTGTGTGGACAGATATAAACCAGTTACAGATCGAGTTCGCGTTTCGTCCCGGTTTATCTACTTTTGACCGTTTTACGGCTCCTAAACTTAGAAAATTTCATGAAAAATAGAAATTTCATGACAAATACACATGTACAGACTTTTTTTCGCAATGCCTGCAGATATTGGCCTGATTTTTGGTGTGTGGGCAGATATAGACCAGTTACAGATCGAGTTCACGTTTCGTCCCGGTTGATCTACTTTTGACCGTTTTTACGGCTCCTAAACTTAGAAAATTTCATGAAAAATAGAAATATTCATGACAGATACACATGTACAGACTTTTTTTCGCAATGCCTGCAGATATTGGCCTAATTTTTGGTGTGTGGGCAGATAATGACCAGTTACAGATCGAGTTCGCGTTTCGTCCGGGTTGACATACTTTTTACTGTTTTACGGCTCCTGAACATAGAAAACTTCATGTAAAATATTTATTTTCATGACAAATACACTTGACTATAATAGACATTTCTTCACAATACCTGCAGATATTGGCCTGATTTTTGGTGTGTGGGCAGATAATGACTAGTTACAGATCAAGTTCATGTTTTGTGCTAGTTGACCTATTTTTGACTGTTTGACGGTGCTCTAACATAGAAAATTTCATAAAAAGGTGCACATGTATGGACTTTTTTTCGCAGTGCCTGCAGATACGGGCCTGATTTTTGGTGTGTAGGCAGATAATGACCAGTTACAGATCGAGTTCTTGTTTTGTCTCAGTTGACCTACTTTTGACCATTTGACTGCTCCTGAACATAGAAAGTTTCATGAAAAATATAAATTTTCATAACAAATGCATATGTACTGACTTTTTTTCCTCAATGCCTGCAGATACCACCCTGATTTTTTTTGTGTGGGCAGATAATGACAGTTACAGATCGAGTTTGCGTTTCATCCCGGTTGACCTACTTTTGATTGTTTTACGGCTCCTAAACTTTGAAAATTTCATGAAAGACAGAAATTTTTATGGAAAATGCACATGTATGGACTTTTTTTCACAATGCCTGCATATACTGGCATGATTTTTGGTGTGTTGCTTGATAATGACCCGTTACAGATCGAGTTTGCATTTTGCCCTTGTTGACCTACTTTTGACCATACAACACCTCCTGAACTTAACAAATTTTCCAAATTTTCCAAATGTTTCTAATTTGCCCAAGGCGGGGGCATTCGTGTCTTTCCAACACATCTAGTTTTGTTTAGATATGAACAATTTGTATATCTTTTTTTTAAACAAAACAGTTTACAGGATTTGAATCCTAATATTCAAATGTGATAAAATATTAGGATCGAATGTAAGTGCTCAATGACATATTTTAAAATTTAATAAGATATGAACATTCATTTCTCTTTAAAGTTGGCTGTGCCTTGATAAGAATAACACTGTTAAACTTAGTAAATCAGGATTATTGGGCAAACTTTTGTGGGATTAATTTTTAGCTGATATGGCCATATATTTAACTATTGAAAACAATTTTATTCACACATTTTATGTTTATGAATTTATGTATCCTTTCATATTACACTTAGGTCCATTTTTTTCCCTTATTGCATCATTAATTTGTTTCAGGCCACAAGTATTTATTACATAGTGCACATGCAATTTATACCAAATTGGCTTGCTTTAACATGCTTAATAAATTTTGTAATGCCCATTTGATTTTTTGTACAGCATTTTATTTCAGTTAATAAATTTATGTTTAGTATTATACTTTGGCTCATGTCCATTATTCTGTAATTTACAGGGTTTCATGTTTGCAGGGCCTTTTCCTCTTAGCTTTACAAATGCTGATATATATGAAAAACAAAGAAATAAGTATATTTTGCATTTGCTAAAACTGTTGAAAATTCAGCTGAGTAATGTGACCCATGGGTCCCTTGTTTTTTAAACCTGGTTTAGTATAATGCAGTATAACTGTACATGATTTTGACACCCACAGAGGTTCATCTTTGCTGTCAGTTATGGTGATCCTTGCCTGCTGACACTGACAGGACTGTGTTGTGTGTATATATCATGTAGGTTGTACTAAGGTAAAGGATGAAAGGGTATACAAGCAAAAATCATAGATTAAAAGCTATTAAATCAGAATCACATGCACATACTAGTAGGTAACTTGTTACTTTTGTCAAGGAAGTGATGTTTTAATCTGTGATTTTGTGTGTGTGTTTGTTAGCATGATTACACACAGAATAGTCTTATTTTACACAAAACTTGTGGAGGGGTGGGGCATGGCCTCTGAACAACCCTGTAAAATGTTGGTAGAGACCCGGGTATCCGAATGGATCCAGTGGTGTTGCTTTTATAATTGACTGAATTATACTTGCAGAATGCCACAAGCTGCCAGTTGTAAGTGGATTTTGACACTAATAAATCAAGACTTTGACATAGACAGTTTATAATATTACATGTTTCATAAAATTTGGACGAGGGGTAGGAAAAAGGTGTGGGCCCAGTATGATTGTTTAGCACCTTGTTATCATTAAACTAGAGGTGAGACAATAAGTCGTGTTCAAATCAACATAATTCTTCATCGGTTCCTATGGTTCCTGAAGCTTAATCATATGATGTAATGGTTAATGAGATAAAATTTAAAAAAGATGGCCTAAATGGTGCAACCATATATAAAATATATAGTGTGTATGGTCACACACAGAGAACCATTATACTTTTGTCTTTGTTCTTACTATATATTCTTACTTTGTGTTCTGACAGTGAAGGTTCTGCTGGTACTAGGTTTATCTCGAAGTATGTTTAACGATTATCCAAATCTGTCCACCCTTAGCAAAAAAATCATGCTTGCTGGACATTCTTGCTGTATAGCTGCCACAGCTATAGTCTGCACCTGCAGGCTAGTCATAATTTCACATGTAAATTAGTTTGCTGCAGCCTTTTGGCATTGCTGTAGTATCCTATGTTGCTGCGTACTTCATGCACACTGCCAGCAGATTCCCCCTACCCGTAGAAAAAAGATATGGTACAGATCCTTTCCGAGACAGCTTCTGTGGATAATGAATTAATGATAAATAGAAAGAGGACATACACTGCAGAAAATTATTTGGTTGTCAAATTTTGATTTGAAAGTTACAGTTTGCATCAGATAAAATTAAATGGTGTGACAGAGGCTCTGGTAGTTGCATTGGTAGGAGAGAAACAGCTAAAAGTGTAAGTGAAAATCTTGGGCAGCAGGAAGCATGCAAGAGACAGGCTGCAACAGGCTAGCCATAGCCTTTCTGCAGTCTTCCTGCAGCCAGTTTTGGTTGCCACAACTGTATGGCAGCTCTCCACCAAAGCATCGGCATCCATCTTTTTTCTAAGAGCTTTCATTGTACCAAATGTTTCTTTGTATAAAATGCATACTGTATAAAATGCACTCAAGTCATGATAAAAATGATACATTATAAATATTCAGTTTTTTAGGGCAGCTGACTTAAAAGTCATCTGAGCTATAGGGATGGGTCTTTGTCCATTGTCTGTCTGTCCTTCCTTTCGTCAGATTGTTAACAGAGCACAAATCATAACCACATGACCCAGGAAGAAACTTCACATGCTGACAGGCCATGGAAACTGAAAAGTAGGTCACTGTGACCTATATTGTTCAAGTTATGTAGTGAAAACATCATAAACTATCCGTTAGTCTGATACAAACTCACACATTGAAACCAAAAGAACCAGAGTAAATTTAAACTTTACATGCTTACTGGTCCACTTAGGTCCTGTATGGAAACCAGAAAGTAGGCCACTGTGACCTTCATTTTCTGTCAGGTACACCACAGAAACCTTGAAAGCTATCATCCGCCATTATTAGGGCACAAATCAGAACCGGAAAACCCATGCAGAATTTCAAACTTCAGTTGATGACAGGTCCTGAAAGGTCTTCTGTTGAGACCAAAATAGGTCATTGTGACCTATATTCCAATTGTTAGGGCATATTGATATGGTGACTGGTATTTCAGTGTAAGCTGCAGGCAGTGCTACTTGTGTTGACTTTGATTATTTGATTCAAAACTTGCTTTTCCACTTCTTCCCATATTGAAGTTTGATTTCTGTTTTTGCTTATAACATGTTTTGTCCATTACCAAACATTGATCATGTGACTTGTAGAAGTGTTTAAACTACAGGTGATGCAACTTATTTACTCATTTCCTAAGGGCTACAATCATGTATTTGCCTTTTTTCTTAATGGTATGCACATTAAACCATAGGTAGCACTCCTCATCCTGGACTGCAGCATTATGCAGTATTTTTGCAGTTTCACTGTATTTTTTTTATTGTTACCCATTCTTAAAGAAATGTTTGCACAGAGTGGATGTGAGACCCCCATGTCTTTTGTTGAGAATGACTGATAACAGGTATCAGTCTGATACTTAGCAGGGCACACATGCTGACCATTAAAACTATGATGTTTAAACTTAATAATATATAGACAGGTTCTTGTAAACTCTTCTTGCAAATACCAAATAATGCACTTGTGACCTACATTTATATGCTATGGTCTTTATTAAAGTGTCTGATTCAGCTGAGCGTCATGGTCCATGGACCACAAGTTGTATTTTAAGCATGTAGAATCTCTAACTTGTGAGACTGGTGCTCGGTGATATTATAGCCCTATTTAGCAAAGTGACTCAAAGACCGAATTGCTGTCACATTTACCTTTTCATGATCAAAATAAAGGATAGTGAGTACCTGTCTACAGATGTGCAACCACAGAGATTCCTTAAAATAAGGTTATCATTGTGAAGACTCGCACTCAAAATATGAAGACCCTGCAGCGTATAGCTTATGTCCTAGCTGAAAGCTTACACTAGTTTGCATGTATTTGTATTGCACAATTTTTTGTGCTGTTTGGAATTGTATTTTTTGTGTATCGTTGACCGAAACAAAGCATGTTGGGATAGGTTACCTTGAGCTAGCAGGTATAAATTGAAACTTTTGTTGATTATCTGGTGACAGGAAGTGGTAGATCTAAGCCAGAATAAAAGTCAGAAATATGGATGTGTATAAATGAATGTCTTGTGACAGTTGTTGAGAAACAATGCAATGATAAACAGAATCAGAGTGTGTAGATTATATTGTATTAAAATGTACTTTGCCTTATATGTTTGTTATTTTCTCTCCCCCCCCCCCCCACCCCAACACAAATAACTCGTGCACTCAAACCAAAAAATGTGAACCATTTAGTGATCCTTTTTAGCTCGGCTGACTGAAAGTCATCTGAGCTATAGCGATCACTCTTTGTCCGTTGTCCGTCTGTCCGTCCGTTAACCAGGCACAAATCGTAACCGCTGGACCTAGAACCTTGTAACTTGGCATTCTGAGAGGTCCATGAAAAATCTCTTTGGAAACCAGAAATTAGGTCTCTGTTACCCATATCCTTCAAGCTATGGGGCCCCAAAGTACCCCCCAGAAAAGTCAAAAATTTCATACAAAAACATCAATATCTCATTAACTACATCACTGATGGTCATTTTTTTTTGCATACATATTGATCATGAGATGTTCCATCAGTTCCTGCAGACTGGTGGCGCCACCTGTATTTTTCGATTTTTTACGAATTTTTTTCTCTATTTTTGAGACCTTTAAAAATGTGAACATCTATTAACAAGGCACAAATTGTAAAGACTGGATCTAGAATCTTCATTCTTGAGACATTGAGAGGTCAATGAAAAAATGTCCATGGAAACCAGAAATTAGGTCTCTGTTACCCATATCCTTCGAGCTATGGGGCCCCGAAGTACCCCCCAGAATAGTAAAAAATTTCATACAAAAACTTCAATATCTCATTAACTACATTGCTGATGGTCATGATTTATTGCATGGATATTGATCATGGAGTGTTTCATCAGTTCTGCAGACTGGTGGCGCCACCTGTATTTTTTCAATTTTTACGAATTTTTTTTCTCTATTTTTGAGACCTCTGAAGATGCAGTCATCTGTTAACAGGGTACAAATCGTAACGACTGGACCTAGAATCTTCTCTCTTGACATGCAGAGAGGCCCATAAAAAGTCTCCTTGGTAACCTGAAATTAGGTCTCTGTTACCCATAACCTCTGAGCTATGGGGCTCCGAAGTACCCCCCAGAATAATGGAAAATTTGATACAAAAGTTCAAGTAACTGATCAACTATTGCATTGATCACCATGATTCTTTGCATTGATTTTGATCATGGGGTGTTTCATCAGTTTCAGCAGACTGGTGGTGCCACCTGTATTTTTTCGATTTTTACGTGTTTCTCTATTTTTGAGACATTAAAAGATGCGGTCATCGGTTAACAGGGGACAAATCCTAATGACTGGACCTAGAATCGTCTCTCTTGACATGCAGGGAGGCCCATGAAAAGTCTCCTTGGAAACATGAAACTAGGTCTCTGTTACCCATAACCTCTGAGCTATGGGGCTCAGAAGTACCCCCCAGAATAATGGAAAATTTGATACGAGCTCAAATATCTGAACAACTATTGCATTGATCACCATGATTCTTTGTATGGATATTGATCATGGGATGTTTCATCAGTTTCTGCAGTCTGGTGGCGCCACCTGTATTTTTTCGAATTTTACGAATTATTTTCTCTATTTATGAGACCTTAAGATGGGGTCATCTGTTAACAGGGCACAAATCGTAACGCCTGGACCTAGAATCTTCTCTCTTGACATGCAGGGAGGCCCATTAAAAGTCTCCTTAGAAACTTAGAAAAAGGTCTCTGTTACCCATTTTCTTCGAGCTATGGGGCTCCCAAGTACCCCCCAGAATGATGGAAAATTTGATACAAAAGCTCAAGTATCTGAAAAACTATTGCAATGATCACCATAATTCTTTGCACGGATATTGATCTTGGAATGTTTCATCAGTTTCTGCAGTCTGATGGCGCCACTGGTATTTTTTCAATTTTACGAATTTTACAGGGCACAAATCGTAATGCCTAGACCTAGAATCTTCTGTCTTGACATGCAGAGAAGCCCATAAAAAGTTTCCTTGGAAACCTCAAATTAGGTCTCTGTTACCCCATATTCTTCGAGCTATTGGGCTCAGAAGTACCCCCCAGAACAATGGAAAATTTGAAACAAAAGCTCAAGTATCTGAACAACTAATGCATTGATCACCATGATTCTTAGCATTGATATTGATCATGGGGTGTTTCATCAGTTTCTGCAGTCTGGTGGCGCCATCTGAATTTTTTTAATCTTTAGCTCAGCTGACTGAAAGTCATCTGAGCTATAGCGATCACTCTTTGTCCGTCGTCCGTCTGTCTGTTCGTTAACCAGGCACAAATCGTAACCACTGGACCTAGAACCTTGTAACTTGGCATTCTGAGAGGTCCATGAAAAATCTCCTTGGAAACCAGAAATTAGGTCTCTGTTACCCATATCCTTCGAGCTATGTGACCCCAAAGTACCCCCCAGAAAAGTAAAAAATTTCATACAAAAACTTCAATATCTCATTAACTACATCACTGATGGTCATTTTTTGCATACATATTGATCATGAGATGTTCTATCAGTTCCTGCAGACTGGTGGCGCCACCTGTATTTTTTTATTTTTTACGAATTTTTTTTCTCTATTTTTGAGACCTTTAAAAATGTGAACATCTGTTAACAAGGCACAAATCGTAAAGACTAGACCTAGAATCTTCATTCTTGAGACATTGAGAGGTCAATGAAAAAATCTCCTTGGAAACGAGAAATTAGGTCTCTGTTACCCATATCCTTTGAGCTATGGGGCCCAAAAGTACCCCCTTGATTAGTCAAAAATTTCTTACAAAAACTTCAATATCTCAATAACTACATCACTGATGGTAATGATTTTTGGCATACATATTGATCATGAGATGTTCCATCAGTTCCTGCAGACTGGTGGCACCACCTGTATTGTTAGATTTTTAGCTCAGCTGACTATAAGTCATCTGAGCTATAGTCGTGGTCCATTGTCCGTCGTCCGTCCGTCTGTCCGTCCGTCCGTCCGTCCGTCCGTAGATGTGGCACGTTTTGAAACCGTAAGACCTAGGAATCCAAAATTCAGCATAATGTTAGATGTCCCCAAGATCTCCTACCAAGCCGAAAACTGGGTTTTTGCGACTTCATTCCTTTGAGAAATTAAGGAAAAACCTCAATTTTTTATTAAAAACCTGTTTTCACACTTCAGGACTGCCTAATATCAAAACCACTTATCTGTTTTTCCTCATATTTCCTATAAATAATCCTCTATATAATTCCTATGTACCTGCCAGAAATTAGGTCTGTATTATATAATTTAAAAAAGTTATGGGCCCAAACATAATGCATTTTGTAAATAATCAGGAAAGAAATTTTATCACTTAACACAAAACTTGTTAAAGCTAAGCACTTTTTTTCCAGTAATATTACTTTTATTAATCAAAATTAAATTGTATACCCAAAATTAGATCAAAATCTTTTAAATTTTTCAAAATATTAGCAAAAATTAAAAATTAGTACCTTAAATTTTGCCCAACTTTGACCATGGCACGTTTTTTTTGCTGTAACTGCTGTGGATTTAATTTTCACAGCATATTTTTGTTAGCATTTCAACTGTTAACACCAAAAATTTGAAACCAGTTGATCAAAAACTGTAGATTTTATTCAAGTTTTCAAGCACCATGTCACATATTGCTAGTGTTATGCAGTTTGCTAGAGCTCAGCTCCCGAGCTTCAGCTCTAAATTCCTTAAATCTGGCATACAGTTAGATTTCTCCAAAATCCCCTACCATGCCAAGAATTTGGTCACTAGGACTTAATTCCTTCGAGATATCAATGAAAGCTTCATTTTTCCATTAAAAACCCATTGTTACACTTTAAGACTGCCTAATATCAAAACCACTTATCTGACTTTGATCATATATAATATACATATTTTTCTATACATTCGCTATGCACATGCCAGAAATGGTGTCAGTATTGTGTATTTTTTTTAAGTTATGGGCCCAAACATAATGCACTTTGTAAAAAATCAAGAAATATATTTACTCCCTTAACAAGGGCATTGCTGAAGCTAGAGATTTTTTTTGTCAGGGGTGTAACATTATTTAATCAAGATTCAATTGAGTACCCAAAATTAGTTATGAATTTTTCAAATTTTATAAGTTATTAGTAAAAATATAAAATTAGTACCTTAAATTTTGCCCAACTGTGACCATGGCACGTTTGTGTCCTGTGAGCACTGTTGATATAATTTTCATATCATGCACACATTAGGATTTCAGCTTTTTAGTTTAGAAAGCTGAAAGAAATTGGCCAAAAATTG
Organism: Sipunculus nudus; assembly: GCA_026874595.1. Taxonomy (NCBI): domain Eukaryota; kingdom Metazoa; phylum Annelida; class Sipuncula; order Golfingiida; family Sipunculidae; genus Sipunculus; species Sipunculus nudus. The sequence goes on from CM049309.1 coordinate 31,516,871, forward strand.
TAGCTTTTATTAATGTTTTTTATGAGACCCTGTCAGACTTTGGCTCTCTCCAGCCCCTCTTGAGTCACCTGTATGTTGACCTTGTTGACCTTTCATCAAATTATGCACGCTTGAGGCGAGGCATACAGGAATCCAGGCAGCTTATGGCCAGCCACAGTTGATCCAGGTGTCCAACCCAACTCATCTAGTAGTTTTAACCAACAACATAACAATAAACAATAAAGTTTTTATTGTTTTTTAATAACAAATTAAAGAAAAATAGAAAAGGAATTTGTTAGTTTATAATAACAGGAAATTAACTTGCAGTTACTGATGATATAAGAATCTTGTATCGATGGATAGTGTCATGTATTACAAATAACACCATGCAGTCACCTATGGTATTTTTCAGTTCAGTTTTAATGATAAAAAATAAATCATATTATTCATTACTAATGATTGGGGATCATATGAAGGAAATTAATGATAGACAAAGATGCAGTTGATAATATTAATCTAGATTCCTACTGTGTCTAGTGTGTACATTGATGTGAAATTAGTCCAAAATGAATTTTTTACAGTTATTTTTTTAATATAAATAAAAGCCATAAAATCAGGTACTTATGATCATTATTTAAATGTGTGAATTTTGTATATTCTGGATTCTCAACATCATTGTTTGGTGAAAACTGAATAAATACCAGACATGGTGCGAATACTTTGTAATTGTATTTAAATACGAATATGATTATGTACTCCATTATAAAATTTCTTGCATAAAGAATGGGAATTCAGGTAAAAATGAAAGTACATGAATACTCGTGCAAATACTTTCAAAATGTATTCATGAATGCATTCATGAATATATTCTTTAATATTATTTTAATAATCATATCAGTTATATTTCATTTTAAAAAATCATATGATTGTCTTATTATTTTTAATAAAAATTATATTTGGGACAATATTTGTAATTTTTTTAATAAATAGTTAAACTCTAATATTATATGTTCTGCTTATAAGTTATATGGCCAAGTCAAAATCTGTGTGACAGTAGTACTCCATTTGATAATAAAATAAATGAAATCAATCCTCTTCCCTGTCTCCAAAGATACTATCAAAATCATACATACAACTCATAATACAGCTTATATTTATTACCACACAAAACCAGCATGTGCCTCATTTCTAAAAAATATTTTTTTATCATATATAACAGCTGAGCGTCGTGACCCATAGGTCCCTTGTTTTCTCTTATTTTTGACACCTTCATATCCTTTGAGCTATGGGGATCATAAGTACTGCCCCAAGAATAATTAAAAATATGATACATAAGCTCCAGGATCTGAATAAGTAATGCATTGATTCCCATTTTTTTTTTTTTTTTTTGCATATTAATCATTGAATGTTTCATAAGTTCCTTCAGACTGGTGGTGCCAGCTATATTTTTTTTATTTTTACATATTTGTTTCGCTATTTTTGACACCTTCAAATAAAGTGGTCATCCATTAACAGGGCACAAATTGTAACAGTTGGACCTAGAATCTTCTTACTTGATATCCTGGGAGGTCCATCAAAAATCTCCTTCCAAACCTGAAATTAGGTCTCTGTTACCCATATCCTTCAACCTATTGGGCTTGTAAATTCCCCGAGATAGATGATTGAAAATTTTCTGAATAACTAATACATTGATTGCCTTGATTCTTTCCATACATATTGATCATGGAGGGTTTAATCATTTCCTGTAGAGTGGTGGCACCACCTTCATTTTTCTAATTTTTACAGATGCATATATTCCATGGTGACAAGATAAATGAAATAGTTAATCAAGTTTTTTTTTAAATTGGTGAATTGAAACGAGTAATTGACCATTTTATGATGTTTATTAAAGATTTTTAGCTAAGCTGACTATAAGTCATCTGAGCTATAGTCGTGGTCCATTGTCCGTCGTCCGTCCGTCTGTCCGTCCGTCCGAAGATGTGGCACGTTTTGAAACCGTAAGACCTAGGAATCCAAAATTCGGCATAATGTTAGATGTCCCCAAGATCTCCTACCAAGCCGAAAACTGGGTCTTTGCAACTTCGTTTCTTTGAGAAATTAAGGAAAAACCTCAATTTTTTATTAAAAACCTATTTTCACACTTCAGGACTGCCTAATATCAAAACCACTCATCTGTTTTTCCTCATTTTTACCATAAATATTCCTCTATATATTTCCTATGTACATGCCAAAAATTATGTCTGTATTATTTAATTTAAAAAAGTTATGGGCCCAAACATAATGCTTTTTGTAAAAAATCAGGAAAGATATTTGATCACTTAACACAAAACATGTTAAAGCTATGGACCTTTTTTCCAGTAATATAACTTTAATAAATCAAAATTAAATTGTACACCCAAAATTAGATGAAAATCTTTTAAATTTTTTAAAATATTAATAAAAATAAAAAATTGGTACCTTAAATTTTGCCCAACTTTGACCATGGCACGTTTTTTTTCCTGTAAGTACTGTGGATTTAATTTTCACAGCATGTTTTTGTTACCTTTTCAACTGTTAACACCAAAAATTTGAAACCAGTTGATCAAAAACTGTAGATTTTATTCAAGTTTTCAAGCACCATGTAACATATTGTTTACATCGATCGTGTTATGCAGTTTGCAAGAACTCAGCTCCCCAGCTTCAGCTCTTATTTCCTTAAATTCGGCATACAGCTAGATGTCTCCAAAATCCCCTACCATGCCAAGAATTTGGTCACTAGGACTTAATACCTTCAAGATATTAATGAAAAACTTCATTTTTCCATTAAAAACCCATTGTTACACTTCAAGACTGCCTAATATCAAAACCACTGATCTGACTTTAATCATAAATAATATACATATTTTTCATTTCCTATGCACATGCCAGAATGATGTCAGTATTGCGTAATTGTTTTAAGTTATGGGCCCAAACATAATGCACTTTGTAAAAAATCAAGAAATATATTTACTCCCTTAACAAGGGCATTGCTGAAGCTAGAGATTTTTTTGTCAGGGATGTAACATTATTTAATCAAGATTCAAGTGAATACCCAAAATTAGTTCTGAATTTTTCAAATTTTATAAGTTATTAGTATAAATATAAAATTAGTACCTTAAATTTTGCCCAACTGTGACCACGGCACGTTTGTGTCCTGTGAGCACTGTTGATATAATTTTTATATCATGCACACATTAGGATTTCAGCTTTTTAGTTTAGAAAGCTGAAAGAAATTGGCCAAAAATTGTAGCTTTTATTAATGTTTTTTATGAGACCCTGTCAGACTTTGGCTCTCTCCAGCCCCTCTTGAGTCACCTGTATGTTGACCTTGTTGACCTTTCATCAAATTATGCACGCTTGAGGCGAGAATCCAGGCAGCTTATGGCCAGCCACAGTTGATCCAGGTGTCCAACCCAACTCATCTAGTAGTTTTAACCAACAACATAACAATAAACAATAAATTAATCAATTTTTATTGGTTTTTAATAACAAATTAAAGAAAAATAGTTGTTAGTTTATAATAACAGGAAATTAACTTGCAGTTACTATGATATAAGAATCTTGTATCGATGGGTAGAATGTCACATATTCCAAATAACACCATGCAATCACCTATGGCATTTTTCAGTTCAATTTTAATGATAAAGAAGTAAATCATATTATTCATTACTAATCATTAGGGATCATATGAAGGAAATTAATGATAGACAAAGATGCAGTTGATAATATTAATCTAGATTCCTACTGTGTCTAGTGTGTACATTGATGTGAAATTAATCCAAAATGAATTTTTTACAGTTATTTTTTAATATAAATAAAAGCCATAAAACCAGGTACTTATGATCATTATTTAAATGTGTGAATTTTGTATATTCTGGATTCTCAACATCATTGGTTGGTGAAACTGAATAAATACCAGACATGGTGCGAATACTTTGTAATTGTATTTAAATACGAATATGATTAATACTCCATTATAAAATTTCTTGCATAAAGAATAGGAATTCAGGTAAAAATGAAAGTATATGAATACTCGTGCAAATACTTTCAAAATGTATTCATGAATGCATTCATGAATATATTCTTTAATATTATTTTAATAATCATATCAGTTATATTTCATTTAAAAAAATCATATGATTCTCTTATTATTTTTTATAAAAATTATATTTGGGACAATATTTGTAATTTTTTTAATAAATAGTTAAACTCTTATATTATATGTTCTGCTTATAAGTTATATGGCCAAGTCAAAATCTGTGTGACAATAGTACTCCATTTGTTAATAAAATAAATGAAATCAATCCTCTTCCCTGTCTCCAAAGGTACTAACAAAATCATACATAAGTTAAACAACAACAACTCATAATACAGCTTATATATTATTACCACACAAAACCAGCATGTGCCTCATTTCTAAATAATATTTTTTTTATCATATATAACAGCTGAGCGTCGTGACCCATAGGTCCCTTGTTTATATTGTAGTTTGTTCAATTTTTTCCCAGGTTCTTCATTGCCTTCAGTTAATATAAGTTGAATATGGTTACATTGTTAACTGAAAATATGAACCATTTTCATAAACACTTGTGAGAATGTATAATGTAATTATATTGTTGTTAATATGAAACATGTAGCCAAAATATTATATAATGTGATGATGTATACACATGTAATCTGCCTACTACAATAAAAGCTAGATATATATAAATAAAGAAATAATAAATAAACACACCACAATCTTTAATGGCAAAAGTTAAATATCATCACCGCACAAGTATACACTTTTGTATTTATTACCTGGAACTCTTGTAGTGCAGGTCTTTTTTTTTCAAATATATAGTACTAAAAACATATGGGCAGTCTACAAGTGATTACTCGTATCCGCTGAAATCAGAGTGGTATGGGTGAAGTGAGGTATGGACTGAGTGATAAGGGGAAATAGTGTGGGATGTGTTGCATATTAGCATGGATGTGTGCCATGTAAACCTGATTGTAGTTTGCGCGGCCACCGTTCATTTGAACAAGAAAGCTATCTAGGATGAATATATAGGTTCAATTGGTCAAACAGGTCCTAAGATATGTGGGTTTATGTCTGAAAACAGAGGTACAGATGGACACTGCGCAGAGAGGAAAGGTCAGAGGTCAACAAAAAATGAGGGGGCAGCAGGTCACATGTGACCCGATCATAATCCCAAGTTTTGTAAAATTCCGCCTGGTGGTTATGGAGTTCTTTAGAAACCTATGCGGTGCTGGATCCAGCCGCGACCGGCTGAAAATATAATATCTGCAAAACTCTGTTTTTGCAGACACAAAAATATGGTCATTATAATATTCATTCAAAACAACATTAAAAATATTGAAATCATTTGTTCATTTTCTGGTTTTGCTACAAGCAGGTACACTTGCCGATTTATCATTTATTCATTGTCTGTGCATTCCAGAACAAAAACAAGGGACCTATGGGTCACGACGCTCAGCTGTTATATATGATAAAAAAATATTATTTAGAAATGAGGCACATGCTGGTTTTGTGTGGTAATAAATATAAGCTGTATTATGAGTTGTTGTTGTTTAGCTTATGTATGATTTTGATAGTACCTTTGGAGACAGGGAAGAGGATTGATTTCATTTGTTTTATTAACAAATGAAGTACTATTGTCACACAGATTTTGACTTGGCCATATAACTTATTTAAGCAGAACATATAATATAAGAGTTTAACTATTTATTAAAAAAAATTACAAATATTGTCCCAAATATAATTTTTATAAAAAATAATAAGAGAATCATATGATTTTTTTAAATGAAATATAACTGATATGATTATTAAAATAATATTAAAGAATATATTCATGAATGCATTCATGAATACATTTTGAAAGTATTTGCACGAGTATTCATATACTTTCATTTTTACCTAAATTCCTATTCTTTATGCAAGAAATTTTATAATGGAGTACATAATCATATTCCTATTTAAATACAATTACAAAGTATTTGCACCATGTCTGGTATTTATTCAGTTTCACCAACCAATGATGTTGAGAATCCAGAATATACAAAATTCACACATTTAAATAATGATCATAAGTACCTGGTTTTATGGCTTTTATTTATATTAAAAAATAACTGTAAAAAATTCATTTTGGACTAATTTCACATCAATGTACACACTAGACACAGTAGGAATCTAGATTAATATTATCAACTGCATCTTTGTCTATCATTAATTTCCTTCATATGATCCCTAATGATTAATAATGAATAATATGATTTACTTCTTTATCATTAAAATTGAACTGAAAAATGCCATAGGTGACTGCATGGTGTTATTTGGAATATGTGACATTTTACCCATCGATACAAGATTCTTATATCATCAGTAACTGCAAGTTAATTTCCTGTTATTATAAACTAACAAATTCCTTTTCTATTTTTCTTTAATTTGTTATTAAAAACCAATAAAAATTTATTAATTTATTGTTTATTGTTATGTTGTTGGTTAAAACTACTAGATGAGTTGGGTTGGACACCTGGATCAACTGTGGCTGGCCATAAGCTGCCTGGATGCCTCGCCTCAAGCGTGCATAATTTGATGAAAGGTCAACAAGGTCAACATACAGGTGACTCAAGAGGGGCTGGAGAGAGCCAAAGTCTGACAGGGTCTCATAAAAAACATTAATAAAAGCTACAATTTTTGGCCAATTTCTTTCAGCTTTCTACACTAAAAAGCTGAAATCCTAATGTGTGCATGATATGAAAATTATATCAACAGTGCTCACAGGACACAAACGTGCCATGGTCACGGTTGGGCAAAATTTAAGGTACTAATTTTATATTTATACTAATAACTTATAAAATTTGAAAAATTCAGAACTAATTTTGGGTATTCAATTGAATCTTGATTAAAAAATGTTACATCCCTGACAAAAAAATCTCTAGCTTCAGCAATGCCCTTGTTAAGGGAGTAAATATATTTCTTGATTTTTTACAAAGTGCATTATGTTTGGGCCCATAACTTAAAACAATTATGCAATACTGACATCATTCTGGCATGTGCATAGAGAATGAAAAATATGTATATTATTTATGATTAAAGTCAGATCAGTGGTTTTGATATTAGGCAGTCTTGAAGTGTAACAATAAGTTTTTAATGGAAAATGAAGTTTTTCATTAATATCTCGAAGGTATTAAGTCCTAGTGACCAAATTCTTGGCATGGTAGGGGATTTTGGAGACATCTAACTGTATGCCGAATTTAAGGAACTAAGAGCTGAAGCTGGGGAGCTGAGCTCTTGCAAACTGCATAACACTAGCTTAATGTAAACAATATGTTACATGGTGCTTGAAAACTTATTAAAATCAACAGTTTTTGATCAACTGGTTTCAAATTTTTGGTGTTAACAGTTGAAATGCTAACAAAAACATGCTGTGAAAATTAAATCCACATTACTTACAGGAAAAAAACGTGCCATGGTCAAAGTTGGGCTAAATTTAAGGTACCAATTTTTTATTTTTATTAATATTTTAGAAAATTTAAAAGATTTTCATCTAATTTTGGGTATACAATTTAATTTTGATTAATTAAAGTTATATTACTGGAAAAAAGGTCAATAGCTTTAACATTTTTTGTGTTAAGTGATCAAATATCTTTTCTGATTTTTTACAAAATGCATTATGTTTGGGCCCAGAACTTTTTTAAATTAAATAATACAGACATAATTTCTTGCATGTACATAGGAACTATATAGAGGAATATTTATGGTAAATATGAGGAAAAACAGATGAGTGGTTTTGATATTAGGCAGTCCTGAAGTGTGAAAATAGGTTTTTAATAAAAAATTGAGGTTTTTCCTTAATTTCTCAAAGGAACGAAGTTGCAAAGACCCAGTTTTCGGCTTGGTAGGAGATCTTGGGGACATCTAACATTATGCCGAATTTTGGATTCCTAGGTCTTACGGTTTCAAAACGTGCCACATCTACGGACGGACGGACGGACGGACGGACAGACGGACGGACGACGGACAATGGACCACGACTATAGCTCAGATGACTTATAGTCAGCTGAGCTAAAAACCTTGCAGTTCCACTTTATTTCTAGTCTGTATGCGCAACATGCTGTTACCAGCAAAATTTAATTCTTGCAATACCTGTTAAAACTAATGTCTGATGACTACATATTCATTAGATTTTGCATGCAAAACATGCTTGTAATTCAAGTTCAGCTGAGCGTCATGGCCCATGGGCCTCTTGTTTTATGAACTTTTGATGTTATCCATTTAGCACTCAATACACTGATGGATCCAGGATTTTGGAAAGTGGGATTGTCCAACCCAAGAGGATAAATGCTGATGCAGTAGGTATATATAAAATATACAGACACAAAGTTTAGCACAAAGATTGTTTTATTCGGTCCACTGAGACATAACCACAAGTGTTCACATCACTCATTCAAACATATGCCTCAGTAAACAAACAATATAGTTCCATCAATATGCAGGAGGGTACGCACAGCACCCCACCATGGTAGACACGGGAGGGTACGCACAGTACACAGTACCCCACCATGGTAGACACGGGAGGGTACGCACAGTACCCCACCATGGTAGACATGGGAGGGACTACGCACAGTACCCCACCATGGTAGACACAGGAGGGTACACGCAGTACCCACAATGGTAGACACGGGAGGGTATGCACAGTACCCACCATGGTAGACATGGGAGATCACGCACAGTACCCCACCGTGGTAGACACGGGTGGGATAATTACACCATAAGAATTATTGATAAAAATGTGTAAAACCATGCACACTGAGATCATATATTAGAGTCCTGGCTCTGGCTTACAGTACTGATAAAGTCATCATATGTATAAAATAAGTAACAATGATAACAGTCACTTTGATAGAGCAAAATTGGACTGCACAATACCAATGACATGTACACATTCATCCTAGTAGAAAGTTAGTACACTAGGCATTAATACCACCATGTGTTAAACCAAGCATTAATACCTCCATTTTTTGTAACACTAGGCATTAATACGACCATTTGTTAAGCACAGCTGACCATGTTAGCAAGCTGATCCACCATTTCACAGGGGTGACACTACCAAAGTTGTTTCCAATATGTTTGAATAGACTTTAGTTTGAATTTGCTTCTTTTTTTTTTTTTAGAAAAACAGGTTCTATATATCAAAACTTTCAAAACAATATTTGTCATTTTATCACTACAAGTCCTAACACACTGATGTTAATTTTTCAGTTTTTCCATCTACAGTTGGGCTCTGTGAAAATCTGTTGGCTGCATCATTAACTTGTTCCAAATACAGGTTTCCCAATTAACTTGTTCCACATACAGGTTTCCCACCGAGTGAAGGCAAATGTAATTTCCCCAAGTTCAACCCACTCTCCGATGGTTTTCCCATATGAAAATATAGCCAAAAATATTGTTATATTTGCTCATTAAATCACTGTTTGCAGTATTTCTTTCACATAATATTTTGTAAGTTAATATATACCAGTTTTTCTGAGATCATTCAAACCCTGATACAAGTCGGTACAACAAGCCATGCTACATAACAGGTTGTCCACAAGCATGGTAGTTAAATATGAATTTTATTCAAGTCTTTGAACATCTTCCATTCACGTAGAACACAAAATAGTCTTTTTCATATATGTCTACATGACTACACAGTCTGACAACAAAACCAAGCACATTCAGCCAAACCTCATCTCCAGTCAGTTTTCGCTATACATGTATTAATACAACATTTTTGGGGAGATGGGGTTCAAAATTCAAAAGGATCACACAACTTTCTTATATATGATATATATATTTTCATGTTTCCTGTGGTCTTGAGTAAACATATTGGTTCTCTGAAGCAGATTTACTGAATGGAAGATAAGTTTTGTCAAGCATATCTGATTAGGCTATCACATCTCACTATAAGGTGAATCAGAGTCACATGACAGCCTAACTTCCTGTCATGTGATCAGTCACATGATCAGCTGTTCCACCAATAAATATTTACCCTGCAAATCCTGGGCCATTCACAAGCCAGGCTTATTCCTGAACACATCAAAATAAATAAATAAATAATTAGTAACATATAAATACACAACAGATACACAGAATGGCAGTGCACAATATCAATGACTTATATCAAAATGATTCAAGACTTAAATATCTTAAATGTGATCCCAGGCACTGAGCCATGAAAATTATCTTGTCACAAGATGAAATCTGGTCTACAGTGTCACCTGTGTACAATCCACATAATCACCTAAACCAGACTGACATCTGGTGTCCTTTGATGACACTACAACATATAAGAAGCTGGGAACCTTGTGGGTCCGTTCCATGAATATGGCAGCAAATAATTGAATATCCTATCAATGGTCAGTTAACATATGAACGATACATGTATAATCAAGTGAAAAAATATGAAATAGAACTTACTGTATGTCAGACATTGTCTATATCAAGTGTGGTACTTTCACACCATTCATAACGATACACTTAGATACAAGATGAAATAACATATACTTGACCAACATTCCGATCTGTTCTTTACAGACTAACATATATCATCTTCAGAAATCATTCCTCAATACCACCACTGGTCTTCATGAAAGCACCAAATATAATAACTACAACCGAGGAATTCTAAAACCAAAGTCTATGACACCTATTGCTCAGAGAAATTAATTTACTGAATCTGTAATCATTATTTCTCTCTGGAAGATGTGACTTTAAAAACCTCATTCTTGTTACATAAAATAATGAACAAACTCCCTAATTAATCTCCCCTAAAGGGGGAGCTCTATGTGGAATTTATGCCATATGGCCAGAGACTAGAAAGAAATAGCAGCGTGTCATAGGAAAATATTTGAAGATAAACCTATGTTTGAAGAGCACCATAACTGACTGTATACTCCAGGGTTAATTAAAGGTAGTAATTATTTATTATTGCATTATTGTCTATATTATTATTCTTAAAATCTACTGTCTAAGGTTAAAAACCAGGATAACCTACATAAAACAAGTGTCTCAGAAGTTGTGGATTACATCATTTTTACTTGGATTATTTCTGATACAGTTATACTAAAATTTTTGATCAGGTTGACTTTGTCAGAAAGTTTAAGGTGTAAAGGCTGCCATTGATAAATATATTTATATTACATTCTCTTAAAGGCAATATAAAGGCTAGTCTGTAATATATTACAATATTCAAAGATGTCTGCAAGATGCCTTTCATATATAACTTAATACTCTAAGAAGTCTTGTGTTATAAACAGACGGATGACTGAAATATGAGCATGACCTTTGACTAGAATAACTCACTCTGGATCCAATCCATCATAAATATAAAAAATAATAATATTTAATGATATCATTACTCGTGTATACCACCACAACACTCCTGCCATGCCATGCACACATCTCTCATACATTACTGTGATAATGAAACACAATTATAACAAGGTCAAGCAGAATACCAGAAATATACTTTGCAGTCATAACAAAACTGAGGTTGGTTCAGAACTTGTCTATTACTAAACTTATGTATTATTTTAACTAAGGTACTATATTCCAGGTATATTGTGCCATCACAGGCACCAAGAGATTCCCCTCCCACACAAATCACTTATATCCTTAGTTGATGCTGCTGTACAGTCAGAGGTACCAAGTACCTGTGATATTTAATGTTATGATTACCTCAGTTACACAAGGTTTTTCTTGTATTCAGTCCAACCCTTCAGAGTCACATGCCGTCTCATGGGTTGCTGCACGTCAATGGGACTTTTTAATGCAACTGTTAAACAACATATAAACATTGTTATGAATGCAAAGGACCCAATAAGATAGGATCAACTGAATCGCAAAACTGTCTTAAAGCTCTGGAGAATTCATGCTGGTGTGGCGTTAAGTGGGAGCAGCCGTAAGTCGTATCTCTGCTTCATAATAAAACAATTACAAGAATAGTAACTTTTTGCACAGAGTGTGTTCATTACACTTCAAGTATTTTAGATGTCATAGCAACCATCTCTGACTCCAATACCCTGGACTCAATGCCAGGGCACAATCAGCACCAAGTATAAATACCAATCTCAAATACACAGTCCATTTAAACTAAACATGTGTATAAAACAGTCCGCTGTTCCTCGGGAAAGCGCCTTGTGCCTCAGTGCACTGCTCCAGGAATGTGACACTATGCATGTGCCGAACTTCGTGATGAAACATCAAGGGGATAAAATTACCTACAGCAATTTATTACAGTACACTCCACAGGCAACAGCTCGCACATTGTGCAGTTTCATCATAGGTGCTTCATTCAAGGCACTTTTCATGTTATCCATAAACTAAAACACACTGACAAAAAGAAAGTATGTGTGTGTATATATATATATATATGTATATATATATTGTTCATAAATGTATTTAATGATTTGATTTTCATTATTTAATCAAATTAATCATGATTTTTAATATTCAACCTGACTGTATCTTCTACAAACTCATTTAGTCTTTCCTCTGTTATACTTTAACAAAGAGACTGCAGCTCCACTGTGTCAGTGAGAATAATCAGGGAAAATGGCTCTCCCTACAGATGTATACACTGAACTTGTCTGAAGGTATGAAATTTTCACCAGGTAAGGTTAAGAATATCATACTGACAAATTATTTTCATATCAACATTATACATATGAGATCATAATGTTCATGCATAATGTACATGATTTATACACTTTTACATATGTGCTTTGTCAGGGAATACTTAAACAGTGTTACCTGGCACTCAGGGTTATTATGTCAATGATATTAAATATATAGGTTTTATAAGACTCATGCTACATGCTTGCCTCAACAGCTTTCTTTCATGAGAACATCAATATTTCTTCATGTACCAGAACTTAAATATTACAGTTTCTTGTCTATTTTTTGCTCTATTTACAATTAAGTACCAAAACCTTTGCAGTTTTTTCCATTCAAATTGGTTTATGCTCCTTTCACCCAATAATATTTCTGAAAATGCATCCTTTCATGGATTTCATGCACCTGTATAGTTATAACCTAAGATCCATGAAAGCACCTGTACTTCATCAAAACTTTCACCTATTAATTATCCTCTCATACATGACAGAATTGAGCAATAAAAACAATGGGAGAAAAAATTCCTAAAATGGTATACACTGCTACACTGAACTGATTGGACTGATTAGGTTCCATAAATATTTTGCAAGAACGTTCTTGGTCCTCTTGTTCTTCAGTAAAAGCTAGTACATTATTTCTCATTCACATTTAATCCTTTAAAATTAATTGCTAAATAAATTCAGTGATCACCAAATCCGATGGATTCTGACTGGCAGACTTGATTAAATAACCTGGATACAAATGAATGGCGTTCTGTTAATTGTTTTATATCCTCTTTCTACAGGAATGCTTAGCTCTTTTTTTATTTAGATTTTTATTAATTTATTCCACTCTATTTCCCTCCAGGTATTTGTTTAAATCAAACTTTAATATTGATAAATCTTATAACTCAGCATCATAGGGAACATACTAAAAAATAAACACAGTTGTACACTACTGTCTAATTTAACATGTATGCCTTTCATGTAGCTCTCATAGATTCTGCCAAACAATATGAGCAAAATTTCATTATTAACCACATTTTACTTGAACATTTCTCGAAGATATGATTTTCCGCAGGATTTCAGACAAAGAACATTTTACATTGTGTATTGTTAACTACTTTAAATGCCCATTTTTCAAATCACCTTGCTGCTCAAATGGTTTAACATTTAACCTTTATTACATGACTTTGATTCCTACCAGAGCCTCTCTCACGCTGATGTATAGGTCTCTGTTCTGAGAATTATACTGGTCTAAACATAGTGTCCTAAGCTGCATAATAAAAGCATCAAAATTATCCTCACTGACCAAATCCATACCAGTTGGCAGTTGAATATGCTGTAATCTTTGTATAAGTGATGCTTTCATGCCATTGAAATACTCCAACAGACTTGCAGTCTTCTGTTCAATAGCCATGTTCTCTTTTTCAGTCTGCGACAGTTTGGTCTCCATGGATGAGATGTCTGATCGGAGCTTGATCATATGGGCCTCCATTTTTGTGTTGGTTTCTTGCAAATCTTCAATTTCTATATCCAGCTTTTTCAAGTCCTCGTCATTTTCAAGCCCTAAATAAGAGTGTATGCCACATAAGTTATCATGTTCCCCCTCGTTTTCTTTGACACAGCATTTCCAGTTTCCGTATAAATGGAACCTGTTTCATTGGCACTCAAACAGTTATGAGCAATTCTTTACTGTATATAAACAGACCAGGTGTGCAAATGTCTGGATGGTCTGACAGGTTATTCCATTCAGACTGTTCCGAAACTCAAGAGTGCATTTGTTGCCCAAAAAAGGATTTTACATATAGATAATGATTTCCACCTGTAACTTAATTTGAATTTAAATACAGGACCCCTATACATAGTAAAAAGAATACATTATAATTTTTTTTCAGATGAAATATGGTATCTACATTATGTACTCTTATAATGTTGTGAAAGAGTAAATCCACAATTATCACATTTTTTATTTGAAATTGTAAGTTACAAAATCTTCCACCGCATGGTTGTGAGCTAATTGATTGAAAAAATTGACCAATCATAGAGATAAATATCCCACAGGCTGCTTGTACATAATTTGACATTGGTCAGATGTAACAAAACAGTTGATTGGTTGATGAACCAGTGATGCTACCTGACTGAGCCTTGAGCTGTATGGCTGAGATCTCTTCTGGACTGAGTTTAGCTCTCTTCATTGCGTTGCTGGCACGTGGACAGCCTGACAGACTCCTGTGAGAGAGGAAGCTGCCATTAGAATGACCAGAACCGTCACAACCCGGCAGGGGGCAACTGAAAAACATGTCACATGAACATATAGATACAAGTGGAAGAAATCAGTTTTAAAAATATCAGATGACTGAAAGATGAAAAACAACCAATCATCAATTATTAATCAATTATTTTATGAACCAGCTATAATACTGTGAAATATGTTATATAGAATTATACCTATAATATTGACCGATTAAATTAATCATGCTGAAAGGTCAAGGTAATGGCCGGGATTTTGAGACACTTATTCATTGCACAAGGTTAAGTTTTTGCCCTCTCTTCCTTAATCATGATATTACGACTTCTTTAGAAGTGTGTATATAATCGTTTGTGATTATGCAAAACTGCAATCGATTTATTCAATTATGACAGAAAATGACAAATAATATAATTGATTAATTTGTACACCACAAATAGATACACTCTGTAATACTATACACATATGAGTTGTGATAGCATTCTGAATTTGCAGTTTTATTATGGTGAAAATATATAATATAGTTGAAACCTTGTTTTTTAAACATATCTGTAAATATGTGGGCAAATTGGTGTACAATTTCAGTGGAGCATTTAGAACTTGAAATTTGTTAGACAATGTCTTCAACAACTAATGTGAAGTGTGTAGCACTTAATGAAAACTAGTAGGCCTACATATCTGTCATTGAATGCAATAATTTTTATGAAACAAGGAGATATTAAAATTAAGTTGACCTTCTGAAGAGCTTATGCTTCTCTAAACTGTTTCCAGATTCTCTAAAGTGCATATTATTTTAAAATAAACTGACACAAAACCTGATTCATATGACAAACTAGAATACGGGTAGTCGACAAGCGACTACGTGTATCCGCCAAAATCAGAGTAGGACGAGTGAAGTGAGGCATGGATTGAGTGGCAAGGGGAAATAGAGTTACACGTGTTACATATTAGAATGGATTTCTGCCCCGTTAACATGATTGTAGGTGGCGCCACCTATTATTTGAACGAGAAACTATCCAAGATGTATACACATGCCAAATTTCAGGTAATTTGGTAAAACCACTGCAGAGATATGAGTGATTTTAACCCAAGGCAGACAAACAGATGGACACTGTGCAAAAATGGCTATCCAAGGGCTACATTTGTGTAAAATTTTTTTCCTGATTGGTCGAACAGTTCCCGAGATATGAGCTTTTCTCTGCAGCGTGAACGTGAATGTAGGTGGCGCCACCTGTCATAAAATCAAGAAAGCTATCTAGGATGTATACGCATGCCGAATTTCAGGTAATTTGGTAAAACCACTGCAGAGATATGAGTGATTTTAACCCAAGGCAGACAAACAGATGGACACTGTGCAAAAATGGCTGCAGGTGGCACCACCATTTTTGTTTATGTTATAGAGCCATCCAAGAGCTACATTTGTGTAAAAAATTTTTCCCTGATTGGTCAAACGGTTCCTGGGATATGAGCTTTGATGTCTGCAGTGTTAACGTGAATGTAGGTGGCGCCACCTGTCATAAAATCAAGAAAGCTATCTAGGATGTATATGCATGCCCAATTTCAGGTTAATTAGTCAAACCACTGCAGAGATATGAGTGATTTTAACCCAAGGCAGATGAACAGATGGACACTGTGCAAACATGGTTGCAGGTGGCGCCATCATTTTTTGTGTATGTTATAAAGCTATCCAAGGGCTAAATTTGTACAAATTTTTTTCCCTGATCGGTCAAACGGTTCCCCAGATATGTGGGTTTATGTGTGGAAACAGACGCACAAACAGACGCTGGGCTGAGAGGAAGAGGTCAAGGCCAATTGGTCAGGCACCAGTTCACATGTGATCCGATTATTGGTGTAAGTTTCGGAAAAATCGGTCCAGTAGTCTCAGAGGAGTTCTCCGGAAATGAACGCCGCGGCGGCGGCAGAACCCAGTCAAAAACATAGTATCAATTAGTATACAGTTAGGCCTATAGCTGTTTGGTCAGTATTCACATTTTAAAACTAATAGAGAATACCAGTTTTTATATCCTAAGTAGGCAAACTGTTTAAAATTTCAATCTAACAAGAGCAATGTATTTTACAAATTTTGAGTAATGGGATCTTACATTACACCATCAACTTTGCCTCCATTTTTGTTGAGAAGTGAGATGGCATCACTAATTCCATTTGCCATCAGCTGGTGGCGCTGCAGTCTGTGGCGATGGGCAAGTGGGCATCCAGAGGCACTGTAACAAAGACAAGATGAAATCTCCTAAGGAACTAATTAAAGCCAGAGGACTTAAACATGTTTCGATATGGCATTAATTAGTGGCATAATTAAGTACATTATATCCAATTTCTTTAATCTCGTTCACTTTTTTTAATTTTAAAAGGGACTTCAGCAGTAAACTGATTCAACTGCAGATAACTCAATCTATGTACACAGTAAGAAACCACTTTATTAAATTTGAATTCTGGTTGTCTATACACAAGTAGTGATTAATCTGTGAAACAATGGCTGGCACTATGAACCACACACTTTTGTAAAAAAAAATGTGAATTGCACAAAATTGCACCAATTATGATAGAAATTGATTTTTTTTTTTAAGTTTAAGTCGAAAAAATGAAGGGAATTTCAGGTCACCTGCAAATTGTTTGCAGACACAGAAACTCTGAAGTGATCTTGGGATATACAGTATCATAAACAACAAGACAAAGATACAAATGCATGAACTGATTTAAATATATAGAAACAGTGGTAATTTTTTTCCAAACAAATAATAACCAAGGCAACATTGACTGATAAAGCACACACATAATGCACCATTGACCATGCACTTAACACACTGAAACCACAATAAAAAACATCTAATTCTTCATGCATGCATACACAAGGCAAGTAGAAAGCAAAACAAAAATTTCTGCAAAGCTACAGAGATGAGCTTGGGTGACTGAAGGCAAGCTAAAGCTTTTCATTTAAAGCAAATTGAAGAATTTAAACACATAATGCAAATCTAGTTCTTAATAAAGTATGACAAAATAAATACAATGAATATATATCTCTGACATGAGGGCTGCAGTAATGGGGTATGTGAAAACAAACTTTTCAAAATGAAATAAAATTTGGTGATGCCCAAAAATCATTGTTTCAAACCAAGATAATAAAGGCATGTATACATGTCATAGAATCCATGGACATGCATCATACTAGAAAACCATCATAAACCATCAAAAATATGCTGAACACCTGTTAAAGGTTTATGACAGTAATAAACAATTTACAATGAACTATGTAAACCTAAGCTATTGCTTCACATGAACAAGAGGGATTCCTTACAGTTATTCTGACAAATTGCTGGCATATAAACCTAGCTACACATGCAATACTGGATTCTAAATTGTTGAACGTATACTAACAATTCACAAAGAATTTCAAACCTATCAAAAGCAGAAAACATTTACTTTCACTAAAAGAATGACACAAAATTTTCAAGTCCAAATATGATTGAAATGAAAATATACTTTTCGATTATTCCATAATAAATAAATAATTCCTCCAAATGTTACAGCAGGTTACTTTTAAAGATAAGGTAATAAAGGAAAGTTGATCATAAAAAATGAGAGCAACTTAATACAGATGACACAACACCAAAATAACCACAAAATGCTGAAAATCATGAAAATTAAACTAATTGTGAATTAATTAATTACATGCAGGTACTAACACATTACAGTAATAACTGAAAACAAGCTAAATGTTCCATTTGCAAGAAAAACAGGTTCAGTTTTAAAACAGAAATGATTAATTTTTACCGCACCACTGATTGATATGTACGTTTCAGTTTTACTGAGAGATCTTGTACAGATTTGACCCTTGGTACAGAGAAATTGAGAAATAATTAAATTCTGCAAACAGTGACTAGAAGAAAATTTGCATATAAAGTTTAATCCATCCTTTGGGCCTCAAATAAAGAAGAGGAATATAGGAGTCCAAGCCACTCAAGTCCAAGTCTAGGAGTTTCAAGTATTTGAAACTCCAGTCCAAGTCCGATTCCAATACAGATTCAATTTTATTAAAAGAGATTTAAAAAGGAAATTTGAGATTAGCAAATATGTTTTATGTTAATTTATATGCATTTTTTCCTTTTTACTTGGATGTTAAATAACATTTAGCTCATGATGAAGGGCTAAAACTTGGTATATAGTCCTTTTTTGTAATATTCTGTCAAAAGTAGATTACATTATTAATAAATATAAGTATTTACAGAACATGATTTTTTTTATATTGTACTCAAGATGAAATCTGTCTGATTTCTTAAGTCCTTACCACCAAGTCAAAGTCCGAGTACAGGACTTGAGTCCGAGTCCCTGAAAAAGTGGACTCTAGTCTAAGTCCAGACTCGATCAAGGCCTACATCACTGATTTTTCATGCCACTAAATTTCATAATTAAATTTTGCAAAATAATTACACCAATGACCACAGCAATTTGACAAATGAAAACACTGAGTACAATGATGAATATCAATAAATAAAATACACCACTGACAACAGAAAGCAGCCCTCCATGTTGATACACCAAGAAAGAGTACCTGCGATGTGACAAGTATTTCCCTGTCACATGACCTGAACCATCACAGCCAGGGATAGGGCATCTAGTAAAACCAACCCACACATCATTAATGCAACATGTCACACAGCACTCAATGTCAAGCCACAATGTATTCTGACAGCCATCCCCCATAATGCAATGCATCAACCAACAAACAATCCCACAATGCTTCCATCCCCCATAATGCAATGCAGCTTCAAGCATTAATTTATTGTATGAACAGTTTTATTAAACATTTCCCTTGACAGGTTTATATAATAAATGAATAAATTGGATACATTGTAAGTGTATAATGATCAAATTAAACAAGTACAAAATGCTGAATGCTCGCCCTTTTTACACTTGGCAAAAGCAAAAACTACTACATTTATGGGTTTTTTACTTTACCATTTTTTTCATTTGTACTTTTAAATATTTGGGAAATCAACATAATGGTTATGGAATAAATTAACAGTGTTGAAAACAGAAAACAAAATTCAAATAAAGACTGTATATGTAGGTACCAGGTATCACACCAATCTTGAAAAGTAAGAAAGGATCACACAAAAATCTCAAGATAACCTCAGACTAATGAAGAGTGAACATTTTAATAAAACCCTCAAATACTGTTTGGACAAGCTGATAATAGGTGAAGAAAGTAGAGATGTTATGGAAATTGGCTACAATTCATAAGGTGAGAAAAAGATAAAAAGAGGGTTTTAAGGATACATGGACATCCATATAATTAGTTAAGTGTAACAAAATTAATAAAACCACATTGAATGCAGCCTTGTTTGTTAGTCAGATTTAGTTTTTACTCCCAACTTATTCTGGAAACATTCAATTAAAACATGCAGGGAAGGCAACCCCAAGAACATGATATAATTTACATGCAATTCTGAAGTTCCTATTGCTCCAGTGCATGGAATAACAAGGGACCCATGAGTAATGGTGCTCAGCTGAATTTGCCTATGACATAAATTGATCAAATACTGGCATACAGAAAAGTTTACATTTTTTTATATTGTTGCACTTTTATTCCTAATGCTACAGCCATTTAGCAATATTATTAATATTCTGTCCTACATGTGTAGTCTCCTTTCTCTTGATTCCAAGTACATGTGAAGTTGCTCAGGTGCCTACAATGATTATACATGCTGAGGAAGGTGAATATATGTTTGTTTAAACCCTATTTTTTATCATATATCTGAAAATATAAGATTATTCAGAAAGTTGTATCATTATTTATCCTTAATTTGGCTCATATGTCAAATTTTGCATAATTTTTATTTAATTATTTTAAACAAAATCAATGTTTTAAACATACTTAAAAAAAGAAATTAGTTTTTAAATGATATCACTACAAATTTCCATGCCATAATATGGTATCTTCTATGTCACTCCTTGGCTCACTATTTAAAAAAAAAGTTATGTACACTGAAGTGGAAAGTTGTTTTCAATTTAAAATACAGCTAGAATAATTTGGTAAAATTGATTAAAAATTCCCTTTTCAAATCAGGTAGACACACTTTCTGTTAGATGAGGTAGAAATAATATACTTATGCTAATTATTAAAGATTTCTTAACTCTACTTATGTACTAATTACTTTCATATGTTAAACAAACAGATTTGAACTCATCTTAAGTTAGGGATTTGGGGTACCTCTGGCATGCATTTCTCACATAATAAACATCGCACCTTTAAAGCAATACATCACTTTGTGGATACATTATTAAATGAACACTTTAATCACTGATGCCTCTAGTAAAACAAAACAAATCCAAAATGTAGCAAACAGTCAAGAAAAAGTATGTAACAAAAATAGAAAGAGTAACATTCATCTTGTATAAGCACACTGTCTTGTACAATTCTTATTTAATTTCTTGTATACAATTAAATCTTAATCAAATATAGTTATGTGCTAAAAAAGAAATCATTATCTGAAACATTTACCATGTTTCTCCTGCTGTGTTTGACATTATATAAATTATGTTCTGGTACATATGCAATACTGACATAATTCTGCCAGATACATTAATATATGCCAAAAATGAATGAAACAACCAAAGCTTTTTTGATATTAGGCCGTCTTGAAGTATACCAAAAGTTTTTTTTTATGAAGAATGGAGGCTTTCTTTAATTTCTCAAAGGAACTAAGTAACAGTGACCAACTTTGAGTACGAGAACTAAAGTACATCTAACTGTAAGTTGAATTACGGCTTTGTAAGTCCAACAATTTCAAAACATGCCCTGTTGACAGACAGCCTGACGATGGACAAAGGGTGATGGCTATAGCTCAAGTGACTTACAGTCAGCTGGAAAGGGCATCAATGTATTCTACGAAAATAAGAAGGTAGGTGGCGCTATCTGTCTGGTCTCCAAGTTGGATGGACATGCCAAATTTCAGACCAATAAATTGAACCACTCCTGAGATATGAGCAGTTTTCACCCAAAAACAAACGTATGGATGGACACCACACCAAAACAATTGCAATAGAGCCACCAGTCATGAGAACAAGATGGAGGTATCGAAGATCTATGAACATGCATTATATCAGTCCAATACAGCATATCACTCCTGGGGAAAAAGGCATCAATATATTTGACAAATGCAGGAAGGTAGGTGTCACCACCTGTCTGGTCTACAAGAAAACTCTCTAAGAAGGATGGACATGCCAAATTTCAGACCAATTGCATTGAACCCACTCCTGTAATATGAGCAATTTTAACCCAAACAAGTATATGGTTCGACACCACGAGAAAATGATTGCAAATGGCACCACCAGCCTTGTTATCACTTAGACACCCAGATTCATACTGCAGTAAAAGGATTTCAGGTGGCGCCTCCTGTCTTTGTTATGCACAATTACATACTTGAGTGATTAACTATACTGGGTTTAGAAGGGATCAGTCTAAAGGTCTCAGAGGAGTTCTCCGGGAATGAACACAGCAGTGGAACCCTGGTGAAAGCACAGTATCCAAAAAACTCTGTTTTGACAGGTACATTAAAATCAATGCCAAGCCAATCTGGAAGATTCCATGTGTAATATAGAACATTCTAGGAACCTACAGAAACGCCAGTTTTCCCCCAAGAATTCCATATTTGCTGGAACTAACTCTGTCAGAGGCTGAGGTCAATATTTTCTTTATCACAATTGAACAAAATTTGTCAAAATCAGTTTTTAACTTGACACCCTCCGTACAAAGGTGATGATGTGGACACTTACTTGAGGGGCTCAGCTTCTTTACCCTCCCCCTCCTTGGTGAGTAGACGCTTGGATTTGTTGGCACGAGGACAGCCTGACAGGCTACGATGGGATGAGTAATTACCAGTCACATGACCTGATCCATCACAACCCGGAGTGGGGCACCTATGATACAAGATTCACAAAGGACATCCATAAAACTTCAGATTTTAAATATATGCTACATTTATGTACAATCCTTTGATAATTTTTACAATTTGTAAACTATGAACCTAACTGAGGTAATTAGTAACAAAAGTCTAGAAAACAAGGGACCCATGGGTCAAAGTGCTCAGCAGAATCAACCTGTGACAGAAAAATTTCAAATCCTGGAGCACAGAAAAGAGGTTACAGTTTCTGTTATTGGTGCACTTGAAAAAGTGTTACTCTGATCAATTTATTTCAAAGAGGGAAAGCCAAGTTCAGCTGAGCAAGGGAGCTGCCCCCAGTGAAGCGTAAAAATTTAGCTAGGTGGGCCTACACCATTGAATACAACTGATGTATACAATATATTTATGTATGACAACGTCTTCTAAAACTTTATACTCCAGAAGGGTACAGTTTTTAAACAATTGCTTTCAAATTTCAAATTATAAAAGATTAAATCCTTATATGTACATGCTGTTAAAATTAACAATGCTTACAGTATGAAAAATATGGTATGGCCAAACAAGGCAAAATTTAAGGTACTGCTTTTACATTTATGCAAATAACTTGAAATAGTTACAAAATCTGATATAATTTCTGTTTTACATAACATCTAAATTAATATAGTTATATGCTTAAAAAATGATCTTTTGCTTCAATTTAAAAAAGAACCTTTTGCTTCAATGGTTAGTGTTGTGTTAACAAAGTGGCCAAATATCTTTTTGTTTTGAAAAAAAGTACATTATGTTCCAGTTAATAATTTCTAAAAATTATGCAAAATAAACCTTTGGAACATAAGGTTTTTCCTTAATTTCTCAAAGGAACAAAGTGACATAGTTTCAGGTTTGGTAGACCTTAGAAACACCTAACATTATCTTCAATTACTGCTTTGTAGGTCAAATGAGCTCCATGAGCTAAAAATAAATCAACATAATTTTTTATTAATTGACTAAGATCATTTAATTTGTGATCATTTTTTGTTATACTGACTTTTGTTCCACGTGATGTGCCTGGACCATTTCTCGAGTGGCATATGGACAACCAGAGAGACTTCTGTGCGTGGCGTAGTTCCCAGAAACATGCCCCATCCCATCACACCCTGGCGTTGGGCAGTGGATCAGTTCCTTTCCCTTGGGGCTGTCATTAGGACTGCAAGAGCCAACAAGGACTTTCATATTACTGCCAGCAAAAAAAAAAATCAAACTACAGTTCTGTGGAATTTGTTTTACTTGAGAATCTGCACCAAAAGACCTTTACACCAGCAGAATGTTCATACTCCTGTCTTCATGAAGGACTGATGTACTTATGTGTGGACAGCCAACTGATCTGAAAACACTGTATGTTGATCTACTTTGTTTACAACCATAAAGGCCGTTATTATTGTGATAGTAAAATGTAACCAGATTACATACTGTGTAGTCACTGCCAGTAAATTTCTTGATGAACCAATATGAACCTCTCCATCTAGTTGTCAGTCATTGGCAATATACTTTGAATTTGCCAAGAATTTTTGTAAAATATGTCCTGATAATTCACTGGTATAAATATTTGCATTATGGTTTTACTCTTAATGATTTTCACTCTTATAAAATGGTTAACTTGTGCACTTACTTAACAATGAGATTCCCCCCCCCCCCCCCCTTTACGAACTAATAAATTGGTGTTATGATAACCCTTCACATTACACCAAACTCAAACTTGTCTGTAATTGAGTGATTTTTTATTTGCTTATATTTATATTTTAAATGCTCTAATCATCCAGGATTCAGGTCAACATCTTGGTGGCTACTGTAATATATACGCTTCTGTCTAAACATGGTATAGTTAAAGTGCAATAAGAGAGTTATTTGGACCACAGCCATGCTTGGGGTTTAGTTCCAATACCCATCAGCCGAGTCATTTACAGTGAAACTTTGAAACCAAAATGACCTTGTTAAAGTGGCCTCATTTTCGGGGTGGTTGTCTAAGCAAGGTCTGACATAAAGAGCAAAAACAAACTGGGACCATGAAAAAGTGGTCGTTATTTGGAGATTGTCAATAGGGGAGGGTTTAGTCTATTACAATTATGTCTACATCTCCCTTAGTTTCAGATACTGGATATGCTTCAGGCTCATGGTCACATACAAGAATCTTTAGAAATAAAGTCTTTCTTCTGTCAACAATGCATGTAATTAAAATAATTCACTGTGGATATGAATAATGTTGTGAAAAGGAAGATTAAGAGAAGTAAATGGCACAACAGCACCTCAAATAACAATTTTCCAAAGACAATTCTTTTAAATACAAATTCATTTATACATGTAAAATTCTGCCTAAATATTACTAAAAGTGGATTATGAATACAGTGAAAACTGTGTAATATAACCCCCAATGTGACTGGCCAAAAGTTGTCTTAATTCACAGGTGATCTTACTAAGGTCAGTTATAACCAAAGGGAATGCTTTTGGATCACAAATTAGTGTTCTTAATAGACAGGTGGTCTTATTAATGTGAGAATAATCCGAGCATGATTGCTACTTTTTTTTTAAATTTGCATTTAGTTCATAAAATAAGCACCTATGTATATGAAAGACATGATTATTATATTGCCATACTGTGAGCTGCATCTTTAAGATAAAAGGTGTGTACACGATGAAGGATAAGTTAAATACAAGTTCAAGATTGGAAAAATTATCAAATATTCCATTTATAAATGAATTTCATTTTTCATATTTTTAGGTGCAAGAGATTAAAATTTAATCATCACAATTAAACCAAGCCTGGAGATACATACAGCATCACTTGTATCACAAGTGCACTGACAATGCTTAACGTCAGACGTGAGGTGCTGTCAACACTTCTTTGAGGTGGGGTTGTCATGACCAAAACACACACTCTGTCACAAGAGCTACTGAAATTGTGGTCAGTGTTTGCATGTCCAAGGTATATTGGTCAGAGATTGTTTCCTGTGCCTGTAAACCTGTTTCTTGGCTGTACTGGAATATATATACACTTGTGTGAGCAAATCAAGTGTACCACTTCTATTAATTAAGTTCGGTGTATGTGAGCATCAATCAACAGGATATATCAGAACACCAGGACCAAGGTGTGAATATATTTCGGGATGTGAACAAATCTGGAAGTAAGTCAAGACAGATATCATGCCATTTGTCACTGTCTTGGCAGCTTTGTTAATTGTCTGGCCATCAGAGGGGATCACTGGCATTTCAAAAGTAATAACCGAAGGTTTAAATGGAAAAGAGTGAAACTGTGTGGCTCACTTAATATTCACTGTGATTCATGGCCTGATGTCAGCTGTTATAAATACATTGTAGCATGGAAAAATCTGTATTAATTAAGCCACTATAATAATTATTTAATGAGCTTGTTTTTTCAACTCAGCCAACACAGAAAGTCAGGTTTCTTATGTGACTGAGCATGCGTAACCTAAAATAAAATTTCATGAATTTTAAAGACCTAGCTTATGATGTACCTGAGGAATATGGATGACATGAAGCATGTGAACTCAAAAATACTTCTTTGAATTATTGTCTAAACTAATGTCATTTTACAGGGAAAATCCATTTTTTTTACTTCTGATTAAACTTGCATTTAAAATTTCAAGTGGGAAAACCAATAAAGAACCTTAGCTAAAAATAAATAAGCTGAAATATCCTAAAAACCATTCGTCTTCACATTTTGTCTGACAATTTCTAGAAATTCTTGAGACTTGCAATTAATCTCAAAAGATAAAATTCAGTAAAAGGAAGATTTCAGTGATACTACAACCCTTTCTTGTTCGCTGGATAACCAGTCAAAATAATTTTATTCTTTATTTATTATAACTAAATTTTCAAGAAAATCCTTCCCATTCTCTTATTGTCCAATTGAACAAATGCAACAGTAAAAAGTCACTCTCACAAAAGTCAGAACCCCACAGATATTCTAAATATAAGTGATAAAACTTGATAAAATCATTTATATGGGCTTCACATGATCAACGACTATTTATTTCCTGTATGTCAAGATTTTTATTTTGTTTTCTGAACAATGCAAAAAAGGATAACATTAGTGATTAATATTATAAAATTCTGAAAAAAATAAGATCCAGGGAAAACCTAGAAATCAATAACTGGTTCCTCTGAAAAGGATGACATGTATAAAAGTAAGGTGTTTGGTAAGGTACTCAGCTGCAAAGTGGCAGAACAATGGAGTCAAATGGCACCAGCCTTGACAGACTCAGACAAACTAGTCCAATTTTTATTCTTTTAAACCAGTGGTTATGCAGCAACCTCCAGTGCCTCGACATGCTGTGAGTACAGTTTTTACCCTAAAGTGGCCATGTTTTATGCAACTGCATGTTTATAAAGGCGACTGCATGAAAATACCACACTTTTTTCAACACTTGAGGCCTAAAAACTTTTTTTTCTATAGGATGCAATGGTTATTAAAATTTTCCTTTGGTACAAGGGATGAAGTACATATACAGACTGAATGTATCTATTCATATTTCTGAAATTTACAATATCATAAATAAGTTGCTACCTTCAGGTTATGATTATGTCTAGTTTTTGAGGTTTTTTAGCCACAGATCTGGAGGCAATTAAACATGTGCAAGTGTCTCAGAAGTACGTGGGCTCAGGATTTCCATGTTGATTTACTTGAAATAAGTTGAATATCTTGAATGTATCCATCATTTTATACTGTCACAGAGACCACACATAGCAGTTCAAGCTCTGGGCCAGAAGCACCTAGGGTCCAAACATGACCTGAAATCCACACCTGGACCTGGATATGCTCTACAGGTCAGCATCTTCTTTCCTCCAATTCTCCACAAAATGTCACTGAAGACTAATTCTACCTTCAATTTGGCAAACAAGGGGGAATACATAACCTCCATCCCAGAAGATATAATTTGATCTCTTTAAATCTCAGTTGGTTATGGCAGGTTACCTAAGGCATGGCACTGTAGGAATCCAAATTATCGCACCCCTTATGGGATATGAAAATACACACCAAAGATCATACCATTCATGACTGGGCAGTGGTACTACGCTGACTGAAAGACTGAGACCACTAGATGTGCACATGAACAAAAACATCACACCATGCACAGAGGACAAAATCCAAAGTTACAAAAATAAAATTTATTCTGAATAAAAAGAAATATTACCATTGCCACAAAATTTGAAGTACAATTGTTTCTAATAGTCTACATGCAGAGAAGCTAAGAATGGATACAGTTGACAACAAAAAACTGAGTTTGTTCATGCAAAATGAAAGAGCGACAAAGGTTACAATACTGAGAGAAATAACCAAGTACATACATTAGATGATATCACACAACATCAAATCTATAGGTTTTCTGTTCAACAGGAAAATTAATCCAAGTGTATTTTAATTCACTTCAAGCTATTATAATAATCAATAGAGGGTTTAATTCACATTTGAAAAGAAAAATAATACTGTAAGGCATATTGAATTCCTCTGGAATATCCGCTCTACAAATGCAATTTATCATTTAAATCAAGACCAAACACAGGAATTTATGTATAAGTACTACATACAACACTGTGAATGAGGTTAATAAATTTGAATATGGCTTAAACCAGACATCATGCCAAGTGAGAGTGAATTTATATTTTCTCTAAATACATAATTTTCTTTACTGACCACTATAAGGAATATGTCATCAAATTCCTCCTTGTATATTGATACAACTCGATCATACAGATAAACATCTTTTTTTTTGTAAGCATAAGCACTGTATTTTCTTATGATATTACTTGCTGATTGCACAGAGAAAGCCAATTTATGTAAAAGTTGCCAATTAGAAGAGAAACTGGAGATACATGATCACATGGTGATGAATATTTACAATATGTGGTATAATGAAACTAAATGAAATGAATTCAAGATAAATTTCAATATTGTGCATATAAAATCAATATGTTAATAACATAGCTGTATTAAAGCTAAGGATGTTATTTTCAGAAATACTGCCTGAACAACAGAATGTAGGTATCTTTGTTCATGAATGGACCTGGTGATTCATATTACAAATGAAATTGACATTTACAATCACAAAACAATAGCGAATTATTAGCGATCAATCGAAATGAAGTCTGAATATCTACAGAGAATAATATTGTTTTTTTTATCACATCAATAACAAACTTTGCTACATTAATCCATGCCTGAAGTAACCCAGCCATAACAGGAGAGGTATGTGTGGAATGTTCTCTATTATATTACAATACAAAATCTCTCTCATTTGTCATTACAGGGACTCTACACTTTTCTAAGGATCATACAAATGAAGACAGAAACCTTGCATTGATCATATAAATATATCCAGATATATAAACTTGACAGATTGTGAAACAAAGTGTTGGTCAGTGCAGAAGCAGATCCAGGAGAGGGGAGGGGGGATTTTGTGGGGGTCTTAACCCCCACTTTGTTGTAGTGAGCAAAACTGTCCACCAGAGCACATGGGAAAATCATATTTCTTATTACGATAATCCATTAAACATAATAGTAGGCTTCCAGTAAGCATTATGCTCTCCTATCATTTTCCCCTTTTTCATTTTCTTTTCAGGATTTGCCATTGATATACTACTGTAAACTTGCAAGCTGGAAGTAGCCTAAATTTGTTCAAAATTGGGCCACTCTCTTTTAAAACTCACTCTCAGAGCTATCCCACACCTGGTCACAACACTAACTCACATACGAAGCATTACCCAGTTTTTGAACCCCCCCCCCCCCCCTCCAAATATCTGGATCCACCCCTGCAGCATGTCCACACCTGATTAATGAGCTCCAACCTGCTTACCAAATGACCACACTAACTCTTGTCTGTAACAAGTATATGGCTACTGTATAAATTCACTGTGTCATGCATGGTCAAGTCAAATACCCCTGGAGGACAAAGTCAGAGGATATATGTATTTCGATAAAATTTAGTTAATAACCATCAAATAAATTCAGCTTTTGATGAAGCCTGGACGTGCCACAACTTTCTTTTCCATCACTGGTACTTAGAGACATAAAAATTTTACAGTAATTACTTAAAACATAAATTTAATTACTTTCAAAGTACAGTGGAACCCCGTCTTGCTACCACCCAATTATTGCCACCACCTCACAATTACGACCAATTTTCTAGGTCCTGAATATATGATCCAGGTAACTTAGAATTTCACACATATGACCATCCCCAAACTAGGACTACTTTGGTCAGTCCCCATGGAGGTTGTAATTTGGGTTCCACAGTATAAGGATCTAAATAAGTAAATTTAATATGTTGTAACCATGTAAATATAACATACTCTTTAATTGATATATAATTCATTATTGTATTTACACTGAATTTATTTCAAGCTCTTACTTTCTGACTATAAAGTACAACACTTAGAAATGCATCCCTAATACAAGTGACCCATGGGTCATGACGCTCAGCCGACTGACATGTTGACAGTATGTCCTCGCACAGGAAACTAATTAAGATAATATAGGTGGCATCATCATACATGCATATTAGCTTAAGTTCATCAAGACCATTAGCACACCAAATCTGATGACAATCCAACCAGCATTTGCTAAGGAACCTGGCAATCTGTGTGTATTTTTTATTACTTCTGGGATGCTCAAACATACCAGTGACCCAATTTCAGGTTTTGAGGGGAGAACTTTTGAGGAATTCTCAGGATGCCAAGTGAGAAGATTCTTGGTCCAATGGTTATAATTTGTGCTCTACTTTGGTATCAAATTTTAAAATATTCTGGGGTTTGCTGATTAGCCTCATTGCTCAAAGATTATGGGTAACAGAGACCTAATTTCATGTTTCAAAGGAGACTTTTCATGGACCTTCCTGGAATTTAAGTTAGAAGATTCTAGGTCCAAGGGTTATAATTTGTCCCTGCTTTGATATCAAATTTTCAATTATGCTGGGGGTGCTTATAAGCCCCATAGCTTAGAGAATATGGGTAACAGAGACCTAATTTCAGATTTCCAAGGATATTTTTCATTGACCTCCCTGCCCTGATATCAGACAGCCACATCTTTGAAGGTCTCAAAAATAGAGAGAAAATGCATTAAAATTGAAAAAAATCCAGGTGACGCCACAAGTCTGCAAGAACTGATGAAACACTCCATGATGAAAATGCATGCAAAGAATCATGGCAATCAATGCACAATTTGTTGAGATACTAGAGCTTTTGTATCAAATTTTAAGTTATTCTTTGGGGTGTACTGAGCCCCATAGCTCGAAGAATATGGGTAACAGAGACCTAATTCCAGGTTTTCAAGGAGACCTTTCATGGGCCTCCCTGCATTTCAAAAGGAAAAGATTTTAGGTCCAGTTCTTAGGATTTGTGCCCTGTTAACAGATGACCGCATCTTACGAGTTCTCAAAAAAAGAAAAAAATACAGGTGGCGCCACCAGTCTGCAGAAAGTGATATAACATTCCATGACTAATATCCATGCAAAAAATCATGGTTATCAATTCATTAGTTGTTCAGATACTGGAGCTTTTGTATCAAATTTTCCATTATTCTGGGGGGTACTTTGGAGCCCCATAGCTCGAAGAATATGGGTAACGGAGATCTAATTCCAGGTTTTCAAGGAGAATTTTCATGGACCTCCCTGGATGTCAAGTTAGAAGATTCCAGGTCCAGTGGTTACGATTTGTGCTGGATGGCCAGATGACTGAACGGACGACGGACAAAGGGTGATCGCTATAGCTCAGATGACTAACAGTCAGCTGAGCTAATAAGTAAAACATTTTGCTGCCTATCACATTTTTGAATGAAAGACTTGAGGAAACTTAACCCATCCTCCCTTATATCCGCCTGTCTACATCCCTCCCTCTTCCTTGCTTACTATAAATTCATCATCATCATCATCACAGTCAACATCCACCTCAACTTTAACATATATATACCTGGATTCTCCTGGTTCCTCCGGCAACAGGTCAAGGTCCTTCATGTCATTGACTGTGATGGTGACATGCGGCCCATCGTCACATGGCAGCGACACCACTGGTTCTGTGGCTGCATGCTGCACTGGTGTGAAAGGAGCGCCCTCTGTTGGGGATGTAGCTGGCACCTGTGCTGGCTGTGGTGATAACTGTATCTGGTGCTGCTGGGTCTGGACTGTCAGTGGCTGGAGTTGGAGATGCTGCAGCTGGATTGCAGGTTGTTGTTGAGCAGGCTGGGGAGCCCCTGCCTGTGACTGGGCTGACTGTGGAGCTAGAGCCTGTGGTGCTAACTGCTGGGACGACTGCGGGGCCAACTGCTGGGCTGACTGTGTTGCCAACTGCTGGGCTGACTGCTGTGCCAACTGCTGGGCTGAAGGTGGTGCTAGCTGCTGGGGTGACTGTGGTCCTAACTGCTGGGCTGACTGTTGTACTAGCTGTTGGGCTGACTGTGGAGAACTCAGCTGAGTTGACTGTGGTGTTATTGGCTGGGCTGACTGTGGTGTTTTTGGCTGGGGTGAATGTGGTACTAGTGCTGGCTGGGCTGCATGCTGCTGCACCAGCTGCTGTTGGGACTGTATTTGCTGTATTTGTGCTGGGAGTGAATGTATTGGCTGGGCCAGCACTGACTGTACTGGCTGGATCTGCTGCACCTTTGCTGTTGGTGACTGGAGCAGGTGGGTATGTGAACTATGTGAGGGGGTGTTTTGGAGCTGTGTTGTTACTGGTTGGGAGGACTGAACCTGACAGGGCTGCAGCCTAGGTGACAGCAGCTGTGCAGTCTGTGGCTGAGGCAGCTGTATATGAGCTGTCTGTGACTGTGCTGTTTGTGCCTGGATAGGTTGCAGCACTGCTGGCTGTATCTGGAGCTGATGGGATGAAGCTATCTGAAGCTGTGGCAATGACTGGGCTGTCAGCGGCTGGATCTGTAGAGTCTGATGCTGCGTGGATTGTATCTGTATTGTCTGTGGCTGAACTTGTAGCTGTGAGGACTGCTGTGGCTGTACTTGCTGCTGAGTCTGTTGCTGTACAGGCTGAAGCTGGACTGTCTTGACTTCATCAGTAGTTGATGGTTGTAAGGGCTGGATTTGTAGAGGCTGTGCGGCTGACACAGCTTGGAACTGAGAACCTGATATATCCATGACAGTCATGGCAGCTCCTTCCCTCTGCCTGGTTGAGAAGTCTACAGGTTCCTGTGCTGTTGATGTGACTGGTAGCTCCTGATTGTTAGCAGCCATGTTGACCTGTACTTGAGGCACTGTCACCACCAGCCCCGCCATGCTGGTCGGTACTCCACCTTGAGTGGCATTGATGATTGTCACACCATTGGTCTTTTTTAAGCTCAGATCCAGAGTTCCAGCACTGTCTATGACTGGTACAGCGGTGAGTGGCTGCGCCACATCTGGTGCCCCTACAAGCTGTGTAGCAGACTGTACAAACGACTTTGTTGACAGGTTCAGGGCTACAGGGGCAGACACTTGGACAGGTGACGATATCTGCGGTGGCAACACTCCAGCTGATTGGACTACAATACTCTGTTGTTGAATGGCAGAGGTCGTGACCTGAGTGGCAGATGCTTGTGAGGGCACCTGTGGTGCTTGTGGTGGAGGGGCAGACCCCTGAGGGTCATACCGATACTGTGGCTTATAGTGTGGCTTTTTACTCAATATGTTTGGCCTGTCAGGGGCCGAGTCCTTCACCTTTGGAATGATTTGGGGCCTTCCAGAAAATGATTGTTCTACAGAGTTACGATTATATTTCTCCAGCTCTTTGGCAAGATCCGTCCGTGGGGTTGCAGGTGTCACTGTTTTGTACTGGCCATGGTCTTGTAAGTCTAATTGTTTGGTCACAATCATAGGTCTCAGAACACGATCAGAAGACGCTGACACTGCAAAGAGAAACATAAAAATATTAAGAATAGAAAAACTATATTAAAACTAACATCAATCTAAAAAATATACAGAAACGCAAAGATATAAACTGTAAAAGACAGACTGGATTATCAGCAGGAGCTGGCGAAAGCCCTAAAAGGAAGAAGTGAATGGGTGGTAAAAGTAACAAACTTGTACAAAACATAGATGTAAATTTATTCATATGTCACCTGTTGAAGTCATAAATTTGAACTTGAGATACATGTAGTAAGGTGGCAGCAGTGTGACTGTGCTGAAACCACAGTATCCCCAACTTTGTCTGGGGATACAATTACTGGGAATTTCACACTTTTGAATGAACATATTTATAGCAGCCTTAGACACTGATAAGAGTCTGACATTCAGACATTATCAAGCGTGAATGTAACAACTGAAGCCTTAATATCCTGTCAGAGAGCTGGGGGGGATTTACTTTGAAGGGCAACAGACAAAACACATGGCTACAGCTGAGCATCACACACAAACTCAGCATCCTGAGAGTTTACACTGAATGTAAAAGCTCGCAGAAACTGAACTGCAAGTCAATACTTCCCTCCTGTGTCACCGAGGACGCGTTTATTGATCTGTATAACTTCATCTTTAGAAAGAACTTCATTTATTATTTTTCCTGGAGCTTATGAATGCCCAAATGACAAGATGTCAGAGGTAAAGATTTCAAATAGAATAATGTCTACTTTGTCCGTAAATATATGCTTAATTAAATTCTATGGCGATCTAGAACCCCATTAAACCAAAACAGAAATGAACCATGGGGTATGACCCTCAGCTGATGAACATCTTGATAAAGATTCATTATCAACTTATGACTTTAAAGATACTTTTCAGATCTGAACCATAGCCTTTCTTATTAGCTACCAATTATTTGCATGAAATTAAATTCTAAAACCTATAATCATATTTCATATATCACAAGAGGGTCTAGAAATTTCCAAAGGCTGATTTTCTCACTCTTATTAATCACAAAAATACATATCATGTTCAAAGATAAAAATTTTGAACTGGAAAGTGAAGCATTGTATTTCCTTGATCAGATGCTGGGCCTTCAAAAGTCACCTGCCTTAACTTTTTGGACAAAGCAAAATGATGTCTTTAAAAAATAAATGCAGGTCTTAAATTGATGCTGGTCTTGTTCAGAGACCATGAACCAAAAGAAGTTTTCATGTTTGCCACCAGATGTCCTTTTCTGTCACTATAATATGTACATTTACCAGTCAAATTGACCGAATTCAGAGATTGTTATCTGAATTTCTGGTTTATTAATTTTTTTTAAACTTTAAATTCTTCTAAAAATCTTTCTTTTATCTTAAGTGTCATGCCTATTTTAATGGTTAACTTTTTATTTTTTGACCGAGATCTTTTGATCTTATGATAAAAAGCAGGTTGAAGAATATATAAGACCAACTATCATGAGTAAAACTGAATTTTTTCTGGCTATGCTTTAAATTTGGAAACAGAGGTCACATTGCCGTAGTTCCAGGCATGGTAAGAGAAGCTTGCCCAAATTAACTGTATGCAAAATTACAGGTCTATATAGCTTTACTTGATATCAAATGGGGCCTGTCAGCTCAAGGGTCATCACTTAATTGTATTTATACAAACCAGTATCAGATGCAAAAATCATAAACTTGTACATATATTCAAAAAACATATCACTCAATAAATATCATCATGTGAGATTTAAATATCACTTAATATCTCTCTTATCATGGATTTGACATCAATATTACATTGTGCTGTTTATGCATATCAAAATATGATATGAACAAGTTTATTATCATATCATCATTAATATTTATGAGTTAAATGTCATTTTAAGTCATGACTGTTATAAGTAGTTAATATGCTACAGTAGAAGTATAGACACCAGTGTACATTCTGTTATACCAACCATTCACGTTTGCTGTCATTTGAAGCAAATCCTTACTTCTGACAAGTCGAGTCTCGATGGGGCTGCCAGGGCTTGACAGAAGAACAAGATACTGACCTGCTCCAGCAACCGCAAAACAAAGAGAAAATGCAGCAACCACAAAATAAGAACATGCACAAAGAAATGCTCACTCACTGCTGATAGCAAGAACAGTTACCCAACAGTCTTCATGTACCATACGTTTTCTAGATGGAAACATTCCATTACCATATTGATGCAAATTTTATTACAGACATAAAACATCTTCAACTACTTATCCAAAAGCATCTGTCCAAAAATATAGACTACCACAAAAATATAACCTAAAAAATCTTATAGAAATAGAAATTTGAAGAAATGGAATTGCTTCATATGTAAATTCATTAACATTAACATATGAAGGATGTAAATTAATGCTTTGACAGATCCAATTTTTGAGCACTAAAAATCTAAGTTTGTTAACTCTCTAGACTGCTACAAAACTGGACAGTATCAGCAGTAAGATTACATGTCACATAACAACACACAAAAACCAAAACATAACCAAGCAAAAACATCCAAATATGCCCACCAGCACACTGATAGAAAGGGTCTGAGGAGAAAATAACACAAGAGCCTCAGTATGGAATACTAAAATTGGCCATTTCTGTTAGTGAAAGACTGGGGCAAGACAGACGGCAGATCATCAATGACAGCTCAGGAAACTAGACGTACATCGCTCAGTCTGTGGACTCGTGATATGAGAAATTGTTCAATACTTTAATAATAAATCTACAGCGTCAGTATGGAGTTTTTAATGAGGACCACCAAGGCTGTGTTACAGGTAAAATGTGAGACTGGTTAATAATTTAATGTGAGATTTTTTAATATTTTATTGCGAGATTGTTTAACACTTCAACAATAAACCTGCAGGGTCAGCAGAAGGTTTTTAATGAGGACCGCCCAGGCTGTGACAGAGATAAGATGTGATATTGTTTAATACTCTAGCAAACCTACAGGATTTTTAATTAGGACCAGTTAGAATCACAGACTTTTCACTGAGAGAGGATGAGCACAGGTACATAATTATACATTGCATCATGTGTTGTCAATTAGTCTTCGAAGTGTCCCTGTCTGTTAATCATAGCTTGGAACTAAATGAGGTACACAACCAGCTGTTAAGACTCTCTTGATATATTAAACCTGTTTAAACTGATTCACTACTCCCAACCCCTAAAAGGTTATACCAAGTACTGAACTGGTAGTGGAAGTTGTACCATGAGTTAAAATGAAAAATCTGCATCTTCCTATCATATATACTTAACTTGAGATCAAATTC
The DNA here is from genome assembly GCA_026874595.1 of Sipunculus nudus. NCBI lineage: Eukaryota > Metazoa > Annelida > Sipuncula > Golfingiida > Sipunculidae > Sipunculus > Sipunculus nudus. The sequence continues at coordinate 31,553,826 of CM049309.1, forward strand.
TTGTCATGTAAATGTGAGCTAGGATATTTTCCATTTATAATTATTTATACTGGCAAACAACATGCAAGTACACAGGCAGCTAAGTATCTGCCAACACAAAAATTAAATCTATAGAATGGTTTATTTATTCTCCTTTTACGTGTGCTAAATATAATTCCCTCTCTCCTGTTCTTACAATACAGACATTATGATACAGCAGGATGGAGGGAACTCTTTAAACTGCTGGTGTGATACAAGTTAAGATATAAGTGTTGTCATAACCTTAAGTAGGCTCCAGCTTCAGGGTCTAACGAGGACGCTGATTTCACAGCTACCAGGTACTATCACCAGGAACACTTAACATAACTACAGACACACCTTCAAATAGTCTGACCTCATATTACAAGCTCCTTGAGCCAGCGTCTGACAACATTATGTGTAATCCATTCTCTTATTTTCATCTAATGGCTGACAGTCTCGAAGGCAATCAAACAGAAGAACAATGGTGATGGGAGTTTTGAAGAGCTCTTATCAATAAAAGGATTTGGTTTGGTTTCTTTTGATTTTATAGGAAGTTAAGATAACAATGGTAAGGTTCCGTGAACACGCTCACCCTGCCATGGGTGACGTTACTGTCTGATCATCATTTTTGTTGCTGTTTAATGTGATCCGTAAAGAAACCAAGCAGACTGGAGCGTTGTAACCTCCCATTGCTTTAAACTTCAGACTTCCATTAGACTAAGTGGCTTTCTAACACCCCTCAGCGGTCCCTGCTTTAAACTGTGCTCTTGGAGGCGCTGAGCCTGAATGACTGATATAGCTACAGACCTCATCTCACTTTATGCCTATCTAAACATGCTATCTGTTCATTAATAAATTCACCGTGGAGCAACCACTTTTTTAAGATACATTTCAGAAGTTGTAATTTGGTTGCTGGGGTTTAACAAATCCAGCACCAAGGCCTGGATGAACATTGTTATACTGCAGTACTGCTTTTCATATGCATCTAGGATTTAATTCCACAACTTCAAGCTGATTCAAAACCATGATATACAAACTGTGTTTAATGTATTAAAACAAGGGACCTATGGGTCACGACGCTCAGCTGTTATATGATAAAAAAATATTATTTAGAAATGAGGCACATGCTGGTTTTGTGTGGTAATAAATATAAGCTGTATTATGAGTTGTTGTTGTTTAGCTTATGTATGATTTTGATAGTACCTTTGGAGACAGGGAAGAGGATTGATTTCATTTATTTTATTAACAAATGGAGTACTACTGTCACACAGATTTTGACTTGGCCATATAACTTATAAGCAGAACATATAATATAAGAGTTTAACTATTTATTAAAAAAATTACAAATATTGTCCCAAATATAATTTTTATTAAAAATAATAAGAGAATCATATGATTTTTTAAAATGAAATATAACTGATATGATTATTAAAATAATATTAAAGAATATATTCATGAATGCATTCATGAATACATTTTGAAAGTATTTGCACGAGTATTCATATACTTTCATTTTTACCTGAATTCCCATTCTTTATGCAAGAAATTTTATAATGGAGTACATAATCATATTCGTATTTAAATACAATTACAAAGTATTCGCACCATGTCTGGTATTTATTCAGTTTTCACCAAACAATGATGTTGAGAATCCAGAATATACAAATTTCACACATTTAAATAATGATCATAAGTACCTGGTTTTATGGCTTTTATTTATATTAAAAAATAACTGTAAAAAATTCATTTTGGACTAATTTCACATCAATGTACACACTAGACACAGTAGGAATCTAGATTAATATTATCAACTGCATCTTTGTCTATCATTAATTTTCTTCATATAATCCTTAATGATTAGTAATGAATAATATGATTTACTTCTTTATCATTAAAAATGAACTGAAAAATGCCATAGGTGACTGCATGGTGTTATTTTGAATATGTGACATTCTACCCATCGATACAAGATTCTTATATCATCAGTAACTGCAAGTTAATTTCCTGTTATTATCAACTAACAAATTCCTTTTCTATTTTTCTTTAATTTGTTATTAAAAACCAAAAAAAATTTATTAATTTATTGTTTATTGTTATGTTGTTGGTTAAAACTACTAGATGAGTTGGGTTGAACACCTGGATCAACTGTGGCTGGCCATAAGCTGCCTGGATTCTCCCCTTAAGCGTGCATAATTTGATGAAAGGTCAACAAGGTCAACATACAGGTGACTCAAGAGGAGCTGGAGAGAGCCAAAGTCTGACAGGGTCTCATAAAAAACATTAATTAAAGCTACAATATTTGGCCAATTTCTTTCAGCTTTCTAAACTAAAAAGCTGAAATCCTTATGTGTGCATGATATGAAAATTATATCAACAGTGCTCACGGGAAACAAACGTGCCTTGGTCACAGTTGGGCAAAATTTAAGGTACTAATTTTATATTTATGCTAATAACTTATAAAATTTGAAAAAATCAGAACTAATTTTGGGTATTCAATTGAATCTTGATTAAATAATGTTACATCCCTGACAAAAAAAATCTCTAGCATCAGCAATGCCCTTGTTAAGGGAGTAAATATATTTCTTGATTTTTTACAAAGTGCATTATTTTTGGGCCCATAACTTAAAAAAAATACACAATACTGACATCATTTCTGGCATGTGCATAGTGAATGTATAGAAAAATATGTATATTATATATGATCAAAGTCAGATCAGTGGTTTTGATATTAGGCAGTCTTAAAGTGTAACATTGGGTTTTTAATGGAAAAATGAAGTTTTCATTGATATCTCGAAGAATTAAGTCCTAGTGACCAAATTCTTGGCATGGTAGGGGATTTTGGAGAAATCTAACTGTATGCCAAATTTAAGGAACTTAGAGCTGAAGCTCGGGAGCTGAGCTCTAGCAAACTGCATAACACTAGCAATATGTGACATGGTGCTTGAAAACTTGAATAAAATCTACAGTTTTTGATCAACTGGTTTCAAATTTTTGGTGTTAACAGTTGAAATGCTAACAAAAACATGCTTTGAAAATTAAGTCGACAGCAGTTACAGCAAAAAAACGTGCCATGGTCAAAGTTGGGCAAAATTTAAGGTACCAATTTTTTATTTTTGCTAATATTTTTAAAAATTTAAAAGATTTTGATCTAATTTTGGGTATATAATTTAATTTTGATTAATAAAAGTAATATTACTGGAAAAAAAGTGCTTAGCTTTAACAAGTTTTGTGTTAAGTGATAAAATTTCTTTCCTGATTATTTACAAAATGCATTATGTTTGGGCCCATAACTTTTTTAAATTAAACAATACAGACCTAATTTCTGGCATGTACATAGGAATTATATAGAGGATTATTTATAGGAAATATGAGGAAAAACAGATGAGTGGTTTTGATATTAGGCAGTCCTAAAGTGTGAAAATAGGTTTTTAATAAAAAATTGAGGTTTTTCCTTAATTTCTCATAGGAATGAAGTCGCAAAGACCCAGTTTTCGGCTTGGTAGGAGATCTTGGGGACATCTAACATTATGCTGAATTTTGGATTCCTAGGTCTTACGGTTTCAAAACGTGCCACATCTACGGACGGACGGACGGACGGACAGACGGACGGACGACGGACAATGGACCACGACTATAGCTCAGATGACTTATAGTCAGCTGAGCTAAAAATTGAAATCAACTGCTTCAAGTTTAGTTTATTTAACTCATCAAAACCAAAAATGTCTAATTTACATTTTTAACTCTAATAAAGATTTTAATTTCAGTAAATGTGTATTACTGATTAAACAGGTGATGGGATTTAATCCACTTAAATTTTCATGTGACATCAAACAGTTTTTCATTTCACAATTAAATTTATATGACTATATTTAAACACTAGTAACCAGGGGGTGGGGGGGGGGGGTGGGGATCATCAGATAAGGAAACGGAAGGTCAATTTCAGAGTGTGCTGGTGTCACATGGGCTTACAATGAGCATGAAGGAATGAACCTGAAGAAACAAACTGGACCTGATGCACATTTCCTGTACGTTATCAGACAAGCTGTCCTGTAGTGCAGTCCCAGGGAGACCTGATCATCTTTTGACAGACTGGTGACGCCCAGCTGCAGGCATTAAATAAATACAAAATCTACTTTGCTAATTAGTATACATTATTTTCCAGTGCTGCCACTTTACCAAAAAATATAAAATTATCCAAAAATATATCACTAGAAAAAGGTGGTGTCAAAATGCACATTTTGAAATCATATGTTACAGTTTTTGATATTTGCACATAATCAAGATGCAATATGTGCAGCACTTTGTGGAGTCCTACAGATCTTCAGGTTTATATATTACAATTTTTTTTTCAAATAAGGGACCTATAGGTCATGATGCTCAGCCACACCACTGGGCACATCACTAACACATGCATTGTAACAAATAACAGTATCACTTTTAAGCTAGTGAAACCTGTTCTAACTTGTGTGGAATTGTGCCCTGCTACTAAATTTATCATAAGATGGCCTGGAGGAAGCAGGATGGACAAAAGGTCATCAGTTCAGCTCAGATGACATCGAGCCAGCTGAGCAAAAAAGTGGCAGCACCAAGAAACAAGTGTTCACTAAATCTCTCATTCTGTCAAGCTCAATGTTGGTTTTCATTACATGAACATATGCATTACAGGGTTCCAAACACCCCTTAAGACTGGTAAACAGACATTTTTCCCAAATTGATCAAGGGTGTTTCTTTCCACTTGACTGTTCAGAATTAAGGTGACACAGGGCTGGTACTCAGATTATTCCCATGTTTATTCAGTCATTAAAGTTACTGAGTTTGACGTACAATATTTCTCAATAGCATAAATAAATTAAAACTATTGGAAAGTTTAATGAGTTCTTCAGAATAACATTTGCTACCAACAGTTGGACTTCATCATATATCATATCTCAACAGCTTATTTGAAATCTTTGTCTGCCAATGATTCTTTTAGCAATATTAGTTCACATCATTTGAGTTCAAATAAAATCATGTGTTCCACCACCCAAAATGATATCAGAAGAATATCCGAACCAAAATCAAATTTCCAATCAGATATCACCAAAACAAACAATTTTCCGGTCTGAAAAATTTACATTTCTCCCACTCCCACATCCACCCCCTCTTGTACACGTATCAATTCCCCCTGATAGACAATTCCATTTTTTCTAGGGAACCCTGCATTAAAACCAATAACATTCATAAATGAACAAAACAAAATTAAACCACATTCACTGGACTCAGTATACCCAATATAGAATGTAGGAAGACCCATGACCAGATAATCAGAATTCATTTTTATCACTATAACCATCAGTAATGTTACAGAATTTTAATGGACTAAGTTCCCAAATAAATAAATAGGGAACAAGGGAAAGAAGTGTCATAATTTAATATGCTATATATAGTGTAATAACCATCAAACATAGAAGCCTCAGATCTCTGTAAATTATCCTTCAAGCATCACAAATAATATTTACCCATTTTATTAATACTGAATTATTGATGATTAAATATGCGATATAGACATAAGATACTGCTGAGAAAACCAAAAGAATGAAAGCCTCAAAGGGATTATTTTCTTCATGAAATATCTGATAACAGGTATACTGCTTGAGCTCATAAATCAATTACTTCAAGGAGGCTATATATTCTAGCTTTCATGGTTATAAAATGTGCCCCGTTATCAAATGTATGGCAGCAAATGCTTGAGATTTGGTGCTGATCAAGGAGGTTTGAACAAAACTCAGCTGTGCTGCTTTTAACAGATTTTCAAAGCCTAAAATGTTGCAGTCCTGAAACATTTCCAAAATGCTATTTCCCTGCAAAATATCACAATCTTTTGTTATCTTTATATCAGTGGACCCAGAGTACCTTATAAAAGAGCGTCATATGCCCTCCATATTTTAATCCCTATATCTCCCTAATGATACAGACCTTCAAAGTTAATCTTTTATGTCATCACAGAAACATGATTATCTAACAATATGTGGATTTATTGGACAGACACTTGAGCATTCCTGTTTGATCCTCTATGTACACATACATCTTTGCTGTTTAGTCCAAGATGATGTTTCCTGCATCCCATTGTGGCCTAAATATTTAATACCAACAGACTTGTGGTGGGATCTTGTGTTGCTGAGTGAATGAGGTAGAATTCTACCTCTGGTCTTTCAAGGATGTAAGAAAACTGACCTTTAGCACTTAATTGTGACAAGTCTTATCAAATTATTAATTGTATATGAGCAGATTGGTTAGTGTTTTTTAACTCTTCCCCATGGCATAGTTACATCTATCAACAGTTTATAACATCTACAAATAAATTAATTAGTGCTAGAATACCTTCTGTTAAAAAGGATAACAGAATCATTGTGTAGTTGTTGCCTACATTAAATTTTTTTTCTACTTGAGAATTAAAGCAACATCAAAATGTCAATATTAATTGCTTTCTGCTGAGTTTAATAAAAGAATGATTAGCTGGGAACCAGTCCAAATGCAGAGGGCAGGTTACCAATCTATTAAGGAACAGGGCATGAGAGAGCAACTAGATAGTTCCACACTCAAATGTTTCTCTGTGCAGGCATTTTGGTAAATCTAGGGACCAATGGGTCTTGATGCTCAGGGGAATTTGTCTATAAGGATTTGGAGCTCAAAATATGGGTCCTGTGATCAGTTTGAAGCAAACCTGTCTACCCAAACTACAGTCATCATCCATAAAGTAATTTGTGAATGGATGGACCCTGTGACCTTGACCTTTGACCTAGTGACCCTAAAATCAAAAGGATAATCCCCTTTTGGCAGGTACGCCACATTTGGAAGATGGAAGGTTTGCAATGAAAAGTGTGGCTTAAAATGCATCCAATATCTTTCTTAAGTAGTGGGTCCTGTGACCTTGACCTAATTAAGATCTCATGACCCCAGAGTTCTTACATATATAAGTCAAGTTTGAAACCAAAATTTTCAATCCCAACTGGTCTTATCATGTGGAAACTAATATGTTGATAGATGACCCCTGTAACCTTGACCTTTGACCTTATGACCCGAAAATCCATTAGATTCTTTCACTATTGGCAGGTGAGCAATATCTGGAAGATGAAAGGTTTGGGATTGAATGTTTGGCTTAAAATAAATCCACAATCTTTTTCAAGAAGTGGGTCCTGTGACCTTGACCTTTGACCTCATGACCCCATAATCAAAAGGGTTCTTACATTATTGGTGGGTCATATATAAGTCAAGATGGAAACCAATATGTCAATCTAAGCTGGAGTTATCATCTGGAAACAAATATGTGGACAGATGGCCCCTATGACCTTGACCTTCAACCCTGTGACCCCAAAATCAATCAGGTTCTTCCCCGATGGCAGGTCAGCTGTATGTGCAAGATGGAAGGTTTTCGATGAAAAGTTTGGTTTAAAATGCATTCACAATCTTTCTTTCTAGATATGTAGGTCCTGTGACCTTGACCGTTGACCTCATGACCCAAAAATCAATGATGGACGGATAGCTGACAAACAAATTGTCATTCCTATACCTCTGTTGACTTTCAGTCAGCTGAGCTAAAAAAGCATTAATATAAGAAAATTAAGACAGCTACAATGACTTTTGCAGGGGACATCATTTATGAGCTCTTGTTGCTGCTAGGAGATATCAATACTGGATTGATTTTTACAGATATTGTGGTCTATGCTTAACTCACATGTAGCCAATCATTCTTGGGGGCCCAAAGATATTTCAAAATGTGTTTTAATGTCAGTTATGAAGACAATACCTCTGAACCTGATCTCAATATAAAAACAGGCTGATGTCACACAGCTTGACACTGAATCACAGGGATTCCATTGTAAAAGGAAAAAGATAGTTGTGCCTAGTTCAGACTAATGTAAATGCAACAACAAGTAACAGGTCTCTGCCAGTAGAGCCTTGTCAGTAGAGCTGTCAGTAGAGACAAGGTCAAACTAAGCTGATATTTCCTGCAGCCGCAGCCAGAAACAAGGGACCTATGGGTCACTGTGCTCAGCTGACGTTAACCTTGAAGGTAAAAATCTAAAATAATATCAAATGGAGAATAAGTGTAAGAGGAAGAGGTAATAAAGGCCATGGTTGGTTTATATGATTGGTTTGTATTGATGAGCAAGAAATTGTTGCAAAAAATATTTTGTGACCTGACCATGTGTTTCCTAATGTTTAAACTAAAGCATTTGAGCAGTTTGTGAACAAATGATCTGTACTATTACCATGATCATTAGTTGTTTTTTTCGATTAACTGTAGACATTTCAGTAGTTTACACATTTGTTCAATTGGATCTATTTTTTGTATAATATATATTATTAAATATATATGTATTTTTTTAATGATATGTATACAGTTGAAATAGAGCTAATAAACAACATAAAACGGGGCAAACAAAGCCTGATCTCAAATTCTGCTGAGGCAGGAAAATAATGAACAAATGTTTGTATTAAATCCTCATTTTTTTTTTTATCACATCAATTTATTTTCTAATTTAAGTTTATATTTCTATACATTTCCAATTTTATATATATATCTGAATATAAAAGTTGATTCATAATTCTCAACTGCATCATCATAAATCTCAATCTTGTCAGATAACACAACATCATGCATACAAATGTTTATTTATCTTTTAAATCTGCAAAACAATAAATATCTAAAAATAATACTTGAATTAGATTTCACAATTTTTAATTGTGTCTTTATTTATCCATAATGTGCTTCATATTTTATAATAATTTAAGCGTATTCGCACCATGTCTGGTATTTATTCACCAAACAATGATGTTGAGAATCCAGAATATACAAAATTCACACATTTAAATAATGATCATAAGTACCTGGTTTTATGGCTTTTATTTATATTAAAAAATAACTGTAAAAAATTCATTTTGGACTAATTTCACATCAATGTACACACTAGACACAGTAGGAATCTAGATTAATATTATCAACTGCATCTTTGTCTATCATTAATTTCCTTCATATAATCCTTAATGATTAGTAATGAATAATATGATTTACTTCTTTATCATTAAAAATGAACTGAAAAATGCCATAGGTGACTGCATGGTGTTATTTGGAATATGTGACATTCTACCCATCGATACAAGATTCTTATATCATCAGTAACTGCAAGTTAATTTCCTGTTATTATAAACTAACAAATTCCTTTTCTATTTTTCTTTAATTTGTTATTAAAAACCAATAAAAATTTATTAATATATTGTTTATTGTTATGTTGTTGGTTAAAACTACTAGATGAGTTGGGTTGAACACCTGGATCAACTGTGGCTGGCCATCAGCTGCCTGGATTCTCCCCTCAAGCGTGCATAATTTGATGAAAGGTCAACAAGGTCAACATACAGGTGACTCAAGAGGGGCTTGAGAGAGCCAAAGTCTGACAGGGTCTCATAAAAAACATTAATAAAAGCTACAATATTTGGCAAATTTCTTTCAGCTTTCTAAACTAAAAAGCTGAAATCCTTATGTGTGCAAGATATGAAAATTATATCAACAGTGCTCACGGGAAACAAACGTGCCATGGTCACAGTTGGGCAAAATTTAAGGTACTAATTTTATATTTATACTAATAACTTATAAAATTTGAAAAATTCAGAACTAATTTTGGGTATTCAATTGAATCTTGATTAAATATTGTTACATCCCTGACAAAAAAGATCTCTAGCGTCAGCAATGCCCTTGTTAAGGGAGTAAATATATTTCTTGATTTTTTACAAAGTGCATTATGTTTGGGCCCATAACTTAAAAAAATACACAATACTGACATCATTTCTGGCATGTGCATAGTGAATGTATAGAAAAGTATGTATATTATATATGATCAAAGTCAGATCAGTGGTTTTGATATTAGGCAGTCTTAAAGTGTAACATTGGGTTTTTAATGGAAAAATTAAGTTTTTCATTGATATCTCGAAGGAATTAAGTCCTAGTGACCAAATTCTTGGCATGGTAGGGGATTTTGGAGAAATCTAACTGTATGCCAAATTTAAGGAACTTAGAGCTGAAGCTCGGGAGCTGAGCTCTAGCAAACTGCATAACACTAGCAATATGTGACATGGTGCTTGAAAACTTGAATAAAATCTACAGTTTTTGATCAACTGGTTTCAAATTTTTGGTGTTAACAGTTGAAATGCTAACAAAAACATACTGTGAAAATTAAATCCACAGCAGTTACAGCAAAAAAACGTGCCATGGTCAAAGTTGGGCAAAATTTAAGGTACCAATTTTTTATTTTTGCTAATATTTTAAAAAATTTAAAAGATTTTGATCTAATTTTGGGTATACAATTTAATTTTGATTAATAAAAGTAATATTACTGGAAAAAAGTGCTTAGCTTTAACAAGTTTTGTGTTAAGTGATAAAATTTCTTTCCTGATTATTTGAAAAATGCATTATGTTTGGGCCCATAACTTTTTTAAATTAAATAATACAGACCTAATTTCTGGCATGTACATAGGAATTATATTGAGGATTATTTATAGGAAATATGAGGAAAAACAGATGAGTGGTTTTGATATTAGGCAGTCCTAAAGTGTGAAAATAGGTTTTTAATAAAAAATTGAGGTTTTTCCTTCATTTCTCAAAGGAATGAAGTCGCAAAGACCCAGTTTTTGGCTTGGTAGGAGATCTTGGGGACATCTAACATTATGCTGAATTTTGGATTCCTAGGTCTTACGGTTTCAAAACGTGCCACATCTACGGACGGACGGACGGACGGACGGACGGACGGACGGACAGACGGACGGACGACGGACAATGGACCACGACTATAGCTCAGATGACTTATAGTCAGCTGAGCTAAAAATAATAATTTGAATCTCAAAAAGATGAAACCCACAAATAGGCATAATTACCTTTATTTGCACTTTTAATGTAAGTGGCAGTCAGAAATGACTTAATATAAAGCCTGTTGTAGTTCTATGCTTTCTGCATGTTGAGCTCGCACATTAACGTATCGTGGCAGTCAGAAATGATTTAATATAAAGCCTGTTGTAGTTCTATGCTTTCTGCATGTTGAGCTCGCACATTAACGTATCGTGGCAGTCAGAAATGATTTAATATAAAGCCTGTTGTAGTTCTATGCTTTCTGCATGTTGAGCTCGCACATTAACGTATCGTGGCAGTCAGAAATGATTTAATATAAAGCCTGTTGTAGTTCTATGCTTTCTGCATGTTGAGCTCGCACATTAACGTATCGTGGCAGTCAGAAATGATTTAATATAAAGCCTGTTGTAGTTCTATGCTTTCTGCATGTTGAGCTCACACATTAACGTATCATGGCAGTCAGAAATGATTTAATATTAAGCCTGTTGTAGTTCTATGCTTTTTGCATGTTGAGGTCGCACATTAACGTATCGTGGCAGTCAGAAATGATTTAATATAAAGCCTGTTGTAGTTCTATGCTTTCTGCATGTTGAGCTCGCACATTAACGTATCGTGGCAGTCAGAAATGATTTAATATAAAGCCTGTTGTAGTTCTATGCTTTCTGCATGTTGAGCTCGCACATTAACGTATCGTGGCAGTCAGAAATGATTTAATATAAAGCCTGTTGTAGTTCTATGCTTTCTGCATGTTGAGCTCGCACATTAACGTATCGTGGCAGTCAGAAATGATTTAATATAAAGCCTGTTGTAGTTCTATGCTTTCTGCATGTTGAGCTCGCACATTAACGTATCGTGGCAGTCAGAAATGATTTAATATAAAGCCTGTTGTAGTTCTATGCTTTCTGCATGTTGAGCTCGCACATTAACGTATCGTGGCAGTCAGAAATGATTTAATATAAAGCCTGTTGTAGTTCTATGCTTTCTGCATGTTGAGGTCGCACATTAACGTATCGTGGCAGTCAGAAATGATTTAATATAAAGCCTGTTGTAGTTCTATGCTTTCTGCATGTTGAGCTCACACATTAACGTATCATGGCAGTCAGAAATGATTTAATATTAAGCCTGTTGTAGTTCTATGCTTTTTGCATGTTGAGGTCGCACATTAACGTATCGTGGCAGTCAGAAATGATTTAATATAAAGCCTGTTGTAGTTCTATGCTTTCTGCATGTTGAGCTCGCACATTAACGTATCGTGGCAGTCAGAAATGATTTAATATAAAGCCTGTTGTAGTTCTATGCTTTCTGCATGTTGAGCTCGCACATTAACGTATCGTGGCAGTCAGAAATGATTTAATATAAAGCCTGTTGTAGTTCTATGCTTTCTGCATGTTGAGCTCGCACATTAACGTATCGTGGCAGTCAGAAATGATTTAATATAAAGCCTGTTGTAGTTCTATGCTTTCTGCATGTTGAGGTCGCACATTAACGTATCGTGGCAGTCAGAAATGATTTAATATAAAGCCTGTTGTAGTTCTATGCTTTCTGCATGTTGAGCTCACACATTAACGTATCATGGCAGTCAGAAATGATTTAATATTAAGCCTGTTGTAGTTCTATGCTTTTTGCATGTTGAGGTCGCACATTAACGTATCGTGGCAGTCAGAAATGATTTAATATAAAGCCTGTTGTAGTTCTATGCTTTCTGCATGTTGAGCTCACACATTAACGTTTCATGGCAGTCAGAAATGATTTAATATTAAGCCTGTTGTAGTTCTATGCTTTTTGCATGTTGAGGTCGCACATTAACATATCGTGGCAGTCAGAAATGATTTAATATAAAGCCTGTTGTAGTTCTATGCTTTCTGCATGTTGAGGTCGCACATTAACGTATCGTGGCAGTCAGAAATGATTTAATATAAAGCCTGTTGTAGTTCTATGCTTTCTGCATGTTAAGCTCACACATTAACGTATCGTGGCAGTCAGAAATGATTTAATATAAAGCCTGTTGTAGTTCTCTGCTTTTTGCATGTTGAGCTCGCACATTAACATATCGTGGCAGTCAGAAATGATTTAATATAAAGCCTGTTGTAGTTCTATGCTTTCTGCATGTTGAGCTCGCACATTAACGTATCGTATCTAGAGGCCAGAGTTAGAACATTAACAACAACACTAACATGGGTGTGATATGAAGTGGGTTACATGTTCAATTAAGGTTGAATAACTTATTGGGCTACTGACCTCTGACAATGTGTGTTTGTATGTTTATTAGCTGACAATATCATTATGCTAATTATTTAAGTTTCTCAACTATAATTTTATACTGTAATTAATATTCAAATATATTGAAAAAGAATGCACATATTCCAGAACTCAAAAGGTCAATCTTTGATATTTTTACTGAGGATATGTTTTTTTTGGTTCTATTAACAGGGACCTCCGTATTTATTCCCTGTGTCTGGTCATGAATCCTCCACGAAAAAGTCCACTCAAAACATGACTGTTAAACAAAAGTCCACTAAGAACAATAATGCACACCAAAATGTACATGCACAACAGTGAAACAATGAGCAGTCTTCACAACAGCTGCAGATTTTCAAATCAGTTAAAACTGTAAGACACGTTCATTCACAATATTCACTGCTGTAGTTTAAGACACCTTGACCTAATTATGTCATGAACCATGATCAAGAAAATAAAACATGAAATCTTTAACAAATAAACAATAAAGACCCTCATCCTTCCCCTCTGACCTTGAATAATTCAGAAAATTAATTATGAAACCTTAAATTACAAACTTTTGAAACTATTTATATACCACACACTGATATAAAAATACAGAAAATTATATAAACAAGGGACCCATGGGTCACATCGCTCAGCTGAATTTTGGAAAATATTAGTAACTGCAAAATATTTTTATTTCTTTTGGTTTTTCATGTATATTATCATTTCAAAAGCTATGAGAAAATGGCCCTGCTAAAATGAAACTCTGTAAATTATAAAATAATGGACATGAGCTAAACCATTTAGTGATGCACCAAGGGAACAAATAGGCCTACGGTAAGTGTTATATAAAAGTAACATTTCATAAACACATAATGTGTGAAGGTAATTAAGTTTTCAAAAGTTAAATATATGGCTGTATGAGTTAACAAGGGACCTATGGGTCACTGTGCTCAGCTGACCTTAACCTTAATGGTAAAAATCTAAAATAATATCTAATAGAGATAAAGTGTAAGAGGAAGAGGTAATAAAGGCCATGGTTGGTTTATATGATTGGTTTGTATTGATGAGCAAGAAATTGTTGCAAAAAATATTTTGTGACCTGACCATGTGTTTCCTAATGTTGAAACTAAAGCATGTGAGCAGTTTGTGAACAAATGATCTGTACTATAACCATGATCATTAATTGTTTTTTTGATTAACTGTTGACATTTCAGTAGTTTACACATTTGTTCAATTGAATCTATTTTTTTGTATAATATATATGTATTTTTTTTATGAAATGTATACAGTTGAAATATAGCTAATTAACAACATAAAACAGGGCAAACAAAGCCTGATCTCAAATTCTGCTGAGGCAGGAAAATAATGAACACATGTTTGTATTAAATCCTGATTTTTTTATCACTTCAATTATTTTCTAATTTAAGTTTATATTTCTATACATTTCCAATTTAACATATATATCTGAATATAAAAGTTGATTCATAATTCTCAATTGTATCATCATAAATCTCAATCTTGTCAGATAACACCACATCATGCATACAAATGTTTATCTATTTTTTAACCACAAAAATATATCTTTTAAATCTGCAAAACAGTATCTAAAAATAATACCTGATTTAGATTTCACAATTTTTAATTGTGTCTTTATTTATCCATAATGTGCTTCATATTTTATAATAATTTAAGCATACTGATGGGTTCATTTATATTTGTTCAAATCATTTAAAAGAAAATTGATTTCTTTAAAAATGCTACATTACACAACATTGCATCTTCTGGATTGCACCTTGAATTATTTTTTCAAGGAAAGTTTTTGCATATCGGAGTGGAAACAGCATTACAATTAAGGAGATACAGTGAAAACAATAACAATTACTGCATAACACTTGGTGGGTTGGGTTTGCGGGAGGGGGAGGGGGTGATTGGGGTGGTGATATGAGAATAACTGTACACCTGTCACAGCAGGGGATCTCCCCCAGTGACTGTAACAAATCAGAAACCCTGGCATAGCTGACTTCCAGTGACCTGGAGTGGGACCCTGCATCTGTAATCAAAGCAAGTGACTACAGAAAAAAAAATCAATAACTAGCTTAATTTTCAAGCTTTTATTTTCAAATTTCAGATTTAGACAAACTAAATATTTATGTTTACATGCTGTGAAAATTAAAACAATGGTGCTTACAGGAAAAAAACGTGCCATGGTCAAAGTTGGGCAAAATTTAAGGTACTGATTTTTTTTTTATCCTAATAACTTAAAAAAGTTACAAAATTCAGATCTAATTTTGGGTAAACAATTGAATCTTAATTAAACATAGTTATATACTTGAGAAAAAAATAGACTCTAGTTTCAAAATTTTTCATGTTAAGTGAGTTATTATTTTTCCTGATTTTTTACAAAGTCCATTATGTTTGGGCCCATAACTTAAAGAATTTATATTTTTCAGTCTTAATTTCTGGCATGTACATAGGAACTATATAGAGGAATATTTATGGTAAATATGAGGAAAAACAGATGAGTAGTTTTGATATTAGGCAGTCCTGAAGTTTGAAAATAGGATTTTAATAAAAAATTGAGGTTTTTCCTTAATTTCTCAAAGGAACGAAGTCGCAAAGACCCAGTTTTCGGCTTGGTAGGAGATCTTGGGGATATCTAACATTATGCTGAATTTTGGATTCCTAGGTCTTACGGTTTCAAAACGTGCCACATCTACGGACGGACGGACGGACGGACGGACGGACGGACGACGGACAATGGACCACGACTATAGCTCAGATGACTTATAGTCAGCTGAGCTAAAAATTAATCCAACAAAGTTTGACCAATATTCCTAATTTTAATACTAAGTTAACAGTGTTATTCACACCTAGGCCCTGCCAACTTTAAGAGATATGAATGAAATGCTACAAAGTATTTATATCTTCTTAAATCTTCAGAGAAGAAGGCTCCCTGTGGTATGGTATTAACTGCAGACAGCCTGATCAAGCTCAACTTAGTGGAGAGAGCTGCACTGAATGACCTACAGTCACAAAAGTGGACTGCTTGACAATGTAAGGGACTACAACAAGAGCCTACAAAATAAATTCAATAACTAGCCTTATTCTGCAGCTTTTATTTTCAAATTTCAGAATTTAACAGATTAAATTCTTATGTGCACATGCTGTGAAAATTCAATCCACAGTACTTACAGGAAAAAAACGTGCCGTGGCCAAAGTTGGGCAAAATTTAAAGTACCAACTTTTATTTTTGCTAATATTTTAAAAAATTTAAAAGATTTGATCTTATTTTAGGTATACAATTTAATTTTGATTAATTAAAGTTGTATTACTGGAAAAAAAGTCCTTATCTTTAACATGTTTTGTGTTAAGTGATCAAATATCTTTTCTGATTTTTTACAAAATGCATTATGTTTGAGCCCATAACTTTTTAAAATTAAAAATGCATTATGTTTGAGCCCATAACTTTTTTAAATTAAATAATACAGACTTTATTTCTGGCATGTATATAGGAACTATATAGAGGAATATTTATGTTAAATGAGGAAAAACAGATGAGTGTTTTTGATATTAGGCAGTCCTGAAGTGTGAAAATATGTTTTTAATAAAAAATTGAGGTTTTTCCTCAATTACTCAAAGGAACAAAGTCACAAAGACCCAGTTTTCAGCTTGGTAGGAGATCTTTGGGACATCTAACATTATGCCAACAGCCTGGGGAGCATAGAGATATGCACTGAATGACCTACAGTCACCAAAGTGGACTGCTTGACAATGTAAGGGAATACAACAAGAACCTCCAAAAAAATTCAATAACTAGCCTAATTTTGCAGCTTTTATTTTCAAATTTCAGATTTAAACAGATTAAATCCTTATGTGTACATGCTGTGAAAATTAAATCCACAGTACTTACAGGAGAAAAACGTGCCATGGCCAAAGTTGGGCAAAATTTAAGGTACCAATTTTATATTTTTGCCAATATTTAAAAAAATTTAACAGATTTTGATCTAATTTTTGGTATACAATTAAATTTTGATAAATTGAAGTTGTATTACTGAAAAAAAGTCCCTACCTTTAACACTTTTGGTCTTACGTGACCAAATATCTTTCCTGATTTTTTTACAAAGTCCATTATGTTTGGGCCCATAACTTTTTTAAATTAAATAATACTGACTTAATATCTCGCATGTACACAGGAACTATATAGATGAATATTTATGGTAAATATGAAGAAAACCAGATGAGTGGTTTTGATATTAGGCAGTCCTGAAGTGTGAAAATAGATTTCTAATAAAAAATTGAGGTTTTTCCTTAATATCTTGAAGGAACGAAGTCCTATTGACCCAATATTCGGCATGGTAGGAGATTTTGGGGACATCTAACTGTATGCCGTATTTCAGATTCGTAGGTCCAATGGTGTCGAAACGTGCCAGTCTTACAGACGGACATCTGGACGGACAGACGGATGGACGGACGGCACGACAGACGGACGACGGACAATGGACCACGACTATAGCTCAGATGACTTGTGGTCAGCTGAGCTAAAAATTGCATAACCACTCACTTATAGGCTATAAACACATAAAATACTGAAGTTCATATCAAGCAAAATTAACAAATTAAACAGAATTTTCCTTGACCAGGAAGTTAACTTCTTTACAAAAATCAGTAAGGAAGCACATATTCATACAACAACTGAGGCAATTTGGGAAGCAATTTGGAAAACAGTTAAGTAATAAAGATATTCACATTAATATGAAGTGTTTGTTAAAATAACCTTGATTTTTCCTTTTTTTATGAATGAACTGCCCCAAACCATGCAGGCTGATTATTCTGTGCTTGCCAATGCCTGCTTTGTAGGGGTGGCCAGGTCATTAATTAATTGCAAACGAGACAGAAATTCCCTTGATTTAATTGAATGGTCACATGACATCATCTGGGTCAAGATGGCAAAAATTACAGCAGCAGAACAGTGTAGCCACATATACAAAGAAAGGTACAACTCTAGCAATCAATAGTGCAGTTCTATATCAGGCTGTTTTTACAACATGTAGACTCACCACTGTTTTTCTTATTGTTGTTCTGTGACATTATTTTCCCCATGGCTGCAATGGGACATCCAGAGAGGCTGAAACAATATAATAGATTAGTTGTTCAAAAGGGCACTTAAAGCACTATCTCTCAGACTCAGACAAAACACAGGCTCAGTTAGACTGGCCCAGTCGATGCAATGGTTAAAACATAATTCTTCCCACAAACAGTGCCATCAAACTTACTCTGTGTTGCAAAGCTTAGAACAGGTACTGCCACCTTGCGTGCGTCAATTTATATAACTAAAGTACAGCTTTCTGGCCCACTATTTCATTGACTGGTGAACTGCACTGGTAATGGGATGGTCAGCACCACACATCACCGCCTCCATGAACTTAGAAAACCATCAACATTATAAATCAATATCATAAACTAACAAATCTAACATATGAAGCTAGGGTATATATTGATGCTTTGTACCATCACTGTTCAGAAACCATATTCTTATATATGCAGAATAATACCTGGCATGGTCTTTTGAATTATTATATACAGATACCACATAATGGATTTACCTCCGGTGTGAGTTCCTGTTACTGTTCACATGTCCCCTACCATTACATCCTGGGGTCGGACATCTGGAATTACAATATTAATAGTAATGATATAAATAATCATATTATCCATAGCAACTATTAAGCAGGGCATACCATTTTAACTAATACCATGTATTTCTAAATGAGGGAAAACAAATATGACAGGCAGCATTTTAAACATTTTTTTCAAAATATCAATTGTTTACTTCTGTTTTGTACACATCTGAATATTTTTCAACATATGCTGAACAATTATTAATAAACATAATACGTCAAATATCTTATGAAAGGTTAGGGATTAAAATCTAAAACAAGGGACCCATGGGTCACATCGCTCAGCTGAATTTGGAAAATATTAGTAACTGCAAAATATTTTTATTTCTTTTGTTTTTTTTTTCATGTATATTATCATTTCAAAAGCTATGAGAAAATGTCCCTGCTAAAATGAAACTGTAAATTATAGAATAATGGACATGAGCTAAACCAAGGGAAAAAATGGGCCTACGGTAAGTGTTTTATAAAAGTAACATTTCATAAACAAAAAATGTGTGAAGGTATTTAAGTTTTCAAAAGTTAAATATATGGCCATATGAGTTAAAAAATTTTCCCACAAAGTTTGACCAATATTCCTCATTTTAATACTAAGTTAACAGTGTTATTCACACCTAGGCCCCGCCAACTTTAACAGATATGAATGAAGTGCTACAAAGTATTTATATCTTCTTAAATCTTGTCAGTTAGCACTTACATTAGATCCTAATTTTTTTCACATTTGAATATTAAGATTAAAATCCTGAATTTATTTAACATTAAAATTATTCATCTGTTTATTAGTCCTGTGTATTGAAGGGGTGGGTGGGGGAGATTTCTCTGTTGTTACTGCTCGTTGCTGAAAAAAAAAAAATGTTAATTATAAGATTCATCTAGTTCATAGTACAGGTCTGTCAACAGAATATGGGGGGGGGGGGGAGAAAAAGGCTCCCTGTGGTATTAACTGCAGACAACCTGATCATGCTCAACTCAGTGGAGAGAGGGCTTGCCCTAGTGATGAGATTACAAAACAACTGCCTGGGGAACATAGAGAGCTGCCCTGAATGACCTGCAGTGACCAAAGTGGATTGCTTGACAATGTAAGGGGATACAGCAAGAGCCTCCAAAAAAATTCAATAACTAGCCTAATTTTGCAGCATTTATTTTCAAATTTCAGATTTTAACAGATTAAATCCTTATGTGTACATGCTGTGAAAATTAAATCCACAGTACTCACAGTAAAAACCAAGCCGTGGCCAAAGTTGGGCAAAATTTAAGATACCCATTTTTTATTTTTGCTAATATTTTTAAAAAATTAAAAGATTTGATCTAATTTTGGGTGTACAATTTAATTTTGATTAATTAAAGTTATATTACTGATATAATGTCCTTAGCTTTTACATGTTTTGTGTTATGTGATAAAATATGTTTCCTAATTTTTTACAAAATGGATTACGTTTGAGCCCATAACTTTTTTTAAATTATATAATACAGAACTAATTTCTGGCATGTACATAGGAACTATATAGAGGAATATTTTTAGTAAATATGAGGAATAACAGATGAGTGGTTTTGATATTAAGCAGTCCTGAAGTGTGAAAATAGGTTTTTAATAAAAAATTGAGGTTTTCCTCAATTTCTCAAAGGAACGAAGTCGCAAAGACCCAGTTTTTGGCTTGGTAGGAGATCTTGAGGACATATAACATTATGCTGAATTCTGGATTCCTAGGTCTTACGGTTTCAAAACATACCACATCTATGGACGGATGGATGGACAGACGGACTGACGATGGACAATGGACCATGACTATAGCTCAGATGACTTATAGTCAGCTGAGCTAAAAATTGTCCAAGTAAAAGAAGTCTGATTCTGGGAAAATATAAAAGATACTAACCTTAAAACTGTCTCATGCATGGCAAGAACTGAAATATGGATATAAACACCATATGAACCACTAAATATGATCATAATCAATGCACCCAACAGATTCATTAACACCATGTATATTTCATTAATTGTCTTTATAGGCTTTCGTCATAAAAGATTATAGTAATGAAATATTCATAATTTGAGAATATTTGGGTTTTTTTTTTTTCAAATTAGCATAAATGTCAACAAAACATTTAAAGAGAGTGTAAGAAGTGATAATCTATACAAGTAATATTTTTAAATATTAATAGTTCATTGTATAATTTCACAAATATTTTAATATATATTTCATGTGTGAGATTACATATGATCACAGAGCACTTGTTTTATCTTTTCCATTTCTGTACATTATCACTTTGCACAATTAAACAACTTACAACAAACTGACTCGGTCATCTTTCTGTTTAATTTACCTCAGAATTTAAATTCCAAGAATGTGTGATAACACCCAAGATTCATGCACTTATATATTAACATGAGAAAGCCTACAACCCTCTCACACACACTGCCAACTGCCAAGACTTGTGCTATAAATGGAAAAACATTTGACAGACCACCATCAAAAACATCAGTCATTCAGTAATATGGAAAAAGACAAGATGACTCAAGGTTTGTGATTATAACCTACCTTCTGCAGGCACCTTGTCTTTTCTTGGGCAGCCAGACAAACTGAAATCAGACAAACATCATTTAACTATACTCTGACATATCACAGAATATTAGGGAAGTGTTAAATTATATACATGTTACTGAAAACCTAAACTGCAACTAATACACTAATGATTAAAACACTGATTGGAATTTTTTTTAACAGCTGAAGCCATCAAATAGAATTAATGCACTCTTTTTTTAATAACAGTATTGATAACTCTTTTGGTAATTGGAACTTGTCACAATATAAATTTACCCACTAGCTTCTAGTGCTCACTACATGCAGCTTTGGTTCAAACCCCTTAGTGACACTACCACAGAAGTCCTTTATCTTCAGTTAAATGGCTTGAGTATGTGAATTTTCATCACTCCAGTTGAAAGCTTCAGTTTATTATTATTTATGCAAATTCAAATGAGACAACTTTAAATATGTTACTTTAATACACATATTTAAATAAATATTTGAACATGTAAAAAAAAATAATTCATACAGTTAATTAAAAGCTAATTCAATAAAATCAGGCGCTAATTTATAAAAACAAAACGGCTGATACAAGTAAAGAACATTTTATAAATATACAGCTAGTGTCTTGTTTGATTATGCTACCTGCCTCCAGGTGACAGCACTAGCAATCTACAGTATGTCAAGGACACTGCCTTACCTGCGGTGGTGTGAGTAGAGCCCAGTTGAGTGGCCGGAGCCATCACATCCGGGGGTTGGGCATTTACTGTCTGAAAAAAATAACACAAATATAGAAACAGTTACTTAGTATTAAAGCAATGTTTAAGATGCATGGTGCAGTTAATACACTTTTCCACCCAATGCTGATAAATGGATTGATAAAAATGGCATTGCCCTCCTGCCTAAGTCCACACTGAGAAAGATATGATACACCTCCTGTCACAAGAATTAGTTCATGAAATACTCCAGGTTTGTGAACAGACCTGACCAACTACAGAGACAGACCTCCACTGGGACACAGTGACTGAATTGTTTTCAAACTATCAGGGGTCACCACTGTAAAAACGACAAGTTGTTGATTTGGAAAACAAATGAGATGTTTTTATTGACTAAATGGGAGAACTGTTCAAGGAACAACAAGTTTTTAGATTAGCAAGGATCACCATGAGGGCAGTTTCCATGCACTATCACACAGTGACATCCTTCTAAATGTCACCCAAATCAGAACAAAGTTCATCACCCCACTGAAAATCTGAAGTCACACTTGATCCCAATCCCCATAAGGCCAGGTCCGAAGGATACAACTTTGCAAGTTAAACAAAATTTAAGGATATTCATCAAAATGATGAACATATTGTTACACACACATCTCTTCACCTATACAAAATTCAACAATGATGGTATACATGGTTACTTCCATTCAAACATCACCTTGCTTTCTGAGATTAAAACCATCTTTTCATGTGTATTGATTATTATAATTTCAACTGCCTTGATCTTTTCGAAAACATAAACAGGGGACCTATGGGTCACAGAGCTCAGCTGAATTTGCCTCTTAGCAATAACAGAAATTTTTTAAATCCTAGCATCCAGAAAAACAAGGCCTTCAGGCCTAATGCAAACCTGTGCAATGGGATATACATCAGGTATAATGCTTCCATGGTAACATGCTTGATGATTATTTGAAAAGTACTTGAACACATTTCAAGTATATGTGTGTCCAGTGTATGTACAATGCAAGTACTAAATATTTTGGACCTGAGTACAAACACCAATTACACAAACTTCACTCCTGAAATACTGACATGGATGGACGCAACACATATACAAGGGACCTGTGGTTCATGGTGCTCAGCTGAAGTTGATTATGAGAATATTTTCATAAAAAACCTAACTTATTGAATCTTTTCCTTATTAAGGTGAGTCACATGTGGAAGATGAAAGGTTTGGGATGAAAAGTTAGGCTTAAAATGCATCCAAAATCTTTTAAAAGTTGTGGGACCTGTGACCTTGACCTTTGACCCCAAAATCAATAGGTGTTCTTCATCTGTGTGTGGGTGAGCCAATGGTGCAAGATGAAAGGTTTTGGTCAAACAGTTTGGCTTTAAATTGGTCCATAAGCCAATTCTGGACAGACAGACAGATGCACAAACTGAGGAGTTACTATATCCCTCCTGCAACTTTGTTGCGAGGGGATAACAAGTGCAAATGCCATTTAGCAGATATTATTTATTGTACTGTCCTGTATTTAAAGTTGTTTGTGCACCTAAGCTAATAACATGCAACAGAAGAGCATTTTATGTTCTCTACAGACATATTTAATCTGCCAAATATTTGACATGATAAATACATTTATATACATGTAATACATTATTGACTTTGATCTCCAGGACTGAGAAAAAATATGCACAACTTTAAAAGTTATGATGTTAACAGAAATTATATATTTCCACAGATCTGTTAAAAGGATCAAACTCCATAGTTTTCAAACTCTCTGAGCACTTGATTGAAACATCTGGAAAATAAAATTTGGGGGAAAATATACAGTACTTCAGAAGTTACAAGGCTCACACAAATCCTAGATTTATGACTTACAGTTAGCTGAGCAAAAATAAACAAACCATCTTGAGTTGCCAATGCAGGTGAATAATGACTTACTGGGAGGGGTTGTGTACATTCCCAAGCCATTGCTGCATTTAGTCTTCACACAACTATTAGAAGCAGGAAGTGGCTGTAAAATCATATTCAAAGATAAAACAAGAGCACCGCAAACGTGTATAATATGCCTGCCTTGGATCTGGTGACCTCTGACCTCATTAAATATGTGTGAATTTTGATGTGAAGGTAATTCAGGTGAGAAACTCTATTGGTAAATATATAAATTTCATGAAATTCCACAGGATTTTTGGTAAGTCACCAAGGTGCTTCCAAAGTGTGGTGACCTCTGACCTCATTAAATTTGCATGGATTCTGCTGGAAATTGAACTTAGGCGAGATATTTTACTGACTGACATTTCTGATGAGTTTGTAAAAGAAATCCTTCATATTCTTCATAAGTTATCCTGGCGACACCACAAAGAAGCCTATAATGACCCGTGACCTAGTTAAATATGTGTGGATGTTGCCCATAATCGAACTCATCCAAGATAATCTGTTGGTTAGTAGTTATGGTGAGTTTCGTGAAAATCCATCAAAGGCCCGGTAAGTTATCGCGGCGACACTAAAAGTTAATGGACAGACATCGGGTTTAAACCATAATACTCCCGTCATATGACGGGCTTATAAAAAAAAGATGATTGATTATTAATCAGTGATTTGATGTACCTTCCATATGACTATATAATATTACCTCAAATATTAAGTCTGACTTGTACATCACGCTGAATGGTGACGGTAATGGTCAGGATGATTACACTTATTTGTTACTAAAGGTTCCGTTTTATTGCTATTTGCTGTACTGTACCCCATCTATCTTAAATCTTTGCGATAATTAGAACATTTTATCTGGAATATGACTTATTTACATGTGTATGCATAACAGTCTGTGACTCTGTGAGCGATTATGCAAAAATGCAACCAAATTAAGCTATTATGAAAGAAAACCAATCACTGACAGAATCGATAAACTGGCACACCACTTCTGACTATCATGTATTAATATGATTTATAAACTCCGCTAAAAACATATATAATATGTAACCTCAAAGCACCACCTGCATCTGCTTAAAAGGAAATATTAACCAGAGCAAAAGGAATTAGTAACAATCACGGCTGTACCTCTCCTTTTTTTCATTTCAGCATCTTAAGTGACTGGGACCATTATAGAATTATACATGGAAAGACTCAGAACCAGTTGGAGGCAAATTGACATGTACGGGACTGCTTTTCCTGGGCTGGTGTCTAGACGTTCCCCGGCCATCTTAACATCAGGTCAGCCCGACACAGGCTGATACAGAGAAGGCTCATGAATCTAACCATAACCTGTCTGTGCAATGTGGAATTCTGGGACAACCAATATTTGTGTTTCACCTGTTTAAATGAGGTGGTAGTCTAAAAGATTACATACATCATAAACCAGTCAATGTATTTACATATACTGGAAAAGCTATATATCTATTGCCAACTTCTTACCAATTGTTGTTGCCCCAAAATTCTAAGTCTGAGTAAAAAGTAGGTGATTCAGATTCTGCTTGAAAAAGTTTAATGATTATTTAAAAAAAAAAAAAGTAAATAAAACTGCATATACTTCTTCAATTTATCATTACTGTATCCTTTTCCTTAACATGGATATATATACTACTTATGTGTCTGCTTGGAACAGTTTAAATTTCTAAAATAGTTACAGATTTTGAAAAAAAAAATAAATATATTCTATTTTTTATTCAAAAGATCCAACTTGTAAAAGAATAAAGACATATTTTAATTCTGTAATTTTGCTGGCTTCCATTTCTTTCATGTGGTCTTCATCTCTCGCACTACAGGCTACAGGCAGCACTAAGCATTTCTTATTCCCTCTACCACCATTTGCTGGTAGTCTGGATATACATACCACCTACACTGCAGCCATGATGGTATGGTATCCCTGGGTGAAACTTTTGTTTGAACGTCAGAGAAAATCAATATAAATCAAGTTTACTTCAGCATTTGTACCATGTTATATCTGGTGGCTGTATCTCTATATCAACTACAACTGTTACCAGGAAACACACTATTCAGGCTTGTATGAACACATATTATATGGGGCCTGCATGGACAGTCGAGGTGTAAAACACTTGACTCTTTCTGCTGGTGACCTGGATTCAACCCCTGGCATGGCTATGAGGCCAGTAGTTTTCTCTGGATTCTCCTGTTTCCTCCACCTCTACAGACTACCTAAAGCCATCATCTGAGCCATGGAGAGTGCCGTGATTAGTTCAATATTTATTTGTACAATCCTTGTAAAATAAATAAGTTTATATCTATCATATCATTAAATTTTTATTCTCAATAACAATACATACATACCAAACTGGTATCCAGTGCAAAATCAACCATGTGTCTCAACAAATATTCCGTATATAAACATGGTACTGCCATTATAGTAAGTTATGTTAGCTACGTTCTTTACTTCTTTATTTTAATGTGCATGCATTAACATCATATGACCCTGCTGATTAAGTTTCCTTTATTATCTTTTCTCCCCTCTCCTTAAGACTGGGTACCAAGTTATTGCCTTCACATATACTTCCACATGCATTAGCTGCACTTTGTTCAATTCCCTTGCCTTGAACTTAGTTAGGTGATTAATATTTTGATGAAATCATCAGTTTGTTAAGCTTACTTTGGTGTAATGCTTCATGACATTACTGAGTTAGACTACCTTGACATTATAACTTCAATGAGACAGATTGCCTTGGTGTCATGACATTACTGAGTTAGACTACCTTGACATTACAACTTGGATGAGACAGATTGCCTTGGTGTCATAACATTACTGAGTTAGACTACCTTGACATTACAACTTGGATGAGTCAGATTGCCTTGGTGTCATAACATTACTGAGTTAGACTACCTTGACTTTATAATTTCAATGAGACAGATTGCCTTGGTGTCATGACATTACTGAGTTAGACTACCTTGACATTATAACTTCAATGAGACAGATTGCCTTGGTGTCATGACATTACTGAGTTAGACTACCTTGACATTATAACTTGGATGAGTCAGCTTGCCTTGGTGTCATGACATTACTGAGTTAGACTACCTTGACATTACAACTTGGATGAGTCAGCTTGCCTTGGTGTCATGGCATTACCTAGTTAGACTACCTTGACATTACAACTTGGATGAGTCAGCTTGCCTTGGTGTCATGGCATTACTTAGTTAGACTACCTTGACATTATAATTTCAATGAGACAGATTGCCTTGGTGTCATGACATTACTGAGTTAGACTACCTTGACATTATAACTTCAATGAGACAGATTGCCTTGGTGTCATGACATTACTGAGTTAGACCACCTTGACATTACAACTTGGATGAGACAGATTGCCTTGGTGTCATAACATTACTGAGTTAGACTACCTTGACATTACAACTTGGATGAGTCAGCTTGCCTTGGTTTCGTGACATTACTGAGTTAGACTACCTTGACATTACAACTTGGATGAGTCAGCTTGCCTTGGTGTCATGACATTACTGAGTTAGACTACCTTGACATTATAACTTTGATGAGTCAGCTTGCCTTGGTGTCACAAAAGGTGTACATGCAGTTATAAAATTTTTTTAAATCTGATACAGAAATCACAAGTTATAGGTTATTTTTCATTATTTATATAATTAAAAATAAACATTTATTTTATAAGTCAAAACTCCCTGGTAATAATAACAATGTCTAAGATTTTAAATACAAGAAATCCTTTACGATCTATAACATATCTTTTTAGTGAGATCATTATTAAGGGATCAAGACAATAAAATTCTTATCTGCAAATGTATATATGTACCTATTTTGAGAATAAATGACAAAGAATATCGTGAAATATTAAATAAATGGGTATCAACCCATACAATGCAGCATGCATGTGAGAGGAGTTATTAAATTGGTGGTTTATGGTTTCTGTATCTCTTCTGACTTGGGGAAACCACATCACTGTCTGCCTGTCCATCTGAGTTAGTTATCACCAGTGAATAGCACACTCAAGTCTCAACAGTTCAGACACTAATAGTCTATTTTTACCAAATTTATTTCAGGAGTTCAGGAATATTCTTGACAAAAGACAAAATGTCAAAGCTACTTCAATTACCTAACAGACTTCAAGCTTTATAAATAAATGGAAATTTTTCACCCAATCTGAAGTACCATCAAGGCAACAATCAATGAATTTCCTTTTAAAAACCATCCTATGAGTAAATGCATTTTGTGTTAGCCTTTCAAGGTAACTGAACATATAATGTTGAATATTTTAGCATTGACAATCAACTTTATATATTACATCAAGTGCTACATGTGTTCCCATATTTTTCACCATGGCTGACATTAAGTTTGAATAATTTATTTCCATGAGGTGCATGAGACACTAACAATGGTATCAGATCTGGTTGGAACTGTAGCTAGGCTAAAACATAAACACTTAAGGAACATAGTTCCCTTTCTCTTAATTCTAAATACTTGATATTGTGTGTTCTAACAATGACTGCATGTACATATATAAGAAGAACATATTTTGTCTCTAAACATAGAAAGGGCTCCAAACCCTGTTAAAAATACTCTTTAATCTTCTTAATATGACATGGTCAAAGTATTTGCATGATACATTTGTTTCCTGACTCAGAAATCCTGAATCTCAAGGTCTATTTTACACTCCTCATGCAGTAGTTATATACTGGTGCAGCGAGTCATCCCAGATTGCCTTTATTTTAACTGCTGCTTTGTATAACAAGGCTGTCTGGGTTACACCACAAGGGTAGGCATAGAGCAATGGATTGCAATTAGACCAATAAGAGCCTGGTATCATATTGTGCTCCTGGCTCCCAATTTTGAGCACGTGACACATGCTCTCACTGGTCTGATAACATCAGTTGTCCCAGTGTAATCCACACTTTTATAGAAACACATCAATTTTGTGGACACATCATGTAACCAAGTGTAATACACAGCAAAATGTAGCAAACTTCTAGAAAAAAAGATGAATTTAACATAGAAAATAATAATTTTCACTTTCTTTATGCATCCTGTCCAGATGGGTTTGGGGGGGGGGGGGGGATTTGAAGACCAGCTCAGCTAAGCAAGGGAGTTGCCTAGAGTGAAGCATAGATAATAAGCTAAGTGGGCCTACACCACTGACTGCAACTGATGTATATATACAATACAATAAGGTCTTCTTAAACTTAAACAAAAGCTAATTTTATATCAAATGCTTCCTAATTTCAGATTCAGACAGATGACAGACAAAGGATCATTGCTATAGCTCAGATTACTTATGGTCAGCTGAGCTAAATTAGGAAAAAAATAACCTACATAGGCTGAATGGAAAATCGACCCTGACTGCAAATATCTAGAAATTAGAGCACACAACCAGTCTGGTTCAACTAGTTGACTGAAAAGACATTTCGCCTAGAGAAGTATATTGCGGGAGTAAACTTATCATGGTCCCCCATTAGGATGAACTCACTGACCAGAATAAACCATCGGAACAATTTTTCTGAAATTTCAATAAGTTTTGTTTTAATCCTGCTTACATTCAAACAAAAGTACTAACGGAGTAAACAGAAGAATATTTATGAAAACATAACCTCCTTTGAGGATGTAAGATGTGCTGTCACTGTTAAGAAGGAATGTGCTCCTACCTTTCTTGTAGTTGTCACTCTTGTACTGAAGGTGATTTTTAACATCATCTGGGTCAAGTGGCTCTGTCATCCCTTCCTGCTCCTGGGCTTCAAGGACAGAACGAAGTGCTGTTGAAGACTGACAGTCTTTTAGATCCGTGGGTACCATATTACATGAACGAGAATCTGGAGGGCAGGTTATGTCATCTAACGGTGGGGAAGGACTGCGTGAGGGCAGGGGACTCTCATCTGTCTCAGCAATAACTAAGGACCCCTCTTCCTCATCTGGGATCCCACTCCACTCAGCCAGCACCACAAAGTCCCCCTCCTCCTCATTGTTATTGGAGTCGCCCTCCCGGCAGGCTGCTAACAGACTGGCAGTGTCATGAACACTCACAGAACAGGACTCTGACGCAGCTACACTGGGTAACAGGTCCTCTGAATGAGCCACAGGTTTCACAATATTTACATTTATGTCAGAACTGACTGATTCTTTGACGATGTTTGTATCTCCATTGGGCACTATGGTGCCACTGGTCAAATCAGTCAGTACTGGGACATCCACTAACTCTTTTTGTTCTGTCTTAACAGCTTCTTTGATTCCTTTGATTTCTGAGTGTGACTGGACTATTTGTGGCGGACAAACAGGAGGCAAATGAGTTTTCTGTGGTTCTGGTTGTTCTACCTTAGTGGGGTTTTCCTCATAAATAGCACTTTCACGTTTCACCACAGGTGGCTCAACTTTGGTTGGAGGGATCTCTTTAACTTCTTCCTTGATTTCATCTTCTTCCTGTTCCTGTTGGACTTCCTCGTAGGATTCTTGCTCGTGATTTTCCTCGGTGGATGGTCCTTCTTGCTGGGCCATTGACTGTAACGTAGCACACTCCTGTTCAATCTTGGATAAACTCTCTAAGATATCATTACTAGAGCTGCTACCAGAGGGCTGTGCCAGCTCAGAGCCCTCTGATGTAAAATCTGCCGTTGGAGAGGGTACCTCCTGGTCATGGCTGTGTGAGATCACAGAATCTTGACTAGATAAACTTGCAGTAGCATCATCAGAGTCACTCCCTCGGTCATCATCAGCCGAGTCTGCACTCTCCTTCATGGTACAACACTCCGGGTCAGACTCTCTATTTGACTCTGATAAAGCATTTGAACATGTTGATTGAGTTTTAACACCATCACAATTGACTTGGTCATCACTGCCTGCTTTTAAGTACTCTGTCCTGTTTGTTTCAACATCTCCTTTTGTGCTGGGTTTGGTATCGGTGGATTTAGTCTGAAGATTTTCCCCATTTGAGCTGATAGGATTTGAGCGTGGATTCTGACAAGGCCTCCTTTCATGGGCCTCCTGTATATCATTATCAAACAGACTGTCAAAAGCTTTATTGTCTTCCTCGTAACTGAAAAAAGGAGCCTGTCCATCAAATTCTCCAGACAAGCTCCTCAGTGCTCTCTCAGCTTCTCTGAACCTTTTACGATCTTCATCAATATCAGTGGAATCATCATCCTCTGTATCATTGGCTGACTTGTCTCCTTTGACCTCAGCATCTGAATCCTTCTCTTTACTAACCGTAACACTGCTTTCCTCAATACTAGCAACACTCTCATTATCACGACCTAATCCACTGTCATTCTTTTCACTTCCCTCACTAGTCAAATCCTCCACCATATCCTCATTTTCCAATTCATCTACGTGACAGTTGCCATTTGTAGTGGGACCATTATCCTTACATTTAGATACGTTTGCTTTTTTAGATCCACTAGTTTGCTGTTTCTTAGACTGTACTTGCTTCTCCCCAGCTCCAGTAGCAGAGGTAATACCATTGGTGAGAGCCTTATTTTCTTTAGCTTTGGTCTTTTTTAATGCTTTCCCTTCTGAAGATTCATTCTTTTTGGGACTTGATTTCATCTTTTTTGGTTTAGGAGGGGCTTCTGGTGCTGCATCTTGTTTTCTCTTTTTGTTTTTCTTTACTAATGGACAGGTGTCAACACTGAAAATCAAAGAAATGAGTACTTCAATACTCTATTCGCCTTAAGTTTTTCAAAAAACAACTTCACATGCTTATTAGTGTAATCTGGTGTTCATATAATGGTATAAATAAACCCTAAGGCACATGTTCATAAAAACAAATGAAGATGCTTCAATAGAATAACATATTATCACTCATAATGCCACAAACAGAAATTTGATTCAAGCACAAAGTTATATGTTTGCATGAACAATTTAAAATAGGAACTGGTTTTCAAAATGAATACTTGATGGTGCTAACAAGCAATGAAAGTATTATAAGAAATAATGATCACAACCTATTAAAAGACAAATACCTAGTAACAATGTTACAGGCTCCAATATAACACTAAAGAAAAAAACATAATATGCAAACAATTACAGAACCAGTATATAATCAATAAGGAGCAGCTGTTAATCTGACTTCATCAACAGATGCCACAATCAGGCTTGTTTCTTATTTGAATGCTACACCTATGTCATTACCTTAGGAAACGGATTGATGTAAGTTCCTTGTGGAAATCTGACCAATTTAATTTATTACCAAGGCCTGTTGTTAGCTTATTGTCATTAAGATATTTTATTTAATCTCACATGTCAAGGATATACCTAACAATGTGTTCAGGTATGAAATACTTCAATTTATAATTCTTCTACCCTTTTTTCAAAATATGAAATAACATCAAGAATTTACATAATGTTGATGAAGTGTGAAATATTAACTGTGTTTTAGAGTTTTATTCAAAATCTCTTTTTAATAAGCATTTCATATCAAACATATATATTTACCTGAAACTGGTCAAATATGAAAGATTTCCATGCTTCTGTTAATGCTCTCATCAAAATTGCTTGTTATGAAGTTAACATAAAGTGACTCACGTTTTATGCCTAGCACGTTTGCCAGATATGTGTCCCTGTCCATTACAACTTTTGGTTGGACAGCTGGTTGTTTCCATGGCAACATCTGGAATTTATCAATGTACTTGTATGACAACTGAATTCGGACATATTTATTTGTAAAATACCAGTGGCTGACAGGCTCATATTCAGGGAATGCTTCATTTTCTGACACATACTTCTGATTTAAACTGTACAATGTTAGAGGTATATTAAATATATACAAATACAAAAAACTAAACAAGGGACCCCTGGGTCACTGTGCTCAGCTTATGTTGACCCTGGAGGTAAAAATCTAAAATAATATCAAATGGAGATAAAGTCTGAGCTCGAGAGAAAGAGGTAATATAGGCCATGGTTGGTTGATATGATTGGTTTGTATTGATGAATAAGAAATTGTTGCAAATAACATTTTGTGACCTGACTATGTGTTTACAAATGTTGAAACTGAAACATGTGAGCAGTTTGTGAACATAAGAAATATATAAGATAGGTATACTATTACCAGGATCATTGGTTGGCGTTTTGATAAACTGCCAACAGTTGAGCAGTTTACACTTGTTCAATTAGATCTATTTATTTA
The DNA here is from genome assembly GCA_026874595.1 of Sipunculus nudus. Taxonomy (NCBI): domain Eukaryota; kingdom Metazoa; phylum Annelida; class Sipuncula; order Golfingiida; family Sipunculidae; genus Sipunculus; species Sipunculus nudus. The sequence continues at coordinate 31,586,926 of CM049309.1, forward strand.
TCATACATTATTAAATTTATATATTTTTTTTTATTTTAGATAATAATGTTTACAGTTGCAACATACCTATTAAAAGTTGATTCACAATTTATGAATATTGAAATATGAACAGACTGGTAGACAAACAAAGCTGATTATTTATATCCCATTCTGCTGAGGCAGAAAAATAATATATGTTTCAAATGAATTAATTTTTTTATTAAATTGTTTTGAAGTTTATAAATTGTATACATTTGCAATTTTACACATCTGAAAATATAAGTTGCTTTCAAATTCCAGGCTTTAATAGCTTAAACTCATATACATACACCATATGAATGTTATTTCAACAGTGCTTATAGGAAAAATGTTCATAATTATTATGATATATTTAATGATAAAGGAGAGATGATGGACAGACAGAGCTGATCACTTTATGTCCCATTCTCCTGAGGCAAGAATATGTTTTAATTAGATCTAAATTTTTGGTGGTGATATGAGAAAAACTGTTCCAGTCACAGCAGGTGATCTCCCCATGTGACTCATTACAAATCAGGTACCCTGACATAGCTGACCTCCAGTGACCAGAAGTTGCCTGCCTGCAGCTGAACAATGCAAGTGAATACAACAGACCTCCAAAATAATTTCAATTACTAACCTAATTTTTTTAGCTTTTATTTTCAAATTTCAGATTCAAACAGATGAAATACTTATTTACATGCTGTGAAAATTAAATCAACAGGGAAAAAATGTGCCATGGTCGAAGTTGGGCAAATTTTAAGGTACTGATTTTATGTTTATGCTAATAACTTAAAATAACTTAAATTCAGATCTAATTTTGGGTATACAATTGAATCTTGGTTTAACAAAGTGATTTACCTGAAAAAAAACGTCTCTTGCTTCAAAACTTATCATGATGAGAGAGTAAATATCTTCCTGATTTTTACAAAACGCACTATGTTCAGCCCCATTTCTTTCAGTAATTACACTATATGGACTTAATTTCTGACTTGTATATAGGAAATATAAAGGTGAATATTTATGGTAAATATTAAGAAAAACAGATAAGTGGATTTGATATTAGTCAGTCCTGAACTGTGATAATAGTTTTTAAAGGAAAATTGAGGTTTTTTATTAATTTTTTTATATTTAATGAAGTTGCAGTGACCATGGTTTTGTTTTGGTAGGAGATTTTGGGTACATCTAACAGTATGCCACATTTTGGATTGGTAGGTCTGACAGGTTCAAAATATGCCAGTCCAACTGACTAACAGACAGACGGATGACGGACAAGGGACCATAACTATAGCTCAGATGACTAACAGTCAGCTGAGCTAATAAAAAACAGAAAGACAGATACAAGTTGACAAGATAAAATTTATAACTTTTATAACTCTCAAACCATTTTGTTTAGAGGTTATGTATTAGGCAAATAAGTAAAGTGTACAAAATTGACTGCATTGATGATACACTTCAGGCCAGGTGGGACCATTAAGTCTAAATGCTTTTCAGAAAATGTATTTATATAATTTATCATTTTATAAAAGATTAATATATAGAACTTTAATATAAAGAAAGCTTGAATGTTAGAGCTCATTCCTAAACAATATTGCAGGAATATCAAGAATTATCATACACAACATACACATAATTTCCAACTGACAATTACTTAATGCATGAGACTGACAATTAATGTCCACTGAGTAAAAGTCCAAAAATATGTTCTCTAGGAAATATAAATACTTATGCATAAACATTACTGTAGCTGTGAACATGTACAAGGATACCTTTCAGACCCACTAATTAAACATCTTCTTAAAACCATTATAATTATAAATTCTCAAATGTTCATTAACTTTCCATGTAACAAACAAGACCAGATGAGTCAAGTTACCTGTATTACCTGCTTGTCCTTTGCCTCGTGCTCTCTTCACATCTCCTCCAGATTCCACCTGTCACCAGACAACAGTAACCATGGTTACAATGAAAGTACCTAGGCTACTGCAACATTATTAAGAGCATCGTGCGCGGGTTAATCAGGTTGCTCAACAGTTGTTTTTAGAGAGAGCTATATTTGCCACAAATAAACAGATCTCTTTACTTTCTACAAACAATCTTAATTATCATACTTCAAAGAACATTGATAGATGTGATCTGAAGTTTTGAAATTTTAATATAATTATTAGAACTCCACCTTGTACATCTACCTCCATGACACTACCTCCATGTTAAACCAATTCTGACATTCAGTTTTGTAGTGTTCATTAAATTCTACAGGTACTGCCACTAAGGATACAACCCACATTATTTGAATGATCACCTGTTCTAAACAAATGATCCAGAACACCAGGGTAAGTGCTGCCACATGACAACAGAACCTCCAATATCTAAAAAGTTCCAAATATTACAAGCAATGCTCTGAAACTTTCTCCTTTACATAATCATCATTTATAACAAGCATATCACACAAAATATATATAAAATATCCTATCTTTAATTATGAATCAATATCAGTATAAATTTAATATAAATCTAATAAGTTCATCACAGTGTGTACAATCAATTAAATGCATTTACATTTGGCTGTCACCTTGTGGCTTCCTAGGTGATCTAGAAAAGAGATAAGGGTGAGGATAAACTTAAATGACTTTGAATGATTGGTCGACTTTCTGTTTGTTGGACAAACACTGAGAACCCTCTATGGCTATATATTAAAGTTACTACTCACCAGCTATATTCAAATGTATATTTTTTTTTTGCTCTGATCCAGACCTAGGTGACCATATCATGTTCACACATATCTTGATGGTAATTCTAGCTGATACCAGTTAGTGTTACACAAACAATTACAAGAAGTATGGTAAACCCTGGCTGTAGGGATCACTCAAATTTCTAAATATCTCCAATGACTTAAATTTCCAAAACTGTTGATAGAAAACCTGAAATCAAGACATGCTTTAAATGTAATAATCTATAGCCTGCTGGTTTATAATTTAATTCTACAGACCAGGGTCAATATCTCTATCTACAGTACATACCTTGCTGGTCCCTTTCATCTTGCTGTCCTTCAGATCATCCCCTGAAACAAAATAATCAACATCTCAATCTGATTAAAATAATATCAACATCTCAATCTGATCAAAATAATATCAACATCTCAATTTGATCAAAATTATATCAACATCTCAATCTGATCAAAATAATATCAACATCTCAATCTGATCAAAATAATACCAATATCTCAATCTGATCAAAATAATATCAACATCTCAATCTGATCAAAATAATATCAACATCTCAATCTGATCAAAATAATATCAACATCTCAATCTGATCAAAATTATATCAACATCTCAATCTGATCAAGTTATTCTGTTAAAGGTAAAAGTTTGATATTTGTTAGTCACCAGTCCCCAAGTGACCCTATGATTATGCCAGGTTTCAGAAAGACCTGTCCATGGGTCTCAGAGGAGTTCTCCAGAAATGAACATGGCAGTGACAGAACCTGTGTGATAACATAGTAACTACAAAACTGTCAGCAGATACAATTATCTGCCTTGCCAGCCAGATGTGCAAATATGTCTGACTGGATGCACTGAGACAGTACATGCGGAGCCCATACCTCTATTAACTTTAACATGTATTTCCCAGTTTTCACAAGATCAAGACAATGTCATGGGTGCTGGCATAATATAAGTTTCCATAAGAAAAATGATGTTCTTGAATAATCAACGAATATAGTTTTCTGTATATATCACAAAACTGCCTCCTGATTTTATGATGCCCTTTCTGATCCAATGACTTCGAGGGCTGAGTATTCATCCCACCAAGGCTGAGTATTCATCCAAACTAGGCTGAGTATTCAGATTTGGGACTGTCAAGGTCCATACAAAAAACACCCCTTCATAAGATTCATGGGGTGGGGGGTACCTGGCACATGATAATTCAAACCACAGATGGAAATTCATTTATAATTAAGGGACAACCATCATTTAATTAGTAGTCTTGAATCTGCATGTGAATGATTGTGCCTGTCACATACTTTCAATGTCACTGTGTAAATTCTAAATGAATGCACAAATTAACACTACAAGACGTGCAGTAATTCATTTACAGAGAGGGGTAATAAACCTACAGGAGTGTTAATGGGAGTATTCACTTAATACCTTGGTAATCCACCCACTTACAGGCAAATAAAAAGGTTTCTTTATGAGTAGTGTAGGATATGTCAATCTACAAATTCTATAGAATATAGTGACTACCACTTTTTTTAAGCTATAAATATCATGGGATTTTCAAACAGATATTTAAAAGATTATTATATTAGTAGTGTTTGTAGAGCCTTGGATGGCCCTGTCTAACTTGCATACAGGCAGGCTGTGGCCCATGTACCTGGGAGCCTAGCTGAAGTGAAATGATGGCATTCACAATGACAGCTGCCATAAGCAGGTGTCATGGGCTGTATGAGCCACCTGCCACCTGGCCCTAATGTTGCCTGGTGCTTCAGTCACCAGGGCTTTCTCCTGCTCTGTCCAGCCTTAATGAGGGCTCTGAATTGTCCTATCTGTCACAGATAGTTATCAAAGCCAGGCCACTTGAGGACTTCAATTTTTTAGTGGAAGATCAAATGACAAGGGAAGCAAAAGGTGGCTTTCCCCTTGTGCTGTGTTCCTCTCTGTGGCGTTTCCCTGTATTTACCTCTCATGTGTTATTTTCTTCTCTGTGGTGCTTTCTACTTAACTGTTCCCTTCTCTGCTGTGTTTCTCTGTGTTTTCCTCTTTCTGGTGTCTTCTTATCACTGCAGGGTTTTCCTATGTTTTCTTCTCTCTGTGGTATTTCCTGTTTTGTGGTGCTCTCTTTGCAGGGTTTCCCCTCCTTGTGATGTTTCTTCCTGTTTTTCTTTCTCCCTCTCTGTCGATTTCCATTTCCATGGTGTTTTTGTTGATGTTTCCCCCACTCTGTGTGGGTTTTTTCCTCTATGTTTCCCCCTCTCTGTGTGGTCTTTTCTTCTATGTTTCCTTCTCTCTGTGAGGTTTTCTTCTCTGTTTCCCCCTCTCTGTGTGAGGTTTTCTTCTATGTTTCCCCCTCTCTGTGAGGGGTTTTCCTCTATGTTTCCCCCTCTCTGTGTGGGGTTTTCCTCTATGTTTCCCGTTCTCTGTGTGGTGTTTTCCTCTGTTTCCCCCCCTCTGTATGGGGTTTTCCTCTACATGGTATTTTTCTTCTGTGATGTTTTCTTTCATAAGAGCTTTGTGCTACTTTTGAAAAAAAAATTATTGAGTGGGACTGGAATATGCTCTGATCTCTATGCAAATAACTGGATGTCGGACAATAGTCCAGCACCACCCCTGGTAAAAAGCCTCCCCCCCTCCACACACACATACACATTTCCCTAATGATACAGAGGGCAAAAACATGAAAAAGATTAAATCTCTCATGCCAATCTTCAGTTATTGTATGAATCATCATACCTATACCTGCACAGCTACCCTGCCACCCCTATTTAAAATGAACTGGTTTGTATATTTTCTGAAATCTTGACAGCTTTAGGCTTGCTTGCCTTGTCATAGGGGCAATCCTATTCAAGTAGAGGATGAACTCAGACACTTTTATATTAATTTGAACAGGTTAAATCTATATTAAATATAGGTTTATGCTTGAAAAGAAAAATCTACCTTAAACACTTACCATGTAAAGTGAGGAAATATTTCTTGCTGTTATGACAATGCACATTATGTTCTGGTCTAAAACTCCTACAAATTACACACTACAGACCCAATTTAATGGCATGTGCACAGGAAATGTACTTGTTATATATGAACAAAATTACAGAAGTGGTTTTGCCAAATTAGGCAGCCCTGAAGTGTTGTTACAATAGGTTTTTAGTTGCAGTGACGTAATTTCTGGTCCAGAAAGACAAAGGAGTGACATATAACTGTGTGCCAAATTTCAGATTCATAGGCTGAACAGTGTCAAAATGTGTGAGTCTAACAGACAGATAGACAGATGCTGAGCTTAAAACATTCCAATTTTCTCTAAGAACGCAGTATCAATGCATACCACATTCACTGAAGATGATTTTTAAACATGTAAGAGATTCACAATATTCTTGGGAAGTTTTTTTTTTAAATTAAAACAAGAATTCTATCATTATTTCTACAAGGTTTCTCAGCAAACCTGAGAATGATTATTTTCCGTGACCTTTCCTCTAATCTTTGTTCTGGAAAACTTGACATAAAGAAGAGAGTGGATGAAGGCTTACAGCAGCGTCACTATGCGTTCCCTTGTGAGTTTCGTCTCCCTGAACATCCATATTGATTCTCTGCCATGATGAATCCCATCCAGCTGTTCTGAATGCGTGCTTCAGATACCAAGTCTGTGTTCACAGAGTCTCAATGGCAGAGCACATGTGGTTATTGTCATACACAACCAGAAAAAAATACAAAATTCATTACAAAGTACAATTACCTTTCTTGCTGCCTGTCTTTGACTTTGAACCCTTCTCTGTGCCAGCTTTCTTTGTGGATTCCTTGCCCTACAAAATATAATCATATCAGCTTCACTGGTAATGCACATCTGAGATTCTACATGACCATGACCCAATTTTTTTTCCATTCTGTAATGGGAAATGGGAAATTAAGCCTTTGGCCAGAAACCCAAATTATTTCACCTGATTTCTTGTCAGAAATATACCATGATCTTCTTTTAACTTCTTGTCTCCAACATATTTCCCAAAAGAATTATGACCAGAATGATCTTCAGGTAACTTATTTGAGAAGCTGTGTTTCCAAAGTAGCTTTGTTTGGCTTTATATACCTGAATGTAAAAAATAAGCTAAATTAAAGCATAAAAACATGCCTATTTCAAATGTTAATCAATGCCATGTTTTCCTGTTACAGAAGGTGGTTTAGGGCCAGTTGTCTCTTGGTCATAATCAAACAAGATGTTGCAAAAATGAGGTGAAAAAGAAAAGTCAACTGTGAAATAATGAGGCATACCCCCTCTAAAATAGCCCTCCCCCCATTCTCCAAAGGCAAATATTGATACTTTGTAAGGCCACCAAGGTTAAGGGTGCAAATTTTATTTAACACATCCGAATACTTGGTGGAAAAAATTCTTGTACCAAATTTGAACAAAAATATGCAGTACTGCAGTACTAATATGCAGTTATGGGGTGAACAATTAGCCTATATTTCCACTGATTTGACCATGCAGATCAATTTTAAGGTCACTAGTTTTCAAATGTTTCCAAGATCTTGGTGGAAACAAGTTGTACGTCGACAATTTTGAAGAAAAAATTGGCAGTTCTTAAAAAATTATGGGCCTCATAACAATCCTTTCATTCCTTTATTGAAGATCAACGTCTAGGTCACCATTTTTGAACTTCAGAAAACTTAGTTCAAACCATTAGTATATAAAATTTGAATGGAAAATATGCAGCATTTTAAACATTATGGGGTTCTCCAGAACCATGCATTTGAGCTGATTTGACCTTGAAGGTCAAGGTAAAGGGTTTACATATGTATTTGACAAGTTACCCAATATGTTTGAAAAGCAATGAACAAACATACACCAAAACACATGTACAAGTTAATTATGGAGACCCTTTATGATGAGCACTGATGCATGGCTAACAGTGGCACAGAGGACGTGTACATCAGTAATCACATCAGACACAGAGGCAGGAGAAAGAGACCTTCACAAATCACTGGCTGTGTCATCTCTGTTAGTGGCCTTGAGAGTGAATAATTAACCTTCTAGCTCACCCTCAGCAATACAAAACACTGGTCTTCCAGTATGCTCAAAAAATTTTGTGTGTTTCTTATAAACCGGCTGTTTTGCAAAGGACACAATTCTTATCAATATCCAGGTGCAATCACACATATTTCAATGAATTTATAACACTGCATTTATGAATACTCATAAGTTTTAAGCAGTGTTTCCAATAATTCACTGAAGGTTGGGTAAATTACATAACTGAAATAAAAAGAGCTCACAGCTATTTCACATAATAATTTGTGTTTACTTCACTGACAGCATCATACAGTGAATAATTTGTATGAATATATATGGATTTTTTCCTAGTTCATTTATAGTAACTTAAACCATACAATTAATTAGTTCTAGTTGTCAAGGGCAAATTAAATACCATGAGCATTTTTTATTATGATCTGTTATGTGAATGTAGCACCTGATTCCACAAAAAAAGATCAATAACTGAAAAAGCCAATAAAAACACTGAATACCATTCCTTGCTGTCATGTAATGAGACAGTAATCATCAGGCACATGTAATATTAGATTGAATGGAAAATAATCGGGATGAACAACTGAAACCTGAGAAATGCTGACAGTGTATAAAAGAAGTTTTTAAGTTGCATTCCCTCCACCGATCCCAGTAGTGGAACCCCAGCCATGCCAATCAAGAGCCGAACTCGATCAATGAAATGATAAACTTTGAGACAAATGCCATTTTATACTTGCAGTTTCTGCCATTTAGACAATGTTAGAAAGTTTTTTCTTCATAAGCCATTTATATGTCAAACATTCTGTTAGGTGGTTCTGTTGTTTTAACGGACGGATACAGAAACAACTAATGATACAATACTCTATTTGACTTTGTTAATCACAAACTGGGCAATACAGTACCTATGACCTCTGGTGACCACAAGTGGGCTAATTAAGCTTGACAGTACAATATGATATATATGGCCTGCAAAAAAAATTCACTAGCTGGCCCATTTTTAGAGCTTTCATTTTCAATTTTTAGAATTTAATTTCTAAATTCCATATGTGTGTGTCACATGAAAGTAAAATCAATAGTGCACACAGGAAAGAAATATGCCAGTGACAAGTTGGGAAACATTTCTAGTAGTTATTTTACATTTATGGTATTCACTTGCAATAATGAAATTATTAAAAGATTTCTGGTACAAAATTTAATCTAAATCAAAGATAGTTATATGCTTGGAAAAAAAACTTTGACAGTATATCAAGTAAATACAGGAAATATCTTTCCCACTGTTTTGACTTATATCAGTCAAGACAGGACTGATATAGTGCTTTGACAAACTGGGCAAGGTATATGAACTCATTATTATAATTTTTCTTATCCTTAAGCTTACAAAACCTGTGTTGGAAAATAACCTGGCACCCTATGAATTATGTGTACAACTCTGGCATTAATTAATGCAGCATTAATGTGCTTTAAATATGTACTGTTTCATCAAGGCATGTTTCAAAGCTGTTATTGTTATTTTCTGGTACATCAATAACCAGTGGTATAAATTACCTAAAGTACTAGTTTGAAGCTTTAGTTTGCAATTTTGCGATGTAATGGAATGTCAAATTTGTAGAAAGCCACTGTCTAGTAAGTGAGAATGGAATGTAGCATTTGTAGAATGGCAGTGTCAGGTAAATGAGAAGGAATGTAGCAATTGTGGAATATCACTGACAGGCAATGGGGAATGGAACATTGTACATACACCTATGATCAGTGGTTATATTTATTTATTATTATAGTGGCACAGGTACAGACCTCTAGCAGAGCTGTTGGCACAGGTGATAAGCATAAGCAATCTATTATTTTCCTTTTATTTTCCAATAACTAAAATATTTTGGACGACAAAATGCACATCTTAACACAGAAGCATATTGTTTACCTTCAACTCTAAGAAAATAATTGTTTCAGTGTTTGTTAAATGGTAATTAAATCACCTGTGAAAACCAGCTCTATGAAAAAAAATAACAATTATGTCATGATCTACAGCATTAAAGTGGATATGATACTGTAAGTATTTAATTGCAATCACAATATGAAAGCTCATACAAGGTTTAGTTATGAGGGAGTACTGTGTGGAAGTGAACAGGGACAGGATTAAGACAGCCACTGGAGCAATAATACAATCAGCCACGGGCTGGAGGTAGACAACACCCTCTAATGGAGAGCCTGATAGAGCAGGCACCATGTGACCTCCAGCTCTGGAGGATGCTGGTAAGACGCTGGTTCAATACTTCCAGCCAGTAACAGCTCTCTGTTATTGAAAGCCTGAGTGAAATTTGATTCTACTTTCTGAATCTCCTTCATATATAAGATTTCTTACTGGTCACTCACAGCACCACTATCTGACACTACATCAAGCTGATATCTGTACATCTCCCAGATTATTCCTGTTACTTTTTTCTCAGAATAGCATTGTTAATCCTACCATTCTATTTCTGGTCAGATTTCAATATCATATTATGTAACTCTTTTTGTAAGTCCCTTCTCAAATTATCCCTGTCCCAAAATAATGTCATGACCTTGAATATTAATTTGGTTAATTAAAAAATAATAATAATAGTTTTTTTCAAATGTGCCTTCTCATGGATATCTTACAATCATATATTTTATACCATCATAAACACTCAGTATTTCCATTTGATAGTAATTTAATAACTCATCTTTATATGATATAAAATGTCACTTATTAAACAAATATTCTGTCCACATACTAAGAGGATTAGAATATGAATGCAAACAAGTGACCCATGGGTCATGAGGCTCAGCTGACTGGGAAGAGATTCACAAAAAGAAATTTTATCATCAGAATGGTAGATACCCATTCAACTGAAGCATCAAACAGATTAACCAACAGGCCAAGATTTAGTCTGTATTTATATATCTGAAAAATAGAGAAAAAATGTGTAAACTTTAAAAACTAGAATACGGGTAGCCGACAAGTGACTACGTGTATCTGCCAAAATCAGAGTGAAGTGAGGCATGGATTGAGTGGCAAGGGGAAACAGTGAGGTATGTTGCATATTAGCATGGATGTCTGCAGCTTAAATGTGTATGTAGGTTGTGCAACCTACCACAAATCCAGAAAGCTGTCTAAGTTGTATACATATGCAAAATTTTAGGCAGAAAAGTCAAACCACTACATGGATATGAGTGATTTTAGCCCACGGCAGACAAACAGACAGACGCTGTGCAAAAATGGTTGCAGTTTTGTGTATGATAAAGACCTATGTGAGATCTAAACACAAGCACAATTTTGGCCCAATCGGTCAAATGGTTCCTGAGATATTAGCTTGGATGTGTGCAGCGTTAACTAGAATGTACGTGGCGCCACCTGTCATAAAATCAAGAAAGCTATCCAGGATGTATAAACCTGCAAAATTTTAGGCAGTTATGTCAAACCACTACAGAGAAATGAGTGATTTTAGGCCACGGCAGACCAACAGACAGACGCTGTGCAAAATGTGCAAAAATGGTTGCAGGTGGCCCCTCCAGTTTTGTGAATGATAAAGACCTATGTGAGATCTATACACATGCAAAATTTTGGCCCAATCGTTCAAACGGTTCCCGAGATATGAGCTTGGATGTCTGCAGCATAAACTAGAATAAAGGTGGCGCCACCTGTCATAAAATCAAGAAAGCTATCCAGGATGTATAAAACTGCAAAATTTTAGGCAGATATGTCAAACCACTGCCAAGATGTGAGTGACTTTATTGCATGGCAGACAAACAGACAGACGCTGTGCAAAAATGGTTGCAGGTGGTGCCACCAGTTTTGTGTACGATTAAGAGCTATGTTAGATCTATACACATGCAAAATTTTGGCCCTATCGGTCAAACGGTTCCCGAGATATGAGCTTGGATGTCATCAGCGTGAACGTGAATGTAGGTGGTGCCACCTGTCATAAAATCAAGAAAGCTACCCAGGATGTATAAAACTGCAAAATTTTAGGCAGATATGTCAAACCACTGCCGAGATATGAGTGACTTTATTGCACGGCAGACAAACAGACAGACGCTGTGCAAAAATGGTTGCAGGTGGCGCCACCAGTTTAGCGTATGATAAAGAGCTATGTTAGATCTATATACATGCAAAATTTTGGCCCGATCGGTCAAACGGTTCCCGAAATATGAGCTTGGATGTCATCAGCGTGAATGAGAATGTAGGTGGCGCCACCTGTCATAAAATCAAGAAAGCTATCCAGGATGTATACGCATGCCGAATTTCAGGTGAATTAGTCAATTCACTGCAGAGATATGAGTGATTTTAACCAAAGGCAGATGAACAGATGGACACTGTGCAAACATGGTTACAGGTGGCGCCACCATTTTTTTTGTATGTTATAGAGCTATCCAAGGGCTACATTAGTATAAATTTTATTTCCTGATCAGTCAAACGGTTCCCGAGATATGAGCTTGGAAAGCTGATAAAATCAAGTCCCAGAGGAGCTCTCTGGAAACGAACGCGGCAACAGCGGAGGAACCCGGTCAAAAACATAGTATCCACAAAACTTTGTTTTGGCGGGTACAAAAATACAGGTGGCTCCACCAGTCTGCAGAAACTAATAAAAACACTTACAAACATCAATATCCATGCAAAGAATCATGGTGACTCCCCATTAGTTGTTCAGATAGTTCAGCTTTTGTATCAAATTGTCCATTATTCCGAGGGATACTTCGGAGTCCTATAGCTTGAAGGATATGGGTAACAGAGACCTAATTTTAAGTTTCCACAGGCACTTTTCATGGGCCTTCTTGCATGACAAGAATGAAGATTCTAGGTCCAGTTGTTGCGATTTGTACCCTGTTGACAGATAACCACACAGGTATCAAAACAAGGGACCTATGGGTCACTATGCTCAGCTGACATTAACCTTGAAGGTAAAAATTTAAATAATATCAAATGGAGATAAAGTGTAAGAGGAAGAGGTAATAAAGGCCATGGTTTGTTTATATGATTGGTTTGTATTGATGAGCAAGAAATTGTTGCAAATTATATTTTGAGACCTGACCATGTGTTTCCTAATGTTGAAACTGAAGCATGTGAGCAGTTTGTGAACAAATGATCTGTACAATTACCATGATCATTAGTTGGCTTTTCGATTAACTGTTGACATTTCAGTAGTTTACACATTTGTTCAATCAAATCTTTTTTTTGTATAATATAAATTATTAAATATGTTTTTTTTATGAAATGTATACAGTTGAAATATAACTAATTAACAACATAAAACATGGCAAACAAAGCCTGATCTCAAATTCTGCTGATGCAGGAAAATAATGAACAAATGTTTGTAACAAATCCTCATTTTTTTATCACATCAATTTTTTTTTAATTTAAGTTTATATTTCTACACATTTTCAATATAACATATATATCTGAATATAAAAGTTGATTCATAATTCTCAACTGCATCATCATAAATCTCAATCTTGTCAGATAACACCACATCATGCATACAAATGTTTATTTATTTTTTACCACAAAAATATATCTTTTAAATCTGCAAAACAATAAATGTCTAAAAAAATACTTGATTTAGATTTCACAATATTGAATTGTGTCTTTATTTATCCATAATGTGCTTCATATTTTATCATAATTTAAGCATACTGATGGGTTCCATTATGATTGGTAAAATCATTTAAAAGAAAAATGATTTCTTTAAAAATGTTACATTACACAACATTGCATCTTCTGGATTACACCTTGAATTACTTTTTTAAGGAAAGTTTTTGCATATCAGAGTGGAAACAGCATTACAATTAAGGAGATACAGTGAAAAAAATAACAATACTGCATAACAATTGGTGGGTTGGGTTTGCGGGGGGGGGGGGGGGGGGGGATTGGGGTGGTGATATCAGAATAACTGTCTCCCCCAGTGACTGTAACAAATCAGAAACCCTGGCATAGCTGACTTCCAGTGACCTGGAGTGGGATCCTGCTTCTGTAATCTGTAATCAAAGCAAATGACTACAATAGAGCCTCAAGAAAAAAATCAATAACTAGCTTAATTCTCAAGCTTTTACTTCCAAATTTCAGATTTAAACAAATTAAATATTTATGTTTACATGCTGTGAAAATTAAATCAATGGTACTTACAGGAAAAAAACGTGCCATGGTCAAAGTTGGGCAAAATTTAAGGTACTGATTTTATTTTTATGCTAATTACTTAAAAAATTTACAAAATTCAGATCTAATTTTGGGTAAACAATTGAATCTTAATTAAACATAGTTATATACTTGGGAAAATAGACTCAAGTTTCAAAATTTTTCATGTTAAGTGAGTAAATATTTTTCCTGATTTTTTACAAAGTCCATTATGTTTGGGCCCATAACTTAAAGAATTTATACTTAACAGACTTAATTTCTGGCATGTACATAGGAACTATATAGATGAATATTTATGGTTAATATGAGGAAAAACAGATGAGTGGTTTTGAAATTAGGCAGTCCTGAAGTGTGAAAATAGGATTTAAATAAAAAATTGAGGTTTTTCCTTAATTTCTCAAAGGAATGAAGTCGCATGACCCAGTTTTCGGCTTGGTAGGAGATCTTGGGGACATCTAACATTATGCTGAATTTTGAATTCCTAGGTCTTACGGTTTCAAAACGTGCCACATCTACGGACGGACGGACAGACGGACGGACGGACGGACGGACGGACAGACGGACAGACGACGGACAATGGACCACGACTATAGCTCAGATGACTTATAGTCAGCTGAGCTAAAAATTACAAATATTGTCCAAAATATAATTTTTATTAAAAATAATAAGAGAATCATATGATTTTTTAAAATGAAATATAACTGATATGATTATTAAAATAATATTAAAGAATATATTCATGAATGCATTCATGAATACATTTTGAAAGTATTTGCACGAGTATTCATATACTTTCATTTTTACCTGAATTCCCATTCTTTATGCAAGAAATTTTATAATGGAGTACATAATCATATTCGTATTTAAATACAATTACAAAGTATTTGCACCATGTCTGGTATTTATTCAGTTTTCACCAAACAATGATTTTGAGAATCCAGAATATACAAAATTCACACATTTAAATAATGATCATAAGTACCTGGTTTTATGGCTTTTATTTATATTAAAAAATAACTGTAAAAAATTCATTTTGGACTAATTTCACATCAATGTACACACTAGACACAGTAGGAATCTAGATTAATATTATCAACTGCATCTTTGTCTATCATTAATTTCCTTCATATAATCCCTAATGATTAGTAATGAATAATATGATTTACTTCTTTATCATTAAAAATGAACTGAAAAATGCCATAGGTGACTGCATGGTGTTATTTGAAATATGTGACATTCTACCCATTGATACAAGATTCTTATATCATCAGTAACTGCAAGTTAATTTCCTGTTATTATAAACTAACAAATTCCTTTTCTATTTTTCTTTAATTTGTTATTAAAAACCAAGAAAAATTTATTAATTTATTGTTTATTGTTATGTTGTTGGTTAAAACTACTAGATGAGTTGTGTTGGACACCTGGATCAACTGTGGCTAGCCATAAGCTGCCTGGATTCTCGCCTCAAGCGTGCATAATTTGATGAAAGGTCAACAAGGTCAACATACAGGTGACTCAAGAGGGGCTGGAGAGAGCCAAAGTCTGACAGGGTTCATAAAAAACATTAATAAAAGCTACAATATTTGGCCAATTTCTTTCAGCTTTCTAAACTAAAAAGCTGAAATCCTTATGTGTGCATGATATGAAAATCATATCAACAGTGCTCTCAGGAAACAAACGTGCCATGGTCACAGTTGGGCAAAATTTAAGGTACTAATTTTATATTTATACTAATAACTTATAAAATTTGAAAAATTCAGAACTAATTTTGGGTATTCAATTGAATCTTGATTAAATAATGTTACATCCCTGACAATAAAATCTCTAGCTTCAGCAATGCCCTTGTTAAGGGAGTAAATATATTTCTTGATTTTTTACAAAGTGCATTATGTTTGGGCCCATAACTTAAAAAAAATACACAATACTGACATCATTTCTGGCATGTGCATAGTGAATGTATAGAAAAATATGTATATTATATATGATCAAAGTCAGATCAGTGGTTTTGATATTAGGCAGTCTTAAAGTGTAACAATGGGTTTTTAATGGAAAAATGAAGTTTTTCATTGATATCTCGAAGGAATTAAGTCCTAGTGACCAAATTCTTGGCATGGTAGGGGATTTTGGGGAAATCTAACTGTATGCCAAATTTAAGGAACTTAGAGCTGAAGCTCGGGAGCTGAGCTCTAGTAAACTGCATAACACTAGCAATATGTGACATGGTGCTTGAAAACTTGAATAAAATCTACAGTTTTTGATCAACTGGTTTCAAATTTTTGGTGTTAACAGTTGAAATGCTAACAAAAACATGCTGTGAAAATTAAATCCACAGCAGTTACAGCAAAAAAACGTGCCATGGTCAAAGTTGGGCAAAATTTAAGGTACCAATTTTTTATTTTTGCTAATATTTTAAAAAATTAAAATTTAAAAGATTTTGATCTAATTTTGGGTATACAATTTAATTTTGATTAATAAAAGTAATATTACTGGAAAAAAAGGGCTTAGCTTTAACAAGTTTTGTGTTAAGTGATAAAATTTCTTTCCTGATTATTTACAAAATGCATTATGTTTGGGCCCATAACTTTTTTAAATTATATAATACAGACGTAATTTCTGGCATGTACATAGGAATTATATAGAGGATTATTTATAGGAAATATGAGGAAAAACAGATGAGTGGTTTTGATAATAGGCAGTCCTGAAGTGTGAAAATAGGTTTTTAATAAAAAATTGAGGTTTTTCCTTAATTTCTCAAAGGAATGAAGTCGCAAAGACCCAGTTTTTGGCTTGGTAGGAGATCTTGGGGACATCTAACATTATGCTGAATTTTGGATTCCTAGGTCTTACGGTTTCAAAACGTGCCACATCTACGGACGGACGGACGGACGGACGGACGGACAGACGGACGGACGACGGACAATGGACCACGACTATAGCTCAGATGACTTATAGTCAGCTGAGCTAAAAAAATCGTATAAATTTGAAAAAAATAGAGGTGGCCCACCCAGTCTGCAGAAACTGATGGAACAGGTCATGATCAATATGTATGCCGAAAATCATGACCATCAGTGTTGTAGTTGTTGAGATACTGCAGTTTTTGTATCAAATTTTTTACTTTTCTGGGGGGTACTTTGGGGCCCCATAGCTCGAAGGATATGGGTAACAGAGATCTAATTTATGGTTTCCATGGAGACTTTTAATAGGTTTCTCAGTGTGTCGAGAATGAAGATTCTAGGTCCAGCGGTTACGATTTGTGCCACGTTAACAGATGACAGCATCTTTAAACGTCTCAAAAATAGAGGAAAAAATTGTAAAAAAATCGAAAAATACAGGTGGCGCCACCAGTCTGCAGGAACTTATGGAACATCTCATGATCAATATGTATGCCAAAAATCATGACCATCAGTGTTGTAGTTATTGAGATATTGAAGTTTTTGTATGAAATTTTTTACTATTCTGGGGGGTACTTTGGGGCCCCATAGCTCGAAGGATATGGGTAACAGAGACCTAATTTCTGGTTTCCAAGGAGATTTTTCAAGGACCTCTCAGTGTATCAAGAATTAAGATTCTAGGTCTAGGCTTTACGATTTGTGCCTTGTTAACAGATGTTCACATTTTTAAAGGTCTCAAAAATAGAGAAAAAAATTTGTAAAAAATCGAAAAATACAGGTGGCGCCACCAGTCTGCAGGAAGTGATGGAACATCTCATGATCAATATGTATGCCAAAAATCATGACCATCAGTCAAGTAGTTAATGAGATATTGAAGTTTTTGTATGAAATTTTTGACTTTTCTGGGGGGTACTTTGGGGCCCCATAGCTCGAAGGATATGGGTAACAGAGACCTAATTTCTGGTTTCCAAGGAGATTTTTCATGGACCTCTCAGAATCCCAAGTTACAAGGTTCTAGGTTCAGCGGTTACGATTTGTGCCTGGTTAACGGACGGACAGACGGACAGACGGACAACGGACAAAGAGTGATCACTATAGCTCAGATGACTTTCAGTCAGCTGAGCTAACAAGTGACCCATGGGTCATGACGCTCAGCTGACTGGGAAGAGATTCGCAAAAGGAAATTTTATCATCTGAATGGTAGTATATACTCATTCAACTGAAGCATCAAACAGATTAACCAACAGGCCAAGATTGTGTCTGTATTTATAGATCTCAAAAATAGAGAAAAAATGTGTAAACTTTAAAAAAAAATACAGGTGGCTCCACCAGTCTGCAGAAACTAATAAAAACACTTAATGCTCAATATCCATGCAAAGAATCATGGTGATCTCTGCATTAGTTGTTCAGATACTTCAGCTTTTGTATCAAATTTTCCATTATTCTGAGGGATACTTCAGAGTCTTATAGCTTGAAGGATATGGGTAACAGAGACCTAATTTCAGGTTTCCACAGACACTTTTCATGGGCCTCCTTGCATGACAAAATGAAGATTCTAGGTCCAGCTGTTACAATTTGTGCCACGTTAACAGATGACAGGATCCTTAAAGGTCTCAAAAATAGAGAAAAAAATTTGAAAAATTGAATAAAATATAGGTGGCACCACTAGTCTGCAGAAACTGATGAAACACTCCATAATCAATATCCATGCAAAGAATCATGGTGATACCTGCATTAGTTGTTCAGATACTTCAGCTTTTGTTTCAAATTGTCCATTATTCTGAGGAATACTTCGGAGTCCTATAGCTTGAAGGATATGGGAAACAGAGCCTAATTTCAGGTTTCCACAGACACTTTTCATGGGCCTCCTTGCATGATACGAATGAAGATTCTAGGTCCAGTTGTTACGATTTGTACCCTGTTGACAGATAACCACATCTTTAAAGGTCTCAAAAATAGAGAAAAAAATTCATAAAATTAAAAAAAAAAATAGAGGTGGAGCACCCATATGTATGCCAAAAATCATGACCATCAGTGTTGTAGTTATTGAGATACTGCAGTTTTTGTATCAAATTTTTCATTATATTCTGGGGGTATTTTGAAGCCATAGCTCAAAGGATATGGGTAACAGAGACCTAATTTCAGGTTTCCATGGAGACTTTTCATGGGTCTCCCTGTGTGTCAAGAATGAAGATTCTAGGTCCAGTCTATACAATTTGTGCCCTGTTAACAGATGTTCACATTTTTAAAGGTCTCAAAAATAGAGAAAACAGTTTGTAAAAAATTGAAAAATACAGGTTGCGCCAACAGTCTGTTGGAACTGATGGAACATCTCATGATCAATATATTTGCCAAAAATCATGCCCATCAGTGATGTAGTTAATGAGATATTGAAGTTTTTGTATGAAATTTTTGACTATTCTGGGGTGTACTTTGGGGCCTCATAGCTCGAAGGATATAGGTAACAGGGACCTAATTTCTGGTTTCCAAGGAGATTTTTCATGGACCTCTCAGAATGTCAAGTTACAAGATTCTAGGTCCAGTGGTTATGATTTGTGCCTGGTTAACGGACAGACAGACGGACGATGGACAAAGAGTGATCGCTATAGCTCAGATGACTTACAGTCAGCTGAGCTAAAAACAACTTATGAACTTTCACAATACTTCAATAAACAACATTTTCGGTTATCATGTTTTGATGCAAAAGTTATATAGATGAAAGGAGTAATATATAAATATTATAAATTTTAACATTTCCAGATTATACAAAGGTGACTGTGTTCATTTGATTATGAGCTGAATATTAGCCTGTAAACTAGAACATCAGTAGAAGCTGATAAAAGCCCTCAGCAGAAACTACAGTGTATATGGGTGGTAACAGTAACAAGTATATTTGAACTAGACATGTATGTAGTACCTTTTCATGTCTGGCTACAGAAGTAATATAGATCTGTATGATGACGAACAAATTAACCTGTAACACAAGATGTCTTTAGCAACACTAGAGGGCACAAATGACCCACCCTTGAACTTGACCTGAACTTTGTTGTTACACATTTCCAAGACAGACAGCATGGTTGATGACAATAGCTCATTGGCCTATATTGGTCAAGGGCAAAAAAGGGATGGGAGCTAAAGTAAAATGGATAATCACACATTTTTTATTCAAATGAGGATCTGGTATTGGAAAAATTTAACACACCACAAGTATTCCAGTCTGGCAGTGACTATTATTAACATGCATCTTGAGCTGATAAATGTAAATGTTTAATCAATGTCAGCAATTAGACTGCATCCAAGTAAATGGGCAAACTGTTCTAAGAATGATTGTCTATTACAAAAATTTTGGGAGTGACTTAACCCAGGTGAATTCTTCATGTAACCATGTCAGCCTATAATTTTGATACAGATAATTATTTCATTCATCACCACACGAGCTGTGTAATTAGGCTATTTAGTGCCCTGTCTTTTCCCGTTTGAATTCTATACTTAATGCCATGCCGTACTGACTGTGGCACCCCCTTGACGACAGAGGTCATGAACTTGTTAATTAAATAACAACTCTCCAAACCACAACCACAAGGCAAGTCATATGCCTTACTGACAGCTGTTGCCATGGAAACATCTGAGTTGTCAAAAACTGGGTAGGAATAGTATTCTTCAAGCTGAATCAGCGAAAAGTGTGTCTCAGAGGGGAAGGAAGAACAAAATGGCAAGTATGAGCATAGCAAATTGATGAGGTATTGTAAAATATCACAAAGGAAAGTCCTAAGCAGAGTCCCTTAACAATAAAGCTTGTAAATATTTCAAATGTTTGAGAAACACAAAATGTAATCTGGGTAG
Organism: Sipunculus nudus; assembly: GCA_026874595.1. NCBI lineage: Eukaryota > Metazoa > Annelida > Sipuncula > Golfingiida > Sipunculidae > Sipunculus > Sipunculus nudus. The sequence continues at coordinate 31,607,527 of CM049309.1, forward strand.
CTTTATGTTAAAGCAGGACAGTGCTATTACTGCGGTTTCAGCATATTTAATAGCACAATACAGGTCCCTTGTTAGATTTTTATTGTGATTGCCACATTGGTAGGAAATGGAGAAATATGGAATGTTGGGGAGGCTGCAGGTTTCCCCTTTGTCTTCCAGTTTTGTATTACAAAAGTTACTGAAGAACCAGGTTTTCAGCAAGCCTACTTATATGACAGCCAGGGACAGAGAGAGCCCAGCACAGCTGGTTACAGTAGGACATAGATAGTACTGGAAGCTGTACCAGACTGACCCAGCCAATAACCAGCTGTACAGGTAGACATGTTTATCAACAATCTCTATGACATAAGACCTGTGGGTCACAGTGCTCAGCTAAAATTGATTCTGAGAATATTTATTTCAAATCCTAGTGGTTGTGTTGACTGTGCACTTTTATGGACTACATGAACAATGCAGATGCCTCTCATTTTTACAAACATGTATTTGTAAAAGTTTCAGTATTTCAATTAAGTGACTGATATGCATGTAAATAAATCCACGGGAAACATACAAAACCCAGCAAATTATAGAAAAATGGACATGAACTGAAGAATTACCGTAAAAACTCGCATATAAGTCGATCTCATATATAAGTCGAGTATGAATTTTCAGGGTAAATATCAGGTAAAAATTTTTTCAAGCCATTCTGGAGGTAAAAACCGGTCTAAAGCAGCATACATGACCATCGAGAGTAGTGTGGCAGGCCACTGGGGAAGGGTGAATTGTATGGCTGGCCACTCGTTTTTGACATTCATACCACTCCAATATTTTTTAAACTGTAAAAATGTCATTTGTTTTGTTGTGCAATCTATTTAAAAGTTATTGGGCATCATAAAGACTCTAAGAATAATAAATATAACAGGTCGATACTTTAGGTATTTTGCAGAAATGAAGATCGTCTGACACCCAGAATCGGCAGGTGCGCGATTATAGAACAGCCAAGGATTTCTCACACCTTCCGTCATTGCTCATGTATTTTAAACTTCTAATGATTGTTTGTGTCAGATATCAATAAAAACATGATTATTTAAGCGTGTTATTAAAAAAAAATTGTCGCGGACTTCTCTACATTTTATATAATCTAAATTGAAAAGAACGCGCGACCAAGCGAGTCGCCTGATAAGGCCGCGTGACAGTGTAAGCTGTCCTCAGCTTGGTCATATCCGTGGATCAAGGGCAGGAATTTTATGATTTTTATTATACATTCTGCGAAAACACAAGGCCGTAAACGACAGTTTTATTCAAGTTTTAATTAACTCCGGTCTTCCTTGCCTCCACAGAAGGACGCACTAATGAACAATTACATGCGATATAACTGCATATATGCAGCGTAGGTATCCAGGAAAGCGAAACGCAGAGTGAGAGCACGGAAGCCAGGGCAACATGTGGACAACACGTCAGTCGTTCTTTGATCAAACTCCGTTTTCTTATCTTTTTGATGAAAGTTTTCGTGAATGAATCATATATTTTACATTCTGTGGAGTACTAATTTTGACTAAGTCTTGCAGGTTTTGTGTTCGTTTGTTCATAGCGATATCGATGTCAGGTTGAACTTCGGTCTATTTTTTTCCCCGAGCTTTGCTCAGTGCCGCAGTCATTCACAACGATTTATGGTGATTTTTAAGTAGGAACTTCCGAACGGAGTGATAATTTCCCCCGCGTGTAAGTACACAGGTGAACAGCGTGACCTAGTTTTGGGCTTCTTGGGACAGGCAGCCATCCCCGTACCGAGTGAGCGCTAATCGGTGCTGTAATCAGCCATCTGTCACCTGTCTGTAGTTCAGATACCACGGCCCACAGGCTTTTACCGTTTACATGTTTGCAAACTTACGCAAGCACCAAATGTTTTTTGTGGGGAAATACTGTAACATAATTGGCTGTCAAATACACAGGGGCCGATGCCCTGGATAAAATCCCAACTGATTACGCAATACCCGTGCCTCTTGCACTCGTACTTAATCGCCGTGAATGAAGCTCATTGTAGCTATACGCGGGTCATTTCCTGGTCGTCATCAACCATGTAAATTGCAAACATTTTAATATACTGCATTATCAAATGAAAGAACTGCGTAAATGGTCAAAATTTGAAAAAAAAATATTCGGAAACCTTATTAGACTGTATTTTTGGACCGAAAGGGGACTTGTGTACCTGACTTCACCGGAAACGGATATCTAGTTGTCGATCAGTTAAGACATTCAGGCCGGCAGTTTGACTAAGTTCGTGCAAAATTTTGCCTCTCAGGCTTAGACCCGCACATAAGTCGACTCCCCTTTCTTGAATTAATTTTTTGGGAACAAATTTCTCGACGTATATGCGGTTTTTAACGGTATAATACATATTTAATTTATTAACTGAAATACAATGATGTAAAAAATTAAAAATTTCTATTTTCAAATGAGCATGAAGTAAATTTGATGAGCAACTTAGGACAAGTCAATTGGGAATTCATTGCATCTACACTGTATAATATATTGAACTTGTAGCCTGAAACCATTTAATGAGTCAAAAAGGAAAAAAATAGTAATTTTTTTAGCATTACCTTTTTTCCACAGGGATATTTTTACCATTTTCATCTTTTTTTAACTGACAAATTTATAAATTTGCATTAAAAACAAAACTAAAAATGCAAGTTAATTCAAAATTATAAATCGCATCATTACTTTTCCTTAGTTTAGCTCTAATCAAGTCAAATCATGCATACCTATATATTTCATTATTTTTCAAATCACAAAATGTTTAATCTGAATTTAAAAGATTATTTTAAAAGAAAATATCACTTAAAACATGTTTTCACAACATGGCATCTTCCAGATTATTCTTTGAATCATAATTAAAAAAATAACCTTTTCTCCCCCCCCCCCCCCAATGTCTCCAAAGAACAGACTCCTTGCTTTATAATCTAAATAACTTAACCAAATATAAGTCAGGTATTTTTGTATTTCTAAAACTTAAATTAATGATCTTTACCACTACAGACTTTTACAACTTAAGGTACTTAAATTTTTATCAATGGATCAAGGACTGCATTATTAATAACAGTCCGTACCCCACAGACACTTTATAACAATAAGGACTCCAGATAATGACCTGCAGACTCACCAGGGACTGTTTGAACCTGTATCTATATCCACTGGTTATGTCTTATGATATCAAATACATCCTCATACAACCATGTACAAAGACAGTCAGACAAACAAACAAACTCAATCTTGCATCCTTCTCTTGGTCAGGATCATAACATTTTGAGACAACTCATCTTGGTCAGGATTAAACATTTTAAGACCTAATCTTCGTCAGGATCATAACATTTTGGTATATCTCATCTGTCATAACAATTTGACATATCTCACCTTGGTCAGGATCATAACATTTTAAGATATATCTCACCTTGGTCAGGATCATGAGATTATTGAGATTTCTCATCGGTCTTAAAATTTTGAGATGTGTCATCTTGGTCAGGATCATAACATTTTGAGACTTCATCTTGGTCAGGATCATAACATTTTGAGACCTCATCTAGGTCATATCTAGGTCAGGATCTGTGCTTTAACAATCTGATTTTAGTCAGGATCAACTCTTATAAAATACAACCATAAAGACAAATATAATTATGTATAAATATGGAAGAAATATAATGATATATATTTGGCAAGAGACAGGAGTTAACAGTGTCTCTAGATGCCTTGTATATTATTAAGAGTACAATAACATCCTTCAGGTCCAACAGTTCAGTGTTTTCTACTACAGCTGACAGTCCCGGGCACTTTCCACTTTTTATTTATTAAACAAAAAAAGCCCAGAAATACTGATTTCTCCTTCTATATTCTTAATTTTAACATTGTGAAGACCTTTCAGAAAATGTAAGTTCTGTCATGAAAAAGTCTTGAATATGAGGTCCCAGTTGTATGATTTGTCATTTTATAAATCTGACTCAACCTTTCTTTTGGAGACCTTTCGCCACTCTGCTATTTCACTCCACACTTCACCAACAATTAACGTGACAAGGTGTTTCAACAGAGGCTCATAAAAGAAAAACACAAGGGCAAAATGGAAGACAAGATGGAGAAATGCTCATACAGTTACTGGATGATCCCTTCATGCATGTAATAAAAGGTCCATAGCCAGGCGGTATCAATGTTTATTGACAGGTCAGATGGAACTGGTTCCCAGTCACTGTAGTTAACATGTCTGATGACCGACCTCAACTGAAGAGTCCCACCGCACAATAACCATCAATACTCAACGTAAAATACTCCACACCAAATCACCGTCGTTCTGTTTTATTTTTATTTCTATGAGCAGATGCTGAAAAGGCCTTCAACATGGCCTTCAAAACAGCTTCTGCAGATAACTAGACTCAGGGCTTTCAAAAGGAAGAAAATTAGCAGAGTTCAGGACACATGGGCCAAAATTTGGCATGTCACATGGGACTTTGGAGCGTCCCAATGGGAGGTGAGTTTTATCAAATTTGAAAGGTTGTGTTACATTGAATCTTTTTTTTATTTTTACATCATTTTCGTATCAATATATGATTAAATATTGGGCCATTATATGATTACTAATTAGAGTGAAATCTAAGGTTTACTTTTAAACATAGTGCTTCCAAAACTGGCTGGTATTAGAGGTAGTAAGCAAATTAATGGTTGGTCTCTACAAGACTACAAAAGTCAACTTTGATCCTCTTGTTCCTATACCTAGAAAGTTTGCGTGTCCAATTAGAAGCCATAAAACTGAGCATCCAAGTGAGATTTCAAGAGTCACAGATGTCTGCCCCAACATTCCTGAAACCTGTAGACTAATTACCTTTATATTAAAGGCATATAATTATATGTCCTATACAGTAGGCACTACGTATCAAATAAGGAAAATATCTTATACTGGCCTAATATCACTAGATCTTTTTAATGACATTTTGTTTAACCAATAAAACAGAATTTCTTATTGATTTCTGAATGGTAATTATTTAGTTAAAATTGACAGATAATTTGACAAACTAAATGATTACCTCTGAGATGATAATTTAAAGCAATCAAGATGTTTTTTAATTAGGAAAATATATTAAACAGATGAGGTAATGATTATGACAGCACTGCATAACCATAACCTGTCAGTTACTCCTCAAGCTGATTCAGATAAAGTCTACTATATGTTGTTTTTATCTGTCTGTGCAGTCATTTCTGCACACCATCAAGTCCACGTAAATCAGCATATCAGAAAATAGCCATTTTATACTGAAGATGGATGCAAATTACTAAAAACAAAAGGTGGCACCATGAATGGTTTATTTTGCATGGCTATTCTGAGAATTTGTTGCCCTAAAATAACATTTAACTGACAACCAGCTGTCATTAGATATTGACAATTACTGATTATAGTCAGTATAGATATGCAAACATTTACATTAATTTTAGAATATGCAGTGTTGAGAGCAGCATCATATATACAAAATGAAAATTAAAATGCTGGTCAAGTAAGTACAGCTTCATCTGCCTGTGAGGTTGTAGCATAAATTAGACCTGTAACTTTCACAGTCAAACTGCCTAACCACTAGCCTATACTCTGTCCCTGGAGCTGTCCTCAATACTTTCAGATCTGATGATAAATGATCATGGTTTTTTCCTGATATGGCTTACTCCTGGTATGGGTTATTCCTTTTATGGCTTACTCCTGGTATGGTTTATTCCTGTTATGGCTGATTCCTGTTATGTGGCTGCACTGGATGTTACATCTGGTATTTTAGTGACAAATGTATGGATCATTTTTTAGTACTGGTAGATATAAGCTCAAAATATTTAACAATTCCATGGTCTTACTGCTTGACTTGCCTTGCACTTATGAACTTAACCACTCAGATTGACTGGTGAAAAAATATTTCAGAGGTAAGTAAAATACATCACAGACCAGACGCTACTGGAACTGAGTATATACGAAGGCAGTGCAGAATTTATGTCAGCTGTAAACAAAGACTGATTACTGGTCTGGGAAGATTCCTAGGGATGACTATCAGGAGAAACTGCCCAAAGTTTACCAACTGATTATTGATGGAATTATCAGAAGAAATGCTAATCCTGATTACAAGCTAGGGAATATTGATAAAATATTGATACATTTTACAACCAGAGAGTCTTCAAATAACTGCGCCATGCAGCAGAGTAGCCACAGCTCAGCCATAGAAGAAGTAGCACAACCTTGTTGAGGTCTACAAAAGTTACCATGGTTCATGTACTTCATTTGTTTTTAAACATTTTAATAGATTCTCTTGATCCTTGTTCAAATGTATTAAATGCAATACAGATTAAGAACAATATTAAACTAATTCAGTTTTGCTTTACCAATTTAAGAAGAATGTATAAATCAGTTCTTCAGAGATACTTCAATCATAACAATTCTTGTAATCTACAGCCCCCAATATTCAAAATGTTTTCTGTCAGAGCCATAGATAATATCATCAATAACTTTTATCAGTTAACCATCACAAAACAGGTCACAAACAGCACCAATGAATTGCTGATCTTTATCAATACATTCCACTGATGATGTCATTATGTACAATAAACATGATGGCAGGTACAAGCATTTATTATAAAGAGTCTGCAATATGAGTGACAACTACTTTTACTACAATGACCCCAGCAAGCAACCATTTCTTATGTGAAAGCTATAAGAAACAAATTGCAGAGACCTTAGAAATGAACAGCCTTCAGACAAATCTCAGTGGCTGTATGTATTCAAACATATTTGCATATAGATATCCTTTTTTTGGCTTGAGAAAACTGTACAGTATATAACTAAAATAGAGTGTACCTATTAACACTTTCAGTGGTAGCAATGGTATCTGCTGAATACATATTGACATTGACAGTCAATCTGAGCCAAGCAGAAACTTTAATTTACCTCTTCTGAATAAAGCGAAACATTGCACTGATTTCAAAGCAAATAGCAGTATAATGTGATATACATGCATGATAAACTACATTTAAATCATTATCCTGATACCCTGACCCAGATGATAATGTAAACTCAGCAGAAATGACCTATCCCGAGATGCAGACCTGTTTCTCTGCTTGTCACAGCATAAGTTGGACTCCATTAAGGATACTGGCACAGAATCAATAATCCAGGACTCTCATTTATCTGGGTGATGAAAAATACCTTCACCCCTGGTGTCTGACAGATGAACTAAAGCCATATAATAATAAGTATGTCTAGGTATAAAGCCAGCTGGTGCTTACTCTCAGCTTTCATCAACTGTTCTGCTGAATGAATGACCAAGGATTTACTAGCTTCCATGGGATAGTCAGTTCTTGGGGAGGGAAATGCAGATCAGAAAAGTTAATGTTAGTTATTTGTGATAATATCCCCCCTCATCCTGCTCCTATGAGGAGTCCTGCCATGAATCAGATCTTAAAATCAAATTACTCAAACAAACCCACGTTGATTTCACAATAAACTAATCAAATCATTGGACAATTTCATATTAATTAACATGCAAATTCATATTTGAGGAAATCACCTGGAAAGTGGAAATGTTCATCATTCCAATGAAAACACTACAAGAGAAACCACAGAGCCTTATATTATTACTCTGTGTAGCTGCCTGCAAGGTAGTGACAACAAAATTATCAGGAATTTCACTTGGCATGAGGATAAAACATGCCGTCTTCCATCTTAGTTATGAGATAAAAGAATGATAACACCCACAGACGAGACTACAGTCAGACCCGAGGACCCATCTCACCCACAGTTCTGTCATCCAAGAAAATAAACCTTGGGACACGCTGCTGTCTTGTGACATTTTAAATCTATGACGGCTGAAACAGCAGACTGTCTCATCCTGGTAGGCCATACAGTACCCGCAGGCAGCCAGGTAGCAACTGGAACGCTCAGGGAGGAATGAGAAATCAGAAATAACACAAAACCTAGCCTTGTTAATGGTGTCTCACCAGATATAACTACCTAAGCCAGGCAAAGGATTCTTATCTTCTAATTACCTTAAAATGTGGCAAATAGGCACTGACACTTAGAATAAGAACAGGCATACCATATTTAGTTACACAAGGCAGCAATAAATACTGGTCATCCCTTTTCTTTTTTTTTTAATTAATGAACCATGCATTACAATATAACATAACCTCTGTGGCTATAAAACATTTAGTGCAACTCCTGTATACTCTAAGTGATAACTATGCATAACATCAGACCTATTGGGTAACCTATAAAACATCAGACCACTCTCTTTACATCAGACCTGCTGATCTCTCTGTCTAACATCAGACCTATTAATCATTTGCAAAAGAACCAGACCTATGTGGACAGTTCAGTATAACATCAGACCTATGAATCACTTTCTATAGAACTAGATCTATGGACCACTTTAAAACATCAGACCTTAGGCCAAAAAAAAAGAAAAAAGAAAAAGGTTGGGTTCTCGGGCACTTTTCTTTCATAAATCCATGTGTGAGGGCGATTTTTTTTACCTTTTTTTGTTTGTTTTGATAAAAATGTCATATGATCAGGGAAAAGCATGATAATAACAGAACCCTTTTGCTTAACAGGGAAAAGCACAACATGATAAAATAAATCTGTTCAAAATTGTATTATTTATCTTCTTGAAAGAAATGTCTGAGCAGATAGTGCTCAATATTGGTAAGTTTCTATTGAAAATTAATTAACAATTTTTTATGCTGGGGGTTAAAATTGTCTTGTGCCTGAAAACCATGCCTTTTTTTGGCCTTATTCAGCCTTTTTTATTCCGAGTATTCATATGATCTTACCTTTTAAGATGACCACGCACTAGTTTCAAAGTGCCTCAAGAGTACAAAATTAACCCATGAATTTATTTAAATTGCTTGTGCTAGGACATAAACATAAAAAGTAAATTGTGTGTTTATGAATGTATGTATGTCCACTGAAAAGAATTATCTTCCACATGATAGGGACCCATAGATCATGGTGCTCCGCTGAATTTTTCATTATTTCAATTTTATTTTTGTATATTCTCATTCGCATTTGAAAAGCTTAGACGAAATGGCAGTGCTATTTCAATAGTCAAACATTAAATATATGACTGCCAAATAAATACTCTGACATGGCTACCATGCAAAAAGGAGTGTAAGTTTTTGATTAACTGTGTTGATTATGAAATATTTACATTTGGACATACCGGTTCAGATGGACAGAACAAACTGATCACTTTATCTCACTTTCTGCTGAGGCAGGGATAATGATATCAAGATTATATTATATTATATTTTTCCACATATCCACATATCAGGAGAATTAGAAATACATGTTTTTATTAGATCCTAATTTTTATCCTATTCAATTTTTTTCTAATTCTACAAATTTAATAAATATGCAATATAAAAATATGGATATATAATTTAATTAAGAATTATTCAGTACCTAATTCAGTTTGCAATATATAATTCAGTATTACTATTTACAAAGTGTCTAGAGGTCCTGACCCCGACACATTGCCCCAGAGTTAAAGGTCCAGACTATTTCAGGTTAACACTTGCACAGTTAAATGAAGAGCTATAAATAGGCCCACATACAGACATCAGCATTATGATTAATACTCTGTGCATTTTATGGATAAACTTTATAAAGTTATGGGCCTACATGCAACTAGAAATTTTTTAAGAAAGCCAATTTTATTAATCTGTTTTCATTGATTTCTTAACATGTTTAACTGGGAGAAGGCCTGATTCTATTCTCATTAAAATCAGATATATGGACTTCTCAAACCATGAACATACACTTAAATAGGTCTTCTGTTTAAACATTTATCTGTGAGTACATATATTTAAAACTTGCTTAGGTCATGGTCAATTTAAAAGCAGTTCACTTTGGTCACATTTTATGAAAATTCTTTGATAATTTTGCAGATCTCCAGGTCTATTTATGTATATTCTCCAAGTATATTCTCTTCGAAATTCCTGCATAAGGTGCTACAATTAAAATTGAATAAAATTTATATTTTCTACTCAATGCTAGAACAATAACAAATGCGCTTGTAGGTCCTTTCATCAGTGGCGGAGGAATAGCTCCCATAGATGTTTCTGGCAGTGACAGTGCACATGCTCACAGGAAGTGCAGAAACTGTAGCCCACATGATCCCTGTCCAGGTCCTAACCTATAGCAACAGCCTATTATTTATCCTTAGTTTGGCTCATATCCTCTCAAATTATGCACACATATGTTCTATAATTTTTTCAATGTTAAAATGTTTAAACTGCAATTAAAAGAAAATTATTTTTAAAATATAAGATCACTAGGATAACTAAGGAACATCGAACTGTTTGTTGACTTTAGGAGTATTAGGTCCAACAGTTTCAAAACATGCTCTGTTAACAGTAAGCTAACAAGTGAGGGACAAAGGACCATCACTATGTAAGTCATCTGAGCTAAGAACAAAATTTAACCTGAACCTCTGTATTACAAGTAAACAATATAAGTTCTGAATAAAAACTGGTCTGTACAAGAGTAATAGCACCAGTCAGTTTCTGTCAATAACTACAGATCAGTCATTGTGGTCTAAATTATTTCATTAATAAAGAGATAATGTATGCCAAAATGGGTAATATTTGTGAACAACTTGCATGTAATGATTCTGAGCAAAGACAACCTAACAGCCAGGAGTGAACTGAAGTTATAACTTGTAGTATAATGCAAAGGTGAGGTAAGGACCAAGTCATCCAAACACAAAAACTAATGGACCACTTTCTTTTACAGAATGAACATGAAAATAAGGATTAGACTGAGGTGAATCTTCACATGGTCACTGACAATCAACAGATCAATAAACCTTTCATAAAAACACAAACTGAACCTGGTCTAATGTGGTAATTAATAATCTAATTACCATAAAACCTGCCATGTCCTCCACAGTATCATAAAGAGCTAAACCAGGGCTGATAAACACTACATGCCCTAGTTGACCAGCTGAGGTACCCACATGGCTAGAAAAACCTGTGAAAACAGTGAGAAATCTACGGATATTACTACACACTGATTAGCTATTACCAATCCCTGGATGTCTCCCAGAATGCAAACGGCAACCTGAGATGGGTGTGGTTGACAGCTAATGATTTTCTGACTGGTGAGCTGTACAGGTAGCATGTCGTACCTGAGCCAGTTCATAAATATTCATTATTCATCTTATCTTAATCTACACAGTGATGCACATTTTCATATATTATTTAATATAACATATGAAACTGGATTGATCAAATTCACAGTCTGTTATTTTATAATATGAATCATACATTAAGAATATCTCAGATATAGCACCTGTAATCCCTAACACAGCAATTTCAGACACTTTACAAAATAAATCCTGATGAATCACCACTAGAAACTTCAGAGAAGATGTGGCTCAGCTGCATGCACATTCAAATGATTTGTACTGTTGAAGTGATTCACTGGCCACTGAGCAGCAGAGGGTTCACATCAGACTTCATTATACCAACGTTACATCAAAACAAATCAAACTCCTATAGCTGGTCTGTATCATGTGTTACATCTCCTGGCCTTTCCTATAGCTGGTCTGTATCATGTGTTACATCTCCTGGCCTCTCCTATTATTAAGCCTTTTGGGTTTTGTTAGCTGACCCTTCACCTTTGTCCTCTTGATGAACGGATAAACTTAAATCCACCAAGTTTATAGAAATAATTACAAATATCCACAAATGGATATCCTTCATGGTATCTACCTTTCTATGAGTATAGAATGTACTGGTATTAACCATACCATGCACTTGATTATAATACACAAAACCAAACACCATGACTGTAAAGCGTTGTAGACACAATAAAGTTCTAAGACCACACATTGCTGACTCCGGATGATGTAACCAACAACAACACACTCCTGGTAAAATATATATGCTGACAGTATCAGTGCAGCAGCATCATAGTGCTGTCTGTATATGCTGCAGCCTGTCTTCAGGTAACAGTGCTGGCCCAGATGTAATGCCTTCTTTCACAGGTCCCCACACAGCTTTGACAAACTCTGCAAGCTGAGGCTCCATTTTGATCAATATTCCAACAAACCATGCCAAACTGAGCCAGTGTTCTGGCAGGACCAGCCAGCCAGTCGGCTGATAAACCTACCTGTATCAGCGATTCATTAAGTATTTGCTAAAACTCCAGGCATCCACCCATCTCCATATTGCTTTCTTGCAACCCTTGTCACCTCCAAAGGACTGCCAGAGAAAACTTTGTTTTGTCCACATTGGACACATTAATTAGCATTCATTATGGAGTGCAACTTTCTCTTGGCAGACACACTCAAGCTCATTACAAGTTGAGCCTTCCCCAGCTGATTCTGACAGACTCATTGCCTCAGCCAATCAGCTTGTGGCGCCTCATTATATATGCGCTGCCACTCTCTGCAGCCAAATCATCAATATACCTTGCTGCAAGGCCAGCATACACAGCCTGTACTGCTTCTAAGTTTGCTCTGTTCATCCACAATAGGGGAAGTGCGTTTTCAACCAAACTCTTTGCATACAAGTTTTTCAATGTGGCGCAACAAGAGTCAGATACATTTGGCTCTGGTGCGTGTGGCAAGACTCCTCGAAGCAAACTGTTTCACAGCATTTATTAGGAATTCTACAGTCATCTGGAGAAATCATGGAACAAGCTAAAGCACAGGCAATGACAAAGTGTTCATTTAAGACGACACCAAAAAGATTTTTACAAGTATGCAGGTGTACATTCCTCATACCAGACAGGTTATATAACATGCTAAAACTGACCATGATATCAAGTAACATTCCTGAAAATCATCTAATTTTAGCATGTCATCAACAAAATGTACCAAGCTACCTTTATTTGAATTTGTGATTTATTATTAAAATTATATAATTCACCACCCTTGTGTGTGAAGTCTTTTATCATGATGCCTTTTTTCTATGAAAAATGTTGCAATGCTACAGAGACTGTCAAATGCTTTGGATCATCAGCTCACATAAAACACATTTTCTTTGCAAAGTTGTACAGGAAATCTAGCCTGATGACCACCCCACTTTGAAGACAACCAGAACTATGAGGACCACCCAACCAAGTCGACCACCCCCACTATGACCACCACCCCACTATGACAACCAACCACACTACAAGGACCATCCCCACTACAAGGACCACCCCCACTATGACAACCACCCCCACTATGACGACCACCCCCACTATGACGACAACCTCCACTTTGACAACCACCTCTACTATGACGACCACCCCCACTATGAAACCACCGCCACTATGATAACCACCGCCACTATGATGACCACCCCCACTATGATGACTACCCCCACTATGATGACCACCCACACTCTGATGACTACCCCAACTTTAACGACCAACCCCAGTTGACAACCACCACCACTGATGACCTACCCAACTCTTATGACCACCCCCACTATGATGACCACCCCCACTCTGATGACAACCCCCACTATGAAAACCATACCCACTTTAGCGACCACCACTGAGACAACTACATAAGTCTCGGACTGATGGAAGTCATCATAAAAACATCCCTCTAACACAACCACCAAACTAACATGACCACTTTGGCTGGTCCTGCAGGTGGTCGTGTAAGTGAGATTTCACTGTAATTCTATTTGTGCAACATGTTTGAAACTGTTAATACATGAATTCAGCACCATTAAATTTTCACGGAGTGACAAATTCGTACAAGAATGTTCTGACAAAAATTGAAAAATGTCTTGAAAACATGCAGCTGGTGGATTCCCTTATGCAAGTGAAAAAATTTACTATCAGGACCCAATGGCCATAACAATTAATGAACTTTCCACATACTACAATTTAAAGAAATGGTTTTGTGAGACGTTCATGAATGGTCAGTGGATGCTTTGAATTGGACACCGACACACCAGGATAATCCAGTCATCAACTGTATCAATTTAGGGTCCATAACACCATCATCAATATCCAGTCTGCAGACCAACAGATTAAAAAACACAAAATAAATGTGTTAATTTCACTCAGTAAGTTATTATTTCACCAACCAATATCAACGAGGACTTTAATTTGACATTTCCGTTCACATGGGTAAAAAAGGATAAATGGATATGAAAGAAGATACAGCAGAGGACATGCCATGCTATAAACTTGAGTATTATTAAATATGATTTTGGGCTACCATGTTCTCTAATTGGCGAGGGACAGAGGATAATAAAGTATTTGCCTTGACAGGTGCTACACACATAGATGGTCATAGGTCATGACCTCCAACTTGGCCAGAGATTGTGTGAAGTCAAAAGTTTTCTAAGATGTTAATTGCACACCTGTTCAATAAAATATCAATACAATTTTGAATATTTTTGACAATTTAATGGACCTGTAAGGTACAAGTTTAATCAAAGTATTTTCAAAATAACAAAATAAATTAAAATACAAAATACATGAAAGTGAAAATGAGACTGCTCTGAGAAGTAAGCAGAGATCTTACTTTTGCAGTAAGCAAAATCCTTCTACTGTGGTTGCAATTAGATCTACCTGCAAAATTAATATTAAATTACTATTAAACATGACAACTACGTGGCAATGAGAATTTGACGGCTTCCTGTGTGTGTTTTTATGTGTACTGGGCCAGCTCATGGTGTCTAATGAATGACTCAACAACCAGCCAGGTCTACAAATGTCAATCAATGGAGGATTTTGTCTGACACACCGTGTTACACTCTACTGGGTACAGCTGCCATGACATTCTCAGATAATAACTTACTGAAATTCCAATGCAAAGTGCAGACCTATTAACATTTTTGTTTCAAAACACTGGTAAATGTAGTGTTGTCAATGGTTATTTGTGTAGCAAGTAGATAAGTACGGTGTTCTTGACTAAGATGAAGATTATAACCCCATGACAATGGGTGGTATGTTAAAGATAGTCTTCTAAATTAAAGACTTACAACTGGAAGAAATTTATGTATCACATACAGAAAAAGGTAACTGTGTAGTAAGTTACTAATTTCTCTAGTAACAAGGAATACAGTTGTACACCTAGGAATTATTGGTTAATTGACAGGCTGCTGCATGTATTTTTTATTTTCTTCTATTTCAATTCAAACCAAACATACACTTCAAATCCCAGGAAAATATTAGGAAATGATGTCCAAAACAAACTAATGAACTCAAGTTCAGAACCATTTGATCAGATGTCTGAAACCTGGTTTGAAAAATCCAGAATGGCTGGTGAATAGAAAGAAATTAACCCTTTTTAAACAAAGCTTCCTCAATCCAAAGTATAGAAAAGAAGATCTTAGAAGAATATATATATCTAATAAAATAGTACCTGGTGTCTGTGGAAGTACATTAACTTTGATACACCCACCTTAGAACCATCATTTACTCGCAAACATGAGCAGAAAAAATCTTCTGGTTAACTCAAGCTGCATTAAATTGGCATTGTTCCAAGAAATTCCTGGATCCAATCATTTTCTGACTGTTTTTTGTATTTGAGGACTTTGGCTGCTTGGGCTGAGCAGTCAGCTGTCCAGTGTTTGTAATAATGCAGGACCCTCTGCCAAGGCATCACATTCACTGTTAGTAAACAAATCTGAAGGGTCAAAGAAATCCTGAAGGTGTTGTCAGGCTGCATTATAGTCCAAGAATTTTCATACGATGTCAGTAAAGTTTAATGGTTGTTAAGTGTTTTTGTTTGTTTTTTTTTCTGGCTGATCAATTCTTGCAGCTTTAAAGTACAAAACACAAACAGTATAAACTGAACCCAAGCAGCAGAACCGAAACGAAGGAGGGGGGGGGCAGGTATAGGCCACACGTGTTGCATTTCTTGACCAGTAATCCTGGGTGTGACCTCATTCAGGTTTCAAAGGGTCTCCAATGATCTTCAGTTAGAAGTTTCTAGGTCTTTTGTTGATTTGTGTCCTGCTAATGGACAGACGGACAGCCAGCTTACTGGACAGAAGGATGATGGACAAAGGGTGATCCCTATTGCTCAGCATGACAAAGTCAGCTGAGTTATTAAAACAAATCATGGATAAAAATTGGATTTTATCCCAGGAGAAGGTTTGGTGAAGCCTCAAACAAAAGCGAGGATAATCTGAGTTTCATCCGCTATGCATGAACAATCAGGATATTAACGGCTGCCACCAGGGAAGCCAACCATATTGAATTCAGCAAATTAGACGGAGGGAGCCTCTGGTCCAATGTCCCTGGAACCCCTCTCCCAGCTGAGAACCCCTTCAATCAAATATACCGGAGTGGACTGCCCTGTTTTAGGAATGACTGCATCTGTCTTGACTGCCAGTAACCTACGCTTCACTGGGAGGTAAGACTGGGGAGGTGTACATGCATGGAACACTGCCTGAGGCAAGTATTCTTGAAAGGGAAGATACAGGATTGTCAAGTGAAAGTAACTTTTCAATGATACAGAACAACCTGCATGAACCATGGACAAGGAAAATGGTAATGGAAATTGGGGGTAAATGCAGTCATGTAGAACTTGATCAGTCCAAGAGAAAAATAGAAATAACTTATGGATTTGTGTTTGGAGGAGTGGGTAGCTGGGACTGTGGGTTCATTCTTTACAGGATAAAAGGTTTACATAACAGATCTGGCTACTCAGGGTATTCAAAGAAGAAAAGGTGTTACTAACAGGAAATGTGACAAAAATTTGACGATAAAGGGGAGAGCACAGGTGGATAAGTGAACACTGACACAATACTACTCTAGGAGGATACCTTAATTTGATGGAACAACAGAAAACAAATACTTCATGATTATGCAGATAAATAAATCCTCTCAGTAAGAAAGATGCTCATGGGAAAAAATGGATCTTGACATGTCACAGGCTTGTAGTTAATTTGTGATTAAACAGTCATGACCACTCTCTACAGTTTTTTTAACTTGTTTTGGAGACCAAATTTCGAATGTGTGTATAACTTCATGGTTTCACAGTGATTATGTGTGTATAATTTATGGTGAATAAAAAAAGTAAACACATTGCCGATGGGCCATGACACTCAGCTAAATATGACATACAGCTGATACATGCATTCATTATTACTATTATGATCTGGTGCAAAATATTTGGTAAGGAACCTTAAACAATGAGCAGAATGACATCCAGAGTGCCAAAAATTCAACTCCTTGGACAATAGATTACAGTGATCATATTTTGGATTTTCAAGATTTTACCAGGAACTATGTAGATGCCAATTTAGAAGTTTTTATGTCCAATTACTATGATTTATGCTTGTTTGATTACAGGGTGCTCAAATCATGTTCTTTCACATTGCTTGCAGACAATTTTCCAAGGATATTTTACAGTCCCTGGACCTCCCTAGATCTTAATCAATTTAAAGGTTTCTCGATACAATTGTTACAATTTGTGCAAATCTGACTTATCTTGCAGAACACAGGTCACAGTGACCTTAACTCAGATGTCCAAGGAGACACTGCAATTCAGACCTCCCTTTACATTAATTAAGACAGTTATAGGTCCACCAGTTAAGATTTGTGCTCTGTCTGACTTTCTGGGTGTACAAAATGTTCTTTTGCCAGTAGAATATAGGTCACAATAATCTAATTTCAGGTTTCCAGAGAGATATACCCAGGACCTTCCTGAATGTCACATTAGAAGATTCTAGGCCTAACATAAAATTTGTACCCTTCTGACTGTCTTGGTGCTGAAAATCATTTTTTGGATGGCAGGCCAGCCTGAAGATGGACAAAGGATAAGCTATAGCTCAGATGAATTACAATCAGCCAAGTTAAAAGTTGAATTACATTCACCTAAATTGCCACAAAATGCTGTTCAATTTGGATTTCAGACTACTTTACTTTGGAATACACAAATGCTCTAGAAGACTTCTTGATTCCAATGTAAACTAGTTGAAAATGGAATACTTTATGAGTGACATCACTAATTTGAACTTATTTGTTTTGGCAAATATATGAGAGTGGAATTGCCCATGAATAGACTTTCTGATATGAACCTGTTAACTTTGAAATATCCTTTAATATGCTGGTTTCTTCTACAAAATCTCAATAAATCTAATAAGGCACTATTACAGACAGACAAACGTCTACAACTTATTTAATTCTGGACACAGATCACTTCTAAACTAAATCCAGCATGGTCATCTACTAACAGAAAAACCTCTACAACTCAGCTGATTCTGGACACAGATCACTTCAAAAGTTAATCCAGCATGGTTATCTACTAACAGACAAACATCAACAACTCATCTGATTCTGGACACAGATCACTTCTAAACTTTATCCAGCACAGTCATCTACAAACAAACAAACCTCAACACCTCTTCTTTTTCTGAACACAGATCACTTCTAAACTTAACCCAGCACAGTCATCTACAAACAGACAAACCTCTACAACTCAGCAGATTCTGGACATAGATCACTTCTAAAGTTAATCCAGCACAGTCATCTACAAACAGACAAACCTCTACAACTCAGCAGATTCTGGACACAGATCACTTCTAAAGTTAATCCAGCACAGTCATCTACAAACAGACAAACCTCAACACCTCTTCTTTTCCGGACACAGATCACTTCTTAACTTTATCCAGCACAGTCATCTACAAACAGACAAACCTCTACAACTCAGTTGATTCTGGCCACAGATCACTTATAAACTTTATCCAGCACAGTCATCTACAGACAGACAAACCTCTACAACTCAACTGATTCTGGCCACAGATCACTTCTAAACTTTATCCAGCACGGTAATCTTCAAACAGACAAACCTCAACACCTCTTCTTTTTCTGGACACAGATCACTTCTAAACTTAACCCAGCACAGTCATCTACAGACAGACAAACCTCTACAACTCAACTGATTCTGGCCACAGATCACTTCTAAACTTTATCAAGCACGGTAATCTTCAAACAGACAAACCTCAACACCTCTTCTTTTTTTGGACATAGATCACTTCTAAACTTAATCCAGCACAGTCATCTACAAACAGACAAACCTCTACAACTCAGCTGATTCTGGCCACAGATCACTTCTAAAGTTAATCCAGCACAGTCATCTACAAACAGACAAACCTCAACTACTCTCCTTTTTCTGGACACAGATCACTTCTAAACTTAATCCAGCACAGTCATCTACAAACAGACAAACCTCAACACCTCTCCTTTTTCTGGACACAGATCACTTTTAAACTTTATCCAGCACAGTCATCTACAAACAGACAAACCTCTACAACTCAGCTGATTCTGGACACAGATCACTTCTAAAGTTAATCCAGCACAGTCATCTACAAACAGACAAACCTCAACACCTCTCCTTTTTCTGGACACAGATCACTTCTAAACTTAATCCAGCACAGTCATCTACAAACAGACAAACCTCTACAACTCAGCAGATTCTGGACACAGATCACTTCTAAAGTTAATCCAGCACAGTCATCTTCAAACAGACAAACCTCTACAACTCAGCTGATTCTGGCCACAGATCACTTCTAAACTTAATCCAGCACAGTCATCTACAAACAGACAAACCTCAACTACTCTCCTTTTTCTGGACACAGATCACTTCTAAACTTAATCCAGCACAGTCATCTACAAACAGACAAACCTCAACACCTCTCCTTTTTCTGGACACAGATCACTTTTAAACTTTATCCAGCACAGTCATCTACAAACAGACAAACCTCTACAACTCAGCTGATTCTGGACACAGATCACTTCTAAAGTTAATCCAGCACAGTCATCTACAAACAGACAAACCTCAACACCTCTCCTTTTTCTGGACACAGATCACTTCTAAACTTAATCCAGCACAGTCATCTACAAACAGACAAACCTCTACAACTCAGCAGATTCTGGACACAGATCACTTCTAAAGTTAATCCAGCACAGTCATCTTCAAACAGACAAACCTCTACAACTCAGCTGATTCTGGACACAGATCACTTCTAAACTTAATCCAGCACAGTAATCTTCAAACAGAAAAACCTCTACACTTCATATGATTCTGGACTAAAATCACATATTTCTGATGCTACAGCTGAAACTGTACATCATGCCTACAAAGTCACTAAATTACAATTAACCTTGGATAAACCAAATTTAAAAACTTACCCACAGACAATTCAAAATCAACTGCCTCAGCTAGCTCCAAGACAATCAATGCCTGAAACATATATTTTTATTTAGCTTTTATTTGAAATTCTAATCAAAACCAAACCATTTTTAAGAATGTTATTGTTACTGTATAAGAATTTGTCAGGGCAAAATTATCCAGTGCTTGCAAGCTAAGTATGTGAATGAAGCAAACACTGTTTTCAATTATGATCCAATACAAAATTTCTGCTCAGCAAACTTTAATACTAAGATCAGCCTTACCTCCTTGGTGCTCTTCACCAAAAAAGTTTCAAGTATATACTTCACAAATATACAGCTGACCTAATTTTGAATTTATAAAGAGATTTGGCCATTCTCAAGATATTACAAGTTTCTATGCCTGACAGTTATGATATGTACCCTTTAAATGGCTGACTCTCTGAATGAATGTATACAGGGTTATTGCCAAGGCTCAGATGAATTTCGGTCTGTCAAGCTAAAGAGACACTGACAGACCGGTAGACAGACAGACAAGCTTAACAGTGTCAGCTCTAGCCAAGTTCCTGGCTGAGGTAACAAGGAAGTTTATTATTCAGGTAAAGAGAGAGCCAACCAATACTAGAGGCAGACAGTGGTAATACATTTATAGACAGAAGATGCATACAAAGCTGCTGTCTCAGTGTACCCTTCAAGCCTGTTGCCATAACAACTAGAGATGGCAGCAAATTAGTAGAGCACATATACAAGGGTGTGGCATCACACAAGCTGACTTACCCTGGAGGGTGGGAGCACAGTGTCTGCTAAGTAGCGTTGAACTGTGGTGAACTCTTCAACAAAGTACCATTATTGATTGGAGGCTGCAAGTGTCTTCTTGTGCATTCCCCATCATTTACTCGCCGCCAATCAATACTTGGCAACTTGAAGAGCTTCGTGGAGAGGAAGTACCCGATTCCAGCAAGCACCAGCTCCCCTAAGCCTAGCTGTGTCTCAATGCATAATGACTGCATGACATTACAGTGCAGTAGGCTGTACAGAGTCTGAATCCCTGGGACACCCAACTCCTTGTGAAGCTTCAGATACCCCTGCAAATGCAGCTCTTATTCTGCTGCTGAACCTGGGATGAAGAACATCCTGCATCCCCAATATGAACACATAATCCAAAGGCCTTGAGACAAACTCTTTTTTTCTTACCTGTGTTTTATTTTCAACACACATGCACTAGTTTACCTGATTAAGTATTGTCTCCACTCTGCATCACTTTTTTTTACTTCCGGCAGCCAAGCCACAGGGAAAGTGAAATAAGAACTCTGAGTTCTCAATATTATTCATTACATGCTATATAGTGCTCATCTTGTAATATGGCTCTGTTAAAGTGCAATTCCAAGAATTGACAGCCCTAGTAACATACCAACAGGTGGGCAAGGTTAAATTACTCAGCTCAAGTCAGAAGTTTTCATTTCACAGATGCATTCCGCTAAATCATTGTTCTTACTTAACAAAAGCTCTGGTGACATACTTACTGGCCTTGTCAAGGACAGGCCTGTGTGATGTTAAACTTTCCTGTTACAAGCAGTGTGAAGTAGAACATCTTTCTGTTTACCATTTTATTGTTGAGAAGAATGCTTTCTAACCTGATATGATCTCATGTTTTAAAATATCAACACTGTCAACACTGTGCACTTACTAGTGAAATATCAGATTTAAAGCACAACTGTAACAATATTTTTTTTAAAATTCTTACTGAAAAATATAACTATGACAAAAGTCACAATACAAGGTATGTTACAACAGAATATGACACACCACATTCTTTTAATAATAATATTAATTTTAAATTATTATTACCATCATTATTATCATTATTATAATAATTATTATTATATCAGTAACATGATCTGTGGATCACATACATATCAGGTTGAAGGTATATTATTTATTTAAATGAATTTTTAAGTCCAGGGATGTATTTTTACAAATCTAGATGATCAAACAAAAAACGTAACAAGTGACCCATGGGTCATGATGCTCAGCCGACTGGCTGTTGACAGTATGTCCTTGCACAGGCAACTATTTAAGAGAATGTAGGTGGCATCATCATTCATGCATATTAGCTGGTCCATCAAGTCCTAAAAGCACACTAAATCTGATGACAATCCAACCAGCTGTTCCTGAGGAATCTGGCATTTGTGTGTATTTTACATCATTATTTCTGGGGTGCTCAAACATACCCCACAACTCTAAGAATATAGGTCACAGAGACCCATTTTCAGAGTTGTGGGGAGAACCTTTGAGGAACTTTCAGGATGTCAAGATAGAAGACCCAATGGTTATGATTTGTGCCCTACTTTGGTATCAAATTTTCAACTAGACATTTCTTGGCACCACAGGTGCCATAGTATCCCAAGACAATGAATGGTTCCAATTTGTGTCCTGTTAACAGATGATCCCTTCTTTAAGGTTACAAAATTTAAGAAAAAAAAGGCGTACAATTTTGAAAAAAAAGTACAGGAAGCGCCACCAGTCTGCAGGAACAAATGAAACACTCCATGATGAATATGCATGCAAAGGATCATGATGATCAATGCACTAGTTGTTCAGATACTTGAGCTTTTTTATCAAATTTTCTATTATTCTGGGGAGTACTTCAAAGCCCCATAGCTCAGAGGCTTTGGGTAACAGAGATCTAATTTTAAGATTTAAAGAAGCCTTTTCATGGGCCTCAATGCATGTCAAGAGAGAAGATTCTAGGTCCAGTTGTTACGATTTGTGCCCTGTTAACAGATGTCGCCTCTTAAGAGGTCTCAAAAATAGAGAAAAAAAATTTGTAAAAATAAAAAAAATACAGGTAGCGCCACCAGGCTGCAGAAACTGATGAAACATTTCATGATCAATATCCCTGCTAAGAATCATGGTGATCAATGCAACACTTGTTCAGATTCATTTGTATCAAATTTTCCATTATTCTGGGGGTTACATGGAGCCCAATAGCTCAGGTTATGGGTAACAGAGACCTAATTTCCCGTTTCCCTGGAAATTTTTTATGGACCTCCCTAGATATGAAGTAAGAAGATTCCAGAAACAGCGGTTACGATATGTGCCTTGTTAATGGACAGACGGACGGACGGACACATGCCAGACAAAGAGTGACCGCTATAGCTCAGATGACTCTCAGTCAGCTGTGCTAAAAATGTACAATATCTCAATAAAACAAAGCTGGGTGCTGATGATGGGGCCATTTCAACACTCTGAACCTTGAAACAATGCATATTTTTTTAGGCATCTGTTTTAGACTTTCTGTAACAATTTAAGGACCTAAATATCTGTCATTTAAATCAAATTATCATTTAAGTTTTATCAAAAATACTTTTCACTGATAAGGTAAGAGCTATATTTCTATTGCTTTGGATGGAATTTACTAAAAAAGAACTTGACTAGTTACAAGAATATCAAACACCGATTGGACAGTCAAATACAAGTGTACTGAATACTGTTCTTACAGATAGTTACAAGTATTCATAATATTGAAGTGCGGTTATAAGAACATGAATTGGATGCTTTCTGGATGCTTGAAACAAAGATCTGTTCACCAAAAACCTGCAGTCCTCCTGATATTTGTATTTGATTCCACATTTGGGATTCTGATAAAAAACATATACAGGCAGGTTGATCTAATGACAGAATTTCTAGAAACAAGATATATTTGCAAAACCATTTTCTCAACAACACCTGAACCTTTCTGGCATGGATCACAGCAGCTCATTCTTTTCATATTCATTTGTAAATCCTTTTTGTCGGCTTCAGGACTAGAAGCCCATACAAGGATAGGCTGATACACATTAAGCTAAAACCATCTATTGTATGTGTTCAGTGTATCACTATAGATAGACTATCACAAAGAGGCTTGGTGTGGATCGTAGGAATTGAAACCATTCAGCATTTTTGGAGGGTTAAGATCTGGCTTTGAACTAATGCTTGATGTTACACTTCTATGCTTTATCATAAATGCAGTTGATATAAATATATTAGCTTACATCCTTGTATACCACAAAGGGGTGATATTAGATCATTTACACTCTCTGGGATGTAATGCATATTGTTATAAGGAAATGAAACAACACATTTGCAAGTGTAATATTTACCTGCCACATATTTATATCCAAAATACAAAACATGATTCAGTCATTCACAGATTAAACGGATAATGATGGTTTAGTTTGTAGTTAAGCAGTGGCTGTCCTCTTACACACTTCTGTCAGCATACATTAGTTCTGTTGGCTTCATCAAGGACAATCATAGTGATCCGAGGGGCAGCTGCTTCTAGCACCAAATGCTTCTCTATTTATGTGTCTGAGTAAAACTTTCAAATCCTTATGCATAATGCACAGGACAGTTCTCAACGGGCCCTCCATCAGTCACAGCAGCCTGCTGGACCAGGCCTGAGCTGAGCTGCAGCTAGCAGGCGGGGAGAGAGATGATGACTGCCCATTGAAAGGAGAAACATGACTTTACATCAGAGTCAGAGGTTAAACAAAATGTTCTAATATAAGGGATCAAGCAAGACAAATATGACTTTACATCAGAGTCAGAGGTTAAAACAAAATGTTCTAATATAAGGGATCACGCTAGACAAATACATCAGTCAGAGGTTAAAACAAAATGTTCTAATATAAGGGTTCAAGCAAGACAAACATGACTTTAAATCAGAGTCAGAGGTTAAAACAAAATGTTCTAATATAAGGGATCAAGCAAGACAAACATGACTTTACATCAGAGTCAGAGGTTAAAACAAAATGTTCTTATATAAGGGATCAAGCAAGCCAAACATGACTTTAAATCAGAGTCAAGAGGTTAAAACAAAATGTTCTAATATAAGGGATCAAGCAAGCCAAACATGACTTTACATCAGAGTCAGAGGTTAAAACAAAATGTTCTATCATAGGGGATCAAGCAAGCCAAACATGACTTTACATCAGAGTCAGAGGTTAAAACAAAATGTTCTATCATAGGGGATCAAGCTAGACAAACATGACTTTACATGTGTGTCAGAGGTAAAAAAAAAATGTTCTATTATAGGGGAGTAAGCAAGACAAACATGACATTGCCATAAGCTTTATTCATTTTTACTTGGAATGGACAAATAGTTAAAACTATTGCTGGAAATTTTTCATGGCACAGATGGTGACATTTGGGTCTTTGGGAGCCTCAATAAGGACCGAGAGAAAATCTGCGAACTTGCAAAAGCCACAAAAGCCTACTCTCACAACTATTCTGGTAATCCAACATGGGTCACAAGCAGAGAGAGAGAGTAAATTACCACATGACTGTCAGGTCCCTGGATAGTCAAGATTTAATGAATGAAGATCGACATACTTCAACCATGAATAGCACTCTGATCAACAGCTTCTATTACTCCAGAAACTTCAAATGTATCAGAATACTTTACCCCTATTACATTTCCAAAATCTAGAGTTAAATTTAACTATACATGAGCAAGTCCACAAAAAGGCCTATAGGCCTAATGTGAACCTGTGCAATGGGATATACATCAGGTGTAACGCTTCCATGTTGGACCGTTACTTTTCAAGTACATGTGTGACATGTATATGTACAATGCAAGTACAAAACATTTTGAACCCAAGTCCAAGCACCAATTAAACAAACATCACTGCTGAAATACTGGCATGGACTTTCTCATAAACCATTCAGTGTGACAGTTTCATGATGAAACATTTATAATCAGAAAGAGGCCAAAATTATGAGGTATTTGCCTGTAAAAAACAGGTCGATGTAGGTGGGACCACAAAAGATGCAATTTCATATAAGAGTCATGTGACCAACATATGCATGAAACTTGATGATGCTAGTTCCTATTGTTTCTGAGTTTGATATTGTTAATGACTTAGTTCAAATTCCGGTAACTCAGCAAAAATTCATCCAACCCAAACCAATTGAACAAACTTCAGAGAGCTTGTCTCTGGAATCATTTCTGTGAAATATTGTAACAATTTGGCTGAATGATTTTAGAGAAGAAGATTTCAAAAGTTATCAAGCTTTTCCCCTGTAAATGTAAAATGATGCAGGTGGCGGAATCAAAAGCTCAATCCCACAACATTTGATATGTTTATGTACTGAAGGCCTATGACCCCTGTACAAAAAAGGTCCATGTAGGTGGCGCCACCAATACCTCAATTTCAAATATGACATCTGTGACCAACATTTGCATAAAATTTGATGATGATAGCTCCAGCTGTTTCTGATATTGTAATTTCAGTATGCTTTTTGAAGTAAGCTTCCTGTAACTCGGCCAAAAATCACCAAACTGGAACTATTCAAATAAACTTGAGAGAGACTGAATCAGGTATTATTTCTGTAAAATATTGAACAATTTGGCTGGACAGTTTCATGAAAGGATTTTTAAAGGTTTTTTTAGCTTTTTCCCTAAATACTCTAAGTAAATGCAGATAGCAAAAATATAAACAAAAAAAAGTTTTTTAGAGGACTATGTTTTTTTGCATAAAATTTGGTGATGCTAGCTCCTGCCATTTTGGAGAAAGTATAGGTTAACGTACAGATGATAGACGCCGCTACTCCATCCGATAAGCTCACAGGTTTGCTAAATATATTGGCTGATACAGATAATTCAAAATTAATGAAAATGCTAATCTTGGTGGTAGGTAGGTGGCACAAGATGGAGTAAACACTCTCCTCATTAAAAAACCTCACATTAAACATGTCCCTGACAGAAAACCTGCGACATGCATGCTTCAAGTAAGTATGTGGCAGGTGTACAGAATGGCACATCTTCCCGTCAAAAATAACCTGTGATTAAAACATCCAAAATCTAATTAGAGTAGTCGATGAGTCAGAGGGTGTGTAAATTTGCAGCACAGGTTAGAAGATTACAGCTGGCCACTTTTTGTCAGCTAATCCACAGACGATGTTCATTACATTGTTACATTCTTTACCACTCAAGCCATGAAATAACAAGGTCACTACATGCAAAGACTGCCAATGTGGCCCCATCCATGCTCAATTCATCAATTCTATCCATGGCTTTCTTCTTTAGCTCCACCCACAGAATGTAAGGCAGTCTCCGGTGGCCAGGCTGACTTGTTAGTCATTACCTATATGGTTTGTGGATGTATTTGGTGGACTTTTTCCCACACACTCAGTTTCTGATTACTGAGCATGTGAAATAAACAAGGGACCTATGGGTCACGACACTCAGCTGTTATATATGATTAAAAAATATTATTTAGAAATGAGGCACATGCTGGTTTTGTGTGGTAATAAATATAAGCTGTATTATGAGTTGTTGTTGTTTAGCTTATGTATGATTTTGATAGTACCTTTGGAGACAGGGAAGAGGATTGATTTCATTTATTTTATTAACAAATGGAGTACTATTGTCACACAGATTTTGACTTGGCCATATAACTTATAAGCAGAATATATAATATAAGGGTTTAACTATTAATTAAAAAAATTACAAATATTGTCCCAAATATAATTTTTATTAAAAATAATAAGAGAATCATATGATTTTTTAAAATGAAATATAACTGAAATGATTAATAAAATAATATTAAAGAATATATTCATGAATGCATTCATGAATACATTTTGAAAGTATTTGCACTGGTATTCATATACTTTCATTTTTACCTGAATTCCCATTCTTTATGCAAGAATTTTATAATGGAGTACATAATCATATTCGTATTTAAATACAATTACAAAGTATTCGCACCATGTCTGGTATTTATTCAGTTTTCACCGAACAATGATGTTGAGAATCCAGAATATACAAAATTCACACATTTAAATAATGATCATAAGTACCTGGTTTTATGGCTTTTATTTATATTAAAAAATAACTGTAATAAATTCATTTTGGACTAATTTCACATCAATGTACACACTAGACACAGTAGGAATCTAGATTAATATTATCAACTGCATCTTTGTCTATCATTAATTTCCATCATATGATCCCTAATGATTAGTAATGAATGATATGATTTACTTCTTTATCATTAAAATTGAACTGAAAAATACCATAGGTGACTGCATGTTGTTATTTGGAATACGTGACATTCTATATATCGATACAAGATTCTTATATCATCAGTAACTGCAAGTTAATTTCCTGTTATTATAAACTAACAAATTCCTTTTCTATTTATCTTTAAATTTTTTATTAAAAACCAATAAAATTTATTAATTTATTGTTTATTGTTATGTAGTTGGTTAAAACTACTACCGTAAAAGTCGTTGCAGAAGTCGCATCCTTAATACAAGTTGCACCCTGACTTTTATGAACCCCATGGGGAATAGCCGTTCAAGTTTAGTTTCAGGAAAAGTCCATTATATAGGTCGCACCCAGACTTCAGAGGTGTCCCAACGTCCTGATACATATGGAATTTGAGTATCATTCCTTGCGATGCAAGACTACAACCAACGTCCCCGTAGTACTTATGTAGTTTATAAACTAGATAAACCATTTAAACATAAAAATTATTGAACAGCTTGAATACAATGCTTATATTTAAGGAATAACAACAGAATCTTAACATATAAAGTCGAGGTTCAATTGTCAGGCAAGATTTGTACAGTGCCAAAGTCAGCTGCGTCGGATAACATTTGTGCTGTGAAACGATGTCATTGTTGCCATTTCTTACTAGGTTAAGTAACAATAGAATGCAAATATCAAGTTAAATGACTGTATTAATAATCTAAAAGAGTCTGAGGCAAAATACTATCACAATCGAGCAACTCTTTAAATCGTTAAAGATCGTCAAACGTAGGATGGATTCATTACACTGATTAGTTTGCGTACGCGTGACAAGTCCCAATCCGTCGCATTGGGCATGATTTTAACTGACTTAAGACAACTGAAAGATGGAAAGAATAACTTAGTTTGATTTTTTTCAACTAATTTCTGAAATGGGCTCTATAACTGAATTTAGTAACCCTTGAACTAATTGTTACAACTTACCATCTAGACGCGGCACATACTGGTATTACTGAAATCACTGATCATATGTCAGTCAACAAGGGGATAATGAACGCTTTATTGACCGGTCAGTTAATTTTAAATACACATAATTGAATTTACAGGTATTATGTTTACTGAGACTAATGATTTTTTTAATCTCGAAAACCCTATTTTCATCGTTATCAGTGATTATATTCAAATTGCTTGAATGTATGGCAAACTCAGCCGTGTTGAACTCGAGACGTCATGACACCAAACGATGCCGGTTCCCGTGGAATTTAGGTACGTATGTGGCATTTTAAGTGAATAACATATATACCTGTATGGTGTTTGTTATTTAATTGTATTGATTAATGTGTCTTCATTAAAACAAGGGACCTATGGGTCACGGCGCTCAGCTGTTATATATGAAAAAAAATATTATTTAGAAATGAGGCACATGCTGGTTTTGTGTGGTAATAAATATAAGCTGTATTATGAGTTGTTGTTGTTTAGCTTATGTATGATTTTGATAGTACCTTTGGAGACAGGGAAGAGGATTGATTTCATTTATTTTATTAACAAATGGAATACTATTGTCACACAGATTTTGACTTGGCCATATAACTTATAAGCAGAACATATAATATAAGAGTTTAATTATTTATTAAAAAAAATACAAATATTGTCCCAAATATAATTTTTATTAAAAATAATAAGGTTCCCGAGATATGAGCTTGGATGTCTGCAGCGTTAACGTGAATGTAGGTGGCGCCACCTGTCATAAAATCGAGAAAGCTATCTAGGATGTATACGCATGCCGAATTTTAGGTGAATTAGTCAAACCACTGCAGAGATATGAGTGATTTTAACCCCAGGCAGATGAACAGATGGACACTGTGCAAACATGGTTGCAGGTGGCGCCGCCTTTTGTTGTGTATGTTATAAAGCTATCCCAGGGCTACATTTGTGTAAAATTTTTTTCCGGATCGGTCAACCGGTTCCCAAGATATATGGGTTTATGTGTGGAGCGTTAACGTGAATGTAGGTGGCGCCACCTGTCATAAAATCGAGAAAGCTATCTAGGATGTATATGCATGCCGATTTTTAGGTGAATTAGTCAAACCACTGCAGAGATATGAGTGATTTTAACCCCAGGCAGATGAACAAATGGACACTGTGCAAACATGGTTGCAGGTGGCACCACCTTTCGTTGTGTATGTTATAAAGCATTCCCAGGGCTACATTTGTGTAAAAAATTTTTCCGGATCGGTCAAACGGTTCCCGAGATATAAGGGTTTATGTGTGTAGCGTTAACGTGAATGTAGGTGGCGCCACCTGTCATAAAATCGAGAAAGCTATCTAGGATGTATACACATGCCGAATTTTAGGTGAATTAGTCAAACCACTGCAGAGATATGAGTGATTTTAACCCCAGGCAGATGAACAGATGGACACTGTGCAAACATGGTTGCAGGTGGCGCCACCTTTTGTTGTGTATGTTATAAAGCTATCCCAGGGCTACATTTGTGTAAAATTTTTTTCCGGATTGGTCAAACGGTTCCCGTGATATATGGGTTTATGTGTGGAGCATTAACGTGAATGTAGGTGGCGCCACCTGTCATAAAATCGAGAAAGCTATCTAGGATGTATACGCATGCCGAATTTTAGGTGAATTAGTCAAACCACTGCAGAGATATGAGTGATTTTAACCCCAGGCAGATGAACAGATGGACACTGTGCAAAAATGGTTGCAGGTGGCGCCACCTTTTGTTGTGTTTGTTATAAAGCTATCCCAGGGCTACATTTGTGTAAAATTTTTTTCCGGATCGGTCAAACGGTTCCCGAGATATATGGGTTTATGTGTGGAAACAGACGCACAAACGGACGCTGGGCAGAGACGAAAGGTCAGAGGTCAAGGTCACTTGGTTAGGCACCAGTTCACATGTGACCCGATAATTTGTGTAAGTTTCAGAAAAATCTGTCCAGTAGTCTCAGAGGAGTTCTCCGGAAACGAACGCGGCGGCGGCGGCGGCGGAACCCAGTCAAAAACATAGTATCCGCAAAACTTCGTTTTGGCGGATACAATTATGCAATACTGACATCATTCTGGCATGTGCATAGAGAATGAAAAATATGTATATTATTTATGATTAAAGTCAGATCAGTGGTTTTGAAAGTAGGCAGTCTTGAAGTGTAACAATGGGTTTTTAATGGAAAAATGAAGTTTTTCAATAATATCTTGAAGGTATTAAGTCCTAGTGACCAAATTCTTGGCATGGTAGGGGATTTTGGAGACATCTAGCTGTATGCCGAATTAAAGGAACTAAGAGCTGAAGCTGGGGAGCTGAGCTCTTGCAAACTGCATAACACTAGCTTGATGTAAACAATATGTTACATGGTGCTTGAAAACTTGATTAAAATCTACAGTTTTTGATCAACTGGTTTCAAATTTTTGGTGTTAACAGTTGAAATGCTAACAAAAACATGCTGTGAAAATTAAATCCACAGTACTTACAGGAAAAAAACGTGCCATGGTCAAAGGTTGGGCAAAATTTAAGGTACCAATTTTTTATTTTTATTAATATTTTAAAAAATTTAAAAGATTTTCATCTAATTTTGGGTATACAATTTAATTTTGATTAATTAAAGTTATATTACTGGAAAAAAGGTCCATAGCATTAACATTTTTTGTGTTAAGTGATCAAATATCTTTTCTGATTTTTTACAAAATGCATTATGTTTGGGCCCATAACTTTTTTAAATTAAATAATACAGACATAATTTCTGGCATGTACATAGGAACTATATAGAGGAATATTTATGGTAAATATGAGGTAAAACAGATGAGTGGTTTTGATATTAGGCAGTCCTGAAGTGTGAAAATAGGTTTTTAATAAAAAATTGAGGTTTTTCCTTAATTTCTCAAAGGAACGAAGTTGCAAACACCCAGTTTTCGGCTTGGTAGGAGATCTTGGGGACATCTAACATTATGCCGAATTTTGGATTCCTAGGTCTAACGGTTTCAAAACGTGCCACATCTACGGACGGACGGACGGACGGACGGACAGACGGACGGACGACGGACAATGGACCATGACTATAGCTCAGATGACTTATAGTCAGCTGAGCTAAAAATCACTAGAATTGCACCAAGTAAAGTGCAGACCTCCACCATGGCAAAACAATCCTACTAGATCTGTATCTTTATTGGGGTGCCTGCCAAAACTTAGCACCATTTTCTTGGAATATCCCACAAAGGCACACACCACCCAACAAAGATTCTGTTAAAGTATTTTTTGCACAATCTTCCTGTCATTGTTCAGATTCTGGGCCCTGTGCCGGAACCAGTGTTATTAGAACGATGAGAGCGGATGTTGCATGTAAAAAATATGGAGCTGGATGTACAATGCTATACTAACTATGCTGTTATTGGTCTGTCATGTGACAGAGAACCTTTCCATACAAAGCAGTGGCTAAAACAAAAGGATATCTGGGACAACCACAGGGTACAACTGTGGCATGAGGAGCATAGACCGCATACTACACCTCCAGAATTCTGACGCTGAGGACGGAGATCTGGGACAACCACAGGGTATCACAGCGGCATGAGGAGCATAGACTGTATACTACACCTCCAGAATTCTGATGCTGAGGACGGAGATCTGGGACAACCACAGGGTATCACAGCGGCATGAGGAGCATAGACTGTATACTACACCTCCAGAATTCTGATGCTGAGGACGGAGATCTGGGACAACCACAGGGTATAACTGCGGCATGAGGAGCATAGACCGTATACTACACCTCCAGAATTCTGACGCTGAGGACGGAGATCTGGGACAGCCACAGGGTATAACTGCGGCATGAGGAGCAGACCGTACACTACACCTCCAGAATTCTGACGCTGAGGATGGAGATCTGGGACAACCACAGGGTATAACTGCGGCATGAGGAGCATAGACCGCACACTACACCTCCAGAATTCTGACGCTGAGGACGGAGATCTGGGACAACCACAGGGTGTATCTGCGGCATGAGGAGCATAGACCGCACACTACACCTCCAGAATTCTGACGCTGAGGACGGAGATCTGGGACAACCACAGGGTATAACTGCGGCATGAGGAACATAGACCGTACACTACACCTCCAGAATTCTGACGCTGAGGACGAAAGAGAAGATGCAGGACCAAATCCCCAGTGGTCTTAGAAAAGATCTTCCATGAGTATAAGACCACGCTCAGTAGTCAATGCATGAGTTAGCCATATGATCATAAATGATGCATTTTCATTACAATTTCTTGATTTCAAGTTTTTCATATAAGATTGAGAAATGTATGTTTTCTGGAAAATTTATGTGAGAAATAATTTAACCCCTCAGTGCAGACTCTGTTATCTCGTGATTTTTTCATTAAATATATTTATTTGGCTGTTATCTGTACTGATTTATACATGGTATTTGGGTATATCTACAGGACCATTGCTCTCACATAATAACGGATAAATGCATTGTGCAGTACCCCTCATTAAATGGCAACACTACATCCCCATAGTGACAGTTCCCTTGGCTGCATCAACTTCCAGGTTTCCTTCCTGGAAGTCTCTTAAAGTGAATATGAAATGATCAACCTGCAAGAAAACACGTTTAAACTATAAAACTAGATCCTAGATTCATTTTAACAGTTTAAATCACCGCCTATATAGAGTTATGATGGAAGAGGAATGATGGCAGAATGATGGGCACCAACAACAGGTGTGATCGAGACTTATTTATAAGACGCCAAGTCTTTGCATAATATTACACTGGAAATCACAACTAGTTAGAAAGCAGACTGGTTTGAAGTTTTGACATTTGGTTGATCCTTGAACACTATTCAGATGTTTTATGATTTCTGAAATTTTAGAAAATGACCATGATTCACTTTCAGAGTGCATCTCAAAGAACCAGAGATTACATTCTCCACCTAGAAATTAAAGAAATGTCAGCTGTAAGACAGATTTAATTGATACTTTATTGGACTTCTCAATGTTTAAATTCAAAATGGCATACATAAAAGTGCACGAATCACAGGCGCCTCTAAAAACACAAAAAGACAATCTTTATTTTTAATAAAGAATTGCCAGACACGGCCTGATAAAAATCAAAGATCTACAGTGATTTCATTTTTATCAATGTAAAATACAGTATTAAAATATTTTTAAGAAGCTGTGAACAATTCGTCATAAGGGGCCTGGATAGCTGAGTGGTAAAACGCTTGGCCTTCTCTGCTGGTGACCGCGGTTCGATCCCCGGTCTGGCTATGAGACTGGGTTGTAGTGGCCCGTCCAAGGCCGGTGGTTTTCTACGGTCCTCTGGTTTCCTCCACCCTTAACGACTACTAAGCGCCGACATCTGAGCCATGAAGAGTGCCTCATATTAGTTATTATAACTACTTGTACAATACATGTAAATTAAATAAAGTTTATAAATAAAGTTTATAACAATTTGACATAGCATACTTGTTAATGAATGAAGCATGTTGAGAAGCTGTTTTAGACCTGTACATGTTGAGTGTTTACTTATAGTGGACTTGTTAATGAATGAAGCATTTAGTGAAGCTGTTTTAGACCTGTACATGTTGAGTGTTTACTTATAGTGGACTTGTTAATGGATGAAGCATTTAGTGAAGCTGTTTTAGACCTGTACATGTTAAGTGTTTACTTATAGCAGACTTTTTAATGAATGAAGCATTTAGTGAAGCTGTTTTAGACCTGTACATGTTGAGTGTTTACTTATAGTGGACTTGTTAATGGATGAAGCATTTATTGAAGCTGTTTTAGACCTGTACATGTTAAGTGTTCACTTATAGTGGACTTGTTAATGAATGAAGCATGTTGAGAAGCTGTTTTAGACCTGTACATGTTGAGTGTTTACTTATAGTGGATATAAGTAGACTTGTTAATGGATGAAGCATTTAGTGAAGCTGTTTTAGACCTGTACATGTTAAGTGTTTACTTATAGTGGACTTGTTAATGGATGAAGCATTTAGTGAAGCTGTTTTAGACCTGTACATGTTAAGTGTTTACTTATAGTGGACTTGTTAATGGATGAAGCATTTAGTGAAGCTGTTTTAGACCTGTACATGTTAAGTGTTTACTTATAGTGGACTTGTTAATGGATGAAGCATTTAGTGAAGCTGTTTTAGACCTGTACATGTTAAGTGTTTACTTATAGTGGACTTGTTAATGGATGAAGCATTTAGTGAAGCTGTTTTAGACCTGTACATGTTGAGTGTTTACTTATAGTGGACTTGTTAATGGATGAAGCATTTAGTGAAGCTGTTTTAGACCTGTACATGTTAAGTGTTTACTTATAGTGGACTTGTTAATGGATGAAGCATTTAGTGAAGCTGTTTTAGACCTGTACATGTTAAGTGTTTACTTATAGTGGACTTGTTAATGAATGAATCATTTAGTGAAGCTGTTTTAGACCTGTACATGTTAAGTGTTTACTTATAGTGGACTTGTTAATGAATGAATCATTTAGTGAAGCTGTTTTAGACCTGTACATGTTAAGTGTTTACTTATAGTGGACTTGTTAATGGATGAAGCATTTAGTGAAGCTGTTTTAGACCTGTACATGTTGAGTGTTTACTTATAGTGGACTTGTTAATGGATGAAGCATTTAGTGAAGCTGTTTTAGACCTGTACATGTTAAGTGTTTACTTATAGTGGACTTGTTAATGGATGAAGCATTTAGTGAAGCTGTTTTAGACCTGTACATGTTGAGTGTTTACTTATAGTGGACTTGTTAATGGATGAAGCATTTAGTGAAGCTGTTTTAGACCTGTACATGTTAAGTGTTTACTTATAGTGGACTTGTTAATGAATGAAGCATTTAGTGAAGCTGTTTTAGACATGTATATTTTGAGTGTTTACTTATAGTGGACTTGTTAATGGATGAAGCATTTAGTGAAGCTGTTTTAGACCTGTACATGTTAAGTGTTTACTTATAGCAGACTTTTTAATGAATGAAGCATTTAGTGAAGCTGTTTTAGACCTGTACATGTTGTGTCTGATTACTCATAGTATACTTGTTAATGAATAAAGCATGTAGTCAAGCTGTTTTAGACATGTACCTGTTGTGTGTGATTTCTCTTATACCTCATACTAATCATCACAGCAGTTGCTATGACAACTGTGCTGTTTTAATCCAAATGCACCTCTGGCTAAGATTCCAATAAGCGCATATTGCTCTTTGGAACTTGCGGTGCATGATAATTATCCGCTCAAGGTTCAGCATGGAGGCAACGTCCTCCAACTGTACTGCTGCAGAAAATAATAATCATTAGCGGTTAAGCACAGAATCAGGGACTGTTCACACTGAAAGCAGAAACCATATGACATGACATATTTTGTTGAGTGATCCAATCCATCATGCTTGCCTGCACTGGATACAGCATGCTTCAATGCAATATTTAACTCCAACAACAAAGTTGGCTGAGGTTATGCAATCACCAATGTTTGTCTTTCTTTGTGCTCATCCAATATCCACAAGGTTCTCAAAGAATTACACTGAAATATTCTAGAAGGGTACGCAATTGGGCACAAAAAAAAATTTAATTTGGGGGCTGATCTGTTCAATATTAGCCTGAGAGAGAACATTTATGTACAATATCCATCTTTTCATTTAAAAGTGAAATTGGATTTTTTATATCAATAAAATATCTTTTCTTATGATGTACTGAACTGCATATAAACAGGTATGTAAAAGATTTTCTACACTATATGCCAACATGTTAAGAATGGCTTTAAATGAAATTATGTAGAAATATATAGCTCAAGGAACAACAAGTAACTTAAGTTTGGGGGTGGGGGGAGGAGGAATCAGTTGAATTTGGGGATGGATCAGGATTTGGGTACTGGTACAGGCAAAGATATGCATCCTGGCAAACTGATAACTTTCTACGAGTCCACAGACAGACTATGATTCCCCCAGGTGAGAGCAAGCAATACAGCAAAAAGATTCTGAACAAATTTATCTAATGACAATCTCCCTGTCTGTACTTGGCTTTGTAATATCAGAATGTTGCTGATGTTATTTTTCCCAAATGTGACTAAAAGCTAAGTTGAATCTGCACTAAATGATACCCATTCATACTCAAGTGTGATCAATGCATTAATTATACATCATCATTTTGTGCTTCATCTGAAGTGATGAAGGTTTAATGTTATTAACTGACCATCCTAAACATGGCAAAGTCTTGATTTTCTGATACATTAAATTGAACCCCTTTAGTTTAAAACAGTCATAATGACATTGCATAAAATTTACTGAAAACTTTATATTCAAGTATTTTTCTTCACACATCCAAATTGCAAGACCTTCAATTTTTTTTAATTTATCAATGCATTTTCTGTTTTCTGTTGTAAGCAACCTGGCATATAAGTGTGATGAAATGATACTGTGGTTACATGTGAAATATGATTCCTGAAGTCTGATTCCAATCCTGCAGAGATCCAGTCAGATCCCAGGTCTCCAGTGGTTCAGATTCATCACTTAACGAATTGAATGTTAAAAAAAGCAGTATGCTGTTCACATTATAAGTCAATATTTCCCCCACCATGTCTTAATACAGGCTTGAAATGTTAAAATATTTTCAACACAGGCTGGGTAATAACAGGCTCTGTTGTAATCTAATTTCATACAGATTTGCCTGTCACTGTACCAGGCTATGGTGGAGCAGCACAGAGTTTAACTCTGTGCAGGACGCAGGCCCTGGTGGCCAGCCAGGATTACTTTGTTTCTGTCTGTACACAGTCTGCATGTCAACTAAGGCCCCCCAGATGGCTCAAGATTGATTTACACAAGACAGACTCATCTAATATTGTGTATAAGTGATAATAAACTGGCTCCTGGTCTACAAGGATACAAATCTACAAGGGTATTACCCAAGTTAATGCTTCTGGTTGATAATATGTAATGATGGACTCATAAACTTATCTTTATTCAAGATTTCTTGTGTCACTTTTGAAAGTCTGGAATCACTTATATTCAAAACGGTCTCCATAATTAAAGTATCATTTGGTATCAATGGGCCAGGAGCTTGAATATTTATGGGAAATGTCATGGTGATAAAATAATAATTTAGGTTAACAAACCAGACTAACCATTCATGATCATTTACAGAATTTGTCATCTGTCATCTGCATTCAGAGTTAGATGATTAATCTCCTGAAAATCTACATTTGTAATTTTGCAAGTGACATGACATTTGGTAACTTGAACATGAAGCATCTTTTTTATGAAATACTGTTAATTTACAGAAATTTTTAAATGTTCAAAACTTTATAGAAAATGTTTACTCAATTTGGAATCTTAACTACTCCCAGAGGATCCCAACTAATTATTGAAGAAAGACTTATAATGAATGTAAACCCACCCTCACATATTGAAAGTCATAATGTGGACATCTTTGGTTGTAAAATCTTGTGCATCACAAAGATTATGTCACCAGGGGCTATTTCAGAATTTCTCATACTGTAGGCGCCCATATATGGCATAACCCCTACCTCTGAATATATCGGTAGTGTACACAGATTAAATTTCACTTAAAACTGTGACCAATACTTCCATGTTTCACAGTTTACAACATTTAACTACACTTATACCTTAACATTAAAATGTCATTTTACTGATAGCACCAACCACATATATCTATATGAATCCTGTCTTGACCTGGGTCACAGTACTTAACCTGGCATCGAGTCTCTGTGGAGACATTGACAAGCTGAATGCATTTAAAACAAATTTATAGAATATAACCTAAAAACATAGACTTTCAAAACTGTGTTTAAGTAACATATATGTTACAATCTAATATGTAAATTCTGTATTTTTTTTTAAATTTATTTTCATACTATTTTATAATGGAAATTTAGTATAAAATAAGGTTTGTTTTATTTTTTCTTAATTTCAAATGGTATTCATACATGAATGGCTGGACATTCATTTTTGCTAAATGTTCTGTTTGATGTGAGTAGTGTGTGCAGTGAATTCTTTCTCAATGATGACTGGACAAGACTCTGACTCTCGTGACATTCATCAAGATGTCCTTGAAACTTAATGATTGACACATTAAGAGCTGAAATGAGGAACAATCAGCAATGAGCTCCCAGTGCAAGGAAAAACCACCCAAGGCAGCCCCAACAAAACATCCTTGACCCATGTTAAGATCAAATATGTGATGCTGAATCAACATAAGATCCTGGGAGGACTTTTTCACTTTCCATTGAGCAGCGAGCTTCAGTTCCTCAGCAATATTACTATTAGTCTACCAAGATGAACATTACTTAAACCATACACGAATCTCTGAACCACTGTGGAAGATGAGCCCGCACTCCAAGCAACACGAATCAATACTCAGGATCTTGCCGGGATGTGTTTAAAAAAGAACATAACCACAGGCCGATAACCCGGTATATTGCATAAAATATTGAAACTGCGTGTCAAACTGTCCCATAAATTTGCATGCATGTTGATGCATTATCCCGTTTAAGTGCCATCTGTGCCTGACTGTGGTTCCTGTCAACTGAAAGCATTTCTCTGGCACTGACTGCTGATGATTAGCACTGAGATCTCTTCTTAATTAGCTACTTTGAATAATGGTGGGCATCTTAGTGGGAGATGAACAACAATTCTGCTGTCTGACTGAGGAAAATGCTCTACAGCACAAAATAAATAACGTTATTTACAATAAATTTGGTTCATTTTTCTGACATTAACACAGCTCACCTAACATCATGATCATTGTAAATTAGTGAATTTTTCCAGGTAATCTTTGTGTGGGATATAAATCTTAAGAAGTGCTGATTAATACTTAGGGATCACATTCTGACATTAATTGTCTATTTTAAATTTTCCAAAATCACAGATGTCTCACTATTTGTGGCTAAAACTTCCAATGAGTCAGCATTCCTGAAAATAAAACCCTCAGTATTTTCATGCCATGCTGAAGAACTTTTATATCTGATCCTTTTTCTGTTAATAAATGGTCATCAAATTTTCATCATTTACAGGTATGGGGAAATTGGCTTAAATGTGTCTATTTGTGTGATTAATCAAAAGTCTATATCACCTCAAAACTGTAAGCTATACATTACTAGCTCAAGTTGAATAAGTTATCTACATGGAGATTTGCATTCTGTGAGAATAAATTTTTATCTGTCACACTTTCAGTGCAAACAGAGAATGCCATGTTAAGAGAGAGGGTTGTTGCCACAGCTGACCTGAGGTAAAGTCAGCTACGTAAGGTTAGAAACCATGTTTTATTAGAGGAGTACAGGGTACTCTGTGTTAACTTGTATCAATCAAACTTTTTCACTCTACACAAAGGAATGCACATTCTGTAAAAAAATGAATATGTATGACATGTACATGACTAAACAAAACAGTCCAGTATAAGAAGGCCATCACAAGTCTTGTGCCTGTTTGATGTGTAAATTTTCCTGGCCATTTCAAGTGCTACACTATGATATATAAAAGCTCTGTCGACATCTACAGTACGTTTAAGCCCTCCATACCACCACCAGCACAACAGCTATACGAGAAACTGGGGACAGCTTTTAAGTCCTGGCAGGGCTTTCCCAATATATGTAACAGGATGGAAAGAAGCACTGAAAGAACATGTGGACTCTCTCTGGTGTACGTTTAGGGACTGGGTGTCTGCTGAGGGGATTAACATCAGTCATTACGATGATGATATGTCTTGTTTGGTAATACTTTTTTTTTTTATTTAAAACATTAGGTTACAGGTCAAACAGTCATAGGTCACTTGTTGCTGACCTTTTTTTCAGGTGATGGATAATTTTGTATTAAAATTAAATGAATTGTAGAAATCACATAAATACTGCATTTCAAAGAAAATCTATACAGTATTAATAGATATTTCTTTGAATAACAAAATATTTCATACCATACATTGATTCTACACAAAAAAATAATCACTGGATTCTGGTAACTTAAGGTAAAAGAGACTATGAGGTTCTATAGTAAAAATCACATTGTGAAAGCCCAATAAGATATTTGCTTGTTTTTAGATCTGTGTCCTATCAAGGACCTGCCACTGACACTGACATCTGTGGTGATTTGGCACTACTACTCAAACACATATTAGAAAATTTAACCCAAAACCTTAGTCTGCTTCACCATCATAATACATTCTACATGCTTGTTTATACATAAATTTGTTTACTTGAAGGCTGTTTTGATGTGGAGGCAAGTTAGTTCCTAAATGAGCACACAGGTGTCTCTGGATATTATCTGTGATCAGATCATACAGCACTTGGTTCAAGATGCCTACTCTGGTCCAAGTAAATAAATACTGTTCTAGCTCTTAGCTACAGTGGGTACTTGATCCAGTTGTTTAGAAAAGCCAGACTATTAAAACCTCCTGAACAAAGCCACAGACAACAAAATTCATATCCAAGTCCCCATGATTTTTCCATCTATTTCACAATTAGGCTGAATATAAAATTTTCAAATCTACAAGTCGTCTTTTCCAACCATCAACTAGATACACCGTATGGACATGAGAAAAAATATATAATAGACTGGCTAACGTACATTTCATTTGGGTAACGAAATTCCCTATTTCCAGAAAAATTGTTGTCTGGAATAAGTGGACACTGATTTTCCAGATTTTAACTGATTTTCAGGATGGCTTGGAACCCTAATTAAGACCATGTTTTCTCATTTAAAATATATACTTTTACATATCTTTGCTTCAGGTACAGAAAAACCTATAATAAGATAGCTACTACGCACAGACAGACACTTACACACTAAGGACACGGTCTTAAAAGATTCTTGACAACAGTTTCTTACCTTATCTATTTTCCCAACGACTCTAGTCTTGGTGCTGGGTGGTTTAGCTTTGCTGGCGGCTTTGGGTGTCTTTTTGTTTGCCTGTTTCTCAGCCATCTTGACCGGTGAGCTGTTTCTTGACTTGCTCTGAGACTTTGACACAGTTTCTGCAGGTATCCTCTTGGCTCGCTTTGCTTCTGTGTGGTTCACATCTTGGTGGGACCGGCGCTGGACCTGGGAACGCCGTGTCATTTCTGAAATAAACAAAAGTCAGTTATATATTTATTTGATAGTGAACATGTCATTTATACACATATAAGTTATATGCAGTTTCATTTATTGTTGTACTTTAGTATTTCATTCAATTCTGAATTTATCTCATGATTTTGTCATCAGTGATTTTAAAATGCCTGAAGAACTGTTCAGATAACTAACACCCAACATGTCTGACCACTCAAGACGCATCCACTAACTTGATGCCATAAAATATACATTTCCTATCATGTGAAGACAGTGCTACTACAACAGTGATGTAGTCCCTAAGAAAAAGGAGTTC
Organism: Sipunculus nudus; assembly: GCA_026874595.1. Classification (NCBI taxonomy): domain Eukaryota; kingdom Metazoa; phylum Annelida; class Sipuncula; order Golfingiida; family Sipunculidae; genus Sipunculus; species Sipunculus nudus. The sequence continues at coordinate 31,650,028 of CM049309.1, forward strand.
TAATCAGCATATCCCATATAAACAAGATATAGAGCCTGGACAGAGGAGCTGTAAATTGCTCGGGGCTCTACACTGGTGGCCCAGGTTTGATCCTCAGCGTGCCTTGGAAGTAGGTTGTAGGTTGGTGGTTTTCTCTGGGTCCTCCAGTTACCTCCACCCCTACAGACTACTGAACACCACCATCCGAGCCATGAAGAGTGCTTAGCATGAGATATAATGTTACGAAGACAAATTTTTTAGGGGAAAACATTGGGACGAACCCATGTTGGTGGCACACAAGTCCAGCATACCAACCGCTTCACTAGAAAAGCAAGCTACACTAGAGAGACAGTTAGGACCGCTTTTATGTCATCCCGTAACAATAACTAGTTGTACAATCCATGTAAAATAAATAAAGTTTACATTTATAAACAAAATATTTGCAATCTATGTGACTCAATGTCATGGCAGCTAATAATCTTGTGCAGAATGATGGTGGAATGATCAACTGTGGGTACACATCATGACCGGGTACACATCCCTCAGAATCCTTGGCCAGAATGGTACAACATAAGATGACCAGTCCTTTTAGCCTACATACATTCTATTCTGCCCTGTGCCAAATGCTGCTGGCTCCCCTTGGAACTGGCTGTGACTCACCCTGAGAGTAATATCAGAGCATAAACCCAACCTTCCTCATTAACATTACATTATATTAATGGTCATTTTGACCGCTAGTTGACAAATTTCCTGAAATGATATCCTGGATGACAAATATTTAAATACTTGAGCATTTCAGTTCAGCCAGTGGATAAAGTGAAATGCTCTGCTATTTCCACATTTGGATCATTCTGTTGTGTGATAACGAGAGAAAATCCAGAGGTTGCATAACAATACATCCAATACCTTCAACATATCACAAAGCAATCAAACATTGTTATGAGTTTTTGTAAGATCACATAAATATTCTAAACAAATACAAAAACATCAGATATTCTACTTGATAGTTAATCTGTACTGAGACATTTAAGTTTGAAGTAGTTCCATTATGCTGGTGAAATTCTCCCAGTGAGGGCTAAACATGTCTCAAGCCTGTCTTGTGAATTTAACATATATCCGTGAAAGCAGATCAAAGTAAACATTCCTCTATACATCTCCCAGCTGAGTTACCCTGAGACCAGTCTGTTGCTGAATCAGGTCCCAGGTTAGCTGGATTATGATTAGCATAAGAAAATTGAGCCTAGTTTAGTATCAATTCCATCCACCAGATGTCACTTACTGATTGGAATGGCTGACTCCTCTCTTGACAAGAGCACGTGTCATTAAATGTGATCAGATGTTTACATATTTTTTTCATGATAATCAGAGATGCAAAATGAACTCAATTAATGAAACAAACATACTTGGTATGGAGAGAATTGCAGTTCCACAAGGAGGATTATAATAAAGTCATCTGAAAAAATATCATGGGGCAAAGAGTACTTCACATTTTCATGTTCCTTACTGAAAACTGCTGAGATGAGACTACCTGTGCTGCCATCTGGTGAATTCTAAGAGAATTAACTTCATTCATGTGGACACAGAACAGTGTACCCTTCAATATTAATTGATCTCTACACCAAGAGTCAGACCATGAGCAGCTGGTTCTGGAAGATGGAGCTGATGGAACAAAGAGACTTTGGAGGAAACTTTAATTAAAAAAATCTTTATATGCCTGAAAAAAGAACAATGAAATACCTTAAATGATTTCTTCTTTTATAATATCTTAATTAACATAATTTCAAACTGGTTCATGCGAGATTTTAAAGCCGGTTTAATTGAGATCAAAATTAACCAATATTTCAGCCATCAAGTAAATTTTCAAAACTTTTTAGATGTTACACTGAATTTCAGAAATTCAGTGTATTATACCCATATAATATAACTTAGACTTGATAACTGTAGTGTCCTGGTCTCTTAAATCAAGTCTGCCAAAATGAACTTGTACCAACTTGTAAGCCAGTAATGTCAGTAGATATTACTGAATCAACTGTTCTGAAGTATGCTCAACTGGTGATAGCAAACGTTATGAACACTTACAAATTTCAAGATTATAGACTATATTATGTATATTTTTTTAATTTAAATATAAAGTGCTATTTGAAGTTTGAGAGAAATCTCCCCTCAGAATTTAAAACCAATAGCACAGGTAATTTAAAACATGTCTGAAAACTTGTTAACCAGTACATAATATATTCCCCTTTTTTTACAGCTTTACACCACTTTCATTTATGACTACCAATTTTAGTACAAACACATTATGTTATGTGCAGTGTGTAGTCCAAGATATTTACATTCATTTTTCTACATTAATATCACTGAAAATGTCAAGAGCATTACAATTTGAACCTGAAAATGAATTTAAACTACCGGTATCCCAGAAGCACATGTTCATCACCTGCCGGGATGGACTTTGGCACTGGACTTTTTGTGTTTGACATCCTCCACCAGGAGGGTATGCTTTCATCCTGTTCTTATGTGTTTGTTATCAACGTAACTCACGCAACCATGAACAGAATCTCATGAAATTTTCGAGGCCAAGGAAGAATCAATGAGATTTTGGTGTGGATTGGGTACATGATCTTGGACTTTCATCAAGGAATATTCACAAATGTACAGTCACTTATGCACAAATGAACCTAGAAAATGGGCCAACCAAGTGAATGGCTTGCATTGATTAAAATGTTGATTTCTAGTTTCAAATAGAGTACAGAGACTGTGCATTGCAATCTTTCTATCATATATCACATGAACTATCTGTAAATATAAACTTTTGATATAGTCCCATGACAAACTTGTAAAATGTTGGCACTAATAGCTACTGATAAGTGATAACAGATGTCAGTAGCTGAGCATATCATATTGATAAGAAATCTATTATAAAGAACAATGACAGAGCACTCTGTGAACTGCCTTTCCCAATTTAAAAAGTGTAATGTGCACCTCAAGAATCAGAGCTGTGTGATGAGAATCAAAATATGTGATCATAGTTTTCACATCAAGACACGGATGCAGAAATCAGCATTTTAAACACCTTTTGGGATGCCCCATCTCCCAAGAGTATCAAGGTGAAAGTGCTGCAAGTGACTGAAAACCTGTCAAAATTACAGATGATGTAACACCTGTACTCACACTACATTATATACATGGTCCTGATGAACTGCTGTGAGGATAAATGTTAACTCATTCATTCTATACCTCCAGAACTGAGAATTATACTGCATACCAATCTTTTATATTATCCAGGGCATGTTACCATGGCAACAGAGAACAAGGTTTTACATCGCTTATTTTTTTTTAACCTGCGGTATCTTATGTCGGTGACATTCAGCTGTCTCTGTGAATGGAAGCCTGCTGCTGGAAAGCCAGCATACCAGAGTTGACCACGAGGAAGTACTCACAGTCAGGCAACAGTTGAAATCTATGCTATTTTATCTCTTAACCCACCTGAAAAGAACATATAGGTTTTGCACTTTATAGCCAACTGACAACTTGGTCTCTGGCTGAAACTTAAGGCCATTCTCTGTCTTTAGATGTTACATTTTACATTTAGAGTAGCAGGGAAATTTGGACTGCCAGTTGGCTGCAAGTTCAATTCCCTGCAGAGATTTATATATAATAAGCCTCTGAGTAAATTGTACATTAAAAATCTATCTTGCCAGGTGGATCTTCTTAATTAGAATTATTAAGCTGACTTTTTCTGTGATTCAATTTTTAACTTTTAAACATACCTGAAACAGTTACATTTAATACAAAATCAATATTAAAATTTAGAGTTGAGTGACTTCAAAGTTTAAGTCATGTCTTAAACAAGTTTACTTCATGAATAGCCTTGTAAAAACAGGTACCCACTCCTGGGCCAGTATAACAGCTCGAAACAGTTTCCAACACTGCCAGCTGCAGAGTTCAGCATGGCCTCATCGGGCCTAGGTAAACAGACCAGTCCACTGCATTCCTAGAAAGCCTTACACAGCCGATCATGTGCTCTTAGAAATCCTAGCAAACACAAAGCAACAGGCTGAGCACAGCAGCATGCAGGGTTAGGGCACTGTTTCACCTGATTACAAACTCATGCAGGTCTACTGTTTGTTTACAATTACAGTGGACCACAATTCACCCTGACAGGTAATTACCGTCTGACCTTTTGATTGTGAACTGTCATAAGGTCAACCAAACTCATAACTGGTCAACCTAGAGGTTATTCAGGAAAGTTACTAAACTTTTACTATGAAGGAAAGGTTTCGCTATAAACCATTTTGTGCTTACCTGTGACGCCCTGTTTGCCTCACTTAATTCAGTTTAATAACCAATAACAGAAAATTTTCCTGAAGACACCCCTGACTAAAAAGTCTAAAATTATTATAAACAATCATGCATGGAGTAAACATGTGCAATAGTGACTCAAATCTTTCTTGCTCCATAAGATAGCCCCACACAAGTACTGTGTCACTGACTCTTAACTGACGCCTTTGTTTTTGCAGACTTAAAAGATATATACCTTTCAACATAACAGCAGAGATTTATCGATATATCAAGAAATTATAAAATATAACAGTAGCATTACTAACACCTAAGTGATTCTAAACAAATATAGAAACATGAGGGGATCAAAATTTAAACCTGAAATAACAAAAATGTAACATTTGTCCTCAAACAATTTCTTTGTTTTATTGCCAAAAACATGTTTATATAAAAGTCCTGTTCTGTGCTAACATAACATTTGTTTTCAGTTTTGCCAGTCTTAAATTGCCTAATCTGCAGATATAAACAGTTTTCAAAACACTGTTTCAGATAGGGCATAATGACCACTGTCTATACATATCATAGGGGGGAGGGGGATGTTATCATTCAGATAGCTTTAAATAACAACTCAAGTGTTTGAATTTAATGCTGCTCAATGAAAATGAGGACAAGTCTGCCATCCAACACCATCCTTAGTATTTCAGTTTTGTGTGCCATTGTAATACTTCATGGTCACCATTATGAGTTTACAATAATTGCTGATATGTTCCACTGTTAAATAAATTCATCTACAGGGTCTGACAAGGTTATTAGTCCTCTTTGTTCATATTTTTTCTTTTATCATGGTACAAAAGAATCAAGTGATATTTGTTTAACAACACAACCTTTAAAATGGAAATTCACCCTTGTGTTCTTACAAGCTGCGGTGAATTTAATAACATTTATTTGGTTGGGTTTAAACCCCTTTTTTTTACGGATTACGAAAAATAGCCATTAGGCTAATGCAAATGTTTTCCTGATTTAATGGACAGTCAAGGGGTAAAATGCTCATCTCTGCTGGTGACTCCACATACTGACACTACCAAACGATACCACCAGCCTAGAAGAGTGTCTCAAACGGGAGAACAGTATTCCATGAAACATTTTCTGGACTGCTGCTTTTATTATGGCTTATACCCTAATACCCCTAATAGTGTAACCATAACATCAAAAACCTGTTAGGAAGTTATACCGCACACAAGTGGCAGCATCGTCACTTATTTATGGTAGTGTCTCCTCCAAAGATATTTGTCTTGTTTTTACAGAGGTTGATTGTACTTCCTGGAGTGTAAGTGAAAGAAACAACTGTACACCTGTACAAGAAATTCACAGGAGTACAAAAAGGTTACAACATATCTCATGCACACCTTAAAATTATAAATGTATTGCCAAATGGAATTTTACATGAAGACACGGCCAGGAAGTGATCTATTCTTAAGGTCATGAGGTTTTACAAATCTGATTGATAGTTTAGATAAAGTGTCAGTAAGCTAGGTGCAGCTGTTACTGATTATAGTAAGTTTATCAAACTAGGGAACACAAAAAGAAACCATCCATTCTAGGCCTGCTTACTAGTATTATAGTCCTACCTAGGCCCTACTTACTAGTATTATAGTCCTACCTAGGCCCTACTTACTAGTATTATAGTCCTACCTAGGCCCTACTTACTAGTATTATAGTCCTACCTAGGCCCTACTTACTAGTATTATAGTCCTACCTAGGCCCTACTTACTAGTATTATACTTTATAGACCTACCTAGGCCTGCTTACTAGTATTATAGTCAGGGTTCGCATTTGACCCATGTAAAACAAACTTTAACACAACCTGAAGCTTAACTGTAAAGGAACAATCTCAACCCTGAACAGTTCACACAAAGATAATCTGCACATCACATGCACAGAGGTATGACCTTATAGTACAATACTCAAGCTAAAAAGAGGTGAAAAGTCATGGATCAAGCTGCGCAGTTGACTCCAATTGGATTGGGAGCCCCAGCTAGCTCCTTTGCCAAATTACAACTCAATTAAAGGAGCATAACATTTGTAGTACTTCCTCAGTTTGGGACAACCAATGACACACTTTGTTAAAGGTCACATGACTGTATGAGCTGTAAATCAACCAGATGGTGAGCTGTCAGTCATCCAGACATCCATTGAGTTATAAAGGTTAATAACATAATTAAATACCCCACAGAATACACGTTCAATGAGATACAATTACTCCCTGACTGTACTTTATTTCTTATTCTTTCCATTTAGTATAATTTATAATAAGTTTTAATATCAGTTTTATAGTGACTTCTAAATATACCAGAAAGTAAACAACTAGTTTACTCTATAGTTTGTTCATAATTCAAATGTATTATGAACAGGAAAATTTTGTATTTTGTTCTGTACTTTATTCTGATACACTGGTAAACAGTTGACCATATTTAGACGTGTTAAGAAATATACTTTAAATGAAAAAAAAAAACTTGCTGGCCATAATTCGGCAATTTGATTGTGCAGGATGGCAGTGGGTTAAAAAAAAGAACAGTTAAAACAATTATTTCTGTATTAAAATTATTGTAAGTTTGCAATGGTTAAAATATCCTTTTTCAGCTGGATGGTCAGGATGTTAAACAGCCGTAGTAACCCACATGGTAAACTGTCTGGACAGATGGTCAAGATGTTAAACAGCAGTGGTAACCCACATGGTAAACTGTCTGGATGGATGGTCCAGATGTTAAACAGTAGTAGTAACCCACATGGTAAACTGTCTGGATGGATGGTCCAGATGTAAAACAGCAGTGGTAACCCACATGGTTAACTGTCTGGATGGATGGTCAAAATGTTAAACTGCAGTGGTAACCCACATGGTAAACTGTCTGGATGGATGGTCCAGATGTAAAACAGCAGTGGTAACCCACATGGTTAACTGTCTGGATGGATGGTCAAAATGTTAAACTGCAGTGGTAACCCACATGGTTAACTGTCTGGATGGATGGTCAAAATGTTAAACTGCAGTGGTAACCCACATGGTAAACTGTCTGGACGGATGGTCAAAATGTTAAATAGCACTGGTAACCCACATGGTAAATTGTCTGGATGGATGGTCAAGATGTTTACAGCAGTAGTAACCCACATGGTAAATTGTCTGGATGGATGGTCAAGATGTTTACAGCAGTAGTAACCCACATGGTAAATTGTCTAGATGGATGGTCAAGATGTTTACAGCAGTAGTAACCCACATAGTCTGTTAAAACTTGTTTACTTCTGCATCCTGGAGGCCGGGACCAAAATAAAAAGTGCTTGACCTGAAGTCACCATAATTATCAGAGATTCCTGGAACAGGGACAACAGATGTGAGAACAGGTTCCACTGTTCATCTACTGTTTAGTTACATGTAGATAAGTTTGGCCTGCACTTGGGGACAAAGTTATCAGCCACCCCTGATGTTATCAATCAATGTCGTTATCCAGGCATCACCATGTGTCAGACTCAGGTACTGCACATTTCTGGGATGATCATAAATAAGGTGAACTTGGGGACAGGAGGACTAATTAATATGAGCATGTGTATTAAGATGATGACAGAAACCATGATGTGATAACTGCCCAACAGCTTTGTAAACAGTAAACTACACACATCTTCAGCCTCGCAGATCAATACTTGGAGTTCACAGTAGCCATGGCTATGTCAACTCTCTGCCAGACTTTCCACAGTAGTCCAACATCACGAAGCAGTCTGGTTATATCAAAAGTGTGGGAGGGGTTAATCAAAATAGTCTACAACCTGGTCAGAGTGGATGGGAGACTTTCAGTGAACTCTGTGGAACTGCTGTGGGGTAACATAACCCCGGGTGCTGGTGGATGAGCGTGTGGTGTTTACCTACGCACTCCCTATCACTGTCATCACAGACCAGCGAGCGTTGACAATTCTCCCTAACCATCACACAGTTTCCCCATAGCACAATGGAATAATACACCAAGGCAAACTACAAAACAATCAATGACTCTCTCACCTCGTTAAATGTAATGTGGAGCAGGTCAGCAAAGTTTCCTCCCAAACTTAAAGCAACGGCACCTAGGTGCACTTCAAACTCTCTCATTATAATGAGTTTGCCTAGAAAAGTCTGTGGCCTTCCCAGCATGCCGTTGGGCTCCCAGAACATGGCTCTTGTCATTTTGTGACGGCCAGTGGCAGAGACTCTGTGCATCCATTACAAGGACGGGTTATGAATAATGTATAGGCCTCCCCTCCATCCAGACTCTGCTACTTGTAGTATGGGGTGCCCTGTACCACAACAAACTAAACAATAAGTCTACACCTCACTGGCTCATAAATTTCTCTTTGTTATCCAGTTTTAGCAGTTCCATTCATTTAAATACACAAGGATAAGCCTTATCCCAGTGGTCACACTTAATTAAGAGTTCTGATTGCAGTATTGATTTTTCTCACCAGAAAAGGGGTTGATATTACCTTTTTACCCACAGGCTGATGGGAATCAACACACCTTAACAGAAACACATAATATCATACCCAGCCCTTACTTCGTTTTCCACTCTGCAATCCATATTTTATAGTTGAGATTTTAAAATCACTGCTTTTACTGGATACACCGAACCATAAAGATGAATAAGTTTCAATCTTTACCTTTATTTCAATATTGCATAGGAATCAGGAATATTCTGTGAAACGAAAAATAAATTATTCTTAAAATCTGCCATTTCCTGGAATTATTATGGCCATGAAATAATTCCTAGTGATTTTTTTAACTTTCAACTTTTTTTTTCAATTCTTAAAATGACTTTACATGAGAAAATTATCAATTTGAAAATCTGTGTTGCATTGCATAAGATATAAAATCACTGGACTGCATACTATTACATTCTTTAAAGCACACAGAAAAACATATCCTGATTTGATTTGAAAACATACCAAAAGTATGTATCACTGGATCAACAATAAACTGCTGCTCCTGATATCAATACCATGTCTGAGAGTATAGTTTTTTCCCATCTGACAGTGAATTTTTTTTTATCATATCAGAATTCTATATTGGTAAATTTTCATAAGAATTAATATTGAAAATTGATAATATTTATGCACCTTCTGAAACTGATTGATCTCAGTCTTCCTTTGTTACGGTGCATAGCTGATGAGTAGTTGTATAACCTTCTATGCACAAAACCTTTAGTTTATAATATTTTATAAATATATATAAATATTAATAAAAGAACCTGTAAATTGACAATGTTTTTTATACCTTAAAAAGTTAAGATATTTATAGGTATGAGTAAATATACTGACCCATATCATTTAACCCCAACATATAATATAGATCACTTCTGTGCCAAGCCCACATTCCACTTGTTTTTTTTTTAAGATTGACAATACCAATTCTTGCCAAGTCAATCAAGTACCATCTAGCTTTCACTTGTTTTATATAAATTCCTACAAAATTCAGTGACTGCCGCCACAAAGTTTTATTGCATTTTAGACAATAAATATGACGAATGTTTGTTTGTCAGTTATATTTCACTTTAGCATTTGCTGAGATAACTTTACAGGTAATGTACAATAACAAGGAATTATAAATATGATTTCATTTCTCCAAAAAGAAAAAAAATGCTGAATGAAGATAAGTTAAGATTCAGGCCTTTGGGCAAAGGTTTATGTAAGATGAACTTGCCCTGCCAAATTTTAGTTGTTCTACCTCCATTTTGTGAATCTGATACTTGCTCTGGCCCTTAGACAAACAGTTAACATTGAGACCTACTTTATCAAGAAATTTCTTGCTTGAATCTCCAATGGGAAGATGTCTCAGTTTGTTTCAACATTGGAAGAATCCTTTCAGATAATTTTTTTTAATTATGAACCAATTTTGTGCAAAATCATCAGATTTGCACAAAACATGCTGGCAGACTCAAATGTGTAAATGAACAAAATATTTCAATGTTACAAATTTATTACTCAATGGAATATATAATTAGGAACCTAGAAGACTTGAAAGGGTCTAACTATCAGCTTAATCGCAATCATTTTTTTTACCTGTAGCTCACAGATTTACAAGTCACTGTAGGAGATTTAAGACCTAAAACAGATTAATATTGGGTTTTAATCAGCTTTCAACAGGATCTCCCCAGAAACCAAGTTTGTGTATGTGTGTTCATGCATGTGTGTAACACAGTACAGAGTTCCATAATAGTATGACACTACATAAGTACTTGTGCAGTTGGACTGACAAATTAATTTTACTTGCCCTACATGATTTTTACATGTGCTACAAAAACTGTGATCTCAGCCAGTTACACAAAAGCTCATGTATGAAACTCAAATTGGGTTTGTACAATGCATAACACCCAGTAATATAGAAACAAAATTTAAATGCACCATACACATATACATTGTGATTCATTAACTATCTCAAATACACCATAGCCACAACATGATGACAAGCCTTAACCAAACACAACTCCTAAGCAAAAGCTGACAAAAGCCCTCAGCCAAAAGGACAAGTGTTTATGGGTGGTAACAGTAACAAGTATAAAATATTTGTCCTCACATTAATGTATATCTGTACATGTCTCTTGTTCAAGTTATAAATTTGAAATAGAGAGGTATGTAGTACCATTGCAAGTTTGGCACCCCCTAACTCATGCAGCACTTAGGGATCATCAAAGCAAAAGACCATACAATGTTTCACAACAATTCACCCAGTGGTTCCTTGGCTGCTTAGTTTTTTCTTTTATAAGTTATACTGGTTATACAAGTAGGTCAAGGTCACCCATCTTTGAACTTGATTGAGATTTTGTTGAACTGCATCAGCACTGAAGAAATGAAGTTCCTGAGTAGAATACTTTTGGAGATATCCTGCTCACATAGCCAAAATTGAAAAATCTGATAAACATTTTTTTTTAAAATCAAACTTGTGAAGCAGTTACAGACCATCAGTGCCAATGATCATAGCAAGTTTGAGAACAATCCTTTCTAACCAGATGGGGCTATAGTATTAATGCACACAGTTTATCCTGCAGAATAAACTGCAGAGCGTAATTAATGGGTAATATTAGCCTAGACCAGCCCATCCTACATCTGTAGAATTTTTTTTTGTATAAAAAAAGGACAAAGGTCCAAGTTTTCTTACTTGCTTCATTATTCTTACTTTATTGTTTTTTCATTTCATGAACAGTAAAGATAAGAAATAAACTGTCTAAGGCACTTTAATTGTCTTATCTTTTCAAACTTACAATCTGGGCCAGCCCATCTTTTTATCTTGATTCTGCATCAATGCTTTTGTCAAGAATAAGTCTTTCAGACTTAATCCCCAGTCATCATTCAACATTTAGTAACATATAATCAGATGAGGCACATCTTAATAATGTTACCATCAGTGAAAATTCACTGAATAGACATTTTCAATTTACTAACAACACCTTTCTGAGATATCTGACATGTCTGATTTGGGGTTAGTAGCATACACTTGCAAGGCAGTCCACAGCAACAGCAGTTGTGTTTTTGGTCCTGTTGCAGTGACATACCTTGTAGTGTCTTTGACAACCGCAAGAACCTGAACGAAACAGGGTTCAACTTAAAAACACTGTATGTTTTGAACATATCTGTATCTGACAATCCATGCTACATACGTCGGAAAAATGATTATGTTAATTCCTTTAGTTTCGGTCATATTTCACAAATATATAGCTATAGTTAATATAGTTGCATTTTACCTAGAATTTATTAATATTAGACACCTGAAAACTTGATATCACCTTCTCGTCTGTTTGTTTACATGTTTTAATACAACTGCATACGTGAAGTCCATTCTTTATACCTGCATGATACTTACGAACACATTTTTACAAATCCAATGATGATTTTGACATTGATGACTGGAAGTTTTTGTTTTTTTTTATACTCATACAGAATGGTTTTGGACAATAAAATTTATACAGGGTTTATTTATTGGACCTTATTCCTGGTGATCATGAAAGGTTTAAACACAGACAAGAAATTCAGTCCTATAGTTTATCCATGAAAATTATTAATTCATTAAATTATGGATTTATCTGATATTTGTTATGCATAATGATCTTATATATACTTATATATGACCCAGCATTTGCTTTGTACATTTTGACAAATGTAATGGCTATTGTGAGACTGACAAATAGCTGTCATGTATTTCTAATAGCACAGCAGATTGACAACAAAATAGTAGTGTGCGCTGACAACTTGTGATATGGATCAATGACTTATAGTAACTTAGTGGGTTAGAATGTGCGACACCTCGATGCTAAGTGGGATAGGTCTTATTTAAATAAATTGATATGAATTTAGCAACTCACATGTGTTCATTTTTTATATGTTTTCTTTCACAAAACTGCAGTTCTTAAATTCGAAGTTGGTGGAGGTTGAGTGAAGGGGGTTGGCGGCAAGTATTCAGCCTTGTCTAAGGCTCCTGAGACAGAAAGTCAAGGGCTGACCTGCTAATACATTCGCATTTTATTCACTATCCTCAAAGCTCCCATTGTGATATTGCAACCATAATTCATTTAATGCATCTGGCAAATGAATCTTCAAATATAAAACTTTCTTTAAAAATAGCAAATAACGTCATTTTAAAATTGTATTGTCAAACTATTAACTATTGCAAACAATAATAATATCAGTCATAATAAAAATATGACAGCTAGCTTTATTTTACTACACTTAGCTCAAATAAGTTGTTATTCTTAATTTGCTTCCTATGTTGTTTTACAGATACTATCGTGAAACTGTAAAATTATATTAAAGTTTAAAGTACATGTCAACATGTGTTCCCATTAAAAAAATAATAATTGTATGTGAAATTTACACTTCAGTTTCCCCTTTATTACTATGACAGCTGTTTCCAACATAACGACTGTCAGTTGACAGACTTGCAAGAGTTGTGGTTTTTAGCAGACATTACAGTATACAAGTATAATCCTCTGTTGCAAGGTTGAATCTTCTTGCTTTGTGATTCTCATGTTCCAGACAATAAACATAACCCCTCTAAAGTATTAAAACTTTGACAGTTAGAACTTTGAGGAGCCCTGTTATTTTTCTGAGAACAAGGCCGTGGGCCTGCAGGCCCGTCTAAAAATAGCACCCAATACACACACTCGCACCTGCCGCCCCAAGCACATCTCGCATCCTCGGGTCTTTGTCCATATTTGTACCTGGCCAACACTGTCTAACAAGTTTTGGAGCATGATTAAAAGTTATGAAACTGCGTTATACTCGCCTATGACTGTCTCTGGGTACACGTGACAACTCCACATATACCTGAAATCTCATTTTTGAAGTGAATACAGCCGAGCCATCATGCCCGCTTACAAGTCATTCAATAACCGCAGCCATGCGAGCCAAACTCCAAAACCAAACACGGCATATTAAGTTACTTCTCAGTAAAATCACACACTAACAACAAGCTAGTACATTCGGTACTGTGTCTACTTACTTTGGCGTTCCGATCGGAGTCCGCTGGATTTGAAATTCGGCCAGGTTTTTGTGATTTATTCTTCTCAAACCGAACTACACAATGAGACCACAACTTGGACATCCCATAATAATCAGCCAAAAGTTTGCTGCGCATGCGCGGAATTCAACATCTCGTCAACACACCGACTTCCAGAAGACGTTTCCCGGGCAACCATTTCCTGGCTTCCTGGCACGTTAGACTGATGGCCTGACTCTGTTGTGCCTGCACCCCGCAACTATGGGGAAACTAGATAGTTATGAAGAGTATATTGGGTCCAGCAGTTTTGTTCACACCAAGTTGAAAATATAACAGGTTAATTCTATTATTATTAAAGGGACCCATCGACAGTGGAGGGTTATTTCCACATGTAACGTTAGTTACACAAGCTGTGCATTATGGGGGCGTGTATAGTCTGCGTAGAGGCTAGCTACAGGCCCATAACGCAAAAAAAATATAGTAAATGGATGTATAATATTACGTACGGGCCAAGCTCTCGTTCACATTTTTAATTACATATTAATATAATGAAGCTATTAACAAATAGTCAAAATAGCAGACTATACGATTTTAGCAGATGTCGCATCACGTCAATAGCCTATATTAATGGTCCTTTAAGTTCACATATAAAACATGTTTATATCAATACTATTCAAGAACTGATCCATTAGAAATGTTTTGTTAAGGTTATTTTCTATTCATTACAAAATAAATTCATTCATATATAAAATAATACATATAAATAAATGAATTAATCAGTTTGTATCATTATTTTAAACAATGCCGGTGTCTTTTTCTCTGATTGCTGTAATCCTCTTCAACTTAAATTATTTCACTGATGTTTGGTATTTTATTTTTCACATTTACAGCTGTCAACACTACAGATTTAATGTTAAGTAAGCATTATAAGTATTGGTATTTTTTTTTAAAGTTACTTTTTTTAGATATTGTGTTTTTATGCTAATGTTTGAACTGGTTATGGCATTTATGCAAATTACACTGAATATATTTCTAACACAAATTAACTCAGAAGAAATTAAGTAATTTTGATAGTGTAAAAAGTACACATAACTTGGTACTGCTGACAATGTAAACTTTAAAAGTTTCACAAGAACTAAAATTACAACTGATGATGCAAAAATTATGATATATCTAATTAAATTAGAAACAGCCCCATCTGACGCATGAAATTACAGCTTATTCTCACCTAAAGTGTGGCATGGCCAGTGTTTATTCATTTCATTAGACTGAGAGGGTAGTAAACATTGAATATGCTTATTCTGTTGACCACATAAAATTCATTACACTCCACTCCATGAAAAGAATTTTGGAGGTAAAGGTTATATGCATTCAGCCCTATATTTTTGTTGATCAGTGTTCTAATTTATTCCAGACTGAGAAAGCTTTTGCACATATTAAAGTTGATTATTATATTTACCAATATGCACTCCTCCTAATCCATCTTATAAATATGTATTTACCATCTTTATTTTTTTTTTAACATTTTCTGCACTTCAAGCAATCCAGCATTTCTCTTACTATTGCAAATTTAACAGGTTTCAATGTAACTGTTTGATCAATGCAAAATATGTAATATAACATCTGATTTACCTGTGCTAAGATATTTTTTCTCTGTATAGTGATAACTTATACATGTCTTGTTTACATTCAGTTACAAAGGATGATACTTATGTAATAGGGACACAAACAAATAGATTTGTTTAAGTTGTACATCAAACATCTTTCCTCTTAATAATTTTTGTGAAGATACAGACTTTATTTCAGCAATACAGCTCTGATATCTTGTATGATGAAATAATTTTGTTTAATACCCTTAAGTTTAATGAATGATGTCCTGGGATAGCTAATGATGATATTTACCTAGATGTTAATTTCTTTAATGATGTAAATGTATAAAAATGTTATAATAGTAATTGTATAGTTAGAAAATGATTTTTTACAAACATGAAAGGCATTTGATATAAAAGAGTTATTTAATTTTTTAATATGGATATCAGGAATGTGCCAAAGCATGTGGGAGAACTTTCTTAATATTTAACAAGTTTAAATCATTAGGACAGTCCTACTGGCCTGAAAGAAACATACTACTGCCAATTTATATGATATTATGGATAAAGACACAAGTCATAGAGAAGTGAAAACTGGAGGAGTTTCTATATTTGTAAAAGACTCCCTGATATATGAAAGGAGAAAAGGCTTGGAAACAAATAGCAGTTATATGGAATTTTTTATGACACAGCTAGATAAAGACTGTATATATGCAATTAAATACACACATAATTATTATAGTACTTTATAGACCACCAAATACTGATGTTTAAGAATTTAACCTTTTATTAGATAATATTCTTTCCTTAGTAAAGATGGGAAATATAAAAATGTAAAATGTTGGATTGAAATGTAATATTATATAATATTTCTACTAAATGCAGATAAATCTACTCATACTGTTGGTTTCTTACAATGTATGTATTCATATGGTTACCTCCCTTTTGTTAACACACCTACAAGAGTAACAAAGAAGTCAGCCACTATCATTGATAATATTTCTTGTAATAAGGTATGTGATGTAAATCTGTTTAATGGAATACATTTGACTGACAATTCTGATTATCAGGCAGTGCTTTGTATGCAATATGATGTACTATGTAAAGAAATGCCCATGTGTTTCAGTCAAAACATTGAGCTCATTACTCAAGACAGTAACCTGTTGTGTTCTGCTCAAGGTTCAGTACCTGGACTTTTTGCTCTTATTTTTATATAATTATAAATGGTTAATATTATAACTATATTGTTTCCAAGACTATTTGCAGATGATACACATATTTGTCAATGGAAAACACTGAACTGACATAGTGCTCACTTTAAATAATTAATAATCTAAATTGGTTGTGTGGCTTAATGTCAGTATAGATTATCTTTGAAATTTGATAAAATCCACTATGATACTAAAAAATAAAGATAAGAAATTGAGCTAGAAGGAGTTTTGAACTAATTATTAATAATATCCTATTACAACTAAAATCAAAAACTTAGATTTTTAGGTGTAATTCTGGCTGATAAATTATACTAACATGATCAGATTATAATGCTATTTAATCAAAAATCTAGAGAACTAGGAGTTTTGTAAAGTTTGTAAAGCTTTTGTCTTATTACCCCATCACCCTGATAAATAGTAATTAACAGGGTCTTGATAATGACTTTACATTGGCCAATGAAACTATGTGCCACACAAACATGGTCTCATGCTCAAGAAACCTCTACAGGCACTTTGAAGACTGCATGATGCCAGCCAACTGGAAATCATGCATTACTAGTAATACCAGAAGCCCATCAAAGCCTTGTGACTGCATCACCCCAGCCAGTTTGGTAGTTTGATAGATCTTTAAGTCAAAAATTTAAACAAAAAAAGAGTTTTAGGCACAGGAAATCATGCATTACTAGTAATACCTGAAACCTTCCAGAAGCCCAGCAAAGCCTTGTGACTGCATCACCCCAGCCAGTTTGGTAGTTTGATAGATCTTTAAGTAAAAAATTTAAACAAATATAGAGTTTTAGGCACAGGAAATCATGCATTACTAGTAATACCTGAAACCTTCCAGAAGCCCAGCAAAGCCTTGTGACTGCATCACCCCAGCCAGTTTGGTAGTTTGATAGATCTTTAAATCAAAAATTTAAACAAATATAGGTTTAAGGCACTTTTGGTGCCTAAAACCTGCCCAAAACCTGTTTTAGGCGGGGCAGTTTTAACCAGGTTAAAAACCTATGGTTAAAACCTTCCTGCCTAAAACTTGCCAACCCTGTTGTTAAGAATGACCAAGTCATACATGGTTTCATTTTATAAATTTCATATATTCATACCTTTCTGTTGTATTGAAGTTTCGGGATTTGCTAAAAACAGGATCTTGAAATGCCAAAAAAATTAAAAAACAGAGCTGTAAGAATAATAACCTTGGCACATTATAGAGCACACTCTGATATATTATTTCAATCATTGAATATTCTTGAGTTACAAAAGGTTTATGTCTATGTTTATATCTATGTTTATGTGCTCCTTTTCATGAAAAATTTGAACAAAGGTCTCTTATTGTCTCTTATGAATAATTTATTTTTTTTTTATAAATACTCACATTTATAATACAAAACATTGTACAAATTTATATGTACCAGTCATCAAAAGTGCAGCAATGTACAGAACTATCTGTTTTAAAGGTGTTAATAGATGGAATACTTACAGATAAGTGTTTATTAAAGTATTGTAATGAATGTTCAGTTCCAGTTTTCTTGGTAATATGTGGCACTACTGGGGAAGAGCTCCTTCACTATTAGATCATCTTTGCATATGACATCTGTTTATCATGTCATGTGGGCAACAGTATCCTTATGGATTTTCTTGAAATTCTGTACACACAAATGTTGGATCAATTTTGCTGTAAAACAAAATTAATGATAAATTTACTGTAACATTGCTACCAGTTGAAATCGGCTAAACAAGATAATTCTTTGATTCTATCATCTATTAAGATCTTTATATTTTCATGTCAGCAGCTATACTTATCCTGAACACAACTGTTTAGAAGGTCTGATAATGGTGAAAAAAAATTATTATTGTTATATCCAGCATTGTTTCAGCATAGCCTGTGCTACTGCTGCAGACAAATTATGCAAGAGAGATAACTCGGGGGGGGGGGGGGGGGGGGGGGGGGGGAAGTTCACGGAATGTTTCATTCTACTTCAAGGTCAGTTAAGCTGAAAAACTGAAATACTCAATACACTGCATGGTTTCTCTGTTTTTATGTCGTTCATCTATCTGTGCATCACTGATTGCAACCTTTCAAAACTAATCAGATTTACACCTAATATTTTAATGACTTTTAAATAAATTCTCCACAGTTTATGTGATCAGGACTTTTCTTTATAAACAGAATAATTCTTAGTTTATCCAGTATTGTAATAATATGTAAAATGTTAACAGATGAGCATTGGGTTCTCTAGTCCTTGTTTAGAAATTAAATAAGTTTGGCATAAAATTAATAAAAATATATATATTATTTTGTGGATGGAGGTACACAGGCTCTGAGTAATAAGTTGTTTGTAAATTTACAAAATAACCAATGGAAACACTCATGTTAATGACTGTCTTACACTCCCACTCATAAATGTTTTCCACAGGTCATTCAGATTAATTCATATATTTTAGAAAATATAACTCATTACATTTAATATGTTTGAAAGTTTATTGCTATTTCAAAATGTCAAGTCAACAAATGCCAATCTGACCCAGATATCCAGCTTATGGAATAGTTCCTCCCAGCTACTGAGAGGGATTGAGAAACTTAGACACGCATCATATCAGTGTTCATGATACACCTGCACTCACTTCATGTATCATGTTTGATGAATGGATCACCCAAAGGCATAATGCAGTGTATATTAAATTCAAATTTTTTATTATTATTATTGATCATACTCCAACTCCTTTAAGCAATGTAACACATAAATTTCCATAAAATTATTACAATGAATTTCAGAGCAAAACATACCAGGGATTGGTAGGAATTTACATTATTGGTGTTTATATTCACCAAGTTCCAGTTTGCTATATTTTTTGTTATAAATTTGAGAAAAAAAAATCTCCCTAAATTTAAAGTTATTACAGTTAGATTTAGGTATTTTTTTATTCATTTTAGAAGATGATGAAAAGTGTACTTTCAGATTAAGGTTTCAGAACTATCCATGAGCATATATAAACAATTTTTTAAATTTTCCTAAATAATTTACAAACTGCTGACCTGGGACCCTTTGACATGTACATATTCTAAAAGCTGAGAATGTGCTCTACATGTTGGTGTATAGAAAGTTTTGGTTCCCTTATACTGGTTGATTTTAGTTAGATTTTAATATATACAGTAAAACCTTGTTGTGTCGAAGTCGATGGGACCCTCAGATGGGACCCCTTTTATATGGTTATAATTTAACTAGAGTTGACCGGAATATTGAGTCTGTAACTTTGACACAGGCGGGTATTCAACTTAGGCGAGTTCAACACAACAAGGTTTCGTTGTATTTATGAATTCAGATATTTGACTAAAAATCATATATTATAAACATATCTGTAACAGCAACAAAATAAGTCATGCGATTAAAATCAGTATCTCATTAAAAATAGGTAAAAATCAAGTGTTTTTTATTGTAATTTTAACACTCAAAATGATGATTTTACAGGGTATTAAAGTTTTAAATGGACAAAAAAAAAATTTGTGAAATTTTCACCTATAAAAGGCTTCCCATTAAAGATAGGCAAAAAATAACAAGGCCTACAGGCCTGATGCAAACTTGTGCAATGGGCTATATATTAGGTATAATGCTTCTCTGATAACATGCTTGACTATTATTGTATCCGCCAAAACAGAGTTTTGCGGATACTATGTTTTCAGCTGAACGCCGCCGCCGCCGCCGCCACGTAGGTGTCCGGAGAACTCCTCCGTAACCGCTTGGCGGAATTTTACGAAACCCGGGATTATGTTCGGGTCAAATGTGAACTGCTGCGCCCCGATTTTGTTTTGACCTCTGAACTTTCCTCTGTGCTCTGCGTCCGTTTGTGCGTCTGTTTCCACACATAAACCCACATATCTCGGGAACCGTTTGACCGATCAGGAAAATTGTTTTGCACAAATGTAGCCCTTGGAGAGCTTTATAACATACACAAAACATGGTGGCGCCACCTGCAACCATGTTTGCACAGTGTCCATCTGTTCGTCTGCCTTGGGTTAAAATCACTCGTATCTCTGCAGTGACTAGACTAATTCACCTGAAATTCAGCATGCGTAAACATCCTGGATAGCTTTTCTGATTTTATGACAGGTGGCGCCACCTACATTCACGTTTATGCTGCAGACATCCAAGCTCATATCTCGGGAACCGTTTGACCGATCAGGAAAATTATTTTGCACAAATGTAGCCCTTGGAGAGCTTTATAACATACACAAAAAATGGTGGCGCCACCTGCAACCATGTTTGCACAGTGTCCATCTGTTCGTCTGCCTTCGGTTAAAATCACTCATATCTCTGCAGTGACTTGACTAATTCACCTGAAATTCGGCATGCGTATACATCCTGGATAGCTTTTCTGATTTTATGACAGGTGGCACCACCTACATTCACGTTTATGCTGCAGACATCCAAGCTCATATCTCTGGAACCGTTTGACCGATCAGGAAAATTTTTTTGCACAAATGTAGCCCTTGGAGAGCTTTATAACATACACAAAAAAATGGTGGCGCCACCTGCAACCATGTTTGCACAGTGTCCATCTGTTTGTCTGCCTTGGGTTAAAATCACTCATATCTCTGCAGTGACTTGACTAATTCACCTGAAATTCGGCATGCGTATACATCCTGGATAGCTTTTCTGATTTTATGACAGGTGGCGCCACATACATTCACGTTTACGCTGCAGACATCCAAGCTCATATCTCGGGAACCGTTTGACTGATTGGGCCAAAATTTTGCATGTGTATAGATCTCACATAGCTCTTCATCATACGCAAAGCTGGTGGCGCCACCTGCAGCCATTTTTGCACAGCTCCTGTCTGTTTGTCTGCCATGGGATAAAATCACTCATATCTCGGCAGTGGTTTGACATATCTGCATAAAATTTTGCAGGTTTATACATCCCCGACAGCTCTCTTGATTTTATGACAGGTGGCGCCACCTGCATTGTAGTTTATGCAGCAGACATCCAAGCTCATATCTTGGGAACCATTTGACTGATTGGGCCAAAGTTTTGCATGTGTATAGTTCTCACATAGCTCTTTATCATACGCAAAACTGGTGGCGTCACCTGCAACCATTTTTGCTCAGCGTCCATCTGTTTGTCTGCCACAGGCTAAAATCACTCATATACATGTAGTGGTTTGACTTATCTGCCTTAAATTTTGCATATGTATACAACTTGGACCGCTTTCTGGATTTTGTGGTGGGGGGGCAACCTACATACACAATTTGGCTGCAGACATCCATGCTAATATGCAACACTCTATTTCCCCTTGCCACTCAATCCATGCCTCACTTCACCCGTTCCACTCAGATTTAGGTGGATACACGTAGTCGCTTGTCGACTACCCGTATTCTAGTTTGAAAAGTACTTGCTTACTTTTCAAGTGCATGTTTGACATGCACATGTACAAACTAAGTACTCAAAAGTTTGAAACTGGGTACAAGCACCAATTATACATACATCACTCCTGAGAAACTGGCATGGATGTACACTACACAAAAATTATTGTATGTGGTGCCACCACTTACTGTATGCCATTGAAGATGTATGCATAGACTCCCAGAATTTCAGGAAGAGTCAAACCACTCTTTGGTTATTAGCACAGATGCATGCAATGTGAAAGCAATTGTAGGTGGTGCTAAGATGTATGGACATGCACAGTATTAGGTTGATAAGTCAAATATCTACTGGGAAATAAGCAGGCAAATACACTGTTCAAATATTATTGTAGGTAGCACCACAGGTCTTGTGTATGAGAAAGCTGTATGAGATGTACAGACATAAAAAAATTCATGCAGATATGTCAGATCACTCCTGACACACTGGTATGGATGTTCTCAACACAAAAATGACTGTAGGTGGGGCCACCAGCCATAGAAGATGTATGGACATGCAAAATTTCAGGCAGATATGTCAAACCACTCTTAAGCTATGTGCACAGATTCAGGAATCCAAAAACAATTCTAGCTGGCGCCCAAGATGTATGGACATGCACAATTTAGGCTGATATGTCAAATCACTCCTTAGAACTAGGCAGTGACTTACAATGTGCAAAAATTATTGTAGGTGACGCCACTTGTCTTGTATACAATGAAGCTATCCAAGATGTTTAAATATGCACAATTACAGGCTGATATATCAAATCCCTCCTGAGAAAAAAAGCAGAGACATACACTGCACAAATCACTGTAGGTAGGGACACTGGACTTGTGTATGAGAAAGCCATCAAAGATGCATGGACATGCCAAAATTACAGGCCCACACATTAATTTGTTGAGTTACTTGCATTTGGCTGACAAAGTTCAGCTGAGGAAGGTTGTTGTTCCAAAGTTGGGCATAGCTAGGTGTGCTAGGTGTTGCACACTGATTTGGCATGTTGCAAAATCAAAAATACTTGGCAAGCTGTCAAGCCATTTATGGATACAGACAAGATCTTGGCCTGTTGCAAAATCTGTTCATATGTATTGAAAGACTTTTGCTTCAAATTTTTTTAAGCTGACATATGCATTAGACTTTTTAGCTCAGCTGACTGAAAGTCATCTCAGCTATAGCGATCACCCTTTGTCCGTCGTCCGTCCGGTCGGCCGTCCGTTAACAGGGCACAAATCGTAACCACTGGACCTAGAATCTTCTCACTTGACATCCAGGGAGGTCCATGAAAAATCTCCTTGAAAACCTGAAATTAGGTCTCTGTTACCCATATCCTTCGAGCTATGGCACTCGAAATTACCCCCCCCCCCCAGAATAATGCAAAATTTGATACAAAAGCTCAAGTATCTGAATAACTACTGCATTGATCACCATGATTCTTTGCATGAATATTGATCATGGGATGCTCCATCACTTCCTGCAGACTGGTGGTACCACCGGAATTTTTTCCAATTTTTTCAATTTTTTTTTCTCTTTTTTTTCAGATCTGCAATGAAACTGTCATCTGTTAACAGGGCACAAATCGTAACCACTGGTCCTGGAATCTTCAAACTTAATATTCAGGGAGGTCCATGAAAAATCTCTTTGAAAACCTGAAATTAGGTCTCTGTTACCCATAACCTTGGAGCTATGGCGCTCCAAAGTACCCCCCAGAATAATGCAGTGCACAAATCGTAACCACTGGACCTGGAATCTTCAAACTTAATATCCATGGAGGTCCATGAAAAATCTCTTTGAAAACCTGAAATTAGGTCTCTGTTACCCATATCCTTGGAGCTATGGGGCTCCAAAGTACCCCCCAGAATAATGCAAAATTTGATACAAAAGCTCAAGTATCTGAATAACTACTGCATTGATCACCATGATTCTTTGCATGAATATTGATCATGGGATGTTTCATCACTTTCTGTAGACTGGTGGTGCCACCTATATTTTTTCCAATATTTACGAATTTTTTTCTCTTATTTTCAGACCTGCAATGAAACTGTCATCTGTTAACAGGGCACAAATCGTAACCACTGGACCTGGAATCTTCAAACTTAATATTCAGGGAGGTCCATGAAAAATCTCTTTGAAAACCTGAAATTAGGTCTCTGTTACCCATAACCTTGGAGCTATGGCGCTCCAAAGTACCCCCCAGAATAATGCAGTGCACAAATCGTAACCACTAGACCTGGAATCTTCAAACTTAATATCCATGGAGGTCCATGAAAAATCTCTTTGAAAACCTGAAATTAGGTCTCTGTTACCCATATCCTTGGAGCTATGGGGCTCCAAAGTACCCCCCAGAATAATGCAAAATTTGATACAAAAGCTGAAGTATCTGAATAACTACTGCATTGATCACCATGATTCTTTGCATGAATATTGATCATGGGATGTTTCATCACTTTCTGTAGACTGGTGGTGCCACCTATATTTTTTCCAATATTTACAAATTTTTTTCTCTTTTTTTTCAGACCTGCAATGAAACTGTCATCTGTTAACAGGGCACAAATCGTTACCACTGGACCTGGAATCTTCAAACGTAATATCCAGGGAGGTCCATGAAAAATCTCTTTGAAAACCTGAAATTAGGTCTCTGTTACCCATATCCTTGGAGCTATGGGGCTCCAAAGTACCCCCCAGAATAATACAAAATTTGATACAAAAGCTCAAGTATTTGAATAACCACTGCATTGATCACCATGATTTTTTGCATGAATATTGATCATGGGATGTTCCATCACTTCCTGCAGACAGGTGGTGCCTTCTGTATTTTTTTCAGTTTTTTTAAAAATTTTTTCTCTTTTTTTTCAGATCTGCAATGAAACTGTCATCTGTTAACAGGGCACAAATCTTAACCACTGGACCTGGAATCTTCAAACTTAATATTCAGGGAGGTCCATTAAAAATCTCTTTGAAAACCTGAAATTAGGTCTCTGTTACCCATAACCTTGGAGCTATGGCACTCCAAATACCCCCCAGAATAATGCAGTGCACAAATCGTAACCACTGGACCTGGAATCTTCAAACTTAATATCCATGGAGGTCCATGAAAAATCTCTTTGAAAACCTGAAATTAGGTCTCTGTTACCCACATCCTTGGAGCTATGGGGCTCCAAAGTACCCCCCTAGAATAATGCAAAATTTGATACAAAAGCTCAAGTATCTGAATAACTACTGCATTGATCACCATGATTCTTTGCATGAATATTGATCATGGGATGTTTCATCACTTTCTGTAGACTGGTGGTGCCACCTGTATTTTTTTCAAATATTTACGAATTTTTTTCTCTTTTTTTCAGACCTGCAATGAAACTGTCATCTGTTAACAGGGCACAAATCATAACCACTGGACCTGGAATCTTCAAACGTAATATCCAGGGAGGTCCATGAAAAATCTCTTTGAAAACCTGAAATTAGGTCTTTGTTACCCATATCCTTGGAGCTATGGGGCTCTGAAGTACCCCCCAGAATAATACAATATTTGATACAAAAGCTCAAGTATCTGAATAACCACTGCATTGATCACCATGATTTTTTGCATGAATATTGATCATGGGATGTTCCATCACTTCCTGCAGACTGGTGGCGCCACCTGTATTTTTTCTAACTTTACAAATTTTTTTCTCTTTTTTCAGACCTCAATGAAACTGTCATCTGTTAATAGGACACAAATCGTAACCACTGGACCTGGAATCTTCAATCTTAATATCCAGGGAGTTCCATGAAAAATCTCCTTGAAAACCTGAAATTAGGTCTCTGTTACCCATATCCTTGGAGCTATGGTGCTCCAAAGTACCCCCCAGAATAACAGGTTGTGAGAATTGATCTCATTATAACAAAAATACACAAGATCATTATAATTTATTTTATTTACATAACACATAACAGGTTTACCATTTTTCACAAACAGTAATATTAGCCCCATTAAAGATACACAACATACTGGCAACAATGGCTACTGTTGGTCCTACAATGCATCGGCAGAAGATGATTTGGCACTTGCCATATCTTATCTGGCATTCTGTATATCCTAATTTATGTAATGCAAACATTAAATGTACTGCTGTGAACATGTCAATACATATTACTGTGTGTCTGAAACAGAAAACCATGGATTTCATATACTTTCCAAGATTATCTTCTGAAACAATAAAATTTACACATTTCTTGAACATATATTACTTTAAAAAAATTGATACGGATCGAACTACATCTTTAATATATTGACCAAGACTATATTATCTTTACCACCTTTGCTCTGTATAATATCTGGCTGTACACTGAAAAGACTTCCTTATAAACAATGTTAGACATGGTGGATTTGCATCACTGTCTGCCAAGTAAGCACAATCATGAGCCATGGTCAATGAGACTTGGATGGCATCATTGCCATTTAACTAATCAGAAGTTATAACACACTTCTATTTTAGCTGCACCTTACTGGCAAATAATTCATGTAAATCCCCCATGCTGCAATATTCAAACTTTCTAGTGGAATGTTTCAATTAATTGTGGTTAAAATGGCTGACAACAGTACATTAGATTTTTTTATTTCCCATGTTACTTTTCAACATATATTTATAGCAATATCTTATATTTTTCTGCTCTTGGGACTCTATTAATAACTAAGCGTCCATCATAACTTAATGAAGCGAACAACCACGGGTCAGCTGTTGACCACTCTACAGCATATACACTGTCTTCGTGCTCCTCATATCTCCCGATGACCCCGTCTTCCACTGGCTCCTTAGCCCTGCAAAACATTTATAATGTAAGTCTATAAATGTGGCCAGATACAACTCCTGTGCCTTGTGATGCTGATACACTGGATCATATGTGTACAACAGTTAACAGTTACACTGGAGCACTGTGTATCAGATTACTGCTCATCTGAAAACCCTTTATCTGTCATTAAAAACTGAGAACTAAAAGAAAGATTGTCCATTACATCTGACCAGGTTGGTGACTTAATGCTCTGATGGTATTTTACAAATAATTGTTTATTCAAATGTTCATTCATCCAAACAAAAACCTTGTGGATGACAAAAAGTCTCTCTTTATATCTGATGGAATATAGACCTTTAGCTGATTTTACCTTGGAGAACCATGTCAAGGTCCCCAGTTTTTTAACTCATCTGAGAACTTGGTTAAAACAACTTGTGTATAAAATTCGTGGAAAAAATATGTAAAACTTCAAAGATTATATTTTTGCTTGTTTGAACTTGAAGATGAAGGTCAAGGTCAGTGGTTTTCAGACTTGTCTGAGATATTGGTACATTTGAGATGTGAAATTTCATGAAAAAAATATTAAGTGGCTCAAAAGTAACTGCATACTTAAGGAATGACACAGATGATGATTACAAATGACGATGACAACAGAGTAAACACTATGTATCTCCCCATGGGAGGGGAGACATAATGACAAAATAAAACTTCAGGACTGTCAAAACAGCCATTTATGGAAAATTTGAGGCTCTTATGAATTTTCACTCACAACCTAAATGAGAATTTTGAAGGTCTTTGATGCTTGTGATGAATTGCTTGCTTGATTTTATTACTGTATTATTTTTATATATTTATTCAATGCAAATTACTGGACTGCTAAGGGAAACTAACTGTAACATAACTCCTACTGTATTATGTTAAAACTACAAATTGATCTGTGTGAAAGTGAGACACTTCAAGATGACACCATCAGTCTTGTAAAAAGGACATCAAAGACCCAATATCAATGAGCAGCAGGGTTAACATATATATCAAGGTATTCATACAGTTTTTACTCTCCTAAAGCAGCTGATACACACTGCAGTCATCCCAGTCAACCCTTTCTTGTAAGCGCTGCTTTGTATGGAAAGGTTCTCTGGGTTCATACACCAGGGTGTGCACTGAGCAAAGAATTGTTAAAAGAGCATGGTATTTCATTTTGCATTCAGCTCAAATGTTAAACATGCAACGCCTGATCTTGTTGGTCTGATAACACCCATTTTGGCATATGACCAAGAATCAGACCAACAGGAGCTTGTACTGTGTCCATGTGTAATCACACCAACAAGAGAGGGTGTTGCATGTTTAAAATTTTAGCTGTACACACGATGCAATACCATGCTCTCATAACAATTCTTTTTTCTGTGTGCACCTTTGTGTTACACGCAAGGATGTCTGGGAAGACTTCAGTGTATCACAACTGTGTGAGGAGCGAATACAGCTTTAATCTAAGAAATCACAGGTTTTGTAAAATTATTTATACAAAATTGACAATTATTGTGAAATTTTGTAACCGCATGATAGGCACAGGTTTGAAGAACTGGAGAGATTAAAGTTTTATAATTTCATGATTAAATGCAAAAGGTATATTCTAATGCAAAGCTGACCAGTGACCTGACTATTACTTGGTGGTTTCCAAAATTAAATATATATTTAGACTTGTAAGAAAAAGTTGGGCATTCCCACAAGTCTCATGCAATAGGATCAATGAGTGTATCAAATATCATGACAATCCCTGTAGTTCTTCCAAAGAAATAGGAGCTTTTACTTAAAATTTGACCTGACCTGTCTTTGAAGTCACCGTCATTGTCTTCATCCTCGTCATCAATAAGGTGACCAAATGGCTCTGAGGACAATGATACCAAGTTGTTCAAAATGACACGGCTGTCACTACTAGAGGTCAGCACCAGCTGGTCATGGAAGTGGTTGTAACGGATGCTCCATATCCTAAAATAACAAATGTCTGAGCTCAATCACTGTGTCACTACTTATATACAGATTGTTATTAAGTAACACCTTACAAATTGTATGCAAGCCTCGGAGATATTACAAATGAATCACTCGTAGTGATTCATACAGATACACATCCATGATTTGCATGTTTGTGCAATCTAAGTGAGTTATAATGAACTACTTATCTAGAATCCCTAGTATCCCTAGACATTGGACCTACTCCATTTAAAAAAAGGCACTATTCTTCTGATGCATATATTGACACTTTGCAGGCTAAGGCTCAAGGTCATTAAGGTCAAGGCCTTCAATTTTTTAACTTTTCCTACAGCTTGATTGAAACAATATATGTATCAAAGATGATTAAAAAAATGCAAAATAGGTTCACAAAAATCCTATATTTTCACTGACTTGACCTTGAAGATTTTGCCAGTTTTAAACCAAGCCTGTGACCTTGGTGGAAACAACTTGTGTGTCAATTTTTAGTAAAAAATATGCAGTGCTTCCAAAAGTTATGCTGTTCACAAAATTCTTATATTTCACCATAATCATGCACTTTCCCAGTTTTTTTTAACTCATTTGACAAGTTACCATCTGACATCTTTCATTTTGATTTTCAGAAAATACATCCATCCACTTGAAAAATATGTTTTCATTTGTTTTTCCCCAAATATGGAAATATGCATGGTCAAGGCCACTCTCATAGTAAAGTTCATGACCCCGGTTTATATAGACTTCATCCTACTTCTCATATCTATGCATGTGCACAAAAAGAAAGAAATCTATCCATTAGTTTTTTACTTATACTGTCAAGTGGCAATAAGGGGGTATTAAAAAAGGCATGAAAACAAAAAGGATTAAAGGTGCCACCAGTCATGTACAAAACTAAGCTAGCTAAGATCTTCAGTCAACCTGATTTTTTTACCAATCCATGCAACTTTTGAGATATATATGATTTTTGTGCGATTTTCACCAAAAAATTACCTATTCAAGGTCAAGGTCACTCTCATAGTAAAGATCATGACCCCAATTTAAGGAGGCCTTTCACCCATATCTATGTCAAACTTGATAAAGACCTGTGAATTATATGTGAACCTGTGAGTTATCTCGCAAACACAATATTTTGTGGCGGCATAGGTGGGACCCTGCTGAAACCACAGAATCCCAGACTTTGTCTGGAGGTACTATTAATACATCTTGTAAAAGAATGTGTATTTCATAATATGGTTATAATTCTACAGTAATTTACCAGTGTGAGTGATCTGTGAGAGATTTGAGGGGTTCCCTTGGATTACGGATGTCCCAGAACCTGGCTTTACAGTCATCACCACATGAGGCCAGGTAGTACTGCTTGTTGGGGTTGAAGTCCATTTCTCGCACCAGCTGGCCATGGGCATTTTCAATGCAGTACACTTGCCTGAATATACAAAAATATTTTCATATAAACTACAAATGTACATAAAAGTTCCTAAAAATATTTGAATAAAAAGCTTAGAACTGAATAAAAACTCTGGTCTTCATTAAGTTATATATTTATATATATAACAGGTCAAATGTTGATAAAGACCAATGACCAATGGCCAATTCTAATCTCTATAATCCTTAATAAGTTCCAAACAATTAAAAGTTTCTGTGAATGGTTAGTGAATGTACTTATAGCTCACTTAGAAACACTGATCCTGCCATGAATTTTCATGGGAATGACTTATCTATACCTCAACTGTGGTATGTATATATGTTTTACTTACTTCATTGTGCGTAGATCCCATCCCCTAATTGTGGTTTCATTGGCTGTCGCAATCTGACTACAGTTGTGATGAGGATTCCATCTCGCAAGTGTAAACTTTGGTTGACCTTTGCCCTCCAGAGCTGTTGCCCTAGTTTGCTTCAGAAAGAGGAAAATAATATTAAAATCAGCACAACAAGGGACCCATGGGTCATGTTGCTCAGCTGATTTTTTTTAAATTGCTGCAAATTCAAAATATACTTACTTTGTTTGTTTAGTATATATATATTTTTTATCATATTTAAAAAAATCAATAATTTTTAATTTGCAATATGTAGAGCATGAGATTGACTGACTGAAGATGAAGCAAGACCCAAAAATTAATTTTGTAAAAAATACACAATTCATCAACAGTACCAAAAACAATGAAATTATAAGATTCATCTTGTTTATTGAACCTGTCTACTGGGTGGGGTGGAGAGAGAGAGAGAGAGAGAGAGAGAGAGGGAGAGAAGGAGAGGGAGAGAGTGTGACAGACAGATGGGGTGCTCACTTTCAGGCAGCCTGATCTAGCATCAGCCAGCAGCCCTAATACCTTACATAACAAGCCCAGCAGGGTGCATGGCCAACAGATCAGGTAAACAAAGAGAACTGTACTGAATAACCTCTAATGACAAAAGTGGACTGCAAGCCAATCCAAGTGAATACAATGAGAGCCCCAAAACTAGCCTCATTTAGGAGCTTTTATTTTCAAATTTCAGATTTGAACAGATTGAATGCTTATGTGTACATGATGTGAAAATCAAATCCACAGTACTTACAGGAAAAAACAAGTGACCCATGGGTCATGACGCTCAGCTGACTGGGAAGATATTCGCAAAAGGAAATTTTATCAATAGAATGGTAGTATATACCCATTCAACTGAAGCATCAAACAGATTAACCAACAGGCCAAGATTTAGTCTGTATTTATATATCTCAAAAATAGAGAAAAATGTGTAAACTTTTAAAACTAGAATACGGGTAACCGATAAGTGACTACATGTATCTGCCAAAATCGGATAGTGAGGCATGGATTGAGTGGCAAGGGGAAATAGAGTGAGGTATGTTGCATATTAGCATGGATGTCTGCAGCCTAAATGGGTATGTAGGTTGTGCCACCTACCACAAATCCAGAAAGCTGTCCAAGTTGTATACACCTGCAAAATTTTAGGCAGAAAAGTCAAACCACTACATGTATATGAGCGATTTTTGCCCATGGCAGACAAACAGACAAACACTGTGCAAAAATCTTTGCAGGTAACCCCTCCAGTTTTGTGTATGATAAAGACCTATGTGAGATCTAAACACATGCACAATTTTGGCCCAATCGGTCAAATGGTTCCTGAGATATGAGCTTGGATGTGTGCAGCGTTAACTAGAATGTAGGTGGCGCCACCTGTCATAAAATCAAGAAAGCTGTCCATGATGTATAAACCTGCAAAATTTTAGGCAGTTATGTCGAACCACTACAGAGAAATGAGTGATTTTAGGCCACGGCAGACTAACAGACAGACGCTGTGCAAACATTGTTACAGGTGGCGCCACCATTTTTTGTGTATGTTACAGAGCTATCAAAGGGCTACATTTGTATAAATTTTATTTCCTGATCGGTCAAACGGTTCCCAAGATATAAGCTTGGATGTCATCAGCGTGAACGTGAACGTAGGTGGCGCCACCTGTCATAAAATCAAGAAAGGTATCCTGGATGTATACGCATGACGAATTTCAGGTGAATTAGTCAATTCACTGCAGAGATATGAGTGATTTAAACCCAAGGCAGATGAACAGATGGACACTGTGCAAACATGGTTACAGGTGGCGCCACCATTTTTTGTGTATGTTATAAAGCAATCCAAGGGTTACATTTGTATCAATTTTATTTCCTGATCAGTCAAACGGTTCCCGAGATATGAGGGTTTATGAGTGGAAACAGACCCACAAATGGACACTGGATAGAGAGGAAAGGTCAGAGGTCAACGCAAATTGGTTAGGCACCAGTTCACATGTGACCCGATAATAGGTGTAAGTTTGGGAAAAATCGGTCCATTAGTCTCCGAGGAGCTCTCTGGAAATGAACGTTTTGGCAGATACAAAAATACAGGTGGCTCCACCAGTCTGCAGAAACTAATAAAAACACTTAATGGTCAATATCCATGCAAAAAATCATGGTGATCTCTGCATTAGTTGTTCAGATACTTCAGTTTTTGTATCAAATTGTCCATTATTCTGAGGGATACTTCGGAGTCCTATAGCTTGAAGGATATGGGTAACAGAGACCTAATTTCAAGTTTCCACAGGCACCTTTCATGGGCCTCCTTGCATGACAAGAATGAAGATTCTAGGTCCAGTTGTTGCGATTTGTACCCTGTTGACAGATAACCACATCTTTAAAGGTCTCAAAAAAAGGAAAAAAATTGGTAAAAATTTGAAAAAAAATAGAGGTGGCACACCCAGTCTGCAGAAACTGATGGAACAGCTCATGATCAATATGTATGCCGAAAATCATGACCATCAGTGTTGTAGTTATTGAAATACTGCAGTTTTTGTATCAAATTTTCCATTATTCTGGGGGGGGGGGTGTATTTTGGACCCATACAGCTTAAAGAATATGGGTAACAGAGACCTAATTTCAAGTTTCCATGGAGACTTTTCATGGGTCTCCCTGTGTGTCAAGAACGAAGATTCTAGGTCCAGTCGTTACGATTTGTACCCTGTTGACAGATAACTACATCCTTAAAGGTCTCAAAAATGGAGAAAACAATTCGTGAACATTGAAAAATACAGGTGGCGCCACCAGTCGGCACAAACTGATGAAACATCTCATGATCAATATGTATGTCGAAAATCATGACCATCAGTGATGTAGTTAATGAGATATTGAAGTATTTGTATGAAATTTTTGACTATTCTGGGGGGTAATTTTGGGCCCCATAGCTCGAAGGATATGGGTAACAGAGACCTAATTTCTGGTTTCCATGGAGACTTTTCATAGGTCTCTCAGTGTGTCGAAAATGAAGATTCTAGGTCCAGACGTTACGATTTGTGCCACGCTAACAGATGACAGCATCCTCAAACGTCTCAAAAATAGAGGAAAAAATCGTAAAAAATCAAACAGTACAGGTGGCGCCACCAGTCTGCAGGAACTGATGGAACATCTCATGATCAATATGTATGCCAAAAATGAAGACCATCAGTGATGTAGTTATTGAAATATTGAAGTTTTTGTATGAAATTTTTTACTATTCTGGGGGGTACTTTGGGACCCCATAGCTCGAAGGATATGGGTAACAGAGACCTAATTTCTGGTTTCCAAGGAGATTTTTCATGGACCTCTCAGTGTGTCAAGAATTAAGATTCTAAGTCCAGTCTTTATGATTTGTGCCTTGTTAACAGATGTTCACATTTTTAAAGGTCTCAAAAATAGAGAAAAAAATTCGTAAAAAATCGAAAAATACAGGTGGCGCCACCAGTCTGCAGGAAGTGATGTAACATCTAATGATCAATATGTATGCCAAAAATCATGACCATCAGTCAAGTAGTTAATGAGATATTGAAGTTTTTGTATGAAATTTTTGACTTTTCTGGGGGGTACTTTGGGGCCACATAGCTCGAAGGATATGGGTAACAGAGACCTAATTTCTGGTTTCCAAGGAGATTTTTTATGGATCTCTCAGAATCCCAAGTTACAAGGTTCTAGGTCCAGCGGTTACGATTTGTGCCTGGTTAACAGACAGACAGACGGACAGACGGACGGACGGACAGACGGACAGACGGACGACGGACAAAGAGTGATCGCTATAGCTCAGATGACTTTCAGTCAGCTGAGCTAAAAAAACCTGCTGTGGCCAAAGTTGGGCATCATTTAAGGTAATGAATTATATTTATTTTAATAACTTAAAACAAGGGACCCATGGGTCACGGCGCTCAGCTGTTATATATGATGAAAAAATATGATTTGGAAATGAGGCACATGCTGGTTTTGTGTGGTAATAAATTTAAGCTGTATCATGAGTTGTTGGTGTTTAGCTTATGTATTATTTTGATAGTATCTTTGGAGACAGGGAAGAGGATTGATATCATTTATTATATTAACAAATGGAGTGCTACTGTCACACAGATTTTGACTTGGCCAAATAACTTATAAGCAGAACATATAATATAAGAATTTAACTATTTATTAAAATTTAATAACAAATATTGTGCCAAATATAATTTTTATTAAAAATAAGAAAATCATATGATTTTTTAGAATAAAATATAACTGAAATGATTATTGAAATAATATTATAGAATATTTTCATGAATGCATTCATGAATTCATTTTGAAAGTATCTGCACTGGTATTCAAATACTTTCATTTTTACCTGAATTCCAATTCTCATGCAAGAAATTTTATAATGGAGTACATATGCATATTCGTATTCAAATACATTTGCAAAGTATTCGCACCATGTCTGGTATTTATTCAGTTTTAGCCAAACAATGATGTTGAGAATCCAGAATATAAAAAATTAAAAAATTTAAATAATGATCATGAGTACCTGGTTTTATGGCTTTTATTTACATTAAAAAAATAAATGTAATATATTAACTTTGGACAACTTCATATCAATCTACACACTAGACACAGTAGGAATCTAGATTAATATTATCAACTGCATCTTTGTCTAATTTCCTTCATATGATCCCTAATGATTAGTAATGAATGATATGATTTATTTTTTTATCATTAAAATTGAACTGAAAAATACCATAGGTGACTGCATGGTGTTATTTGGAATATGTGACATTCTATCCATCCATACAAGACTCTTACATCAACAGTAACTGCAAGTAAATATCCTGTTACTCATCAACTAAAAAATTCCTTTTCTATTAATTTTTCTTAAATTTGTTATTAAAAACCAATAAAATTTATTAATTAATTGTTTATTGTTATGTTGTTGGTCAAAACAACTACTAGATGAGTTTGGTTGGACACCTGGATCAACTGTGGCTGGCCATAAGCTGCCTGGCTGCCCCAGTGTATGCCTACCTCAAGCGTGCATAATTTTCTGAAAGGTCAACAAGGTCAACATACAGGTGACTCAAGAGGGGCTGGAGAGAGCCAAAGTCTGACAGGGTCTCATAAAAAACATTAATAAAAGCTACAATTTTTGGCCAATTTCTTTCAGCTTTCTAAACTAAAAAGCTGAAATCCTTATGTGTGCATGATATGAAAATTATATCAACAGTGATCACGGGAAACAAACGTGCCATGGTCACAGTTGGGCAAAATTTAAGGTACTAATTTTATATTTATACTAAATAAAATTTGAAAAATTCAGAACTAATTTTGGGTATTCAATTGAATCTTGATTAAATAATGTTACATCCCTGACAAAAAAATCTCTAGCTTCAGCAATGCTCTTGTTAAGGGAGTAAATATATTTCTTGATTTTTTACAAAGTGCATTATGTTTGGGCCCATAACTTAAAACAATTACACAATACTGACATCATTCTGGCATGTGCATAGAGAATGAAAAATATGTATATTATTTATGATTAAAGTCAGATCAGTGGTTTTGATATTAGGCAGTCTTGAAGTGTAACAATGGGTTTTTAATGGAAAAATGAAGTTTTTCATTAATATCTCGAATGTCCTAGTGACCAAATTCTTGGCATGGTAGGGCATTTTGGAGACATCTAACTGTATGCCGAATTTAAGGAACTTAGAGCTGAAGCTGGGGAGCTGAGCTCTTGCAAACTGCATAACACTAGCTTGATGTAAACAATATGTTACATGGTGCTTGAAAACTTGATTAAAATCTACAGTTTTTGATCAACTGGTTTCAAATTTTTGGTGTTAACAGTTGAAATGCTAACAAAAACATGCTGTGAAAATTAAATCCACAGTACTTACAGGAAAAAAACGTGCCATGGTCAAAATTTAAGGTACCAATTTTTTATTTTTATTAATATTTTAAAAAATTTAAAAGATTTTCATCTAATTTTGGGTATACAATTTAATTTTGATTAATTAAAGTTATATTACTGGAAAAAAGGTCCATAGCATTAACATTTTTTGTGTTAAGTGATCAAATATCTTTTCTGATTTTTTACAAAATGCATTATGTTTGGGCCCATAACTTTTTTAAATTAAATAATACAGACATAATTTCTGGCATGTACATAGGAACTATATAGAGGAATATTTATGGTAAATATGAGGTAAAACAGATGAGTGGTTTTGATATTAGGCAGTCCTGAAGTGTGAAAATAGGTTTTTAATAAAAAATTGAGGTTTTTCCTTAATTTCTCAAAGGAACGAAGTTGCAAACACCCAGTTTTCGGCTTAGTAGGAGATCTTGGGGACATCTAACATTATGCCGAATTTTGGATTCCTAGGTCTTACGGTTTCAAACGTGCCACATCGACGGACGGACGGACGGACAGACGGACAATGGACCACGACTATAGCTCAGATGACTTATAGTCAGCTGAGCTAAAAAACTTTAATAAAAGCTACAATTTTTGGCCAATTTCTTTCAGCTTTCTAAACTAAAAAGCTGAAATCCTTATGTGTGCATGATATGAAAATTATATCAACAGTGCTCACAGGAAACAAACTTGCCATGGTCAAAGTTGGGCAAAATTTAAGGTACTAATTTTATATTTATACTTATAACTTATAAAATTTGAAAAATTCAGAACTAATTTTGGGTATTCAATTGAATCTTGATTAAATAATGTTACATTCCTGACAAAAAATCTCTAGCTTCAGCAATCCTCTTGTTAAAGGGAGTAAATATATTTCTTGATTTTTTACAAAGTGCATTATGTTTGGGCCTATAACTTAAAACAATTACGCAATACTGACATCATTTCTCGCATGTGCATAGCAAATGTATAGAAAAATATGTATATTATATATGATCAATCATCAAAGTCAGATCAGTGGTTTTGATATTAGGCAGTCATGAAGTGTAACAATGGAGTTTTAATGGAAAAATGAAGTTTTTCATTAATATCTCAAAGGAATTAAGTACTAGTGACCAAATTCTTGGCTTGGTAGGGGATTTTGGAGACATCTAACTGTATGCTAAATTTTAGGAACTGAGAGCTGAAGCTGGGGAGCTGAGCTCTAGCAAATTGCATAACACTAGCTTGATGTAAACAATATATGACATGGTGCTTGAAAACGTAAATAAAATCTACAGTTTTAGATCAACTGGTTTCAAATTTTTTTGTGTTAACAGATGAAATGCTAACAAAAACATGCTGTGAAGATTAAATCCACAGCATACACTGGAAAAAAACGTGCCATGGTCAAAGTTGGGCAAAATTTAAGGTACCAGTTTTTTATGTTTGCTAATATTTTAAAAAATTTTGATCTAATTTTAGGTAACAATTTAATTTTGATTAATTAAAGTTATATTACTGGTAAAAAAGTCCTTAGCTTTAACATGTTTTGTGTTAAGTGATCAAATATTTTTTTCTGATTTTTTACAAAATGCATTATGTTTGGGCCAAAAACTTTTTTAAATTATAAAATACAGACCTAATTTCTGGCATGAACATAGGAACTATATAGAGGAATATTTATGGTAAATATGAGGAAAAACAAATGAGTAGTTTTGATATTAGGCAGTCCTAAAGTGTGAAAATAGGTTTTTAATAAAAAATTTAGGTTTTTCCTTAATTTCTCAAAGGAACAAAGTCGCAAAGACCCAGTTTTCGGCTTGGTAGGAGATCTTGGGGACATCTAACATTATGCCGAATTTCAGATTCCTAGGTCTTACGGTTTCAAAACATGCCACATCTATGGACAGACGGATGAACAGATGGACGGACAGCCAGCTTGGAGAATATGTGTAACAGAGACCTAATTTCAGGTTTCCAAGAAGACGTTTCATGGACCTCCCTCGATGTCAAGTTAGAAGATTCTAGTAAAGTGGTTATGATTTGTGCCCTGTTAACAGACGACTCCATCTTTAAAGGTTTCAAAAGAATAAAAAAAAATTCTTAACAATTTTAAAAGTCCATATGGCACCACCAGTCTGCAGAAACTGATGAAAAATTCCATGACCAATATGCATGCAAAGTATCATGGTGAACAATGCCTTAGTTGTTCAGATACTTGAGCTTTTGTATCAAATTTTCATTATTCTGAGGGGTACTTTGAAGCCCCATAGCTCAGATGTTTTGGGTAACAGTGACCTAATTTTAGGTTTCCAAGGAGACTCTTCATGGGCCTCCCTGCATGTCAAGATAGAAGATTCTAGGTCAATTTGTTATGATCTGTGTCCTGTTAACAGATGACCACATCTTTAAAGGTCTCAAAAACAGAAAGAAATTTGTAAAAAATAAAAAAAAATACAGGTGGCACCACTAGTCTGCAGAAACTGATGAAACATTCCATGACCAATATCTATGCAAAGAATCATTGTGATCAATGCATTAGTTGTTAAGATACTTGAGCTTTTGTGTCAAATTTTCCATTATTCTGAGGGATACTTCCAAGCCCCATAGCTCAGAGGTATTGAGTAACAGAGACCTAATTTTAGGTTAGTATGGAGACTTTTCATGGGCATTTTAAGAAAGAACATTCTAGGTCCAGTCTTTATGATTTTTGCCCTGTTAACAGATGAATGCATCTTTTATGGTCTCAGAAATACAGAAAAAAAATCATAAAAAAATTGAAAAAATACAGGTGGCACCACCAATCTGCAGAAACTGATGAAACACCCCATGATCAATATCCATGCAAAGAATCATGGTGATCAATGCATTAGTTGTTAAGATACTTGAGTTTTTGTGTCACATTTTCCATTATTCTGGGGGGTACTTTGGAGCCCCATAGCTCAAAGAATATGGGTAACAGAGATCTAATTTCAGGTTTCCAACGAGATATTTTATGGACCTGTCTGGATGTTAAGTTAGAAGATTTCAGGACCAGCGGTTATGATTTGTGCCTGGTTAACGGACTGACAAACGGACAGACAGACAGACGGACGGATGCCGGACAAAGGGTGTACTCTATAGCTCAGATGACTTTCAGTCAGCTGAGCTAAAGACTGGTACCTGTGAGAGTATGTGTGATACAGCATTTCAGAGCAATCTGAAATCAAACATGGTTCCCATGCAGCCATTTTTCATCAAGGTAGTAACTAAAATTTTGATACTGTTGCTTACCATCACACTTATATACACTGAATATAAGCAACTGCTGTATGACATGACTACCAGGCAGCAGTCTTTTGTGTGAATTATTTGAAGAAGCTGGACATAGCAGGGTCCTAATTGAGGACCTGTATGCCCCAATCATTTCTAGTTGTTCTTCACAGCAAGTAAGTGAGGCTTTGTTTCAGCCATGACAACCTATACACAATATCACATCAAGTTACTATCAGATCAAATTACCAATGGTCTAGCTGGTTAAAACTGAAAACTGTCAGACATGCATGAACAGTAAATATTACCTTGGCATTTGTACCACTGGCTTCAACATCCCAACACAATATGTGTGTATCTGTGATGGAAATAATGTCAGAACTTTCCCCTCCAGGGTGCCACAGAATACTGCAAATTTTAATGTTCATAACTGATTAATATCACCTTTACTTTATCTGTTTTAGTCATTATCTCAGTAGTCAGAGTCAGGCATATTTAGTGACATACAAGAAAAACAGTCTTCAAACATTAAAGTCTTGAACCTGTGTTGAAAACTACAGACATCACCAGCTGATAGTCTGTGGATGTATATGAGTATATTTGATAAAACTGTGCTAAAACTGAAAAGCTGTTTTCCTCAATAGTAATTTTTGTGGTTTACTTTCTCCTTAATTCAAAATATTTGTCATGATAATTGTGTGCATATTTATTTATACATGATTTAATGAAATTAAGAATCCAAAATGTATAAATACAAATTAATCATAAACACATTAAATGTAAGGCTGCAACATGGTTTACAAAAATAAAATGCATCCTGATAGCT
This sequence comes from Sipunculus nudus, assembly GCA_026874595.1. NCBI lineage: Eukaryota > Metazoa > Annelida > Sipuncula > Golfingiida > Sipunculidae > Sipunculus > Sipunculus nudus. The sequence continues at coordinate 31,690,491 of CM049309.1, forward strand.
TTAAAGGAACATGTAGTAAGGAAGTTTAGTAAATCTTAAATCTAGAAATTTCTTTTATAACATAAATGAAAAATATGAAGATTTCTAACCATTTAATATCTCCTTTATCCTCATTATTAAGATGACAAAGTAATTCAAGGTCTGGTGCACCTGATGAGCTGTCTTCATTGAGTGAAGAGTCAAAGTCCACAGGTATCCTCCAGAGGGAGCCACGCATCTCTGCTTTAGATTCTGAAGCTAAAAGGCAAAATCAAATAGCTGCAAACCTCTCTAACTGCAAATCTGAAGGAACAATTCTTCTTTAATGAAATGCTCCTTATACATTTCAAACATTTTTACATGTAATTACTTTTATATTTTTTTCTGAAGTTAGACCCTTCATGCAGAATGCTGGCTTGGCTTCCAATCTTACTTATCTCATAAAGAATCAAAACAACGTGGTGATCAGTGCTGGTGAGGAATGAAATGATTGTTTAAATTCTTTATCATCCTTCATCAGATTTAAACATATAATTATCCTACACAGAAGAGCTGTGATGAATTTAATCAGGCAAGTATGAAATTACATGGTACATATTTACTGAAAGGATAAATTCATGATAAACCATGTCTAATCAAATCATTATCAAAACCAAGGGTATAATAACTGTCATGTTGGCTTTTATTAGGTTTAAGACTTGTTGAATATCTCACTGTTGTTGTAGCATGTGGCCAGCACACTCCTGTCAAGTGGAGAACTACTGATGTGCCATATCTCTCCCTCCTTGTGCATGAACACGTTTTTGTTGATAACATTGTTTTCATCATCAAAGTCTATCTGGTGAACCTGAAGTGTTAAAATATACCATCGTTTACATATCCTGGGCTTTCAATAGGAAGAGTCCAGGATGCTCTGGGCCAAAGTTTTGGGGAGTAATTGAAATTTTGGAACATCCCAAAGGGTGGCAATTTCTGTCAAATTTTGAAGGGCTATGTAAAAAGTCAATAAAATTTTGAATATTTTGCAAAATAAGTGTATCATTATATGATTATATATGATGTCATTATATAACTTTATCTGATTCTTGTGAAATGTAAAGGTCAGTTGCTTTTCTCTGCAACCTCAAAACCTCAAGCCCTCAGAACCAATGTACAAATTTGATATCAAGCATCACAGACGATTACCCCCACATTCCTGAAAGCCCTGAACATTCAGTTGACTAAATTTATAGCTGTGAATTTCATAACAATTATTTAGTAAAAGACAAATATGTTATTTACCCACAAATGGTGCACCATTAATATTAATATAATCATTTTAAAATAAATAAATATAAACTTGTGACATATATCAACTTAAAACAGTTATTGCATATGAAACATGCAACAGATAAAGTGAAGGAATATACTTTAAATGCCAAAATCAATAACTTCACTGTGTTGTTTGTTAAATATTAAATGTTGAAAGAGGTTAGATATAATAATTAATTACATGTATATACATATACCTATTTTACATCAATTTGCTTGTATTAAATGACACCAATTTAAATATTGCACTATGGGTGAAATCTTATTTTGAACTACTGCAGTTTCCAAGCGATGAAGTGAAATTCTGTAACATTGTATTCTGGAAACAACTGGAAACCAACTGAAGCTCTGTAGTTCAGTGTATAAATCTCTGGCCTACACCAAATATCTGGTACCTTATTTAACACACATACACACAAATAAGATAAAATAGATTGAAAACAAACCTGGTTGTCAAACTTTAGAGACTGTGTGCCAACAAGAAATCTTATGGCCTCAGTTTCAGCCACTTGAGGAGTTAATGCTCGACCCTGAAAAAGACAAAAACATTTCACTGCATCTTTAAATCAATTTAGTATACATTTTATCACAGCTCCATGAAAAAAGTAAAACAGTGGACCATACTTATCATGTATTTTTTGCTATTCCTGTATAGCTGGCCTACAAATAGGACAACAAAATTCATCTTAAACTGATCCACTGCTACTAAAAAGCCATGACCTTGTGGTAAAATGGAGCTTCTTCCATAATTCGTTGCTCACTGATTGGTGGTGATATATCTAACATTTAAGATGTAACTGTACAAAAAAAGGAAAACAAGCACCTGCTTGGGAGTGTGCATTGATCCCTGGATACAAGGTCTAAGTTCACTAAAAAATAAGGTGCAATCGGAGCTTTGAACATAGGGTCAATCAACATGACTATATTGCCAATAGAGTTCTGAACATCAAAACACACGAACTTTCCTGATTTTTAGAAAACTGATATACCAGTACATGGAGAAACTAGAGGTCCTGCTGGGTGTACTGGCAAAACCTGATGTAGCAGTGAAAGATGGAAAGGTTCCTTTATGCTGACAACTTTATCAATAGAGAATGTCAGACAGAACTGTTCATACAGGGAACAGTTTACCAGAATAACTTGATATAGAACCAAGTATATATGCTTTAAAATCAGGGTAAAAAAGCTATTGGAAACCACCCCATCAAATATGAATTTCACTTTCTGAGATGGAATACTACTAATGCAGTAAATATAAACTTTATTTATTTTATATGGATTGTACAACTAGTTATAATAACTAATATGAGGCTCTCATCCATGGCTCAAATGTTGGTGCTCCATAGTCAAGGGTGAAGGAAACTGGAGGACCCGGAGAAAACCACCAGCCTTTACATTTCATTTCTATAAATAAATACTGCATTAAGGGATAATAATAGATAAGAACTATATATGCGTATGACAGCTTAACATAACTCTACACTGTCTAAAGAAATGAAATACCTGAGATTATTAGTTTTCTGTTTTACAAATATAAATCATGAAGCCCATAATCCAATCCAAGAACATATATGCTTTTATTTTTGACATATCAGTCACCCTTTGTGGCTTACTTAAGACCTCATCAAATTATATACATATACCGTTAAGTTAAAAAAAAAAAAGGCCTGATAGGCTGTTGGCTCTGCAAAATTTCCACTCAAGTTATTATAGGACTATGTCATCTTCCAGGATTGTGATTGTTAAAATATTGTCCCACTGGATAAGTGTTCAGAACTGGGTCTACATTTGGGTTGTTCTCTCTCTTTTCAAAGGCTAATTTATTATATTTACTGAGAAATTCCCATACTGGATTTTGCCTACATCTGGAGTTCATTAAATAACAGGTTGAGGGGGAAACCAGGGTTCTCCTTCTAAATAAGTGCCCCTTCTTTTGTTAAATTATGCTGTTGAAATACAAAAGCCCCCCCCCCCCCCCTTATTTACTCAAGAGATGGCCTTTCACTGGTGCAGTGGTAGCTATAAATAAACCAAAATCACCCTAACTGCAGTCTCTTCTTCACAGCTGAGATAGTTGCATGTTGTTGCTCCCTACTGGAAACTCCGAACTCAGACAACTTTTATTGCCATTGGTATTTCATGTCAGAGTAGATTAGGTGAAAATGGTAGACCCAGTTGTGGCTCTGTAGTGTATATATATATATGTCATACAAACGGTAGATGCTGCTAGCCTCCTGGCCAACAGATGACATATAATACATGCACAACCCTGGCAGAAACAATTGCGTGTGTAACCAGTGGTCCGGTCACTAGGATGGTCATGTGTCCATTTATATATATACTACAGAGCCACAACTGGTTCTAGGTTAGCCGCCAATGGTGACGCAACAGTTTTGTAAGTCTGTTGTGTCACTGACCCACCAAAGGGTGAATTGGGATCTTGGCACGAAACGATCTGTTTCTCTTAGAAAAGATTTAAAAAAATAATTCCTCTGATTGTAACATACCCATGTTCACATTATATTGTATGTTGAAGGCCCGTAATAAAAAATAACCATTCTGGAAAGCTGGAAGAACCTGTAACATCAATAATCAGGGGCGTCAATACAGGCGGGGATGGGGGTATATATACCCCCCCCCACTTTTTAGCAAGTGGGGATGGTCAATGTAATAATCCCCCCCCCCCCCCCCCCCCCGATATTCAGAGAATAATATTTATATATTGGAAATGAAATATATTTATTACTAGAATTATAGACTTTGGTTACATTCATAAGTTTAATATGAAATATTATATATCTTAACCTGATTAAGAATAAACATATACTAGAAACATACCTTGTTTTTTAAAACCTTATACTTAATTGTATTATATTTGAAATTTGTCATACAGACAATAAAAGGTATATATATATATATATATATATAATATATATACAGTAAAACCTGAGAGTTAAGACCACCTGATGTGCCACACCAAAAGTGGTCTTAAGTCACAGGTGGTCTTAAGTCTCAGGTGGTCTAAGTCTCAGCATGAAGCGAACAAAGTATATCAAGGCATATACGTCTACGTAAACATTTATTTATTTATTATACAAATACAAACTGGATATATATATATATAAAAAAATAATCAAGATATTCACAACAATGTTTACATGTTAACAACAATATTTATTTAAAACAATGAATCAATCTTGCTCTTCTTAAAAAATAACAAATGGAATCTTATTTATAATTATAAAAGAAAGCTGGTCCTTTTATAACTATTAAACAAGCCTTTGAATAGCCTGTTTGTCATATTGCACAAACACAAACCGCCAATTAACGAGTCACTTTGTTGATCACTGACTTGTGCTCACCATAAATAGAAGCAGACACCATTAAAATCTCAATGAACTTCAAAGCAGGTATATAGGGATCGATAATTAAATTACAGGTGACTTCTCATGTTATCAAACAGTCTCTCTATATTGGTACTATGGTAGTTAGCATTGAGTCCTATTGTCATATTGATGAATATTCTATTGCTGTTATCGAAGCTGGTCGTCAGTTTGTCGTCGTAACAAACTGACATCTTGTCAAGTGAAAATATGTGTGATTAAGCAATGGATAATTACTTGACAGTTGATCTCTTACCTAAAGAAACAAACTTACTTTCATGACTCACTTTTTAAATCTGCGCAAATGTTATTAACACATCGCTAAGACTAGTTATGAACTCCAGTCAACGACCGCAGCGTAGTGAATGCGACCGCTGTGTCAGAAATACACCGGGAGTTCTATTTGATGAATATTAATGAGGGATTTCCCCATGAGCACGTGATCCTTTACCGTAAAGATGTTTTTGACAATCATGAAACAAATACGATGTGTTCAAAGATAGGCTGTGCTAAAAAAAAAGTAGTGGTACACAGACATCAGAATTAAAGAATTGCGTTGTTTTACATGTTCCCTCACAATATTCGCGAACTTTCATTTTTTGAGAAAGATTAAAACCACGCGGGCGCTGGGCCATTGAGGGGTATTGTGAACTGATGTCCAATTCACCACGGGGAAAGTAGGTCACCATTGCCACGTGCACATTCAAGAGAGGGTCAATGGCACGGTCATTTTAGTCTTAATTTAGGACGCCAGGTACCACTACCGCTACACCAGGCAGTCGCTTAACAGAGGTAAAGACCAGCAACCGGCCAAATTTGAGCGGTCGGTGGTCGCGTACCATAAATGGTCGCTCAACACAGAGGCATTAAAGAGTGATTAAGCTCGGTGCATTCAGTTTTCCGTCTTAAGTCACAGACGGTTGCTGGCGGCAGTGGTCGCTTGATTCAGGTTTCACTGTATATATATCAATATATAATATATATATATATGTATATATATATATATTATATATACATATATATATATGCATACACGTGTGTTGGGTATGTGTGTGTGAAAAAGGTTGCGAGTCAATCTGAGTCATCCCCCCCACCCTTGAAGAAAAATTGTAGCTATAGGCCTGTAACACAAACAATTATATTTGTTCTTTCTTGTTTGCGTTACAGCTCCTAAGGTGGAGAGTTTACCCTCTAAAGCTTGGTCAGATCTGACCTAAGCGGTTCAGACTATGATATTCCGCGTTCAGCGGGAGGACATGCAACAACCTCTACATATTACGCATAATAAAGCTGTGTTGAATCAGTTGAGAAACTGTAACTTAAATGATCAGTATGTATTAAATTATTGGCACTTACTCTCAAGAAATCCAGACAATAATTACCTTCATCGGCTCTTGTTTACAGCCTGGCAAGGCATGCTGGGAAGGCTAAGGAGGGTCTATCCTTGGGGGATTTATGAGGGAACCACCATTTTTGGAGTTTTAGGTAATTTGCATAGATCCCCCTGTTAATTTGCAAGTGATACCCTTTTGGGGTTGTGGTCCAATAAGAGGGGAAACTCACACCAACAGGTGTTTGGACTCCTTTCCTGAATGGAGTCTGAATGTTCGGGCTAGAAAAATTGATGCCACTGTCAATAACTGATTCATTTGTCCAGAGAGAACTGAAGTGCCAGAGATCAAAGGACTCGTATTATTATGTCTGATAAGTACAATGCCACCACTTCTCACGCACAGTGATTAACAGACTAGCAACAAACTATTGTCAGTATTGACACACAGTATCTATAATCTGGTAACACAACTGGGGTGTTGCTGACACACAAATGCCCTGCCATCTAGTGGGAATGAGACAGATCAGACGCATGCACAGCGAACCTGTGTTTCAACAAGCTGGACATCATTAAGACACCTCGTGTGACATTAAGGTCGGCTATTCCTGAATGGATGCCGATCAATTCCAATGTTCGAGCTATGTGGCTGTCAAAATGACATTTTCCCTCATTATCGCTCACAGCTCACGCCCACTTCCTCAAGTATCTGGCAGATACTTAAACGAATTAATTTAAACATATACACAAGTCTTCTCCCTTAGGTATCGAACCTACTTGGAATTCCAGGCCATAAATTATTGGGGCATCGTCTTCCATCTTCCCGATTCTTGGGTGACGGACAGGAGACTCAAATTCGTTTCGAGTCTTTACGTCTTCATACCGCAAACAAACCAATAATCTGTTCCACTGAACTAAATTAATATAGATAAATAGTCTGATACTGTGGAAACTTTGAGACCTCTCCAACCAAATATTTTAGAAATTTTGCTGAACAAGTGTTTTTATAAATTATAACAACAACAATGAATAATAATAATAATAATAATAATAATAATCATCATCATAACAACAACAACAAAATTAATGTTAATATTAATTAATGTAATTAAATAAATAATTATAATTATTTATCAGTATTTATTTGAATAAATGTAATTAATCAGTAAATAATGATTATAAATAAATAATATTAATTAATGTAATTAATCAATAAATACTACTACTACTACTACTGCTTCTACTATTACTACTACTACTTATAATAATAATAATTATACCAGTATCATTAAACATGTATCCAATATGAATTAAACAAGTATATGTCACATTGAATAAAAATGATATTTTGTATGTGTGAGTGTGTTTAGTTACAAAAAGCAGGTGTGTGTATTTATTTAAGGAGCATTACTAAGATGTATTATCAGGTCAAATTTCAAATAATTATTTACCAGAAAAATTTGGAATCTAAATGAAAGAGGTCCAGCTAAATCATAACTAAATAAAATGTGTTAATGGATGCAATATGAAATATCTTATACAGGTGCAATAAGATATGACCTGAATGTGTTAAACAAGGGACCATGGGTCATGGCACTTGGCTGAAATTTGAAATTTTTGCAAATGCAAAATATTCTATTGTAATGTTTTTCATATATATAAGCATATGAGAAGCCAAGAGGATATGGCCCTCCTACTTGGTTATAGCAAAGTTCTAAATATATGACTGCAAAACTAAATCTCTGACAAGAGTGTCATGAAAAAAAAACAGTAAAAGTTTTAAATATTGTGATGCATATGAAAACAAGTGACCCATGGGTCATGACGCTCAGCTGACTGGGAAGAGATTCGCAAAAGGAAATTTTTTTATCTGAATGGTAGTATATACCCATTCAACTGAAGCATCAAACAGATTAACCAACAGGGCAAAATTGTGTCTGTATTTTTGAAGGTCTCAAAAATAGAGAAAAAAATTCGTAAAAAATAAAAAAATACAGGTGGCGCCACCAATCTGCAGGAACTGATGGAACATCTCATGATCAATATGTATGCAAAAAATCATGACCATCAGTGATGTAGTTAATGAGATATTGAAGTTTTTGTATGAAATTTTTTACTTTTCTGGGGGGTACTTTGGGGCCCCATAGCTCGAAGTATATGGGTAACAGAGACCTAATTTCTGGTTTCCAAGGAGATTTTTCATGGACCTCTCAGAATGCCAAGTTACAAGGTTCTAGGTCCAGTGGTTATGATTTGTGCCTGGTTAACGGACGGACAGCCGGACGACGGACAAAGAGTGATCGCTATAGCTCAGATGACTTTCAGTCAGCTGAGCTAAAAATTGAAAAAAATACAGATGGCACCACCAGACTGCAGAAACTGATTAAACACCCCATGATCAATATCAATGCTAAGAATCATGGTGATCAATGCATTAGTTGTTCAGATACTTGAGCTTTTGTATCAAATTTTCCATTATTCTGGGGGGTACTTCTGAGCCCAATAGCTCGAAGAATATGGGTAACAGAGACCTTTTTCTAAGTTTCTGAGGAGACTTTTAATGGGCTTCTCTGTATGTCAAGACAGAAGATTCTAGGTCTAGGCATTACGATTTGTGCCCTGTAAAATTCGTAAAAATCGAAAAAATACCAGTGGCGCCATCAGACTGCAGAAACTGATGAAACATTCCAAGATCAATATCCATGCAAAGAATTATGGTGATCATTGCAATAGTTTTTCAGATCCTTGAGCTTTTGTATCAAATTTTCCATCATTCTGGGGGGTACTTGGGAGCCCCATAGCTCGAAGAAAATGGGTAACAGAGACCTTTTTCTAAGTTTCTTAGGAGACTTTTAATGGGCCTCCCTGCATGTCAAGAGAGAAGATTCTAGGTCAAGGCGTTACGATTTGTGCCCTGTTAACAGATGACCCCATCTCAAGGTCTCATAAATAGAGAAAATAATTCGTAAAAATCGAAAAAATACAGTCGGCGCCACCAGACTGCAGAAACTGATGAAACATCCCATGATCAATATCCATACAAAGAATCATGGTGATCAATGCAATAGTTGTTCAGATATTTGAGCTTTTGTATCAAATTTTCCATTATTCTGGGGGGTACTTCTGAGCCCCATAGCTCAGAGGTTATGGGTAACAGAGACCTAGTTTCAGGCTTCCAAGGAGACTTTTCATGGGCCTCCCTGCATGTCAAGAGAGACGATTCTAGGTCCAGTCATTAGGATTAGTGCCCTGTTAACCGATGACCGCATCTTTTAATGTCTCAAAAATAGAGAAAAAAACACGTAAAAATCGAAAAAATACAGGTGGCACCACCAGTCTCCAGAAACTGATGAAACACCCCATGATCAAAATCAATGCAAAGAATCATTGTAATCAATGCAATAATTGATCAGTTACTTGAACTTTTGTATCAAATTTTCCATTATTCTGGGGGGTACTTCGGAGCCCCATAGCTCAGAGGTTATGGGTAACAGAGACCTAATTTCAGGTTTCCAAGGAGACTTTTTATGGGCCTCTCTGCATGTCAAGAGAGAAGATTCTAGGTCCAGTCGTTACGATTTGTGCCCTGTTAACAGATGACTGCATCTTCAGAGGTCTCAAAAATAGAGAAAAAAATTCGAAAAAATTGAAAAAATACAGGTGGCGCCACCAGTCTGCAGAACTGATGAAACACTCCATGATCAATATCCATGCAAAAAATCATGACCATCAGTAATGTAGTTAATGAGATATTGAACTTTTGTATCAAATTTTCCATTATTCTGGGGGGTACTTCGGAGCCCCATAGCTCGAAGGATATGGGTAACAGAGACCTAATTTCTGGTTTCCATGGACATTTTTTCATTGACCTCTCAATGTCTCAAGAATGAAGATTCTAGGTCCAGTCTTTACAATTTGTGCCTTGTTAACAGATGTTCACATTTTTAAAGGTCTCAAAAATAGAGAAAAAAATTCGTAAAAAATCGAAAAATACAGGTGGCGCCACCAGTCTGCAGGAACTGATGGAACATCTCATGATCAATATGTATGCAAAAAATCATGACCATCAGTGATGTAGTTAATGAGATATTGATGTTTTTGTATGAAATATTTTACTTTTCTGGTGGAATACTTTAGGGCCCCATAGCTCGAAGTATATGGGTAACAGAGACCTAATTTCTGGTTTCCAAGGAGATTTTTCATGGACCTCTCAGAATGCCAAGTTACAAGGTTCTAGGTCCAGCGGTTACGATTTGTGCCTGGTTAACGGACAGACAGACAGACAGACGGACGACGGACAAAGAGTGATCGCTATAGCTCAGATGACTTTCAGTCAGCTGAGCTAAAAATTACAGATGGACAGGCAAGTGGACAGAATAGACTAATACCTTTATTTCACTTTCAAGGGAATAAATGCATTTAAGTTTATATAAAAGCCCATTTTTTTTAGCATATCCACTTTTTCCATTAATATTTATTATCAGATTCATTTGTTTTTAATTTACAAGTTTTATGAATTTGTAATAAAAAAATCTGAACATATAAGTTTAAATATCAGATATCTAAGTTGAAATCATTATTTATCCAGAGTGAAGCTCATATAGGGTCATATTATGCATACACATATATTTTATTATTTTTAAATCACAAATGTTTAAATTGAATTTAAAAGAATATTATGCCACAACATGGCATCTTTAAGATTATTCTTTGAATCACTATTACAAAGTTTTGTACATTGGAGTTTTCAGTACATGCTTAATTTTATTCACTGAAATAAAAGATTCAGTAAATTTAATAAAATTAAAAAATCTTTTCAAATAAAGTACACACACTGTTAGTTGAATGGGGGACAAACAACAACATTGTGCTATTTACTATCTCAGCTATAATTTATTATTGGAATTAATAGTCGATTTCACACCTGGTGAAGTTTTTACTCTTCTGAAGTAAAGAGTTATTTATTTGATTAACATCCACACTTTCATAGCAATACACCAATTTGTGGACACAATTAAATGTGCACTTTAATCATCGTACCCTGGTGGTACAATACAAAATCTAAAATGTAGCATAGCCTAGAATAAGAATGAATCAAATACAGAAAATTATAACATTCTTCAAGTTTATGCACCAGCTGGGGGGGGGGGAGTGCTGGGCAGAGGGGAAGCCTGCTAGTAGTAGCCAAGCGGAGCCTAGGCAAGGCAAGCTGCCTGGAGACGGTTACATAACACAAGTGAAGGCTGTACTACTAGGTGGGTTTGATGAAAACAACACTTGACATGTCATATGAAAACTTGAATAAAAGCTTCTATTTCCAATAAATTCTTTTGAAATTTCAGATTTTAAAAGAATAAATCCTTATGTATAAATGCTGTGAAAATTAAACCAACAGTGCTTACAGGGAAAAAAACGTGCCATAGCCAAAGTTGGACAAAATTTAAGGTATTGATTTTTAGCTCAGCTTAACTTAAATGAAATTATTTTTAAATATTTAAAAACAGGCAGAGAGATGGAAAACAAAGCAAATAACTTTAATTTTCATTCTGAGACAGGAAAATAATGAACAAATATTTGCATTAGATCATATTTTTTTCTTTTGTTAAGTCATTTTTTTAAGTTTATAAATTTTACTATATATTTACAGTATATCATATATATTGGAATATTTAAATTGATTCACAAATTTAAAATGCATCAACATTTATACTTAATTTAGTCAGGTAACATCACATTATGTACACAGATATATTATTTTTTTTTTATAAAATATATTTTAAAATTTGCATAGCAATAAATATATGATAATAACACTCCAGAATTCGAAATTTTAAATTGCACCTTTATTTATCCATGATTTGTTTCATATATTTTCAAATTATGCCTACTGATGGGTTAAATTACATTTTGTTTAATTATTTAAAAGGTTATAATTTCTTAAAAATGCTATATCAAAACAACGTGGCATCTCTTGGATTACTTCTTGAATTAATATTTCAAGAAAAGTTGTGCACATTGGATCAAAAACAGCTTTACATTTAAAGAAATACAGTTGACAATAACAAACCATGTATTGCAATATAATTGGTTATGGTGGTGGGGGGTGTTAGGTAGGGCCCATGAGAATAAGTGTATGTTTATTACAGCAGGGGTGTTCTGCCAGTGCTGCATCACTATTAAGGTTACCTAGGCAAGGCTGTATAGTGAGCAAGAGTGGGGTCTTGGATATACAAAATGCAGATACATTAGAGCATCTAAAAAACTTCAATAATTATAATAATTTTTAAGCTTTTACTTTCAAATTTCAAAAGATTAAATCCACATGTATCTTGGCTGTGAAAAATAAATTTAACATACTTTCGAGAAAAAAGTGCCATAGTCAAATTGGGGCAAAATTTAAGGTACCAATTTTATATTTTTGCTAATATTTTAAAATTTTTTACAGATTTTGATCTAATTTTGGGTATACAATTAAATTTTGGTTCATTAAAGTTATATTACTGAAAAAAAAGTCCCTTGCTTATACATTTTTTTTGTGTTAAGTGACCAAATATTTATCCTGATTTTTTACAAAGTGCAATATGTTTTGGCCCATAACTTTTTAAAATTATAAAATACTGACCTAATTTCTGACATGTACATAGGAACTATACAGAGAAATATTTATGGTAAATATGAGGAAAAACAGATGAGTGGTTGATATTAGGCAGTCCTGAAGTCTGAAAATAGGTTTTTAATAAATATTGAGGTTTTTCCTTAATTTCTCAAAGGAATGAAGTCGCAAAGACCCATTTTTCAGCTTGGTAGGTGATCTTGGGGACATCTAACAATATGCAGAATTTTGGAATCCTAGGTTTTACGGTTTGAAAACCTGCCACATCTACAGACGGACGGACAGACGGACGGGCGGACAGACGACGGACAATGGACCACTACTATAGCTCATATGACTTATAGTCAACTGAGCTAAAAATGCAGTGTCAAATAGACCAAGTTACATTTAATAACAAAGATAAGGTCTATGGTCTTATTTGCATAATAAATCAACGGGGTGGAGTGAAAGACAGCTGCCATATTATAGTCAAGTAAAATAACAGCTGTAAAGTGTGCATGGTCACATTATAGGTGGTTCCTTAACACAAAAAACACTTATGCTACCCACATTAAGTAGCACCGCCACCACCACCAGTCTCAAACAGATCCAAGGTTAGAATGCTTGGAAAACTGTCAAAGCATATCCACTTACTGATGCTTGAGATATTAGAGATTTGGTATGAATTTTTACCAAAATGGACTTATAGTATACTGCAATTTGATAACTCTAAGACTGAATTGACATTGCTAAAGAATATGAGAAAATTGATCTTACTAAGGTTCCCCTTTTCGATTCTGATTTTACCTAATGCTAAGCATAAGAAAGTTCAAATAATATGCTGACATAACAGCTACAATTCTATCCCCAAATCACTTTAAACTTGTTAAAACAGCTAGATAGGAAACAGTCTCATTGAAGGTAAAAATGACAAATTTTAAGTCAATTTATGCATAAATGATCAAGAAACTCTATTGTTTTATGAAATGTTCCACCAAATGGACAATTAATAATGATATTTCATGAAACGCTATTGCAAAAATAATTAAGTAAAGCACACACAAATGTTCAATTTTATGATTTGATACAGCTGGCTGATGACGATAATGGCTATATGTATTTAGAGTGCCCATCACCTGTCTCAGACAACAGATCCAAGATTAGAATGCTTGGAAAACTGTCAAGGCATATCCATTTATTGATGCTTGAGATATTAGAGATTAATTTGAACCCAAGTATAAGCACCAATTACACAAATGTCACTCCTAAAATACTGGCATGGATGTACACAACACAAAATTATTGTAGGTGGCGCCACCAGTCTAAGAAGCCATTGAAGATGTATTTACATGCAAAATTTCAGACAGATACTTCAAACCACTCTTGGGCTATGTGCACAGGTGCATGAAACCCAAACACAATTGTAGGTGCTCAACAAGTCTTGTATACAACAAGGACATGACATGTATGGACATGCATTATTGCATAATATCAGGCTGATAAGTCAAATCACTCCTGAGAAATAAGCAGGAACATACACTGTGCAAAATTTATTGTAGGTGGCCTCACCAGTCTTGTATATGATGAAGCTTTCTGAGATGTACACATAAGCCCAATTTCAGGCTGATGTATCAAACCCCTCCTGAGAAATAAGCAGGGACATACACTGTGAAAATATTATTGTAGGTGGTGCCACCAGTCTTGTATACCACAAAGCAATCCTATGTGTATAGATATACACAATTTCAGGCTGGTATATCAGATTACTCCTTAGAAAAAAGCAGGCACATCTTCTCTGCAAAAATCATTGTAGGTGGCGACACTAGTCTTGTGTACGAGAAAGCCACAAAAGATGCATGGACAGGCCAAATTTCAGGCTGACACATCAAACTTCCCTTGAGTCTGACCAAGCTCAGCTGAGGCAGGCAGTTGCCCCAAGTAAAGCAAAGCTAATTGCCAGCTGCAGCTACTGCACTAAGTGAACTCTTGACCTGTTGCAAAATTTGATACATTTGGCAGTCTGCCAAAGCTATTAATAGACCCAGACTGAAACTTGGCCTGTTGCAAAATCAGAAATAGCTGGCAATATGCCAACTTGCCAAGCTATTTATAGATACAAACAAAATTTTGGCATGTTGCTAAATGTTTTTACATACTGAAAGACTGGCTACAATGCTTTTTTCAAACTGCATATTCATAAGATTTTTTTTATCAAAATGTTTAGAATAATAACAGATGCCTATTGAAAGCAAAATCAGAATACAAATATATTTTATTCATGGATTTAGCTTGCACATAAGCTGGATATTGACACCAATTATTTATGTTGCCTGAACAGCTCAGCTTATATACCCAAAGAGATCAGTATGTTAGAACAATAAATATACTAGCTTTGTTTAGCAAAGTATCTCACAGTCCTTTCATTGTTAAAGTTCCAAGAATTCTGCCAAAAATCGTTTTAAGTAAAGTGAAACTTTAAACATAGGCCACTTAAGAATTATTTTTGTGCAATGCTACAGAAGTTGAAACAACAGTTTTGCAGAGGAAGACTATTGCAGTACTCAGATGAAATAGGCTTACTTATGACCACAAGGCCAACTTCAGCTTCCAATGACTTTACCAAAAATCAATGAATCCAGTTTATTCTCATACAACTGAAAGATCCCTACCATAGGATAATTATTGTGAAAAAAAAAAACAATCAGCTTGACAGTTTCACCATGAACAATTTTAAGCTGAAAGAGGCTAAAATTACAAGATTTTGCCCATAAAAAAACAGGTCGATGCCTGTGGCACCACAAAAACCTCAATTTCAAATAGGGAGTCATGTGACCAACATTTGCACAAAACTTGGTGATGCTAGCTCATGATGTTTTTGAGATTGTTATGTTAGTATGCTTACTTGGCCAAATGACCAAGTTCAGACTCCTGTAACTCGACCAAAATTCATTGAACCCAAAACATTTGACAAACTTGAGAGAACTCATCCCTGGGATCATTTCAGTGAAATATTGAACAATTTGGCTGTATGATTTCGGAAGATTTTTAAAGGTTTTCAAACTTGTTCCCAAGTAAAATGTAAGTCGATGCAGGTGGCGCCACAAAAAGCTCAATCCCACAACATTTGATATGTGAAATTTTTTTGCGTAAATTTGGGGATGCTGGCTCCTACTATTCTTGAGAAATTATGGGTTAAAGTACTGATGACTGATGACCCCCATACATAAAAGATCCATGCAGGTGGCACCATCAATACCTTAATTTCAAATATGACTCAGGTGAGCAACATTTGCATGTTGAGAGCTCCTGCTGTTTTTGAGATAGCATTGGTTAAAGTTCGGATGGCGAACAATGCCACACCAATGCATATGCTCACAGGTTCACTAAAATTTGCTCATAGACTGTGTATGGCAGTTTGTTCTAGTTTTCAAGGGGCATACCATTTCTGTAGGGTGCAACCTCAGGAGGAACACCATTTACACCACATCAAAAGTTTAGTAATCAGCATAAGTACTTTCACAGTTTCACTTGTTTTTTCAGCAGCATACACTTGTTATCATGTACAAAAGACCCCTAATATGTGCTACCAAATGTGGGACACTTTTTTTCATTTTCCATTTTTATCAGTCCCGTTTTTCAGTATAGACTCTCAATGCTATACTAAATGGCCTGAATGTTTAGAATCACATTTGGAAATTGTGTGTCCATTGAGTAAAACACTGTTTCCTCATGTGATCTACCTGTAGGTATGCCTAAAAATAAAAAATACAATTTTTGTAACTCTTGTATGTAGAAGTTTAATTTTAACCCCACTCTCCTCCAGCCTAGTGCTCAACAACAGGAGGTACACTACTAAAGGCAAAAAGAACCTCACATCATGTATTTTTGTACGCTGTAACAGGATTTGCAGATACATATACACACACATGCCATATATTTCTTAACAACACAACAAAGCTTCACCATAGTACCAATTTAATATTTACAGTTGTAATAAACCATGCACTTTACATTAAAAAAATCTATAAGATACCAGTTTTATATCTGATTAAAATGTTTACTGTACAATCACCTGTTTTTGAAGATATTAGAAACATTTTCACACCTAAGTTTAGGTAGATTAAGATGTTGTAGGGTGTGGGTTAACTAAGGGAATCCCACTCTCTACTGCTATTTCTACTATATATCAGCTGGAGGTTTAAGAAAATCAATAAAAACATGGTCATTGGATGGAAAATGAGAGCATTTTTTCAAATGTTTTAATAAGAAAACATGCTACAATCATACCCGGTCTCTCTTCAATGACTTCATTTCAGCCTTTTCTGTGCATTTCATAAATAACTGATTTAGATTGTTAAACTTTTTCTGTTAAATGCCATGGATGAAGATATGTATAAAAGTACATGAATAAACAGCTAGAATATATACTGAGTATATTATTATACATTAAGTGTAATATTTGTTTCTCTATGAAGAAATTACATGATGCTAAGACCATAACTATACTGAAACTATTCTTGGCTTTAGGTAAATGTAATTCATATAAATTATTATTAAATATGACGTCACATCTTCTTTTGCCTGTTCCTGTTTTTTACATTGTGTGCTGTGTAGAAATGTTTTCCAATCTTCTTTGAGCCCATTGCTTTTCTCATCTCTCTTCTCTTCTGTAAAAACAATGATGAATAATTTGTTGATTTTCCGATATATTAATAATAAAATAATTATAAAGTGTCAATTACATGCCACTGACAACTCTCATAGACTACCCATACCTCCTAGAATCACGAACAAAGTCTATGATATATCATTTACAAACCAAATTCCTGGAAAAAAATAAAGTGTCAACATTATTTGCATTTTCCAACATCTGAACAGTCTCATCAATGGACACAGTTATCATGCATATGGCAGTATAAACCTTGAACCAGACTCATTCTTCAGTCTTTTCTGTTCCTTTCACTGTACTGTAATATTTCACTGAAACCCATAAGTTTATAAAAACTTTGATCACACAGACAAACCCCAAACAAACAGAGAGACAAACATGTAAATATGAAAATATCTCCTTTGTTTAAGTAGGCTGTCTGAATAAAATGATATTGTAATAAGATATATGATACCAGCAAGAGGACCAGAAGATCTGCTGCATGTATGACAAGAGCACTCAGAGAGAGTATACCTCTGCCAGTGCTGGATAATTTCCTAAATCATGACCACTATTCCCTTCTCTTGAGCCCCTAACCCCCTCACTTATATAGAATATGTCCGTTTTTTACATAAGACAAAACATTCAAAATTCTTCCCATTCTGGATTTACTCTAAAAATGTAATAAATTCTTCTGTAATGCAAGGGTCATCTCACACAAAATACTTTAAATTCCAAATAAAGTCAAATGAGTCAATAGAACCACAAACTGAACTGACCTCTTTCCCTGTTAACTTGACTGGTACCGCCTCTTCTTCATCATCCCTTGGGAGCTTCCTTTTCTTTGATTTGGACGCGTTTTTATGAGACTGGGACAAGTCTACTGCAGTACTTTTCTTCACTCTCCCTGTAGTGGGTGGAGTACAATCCACACGTGCCACATCCTCTGTCTCAGTGAGAGAGTACTCCAAGAATCCTGTAAAAACATGTAAATTACAATATAATGTAATATAATGATGTTCACATTTGCTCAAGTCACAAATATATACAATTTATAATCCCTACATTTGAATCCGCACAAAACCATTTAATTTCACTAATTCTCTGAACAACAAATGCTAATGTCATATGTAAATGTCAATCTTGACGAATCGGTGATTGGTCCAGACCAAACCCTGAACATGATTTAGGCTGGACCAAATCCTGAATGATCCTGAAACACAAAGAACTGTTAGTGATTGGTTGTTTCATGTGATAAATATTCTAAAAAATATAACTACCGGTATCAAAGTAAGGCTGGCACCACCCTGCAGACATCATTATACAGAACCAGGACATGAAGGTTGTCAAATATAAATGCTGTTTTTCAAGAGGTTTTTTAATATTAGGCCTCAAGTCCCTGATCAAATTTAGTGTGGAACCCTTAGTGGTAGGAATCAGTTGAAAAATCATATCTGATGATTGAAAGATATGAAACAACTGCTGACCAATTATTGATCAATTATTTAATGTAAAGTGAAATGTGCTGTTTAAAATTATACCTAAACCTTGACCAAGAAATTTGAGTACATCATGCTGAAAGGTCAAGGTATTTATGCCTGGTCTTTCTTATATCTGTGACAGAACATTCTATCTTGATGGATATTCTTTGGATGTCCATACATATTTGGTTATGATTGATAATGCAAAAATGCAGTCAATTTGATCATGAAAGAAAATGACCAATCATTGATAGAACTGATTAAATGGCACACCACTAGTGACCATATGTAAGTTTGAGAGAATATATTCAATAGATTACTGAAGAGCTGGTGATGTGATTTTATTAGACTCACCTTCTCCCTTCACAGCCTTGAATGAATTATCATTCTCAGGCGTCATGAAAGGTGTTCTTCTCCCGTATTTATTCTGCCATTTGCTGACACTAGGTGGTGTGCTGAAGGCCTGCCCTGCTTTCTGAGTTTTCAGTTTATTTGATGACAACTGTGCGGAAATGTCACTCTCATTATTTTTCAAAAACTTATTCATTGGAGAGGAACTAGATTTGGCATTATAACAATCTAAAATTTCTACTGTTTCAGCTCTCTTCTTTCTATTAGAGAGTTTTGATTTGTTTTCTTGTTTCTTCTTTTTCTTTGAAACAGTTTCCTTTTCCATTGGGCTAACTTTCATTATTTTTTTATCACAGGTGTCTGGTGCTTTCTCCTTTCTTTTTGTTTGAGGACTATTTGTGGAACACCTAGACAAATTTTTGTTTTTGTGACTGATGGAATCATTTAATTCAGGTCCACTACTGTCATCATCATCATCTGATTCAAATTCTATGTCATCCTCATCTTCTTCAAAACTGTCATCATCATCATCATGATTATCATCATCATCATCTTCATCACTATCATATGTCTCCTGTGGTTTGTTTTTCTGCTTCTTCTGATCACCCTTTTCCTTTGTCAAGTTATAACTTTCACTCCTGTTTTCACTACTACCTTGAGATTTATTACTTGCTAACATGGTCCCTGACGTTTTGTTTGCAGCAGTAACTGATTTTTCCTCCTTCACCTCCTCATCTTCCTCTTCAGCATCATCATCACTCTGGTCCATGTCTTCATCATCTACCTCTCCATCCTCATCATCCATTACATCCTCCTCCTCCTCCACAGCAGCAGTCATCTCTGTACCCTGGAGCTCCTGTACATCATCTCCTGTGAATGTTGGTTCTACGTGGATCTTACTGAAGTCCTGCTCCACATGAATTTGCACTTTTTTCTTGTCAGCCTTATTAACCTCATCTTTCTTCTCTGCAGCTTTATTTGAAGCAGCTTCTTTTTCTTCACTAGGTTTCCCTTCCTCTCCCTACATGTAGTAAAATATGTGAAGAGAAAATGGCAAGAAATGTTTCATATTCATGATATATCATGGAATAAAAGTTAATAATCTTATTTTTCTTCTCTATATATAATGTACCACCTGATGAACATCTTGAAACTTTCATTTTGTTAGATACACAATAAACCACCTTATATGCATTCTTCTTCTTTTAAATTATAAAATGAAATTAGAACTAGAATACGGGTAGTCGACAAGCGTCTACGTGTATCCGCCAAAATCAGAGTAGGATGGGTGAAGTGAGGCACAGATTGAGTGGCAAGGGAAAATAGAGTCTCAGAGTACAGTAGTCTCAGAGGAGTTCTCCTGAAACGAATTTGGCGACGGCAACGGAATCCAGGCAAAAAGATAGTATCTGCAAAACTTTGTTTTGGCGGATACAAATATAGCTATATGTTAAAAAAAATATAACGAATGTATCTGTAAGAATGGACATTCTACCTTTTACCTGTACTCATCTTCTATGATAATTAACAGCCCCACTGAAGTATTCAGTATTATAACAAGAGAGAAAGTTCCTAAAAAATGAAGAAATTAAAATAGGAAATGAGTATGTGCTAATCTAAATCAACACACTTTAAGAAGATGTAGGTAGGTGGCCCCTTTTTGATACTGATCTGATTGCTTCTTGAATGCAGTCATATTTAACTCCTTGCAATTCATTGTAAAATGTACGTTGTACACTGAATGACAGGATGACATACCTCACCACCTGGTGGCCTGACAAAGTAAGGAATCTTTCCACGCTGCCAATCATTCAGCACCATCTTGGCCACAGTGCTAATGTCAGGGTTTCCTCCCTGCAAATGAAAATTGTAACAAATGCTAATAAGCCAAAATAACACCTGGGGATACTGCTATTTAGATGAACATGGGCCCAATAAAATAGTGGCTCCCTCTTAGCAGGTGTGTTGAACACTGAATAATGGGACCATCAAAGATTCCTCTCTACAGAAGGCATAACACACAAGTCATACTTCCCACAGATCATACTTGGATATAAGCTGTTATATATTAATACTATATACACAGAATGTGAATCTGAATATAATAAACATAAAAAAATTTAATCCAGAAAAATATTACTTTTATCAATATCTATATGACAAAATACAACCTCATCTGATTGGAGACTGAAATATTCCCATGGGAAGTACTGAAATAATCTTTGTGAAGTTAAAAACAATACAGCTGTCACTTGAGAGTCGGGCAAAACATGGTATCCCTTACGACAATGACTGTGATTGTTCAGTTGTTTACCTTGAGCAGTCTACCGGACTTGAATGCGATCTGTTCTAAGAAATCTTCATGACTGGACCACTGTGTAAGCTTGTAGGTCTTTGTTATATATTCTGGTTTAACCCGATCCAGAACCTCTTGAATGTGGTCTTCAGGAGATTTTACGTTCTCAACTCTTACCTGTCACAAATAACAAAAAACTGCTGGACAAAGTTGGAACAATAAATGTGTATGTGTGTGTATTTAATAAAGTAGTTTATTTCTAATTCTGTAGTTTTAATAAACAACCATCAATTCAATAATTCTTCACTAAATGAATGTATTATCAAATTATTTAAACTGAAAGACTAAATTTACATTAAGCATTGCATTATGTAATTTAAATTTCTGACTTAGATAATTTTTGCTTTGTAGACCTTTATTAAAACTGTTTGTCTTTCTAGGACATTTTATACTCTATTCCACTGACCAGTGTTGACCTGTTTTTTATAGATAATTTTCTTCAAAGATTATGTTTTTAATAATTTCTCAAAAAGCTGCATATGCATGGAAGTGGTGGCCTAATTAAGTGATTAAGAATTTCACAATAAATCTCTTTATTTTAGTTTTATTTTCACAGCTTTTTACAATCTTTACAATGATCTGGCAGATCAGATATGCTCCTGAATGATAAGCCATCTTTATTTTAACTTATCACATTTTTTAGAGTGTTTATATGACATCATCCAATCAGCAGCTGTCAACCGAAGGTGTTTTTGCATGTGAAATATGACCCAGACTACCATAAGGTCTGATAGGTTGTAAAATTAAAACTTATTTCTCATAATTTTGAATAATTCTGTTTCTTTCATATGTAAGGTAGTTGTTGAAAATTAGGCCATTTAATCTTCTACACTACATTACCATTTTCTTCATAAAGTATAACTGCAGCAGGTATGTAATAAAAATTTTAAAATTTGTGAAAAACAGGTGGATATGAGGGGTTGGAATGGACTTTAAAAACATTACTATGACTGTGTTACTTACCACACCTTTCAGGACAATTTCAGTTTCTGTATCACCTGTAGGGTACACAACACCTGGGCAATCAATCAGGAAAATCCTCTTCATCAGTGTCACATACTGCCACACCTGACAACAGAGAGAACACGAAGTGATGTCATTCTGGATTTCACCAAAATGGAATAACACAAAAGACCCATGGGTCACGGAGCTCAGCTTTTTGTCAGGGCTAAATAATTACAGTAAATGATAATTATTAAAAAAAGAAGGCAGATGTCAGCCTGATACTTTTGTGTTGCACTTAATTATTAGAAAATATGTTTGAAAATAAATAAAACCTCTCAATGAATGGGTCTACCTATTTTGATAACACTTAATCAAAGGTGTAATGATTAATCAAAACAATGATGCATTTAATTAACAACAAGCAAACAACTGAATATTAGTTCATAAATTGATTTTTTATTATTTCAAATTTTAATAGTTTATAAATTATTGACATTATTTAATATACAACTAAGGATACATGAAACATGATTTCATAAAATAGATAAAATTTCTCATTATGACCCAAAATGCTTTTGGAAAATATTCTTTTTCCTTTTTTGAATTAAAAAAAAATAATAGCTTTATTCCACTTAATCCCTTCATATTAAACATTTACAAATGGCAAAGTCATAGGGTAGTACAGAATATAGGTAATTCAATATGTACTTTTGTATCCAATTTAAATATTTTTATAAGATGCAAACACTGTCTGTAAATGGACAATCCTGTACCTTTGAAGCAATGCAGAAATATGATTACAGATGTTTTTATAAATACTATAGATTTGACAGTGTCTCTGACTTGACAAGATAGAAATCAAAGTGCTGTGTTACCTTGGTTTCCCCAGCTATTGGTGCCACATTGCAGACCTTTTTTGAGCGGAGTGTGTTTATGATAGAACTTTTGCCAACATTTGGGTATCCAATAAATCCAACACTGATCTGTTTCTTGTCAGTGTGAAGCTACAGAGTAAAATAACACAAGTATGTTCATACTCAAGTACTGGTAAATGACAATTTAACAATAAATATTGGTATCGCGGTACACCAGGAGTGATGTACCATTACATGAATGAACAATTACTGAATATATTATAATGGCAATGTTATGTACTACACAGGTTAAATCTAATAATCTATCATTTAAATATTCTTATAATAGCTTCCTTGCCTTTAAAGCTTTTTATTCATAAAAAATAATAATTCCTTGAATGTACCTGAGTATCTGTTATCATTAAGTTGGCCTTTTAAAAGCTCACAAATAGGGATGACAGAGGAAATAAGACTTACATTGGGAATTAACAGTTGAAGGGGTACTTGGTAGGATTATCATTTATGTAAATGCAGCTTAATAGTTTGAACAAAATATGCAATATGAAAATTGTCTGTAGCATACTGTCTGCATGTTTCCCCCTAATACAAATGTGTTATATAGTGACAGTAAAGAAGGTAAACTTAGTGAAAACAAAAACAAAATTGGTGTCAGCTTCATCAGTTTAAATATGCATTAGGAATACTCAGTTATAGAAAAACTCCTCGGCAATGTAATATTTTGTATGAATTTAACAAAAACATTACTACTGTAATGTTAATCTTCCTATGCCATATATGTACTTACAACATTCAAAAGAAATCTGTGAATTATTTATTGAGTTATTCTGCTTTATGTGTCAGTAGCACCACCTTAGTACCATAAAATTCCAAATATAAGTCACATCTTCATTAAAAGTCACACCCAGATTCAAACAAGGGAATAGCTGTTCAAGTTTTGCTTCAGGAAAAGTCCATAATATAAGTTGCGCCCAGACTTCAGAAGCCTAAGAAGTTATAGAAGTGAAATAAAACATCACAGAGTACTAAGGTACATGCTTTATAAACTAAACCATATAAAACATTAAAAAAAATTAAATTAATACCATTGAAGGTGTACGCTTGGGGCCTGAATAAGCATTTTAGGCTTGTTTCTTTAATTTTAGTGCTTTTACCAACCTTTCCAAACTGCCTGAGGAGCTGGATGAGAGCACCTTTTCCAAAGCTGTTGGTGATGCTGGCGTGGAAGGCTAGAGTTGGGTAGTCCGCAGACAGCACTGTCACCCACCTTTGCTGCAAATACATAACAAAGGACTTTCATTATAGTCCAGATTACTACAAACTACACCCTTTCTCAGTTTCCTGATGTGATGATAAAATGAGTTTTCTTTTGCATCTCAATTAAATAACTAGAATACGGGTAGTCGTCAAGTGACTACCTGTATCCGCTAAAATCAGAGAAGGACGGGTGAAGTGAGGGATGGATTGAGTGGCAAGGGGAAATAGAGATACGTGTTACATATTAGAATGGATCTCTGCCATATAAACATGATTGCAGGTGGTGCCACCTTTTATTTGAACGAGAAACTATCCAAGATGTATACACCTGCAAAATTTCATGTGGAAAAGTCAAACCACTGCAGAGATATACGAGTGATTTTATCCCACAGCAGACAAACAGATGGACGCTATGCAAAAATGGCTGCAGGTGGCGCCACCATTTTTGTGTATGTTATAAAGCTATCCAAGGACTACATTTGTGTAAAATTTTTTACCTGATTGGTCAAACGGTTCCTGAGATATGAGCTTCGATGTCTGCACCGTTAACGTGAATGTAGGTGGCGCCACCTGTCATAAAATCAAGAAAGCTATCTAGGATGAACATGCATGCCAAATTTTAGGTGAATTAGTCAAACCACTGCAGAGATACGAGTGATTTTAACCCAAGGCAGATGAACAGATAGACACTGTGCAAACATGGTTGCAGGTCGCGCCACCTTTTTTTGTGTATGTTATAAAGCTATCCCAGGGCTACATTTATGTAAAAAAATTTTTCCTGATCGGTCAAACGGTTCCCTAGATATGTGGGTTTATGTGTGGAAACAAACGCACAAACAGACGCTGGGCAAAGAGGAAAGGTCAGAGGTCAAGGTCACTTGGTTAGGCACCAGTTCACATGTGACTCGATAATTTGTGTAAGTTTCAGAAAAATCTGTCCAGTAGTCTCAGAGGAGTTCTCCGGAAACGAATGCGGCGGCGGCGGAACCCGGTCAAAAACATAGTATCCGCAAAACTTTGTTTTGGCAGATACAAATATAAGTCCAATAAGTGATTGGAAATAAATGTGATACATGTTTTTGTGTATCTTAACCTAAAGAGTGTTAAGCTATACCCCTATATGTTACCCTCCACCATATATGATACCTTGCAGAATGTTAAGCTAAATTCCCATATTTTATCCTTAATTATGCATATATTAAATATATTTATATAGATAAAGGGCAACAACTGCTGTAATATCTGCATGCAGTTTAGGTCTTTTCCTTAATCAAGAAACATCAAATGCTTTATTTAAATAATTGAATCCAAAGGCTGTGTCTGTGGCCCGGAGGGCACAGATTCAATGTTCAATATTATAAGGTGAAATAACTGTAAATATGTATTATCTTAAAGATACTTAATGGTAAACAATTATGATATGTTCATTATTTTTCTTAAAATTGAAAAGCATTATTTTTTCTTATATTTCATTGAGGAATCTTTTTACAGATGTATAGGCATCAGTCACTTAATAAAACTGAATAAATTTTATATATTCTTCTATTTAAATCATATTCAATACTATGACATAACAAATGTCTGGGTAAAGAATTATGAATGCATAAAATATGCAATGATGCAGATAATTGATCAGTTTCTTGTAAAACCTAATTCCTATCTTACCGTGACCCAGGTTGGTACAAGGTCACATTTATTGAGGACAAACACCAGATGTTTATGTGGTTTTTCCTTCTTCAGGTATGTCTCTATGTGCTTGGAACGTGTCCCCTGGGGGTCCCTGGCATCCAGGACCTGTATCACCACATCCGAGGAATCAATCACCTATAATACAAACAAAAAGTGTCTTAAAGCCAGCTATTCACATACCTTTACTGTATAATTATGATTTCTATGTTAAATCTGTGTTCATATTAATGAGCTCCAGGTAATTTCTTAATACACCTCTGTGATGGATGTATGAGCTTGTTTTTCTACAACTGTCAGTAAACACAGACAGAAAAACCATGTGACCCATGGTGGTATTCAGCATATGTGCAGAAGTTGGAATGTCACTGAAACGCCCTTTGCAAAACTCTGGTTCATCGCACTTGCTGCCACATATCATTTCTATCTAACTTAAAATTAAATTTTTAAATTTAGATTCAATAAAAATTTTTAATTTAATTTTTAAACATGAATGAAACATGGAAGAGGAAAAACAAAATCAAACAGATTTAAGATAGTGTCATGTAGTTTGATATGGGCTATTACTGGTTGCATAAAATTGTGTACCATTAAAATGGTTAAAGGTTCAAATGAAAATGAATGTGAATTTCATAAATACATATTCCATCAGAAAGAACACTACACCAGGCATAAAATAATAAACACTGCATGGATCTGAAATAAATTTTAAATGACTTTTTGGTTGATTTTTATACAAGTGGATAATGCCAGGGACGCTACCTTGTCCAAAACCTTATCACTAGCAGGCATCAAATTGCAGAGACTCGACTGTTTATAAAACAGTGCACAG
This sequence comes from Sipunculus nudus, assembly GCA_026874595.1. Classification (NCBI taxonomy): domain Eukaryota; kingdom Metazoa; phylum Annelida; class Sipuncula; order Golfingiida; family Sipunculidae; genus Sipunculus; species Sipunculus nudus. The sequence goes on from CM049309.1 coordinate 31,717,514, forward strand.
CACTTTTCAGATACAGCGCGCAAAAACTTTGCTAGCCTAATGCCGATTTTCTATTAAAAAATTTTAAAGTTAAAGGATATTTCTGGAAATCCAAAAGGCAATAAAAATCCAAAGACTTTTCAGTGATTTCCAGGAAGCTTGTAAACCTTATTGACAATATGAAAATTCCTCTATTCACACAAGGGAAAAGATGATCTATGGATCAGATCTAGTATGTCCCCTGCTGTTGTGGAAGTATCTTTAAAAAAAAATGTGAATACCTGTATGAAATTTTGAGATGGGTCAATGTCAGCAAACAAGATTAAATCTGTGATCTTGAAAACTGCATCAAGGTCATCCTCATTCAAATTTGACCTAGCCTTTCAAAAGGTGTGTCCCTTCTGCTAGTTTGGTGACTGTGCCTCATATTCTTTTTGAGTTATTGCATTTACATAATTTAAGCATTATTTGAAAAATGTGTCAAGGTCATCCATATTCAAACTTGACCTAGCCCTTCATGAGTTGCATCAATGCTGCAAAATTGGTGACTGTGCCTCAAATTCTTTTCGAGTTATTGTGTTAACATCATTTTAGCATTATCCTGCTGTGACTTTGAAAAATGTGTCAAGGTCATCCATGTTCAAACTTGACCTAGCCCTTCATCAGCTCATCAATCCTATAAGTTTGGTGACTGCCGCTCATATTCATTTTGAGTTATTGCATTAACATCAATTTAGCATTATTGCCTCTGTGACCTTTAATAATTAGTCAAGGTCATCAATATCAATGAAAATGATAATGTGCATCAGTGCTGTAAGTTTGATGACTGTATCTCCAATTCTTTTCAAGTTTCTGTGTTAAAATCATATCTGTGATGGACAGAAGGATGGAAGGCACGACAGATGGATGGACAGATGGAAAGACACCATTTCTATTTCCCCTGCCAATAGCGCCTTTGTGAAGGTGGGGGACAATAAACAGACTTTATATGACTCAATGACTGGTACTACTGCCACTAGAAGGAGCCGATTGTTTACATAAATAGCTGTGTAGGAGATTTAATCTGTAGTCTTCTGTAACTCTTCAGACAGACTCACTTTATACAGCTCATTCCATATTCGTTTGGACTGGCCTGCCTTGAAGATCATTTCAGGGGCCTCATCCTTCACCCCTGTGTCTTCCATGACCCTGTCAAGATCCTTTTCTTCGTCATAGTTCTCAACTTTCTCCTCTGCAGCTTTCAACAAGCTCTGTATGATCCAGCAGACATATTTATACAAACTCAATAAATTATTGGTATTCAAAAGAATATATGCTTCAGTTTGATTTGGACTATAAAAGAAATATAAAGGATATAAAGTGGAATCTCTCCCAAGGGCACTCCCACTTTAGGCGGTCCCTTGAAAACAGGTCCCGAAATCTATAACCTCTCTATTACGAACAACTCTCTATTGCGGGCAAAATGTCCAGTCCCGTCAGTGACCGTAATTGGGAGGTTCTACAGTAAATATAATATTAGGCTACATATGAAAGGTTTTCGTTTTAAACATTTGAATATAAGATAGTATAATACAAGAAAATGTTAACCAGAATGTTTAATTTCATATTTCATTCTTATAATAATCTAGTAAGAACCCAAGACTTAAATATATATTGTAAAAGGATATCGTTGCTAATATCTTTGTTAAACTACATGTCCAAGTTCTAAAAACTGTGGATGGTCTGACACCATTTACCATAAATATATTTCCTTACATTATCAGTCTATTTAATTGCATCAATGTGTCAACATAATAACTATGACCTGAGATATGAGTTAAATATTTATTGGGCACAGATATAAGACATTCAGTACCTCCATGTCAGCAACTTTTAAATTTGGTCGTTTTCTCTGAGCTTTTGGCCCAAACGTGTTGCCAAAGCTCTCTGTGTCCAGGATATGCACCCGTGCATTCTGTAATAATAAACCATGACATTAAAAAATACAACAAAGCTTAAAACTGTGATATCATTTAAAGGATATCACATTTAAAATGAACTCACTTTGACTTGACCTGAAAATTCCTAAAGATTACATTTGGGTATTTCATAATTACAAAACAAATGCAAAATCAATTTTGTATCCTGTTCAGATCACATGCTTTACTTGGCAAGAACATGTGAATTACTGTCCTTCGTGGTAAGATCTGCAGGGAAGGATTAATAGGAGGTACTTCTGTGTTTACTAGTCCTTAATTTGGTTTACAATATGTTCTAATAACATCAAAGAGACCATTGAGCTTAATTATTGTCATCTATCCAAATTAACTACATTTAAACTACATTTTAAGTTGCAAACCCCAGATATTGGGCTTTTTTTAGTATGGCAAACAGTGAATAATATTGTCTTTCTTTAAAATTAATCAGCATAAAGTGAACTCTCTTATGCAGCTCAGTTGAATGAATGGATGAATGAATATAATTTTTATTCTGGAGATGAGGCCTTAGGCGAAAAGTTCCATCAAAGTGAACATTTTACAATAAAAATAATAACATAGTTTTGGAACAAATTTATGCATATCACATTTAAAAAAAAATAAACAACCTTGGTCACAAAGTATGTACAGTTATGAACATTTGCAAGATCTGGGATTTATTCAAATCAGAGAGATGCTTATATTAGATGCTTAGGGAGGGTAAATTCTTTGGAGTCTTATATTAGGGAGGATAAATTTATTGGAGTCTTCATTTGATGGGACTGCCTCTAAAATAATGATAGACAGTGCCCCTTAAATAATGAGAGGTCCATGAGAAGATCAGTGTAGATTGAGAGGCTGGTTTTGCTTACCTTTGCAGTCTCATTCAGCAGACTGATTGGTAATTTTTTTCTTACCTTTGCAGTCTCATTCAGCAGACTGATTGGTAATTTTGTTTGCTTCATGACCACTTTGTATGGATCTTTCATGACCTTGCCCATTTCTTGCTGGAATGTCTGTAGAGCAGACTGTGTGATGACTCGTGTGTTACCTGTACAGAAGTAAGTAAAACCATCATGATCAAAACTGTGATGCAGGGGATTGAAATTAGTTTAATATGTTACAAGCTAGCAGGTCAGCAAGAAAGGCACCAGCCACAAACATTTTAATAATGAGGCATTGTTTATATATTTCAAAACTGCTTTAAAGCATAAACCTTATGCAAATGTATAGTCAATTCTTCTTTATTCTTTTAAAGTGAAGGACCAACTTTCTTAAGATAGTCAGTCATATACCTTGTATTAGGCAACTAAGATATCATACCTAAAATTCCTAATTAAAATTTTTATTAAAACATACTGGTATTATAACAAGTGACCCATGGGTCATGACACTCAGGTGACTTGTATGTTTTCTCACTGACCGACAGATGGACGATGGACAAAGGGTGATTGCTAAAGCTCAGATGAGCTATGGTCTGTTGAACTAAAAATACAGGTGGCACCACCAGTCTTTAGGTAATGATGAAACACTCCATGATCAATATGCATGGAAAGCATTATGGCAATCAATGCATTAGTTATTCAGATACTGGAGCTATTGTATCAAATTTTTTATTTTTCTGGGGCTACTTTAAAGCCCCATAGCTCCAAAGATTTAGGCAACAGTGACCTATTTCATGTTTCCAAGGAGCTCTATGGGTGTAATGTAAGAAGATTCTAGGGCTAGGGGATACAAATTGTGCCCCGTCTGACTGTCTGGGACCTAAAAATTATGTTTCCTGCCTGTAGTTCACAAAATATAGTTCACTTTGACCTAATTTCAGGTTTCCAAGGAGATTTGCCTAGAACCTCCCCAAATGTACAGTTGGAAGTTTCTAGGTCTAACAGTAACAAATTATGCCCGGTTAACCAGTTGGACTGCTTCATCTGAAGGTATCAAAATAGAGGGGAAAAAAATGTGAAAAAATTACAAAAAAATACAGGTGGCGCCACCAGTCTTCTGAAAAAAAAGATAAAACACTCTATGATCAATATGCATGGGAAAAAATCATGGCAATCAATGCATTAGTTACTCAGATACTGGAGCTTTTGTATTAAATTTTAAATTATTCTGGGGGTATTTTTGAGCCCCATAGCGTGAAGTATATAGGTCAAAGTGACCTAAATTCAGGTTTCCAATATGATTTTTTATGGATCTGTTAGGTTTTTCGGTTAAAAGTTTCAAGGTCCAGCAGTTACAATTTGTGCCCTGTTGACGGACAGAGGGACAAGGAGTGACTGCTTTAGCTCAGATGACTTTCAGTCAGCTAAGCTAAAAACTGATCTTGTATTCCATGGAAAATAGATGTTAGTCTCTGAGGCAATGCTATTATAAAAATAAAAGTTTACCTGAACACTAAAGGTATAAAGACAAGGATAGGACAGTTTAATTGGCACAGAAAACAAAGAATAGTTAAGACTGATATTAATCTGACTAGAATATTGGTGGTTACTTATCATATGAAACCACATCAATCATACCAAACCATCTCCTATTGGGCTCTACACGGGCCACTGTTCCTGAAGCAAGAGTAGACTGAAATGGCGCTGGTCTGATGATTTTTCCCTTAGCATCTCTACAAGAAATGGTAGCATTAATGGTACTAGATATCGCGTTTCTGATAAGAAGATATCACATGTCTGATAAGAAGACTGCACATTTCTGATAAGAAAATATCACAATTCTGATAAGAAAATTTCACATTTCTTAAACTTCAATTCCTTTATGCTTAAAAACATACAGTGAAACCTCGTTGTGTTGGTAATAATATAACTAGAGTTGTCCAGAATATTGAGTCTGTAACTTCGACATAAGCGGGGTATTTGACCTAAGCCAGTTCCACACAGAGGTTTCACTGTATATGTATATACCAGATTCACTGATATCATCACAAAAGAGAACAAAACATGTAATGAACAAATGAAGATCAAGACATTTATGTAGTAGGTAAATAATCCAGTATGTAATTAATCATATATTTTTTTTAATTGTGGTGAAGAAATGTTAAATCATTTCTTGATCTGGTAAGTACAGTAGAACTCATGCTTACTGTCACTCCAAAATAATGGTCAGAGCTTCTATAACAGCAGATTTTCTGGTCCCAAACCCCCCCCCTTATTTCATATTCATTTGCCTGGCAATTGTGGCCACTCCTCTGTTCTGTATTACAGCAAGGTTTCCGTATTGTGCAGGCCAGTAAGTGCTGAAATTATGGTCAGTGGCCAAATCGAGTCCTCACCATTGACGTCACATGATCCTTTCTGTTAATGAGTGCCTAGATAACTGTCAATTACTCAACTGTGACCGAGTTGTTTGACACGTAGCTGTGTACACGTACACCACTCAGCTTCACTGGTGTGCTCAAAGGCATGGGTTCACCACAGTGAGCATCATTTTGGTGCTAGTCGGATCTGATAAGCAGGTTTATCATTTAATTAATGGAAAAGGACCAGTGTGTCCCAATAATTATGTCACATGACCAATTACAGGCAAACTTTCAAGCCTTTTTTTTATGTACATGTGATCACATGAATATCATACAAAAACAGTGTGGCAAATTTGTACAACTCACCCACATCTGAATAATTAAGAATGCAAAATAAACATCACAACATGAATAAAATGTTTCGCAAACTATGTCATGATCACTTTATGTATTATGTTAAAGACAAGAATAGACATGAACTTGCTCTCAAAGAAAGGTAGAACTGATCAAGAACAGCGATTGGAAAGCAGCCAGCAGTTAGCAGAAACCTATGGTGGGCCACATTCAGGTTCAAAACATACTCAAGGGGAAACGGGAGATTATGGAACAGTATGAAGAAAAGCAAATACACTGATACATGTCTTCATTGTATATAATGTTGGTAATAGAGATAGACATAATTATATATGTAACTGATTGTAATAAACACTATAATTTTTGTGTGTGTTAAATTTTAAAACACCCCATGCTCCAAGTCAACTTCTGTATTAAGGCCACTCCTGTATTAAGGCAATTTTTATCCAGTCCCAATAGTGACCGTTATACAGGAGTTCCACTGTACATTAATACATTATTAACATTATGATACTAATATTAAACTCACCAAAAAAAAATTACTTGGTTTTCTGACTCACATGGAACCATTTAAATTCTCTTCTGGTCGAGGAGCTCCAGGCATACAACTTTTTAACAGATCACACTTTTTCATTTATTCCTATGAATCATGAGCCTTATTATGTACACTACCTCTGCCGATCTGGTTATAGATTTTAAGAACACTCAGACTCCTGTCTACCTGTCAAACACATGAGAAAGGAGGCCAAGCACCCAAAATATTGTGTAAAAGAGACTTTACATATGCTTTTTTTTTTTAAAATGTGTCAACCATTCACATTATTTTTTGTAAGTAACAGACTAGCATGACAATTCAAAACTTTTTGCTTGTTTGTCTGCAGGCACATAATTTTTTATTTGCTAGTAGATTTCTAAAAGCTTTGCTTGTGGATTATTATGGAATAAGATCAAAATAAATATCCAGAATTGGCAGAGTTTTCAGCTGTTCTTGTTACTATTATGTTTTATACCTTTTGGCCTTGAAATTACGGTACATCTGAAGCCTCTTGATGGTTGTCTTGTCCCTCATGTTCTGTCCCCCAGATCCTTTCACACGATCTGAATCAAAAAATTTCAATTATATCATTTTTATATGACTTATAGCTCTCAGGAAAATTCAGTTATTCCTCAGTTTCAAGCCTTGCTTTTTTTATTAATTTTACTATTTATGATGTTACTTTGTAAAAATAGTTTAAATACTGTGACTGCATAACGAAATAACGCATTCCCCCAAACAGTCTGTTAAAAAATCTGACATTCAGTATTCATGAGGGATATAAATATTATATGCAAAAGGTAGTGGAAAACACTGACGAATTTATGACATATACCATTCTAAATCCATGATTATAATGATAAATAAATAATTATAATAACACAAATTTTTATTGAAAAATTATTTGTATAGAGTAATATTAGTGTTAAATGAATTATTAATGTTTATTATTTATTAATATTTACTGTGTTAATCATTATCTGATAGACTAAGTAATATTAATCTAATATAAGTAATAACATGTATATAATGTAATATGACATTAGTAGTGGTTATTTATACCTGGATTCATGCTGTGTGAGGCCTTGTTGACACTGTCACCTTTACTCGGTCCCTTTTTCTTGGCTTTTGGCTTAACCATTTTGCCGATTTTTATATAATTGACACTTGTCTGTGTTGATGTCACTCAGCTCTCGAGCTCTGCTGCTGACACCCCAAGTTCCAACTTCACGTGTTTCAGCGGGGATTCCCCTTTGACCTCGCGGAAGTGAAAGAGGCGACTTTGACCTCGGTGGGAATCAGGCATATTTAGTTGGTAACTTCACAAGGTTTTTAGTTTTATTCATTGTATGCACTTTCATTATAATTGTAATCAACTTTTGACAATTTTTTATCTTGGAACTCAGATAAATTCATTAATTGAAATGGAATCCCGGGGTTTCCGTGTGCTGGTTCCCAAGCCGAATAAAGATTAGGGAACCAGTCCGACACCCAGTCAAATTGAGGAATTTCCCCGTGGAGGGAACTTTGAAGACCATTTGTTGTCTTGTCATCCCGCAAGACAACAACCATGTCAAACAAAGCACCAAAGGCGAAACTGAAAAGCATTTTCAAAGAGAACAACAAAAAGTTCCGGCTACAGAAAAACACGGAACTTTTGGTAAGATCATCGGCACCTACACTTCAGAGGATAGCCACCAAGGGTGACTATAAAATGTTAGATATATCTGAGAGTACATTTTATAGTCACCACCCCATGTATGCACTTGGGTGGGATTCTAACCTCTGTATGATCTTGGTTTATAAAATTGGAGAAAACCCCTCAGTAACTCGAGTATCTCATTTTTTAAAGACAAAATTCTGTCATGATAAGCTTATTGCATAAATACCCTGCTTAATTAAGTCTATAACTCTTACAAAACTGGACCAGTACACAAAACATTGTCGCTACATATACATTCTAACTGCCTCTGTCATGGCGGTTATGAGCAGAACCACCCGTGTCTTCTTAGACCAAAATACACAATAACAAAATTAAAATGCACGTACAGTTTCAATATGTTGCAGTTGTATTGAAAATAAGATACTTTTGTCATAGTGAAGAAGTTTAATGTCACCCCATTAGTGAAACTGAAAATAAAACAGTCTTTTCCGGAAAATACGATTGTATCGTGGTCAAATACCACTTAACTCTATATATGGGGAGGCGACGAAACAGCCGTCCGTTAACGGTACAAGACTTTCATCGCTGCAGGCGGCTATTCAGAGGAGGGCTTTAGATTAGGCTTAGTCCATAGGCATAGACCTAGGCTTTAGCCTATAGACTGAACAGAGTAGCCTATAGGCTATACTCTGTTCCAGCACCCCTCTCCACCTATTTGTTCATGATCATTTTTAGCTCTGCTGACTATAAGTCATCCGAGCTATAGTGATGGTTCCTTGTCTGTCTAGCCGTCCATTTTCTGTCCATTAACAGGGCATGTTTCGGAACCATTAGATCTATGAATCCAATATTCGACAGTATGGACTAAAACCCAGATGTCACATGCTAAATCAGATGCCCTGTTGGATGCTGCTCATGAGATCCGATGCCATGCTTGGATCTCATCCGAGATGTGACATCATGTTTTTTTTTTAGTTAAAGGTATAACCTGTGTTAGGTTTAGCATTTAAATACCTTATTTTCTAGAAATTACCTTATTTCATTCCTGCCCAGACCTGAAAGCCATTTGCTGCAGAATTTCAGCCTATGTGGGTTCATGTTATCAAAGGAAGTTGCCGGAAATTCTTTTAGGGTTAATCACAAATGCAGTGAGCTGCAAAAGAAACCCTTTCGACTACTCATCCTCGAGGGGTCAGGGATAATTGGGATACCTTTCCTTTTGATCCAGGATTCTCAGATTGTTAGGTCACCCAAACATCAGAGCGGAACGGTTAGGGCTGGCGAAGACTTAATTGGTGTGAAAGTGAATAGTGATAAGCAATTTTGTTATATAATGTTATAACACACACTGGCCAAGAATTAAGCAAGTATTTATAACACATCATAGTGAATGAGGTTTAATGGTTGTGTTAGAAATGCAGCATGTAGAATATTAGTTGGATATATTGTATAAATTCTTCCTTTTTTTATAAATAGGCCCATATTCATGTATTTGTGCATGAGGTATAAACATATGTGTATATGCATATAAGAATTGCTGGTGCATATTTATATATTGGTATCTGTTGGGAGGTAATTGCATATAATATAAAAAGACTTATGTATTCTGTCAATACCAGATGCTTGTAAGTCAGTGATGTGCAGCTAAAATGGAGTAAAATTGTGTGTGTGTATATATACAGTAAAACCTCATTGTATCAAAGTCAAAGGGACTGGTGAATTTACTTTGACACAACCCGAGTTCGAGACAACTGAATGAAAATGAACTGATATTCATTATATTCAACCTTCTTCAGCCTTGATTATTATCAATAAATACTGCACATGTGCAGGGCCTATTTAATATAATTCTAACAAATGTTTGCATGAAAGAACAACATAAATGTTATAATAAATTTATTTATTAATAATAGAAAAGCACATAAGTACTACCAAAATAGGATTAGGTAAATGAAAAAGTGATGCAGTAAAGCAATATAACATGCTCTATGGTAAATTAGAAGGTGTCATCTTCCTCCCTAAATAAAGGGTCCTGTATGTTTAACCTAGACACATTGAAGCTAAGTATTCTACTATGTTTGATTTATTAATAACTTCTCATTTCGAATTACTGGTTTGTCGGCGAGAGAAGAAAGGCATGATTATAAATGACTAATTCGCAAAACAGGTGTAGTATGTTTTACTACGAATAAGACACAACTTGGCATAACTTCACTTTATTTCCATGAGTACATGTGGTGTGAATATATAATGTGTGTGGCTGGCGTATTTCCATCTGAAACAATAGAGTAAAACTCTCATATAAGCGAAACAATGACAATGTCATGAAAACATAACATTGGCAATATATACTCCAGGTATGGTCTTACATTATTCCCTATCAGATGTTAAAAGAAACAAAACATACAGGGGATAACTCCTCACATTAGACTGATATCCGTACATTTCTGGTTCATATATTTACTATGCCTACTCAAACAGTTATCTAAAGTGAGAAATTACAAGGCAACATAATATGTGCACCCGTATTGGTAAGAATGGGTATTAACGAACACATTAGTAGCTATCAACTCTGTATTGTGAAATAATAAAAAGAAAATAATATGCATCGCATGGTAGAAATAACTTCTAAATAATAAAACCATCCATCTCACTAAATGGACTTATATACTGAAATATCAACAGACCCTAACAGCCGACTTAATCTCGTGCAAGACGGGTATGGGATATATTTCCTAAAATTAACCCTGTGCATATAAGTAATTTAAACCTTAGAAACACTATCTCAAGTGATACTCAATGGATTCTCCTATTATACACAAACTGGTGAGCCTTTAGTTCATACTAATTCTCAACAAATACCAGAATTGCGTTAGGAAAATAAACAGGCGCTTTACAACAGTACAAGATGCCATTTGCAACCAGTGGCGCCATCTATTGGGCTCATGTACAAAAGTCAAGATTCCTTAATTGCGCTGATACACGGTGTTAACTCTGTGGCCTAGATTCACAGTATTACCAAACAATTAATCTCACATGATAACACAGGTTTTCTCTCATACGCGTCATAATTCTGAATAACTAAAGAGTAAGATGTTATAAAGTACCTCAGATCTGGTCTCCGAACATGGCGGGCACATCTGGGCTCTGACTAGATAAACTAAACTCATGCCTATAATTACTATGGAGATACAACTGATCAGAAGACTACAGAAACATACCTGGACCATTCTCTGCATTGCTGTACACATATCATCACCTGTAACGTCGGTAATTCAACTCAGCAGTGCGCGGTCCTAGCTCCATACAAGTAAAACATGGTGGATGACGTAGCTTGTGCGTTGAATGCAACTACTGTAAAGACTAGTCAAAAACCGTACTTATCCCAAATAATGTATAAAAACACTAAATTATGTACCGACATCGTCCGGTTACACAGGTAAACAACAGGAAATATTGAGTTTGCTTTAAATTAAGTCTAGAATAATTCAGTAGTTTAACAAAGAATGAACAATATATATACACCTCCTCCAAGCAACCTGTGTAACACACAAGGCACCTATTATCTCTCAGAGCTTGTCAGTACATCCTCACTTCATCCAATTAATTCTCACAGAATCCACAGTGATTGCCACAATACTTTGGGCTCAAAAAGAAAACTGGTTATTCACTTGCACAAAAACATGGTTCATACATTCTCTACTCTGTATAAAACACTTTATTTTGTAATATAACATTTGCATTACATTTCAGTAAACCAGCTATGGACAAAAATAACATGTATACACTACATGCCACCTTGACAGGATTCTGTCCTAAAACGTGTCCTATAATGTGTCCATGCATGTAGGCAATTCTGCAACAAGAAAAAAAGAGTACAAGGGACCAGCTAAGGTACTCTGTTTACTAGAACAGTATCTTTGTGAGTGTTGTCTCTTTATTTCAGCAGTATCTTTTGTATCTATTTATTTCAGCAATATGTGAGTATGGCCTGTTTATTTCACCAATGTCTTTGTGAACGTGGTCTCTTTTTTATTTCAGCAAGATCTTTGTGAACGTGGTCTGTTTATTTCAGCAGTGTCTTTGTGAATGTGGTCTGTTTATTTCAGCAGTGTCTTTGTGAATGTGGTGTTTATTTCAGCAGTGTCTTTGTGAACGTGGTCTCTTTTTTATTTCAGCAGTGTCTTTGTGATTGTGGTCTGTTTATTTCAGCAGTGTCTTTGTGAATGTGGTCTGTTTATTTCAGCAGTGTCCTTGTGAATGTGGTCTGTTTATTTCAGCAGTGTCTTTGTGAATGTGGTCTGTTTATTTCAGTAGTGTCTTTGTGAATGTGGTCTGTTTATTTCAGCAGTGTCTTTGTGAATGTGGTCTGTTTATTTCAGCAGTGTCCTTGTGAATGTGGTCTGTTTATTTCAGCAGTTTCTTTGTGAATGTGGTCTGTTTATTTCAGTAGTGTCTTTGTGAATGTGGTCTGTTTATTTCAGCAGTGTCTTTGTTTGTGTGGTCTGTTTATATCTTTGTGTCTTCTTTCAGGTATTCATGGATTATGTGTTATTTCTGAAGCAGCTGGTGACAGAGGCAGAGCTCAAGGCACAGGAGGAGAAAGAGAGTATCATTCAGCCATGTCATGTGAAGGCCTGTGCAAAGGTAAAGTAAATTTATATAAAACCAAGCATCATTCCTAATAAAGCAGTACAGGCCTCAGGTCAGCAAATTTTAAACTTGTAAATTGTAAACCTAAACATCCAGGAGAAGAACAAGGAATCTGATGTATGATAACAAAGGGGGAGGGTGATAAGGTCATAACTTGTATCAGACAGAGGATCTAACTGTTGTCCAAGCTGGTAATCCTGTCCACCTGTGAAAGTCACAGCTAACATTAATGTGAAGATTTGCATATACACAAAACTTGCTTATAAGTTGACACGGCTGAAAGTCAACAAGGTATAGCAATGAGGCATTGTCTGTCCATCCATCAATCCATTTGCAGGGCGAAAGTCATAATTGAAAGGGCTAGGATCATGAAACTTCATTATCAGAGATTCTAAGATGATCTCCTGGGAAACCTGAAATAAGATCAAGGTGACCTATATTCTGCATGTTACAGGGCATGTTTGAGCACCCCAGCAATTATATAAAATACAGACAAATGGCCAGATATCCTCACCCAGCCATGAAACACTGCAGTTGTTTTTTGGCAAAGGGCCAAGAATAATTTGAGCATGAATCAGACCATCTGGGATGACTGCAGTGTATAACTGCTACATTAGGAGTGTGAAGACAAGTAGCAACCACCTATGTTATTTTTTTTTTATTTGTGAATAAGTACCATGTCACTGCCATTTGAGAATAGTGCGAGTTAATAACTAAAAAACTTATAAACATATTTCCTTAAAATTGTGCACATGGATAGATATGAATCTTAGGGGAATCAAATTGGGGTCATGAACTTCAATATAAGAGTGGCATTAACTTGAAGTTGAATAACTCTATTATTTGGTGAAAATCTGATAAAACATTACATTTCTCATTAATTAGGGGATGCATTGTTTTGAAAATCAGAAAGATGTAAGTTAAAAAAAAGTAAATTTTCAGATTTGAAAACTGATGACCTAGACCTTGATCTTCAGTGTCAAGTGGCCACAATTAAGGATAATTAAGAACCACATAACTTTTAAAGTATTGCATATTGTTTTTTTTTTTCCCTCAAATTTGGTGCACCTATTTTTTTCAGCCAAGTTCTTGAAGGAGTACCAAAGCTGTGACCTTGACCTTGAACTTCAAGGTCAAATCAATGGATATTTAGGATAATTGTGAACTCTATATGTTTTGAAGTACTGTGCCATATTTTTAATGCCACACTTCCCATCTTTCAGAACTCCTTACCTGATAATAGGGGAAGAAACTCTTAGATTTAAATTCACAATGTCAAGATCACAGGGTCTACTTCTTAAGAAAGATTTTTCATGCATGTAATGCCAAACTTTCATCCCAACCCTCCCATGTTTTATGTTTGGTTACCTACCAATAACGGAAGAACACTGTTTATTTTGAGATCGCAAAGGGTAAGATCAACATCATATGACTCTTCATTAACAAGCTTCTGGATATATTTGAAGCCAACCTTTCATTCCAAATCTTCAATCCTTCACATTTGGTTCACCTATCAGTTGAGGTAGAACCCTTTTGATTTTAGGTCTCATGGGTCAAGGTCATATGACCCATATTTTGAAAAAAAATCATAAAAATGTCATTATAGACAATTTCATTTGAGTGTTGAGACCCATTGGTCCCTTGTTTAAGGAAGAAACCATGGGACATTATTTTAGCCCTCTTAATCTGGCGAGACCCCAGCTCAATGAAAGATGGGCTCCAGTGTTAAGCATCAGTTAAACATTGCATCCTCAAATACATTTGTTGAAATACATTTCATGCATGGTTTACCAGTGTAATATACTAGACAGACCATATTAGTTTTATATCAGTATCTCTGCACGTTTGATTTCTTTATGGAGTCGTTGACACACCTCCCATATACTCTTTATGGAGTCGTTGACACACCTCCCATATACTCTTTATGGAGTCGTTGACACACCTCCCATATACTCTTTATGGAGTCGTTGACACACCTCCCATATACTCTTTATGGAGTCGTTGACACACCTCCCATATACTCTTTATGGAGTCGTTGACACACCTCCCATATACTCTTTATGGAGTCGTTGACACACCTCCCATATACTCTTTATGGAGTTGTTGACACACCTCCCATATACTCTTTATGGAGTCGTTGACACACCTCCCATATACTCTTTATGGAGTCGTTGACACACCTCCCATATACTCTTTATGGAGTCGTTGACACACCTCCCATATACTCTTTATGGAGTCGTTGACACACCTCCCATATATTCTTTATGGAGTCGTTGACACACCTCCCATATACTCTTTATGGAGTCGTTGACACACCTCCCATATACTCTTTATGGAGTCGTTGACACACCTCCCATATACTCTTTATGGAGTCGTTGACACACCTCCCATATACTCTTTATGGAGTCGTTGACACACCTCCCATATACTCTTTCATTTATGTGTTGATGACAATTGCCTTGTGTGCTTGTTGTGTTCTCGTTCTGCCAAAAAATGGTTGTTGTTGACCCCAGGATATAATGTTGAAACTCTCCTGCCCTCCATGTGCAGACATCACTGGGTCATCTAATGTAACCAATATATCAATTAAAGGTTGTCAGCTTTCATAAAAATTTAAGTGTTAGGGCTATGTAGACTGTTTCTGCTTACTGGAAAGGAGAGAAAACGAAAAAAACATTACTTTTTTTTATGCCCCTGCCACAAAGTGGCCGGGGCATTTAGTGTTACCCATGTCCATCCTTCCGTCCTTCCAAAATAAAACACTTGTACGGACTTTTTTTTCGCAATGCCTGCAGATATTGGCCCGATTTTTGGTGTGTCAGCAGATAATGACCAGTTACAGATCGAGTTCGCGTTTTGTGCCGGTTGACCTACTTTTGACCGTTTTACGGCTCCTTAACTTAGAAAATTTCATGAAAAATATAAATTTTCTTGACTAATACACATGTACAGACTTTTTTTTGCAATGCCTGCAGATTTTGGTCTGATTTTTGGTGTGTGGGCAGATAATGACCAGTTACAGATCAAGTTCGCGTTTTGTGCCGGTTGACCTACTTTTGACCGTTTTACGGCTCCTTAACTTAGAAAATTTCATGAAAAATATAAATTTTCTTGACTAATACACATGTACAGACTTTTTTTTGCAATGCCTGCAGATATTGGCCTGATTTTTGGCGTGTGGGCAGATAATGACCAGTTACAGATCGAGTTCGCGTTTCGTCCGGGTTGACCTACTTTTTACTGTTTTACGGCTCCTGAACATAGAAAATTTCATGAAAATATAAATTTTCATGACAAATACACATGTACTGACTTTCTTTTGCAATACCTGCAGATATTGGCCTGATTTTTGGTGTGTAGGCAGATAATGACCAGTTACAGATCGAGTTTGCGTTTTGTTCTAGTTGACCTACTTTTGACCATTTTACGGCTCCTTAACTTAGAAAATTTCATGAAAAATATAAATTTTCATGACAAATACACATGTATGGACTTTTTTTTGCAATGCCTGCAGATATTGGCCTGATTTTTGGTGTGTAGGCAGATAATGACCACTTACAGATTGAGTTCGCGTTTTGTCCTGTTTGACCTACTTTTGACCATTTTACGGCTCCTTAACTTAGAAAATTTCATGAAAAATATAAATTTTCATGACAAATACACATGTACGGACTTTTTTTTGCAATGCCTGCAGATATTGGCCTGATTTTTGGTGTGTAGGCAGATAATGACCACTTACAGATTGAGTTCGCTTTTTGTCCCGTTTGACCTATTTTGACCATTTTACGGCTCCTTAACTTAGAAAATTTCATGAAAAATATTAATTTTCATGACAAATACACATGTACGGACTTTTTTTCGCAATGCCTGCAGATATTGGCCTGATTTTTGGTGTGTGGGCAGATAATGACCAGTTACAGATCGAGTTCGCGTTTCATCCGGGTTGACCTATTTTTGACTGTTTTACGGCTCCTGAACATAGAAAATTTCATGAAAATATAAATTTTCATGACAAATACACATGTACTGACTTTTTTTTGCAATACCTGCAGATATTGGCCTCATTTTTGGTGTGTGGGCAGATAATGACCAGTTACAGATTGAGTTCATGTTTTGTCCCAGTTGACCTACTTTTGACCGTTTCATGTTGGTCTAACATAGAAAATTTCATAAAAAAGTGCACATGTACGCACTTTTTTTCGCAATGCCTGCAGATACGGGCTTGATTTTTGGTTTGTAGGCAGATAATGACCAGTTACAGATCAAGTTCTTGTTTTGTCTCAGTTGACCTACTTTTGACCATTTGACTGCTCCTGAACATAGAAAGTTTCGTGAAAAATAGAAATTTTCATAACAAATGTATATGTACCAACTTTTTTTCCTCAGTGCCTGCAGATACCACCCTGATTTTTTATGTGTGAGCAGATAATAACAGTTGCAGATCGAGTTTGCGTTTCATCCCGGTTGACCTACTTTTCATTGTCTTACGGCTCCTAAACATAGAAAATTTCATGAAAGACAGAAATTTTTATGGAAAATGCACATGTATGGACTTTTTTCACAGTGCCTGCAGATACTGGCCTGATTTTTGGTGTGTTGCTTGATAATGACCCGTAACAGATCGAGTTTGCATTTTGCCCTTGTTGACCTACTTTTGACCATATGACACCTCCTGAACTTAAACATTTTTTTCAAAATTTAACAAATTTTTCTAATTTGCCCCAGGCAGGGGCATTTGTGTCGTTCCGACACATCTAGTTTTTTAATGAAAATATAACAGGACAAAAAAATTAATGTTTAAAGAATTTCTGGTTTTTGTTAACCTATGTAGATATAAATGGTATTGCAATACACTCAAAGAAATTTGTATATATGACAGTTTTTTATATTTTTTACTTGTGCAATATTGTCAGCTGAACTGTGATAGTTCATTATCCGGGTGTCTATTAGCAAGGTATGATTAACAACTGATACAGCTGCTGGACAATAATTTTTCATACAGCTTGGAGCAGAATACTTACCATTCCTGTAACTGTCACTACAACCTCATTCTTTCCACTATGGTCCATAAACATAATTTCTGTTAAAAGCAGCATCCACTTAGTTATGCCTCATATCATAACCACTTCAAATTGATTATTCCAAATATCACATTGGTCCTTGTGTGTGTCTGTAGTGATGGTGAATTATCATGAGATTAGTTGAAGTCATGATGTCATGAGTTTGGTGCCACTTATGTAGCAAGTGGAAAAAGACATGTATATTATAGTATCTTTAAAGCTGACCTTTGACCTCATAAGTAAACCAGGGTTAGGGTAGATGATCCAGTTAGTCATGGGCCTTGCTATTGTAATGGTGGTTTGAAATATATCAGTCTCACTGGCCAGATTATATGTGAAACTTATTTACAATTACTGTAGTGTTACTGTGTATTATTTCAGTGGCCTCCTTAACTGTTTTCCCATGGCTTTAACATTGATAGATATTTGTCTTTTAATTTTGATCCTTTTTACGTATTAGTCTGCCACAGAGTTGTCGGTGTTTGAGTGAATTCCAAAATGGGAATTGTGAATGCAACCCTTCAGGCCATTTACAACAATTCAAAGAGAAATCATATAATTGTGCGAGTTTCAAATGGTTAACAATGAATTTGATTCAATCATATGATCAATCAAAGTGTTGAGTAAAATGGGCAAACATATCTCCAAAACTGGCATTAACAGCTAGGATATTCTATTTAGTTTGTCTGTTAAGAGTAAAAATTATATACAGTGAAGCCTGTGTAAAAAGACTACTTGTGGGACTGGCCAAAAGTGGTCTTAATTCACAGGTGGTCCTATTAGTCAGGTTAGTTATAACCAGTACGAATGCTTAATAGGCAGGTGGTCTTATTATTATAAATGTGGTGTTTAAGATAGGTTCCACTGTACATCATTATCTAATCAGGGGTACTCATCAATCGATGCTTTGAAAGCCGGATAATTATTTTGTATAATGATTTACAGATAGATTAACCTGTAATCCTTATCTTTTAACATTAAATTGCTTTAACATAATTAAGACTACATTGAGCACCTTGAGCTATTTTGGATGTGAAATAACAAATAAGTTGTACAAAACATGTAGATGTGCTCTGCAGTAACCACTTTTTATTTCACTTATTTATATGTACTTGCAGACACATCATGCAGAACAGGACAAGCAAACCAGGAAAACATTTTTGTGTTGGGAATGGGGTTATATCTGTTTCCTTGATACTGGTTATCTTGTTATTTTACAGGTAGCCCCCCCCCCCCCCCTATCCATCACAACTTTTAACTTGCTTGCCAAGCACCATATATTATAGATGTCCTTAAAAAAGGCTGAAAATAACTAGAAATTGAATGATATTATTACAATATTTGATACTGTTTAGCTTGGTATGTGCCTTCAAATATATTCTTCTTTTTCAGAAAGTACTCAAACAGTGCAGAGGATAAAACAATCTGGGAAAGCCTTGAGACAATTTTAGAGACAACATGGAGAGATTTAAAAAAAACTCTAAATTATACTGGACTCACTTTAACATTTAATGGAATTGCTCCTGTAAAAGAAAATAAATAAAAAAAAACAACTGAATGTAGATAGGTGTAAGGCATACAGCTGAGAGAAATTTCTGCATGAAAATACCTGACAAGTTCTTTTACTGGACTCGTAGCAGCCATAAAACATTTCGTGTCTGACAAAGAAATAAATGATTCAGTTGAAACAATATTTGAATGAATAAAGATACCTGAAGACAAGCTTGTCAGACATTCATGTATTTTACAGTTTTATGTGCAATACTGAAATTTCCTACAAGTATGAATATATGATATGACTGTTAATTGAAGCAGACTTGCTTAGTTGTCATATATTTTATCATTATATACCTAATATGTCATTGTGTGAACTGTTCTTTGTTGGTTTAAATATAATATATAAATCAAGAGATTTATTATTAACAAATCTGTAAAGTATATATGTGCATAAGTTGTAAAAGAACACACTGATAGAACAGTGACATGGCATTGACAGTTGTTTCCAGCCTGTCATTTATGGTAATCCAAAATTGTTCACTCTGTTGACTTGTGTATATTTAACCTCCTTAGTGGTGGAAAGATGTCATCTTATCAAAGTTTTTTTTGTGACATTGTAATGATATAGGCAATTTTTGCATTGCAAAATTTTAGAATTTTTTAGAAATTCAGTAGCTTCACACAACATGATCTAATGTGTTGTTCAGTTGATTTTGTAAATAAAATGTTTTATTGATCTTTGTATTTTGATGTTTATTTTATGACTGTGTTTTTATTATGGGTTTATTTTATATTCAGCTCACTTTTTGTAGAACCTGTCGACAAACAGGGTCAGGCTTTATACCCATTATACAGAGGAGACTGCATTGACGGGGAAATCCCTGGTCTGTAGTGATCAATAAACAGGCATCACTGGGTGGCACCAGTAACTTGTGGCTGGCATGACCATGACCATGGATTGACTTACTGGCTCTTTGACTGGTAATGGTTTACTTCCTTTGTGGTTAGAAGTGACAGACTTGCATTGTGGATAATACTGGTTGACTTATCTTGCAGTTAGAATTGGGTAACCTATCTTGCAGTTAGAGGTGGCTGACTTCTCTTGAAGTCAGATGTGGCTGACTAATCTTGAAATTAGCTGTGGCTGACTTATCTTGAAGTTAGCAGTGGCTGACTTATCTTGAAGTTAGTGGTGGCTGACTTATCTTGTAGCTAGTAGTGGCTGACTTCTCTTGTAGTTAGCAGTGGCTGACCTATCTTGAAGTTAGCAGTGGCTGACTTATCTTGAAGTTAGTGGTGGCTGACTTATCTTGAAGTTAGCAGTGGCTGACTTATCTTGAAGTTAGTGGTGGCTGACTTATCTTGTAGCTAGTAGTGGCTGACTTCTCTTGTAGTTAGCAGTGGCTGACCTATCTTGAAGTTAGCAGTGGCTGACTTTTAATGTAGTCAGCAGTAACTAACTTGCCTTATGGTTTGCGATTGCCCACCACCTGATGGTGTGTATGCATGGTGATGACTCAAATATATAAGGTTTATTATTTAAGTTGGACACCAACTTAGTTAGCTGCATGCTCTGTTTTATTTCATATTATATTGAGAAAAGTTGCCATTGGCCTATTATATGTCATAACATTAAAATATCTTTGATTTATCAAATTCTCTGTGTTATATTGTCAAAATGCTTTGCTTGGTTAGTTCATCATTTGCTTCATTCTTTCACTGTGGCACTCTCCATGAGAGGCAAAATACAGATACAGGTACATACTATTACATAAAACAATTTGCTATCAGTATCATTCAGATAAATGACAGACATGAAGAAACAGTGTACCCTTTATTTTAAAATAAGGTTTAGTGCAACGTAGCAGTTCATAATCACTTTGATTTTAACTACCAATAAAAAAGATGCTTATAAGACCAGCGTTGTCTCTTGGTCTTTTGCCTGATATGTACTAGTATGTTTTGTACTAGAAAGGCCTTTCTTCAAACATTGATAGTGTTGATATCTTCTGTGGTCTGGTTACTTATATTATGAAAATCTTCCCTTTTGCACAATATTTAGTGCTTGGAAGATCATCCTTTTTTATAAGTTTACATTTTATGAACATTATAATGCTGCTTATCCTGATAAACCCAGACGGAGTGTTATTCCAGACGTACTGAAAATGTATGTTAAAGCTCAGAAGGGTCGTGACCGCCATAATGCATAGCCCGGCTCCCTACCCACAATTCATGCTTTTCTACAATCTCGTCCTCTGTCAGTTTTCCGTCATTATTTTTATCAGAATCGCTAATCAAGTGGCCTGCTTCTTCCTCTGCCATTTTTGCGATGCTCGGTAATGCCCATTCTTTCATCTCTGCTGACTCCAGTTTTCCATTCTTGTTTAGGTCGTATATGTCAAATGTGGCCTTATCTGTTTCAGTCATATCCTCTGCCTGGGAATGCTCATCTGAATAATTATAATATTTAAATGAATAAACAAATAAAACATTTTAAAGACTTAGTTTATGACATGTTTAACATGCATATGTTGTTTTGATTTTAAAAATGATATTATCCATACTAGTTGAATCACGTGTGACAGCCAGCGTGTTTACTTGGCATTGGATCACAAAAATATTCTACTTCAGTCAGTCATTTATGATTTTCATCACACAAACACGGAAACTTGGCCATACACTTCACAAGTCTCAATAGAAGGTATGCAATTTTTATTATTGTATCCTCAGACAAAGTCGGAATACTATGGTTTCACGACGGTCCCCCCGTCACTGCCGCCGTTGAAAAAACCTTGTGAGCGGGATAACTCAAAAAATGTTTCACTGATCTTTTTCAAACTTTACATTTGTATAGATATAGGTAAGGGGACGTAGCCTATTTAAAATGGGGTCATGACCTATGCTAGGAGAGTGACCTTGACCTTGAATCCATTTTTGCTGAAAATAACACAAATTCTTAAATATCTCAAGTAAGCTTGCATGGACTGGTCCAAAAATCAAGGTGACCGAAGATCTTGGATAGCATTATGATATACCGGAAACTGGTGGCGCCACCTATTATCCTGTTCTTGTTTTTACGCCTTTTAATACCCCCATAATTGCCACTTGACAGTACTGTAAGCATTATAAGTCAAAAACTAATGGACAGATTTCTTTCATATTATGCACATGTAGAGAGATGGGTTATGGGATGAGTTCTATTTACAGTTGGGTCATGACCTTTACCATGAGAGTGGCCTTGACCTTTAATGAGTCCATATTTGGTGAAAATCACACATCTCTAATGATATCTCCAGTGTTGATAGCCATATGGATTTCAAACATGACTTATGTATGGCCCACCACTAAAGTAAGAACCCTATAGGTTCTAGGGTCATGAGGTCAAAGGTCAAGGTCACTGGACTCGCATCTTAAAAGATACTGTGGATGCATTTTAAGCCAAATTTTCATCCCAGGTCTTCCATCTTGAATATATAGCTCACTTGCCATATCAATTTTGGGGTCACAAGGTCAAAGGTCAAGGCCACAGGAGCTATCTGTACAAAAATTAGTTTCTGGATGATAATTCCTGCTGATGTATTGATTTCAAACATGACTTATATATGTCCCATTGAAAAAGCAAGACTCCAATCGATTTTGGGGTCATGAGGTCAAAGGTCAAGGTCACAGGACATCTTTAAAAAGATTGTGGATGCATTTTCAGCCAAACATTTCATCTCAGACCTTTCATCTTGCACATATAGTTCATCTGCCAATAGAGGAAGACCCCTATCAGTTTTGAGGTCACAAGGTCAAAGGTGAAGGTCACAGGAGCCATCTGTACAAAAATTAGTTTCTGGATGATAATTCTTGCTTTTATTGATGTATGGATTTCAAACTTGACTTGTATATGACCCATTGGAAAAGCAAGACCTGAATTGATTTTGGGGTCATGAGGTCAAAGGTCAAGGTCACAGGACACATCTTTAAAAAGATTGTGGATGCATCTTCAACCAAACAATTCATCTCAGATCTTTCATCTTGCACATATAGTTCACCTGCCCAGAGTGGAAGACCCCTATCAATTTTGATGTCACAAGGTCAAAGGTGAAGGTCACAGGAGCCATCTGTCCAAAAATTAGTTTCTGGATGATAATCCCTGCTTTTATTGATGTATAGATTTCAAACTTGACTTGTATATGTCCCATTGGAAAAGCAAGACCTGAATTGATTTTTGCGTCATGAGGTCAAAGGTCAAGGTCACAGGACACATCTTTAAAAAGATTGTGGATGCATTTTCAGCCAAACATTTCATCTCAGACATTTCATCTTGCACATACAGTTCCCCTTCCAATAGAGGAAGACGCCTGTCAATTGTAAGGTCACAAAGTCAAAGGTGAAGGTCACAGGAGCCATCTGTCCAAAAATTAGTTCCCGAGATGATAATTCAAGCTTGGATTAATATGTGGATTTCAAACCTGACTTATATATGGCCCATCAATAAATCTAGACCTCTATTGATTTATATATAAAAGTGGATGTTCAATATCAATTTTGGGGTCACAAGGTCAAAGGTCAAGGCCACAGGACACATCTTTAAAAAGATGTGGATGCATTTTCAGCCAAACATTTCATCTCAGATCTTTCATCTTGCACATATAGTTCACCTGCCAAGAGAGGAAGAACCCTATCAATTTTAAGGTCACAAGGTCAAAGGTGAAGGTCACAGGAGCCATCTGTCCAAAAATTAGTTTCTGGATGATAATCCCTGCTTTTATTGATGTATAGATTTCAAACTTGACTTGTATTTGTCCCATTGGAAAAGCAAGACCTGAATTGATTTTGGGGTCATGAGGTCAAAGGTGAAGGTCACAGGACACATCTTTAAAAAGATTGTGGATGCATTTTCAACCAAACATTTCATCTCAGACATTTCATCTTGCACATACAGTTCCCCTTCCAATAGAGGAAGACGCCTGTCAATTGTGCGGTCACAAAGTCAAAGGTGAAGGTCACAAGAGCTATCTGTCCAAAAATTAGTTCCCGAGATGATAATTCAAGCTTTGATTAATATGTGGATTTCAAACCTGACTTATATATGGCCCATCAATAAATCTAGACCTCTATTGATTTATATATAAAAGTGGATGTTCAATATCAATTTTGGGGTCACAAGGTCAAAGGTCAAGGCCACAGGACACATCTTTAAAAAGATGTGGATGCATTTTCAGCCAAACATTTCATCTCAGATCTTTCATCTTGCACATATAGTTCACCTGCCAAGAGAGGAAGAACCCTATCAATTTTAAGGTCACAAGGTCAAAGGTGAAGGTCACAGGAGCCATCTGTCCAAAAATTAGTTTCTGGATGATAATCCCTGCTTTTATTGATGTATAGATTTCAAACTTGACTTGTATTTGTCCCATTGGAAAAGCAAGACCTGAATTGATTTTGGGGTCATGAGGTCAAAGGTGAAGGTCACAGGACACATCTTTAAAAAGATTGTGGATGCATTTTCAACCAAACATTTCATCTCAGACATTTCATCTTGCACATACAGTTCCCCTTCCAATAGAGGAAGACGCCTGTCAATTGTGCGGTCACAAAGTCAAAGGTGAAGGTCACAAGAGCTATCTGTCCAAAAATTAGTTCCCGAGATGATAATTCAAGCTTTGATTAATATATGGATTTCAAACCTGACTTATATATGGCCCATCAATAAATCTAGACCTCTATTGATTTATATATAAAAGTGGATGTTCAATATCAATTTTGGGGTCACAAGGTCAAAGGTCAAGGCCACAGGAGCCATCTGTCAAAAAATTAGTTTCTGGATGATAATTCCTGCTTTTATTGATGTATAGATTTCAAACTTGACTTATATATGTCCCATTGAAAAAGCAAGACCCCAATTGATTTTGGGGTCATGAGGTCAAAGGTCAAGAGATTGTGGATTGATAGATGGAAGAAACAATAATTGCTTGCCAAGTGTCAGTATATGCTGCTAAAAATGGGGGCCTATTCTTAAAGGTGGGAGGGCCCTACTATGTCTGGGGATATGTCTAGTTATTTCATGCATTTTAAGGAAACATTCACATACCATTTCATGATTTCTGCTTTACATACAAGTATATACAAGTTTAACTGGGAAAAATAGAGTGAACATGTGGATGCATGACGAACCATTTCAGTGCCTTGAAGGTCCCACCTGCATGACATTAAACAATAATAAACTATGATTTAGGAAACATTTGATCACTTACCACCGTAGAGGAACTCTTTAAAGCTGATGACTCCATCTTTGTCTAAATCATATTCATTCATAACTTCCTGAAACTCCACATCTCTCACAGCCTCGGAGTGATGGGGAAGGTAGAACTCACTATATTCCTCTACATCCAGGCGGCCATCTTTGTTCTCATCAGCAGCATTGAATTTCTTGACATCAAAGTCATATGACTGGAAATTAACCAGAAGTATCAGTATGACCAAACAGTATGTAACATGAACTGGTCCATGTATGACTAGAAAAATAACCAGAAGCAATGTATCAATATGACCAAACAGTATGTGACGTGAACTGGTCCATGTATGACAATATGACCAAACAGTATGTGACGTGAACTGGTCCATGTATGACTGGAAAAATAACCAGAAGCAATGTATCAATATGACCAAACAGTATGTGACGTGAACTGGTCCATGTATGACTGGAAAAATAACCAGAAGCAATGTATCAATATGACCAAACAGTATGTGACGTGAACTGGTCCATGTATGACTGGAAAAATAACCAGAAGCAATGTATCAATATGACCAAACAGTATGTGACGTGAACTGGTCCATGTATGACTGGAAAAATAACCAGAAGCAATGTATCAATATGACCAAACAGTATGTGACGTGAACTGGTCCATGTATGACTGGAAAAATAACCAGAAGCAATGTATCAATATGACCAAACAGTATGTGACGTGAACTGGTCCATGTATGACTGGAAAAATAACCAGAAGCAATGTATCAATATGACCAAACAGTATGTGACGTGAACTGGTCCATGTATGACTGGAAAAATAACCAGAAGCAATGTATCAATATGACCAAACAGTATGTGACATGAACTGGTCCATGTATGACTGGAAAAATAACCAGAAGCAATGTATCAATATGACCAAACAGTATGTGACGTGACTGGTCCTATATGACTGGAAAAATAACCAGAAGCAATGTATCAATATGACCAAACAGTATGTGACGTGAACTGGTCCATGTATGACTGGAAAAATAACCAGAAGCAATGTATCAATATGACCAAACAGTATGTGACGTGAACTGGTCCATGTATGACTGGAAAAATAACCAGAAGCAATGTATCAATATGACCAAACAGTATGTGACGTGAACTGGTCCATGTATGACTGGAAAAATAACCAGAAGCAATGTATCAATATGACCAAACAGTATGTGACGTGAACTGGTCCATGTATGACTGGAAAAATAACCAGAAGCAATGTATCAATATGACCAAACAGTATGTGACGTGAACTGGTCCATGTATGACTGGAAAAATAACCAGAAGCAATGTATCAATATGACCAAACAGTATGTGACATGAACTGGTCCATGTATGACTGGAAAAATAACCAGAAGCAATGTATCAATATGACCAAACAGTATGTGACGTGACTGGTCCTATATGACTGGAAAAATAACCAGAAGCAATGTATCAATATGACCAAACAGTATGTGACGTGAACTGGTCCATGTATGACTGGAAAAATAACCAGAAGCAATGTATCAATATGACCAAACAGTATGTGACGTGAACTGGTCCATGTATGACTGGAAAAATAACCAGAAGCAATGTATCAATATGACCAAACAGTATGTGACGTGAACCGGTCCATGTATGACTGGAAAAATAACCAGAAGCAATGTATCAATATGACCAAACAGTATGTGACGTGAACTGGTCCATGTATGACTGGAAAAATAACCAGAAGCAATGTATCAATATGACCAAACAGTATGTGACGTGAACTGGTCCATGTATGACTGGAAAAATAACCAGAAGCAATGTATCAATATGACCAAACAGTATGTGACGTGAACTGGTCCATGTATGACTGGAAAATAACCAGAAGTATCAGTATGACCGAACAGTATGTGACGTGAACTGGTCCATGGTTAATGAAAACCCAGTAAAACAAATACTAAGTATCTCAAGCGTGTGTATAGAGAGCTTACCTGTAAATTTTGTATGACCAAGAATAACTTCATCTAATATGAAAAAATAGTTGCACCACCCACAGTCATGTTTCTTTGAAATTTTGCAAACATGAATATCAAAGTCTCTGTCAGTACTTCAAACCTTGATGGTCACTGTCTGTACATCATACCTTGATGAACTCTGTATATTTTACCTTGTTGGTCTCTGTACATCACACCTTGATGGTCTCTGTCTGGACATCATACCTTGATGGTCTTTGTCTGTACATCACACCTTGATGGTCTCTATCTGTACATCACACCTTGATGGTCTCTGTCTGTACATCACACCTTGATGGTCTCTGTCTGTACATCACACCTTGATGGTCTGTCTGTACATCACACCTTGATGGTCTTTGTCTGTACATAACACCTTGATGGTCACTGTCTGTACATCATACCTTGATGAACTCTGTATATTTTACCTTGTTGGTCTCTTTACATCACACCTTGATGGTCTCTGTCTGTACATCATACCTTGATGGTCTTTGTCTGTACATCACACCTTGATGGTCTCTATCTGTACATCACACCTTGATGGTCTCTGTCAGTACATCACACCTTGATGGTCTCTGTCTGTACATCACACCTTGATGGTCTGTCTGTACATCACACCTTGATGGTCTTTGTCTGTACATAACACCTTGATGGTCTCTGTCTGTACATCACACTTTGATGGTCTTTGTCTGTCCATCACACCTTGATGGTCTCTGTCTGTACATCACACCTTGATGGTCTTTGTCTGTACATCACACCTTGATGGTCTCTGTCTGTACATCACACCTTGATGGTCTTTGTCTGTACATCTCAGTTCACACCTTGATGGTCTCTGTCTGTACATCACAGTTCACACTTTGAAGGTCTCTGTCTGTCCATCACACCTTGATGGTCTCTGTCTGTACATCACACCTTGATGGTCTTTGTCTGTACATCACAACTTGATGGTCTGTCTGTACACCACACCTTGATGGTCTCTGTCTGTACATCACACCTTGATGGTCTCTGTCTGTACATCACACCTTGATGGTCTCTGTCTGTACATCACAACTTGATGGTCTTTGTCTGTCCATCTTACCTTGACGGTCTCTGTCTGTCCTTCATACCTTGATGGTCTCTGTCTGTCCATCATACCTTGATGGTCTCTGTCTGTACATCACACCATGATGGTCTCTGTCTGTACATCACACCCTGATGGTCTTTGTCTGTCCATCTTACCTTGATGGTCTCTGTCTGTCCTTCATACCTTGATGGTCTCTGTCTGTCCATCATACCTTGATGGTCTCTGTCTGTCCATCATACCTTGATGGTCTGTCTGCATATCATACCTTGATTGTCTCTGCCTCCTCCGGTTTCTTACGGTTCTCCTCCATTTCCTGGGCTGTTGCCTGGTACACCACCTGGGTGTACTCATCCAGGGTCAGGTGTTCGTCCCTATCAATGTCCCGCTCCTCAAAAGAGGTCTGAGACTCAGTCGCATCCAGCTGCCTGAATAAATGTGTTTACTGGTAAAAAAAACATGAATCACTAATTTTTGTGCAGCACAGACAGGTTTATGTGAAGTCTAGGCTGCAAAATATGTTGCAGAAATTAACAAACATTTTTGCATTGGTCTTATCCAAAATCTTTGACCTGATGACTTTCAATTTGTTACAGGGGAGCCATTGATAAGTCTCACTTAATTAATTTTTTCCTAGTGGCTGTCAAATCTATATCCATCTGTATCTCAGTGATTGTTTTCTTTTGGATTTTCTCTTTGGATATTCCCCAAATTGGATAAATCATTAAAAAATGGACATATCAACACCTTATAGCTAACCTATTCAGCTAATCAAACAGCTTTATAACAATATAAATGTGTACTTGGCAGGCACTTGTTCAGTATTTATATATTCACTTAATGTTACATTTGAGTGTTTGGATCCATAATTCAAACATTGCACATTTGATGAAGGTTATTTCAAGAATGCATGTATTATAATTAAAACTGTGAACCTGTATGATTGGGAAATCCAGTCAACAAGCTCTGTCTTGTTTACATAACCATCCACGTCCCAGTCCATGCGCTTCACTAACTGCCCAAGTTTCTTCTTGGCATCATCTGGGGACATGTGATCAAACTCTTCTTCCAGTTCTTTGGATCCTGTACAACAGTCAGTACAATGTAAACTGAAGTATGTACAACAAAAAGTAAACAGTGCAATCATGAATATAATCTGCTTTTTAAAAACAAATATTATAATCTCTCACTTCTTATGTCAATTTGATAGGCATTGTAGAAAATCAAGTGTTTTCTTCCTTTAACCTTCCCTGTTAATAGGGTCAATATTGTAATGATCATGCCACATATGCAGAAATTAGCCAGATAAACCAGGAGCTCTCTGCAGCTGTTATATCTGATGTTTAGATGTGTAGAGTGAGAATCAATGAGCGACAAAGATAATATAACTCTTCTGTCCACTTCCTTACACATATGATGGGACATTTTTATTTCAATTTTATCCAATGTTTTAGAATTATGATGTCCTTTATAAAATATTCAGGTCATATAGAGCGAACAGTAATCATATGTGGCAATTCCATACACAAGCTTAACAGGGGTTCACATGGTATTAAACAATCTATTGATTAAGAAGTTTTAGAGTGTTTTATTACAATAAAAACATTTGGGTGAGTGCAATATTTATGTTATTTTAAACTGCAACTTTAAACAATAATCCATCACCAACCAAGGTTATATTTATGTTATAATTCCACTTTATGATGTGATATTTCAGTGCAGTATTTTTATATTTCAGTAATCACACAACCTGCATATATGCATTTGGAAGTAGCAGGTTATCAGAATTTAGTCATTAGGGTACAAATGTGCAGCTTCAGTGGCAAATCCAATCAGTAAAATGATCAAAAATTATTAAGTAGTGGTGAAAAGCCTTGTATTCTAAAAGAGGCTATAGTTAAACCTTTGCTTAAAAAAGATTCCCTTGATCCTTGATTGATGAAAAATAACAGACTAGTTTCAAACGTTCCAAATTTAAACTAAACTCTAAACTGTTAGAGAAACATGCAGATTTTCATTTCACAGCTTATGACCACCAACTAACTGCTCAACAGAGACATCTCTTTTACATGTATGGAATGATATTTTACTTGCTGTAGACAATGGTAGAGCAGTTGCGTAGACAATGCTGGACCTTTCAGCTGCTTTTGATACCCTTGATCATCAAATTTTGCTTAATCATTTACATGACTGCTATGGTTTACAGGGGACAGCTTTGAAATGGATGCAGCCATATCTGCTTGGTTGTTGACAACGTATTCTGAATGGCAATGTAACTTCTCAGTCCAACGAGCTAATATATGGTATCTCATAGGGCTCTTTTCTGGGGCCTAAGGTATTTAAACACTATAGTTGTCCTTTGTCTTACATTATACAAAACACAAATTAGATTATCAAATTTATGACACGCAGATTTATACATATTTTAAAATGGGTAATTCGGATTCTCAGAGGCAGGCCATTGGTCATGTCTAAGCATGTGTGGCTGATATGAAAACCTGGATGAGATGTATAACTTTCTCAAGTATAATGAAGAAAACACTGAAATAATAATCATGTCAAGGAAATCTCTATCAAGCACTTCAGTAAAAATGGGGACCATTAGATTACAACAGCATTATCTGATCGTAACCTTGACGTTATTTTAGAGGCTTCTTGTTTTGATGGACAAACAAGGGAATAGTATATGTATGAGTTCATTCTATATTCTTAGAAAGATTTCTAGAATCTGTCATTATTTGTCTGTAGATGTGGCAAAGACTCTGGTACATTGTATAGTATCCAGCAAGTTGGATTACTGTAACAGTTTGTTGTATGGTGTACCTGATTATAAAATGGCTTAGGTTTAATGTGTCTTTAACTGAGCTGCAAGAGTTGTGGCAAAAGTGAATAGATGGGAACATATTACGGATACAATTGTTAGTTTACATTGGTTGCCTATACATGAAAGGCTGGAGTATAAAATTTTGTTATTAGTTTTTAAAGCACTAGCTCCTTGGGCTGGCACCAGGTTACCTTTCAGGCCTACTTGACGTGTATGATCCAACATTGGACTTACAGTCTATGCATACCGGTAGTTTACACTAGTATTGCCAAAAACCCAGCTGAAGTATTATGGAAATAGAACATTAATTTTGTCACTGTGGACCAGTGCTTTGGAACAGGTTGCCACAAGAATTAAGATTAGAGACAGACAAGAATGTTTTAAAGGAATGTTAAAAACATTTCTTTTTAAGAGAGCTTATAGTGTGTAAATACTGTATGTAATTATATTTTATGTTCTTAATTGCCATATGTAATTAAAGTTTACATTCAAAATTGTATTTTAAAGGTTAAGTGTATAAAGATTTTAATATAATATGGCATGTATTAATATAAATTTTATTTAAATATAAATGTGAGTTGGTATGGCGTTATATAAATGCAGTATATTATTAGATTAATCATAGTTCCTGTGGCTTCATGCTGAAAAAGCTTAAAATTTCTGTTTTGAAGGCATTGAAAAATCTTGAATTTTTTCCCCTCAGATTTTTATTAAGTGAGCGGAATTCAAAATGTCTTAAATTATAGGGATCCATTTTATGTATGATTAAAGGTAGCAGGCATAGGTTGGTATGGTTTAATCCATAAAATTAATAATCCGCATGAAATATGCCATGTAAATTTCTCAGTGCATTCACAATACACCTGTTTACCTTAAAGGGGTGGTGATTGGTGTTTCCAAGCCAACACATGCATTTATACAAGGGGTAGTTCCGTATCCCTTTTTCTAGCAAAAAAGATGGAATGTAAAAGTTTGAAGTGTCCAAGGGAGATATTTCTAGCTATGGCAGGGTTACCTCTTGCATTTCATAATCCTGGGTTATTTTTTGTTCATTTTATTACCAACAATATCCTTTTGTCATTGAATCATCAATATCAAAGGAATTCATTATAGGAGATCAATACTTTCCAAAACAGCTGTACACTGAGTGGAGAACAGACCTTGATAGCAGATGCATTTATACAGACAATTTACCAGTGTGAAGAAAGTATGGTGTGAATCTGAACCTGATTTACCATCAGCAAATTACAAAAAAAAATGTGTTTCAGCTGCAGTATGACAACATGGTACCCAAAAGAGTAACGGTACCTACTTGTATCACAAATCCCCTGCTAATTAGGGTGCTCAGCATGTTCCCCCGGCTCTAAACTGAGTAAATTACTATGTTTTCACACATGTTATATTTTCATTTTATGTGTGTTTAATAAATGCATGTATACGATAATAATGGTTAAATTCTCATCTTTCTAATGGTGTTCATGTATATTATGTGTATATAAGTGCTAAAACAAGTTTTTCATGGTCTGTCAAAGAAACAGTGTTTGACCCATGTTTCAGCCTGCTGTCACACTGTTCAGATGTTATGTAAAAGTAATTGGCATCTCATGGTATAAGTGAAACTGAATCAAAATCTTATTTATCCTACAAAATCTTATAAACTCCATAATTCTCTATTAAATATAGTAAATTAAAATTAAATTTTTGTGCTCTGTATTCAGCCTCATGCATGTGAAGCTGATGTCATTTCAGCATTTTGAACATAATTAATTTGGGAAGTGTAGCTGGACATGAATGTTTACTAACTGAAGGAATGGACTTGATACTGTTATACCATCAGTTACAAACACTAAGACAGATATGTTTCATAGGGGTTTATTTTATATTCGATATATATATGCCAGTGTTAACTTGCACATTTCTTCAGATCAAAATGAAATCATGAAAAATAATTGAACAAGCATATGTTAGCTGATATTAAATCATAATAAATGCAGTTCAACTGATCAGACCATGGTACTGTGGTATTTTCAACTATTAAATAAGACAATAGTCCTCTGGTATTTCTGGTAAGAGCCCGACGCCGCCACCATTTTGTGCCGCCTCTTGCCAAGTAAACTCCAAGTCAAGCCGAGTTTATCAGGAGGTGCTGCTGATATTTCATTAAGCCAAAGTGAGCTCTTTTTGGCTTGTGAAAAATTTAATACAAAAAGATTATTTTTTTACAATTAAAAATGTCCGAAACAAACACAGACTAATACAAAGTTGGTTTTGTTGATTTTGATGTTGACTGAAAAAGTTGAAGTTCCCAGCATTATGATAGATGGACACCCCTATAATGTGATTGTTTAACACCAGAATAAACAATATTCGATATTAAATCACAAACTAGTTTAATGTAATAGATGCAATATATCATGCATAATATAAATAAAAATGGTATTTTGTAACATTGTCAAAAGAAAATAGGCTTTCAGGTCAGTTTAAGCCAGCCGACATTTTGCAGGACGAGTCGAACCAAGAAACTCAGCTTACTACTAAAGTCAGCCATATTTTTGTCCATGCAAGGCGCATTTGTGCAGCCAACACGGCTCTGGGCTTTAGTCAGAAATGAGGTTCTCTATATTCAGACAAAACCTGCTCAGCTGTAGACTGACTCTTTCCTTACTCTAATTCTTTGTTCGACATATTAATTTAATACATTTCAGTATGTATTTTTCATGGTTACTTACCTAGCACAGCTTCGTGATCAAGTTCAGGATCATGTTCTCCTCCTTTATAATGTTGGTCCACGTGTCTGTCTCGCATATTTTCGTGGTGTTCAGAATCTCCAAGACAAGACCCCAGGAGGATGACGAGAAAGATGGACAGAGCTGGTGACATAATGTCTGATTCTAAACAGTCACAATGCAATATATGACTGGTAAAGATGTATTATTATGCTATATCTGTATAATAAAGATACCTCCTGTAGAGTTTAATCATGTAAAACTTGCTTAAAGACCACTCACTAGTTGCTGCAGCTAATAACCACTTTCTCCTAGTACAGGGTTTAAGACCATCAAACAGCACAAAGTTACGAGCAAATAGCCATAGACCACGTGTATAATGGTCAGAGTGTGATGTATAGATTGTGTTCTATTGGTCAATGACTGACTGTCTTTGCATCCAGCCATTAACATATTGTACATTCTATAGCACGTGTCACAACAGATGGGACCGCATCAATATCAGAAGCAGCTATCAGCATCCCACCCAACAGCCTAGCATGCTCCGTCAATACCACTCAGGTCTTCAGTTCCCACAGTGGGGAATCTTATACATTATGTATCACTGTTTATTCTTCTTTGCACCAGTAAACAGTTACAGGTGATCACCCACCCTTGTCTGTGGATTTTTATACCTGATCTCTTTAAACTAGTGATTTTATGCATGGTTGTGTAGCTCATTGCTCATACATTACTACTTTACAATATATGGTGATCAGTGAATGTGTCTTTTGCACCATGTGATATATAAGCAGAAATTATGTGAAGACAAACATTCCTAGCTATTCCTGGAGCAATCTTTTCCATTAACAAGCAATGTATTCTGGAGCTGTTGAAAACAGGTATCCTGGTAAATTGATTGGTGTTCAAATACACATGTGGCAACCTCAAGGCATGTTGGCTTCATATATTTAATATAAGTGTTAACCAGGCCATGTTTAGCAAGCTTATATATTTTAAACACAGTCAAATAATATGATACAAAAAACAGTCTTAATTCACAGCCACAATTTGAACAACTCTTCTGTGTCAGAACTTCACTATCATTAAATTGAAAGATAACAAGGGAAAAGTTGATCTTTGGAACAGATCTAATATGTCCCCTGCCTGATGTGGGAATAGCTAGAAAAAAAGGTGTGAATACATGTATGAAATTTGAGATGGATCAGTTGTCACAGACAAAGATTACTCCTGTGACCTGGAAAAATATGTCAAGGTCATCCATGTTCAAACTTCACCTAGCCCTTGATAAGGCCCACCAATGCTGCAATTTGGTGACTATACCTCAATTTCTTTTTGAGTTATTGCATTAACAACTGTATGATGGAAGGACAGACCGACAGACAGATGGACAGAAGGAAATTAAGACAGACGAATGGACGTTCACCATATCTATGACCCCAATGATGGCACCTTCGGGGGACAAAATCTTACAGTAAGTTACACATAACTGTATAATCTAACAGACCAAAACACACACTTTCAGTGTCAGGATCTGGACCATCTCCCACAAGGTCCACCTCTCATTAAAACTTTATTGAAAACCACCCATGAAATTTGATACATATTGTGCACAGACAAACTACACTTGATCAAGAAATTTTATCCTTTGCATTTAACAGTGGAATTGCAAAATAATATTCCAAAGGGTAAACAACTTGGGGTTTCAAATTCCTATTTTTTAACTATTTTTTTATAATCATTTGAATTCCACAAAATTTTCTGCATGAAACTTTGTAAAATATATATATATATATATATATATATTATATATATCTCTGTGTTGCATTTATTAAATAATTTTGCATATGACTGTTATCTTAAAAATCTTTTATTATTAGACTGAATAAAAGTAAAGAAAAATTTTTCAAATGAATTTTTCTTACATACATTATTCTTTATGAATACACACACACACACATCTTGTCTTGCAGGATTCATTAACACTGACTTCAGTGCACCAGTCTGTCTTGTATGTTATAATGTTGATGCATGTCTAGTATGTTCTGAGTTGACAGAACAGAGGAAGAGTCTACTGTGACAGCCACTGAAAAGCTATACAGTTTTGAATGCTGTGTCCCATAAGACTGTCAGTTAAACTGTCACAGACATTAGCGACCATTAGAGCCTGACTGACAGGCCCTATACAGTCTGTGGACATGCCTGAACAAGTAAGTTTGGATCTAGTTTAAACTGGGGAGAAACTTCACTGAAGTCCACAAATGGGTTTATCAAATGTACAGGTATGAACAAACTGAAGGTGTCATTCATATTGATTTGAAGATGTGTAGATAATGGAATAGACTGAACTGTCAACATGCTGGCTTCACCCAATCTCATATCAGCCCGGCCTTTTATGCCTTTAATTATGCTTTAGCCTGTTCCTGTTTGATTAAATCAATATCATCTTGTTTAGGCATGGAGAAACCAACTGATATATGATGGATATTAATAATTTATGCATTGTTATTGTCACCCCTAACTTAACGTGAAAACTTTACAACGGATATATCCTATAAAACCATACGATGGGTTTACGCTCGCCACTTGATTTCACTCATCAAGAAATTAGATCCCGGTCATTACAGGTGACATTTCCAGGTTCTTTTAAGGACGTGTATTAAAATACCAGACAATCATACACCCAGATCAATAGAAACTATGAGACATCAGGTTAAATTCACAAATATAATTCAAGACAATACTTACAGAGACACCAATGTGAGTGTGTGCGTTGATGTGTCAATACGACAGTTCTTCACATTAAAATTACAGGATATTTTACTGAGTCCATGGTTTGTATAAAAAAACCATAAAGTCCAGTTCCTTCAGAGATCTCTGGTTACTGTTTTGTGTAGAATCTAGCGTATGGTTAGTACCATATAGATCTAGTCTTTCTGAGTTTAGCGAGTTTCAACTGATCTTGCTTGTCTGCGACCCGGGTAGGTTTACTTTCACATGCATGCAATAACGCTCTTTGTTTATGTAGAGCTTAGAGTCCTTGACCTTGCTCGTGTAGCAACGGTTTCACGGCTTACGGCGGTTATGTTTCTAGGTCAAGCTGAACTAGGCCGGCAGGTGACGAGCGCGCTCTCTCACTTTATCACCAATACGAAGCTCCGTCGGCAGCACGGCTGAGTTCTCATGAGCTGGGTCCTTGCCTCATGTAGAAGCTTGCTTCTATGCCGTTCCTGGCGTTTCAATGTTCCTACTCCCGTTCGTGCGTGCTGCCACCTCAAGCTTCAAGACCCAACTGAAGGCAGCTTCCAGCGTCTCTCCCAGAACTCTGACGTCACAATCGTCGTCACAATACGGCGATCCGGTTCTCTGTTTGGCTTATTTCTCAAGTGTCCCATATAAGGATATATGTGACCTAGTTTGACTGTTAGCGTCACCATGGCGACCCACATACCAAATGTAATAATTACACACGATGCGTGACACGGATAAATCAGCTGATAGCCGATGGGATTCCATACAAGAATACACAATATATATATATACAATCAAGACCTGTCAACGCTTTAGGATGACGCTTCACGTCAATATCAATAGAGAACAGACTTCGTTAAACTATGATACAAAACACCGTACATATTGTCACCGATTTCTGGTGACATCACCCCCTCCTTTTAAGGAAAATACACAGTATTTTCTCGATACATCGTATCGTTCTATCTTACAGGGTCCAGCTAAACATATTTACATGTAGCAATACATAGCAATACATAAGGGTCATGTAACAAGTTGTCATTAGTACATGCCCACGGTCTATGACACGGGGCAAAATCTTGTACATGTTTAGACTTAACTGGCTAAACATTATAGCTCATTACATCCTAACACTCAGGCAGTCTGCTAAGAAAATCAGGTCCATGGTTTAGTTTACCTGACACTGCTTCAATATCAAATCTAAACTCTTGTAGAACCAGTGCCCTTCTCATTACTCTCTTATTAGCACATTTTGATTTGCTAATACACTTTAATGGTTTGTGGTCGGTCTGAATGGTGAACGGTCTACAAGCCAGGTACATCTCAAATTTCTGTACAGACCATACAATTGCTAATGACTCTTTCTCGATGGTGGAGTAATTTCTCTCCCTGGGCAATAGTTTACGACTGGCATAAGCTACTGGGTGCATGATCCCCTCGTGTCTTTGCATCAGGATACAGCCAATACCCACATCAGATGCATCACATTTCAAATAAAATCGTTTACTGAAATCAGGTAGCTTCAGTATGGGAGGGTCTGACAGTTTAGCCTTTAGAGAACAGTACGCGTTCTCGTGTACGGGTTTCCAGTCTAGTTTGTTAGGTTGACCTTTACGCGTTAGATCAGTCAAGGGCACCGCTATTTCCGCATAGTTTGGCACGAATTTTCGATAGTACCCTGTAAGACCTAGGAATGCTCGCAAAGCCTTCTTTGTCTTAGGTCTATCAGTGCTCTGTTTCCCCGTCTACACCGTCAGGATCATGTATAGAATCAGGTGCGCCCTTGGCTACCGCTGCCAGAATATGCTGGGGCTCGTTTCTAGCATGGTACCGTTTCAGCATATTCACGTGGAAGGTTTTAACCTTATCGCCAATCTTAATCCGATAGTCTAAGTCCCCAACCCTGTTTACAATAGTATAGGGGCCTTTCCACTGTACCATTAATTTGTTCCGCTCCGTCGGGAGTAACAACAAAACTTCGTCTCCGGCCTCAAACCTGCGCGTGCATTTACCTCTATCATATAACAGTCTGTGTCTGTTCGCTGATTTGTTCAACGCCTCTCTAGCTAACGCGCATGTGTCGCTTAGTTTGTCTTGTAGGTCCAGGACGTATTGGTACGTGGTTTTAGTCTCGACGCTAGTATCTCGCTTGGTCCACAGATCCCTTAGAATCCGCATCGGTCCTCTAACGATCCTACCATAGAGCAACTCAAAGGGTGAGAACCCTGTGCTCTCATGTGGCGCTTCTCGGTACACAAAAAGCATGGCGCTGAGGTACCGATCCCAATCTCGCGGTCTTTCCTCGCACATCCGTTTCAACATTAACTTTAACGTTCCATTGAATCTCTCCACCATTCCGTTGCACATAGGATAGTAAGGAGTAGTGGTGAGCTGTCTTACAGACAAAACACGGCTAACTTTTCGCATGAGGTCTGACGTAAATTGTGTTCCCATGTCAGTAAGCACCTCTGACGGCACTCCTAACCGCGCATAAATATCAACTAGCGCATCAGCCACAGAGACTGTATCTATGTTCTTTAAAGCAACAGCCTCCGGATATCTAGTGGCATAATCCATAACGGTCAGAATATACCTGTGACCTCTCTCAGACGCTGGATGGATCGGCCCAACCAGATCCATCGAAATTCTACGCCAGGGCTCATCAATTAATGGCATCTGGCCTAACGTAGCTCCAGGCACCTTGCCTTTCGGTATGGTTTTCTGGCAAATGGGACAGGACTTGCAAAACTCAGCAATGTCATTATACATCCCTTTCCAGAAAAACTGAGTTCTCACGCAGTCGTGCGTTTTGTCTATGCCCTGATGGCCCGCCATAACCGCTTCGTGGCCCATCCTCATTACGTCGTACCGTAACGTCTGAGGTACCACCACTCGAGATCCATCTTGATCTCCCCGTTTATCACTCACAACCAGAACTAAATATCCGTCCTCAATTCTAAATGGACTATCATTTCTAGCCTCTCTAGCTAGCCTCCAATACGGCGCTAAAGACCCATCCTCCTCCTGCGCCTTCAAAAATTCGGCCGGACTCACATCGGCAACTGGGCTTGCAACATTCAAGCTACGCGTCGGTATCTGTTTCTCTCGTGCAGCGCTCCGTGTCTCCACCGCGGACGACACCTCCTTTTGTGACTCTACACCGTCACACACTATGCCTGAGGACCGCTCAGACTTCCACGTCGGGTCCGGATCATACGGATCACGCGCTCCCGCTACGTTACCTAGCGCTAAATCACATACAGCATCCCCGACCACCATTGCCTCGATAGTACCGACAAAGTACGCACAGTCCACATTAATCCTAGCCGTAGGAAATTGTCTTACAGACCCGTCGAACAACCTACACTCGACCTGGTGTCCGGTGAACTGATTCGGCTCCACGTACGACTCACGTATTCCTGCCGAGGAACATCCCGAATCCCGCAGCACCCTCGCTGACTTACCATTCACCAGCCCTTCACACACAGGTAACGAGATTCCGCCTTCTGTCTGGGCAGCAAATCCTAACGACTGACTCGGACTCTCTACTTCCGGTTTCACCGCACCGACTGTCTCCGTTTCCGCCTCGACTACTGCCATTGACATAGTCCCCGGTTTCTGTTTTGGGTTATA
The DNA here is from genome assembly GCA_026874595.1 of Sipunculus nudus. NCBI lineage: Eukaryota > Metazoa > Annelida > Sipuncula > Golfingiida > Sipunculidae > Sipunculus > Sipunculus nudus. The sequence goes on from CM049309.1 coordinate 31,757,695, forward strand.
CGGGGGGCTAAAATCGCCAGCAGCACGCCCTACTTGAGGGGAAGACCTAGGCCTCGACCGGACACTAGTCTTACATTCCCGCGCCTTATGTCCCAGTTCATTACATAAATAACATCTGATGCCTCCTGATGGCTTAAATGTCTGACCGCCCGGACTGCGCTCAACCTCTCGCTTCTCTCTAGGCTGAGATACCGGTTGCGCTGGACGCGGCACATTATTGCCATAACGAGGACCTGCTGTAAGGCTGTGTATACCGTGAGCCTCCGTATAACTCTCGGCTAAGTCTACCATACTATCAAAGTCACGACACCGTCTCTCTTTCAAAAACATAGAGAGATCCCTACTACAGCAGTTTACGAACTGCTCACACATCAACAGGTTAACTACCCCGTCGTAGTCACCTCCGACCCCTGCCATCCCTATCCAATGGTCTAGGTATCCACTCAGTCTCACCGCAAACTGACTCGGCGTTTTGCCTCGCTCAGGCCTACAAGTCCGAAACTTGTGTCGATAACCCTCTTCGGTCATTTGGTATCGCTTTAACAAGGCTATCTTTAACTTATCGTAATCCATGGCCTCACTAACCGATAACTGTGTGTAAGTCCCTAGCGCCTTACCCCGCAGTAACGGACTCAGGTGTAACGCCCAATTCTCCCTATCATAGCCTTGACATACAGCTAATCGTTCAAATCGCTCAAGAAACGCATCTAGCTGATCGTGAGCCTCATCAAAAGGTGGAAGCTGGATTTGGGAATACATCCCTACTTCTCTCTTCTTTAACCCCAGAGTCAGACTTTAACCTTAGAACCTCTATTTCGTGGGCTCTAGCCTCTCGCTCGCGCTCTAATTCCCGCTGCTCACGCTCTAATTCCCGCTCTAATTCCCGCTGTTCCTTCTCTATTTCACGTTGCCTAGCTCTTTCCTCACGTTCCTCATCCGCACGCCGTCTAGCCTCAACATAATCTTGTAAAGCCTGGTCCTTAAGCCCCAAGGCCTGTCCGCATCTAACAAGTGACTCTAATGTTTCCATGGTAACGCTCTAACCTAGTAAGATTCCAGTATCTAGTAATATCCGCTCTTAAAAATCCGTAAATACGTACTGTTAAAGCCAACCTAACGAACCGGCGGTATCCGTACAATAACACTACGGTAGCTCTACGCATCAAAATTCTACTTATACGGACGGACGGACGGAAGGTCGGACGAAGGGTCAGATGGATGGACGGATGGATATCAAGATATCAATAAACACCATGCACCTATGATTACCATGCCAATCGGGAGGGGTAAACTTACCTGTCAAGAGACCCTACCACGTGACCAATCACAAACTAGTGTAGAAAAAATTATACCAGGGCGTATCTAACAACATCAAAAATTTTCACTCTAATCTGGGTTTATATCAACCCAATAATGATGTCCAGGTATCACTGAACTAGCATTTCTCACAAAACATGCATGTGTTCTAGCCAAATCTACAAGGTATATGTCGATCTTGAAACAATGTTGTGCTTCAGGTAATATTCTCACTGAATAAATATTAACTCCTAACAGTGGGGTAATTTCATTGTGCAAGTATACACTACAACATCAGTTTGGTGTCATTTCCAATTATTAATTCAGATCAACTCTAGTTTGAGTATATGAATGTCTGGTTTCAGTACTGTTTTCTCAGTTCAAAACTTCTGAAACTTACTGTAATTAGCCAGTTTTTTAAGGCTTATTATATCCTGGTACGCTCGCCATACAATGTCACCCCTAACTTAACGTGAAAACTTTACAACGGATATATCCTATAAAACCATACGATGGGTTTACGCACGCCACTTGATTTCACTCATCAAGAAATTAGATCCCGGTCATTACAGGTGACATTTCCAGGTTCTTTTAAGGACGTGTATTAAAATACCAGACAATCATACACCCAGATCAATAGAAACTATGAGACATCAGGTTAAATTCACAAATATAATTCAAGACAATACTTACAGAGACACCAATGTGAGTGTGTGCGTTGATGTGTCAATACGACAGTTCTTCACATTAAAATTACAGGATATTTTACTGAGTCCATGGTTTGTATAAAAAAACCATAAAGTCCAGTTCCTTCAGAGATCTCTGGTTACTGTTTTGTGTAGAATCTAGCGTATGGTTAGTACCATATAGATCTAGTCTTTCTGAGTTTAGCGATCTTCAACTGATCTTGCTTGTCTGCGACCCGGGTAGGTTTACGTTCACATGCATGCAATAACGCTCTTTGTTTATGTAGAGCTTAGAGTCCTTGACCTTGCTCGTGTAGCAACGGTTTCACGGCTTACGGCGGTTATGTTTCTAGGTCAAGCTGAACTAGGCCGGCAGGTGACGAGCGCGCTCTCTCACTTTATCACCAATACGAAGCTCCGTCGGCAGCACGGCTGAGTTCTCATGAGCTGGGTCCTTGCCTCATGTAGAAGCTTGCTTCTATGCCGTTCCTGGCGTTTCAATGTTCCTACTCCTGTTCGTGCGTGCTGCCACCTCAAGCTTCAAGACCCAACTGAAGGCAGCTTCCAGCGTCTCTCCCAGAACTCTGACGTCACAATCGTCGTCACAATACGGCGATCCGGTTCTCTGATTGGCTTATTTCTCAAGTGTCCCATATAAGGATATATGTGACCTAGTTTGACTGTTAGCGTCACCATGGCGACCCACATACCAAATGTAATAATTACACACGATGCGTGACACGGATAAATCAGCTGATAGCCGATGGGATTCCATACAAGAATACACAATATATATATATACAATCAAGACCTGTCAACGCTTTAGGATGACGCTTCACGTCAATATCAATAGAGAACAGACTTCGTTAAACTATGATACAAAACACCGTACATATTGTCACCGATTTCTGGTGACAGTTATAGTCCAAAAATATTGAAAACAATAACACAGTGCTTACTTATATATATCCACAGTGTCTTGATGCAGTCTCTCACACTTTATCTCACATATATACTTTTCCACTCCCAAGTAAACATATGAGACTGAACCCAGCAAGCATTTTCAAATATTTATTGAACAGAACAACAAAACATCTAAGCTAACACTGAGGCAGACATTTTTTCATACCCCAACATATCACGTGACATCTAGTCATGAATACTAAGGTGACCACTGAGACAGTAATGTCCTCTAACACTACACGTAATAAAACTGATACCATTATAGCAATGTTGATATCACAAATAATAGTACCGTTAACAAGATTTTAATATTTTCAGTAAGAAAATGAGGCTGTACTGTTATATTTAATTTTTCAAAATACAAAATCTAGTTTAATGCACAGCTGACCACATGATTGTTAATTGTGATATTTCCTTATAGTTGTTGAAAATACATTTCAATACTACTGGCCACAAGTTGGTTTGACAAGAACTCTTCCACTTGTATTATTATTCTACATTGGAAAATTCCATGTATTTCCACTTAATGCTGAATTTCCCCTATGTGATGTATAAAAATTCTTGAATTTCATTTAAAGAATTTTATATGGAGGTACAATACCAGTTTTTTTTTACTTCAAAGTAAGTGTATATATTTTCTCAAGAATATTTTCCCCTCCTGCTGATAATCTCCCAGTTATGGGTATAATTGAATCAGCTGGATTAACAGGATTTTAATCAGTTTCTTTGGTGAAAACGACATTGTTTTACAATTGTAATTCCTTATTCCAATGATGCAATAAGCCAGGGAACCATACTAAGTACTGACACTTCAGTTCATAGTTCAAAACACTAGTACTAGTCCACTGACAATATATGTGAAAAATACCAAGTTCTACACACTAACAAAACATACATGACTACCCTTTAAACCCAATCACCATGAGTATGATGCTAGTATCAATGTCATGTACCATAATCATATAAGTTCATGTTTTTAACAAAAATACAAATATAAAAATAGCTAGACTGATTGACTTGTGTCACTGACTAATGTATACATCATGCATCAATAACAGATGGGACAGGCCTATAACAAACTGAACTCATATGAGATTTGTTCATCTTATGCAGTTGATCTTGGTGTACATATTCATATAATCTAAGGTAAATATAACGTTATCCTGAGCACATGTAAGTCACATTGAGAGATTCTCTGCACATATGGCTTTGCCTCAGCTTATAAACCTGTACTTGATATAAAAATGCAATATCGGATTATCAGTATACATGTTTTAACTGGGTAAATAGTACCCTTTTCAAGTACTTTGACCCAATGTGCTTTGGTACCAGTTTGCCACTATCCGGACATATGTATAAATAGATGTTGATGTATCAATACTTTTATTCTTAGCAAATAACATACATTCCATTCTAAGTACGATACAAGTATATTATTTACTACAAATACATACACAACTTATTCTTAACAGCACTAAAGAAATTTATCATTAATGATTATTTTTTTAATTCCAAGTATTTTAACTGAACTTGACAATATCTTGTCAGTCAAGTAGACCTAAACACTAAACCTAAGAGCAAGTAAAAATTCAGCTTGTCAATAACAAATCCTAATATATGTACTAAAAACAAGTGCTCTTCAAACCTAACATATTTTTGATGTTTCCAAAAATGGCATGTCCATAACAAAGTTATAAACATAAAAAGGTTTAAGAAGGTAACCCCTTTACTTCCCAATGCAAAGAGCAACACATTCTCTGGTACCATCACAGCTTACAAATACTATCTTTGGAGGGATTCTCAACACAACTTCTAAATATCAAATGATACTTAAAGATACGTTAATAAGGCCACAAGCACCCTTGATCTGAATTGTGCCATTGCCCAAGCCAAGGGATCAGTCATTATATCTGGACTAACATGTATCAGGTTTATACAGGTGGCAAGCTGTTGGCATATAATAATGCAGCAACTTTAATTTCTTATACATTGACTCTTTGGTTACTGATACATAGTGCGTCCTCTCTCTCACACACTCTCACATACACACACTCACACACCTCTCTTTGGTACTTAAAAATCTGAATGCAGATGATCTGATCTGACAAATTCACATGCCTGAATATATCTTGGATTATTTGCTATATAACTCTGTTTGTCATTTGAAAGGTTATTCAAAACAAAATGAATATTTGATTCGGTGTCGCTTAAGTAAAGAATGTAACACATGTTAAGGAAAAATGCAGGTTTATGGTTTTACAATTACCAGGAGTGACATTTGGTGTTCAGCCATTTTGAGGATGATCACTTTCAGTTGATTATAATTCATGAGATTCAATATGAGCAGTTTCATTATATGATAAAAAAGTATGATGATTAAGGGGCTGATGAAGATCTGAAGCTCTGGCTGGTGAATAGGTTACTCACCAAACATTAACTGTGATATAATTTCAAGTTATCTTCCCTTTACCAGATATATAGTTGAGTGTATCCTTATTACTGTCAAGGTGATTGTAAAATGTGCCCAATTTACAGATGTTGGATGGAGAATCATTGCACCAACTCAAGAGCTAATTTTGTACACATTTGTGCCAGTTAATATGAAACTTAAGATGAGTGGGATGAAGATTTAAATTAATGCATTCCTTTTCATTCTCATCAATGAAGCATACTTGCCAGCTTGGGCATTTCACTGACAATCACATTTCAAATTCTAAAGAATGACCAGTGAATGACATATAAAAATTCTACAGAGTATTCTGAATATTGATATGAATCCTTATGGTGTACCTGTAAGTACTGATGATGTACCTGTATGTACTGGTGATGTACCTGTATGTACTGGTACAGATGAAACACTCTCCAAGCAGAGATCACTATTAATCATTATTTGCACTCTCCCAGCAGAAATCCATTTGATTTGACCTTTCATTTTACTGGTATGTCATGTATGGCTGCAGATTTGAAAACTTTTCATTTGTTACATAATTTTAACAATATTTGGTTGAAAATTTCCTATGTCAGACCTGTGGCTGATTTGTTGCATCTAAATTTTCTGCAACAAAATTTATTGTTCAGCTAGGAGCTGGAGAAGCTAGGTATAGTCTGTGACCACTCTACATGTAAATAGTATATATATGAATATGCATTGTTGTAAGGGTTTATAATGGTTCATAACAGTATAGGCCAAGCTGCAATTAGGGCCAAGCTTGAATAAACAGGTGTTTTACAGTAATCACCCTGTCTGTGTGTCTGTCTTTCCATCCGTCCACGAATTCCTTCCAGTTTGGATTGACATATGGATTTCAAAATGAACTTATATATGACGTACCACTAAAGCAAGACCCCTACTGATTTTGGGGTCATGAGATCAAAGGTCAAGGTCACAGGATACACTTCTTTAAAAAGTGTGTGGATACATTTTAAGCCAAATTTTTCATTCCATATCTTCTACATATTTCTCCCCTGCCAATAGGGAAGAGCCATAATGTTTTTTGGGTCACAGGTCAAGGTCACAGTGGCCATCTGTCCACAGTTTAGTGTGTGTGTATGTGTGTAGGATCTGCAGTGAATGGAGACGGGACTGACATCACTGGTAGTGACCTCTACTGGGAGAGTACATATCTGACTTAAAATTCATCGTGTAGATTTCTGCCATAATCGGTAGCTTGACTGCCGACCCAGAGCTCATGCTGATCAACGATCTCCTGTTCTGACAGTTTCTTGTCATTGTTTTTGTCGCTCTCCTTGATCAGGTGGTCCGCCTCCTCCTCGGCCATCTCCTTTGTGTCAGGCAGCACCCACTGCTTGACCTCTGACCTGTCCAGATTTTTATCGCCATTCTTGTCATAGCTGCCAAACAGTTCCTCTTCAGAGATCTGCATCTCCCTGGACTTGTCATCAGCTGAAATGAGTGAAAGATGGTAAAATGATAATTGTGTCATCAAAGAACCTGGGTGTTCATGGACTTTGACATTAATTTAAGGAATGTTTCAAACCCCATGAATTCATGTATAGTATTAATTACATGTAAATTAAAAACTTGTTTGAGAATCATTTAAGTAAAGTATAAAATATAAGTTATAGCAAGGTTTGACCTGATGTCAAAATACATGACCCAGGCTGGCTGCTTCAATGACTTGATGGTAAGATTGGATGCATGGACAAATAGGATAATTAGAAAATATAAACATAAGGAACTCCCAGTAATAGATTTGAGCCAATCATGTAAATGTACATCAACAGGCTAAGATTTTGCTTTGTGTTCCTGCCTGCTGAAGCATAAAACATACCACCTTACCAGACCTTAATTTCATCTGTAACTAAATGTATAGACTGGTACACAATAAAATGAACATTATGGTTTATTCTATAACTGAATAAAGGAGACATTAATTTGGCAAACAACAAAACCAGTGACCAGGTTAACTACACTAACCGTCCCCCATGAACTCCCTTATCGTGATGATGCCATCGCCGTCCGTGTCTCGCTCCTTCATCACACGGTCCACCTCTACGTCCTCCGTGTGCTCGTAGTTGTAGGGATGGAGGAAGGCCACGAACTCTGCCAGGTCGAGCTTCTCATCCTTTGACAAGTCAGCGGCCTTGAACTTCTTCACGTCATAATCCACCATCTGCAAGAGATAACACTCCATATAAAGATACATATTATACCCTGTCTCTCAACAAACCTGCATTAACAAACACTTTTCATCGCAGAAAATCAAGGTTGTCGAAACCTTCTAATATGAGCTGCACAGTGGTAATGACATTTGGCAGTCTCAGTGTAACAATATGTTTTCAATGTAAAATAAAGTTATTTGCCTAATTAGAACATAAGAACAATGTTACTCATAAGAACAATGTTACTGTCACCTTATTTTAGGCCAGGGGGAGAAGAACTTGTATAAATCTAATGGCATTTTGAATTTGAAATCCTCAGTCCCAATGGACTTAATCTGTGCCTGTCTAACTGACTGACAATTAATGCCTGTTTGTCATATATACCACAGTTAAATTATAGTTAAAATAGGAGTAAGTGAAAAACTACATCAAATCAAATGTCCAAAATCATAAGCATGTTTAATGGAACAAAATCACGAGTAATAGTATGCCTATTCTTTCATACTTTTAGTTCACTTTTGCTTTATACAAAAAATTTCCAAGCAATACTATCCCAGCACACAGTCTCAAAATCTCTCTTAGAGCTATGAAATGCCTTGTTATGGTTTTGTGTTAGTAAAGACAGTCCATGTGTGTCTGTTTATAATAACAAGGCAGCATTTTTGCACATGCTTGACAGATCCCAAACATAGAGTAGTCCAAACTAGTCCATACATGGACCTTCATCACCTCTGATATATCTCTGCTGGATGGGCTGAATGTTAATTTATTGTATAGAAGCTATCACATCAGGTTTGTATGATAGGTCCAGAGGCCTCAGCTGAAATAACACAGGTAGCATTGGTCATGTATCATGTCTCAGATTTTAGTCACAACAACATGCAATATTTCAGCCAGCGGGGACAAGTATTACATTCAAGGCATCTGCTGATTGACAAGGGATGTGTTGAAGTGCTTATGATTGTCCCCAGCCCACTGTTTTTAACACTCATGTTCAGGAGTAAGCCAACGTTTCCAGGGCAATATTTTAGCAGGTACCAATTTATTTCAGAGAGAAGATGCTATTTTTCATGTTAATTCTTATCTTTCTTTATAAGTGATTAGGCCCCTTCAAGAATTGGAAAAAGGGCTTTTTATCACTGAAAAATTCAGCGAAATGATTATTTTGAATCACCTTAAAAAAATGCTCAACTGCTGGATACTGTAGCAATAAATATTAGAACTAGAATACGGGTTGTCGACAAGCGACTACATGTATCCGCCTAAATCAGAATGGAATGGGTGAAGTGAGGCATGGATTAAGTGGCAAGGGGAAATAGAGTGAAGTGTTGCATATTATCATGGATGTCTGCAGCCAAATTGTGTATGAAGGTTGCCCCCCCTACCACAAAATCCAGAAAGCCGTCCCAGTTGTATACATATGCAAAATTTAAGGCAGATAAGTCAAACCACTACATGTATATGAGTGATTTTAGCCTGTGGCAGACAATCAGATGGACGCTGAGCAAAAATGGTTGCAGGTGACGGCACCAGTTTTGCATATGATAAAGAGCTATGTGAGAACTATACACATGCAAAACTTTGGCCCAATCGGTCAAACGGTTCCCAAGATATGAGCTTGGATGTCTGCTGCATAAACTAGAATGCAGGTGGCTCCACCTGTCATAAAATCAAGAGAGCTGTCGGGGATGTATAAACCTGCAAAATTTTAGCCAGATGTGTCAAACCACTGCCGAGATATGAGTGATTTTATCCCATGGCAGACAAACAGACAGGAGCTGTGCAAAAATGGCTGCAGGTGGCGCCACCAGTTTAGCGTATGATAAAGAGCTATGTTAGATCTATATACATGCAAAATTTTGGCCCGATCGGTCAAAAGGTTCCCGAAATATGAGCTTGGATGTCATCAGCGTGAATGAGAATGTAGGTGGCGCCACCTGTCATAAAATCAAGAAAGCTATTCAGGATGTATACGCATGCCGAATTTCAGGTGAATTAGTCAATTCACTGCAGAGATGTGACTGATTTTAACCCAAGGCAGACGAACAGATGGACACTGTGCAAACATGGTTGCAGGTGGCGCCACCATTTCTTGTGTATGTTATAAAGCTCTCCAAGGGCTACATTTGTGCTAAAAAATTTTCCTGATCGGTAAAACGGTTCCCGAGATATGTGGGTATATGTGTGGAAACAGACGCACAAACGGACGCAGAGCGCAGAGGAAAGTAGGTCAAAACAAAATCGGGGCGCAGCAGTTCACATGTGACCCGAACATAATCCCGGGTTTCGTAAAATTCCGCCCAGCGGTTACGGAGGAGTTCTCCGGAAACCTACGCGGCCGCGGCGGCGGCTGCGTGCAGCTGAAAACATAGTATCCCCAAAACTCTGTTTTGGCGGATACAATGATATATCTTTTAAACAAAGTGTCTTGGCATCTTTAAAACTGAGTGAAATATGAATTCCATGTGAACTTACATTAAGGAACTCGAGCATTTCTGGACTTGAGTCCTTCCTGAACTTGTCCACGTCGTCCTGGTTGTAGCTGTAGGTGTTCTCCAGGTACTCGTCCCAGCTCACATAGCCATCCTTGTCTTTATCCTTGTCCTCCATCTGCTCCTGGGCTTCCTCAACATCCAGCTTCCTGCAGCGGTTAAGGGTACAATGATCAATACAGTGGAACCTGTCTGAAGACCACCTATCTAATAAGACCACCTGTCTATTAACTAAAGACCACCCTTGACTGAACTGAATACATTCACATTGGTTATATTTGACCTGTTTAGTAAGACCATATGTGAATTAAGACTACTTTCGTTCTACCTGAGAGTTGAAGCTATATTGTTTGATTAGCTGTAAATCCAAGACTCTGTAGGCATTTATACCGGGCTGGTAAGCCTAACTTGAGTCGAAATACAAGCAATATGGGGGTATATATGCAATGGTCATCCATCCTACTGCACTGATATTGTGGTTAACAGCAAATGATTTTAACAGTAGTCTACTACTGGTAGTGATGAATTAACACAAAATATACATGTGATCTCACAAACCAAATGGAAAATCTGTGTCCATGGTAATGAGATATTTCCTGTATCACATTCAAGTTGGCTATCATCCAGTAATCTGTGCAACCCATGCTTGTATCATGCAATCAAAAATTCCACTAACATGCTTAAGGATTTACCAATATGGTGACTTAAGACAAAATTTTTCTCACACATGGTAGGTGTTATTAGAAAGTAAACTATAAAAGCTTAATGACTGGTCTGGTTTATGTCTGCTCGAAAATTATTCCACATAAAATTTATTATGTATATTTTATTAAATCAAACACAGACTTCTTTTAAAGAAGAGTTTAAATGTGACTATGCCATCTTACTCAAATGAGGCGATCACCCATTCAATCAGTTCACTCCGGCTGACCAACCCGTTTTCATCTACATCCATTTTCTTCACAAGTTTCCGCAGCCTCTTTTTGGCCTCCTCTGGAGGCAACTGGTCAAATTCTTCTTCTGCATCTTTAGATCCTGTTAAACAATAAAGAAAGCTCTATCAGAGTCATGAAGAAGCTCAGCTAACATGCAATTTGACCTTTGACACTTAGATCTAACATGAATTGGGAACAGAACTCAGAATTCAGATTTCCAGTTTATAATCTTATTTAATGCAAAATTATTCAGTATTCTTGAATATGAAAAACAGGTCTGGGTTTTGAGGTGCCAATAGGCAATAGCAGTGATTTTCTCACTTTTGTGGAATCAGGAAATGTTGGATTCAGCCACCTATCGGACTTGAACTTGGGTATTTTTACATGACAACAATGTTCAATAGTAAATTACAATAGCTGAAGTTTTTCCAAAATGGGGTTCACGTATTTGGCACTGTGGTATGCATATATAGAATAACTGCCAATTATTAAATTTTGGTGACCTATCATTAAGTGGGTGATGTGATTAAATGCAACAGCCCATAAGACTACACATGTACCTTTGTTTAATTATTGAGGTTTATAGACATAACCATTACCAGGAAGTCAATAAATACGCCATATTTTTATATGAAGGCCTACACAAGTCTAGCTTTAAACCCTTATATAATGTCAGGAATATTTCAAGAATAAAATTTTCTTGAGCCTCTAGGACATTGATATACAGTATATTGAAATGAATTCACAAATGTATCTTGAAGAAAACTGACTGTGTCATATTACAGTGATTTAACAATGGCATGAATTAGAAAATTTAATACTGGAGAATTCACAAAGGAAAAGTTCACCGAGGAATGTCAATGAGGAAAATTCTGTTGCAGAATTTGAAATGGCATCATACAGAGAATTCACAATTAAGTACTGAGTGAATTAATGACAGTTTACTGAAGGTATTTCCCCATGTTACACTGTGAGTTTGCATTATGAGTTGAAAGAAATATTTTCAAAGTTGATCACCACTGTGAACTCAGGCTATTGTTCCAATCTGCCAAACATGGAGATAAATTTGATAAAAACACTGATATCTTGGTAACCTGTTAACTTATTTAGTTACATGGACACATAAATCCAATTAAATTCCAATTTAATTCAATATGAATGAGGAGTATATATTGTTCCAAGGTAAATCATGTGATCATTTTTTCTATGGCTTAAGTTTAAAGCTAGTGGGCATTATAATCATTTACCACAGCTAAGGAAATACAGGAATTATTGTCATTTACATTATCCCAGATGATAAATATCACATTTAAAATACAGTGGCCCAAATCTACCCAACACTACCTGCCAATCATTACTATAAATAATCTACAGGAACAGATGACAATAGAAGCAACGTGGACCAATGACAGAAGGTATGGGTGAAAATCAATGCTACAAACAGCATTATGGATGATACCACACCAACTGTTCTTGCCTTTGTGGCAAAGGCCCTATTTATTTATATTATTGACATCAATTCATTGAATTGACAGTACATGCTTTGGAGCATCACCTCAATGCCAGCCCCACATCTGTATCGTTTACATCCAGCCTCATGAATATCATCACCAACAGGTGTTAATTTACAGGTGTTCTGTTTAAAGTGTCTACGTCAGTTTCATAGCTAATGGAAACTAAACAGAAAAACCAGGGGAGATTTGTAGTATGAAGATAAGTCAGGCTTTCAGGCATTTCAGACTGGCGATGATTCAAAATGTAACATGGTTGATGACTATAATTCCTTTATATAACTTTCTTCACATGTATCATTTAACATTGTTCAAATCATATCACATTTCCTCATATGAAGTCATATCAGACATATCCTATTAATCTGTATCTTATCCATATAAAAATTATCATAGAATATAATGGAATGTCATAAAACAGAATAGTACAGAACAGACTATTACCATGTAATATAATAGTTTGATCAGATCTGATTAAACCATTGATTAAAAGTTTAAACCATACCTATAATTATTTGAAAATATAAGAGGGTAGCATCAAATTTTGCTGAAATACCTTAACAGAAAACATATTAATCACTTAAAGGAACATTAATCATAATTTCTTATTATTCATTTTCTTTTTCGGTAGGATGGGCTTCGGCATTTTGGGTTCAACATTCTGGGTTTTGGCCAGCTGGTCAACTATTGTCAGAGGTGCAGTGTCTTTGACTGTATAGAGCTATAATAATGATAATAGAGGTAATTAATATGGATATGTGTTTAGGCACTAGCAGGGTTGGGTTTTATTCAGATAAAACTTGTTTAATCCAGGACAATGGATAAAACTGGGTTTTATTTGGTTAAATCCAGTATTATCCAAATGTTTCTAAAGGCACTAGGTGTTGAATTAAACATAATTTATTCAACTTCAATTTATTAATTCCAAATTGACACAGAAACATGTGACACAATTCTTAAAACTGAATAGCATTCACACATTATTCACTTAATAAGATAAAGATATCACTGAAAAAAAATTAACAGGGACCAAGGGACCAAAAGCTCAACTGTGAACAATTCCCATATGCATGAAAATGCTGGAAAAGTGAGAATTATTCTGGTTCTTACTTCTTGAAATTAGATAATTCATAAAAAATTTAACATGCCTGTTGATAGACATAAACCTATTGTTATTTCCATAAATTTAATAAATTTTCCTTGATTGGTCTGAAGAAACATTAAGGATTGATGTAATCCCTCAAACTTTTCATGATGATATTATACAAGGTATTATTGGCCAAGATGAAGTTTGGATGAACACTTTTTACCTCAGTGATGGTATGCACAAATCCTGTTTCCTTCAAGGATTGCTGAGAGGTGAACATGGACAAAATCTGTCACATATACATAAAATACAGGCTTTCGACAAAATGACCATACAGCCTATTACCCAGTAATGAATTTATGTGTATGATTTAGGCGTAAATTTGAGTCAACCTGGAATCTGAACAAAACCAACTGCATAAACAGAAGACTTACAAATATTTCAGCATATCTGTTGAAGAAGGAATATCATAATAAACTAGAATACGGGTAGTCGACAAGCGACTACGTGTATCCGCCTAAATCAGAGTGGAACGGGTGAAGTGAGGCATGGATTGAGTGGCAAGGGGAAATAGAGTGAAGTGTTGCATATTAGCATGGATGTCTGCAGCCAAATTGTGTATGTAGGTTGCCCCCCCCCCCTATCACAAAATCCAGAAAGCCGTCCAAGTTGTATACATATGCAAAATTAAGGCAGATAAGTCAAACCACTACATGTATATGAGTGATTTTAGCCCATGGCAGACAAACAGATGGACGCTGAGCAAAAATGGTTGCAGGTGACACCACCAGTTTTTGCGTATGATAAAGAGCTATGTGAGAACTATACACTTGCAAAACTTTGGCCTAATCGGTCAAACGGTTCCCAAGATATGAGCTTGGATGTCTGCTGCATAAACTAGAATGCAGGTGGCGCCACCTGTCATAAACTCAAGAGAGCTGTTGGGGATGTTTAAACCTGCAAAATTTTAGCCAGATATGTCAATCCACTGCCAAGATATGAGTGATTTTATCCCATGGCAGACAAACAGACAGGAGCTGTGCAAAAATGGCTGCAGGTGGCGCCACCAGTTTTGCGTATGATAAAGAGCTATGTGAGATCTATACACATGCAAAATGTTGGCCAATCAGTCAAACGGATCCCAATATATGAGCTTGGATGTCTGCTGCATAAACTAGAATGCAGGTGGCGCCACCTGTCATAAAATCAAGAGAGCTGTCGGGGATGTTTAAACCTGCAACATTTTAGCCAGATATGTCAATCCACTGCCGAGATATGAGTGATTTTATCCCATGGCAGACAAACAGACAGGAGCTGTGCAAAAATGGCTGCAGGTGGGGCCTCCAGTTTTGCGTATGATAAAGAGCTATGTGAGATCTATACACATGCAAAATTTTGGCCCAATCGGTAAAACGGTTCCCGAGATATGAGCTTGGATGTCTGCAGCGTAAACGTGAATGTAGGTGGCGCCACCTGTCATAAAATCAGAAAAGCTGTCCAGGATGTATACGCATGCCGAATTTCAGGTGAATTAGTCAAGTCACTGCAGAGATATGAGTGATTTTAACCCAAGGCAGACGAACAGATGGACACTGTGCAAACATGGTTGCAGGTGGCGCCACCATTTATTGTGTATGTTATAAAGCTTTCCAAGGGCTACATATGTGCAAAAAAATTTTCCTGATCGGTAAAACGGTTCCTGAGATATGTGGGTTTATGTGTGGAAACAGACGCACAAACGGACGCAGAGCGCAGAGGAAAGGTCAGAGGTCAAAACAAAATCAGGGCGCAGCAGTTCACATGTGACCCGAACATAATCCCGGGTTTCGTAAAAATCCGCCCAGCGGTTACAGAGGAGTTCTCCGGACACCAAAGCGGCGGCGGCAGCGTGCAGCTGAAAACATAGTATCCGCAAAACTCTATTTTGGCGGATACAATAAGAATCACTCTGTGGGAATCACAATCATATAATAATCAAAAACAAGAAAAAATTTGTGGAATTTATGTCCCCCGCTTCCGCCTCTTGTTGTCCCCTGCTTGCCAGATCAATATGTTTTAGTTTTCATTGCCCCCTGAAGATGTCTCCACATGTCATACTTCTTGGTTGTGAACTGGGAACCAAGGGGAATTTTTTGTTTTGTTTTTGAGCTGCTGATCATAAATCTTCAGACAGACACTCCAAAACCAATCCCTAATAAGGTATGCATGAGAGCAATAACTGACCCAAATTTGAATGAAATCAGATAATATTTAGGAAAGTTATCACACTGAAACGAAAACCTTACGAACAGACAGACGGGCAAACCCATTCTATATACCCCTTTCCTAGGAAGTTGTGGTCAATAAATTAATGGGATATTCACTGATACAGATATTTTGCAGGCATTTATTTGGACCTGAAAGGCCCTCAGTAATTAAATATGCCACTAGATTAAGTGAAATAAAAATATACTGTAAAATGTTATTCCATGCCTCAATAAACAAAACGGAGTCCAGAACTTCTGTGCTGGCTTATATGATGATAGCCTGTACAGTAAATGGAATGATTGCCTGATATTTGCATGTCAGTGGGTGTCATAAGGAGCTGGTGATATCCTCTCAATTGCATAAAAATATAAAATTCACAAATCACTTTTAGTCAAGCCTCTGTATATTTTACACACTGGCTATTTCCAACAGAGCCTACCTGTTCCAAAGAAGACTGTTCACCAATCCACCCAGAAATATTGGACTTTCTATCCATTTTGAGCAAAGAAATGAGGCCGGTAAATCTGGAAGAAGGGTACAGATTAATGGTGCATAAGTTCACCATAATCTGCTTTGACTCGACTCTTAGACTACATCACCCCTACCACATATGCCTTCTCACATAGGAATGATAGGATTGATGTGGACCACATTGTTACAATATAATCATACAAGGGCTGCACAGCATTCTGGCTTGGTGGTAAGGCCCACTCTGCCTGGCTTGTTAAAGTTTATTATTTAAGATGGTATGTTGAGGGTTTATGTGGTTTTATGTTTGTTTTAGCGAATTTGTCTTTAAAAAATTATCTATTTTAAATTCAGTTTAAACAATTTGAGATTTAAACATTGGACCCATGGGTAACATCGCTCAGCTGAAATTTGGAAAATTTTTGCAAATGCAAAATATACTTATTTCTTTAGATTTTTTTTATACATATTAGCATTTGAAAACCTAAGAGGAAATGGACCTGCTAACTGTTTATTATTATACAAATAATCACAATTTCAATGAATGATTAAAATTAAAAATAAATAAAATCCTACCAAGAACTGCTTCATGGTCATATTCGGCATTGTGCCCCTCATCACCATAATGTTCTTCTTGTATCAGTGCATGGGGACTGTGAGCTTGTGTTTCTGCAGTCAGTAAACTTCCCCACAGGCAAATCAGCACCAAGGAAGAATGAAACTGCATCTCGTTTATAAACTGCTAATAAACAACTGTTTCAACAAAATGAATTAAATTTCCTCGTTTTATGTTTCTAAATTCTTCTCAAAGATTTAAGTCATCAAATGCAACAAAATGGCCAGGGGTGAAACCTTGTACGATCAGCTCTCTTCCCACAGTCCACACAAACTGTAACAGTAACCACCATGCACCAGCACTGGTGCCGTACGTCACTGCATGCACCGTGTGCAGCTCTCCTTTGTAAGTCACGCACTACAGTTGTTAATAAACACACCTTGCAGACGACATTATATCTGTGTCGCTGGCTCGGAACGACTGACTGAGATTTCAGCTGTATACCTAGAAAATCGAAAGCTTTCTTTGTTAAAGCTTCATTTAAACCCGTTAGCTGTCAAGCTGTCCCAGGTACCATGCGGGGTGTACCATGGATTTTATGCAACATGTTTTATGAGAGCCACAATGAGAAATATTTCTGTTGTTTTCAGTTTTATTTATTTATGGAATACCACCAGAGAATAAACTTAATTTTCCGTAGCTAAATAATGGTAAAATTTTTAAATTATTATTGAGATTTTCTTAAAATATTGGCCCGTTTAAATGTTGAATATACTAATTACTGATACACTCGATGTAAACAAATATGGCCGCTCCCACGTGGTCACACGAGGTCGGGCACAAATTGTAGATTTTTTTGGGGAGGTCCAAGTTAAATCTAAAGTATTATTTTATCACTTTAAAACTATTTGAAAACATAACCACTTATAAGTGCAATGTTGACATAGGCAGAGCTTTAAGCAAGCAAAAAGTTTCATGTTCTAACTATCAATACATTAGATATGGGGCCTGCATGGATCGATAGCTGCATGAGTAGAATTAGGTCGATTTCGGCCACCGACGATATCGGACGCGGGCATCAAATCGACGATATCGGCCGCCAGCGCCAAGCGGGCAACCATTTCGGCAACCTCATTGCGACAAACACGGTTATATTATAATTAGAACTAGCTTATTCAACCAGAAATATGATGGTCTTAATAAAAAATTATATTTATTCAAAATATGATTATATGTATAATATGTCATATGTATAAGAAACATGCGAAAGCAAAAATCTCGAATTACAACACACGTACTTGCATTGAATGATATAGAACATTATTTTGTCCTGTAAATTTGTTAAAAAATGTATATGAAAGGATAGTAAACCAGGTTTCAATTGTCGTGACTTTTTTAAGCAAATAGTCTCAAGTTTTATTAACAAGCACTACAAAAAATTAATTATTAATCTCTCTCTTTCTCTCTCTCTCTCTCTCTCTCTCTCTCTCTCTATATATATATATATATATATATATATATATATATACTTTCTCAATATATATAATTATATGTGTGTATAGAATTGCTGTATTTCTAATGACGTCACGTGTGTACCGAGGTGTTAGTATATAAATGTTTAATATATCCTCTGATATATACGATTAATTAAATTTGCTCATGTTATAATTATACTTTTCACTTCAATCTTAATGTTTATATGGTATATATTGATCATAATATATATCATGATTATATTGTATGTTAAAGAGTACGCCAATAAGTACAGAGTGCTACTTGTAGAATCCATTTGAAATAAATACATTTAAACTTCACTTACTTGCTCGGCGATAATTGTTGTTGTTGTGAATAAATGGTCAGTTACAAGAGCACCCGCCTCTAAAAAGCCGGTGGCCATCGCGCTGTGCCGTTTTCCTGCTTATTCGATTTGTACTCGACTGTAACATAGTTGGAGTTGTAGGTGAGTAGCGTGAGTAGTAGTTAATGGAGGTAGAAGTGCACGTTTGATAAACCATCTATAGAACCCCTGCATATATATAATCTTGACCAACATGACTGTCCGTCATTCAGGGCGTGGTCATCCACAATACGATTCCCGCCCTGCATCGACAGCATTGGGATAGACAGTTTTCTTTTGTGGTACCTCTGTATATATATAGTTATGATTTATAGTTAGATTTCTTGCAGTATATTTAGATTTTGTTTGAATAAAATAAAAAACATAACATATGTGATTTCTTTAATTATTATATATGTAATAATATGTGTATTTAAAAAAGCGTAGGCCTATATTGTTTTATTTGTTTATTTAATTCTGGATAAGGTTGCTTCCGATGTTTTTGTTTGAAGGTGTTTGTGTAAAGGTGTGTCCTGAAATGTGTGCGCTTGAGTTCTTCCAATGATTAAATTCACAATTAAGGTTAGGCCTAATCAGCTAAGACTTAATATGTAGCAGTGTAATTAGGCAGCCAAGAAGAACGGCGGCTTGTAATGAGGTAACCCGGCGGCCGAAATGGTGCCCCGCCGCCCAAGTCGCGGCCGATATGGTTGACTGGCCAGAGTCAGGGCCCATGCAGCAGTGGCATCGTTGGGGTTGCGGCCGAAATGGTTGCCCGCTGGGCGCTGGCGGCCGATATGGTCGATTTGAGGCTGGCGGCCGAAATTGACCTATACCCATGAGTATGGGGCCTGCATGGACAGCTGAGTGGTAAAACGCTCGGCCTTCTCCGCTGGCGACCCGGGTTCGATCCCCGGTGTGGCTATAGAGTGGATTGTAGTGGCCCGTCCGTGGCCGGTGGTTTTCTCCGGTTTCCTCCACCCTTAACGACTACCAAGCGCCAACATCCGAGCCATGGAGAGTGCTTCGTATTAGTTATTATAACTAGTTGTACAATCCATGTAAAACAAATAAAGTTTATCATTTTTAATACGTTAATAACAGAAATTTAGTGCAATCTTCAGGTAAACGTTGTAGCCACGCCCACTTTATACAGGTGTGCTGTCGACTCTGGTGAATCAGACTGCGAGCACGTGTGCACCTTTTTTTTTAGAATTGCGGTCGTTGTCTTCGCTCGGGGAGTTTTAATAAGGCATTTATATCGCATTTGACATGTCATCAGTGGTGCCATCTGCTGACAAACTAAAAGTCAATATGAACTTTATAGAAAGGAGTCAGAGACCGCAACCTCCGCCAGGGCTCTAATAAAACTTTGCTGTGTACAAAACTACAAAGAATTAATTGTGTGTCACAGGACCGTTACTCCATGGTCAGATATCACAGGTCCGCTTTGGCGGCCCCAGATACTTGAGAACAGCCTTGTGATAAACAACTCGATTCACAATATCAAAATGGTGCAATGAATCTTTTTAATTAAAGTATACTAAGATAATCCAGATTTTTTTTTTTGGGGGGGGGGGTACCCTTGTCCTCCGAAAAGTTTCATAAAAATTTATCCATAACCTTTGGAGTGGACCCAGTTGCTATAAGAGAAACAAACAACAGTGAAACCTGTGTAATAAGACCATTTAATGGACTGTCCAAAAGTTGTCTTAATATTCAGACAGGTGTTCTTAATAGACAGGTGCATGGTCTTATTGGACAGGTAAGTGTGACTGCTTACGGTTCTATCAAGGGTGGTCTTAATAGACAGATGGTCTTGTTCAGTGGCGGATCCAAGGGGGGCACAGGGAGCGATGCCCCCCCCCCCCCCCCACTAGAATATTTCGGGCTCGTGAAAATTGCAAATTGAATCAAAGGATCTGGATAAAGGAACTTTTTTCCCCTTTTCTTTATTAACTTCTTGACAGTGAAATATTACACCAGCATAATCAGCACTGCATGAAACACCCAAATAACTAACAGTACCAAAAATATTATCTTGCCACATGAGTAAAAGCTATATAAGGAATAAAATCTTATATCTCCGATACTGTGTCCGCTTGAAGCTAGTCCTTGTATACTGGCTGCACTGGAAGATGAAGTCAAGTACACCAGTGTCATACCAGTGCATACCAACAAGGCACTAGAATTACAAGGTGACAAATGGTTAACCTTTAAGACCTTTCAGAAAAACAGAAGTGTGTTATATAGGCCTTTATTCTAAAATATCTGTATTGTCTGGTTAAACTATGCTCCAAGTTGATTTCTTAATCATATCTTCAACAAAATTCCTCAACCCCTCCCAAATCCTCCCATCTGGGGCGCTACGCGCCCTCGAACATCATGCAAGCTGGAATCTGAGCCGTCGCCCCCCCTCCCTAACATTTTGTTTTGGATCCGCCATTGTTATTAGACAGGTGGTCTTAATAGACGGGTGGTCTTTTGAGAAAGGTGGTCTTATTAGACAGATGCGTGGTCTTAATAGACGGGTGGTCTTTTGAGAAAGGTGGTCTTATTAGACAGATGCATGGTCTTTCAGACAGGTTCCACTGTAACTATAAACAACCAAAGGGAAACCTCTCGCCACCAAACAAATGTCTTATGGTGCCATCCTTTCAAATTTTGAGTAAATACCATTATCTAGCCAAATTACGAAAACCTTCGTCAACATCACATTCGGCTACATAATACATAATATCATAATATCCTTTCATGGGAAATAATAAATGCAGTCTTGATGATATATTAATTCTACTGACATGTTTTGACAAAGTTTAAAATCTATGTGGGAGTAACCTTACTTTCCTATCTTTATATCCTTGAGTGGACAATAAATCACATTGCTTTTAATCGTATATTTGTGAAAAAAGGCGTGTTTCCCTATGCGCGCATATGCGTATATATATATATATATATATATATATATATATATATATATATATATATATATATATATATATATATATATATATAAGGTAGAGTTACCCTCCGGTGTAAAGTGCTCTATGGCCTTCAAACAAGGCCAGAGCGATATAATGATGAAGAAAAACAACACTGTAAATTCACAACAGACTGTTTCATTGGTCGCATCCCGTGAAACAGTGTGGTGAATTAGAGTTGGTTTTTTTTCATCGTTATATATATATTTTTATTAGACAATTTATTTATTTGTAACCGGACGATGTCGGTACATAATTTAGTGTTTTTTATACATTATTTGGGATAAGTACGGTTTTTGACTAGTCTTTACGGTAGTTGCATTCAACGAACGAGCTACGTCATCCACCATGTTTTACTTGTATGGAACTAGGACCGCGCACTGCTGAGTTGAATTACCCACGTTACAGGTGATGATATGCGTAGAGCAATGCAGAGAATGGTCCAGGTATATTTCTGTAGTCTTCTGATCAGTTGTATCTCCATAGTAATTAGGGGCATGAGTTTAGTTTTATCTAGTCAGAGCCCAGATGGGCCCGCCATGTTCGGAGACGAGATCTGAGGTACTTTATAACATCTTACTCTTTAGTTATTCAGAATTATGACGCGTATGAGAGAAAACCTGTGTTATCATGTGAGATTAATTGTTTGGCAATACTGTGAATCTAGGCCACAGAGTTAACACCGTGTATCGGCGCAATTAAGGAATCTTGACTTTTGTACATGCGCCCGATAGATGGCGCCACTGGTTGCAAATGGCATCTTGTACTGTTGTAAAGCGCCTGTTTATCTTCCTGACGCAATTCTGGTATTTGTTGAGAATTAGTATAAACTAAAGGCTCACCAGTTTGTGTATAATAGGAGAATCCATTGAGTATCACTTAAGACAGTGTTTCTATGGTTTAAATTACTAATATGCACAGGGTTAATTTTAGGAAATATATCCCATACCCGTCTTGCATGAGATTAAGTCGGATGTAAGGGTCTGTTGATATTTCAGTATATAAGTCCATTTAGTGAGATGGATGGTTTTATTATTTAGAAGTTATTTCTACCATGCGATGCATATTATTTTCTTTTTATTATTTCACAATACAGAGTTGATAGCTACTTATGTGTTCGTTAATACCCATTCTTACCTATACGGATGCACATATTATGTTGCCTTGTAATTTCTCACTGTAGATAACTGTTTGAGTAGGCATAGTAAATATATGAACCAGAACTGTACGGATATAAGACTAATGTGAGGAGTTATCACCTGTATGTTTTGTTTCTTTTAATACCTGATAGGGAATAATGTAAGACCATACCTAGAGTATATATTGCCAATGTTGTATTTTCATGACATTGTCATTGTTTCGCTTATATGAGAGTTTTACTCTATTGTTTCAGATGGAAATACGCCAGCCACACACATATATTCACACCACATGTACTCATGGAAATAAAGTGAAGTTATGCCAAGTTGTGTCTTATTCGTAGTAAAACATACTACATCTTTCTGGTGGCAGCAGGTGGGATTTGGCATGATAATAAAGTGGCTGGCGGGTGATAGTGGCCTTCGATGAGACCAGGTGCAGTGAATGGTCACATTGTTTGGAGGAGCTGTATCTATTGGGACTGTGAACGACACTGGTTGTTTATAAGCCATCAGGTGATTACAGCTGTGTTGAGCTGATGAGTGGACTTGCAGCTGATAAAGCCATCCAGGGGACTATGGCTGTATTAATGAATGGACTTTCCTATTATTAAAAAAAAAAAAAAAAAAAAAAAAACTTCAAGTGGCTGTTAGTTATACAGCATTTGGCGATACTCACCTGATGCAGAGCTCTAGGACTATGATGATGTGTTAAGTTTTACAGGGAACTGTAAGTTGTATGGCATAAATACTAAGAAGTCCTGTTGACACTTTTTATCTTCCTTTACCGAAAACAACAGTTGTGAACTATCCATTCCTTGGAAGTCCGTTTGATGGTCTACAAGGGGACTTTGTTTATAAATGCGGGAACCTGCAGTATTATGGACTTGGTTACTTGTCATTAGTGGACTTGTGTATCAAACATTACAAGAACACCTGTCATTATTAATGGTCATCTCTTAAATACCTGCAGTTTGTATTTTATAACTGAGAAGTGACAACCTATGCAGATGTGTATAATATTATTTTTGCTCAAGCTTATAGGGAGTGTAATGTATGGTGATACTGTTGCATGAATCCCGTTCATATTAAATATGGACTCAAGCCATTTATGTGTGATATAATTATCAGTTGTCAGAATTTTAAGTTGGTCCTTTGCTGATGGTTGATTATACTAGGTGGAAAGAAAGAATCCTAGTTATTTCTTTTCTCCAGCCATATGCTAACTGCTGTTGACATTAAACTGAGACAGGTGAGATAAGACAGTGGGTATCTGGAATATGAATATATGCTACATGGTATTATATGTAGGTTTGGTTTTGTGAATACACAAGAACAATGTGATTAACAGAGAACGGGTATTTAACAACCTGATAAGTGAATAATTGGAACATGAATATGATACAGTACTTATCCAGTTTGAGTATCTGACTTTTGAACAAATGTATTTTAATGATGTTCTTGTACATCAAGTGACATTGGGCCATATTGGATATTTATGTGACCAGGTTTTGGTATCTCTTGCCAGTTTCATGTTTTGCTTCACATTTGGTTTTGTATAATGCTCATCAGAAGTAAGTGAATAAGACCAGGTATGTAAGACTGCATGATCATGTATTGGCAGAGTGTGAGACTAAAATATTTATTGTGTTTAACTCAAGTCATGGTTGAAATTGAGGTATCCAATTTGAATGTGTATTTGTTTTACTTTGCTGATTATTAGGGAATACACTCAAGTTGCTATGATGTTCATTGTTGCTTGTATAAGAACAAAACAGGCATGTTAGTGGCCCTGTTGTGTAGATTGCCATAAGACATGAATGGTTATATGATTTTATGAGATTTTGTGTCCTGTTGTTGGCAGGGTTTTCCAGGTAAGGTTTGCTATGTTTGGAACTTCCCAGGGACACTGTGTTTGATATTGCAGAGAATACCTTGCTATTAAGACTTGATGTGATTGACTAGTACTACACACAGATTTGTTGGTATGTGCATGTTTATTTGCTACAACTGATTATTGATACCCTTATTGTGCAATGCTAATAGCATTTGTTATGTAGTAGAACTTCATTGATGATATTCACTCAACAGTCTAAGAGATACTCCATATACTAGTTGACTGGTACTACGTTGTAACTTTCACATTGACAAGACTGTTTTGTATGTGATAACATGTCCCAAACCGGCACTGATCAAGCTGATCAGGGAGCCGGTGCCCTGAATGAAATGGAACTGTTGCAGAGGCAGGTTGAGCAGATGCAAGCTCTTCTTCAAAGAGCAGGAATTGATCCACGTCAGCAAAGTGCCCCTCCAAGTGCTAGCCCTCCATTGAGAAGGACTGAGAGGGATGATCCAGTCCCAACTCGTGTAGTTTATACTCAGAGAAAACTGTCTAAATTTGCTGGAGAGAGAGGCAAATTAGAGGACTGGGTCTTAGAGGCCAAAAGTGCTCTTAGAGCCCAAGGTGTACAGGGACAGGAAGCTGTTGAGTTTTTATTAGGCCATTTGGAGGGTCCAGCGAAAAGTGAAATACGATATGCTCCTGATTCAGAGAAGGTTGATGCAGCCGCGGTATTTACTCTTCTTCAGGAAGCATTTGGTGAACGATTGTCTGCATCTCAGCTGTTAGATAGCTTCTATGGAAGGAAACAGCAGGACAAAGAAACCTTGCGTGATTTCTCATATGGACTCATGAACCTTTTAGACAGAGCTCTGGGCCAGGACCCAGAAGCTGTGGCAAACAGGGACAAAACTCTTCGCGACAGGTTTGCCGAGTGAGTTCGTGATTCCGGACTAAGGAGGGAGTTAAAGAGACGCACTAGAGATCAGCCTGAAATCTCTTTTCGTGCATTAAGGGAGGAAGCTATTAGATGGGCGGAGGAAGACTTAGTTCAGCCCACACCAAAAACTGTTAGTTCATATAAGGTCAAAGCAGACGAACCCCCAAGCTCTGATGAGAAGAGCGAGGTCAGGAGATTACTAGAGGTAGTTGAAAAACAGCAGAAGTGCCATGAAGAGCTGCTTCAGAATCAGCAACAACTGCTAGAGCTCCTGCAGCACCAAAATGTGGGAAACCAGAATCGCCAAATGTCCGAAAATACCGTTAGGAAGGATCAGTCAGAATCACCCCGAAAGTGTTTCTATTGCTCCTCAACGGACCATCTAATCAGAAATTGTCCTAAATGTGTTGCTAGTAGAAGGGACAAGAAAGGGACTAATCCAGATGCGAAGACTGCTGGTAACACAGGCAGTACCCCTAATGACACCCAGAACAACTCTATTCGGGGGAATCTTGCACCCCAGGCGACAGTTCTAGAGAATACGATTGGTGGTCGTCCATTGGTTACAGCGAGGGTGGAAGGCGTCGAGTTGGAATGTTTACTAGATACCGGGTCTATGGTTTCTACAATGACTGATGATTTCTTTCACAGATACATTGAAAGGGAAGACACCCAACTAGGAGATAAGTGGGTACAGGTTACTGCTGCAAACGGACTAGAGGTACCCTACCAGGGTATTGTCACAGTAAACGTGGAGATTGATGGCCAGCGGATAGAGGATTGTGGAGTACTAGTAGTCAGTAGAACTTCAGAGGAAGTTACAGAGACCCCGGTCCTGTTAGGTATGAACGTGATCTCACAGGTTCCACGCTTCTCCGGGATCTTGTGTGAGCCCAAGGCCAAGTTTATACGTATTGCTGGGATGGAAGCCATTACGATCCCCAAGTCAAGTTCCTGTGAGATAGCCGCCATAGCGCCTCGTTGGAACATGGTTGGATGTGTGGAGGGATTCTCCAAACCTGTGAAGGGGGCAGTTACTGTCACACCAGCATTAGTCACCGTCGGAGGTGGTAAATTACCAATCAGAGTCACGAATATGACTAGTAGGGATGTCACATTGTCCCCAGGGACAAGGATTGGCACCATTTCCCGTGTCAAGGATATACAGAGCGGGTTGAGTAAAGTTGACGTCACTTTTGAGGATAGGAGAGTGCACCTCAGCCAGATAAGTGAAAAGCCCAGGGAGGACAGAGCTGATAGAGATATCCTTGATCTCGGGATTGTACATGGATCAGAGGAGGAGAGAGAAAGACTGTTACAGATACTCAATAGACACAGTGAAGTTGTTATGAAGGCGGGGGACGCTGTTGGTTGTACTAACCTCTTAACACACATGATCAAGACAACAGATGACCTTCCAGTGTCTCAACCTTACAGACGTATTCCGCCACACCAGTGGGAGGAAGTTCGACAGCATTTGAAGGAGCTCTGTGAGCAAGGCATTATTAAACGGTCGGTGTCAAATTATGCCTCCCCAGTAGTCCTTGTGAGGAAGTCATCAGGCAGTTTACGGCTTTGTGTGGACTACCGCCAGCTAAACAAGAAAGTGCGCAGAGATGCTTTTCCTCTGCCGAGGATGAATGAAATCTTAGACTCTCTGCATGGGGCCAAATATTTTAGCACTTTGGACTTAGCTTCCGCCTACAACCAGATCGAGGTTGCTGAAGAAGACAGACATAAGACAGCTTTTACAACCCCAATGGGCCTATATGAATTCATCAGGATGCCTTTCGGACTGTCTAACAGTCCAGCCACGTTCCAGAGGCTCATGACCACAATATTCCAGGATGACATTCTTAACACCATGTTTGTATATCTGGACGATATAATCGTGTATGGGCGAACCGTGGATGAACACCTCAAAAGACTCGAGGAGGTACTGAGTAAATTGAGCAGATTTGGCCTGAAGTTGAAGTTAAACAAGTGCTCTTTTTTGTGTAGGGAAGTAAGTTTCCTGGGACACTTAGTATCCGGGGACGGAGTGCGTCCTAACCCAGATAGAATAGCAGCTGTGAGACAGTGGCCTAAACCTACGACAGTTAAAGAGCTTAGAAGCTTCCTTGGTTTTTGCCAATTCTACCAGCGGTTTGTGCCAGGCTTTGCTAAAATAGCATCAGTTCTTCATAAGTTAGTAGCGGAAAGTTCAAAGGGGAATTATGGACATCGGAAGCCCAGACGTATTGTGATCACTAATCATTGGGATACTAAACATACTGAGGCCTTTGAGCGACTGAAGGAGAAACTGACCATGACCCCAATACTGGCATACCCCGATTTTAACCTTCCTTTCGTCCTGGAGGTTGATGCGTCGTTGCGTGGCTTAGGAGCCATCCTTAGTCAAAACCAGAATGGCAGGAACAGGGTTATCTCGTTTGCTAGCCGAGGATTGAGAGGTGCAGAAAGAAATCAAGCTACTTACAGTGCAAAACGACTGGAGCTCCTGGCACTTAAATGGGCAATATGCGACAAATTTAGAGAATACCTGGAAGGGGCACAGTTCATCGTCTTTACAGACCATAACCCCTTAACTCATCTATTTACACAGAAGAAACTGCCCGCAACTGAGCAACGTTGGGCCTCAGCTTTAGCCAGTTTTGATTTTGAGATCAGATACAAGCCAGGCCGTAACAACCAAGCCACAGATGCCCTGTCAAGGTTAGAGGACAGACCATGGAATGCTCAAAGTGGCACTGTGTCAGCCATGTGTGCGAAGGTAGCAGATTCTACCAAGGTTCCAATAACACTGATGTGTCAAGTTTCAAAAGACGCCACCGATGGGGAGGTAGGTGAAGCTGGACCAAATCCTCCGAACGGAGTAGCAACTGGTTGGTCTGGTTATAGCCCATCAACCTTGAGCATGATGCAGAAGCGAGATTTGACCATACAACCAGTGTTCGAGGCATGGAAGAAAGGCAAGAAGCCAGCCTTATCGGTACGGCGTAAATTATGTCAAGATGCCCAAAGATTGTTACGTCAGTGGGACAAGTTCATGGAGCGTGACAATGTTCTTTATCGTGTGATTGATGATCCACATCATGGCAGGCTTGAACAGTTTGTAGTGCCTGAGGTGATGCGAGAGGAGTTTCTGAAAATTTGTCATCAAAAGCACGGTCATCAGGGTATTGATAGAACAGAGAGTTTGTTAAGGATGAGATGCTATTGGCCTGGGATGCACAAGTCTGTGACTGATTGGCTATCGAAATGCGACAGATGTGCCTTAGCTAAAAGAGAAAAGGTTCGCACACCTTTAGGACACCTTCTAGCGTCGGCCCCCCTCGAGGTCGTTGCTATGGACTTCACCTTACTGGAACCAGCTTCAGATGGGAGGGAGTCAGTGCTGGTGCTGACCGATGTCTTCACCAAGTGGACTGTGGCTATCCCCACCCGGGATCAGCGAGCTGTAACAGTGGCCAAGGCACTTACCAAGCACTGGTTTAATAGGTTTGGTGCCCCAGCCCGCTTACATTCGGATCAGGGGCGGGACTTTGAGTCCCAGGTGATTCGCCACCTTTGCGAACTGTATGGGATAGCACAATCCCGGACCACGGCCTACCATCCTCAGGGAAACGGCCAAGTGGAACGTTTCAACAGAACGCTCCACGATCTCCTCCGATCTTTGACACCACACCAGAGAAGAAGGTGGCCTGAGTATTTGGACGACCTGGTCTTTGCTTATAACACCACACCGCACGCATCGACGGGAGTGTCACCTTTCAAACTAATGTTCGGACGCGACCCAAGATTGGCTCTGGACCGTCTGTTAGGGGACAAACCCGAAGAAGTCACTCCAACCTATGATGCTTGGTTGTCAATGCATATTAAACGACTTGCTGATATGTACCTTCACGTGAACCAAAGATTACAACAAAATGCTGATCGAAGGAAAGAATTTTACGACAAGGGAGCGAAGTCGAGTCCTCTTCAAATTGGTGATAAAGTTTACCGTAGGCATCACGGGAAAGGTCGACAAAAGTGCCAAGATGCATATAGACCAGAGACGTACTCTATCGTGGATAGGAACGAGGATTTAGATATCTATAAGATTCAGAGAGAGGGAGAAGCTGCTCTCTCTAAGTGGTATAACAGGGTAGAATTGAAAGCATGTCCACCCAAGGACAGCATCCACGAGAGCCTTTGGGATTTTGAACCACAGGTCGAGGACCAGAGTCCCGATGTCATACATAATGAGAGCGAAAGCGAGGATAGCGACCAAGAGGTCCTCATTCAGGATTTGTTACCTAGAGCACCAACGGGTGATATGCCTATCCAGGGGGTAGATAGCTGTGATGAACAAACCCCACTTCAGGGTTCAGCGAGTCAAGACCTGTCAGTTAGAAGGTCGACCCGTGTAACTAAAGGCATGCATTCTAATCCTGGCCATTGGCCACGGTCTGTGTCACAGTTAATGTTACATACATCTGAGTGTGCAGTACAAGACTTAGCGAGCACAAATCATGATGTAGCAGTAATATGGGTCTAAGACAGTTTTATTGGTCATGTATATGATTTCTGATCTATCTTTTACATTGCTAGTTTTGAAGGTATAGGACAGCTTACCGTAGGGTTAAGATAAATCACCACTCATGTTATCTGTACAAGTATGGTAGTGTTGGATGTATGAAGATAACACGAAGGGGGTGCGGGTGTAACCGGACGATGTCGGTACATAATTTAGTGTTTTTTATACATTATTTGGGATAAGTACGGTTTTTGACTAGTCTTTACGGTAGTTGCATTCAACGAACGAGCTACGTCATCCACCATGTTTTACTTGTATGGAACTAGGACCGCGCACTGCTGAGTTGAATTACCGACGTTACAGGTGATGATATGTGTAGAGCAATGCAGAGAATGGTCCAGGTATATTTCTGTAGTCTTCTGATCAGTTGTATCTCCATAGTAATTAGGGGCATGAGTTTAGTTTTATCTAGTCAGAGCCCAGATGGGCCCGCCATGTTCGGAGACGAGATCTGAGGTACTTTATAACATCTTACTCTTTAGTTATTCAGAATTATGACGCGTATGAGAGAAAACCTGTGTTATCATGTGAGATTAATTGTTTGGCAATACTGTGAATCTAGGCCACAGAGTTAACACCGTGTATCGGCGCAATTAAGGAATCTTGACTTTTGTACATGCGCCCGATAGATGGCGCCACTGGTTGCAAATGGCATCTTGTACTGTTGTAAAGCGCCTGTTTATCTTCCTGACGCAATTCTGGTATTTGTTGAGAATTAGTATAAACTAAAGGCTCACCAGTTTGTGTATAATAGGAGAATCCATTGAGTATCACTTAAGACAGTGTTTCTATGGTTTAAATTACTAATATGCACAGGGTTAATTTTAGGAAATATATCCCATACCCGTCTTGCATGAGATTAAGTCGGATGTAAGGGCCTGTTGATATTTCAGTATATAAGTCCATTTAGTGAGATGGATGGTTTTATTATTTAGAAGTTATTTCTACCATGCGATGCATATTATTTTCTTTTTATTATTTCACAATACAGAGTTGATAGCTACTTATGTGTTCGTTAATACCCATTCTTACCTATACGGATGCACATATTATGTTGCCTTGTAATTTCTCCCTGTAGATAACTGTTTGAGTAGGCATAGTAAATATATGAACCAGAACTGTACGGATATAAGACTAATGTGAGGAGTTATCACCTGTATGTTTTGTTTCTTTTAATACCTGATAGGGAATAATGTAAGACCATACCTAGAGTATATATTGCCAATGTTGTATTTTCATGACATTGTCATTGTTTCGCTTATATGAGAGTTTTACTCTATTGTTTCAGATGGAAATACGCCAGCCACACACATATATTCACACCACATGTACTCATGGAAATAAAGTGAAGTTATGCCAAGTTGTGTCTTATTCGTAGTAAAACATACTACATATTTATAACCATTCTTACTTTTACATGGATTATACAACTAGTTATAATTATTAAAACGAGACCCTCTCCATGGCTCGGATGTTGGCGCTCGGTAGTCGATAAGTTTGGAGGAAACCGGATGACCCGGAGAAAACCATCGACCTTGGACGGGCTACTATAACCCACACTCATAGCCTCGCCGGGAATCAAATCTGGGTCGCCAGCGGACAGGGCCGAGCGTCTTACCACTCAGCTTTGCAGGCCCTTGAGATCAAAAGCTTTTTGTGCGGTTATCCTCCCATTTTATACTATACTTATTAAATATGAGTTACAACAGAATTTTACGACTGGTGGATCGATTTTTGTTAAATTTTGCATTTGCACAGATATGGGTTTAAGATTGAAGCTTTTAAAATATGGGGTCATGAATTTAATTATAAGAGTGACCTTGACTTTATTAGTCCATATTGGTAAAATTAGTACCAAATATTAGATTAATAAAAAATTAGGAGATTTCTTGTCCTGAAGTATATGATGACTAATGATCCTTATATCAGTAATGGAGGGATTTATCTTGTTCACAGGTTTTTGCGTATATATATATAAAGTTTTCAAAATGTGCGCAATTTACCTCCCTATCACTGCTATACATGAAACAGCATGATATATGAATAAAAAACTATATGACCGATTTCTTTGAAATTATTCATGAGTAGTACATGAATATGGGTTAGAGGGAAGATCAATTTAAAATTTGGATTATGAGGGTGACATGTCTTTATGTCGGCTAATTCGGAGTACAATTTAAACGACATCTGAGATATTTCAGGATTCCCTTCGTCTAAGCTGGTATTCCATAAATACACATAGATATTTGCCATCGACCTTTTTCCATTGCATGAGGTTTCTGGTGCGGCCTTTGACCTGGTAGATGATGGAATTCTCGGCTAGGCTTCATGAATTGCTCTAAAATGATGATTGCCAAATCGACCACTGATTGATGAAAACGTTGACCATGACTCATGGCGCCACCTGTAATTTTATTGCTGCTGAAAATGTGTTAGTCAGTTTCATAGAAATATAGATTGTTATGAAATATTGCGTAACAATTTATTCTATAAGATTTCAGCATTTAGACATGACGTCGCCAATTATATGCGGCATGCATGTCAATAGATATTTCACCATGTCAGTAAAAGAAGATTAGGATATTTAAAATGGGTATTTCTGGGGATACCTTGCATGATAACTCAGACACCAAAACTTTATATTGAAATAATTAGGAAATATGAAATTGAAGTAACATGTGTACCTCAGCTGCCTGTAGGTCATCTGAGGTATAGGTATGGCACTTTGTCCATCGTCCGTCCGTTAGCAGGGCACAAATCGTAACCGCTGACCCTAGAAGCCGGTTACTTAATATCTAGGGAGGTCCATAAATAATCTCCTTGGAAACTAGAAATTAGGTCACTTGGACCTATATCCTCCGAGCTATGGGGCTTGTAAGTACCCCCACCCCCAGAATAATAAAAAAATTACACAACACCTCCAATATCTTATTAATTAATGCATGGATTGTCATGAATCTTGCCTTGAATATTGACCATGACTAGTTTTGTCACTTCCAGAATAGTGATGGCGCCACCTGTATTTTTCTTATTTTTACGATTTTTTCATTTTTTTACTATAAAATGACAACAATCATGTCAGTTTCTCAGCTGTGATTCTTCTAATGTCCCAAAACCTGGTGTGTTTATTGATCACAAGTGGATGCCCTATAGTAATCACCCGGTCTGTCCATCTGTTCGTTTGTCTGTCCATCCGTCCATCCACACAGATTTGTTTCCAGATGATAACTCCAGATTGGATTGACATATGGATTTCAAACTTGAATAATATATGGCCCACCAAAAAAAAGCAAGAACCTGTATGATATTTGGGTCATTAGGTCAAAGGTCAAGGTCACTTGATCACTTATTTAAAAAGATTATGGCTGCATTTTAAGCCAAGCTTTTTATCTGAAACTTTCTATCTTGCGCATTTTGTTGAGTTGCCAGTATAATGGTTATTTCTTAATACTGCCTATATTGAAAATTACAACAAGTTTGACAGGACTCTGTCAGTTTCCTAGTCAACAACCAGTTTCTACTTCATGTAATTGATAATTACTAATAGCAATCATATAAGAGTCAAGAAGTGCATGACACAACGTTGTATAATTGTAGTCGCCCAATGATTCTCGCTCTACAAAGCTATACATAAACAGCGGATGTAACAGATGTTCATTGCTGCATGTTAACCTGGTTAATTGTAGCATGTAGAGCATGTTTATAGCCTCCCCCGGGAGGGCATGCGTTTATCCCTATCGTGTGTCTGTTTGTGTGTTTGTTCATAACATAACTCGCGCAATCATGAAATGAATCCAATGAAATTTACAGAACACCTCGGGTATGGGCCAATGAAGAATCGATTAGATTTTGGTGTGGGTCCGGCTCATGACCCGGATCCAGGAAGGAGTTCCAGGATTATTCACATCTGTGCAGTCACATATACATGATTGAAAATGGGAATGTGGGCCGAATATACACTAATTTATCTGGGAATATGGGCAAAAAAATTAATGAAGACAAGGTTTGGGGGGTACCCCACTTTTAGAACCGCCCACCTGGCGGAGGTTTGCATTCCTGAGAATGCATATTTCTAGTTACAAATGTATCCATATGCATATGCATCTAGATGTGAATATAATGTCGAACGGGAGGGGACCAACTGAAAATCTAAAGTGTGTATGGTGTCATATACATATAGTCATGGTGCTCGGAAGACGCATTAAACTTCAGACATGCTTCAGACAAACTACTAGACACTTTGTTATGCCAAATACCTCAATAGGTTACAAAGTGCACCGACTAGAGAACTATGACCACTGAGGCAGTACATATTGAATCTTATCTCTTGACGGCGTACGCGGCGTGTAATGTAGACTGTCAATGAATATGATGAAATATATTTATCACGGGGACATATTGATTAGCCTGATTGTCTGACAAGTCATTTAACCAACACTTGGACAGTCTGGCCGTCAGTACTTTGGATATCGGGCACCTTCAAATGAAGTATTCTGGGTTTCGTAGTATATAACAACAGAAAGAGTAAGAAGGAAGATCACAACAAAATCATCCTGAAGATAACATGTATATAGGGTAAGTCTTATCATAAGTCATATAACGGGCGTCTTATATTTCCACGGTTGTCGCAGTGATAAATGGTGAAGGCGCGGTAAGCCTATACATTTATTTGACTCGAAGGTCATGGTTTGAACCAGTGTCGCTCACCTCTATGACGCGGGAGCTTGTCCTTACCTGTAATTACCGCACCGTTTATACCTCATTAACATCCACATATACAGTCGTGGATCACTTTCCTAGCTTCCATGTGCAGATGTTTTAAACGGATCCAAGTCCATTTCAAAATGTTCTCGCGGTATGCAAGTAAAAATATTCGCATCATATTACATTTAGTAACGGGACAACACTCAGAGACCAATCAGATCTCGATTTTATCCAGCTCATTATCCAAAAATGTAACCAGCATGGCATGTTCAACCGTCGCATAGTACCAGATTCACCTACCAGGTGCCAGCAACAGGGCATGGGAATTAATTTCTGGTAGAATCACATCAAGTCATAAAAAATCACATAAATTTATGTAATGATTACGGTCGATTATACCAATGATTCAACACATTTTGCCGTCAAGGTCATTTCCCAAATAAAAACACTTGTTTAAGCTTAGCACTTTCAAAGCAATCTTTATTTAATTTTAATGAAATCAGTGTCTTTGTATGACAGTTAACTCAGAAATTGTTTAACTGTTATAGTTACATTAATAATATTGATTGTGTCATGTTATGGATGACATTAAGAGAGATATTGTGAAAGTCAGACACATCTTATCCCTTTATGATCAAATGTATAACATAATGTTAGCGATCTCGGGTTACACAAGGATTAGTTTGATTGTTTAAGGTTCTCAGAAGCATATTTTCCTCCTGAGATAGCAAATTCATAACCTTATTTTGGAATTCATTAGGACCTGTCTTGATTTTAAGAACTTTAACGCCTATAGGCATATATACCTTATACCTTTGATTTAGATTCCACATTGGTTGAGTCTGTGCAGTTAAACACCACAAAGGGAAAGACGATATACATGCCATTGTCAGCAGTAAACCACGAGCTCAGGCTGATGTCTGTATGCTAAGCTCAACTGTAGCTGTCAGTCACAGTCACATGATCTCTAATGTTACAAGGGAAATTCCATCCTGAACCGGGTGGTCAAAGTATCAATTTTTATTTGCTTATATAGGTTATGTTGCAAGTCCCGCCCTTTGGACCCCTGTCCTTATTATTATTCTTCCAGGCTGCATAGTGAATTAATTCACCATTGGATGGTGAATTAATTTGGTATCACAATGAATATCCTGGTCATGCTAATGTTTACATGTCGGGTGACATATATATATATATATATATATATATATATATATATATATATATATATATACTACATATGTTATAGTTGGTGTTATCAGATACAGTCGCGTACATGTAAAGAGAATGTAAATCGCATAAAATCATAACAAATCACATCCAGAAGACCTCCAAGGAACCCTTTTTTAACTTTGAAAGCATTTGTAAAGTTTAAGCCAGGCATATTCATACCTAGCTTGATTGACGTTCGAAGTTGGATTTGAATTTTTTTTACTTAACTTGATCTTCTATTTATTCTCATTTTTGCCGACTGCGTGGAGTTAGCTAAATTTTAAAACTGCAGTGCTTAAAATGAATGAAGGAGCAACAAATATATAACTGGGGGTGTATTCAGATATCTGATGTATATTAACTAAAGATAATCCCTTAAACAGTTTATAAAAATAAGAAAGAAAACGTTCATTTTGTTTATATCCACATGTTTATAACATAGGGTGCCCGCCAAAATATTACAAACACATTCAACAAGGACACCTGGCGGCAAGTCAGACGAACCAGTGTTTAGTTAATGGCGTTTTTTGCAACTTGTGACTTTTCAACTTTTACAACCAGCCACCTTAGTTTACTTGACTGTTCTATTTGTCATCATACGCACATGTACCGTAAAAAAAGTTTGTAGTTAAACAAGCTCATGCTTTCTTCACAGAGGCGTCATAAAATGTTTTGAACAAGTCACCTTCAGTTCATTAATATGTATATGAGCAGCATGCAATACCACAAATACTGTAGAAAAGGAAGTTTATAATAACCTGTTTTAACGTTTGACATTAAAATTTCAAAACTTGTGGCTTCGTACGTGTTATT
The DNA here is from genome assembly GCA_026874595.1 of Sipunculus nudus. Classification (NCBI taxonomy): domain Eukaryota; kingdom Metazoa; phylum Annelida; class Sipuncula; order Golfingiida; family Sipunculidae; genus Sipunculus; species Sipunculus nudus. Next base: position 31,794,604 of record CM049309.1, read on the forward strand.
TATGCCATCCACCGCAACGGAAAAGGGGAATCCGGGTGTGTGAGTGTGTGTGTGTGTGTGTTTGTGTGTGTGTGTGGGGGGGGGGGGGGGGGGTCCAAAGCCTCTCTTTTCAGTCGCCAGAAGCTTTGTAACTTTGTCCAAATCTGGACAGTCTAGACCCCAATTTCCAGAAAGAGGGACCTTTCCTTAGGATTTCTTTCAGTCTTCCTCGAATCTCCCCTTCCCAGGCGCTTTAAACCTTTATTATAAAGATTATCCTTCAGCTATATATATATATATATATATATATATATATATATATATATATATATATATATATATATATATATATGCTACGGTAGTACCCACTTAAAGCTCAACCGCCTCAACAGTTAGGGTTAACAGAAGCGATGAACATACAGCTCCTTCGGCTTTATGAAAATATAATGGAAAGATACCCTATTTATTTGAAATGCATAGTAAGTATACAAGAGTGACTGTTAAAACACGCGTATAAGGCAAGGGAAGCAAGTGTTTCAGGCAGGTTCAGCCAAGAGTAAATTAAATTCGATTATTTTTTTTTTTAATTATGCAAATAAATTATGTTTTATTTTCCTTTGAGTTCTTTGTATTAGTAATCCTTTGAAATATAAAAAGCCCCGCACTGGATCTGAATTTCTTCCCTAGGCCGGCTCTTTATGTAGGAACAGTGCTCATTTGGTTGGATCATGCATGTAGAGGACCGGGGGCTGCTGCGCTGTTTAGGCCCACCGGGGCCACGTGCAGTGTTTCTTTGTAAACGGGATATCCTGGTTTCCCCCGTTGGCATGTAATCTGCATGCGAGGTCATGACAATGACATTACAAATAAGAGTGTATATGCATGGGTTAACTCATACACTGCATATGTTGACAAACACGGAGTAATTTTGAAACGAACATCAAACAGTTCATTTGGTGCTGTAATGTTAGTGGTATATTTGTGTGCAGCCTGTTGGAGGTTTTTACAACTGAACCCACAGCAACAGTTCGTAAGCAGTAGGCAGCTACAGCCAGTGTCACCAGCCCTGTCAGTAGGCCTACTTGCGTTAGAAAGCGGTTGACTACTTGAGACACGGCCATATGTTTCCAAGTACATAATCGTGTATGGTAATGTAGTTCTGAGAAAAACTGACGTGTTGTTGTTCGTGGTTTAGGATCAGGGTCAGTATGCTGATGGGTTTTGTTGTCCCATCATTTACAGACAAATTTCCACCAAGTGAGGTGAGTAGGGCAAAGGAAAAATTCTGGTATGTGTGTGAGTGTGTTGCTTAGGCTGGTAAATTACGTACTACTAGGCTTAATAATTATTGTTGCTGGTATTGGCTACGGATATTAGGCTGAGTTTTATCTGAAACCAATTGCATTATCTATATGTATTTTAAGTCATGACTTGTATCGTAGTGAATAAAAGTTCAGGGGCGGATCTAGATTTTTGGAAAGGGGAGGGTCCAATAACCCAGGAAGATCTTTTTATAAAAGGAAACCTAAAAAAAGTCACCTGGACCGGAAATGACCATATATTTGTTTGAAACCCTACAAAACAGGTTTTTGCAGCTCAAAAAAAAAAAAAGGGGGGGGGGGGGAGGGTCCCCCTGGATCCTCCACTGAAGTTATAATTGTTAAACTAAAATGTGCAGTCTTTGACGTAGCCATGAAAAACATGACTAGCAGGTCTCTTTTAAAATAAACTGAAAGGATCTTGCGTCTCCAGAAATTCAACAGAAAGATCTGACGCCTAATTTTTCTAATAATGAAACTAGGCCTAATAGGAATTCGAGCGCTGTAGCCTGTATGCCTTGTTGGGTTGCCTTACCTATCACCGCTGTAGCCTGTATGCCTTGTTGGGTTGCCTTACCTATCACCGCTGTAGCCTGTATGCCTTGTTGGGTTGCCTTACCTATCACCGCTGTAGCCTGTATGCCTTGTTGGGTTGCCATGCCTATCACTGCTGTTTCCTGTATTGAAACAAAAATGGGCTCCACCCCTAATTCTGATAAACAGTATTACAGGGATGGGGTTTTTGTAATTAATTAGTTTGGGTAGCGTGGCAAAATTTACAAATACTCCTCCATGCATCCAACAGACTATATTGACTAAGGCAGTTATAAAAGTCCATTAGTGGCCACAAGAATTTATTACGAAAGAACTACATGATTACCGGTACACAAGAATCATGCCCTGGCTGATATTACATAACAATTATATATAAATACGAACCAGAATGTGGCTGTCCAGGTTTCCCTGGTCCCTATAATCTCGGCTTCTGTTAAGATGGACCAGAGAGGCTCAAAGCCCTGTGGGACAGACACCCGCACATGTACAATGTTCACAAGTCCCGGGCCTAAGAGACAGGGCTGGGCTGGTACATGGCTCATGTATCAGTCATTCCATCCCTGCATCGCCAGCTCTGTGGTCATTGGTCAACCCCAGAGATCTGCATCTGGTGGCATTAATACCAAGAGAATCTCCCCTGGTAGCCATGATGTCATAGGGTGTTCCCCCGGTAATACCAGGGGTAGGGCATTTGTGTAACAGTATGCCTTGTTGGCTTGCCTTACCTATCACCGCTGTAGCCTGTATGCCTTGTTGGGTTGCCATACCTATAACCGCTGTAGCCTGTATGCCTTGTTGGGTTGCCATACCTATAACCGCTGTAGCCTGTATGCCTTGTTGGGTTGCCATACCTATAACCGCTGTAGCCTGTATGCCTTGTTGGGTTGCCATACCTATAACCGCTGTAGCCTGTATGCCTTGTTGGGTTGCCTTACCTATCACCGCTGTAGCCTGTACGCCTTGTTGGGTTGCCATACCTATAACCGCTGTAGCCTGTATGCCTTGTTGGGTTGCCATACCTATCACTGCTGTTGCCTGTATGCCTTGTTTGGTTGCCTTACCTATCACCGCAGTAGCCTGTATGCCTTGTTGATTTGCCTTATCTATCACCACTCTAGCCTGTATGCCTTGTTGGGTTGCCTTATCTATCACCACTGTAGCCTGTATGCCTTGTTGGGTTGCCTTACCTATCGGCTTGCGGTACCTGCGGATCCAGAGCAAAGCAGGCTAGCACGAAGGCGATTACAAACAAGATGGGTAAATAACATCTTTTATGTGTGTGTGTGTGTGTGTGTATACACATGAAACTATTCAACGTTAACATCTGAATGTGGATATACGTCAACATTAACTAGATATAACAATACATCTACAACATATATACCATTTCATCGAAAGGCGGTCGTTGGTACAAGAACCGTGAAAATAGTGGACCAATAAAATACAACTACCGGTATTGAGGGACTGATTCATAGTGAAACTGGAGTTCTGACAATCGGGAAAAAATCTATCGAGTAAAATGGATGATATAGTCTAAAGATCATTCGTTTGTACATTTGGTACATGTTTTCTCGAAGGGGCTTGCATGCAAACATGGCAAAATAAGCTTAGACTACACGCGGATGCCACACTGCAAAAGTTGATATAGGCGTCTCGGTCAGAAATAAAATCGGCAATGAACTGTGCATATACGACTAAAATAAAAACTAGATAGATTTTCTTCAGGATATATCGATTATTCCTCAGGATATATTGATTATTTGTTTCTTTTTCAGAGTATACATTTAGAGATCACAGGTATGTATCGTCAAGTCCTTGTCATTGTGACCGTGTGTATGTGGCTCCCCCTGGCGGCTGGTTTCTCGAGTGGGGCGCCGGACAAAGCCTGTCCGGGAATCGCCCCAATCCACGTGGACCGTCAGACTAGAGAGCCTCTCAATGCCTGGACGACCACACCGCCATACCGAGTAGACGTCTCAGCCTTCAAATATACTCCAAACCAGGAAATAACAAGTAAGACATCTCATAAAAAAAATCTGCATCATCAAAAAAAAAAAAAAACAAACAAAAAAACAAAGCAATCCTCCTCTTTTCTCGGGTTTGTCTGTCTATCGCACAGACAGAGCATTACTTTATATTAGATTCAACGTTACGGAAACAATTATCCCGCAAACAATTATTACCTCACTGATCACGTGACTGATAACATCACCCTATACGTCACTTCATATCACACAATCGGTAACAAACATGATCCTTTATTTAAACTTAACAAATAGGAAAATATATTTTAATTCGTGTAAAAGAGATCTACATAAAATTACGGCGCCGTAGTGCCGCGTAATATATATTTTTTTCAAAATGCTTCAGTCTTGCCTGTTTATAATATGAAGGGCTACAATTAATTTACAACAACCTCATGGTGCATCATAGACACCAGGTATATGTCTTGCCCGCTGGAAACCTGGGGAGAAACAAAATGAGCGCACAATTCTACCAACGCCTTGATCTGCGTCTGAATCCCTCCCGAGTCAGTATTAACATGATTTCATGATAACATGATTTCATGATAAGAAAGAAACCATGCCAATGACTTTGTAGGTGAAATCTTTCAGTTTACAATGAAGGTTTATGAAAACTTGAGTTTTCAGCACTTTCCACAACTGGGACGGTCTGTCACCATGCAAGCTGTCACCGCTTGGTATAGCCTTTACTATCGCCCTTATAAACACGAGTGCTCAGTTTATTTATAGTGAAAACGGGAAATCCTTTCAATTAAGTGAACCTTGTTTTCATGCAAGTGCATTATCTGCGTGACGACGATATTTCTTCATTCAAAACATATAATACTCGTATATATATGTCTTCTGTTTTGTCCACATGGGTCTTAATGAAATATGGTATATATTTGTGAAAATATGAACCACAGGCCAAGAGAGAGGTGATTAAAGAATTGGAGATACTCTATAGACAACAAAAAGAAAACCCGCTATTATGATCGGATCCAAATACAATACCACCCTTTATCCGTTCTGTCACAAGACAGTGGGCACACTGTGTAATTGAAATCGAGCAGACAGACAAATATCAGTCATGACATCTTTCATAGCCACCTTCGACGACCCGGGCGTCCGGTAACGGGACACTTCATAATCGAAAAAGCATGCAGATCTGAAATTTAAAATTCATTTGGCTAGGGGCAGGTTCCCTCGACACGTCTGACTCTTCGTCAGTTTTATTTCTCCATCTGTTTCGGAAGAAAAAAAAAAGAGTTTTAGTGCTGTCAGAAACTTCAAACTAGGCCAAAAAAACATAACTACTTGGACGTAATTTCTCAAATTTGCCATATTGATTCTTCAATGTAAGTTACGTCTGCTGATTTATCCAATGCTTTCTCATTAATAGAAGTATCTGTTCAGGTTACAGATTCTGATTGACAGAGATTCCAAATTATTCAGTATTATTCAATGTAAAAACAAAATAAAATAAAATAAGAAAACGATATAAACGAAGAGCCCTATGCTTAAATACATTTACTTGGTGGATTTTATGTTTTCTATGTGGATTTCTACATGCCTGTAACAATGGCACAGTTTTAACGAATTATGAAACTCATTGCCTTGTGCGCTTTGGGAATACATCTGCTCACACAGATGACCGACTAGATCACAGAAATCCTTTTATTAATATATTTATATATATATATATATATATATATATATATATATATATATATATATATATATATATTACTTTCTAGCCAAATTAACAGGCCTATATAATTTATATAATTCGCTGCATTTATTTTCCCAGTAACCATTACTGGAACTAATGGCTTTAAGGTGTGCGGATTTCTCCTCCAAGTCAGGAGAGCTGACTGGAGACTCAATACAGCCGAGTTGATTGGAAACTTCTCCGTAACAGATGGCACCAAGAGCACCTGCTCACGTCACCAGGTAATTTGAATATGATATCAGCAGTTTGATTTGCGTATTTTTTGTCAAGCCGTTAACTTATTTAATTCTAATTATAACTTATACTGACTGTTCCTATTTGCAGTGAATCATAAATCCTTCATTCAAACTTCAGTTTCTCATTACATGTTCCCTGAAATTACAAATTCATTGTAAAGACCTGATACTTTTTAAAACGTAACATTCTTTGCTATATCACAATCTCTACATGCCAAATGCATAAATGAACAAATTATAGAACAAGATACAATCGCAACAATAATTCTAAATTGTCTAATGAATATACTGTGTAAAGACATTTATAATTATGATGACAATTATCTGCATTCTATATACGTATACAATACGAGAATCATAAAGCAGAATGTATTAATACATATGTGAATACATGTATGTACAGCCTCGTGCATAATCCTGTTGTACGATATGAGGGTATGATTTTGTTTCAGTACCGAGGTCTGACACACTCCTCAGGTCACACGCAGAAAAACCATGTGGTAACCGTGTGGACAGCGCCTCCAGCGGCAACGGGCCATCTGAAATTATAGTAAGATACGACACTTCATATATTATGCATGCACGAACATATAACACAAAGGCCTGGGATCTCGTTGTGTGGCAATATGGTTGGTTTATACATGTACAAAATTATATTTTTGAAAACTCCGTCTTCTGACTGCTTTGGAACTTCATTGTTCTTTGCTAAGAAAAAGACAAAACTCTAAGTATGTTCTTATTAATTCGGGGAGAACTTATCGTAATAGAGCATCAATATCATGTTTCGCTTTCAGCCATATTTCTGAGCCATGCACCAACAAAACAGCAGTTTAGATTTATCATTGTGTCGTCGAAGGCTGAGTGTTTAACAAAGCAAAAGCATACGTGAAACATTAGATTTTATTATTGTGTTGTCGAAGGCTTAGTGTATAACAAAGCAAAACCATACGTGAAACATCAGATTTTATCATTATATTGTCGAAGGCTTCTTACGTAAAGGGCATTGTATTGGTATTTGTGATATGAAATATAAAGCATTTACAACATCGGAGATCACAGATTTTTTTCAAACTACGCTTATTCACAGTGCCACTTTTGCCATCAACCATACCCTCTTTTGGGGTAAAAACGATTATGCCTTCATAGAAGATCCAACCGCAGAACCGCTTCCAACTGGAGGACCTCCAAGGGTAGGTTGCATGCGAAATATTACAGGACAAGACTGGTCCGGGCTCCATATAGTGGTGTTTAACGACTGACAGGAAAGAGTAAGAAATAAATATATCACAAATATTTGCAGATATGTATCCGCTGATGGCTGATATAGTGATCTGTTCATTCTGTTTCTCTGTCCAACTTTCCCTCTGCTCGTCCTTAAAGATTTCACTTGCGATGCGTTATCTCCAAAATCGTTACTTAAAGTATAAAGTATAATGTTCTTATCAGCATGGCATATTTATCCATACATGCATGGGTTTCCTCAACTACTTTGTTCATACGTGGTAAATTTCATATTTGTTGTAACGAATTTCTTTATCTTTATATTGAGTTTATCTGTTCATACTATTGATATCAGATACGTCATGTCAAAACTCGTTATTTTATGTTTATTTCTCAGTTTTCATCGTTTACATTAAACTGTTGGCGAATGAAAATATTAATTAAACGATAAAGTAACAATTTTCTCACCGGGCGATATGTGTCTAGTCTCCGCTGAAAATACTCATAATGTACATACCATGTATAATTGAGACATTTCAGTGGTCATTTACTCAAAGCCAAAAGATGATATATTACCGTATATTTTTTTCTCCGTCTTCTACAGGCAGGTTCAGCGTCCCAACCAATAGATACGTCATCATGTGGGCGGACTAAAGGTTGTTACAGGAAGCCGCCAGGCTGTAGCCAGTCACAGTGCGACTATCTAGTCACGTGGAAAAGAGACGGGAATTATGTTAATTTCGAAATGGAGAGCAAAACAGACGGCTGGGTAGCGGTGGGCGTGTCAGATACCACGTCAATGGTTCATATTTTTTTTTTTACATTTATAATGTGATACAACCAGCTCATAGTTTCCTACTTTCCTGGTTTTAACTATATTGCTTTTTGGGCATTGTGAGATACAGTTTTAATTATAATCTTGCTATTCATATAAAACCACGAAGTCATATACGTGTCATTTTGAGACAAAATATTATTTATACTATATATGGTTACCCACTGTGTATTGGATACAGCAATTTTCTCATCGGGATTTCATGTCAGCCGACCTTCCATGGGACCATAAATACTATTTCAGTTTGATTCTCTCTCCATTATATGGTGCCTGGCGAGTAAAAGGAATGACTTTAAGAGATTCCACTTCAAAATGCACCACATAATAGAGGAGCGAGTTTGAATTTACTGGAGGAAAAAGTTATAATTATAAATTATTTATTTAATATCCCTTTTTGCATTCCTAGTCTATTTTCTCAAGACACGCCAAGAATGCCACATCGAGCGAAGTTTATTTATAGGGATATCTGCTTTTCCCCCCTTCTTAATGGATAGAAGAAATCTTCTCATTTATCTTGCTTCTAAACTGTTTGACAAAAATAAGGTGGTCTTTCAGTAAATGTTAACTGTATATCAAAGTACACTTTACTGGTGATCTCATTATAGTAAGCCTTCTATCTAAAATGGGTTTCTCAACAAATAGCTCTAACATACCACATTAAACCATAGATTAAATTAATTTTTTGTAAAAAATTTTTTTTAGCACAACGCAAGTGTGACGGACTGTGTGTATAATGATAAAACCTCAGAAGTCATGGTCCAGATGTCCTACAACTTGCTACACTCTGATGATAATGAAGTAAATGGTGACGTAAGTGGCACAATATTTTATAAAATACCCAACAGCAAGTGTATATATGTGATCGTTCATACATTCCATCCCTACCTGTCGCCTGTATATACGGAGTCATTTTCGATGTGCGAGGAAACGCGGAATCCCCCTCATGGAATTTCCTGGAGCTGGTGTTCCTGTAAGTTAATGAATTAATAAGTGAAAAAAAATCATAAAAACAAGAAGGCTAGTTAAATAAGAGAATTCAGGATATATCAAATTAATGACGAACTAGAAATTTGCATTTTAACGAATGCAAGCAGCCTTCACTGTGTGGGGGTGCCATATTGTGATAATCTCCCAAACCGTGCTGGCACGGCCCATATTCCCAGGTTCATTCGTACATTTGTGAATATTCCTTGGCGTTCCTTAATCCGGATCATGTGCAAGATCCACACCAAAATCTAATCGATTGTTCCTGAATCCGGATAATGTGCTAGATCCAAAACAAAATCTAATCGATTCTTCATTGCCTCATTCCCGAAATGCCCTGAAAATCTCATGAGATTCCGTTCAGGAGTATGTTATGTAGTAAACAAACACACCCAACACACTCCTACGGGGATAATTGTGTACCCTCTTGGCGAAGGCAATTAGGTTGACCAGGATGGTGAAAGCATTCCGAGGAAGTAAAAAAAATATAAGTTGGATAGAAATGAATTTCCCTGCAACTCTTAGTAGGTCTCTATTGCAATGAAAGTACAAAAGCGTGAGCGACAAGAAAACAGCCGTGTATAAACCGGGATCACTTTAAAACTCAACATCGTTATTCACAAAGTTTGATATTTTTTACAAGAGACAAAAAAATTTATAATGTGAAAAGAGGCAACCTTGACGACATTGGTAGGGCGTGCACTGTTGAGGCATGCTTGTCTGATTTTACCCAGCGAGGGTGTTAGCCTTTAGGTCATATTCCAGTCCCTCTTTTTTCAAGCTCCATTGACAAATAATGTTTTGTCACATGGAATATATCACCTTTTATGTAATAAAAGTACGAGGATGTAGTGCGCGCCAGAAACTGATTTGGAAACAACTGAACAGCGGTCTAAGTTTATAAACTGATTTTTATTAGAAACTCGAGTTTCACTGAATTATTCTCATTTCACTGTACCTGGTGACTACTAATCTTTCCTTGATGTTAATGTTAAAATTTATTTGCTAATAGAGGTTTGGCATTGATTCCATGGAAACACAAAGTCACTGTATCATACTCAACACGACACGCTCATCCTAATAATTTAAAGGGATTGTGCGGCTGTTTATTTTTTTATAAATTCAGATATGCTTTAGGCCTATTTGTGTGAAATTGCGTTGATATAAGTTATTCTAGAGTCCAATGTGATGTTATTAATAAAAGCCAATGTTCTAAATCTTGTAGCGTTTCGCCGGCCTTGATACGTCCAGTTCACAGGCTAGTTATACTGATGGTCGTATCCGGTGTCGCTTCCGTCGTGTGCGCATGCTCAGTGGTGTGGTGTCTGAGCAAACCAAGACCAGAGTTTTCAACCTGAACAAGCCATATTACCTGATGATTGGCCGTGGACCTAGCCAGAACGGTAATAAGGTGTTCAATACAAAACTGCTGTGTGATGTGTCGGTGTTATTGAAAAAATGAAAGGTTTAATTCTATGTTCGTTAACACACACAAACAAGCCAGAAAATTAAATCGTTTATTATTATGGATATCTACACTAATTTATGCTCATCTTTAGTACGTATGTAAGCTGGTGCCAGCATCCCTTCGGTACATTGCCTGGGCTGTGCCGATCTCATAGGCAGGAAAGCTGCACTCAAAGCCGACCTCGGTCTTTTAATGATCGCCAGATACCATTGTGACACTGCGCTAAACCTCACAAGAGTGGGCATCTGCTGGTTGGAGTTTGTGAGCGTCAAATTCTGTCACCCACAATGCAGCGGGGCTTCCAAAAACACCAGCAGTGTAGGTATACATGTAGTGAAGAGGTCAATGTAGTCCGTTTAAATATGTAACAAATTTTTATGTTTCCTCCCCTCTTGGGGAGACGTTGTTTTCAGTGCCATCGTCTGTCGTCGTCAGTCGTCGTAGTCTGTAGGATATCTTGTGAACGCGATAGCTTTTGAAAGCCTGCATATTTTCCTCCGAAATTTTAAACAGTCATTCTTCCTACCAAAATCTCGGACGAGTTCGAAATGCGGTGACCTTGACCTTCATCTTCAAGGTAAAATCTGGCGAAATTGTAAAAATTTTTGTGAACTCATTTCAATTTTGGTACATAAATTGTGTCTACCAATTTTTTGATCGAGTCCGAAAACCGGTGACCTTGACCACAATCTTATTGGTCAAATCAGCCGAATTACAGTTATTATCTTGTGAACGCCATTACAGATGAAATATTGTGCGTTTTTCCCTAACACTCGACATAGGTTGTTTTTACTGAGTTCTCGGAATACTTTGGGTACTGGTGAACATGACCTTGATCTTCATATTTGCGTAATCCAAGGATTATTGTGACCCGAATGACTTTGGAAATACCGAAGATTTTTTCCTCAAAACTGACAAACCAGTTCTTTCTGTCCAAATTTCGAAGGATTTCAAACAGCGTAACCTTGACCTTCAAGGTCAAATCTGCTAAAAATCTAGAATCATTGCTTTAACTTAGTGCATATTTTACCCCTAGTATTATTGGATGGCCCATGGGGGGGGGGGGGGGGGGGAGAGACATATATCTGTTTTTGCGCCGCAAAAACAATGCCATTCTAGTTGTTTTAAAGTTTGACAGTTGATACAAGTTGACCCGGCATAGGAAGAGGTTCGTTTTGAGTAGAAACGGACACTTGCGGTAGGGGGTGATAGCATGTTGACAACTACACTCTTTTTGTACAAGTGTGTGTGCTTGTGTATGTGCGCTATGTTATATGATAACAATGTAATATGTGCTATGTAATATGACAATGCACTTATTGTGATATTGACATTCGTTGTGTGAATTTTTCTTCAGGAATCAAAAGAGAGCACAGAGAAATCCCACCGGTTTCGAAGAACAAGGTCGACCTTGACCAGATGATTGACGTGACAGGCACGCAGGGAAGTCCTCCTCTGGTCAAACTACATGGTAAGTCTGGATTTACGAGCTGTATCTGATCAAACAAACTCATGCAAACTCTCAAGCATTCACCGGTCTAAAACAACTGATGTATTACACGATGCATCACAAGGGAGATAGTGTACTTGAGATGACGGATTTGTTCGCTCGTCTCGTTCACACATGAAATATATGGATTCGGAATATATACAGACCCTGCACAGCTTACAGTTTAATATATATATATATATATATATATATATATATATATATATATATATATATATTTATTTATTTATATATATGTATGTATGTATGTATATATATATATATATATATATATATATATATATATATATATATATTTATATATATATATATATTGTTTAGCGAGAGAAGATCATGCATATATACAGGCCCACACTGCTGTATACTGTTAGCAGTAAAATATTACGCGTAGAGAGTTTCTATATACACCTGTTTATATTCTGTTGGAGCCGCCAAAACCATGGCCAACGATCGTTACCCAAAACGCTCAACAAGTACATCTGAGCTTTGCAATTGACCAATATATCCTCTTACCAACAACAATTAGTCATCTTTCAGCTTCCACACATGTGGAATCAACCACCTTCGGTTCCATGGTTTTTTAGCTCAGCTGACTGTAAGTCAACTGAGCTATATAGTGATCGACCAGTGTCCGTCTTTCTGTCTCTCTGTTTGTTAGACTGGCACGTTTTGACACCGTTGAACCTAGAAAACTGTAAGTGAATATCCAGGGAGGTTAATAAAAAATGTCCATGAAAACCTGAAATTAGGTCACTGTGACCTATAACCTCCGAGCTATGGATCTTGTAAATACCCCCCCCCCGGGAGAATTAAAAAATTTAAAAAAAAAAAACCTCCAGTACCTTGATAATAAATGCATGGATTACCCTGAATCTTTCCTTGAAAATTGACCATGTCAATAGGGTTGTCAGTTCCCAAAAACTGATGGCGCAACCTGCATTTTCTCTCATTTTTACAATTTTTTTTCTATTTTAAGACCATCAAATGACAGCAGTTATGTCAGTTTCTCAACTGTGATTTCATCTAGTGTCTTCTTCTTCTTCAGGTTCTTAAGACTGGTGGCACCACCTGTATTTTTTTCTATTTTTTAATGAATTTTTTCCTTTATTTTGCGACTGCAAAATTATATTTATACTTTCAGATTTGAAACCATGGTTTAATATAGTGTCATGAAACCTTGTGTGTTATTAGGGCCCTGCTTGAATAAGCGGATGCCCTATAGTAATTACACTGTCCGTCCGTCTGTCCGTCTGTTCGTCTTTCTGTATGTTTGTCAAATTTGTTTCCTGGTGATACCTCCATTTTGGATTGACATATCGATTTCAAACTTGAATTATATATGGTCCAACTCGAGAGCAAGAACTCTGTTGATTTTGGGGTCATGAGGTCAAAGGCCAAGATCACAGGACCAATTTATTAAGAAAGATTGTGAATGCATTTTAAGCCAAACTTTTCATCCCTAACCTTCTTCCACATTTTGCTCACCTGCCAATAGTGATTTTGGGGTCAAAGGTCCGGTCACAGTGGCCATCTGTTCACATATTTGTTTCTGAATGATTTCCCTCCAGTTTTGATTTACATATTGGTTTAAAACTTGATTTATATTTGCCCACCAATAAAGTAATAACCCTTTTTATTTTAGGGTCACAACGTGAAGGTCACAGGGGTCATCTGTCTACAAATTTGTTTCCAGATGATAAATCCAGGTTTGATTGAAATATTGGTAAGGAATCCTTTGATTTTTTTTTGGGGGGGGGGGGGGTCATGAGGTCAAAGGGCATGGTCACAAATCCACTTCTTTAAATAAGTTGTGGATGCAATTTAAGCCTAACTTTTCATCCCAAACCTTCCATCTTCTACATTTTGCTCACCTGCCAATAGTGGAAGGGACTTATGGATTTTCGGGTTACAAGGTCAAAGGTCAAGGTCACAGGGGCCATCTGACCACATATATGTTTCCAAATGATAACTCCAGTTTGGATTGACCAATGGATATCAAACTTGATTAATATATGGCCCATGTACCACTAAAGTAAGAACCCTTTTGATTTTAGGGTCATGAGGTCAAAGATCAGGGTCAAAGGAACCACTTCTTTAGTTGTGGATGCATTTTAAGCAAAACTTTCCACATGTGGGTCACCTGCATGCCAAATCAGGGAAGATTTTGGGGTCACAGGGCCCATCCATTCACAAATTAGTTAACGAATGATAACTCCAGTTTGGATTGGCAGATTGACTTCAAACGTGATCACAGGACCACATTTTGAAAAAGCTTATAAACATATCCTTATAGACAAATCCAGCTGATTAAAAATATATTCTCATAATCAGTTTCAGCTGAGCGCCGTGATCCAGAGGGCCCTTGTTGGGTTTGATAAAATGGGTGTATGTGCACTGTTTACTTAATACCGGAATCAAACTATTAATTGAAACATTTGTTTTGATTTTCAGCGATTTTGATGAGTATAAGTTGGGTCTTGCTTGCCAGTGCCGGCATCATGATGGCCCACGCTTACAAAGACGTGTGGTCCAACGTTAATCCGTTTGGCCTTCAACTGTGGTTCGTGGTGAGTCTTGCAAGTTCTTATTTCTTAACATATTTACGGTAATTTTAAATGAACTGAAGTAAGGCTACATTCCTAGTATTCATCGGCGTTTGTTTCATTCAACATAACTGACAAACATAAACCAAAATCAACATGAACAAAATTAAGTAGATTTACCAGCACATAGTAATTCTGTCAGTTACAGAAGAAATATGCCCCAAAAACGTGATGGCAAATGGAATGCTCTTTTGAAAGAAAAACCCTGTTCGCACTTATACCTTTTTACTCTGGGTCCAGTAGGGATAAACCTTAACAGGGATACCTTAACAAATGAGCATCAAATGTTTCTTCTTTAAGCATACATAATCCACTGTTATGCATGCATCCCAGCGCCTGGTATTTTCGGTGTTTCTGCCGCTGCTCTCAGTCCTTTTCCATGACGAGCACGAAGTAAACTCTTTAGCATTTAAACTGATTCAAGTATTTTATATAATTATGTGTCAATGCATATGCGGAAGCGATTTTCCCAGTCATGCCGAAATCGCGCAGGGGGTGGGGTGGGGGGGGGGGGGGGCTCTAATTGACGGATTCATCAATATTTTTTTAGCGATTATCATTTCTAAAATTCACACTGTCCTAAGTAAAGGTGATGTACAAAATATAGATATATATATATATATATATATATATATATATATATATATATATATATATATATATATCGGTCTGTACTTGTAGGTCCATCGTTCCGTGATGGTCCTGGGAACCTTTTTAACAATGATAGGTATGATCGTCATATTCGTTCACGTGCGTGGTTACAGTCAGGTAAGGACTTAAATGATCTGTATCAAATTCACTAAATTTAATATGTAACAATATACAAATATGTGTCAATAATGTGTTTTATTCACTTATAGTACCGCTGTAGAGGCATTGTCTCCAGAAAGTATCATTATGAATATTCAGTGACGAGAATTATCGTCATAAGATAGCATAGAAACTAAAAAAATCATATGCATATGACCAGATAAATGTTATATTATATATGGGACTGTATATCTTCCAGATATCAGAATATCCGTCCAAGGCTCACCCTCCGCTCGGAATCTGCGTTACAATCCTGGTCATCGTCAATGTAAGAATCATTTTATCAGAAAGAATCTCTCTTCATCCGAAGGTTTATTTCATTAATTCCATGTTCATTATCATAATTTCAAGTGCATATATCTTTGCTTATTTGTTTTACTTATTTGGTTTGATTCTGCTACAAATTGACAATTTAAGTATCCTACTTGGTTGATCGGATAATCTAAATTTCAAACTCCTTATCTGGAATACAGATAAATATTTGAAATAAAATGTATTTCTAGAACATTAGAGAGTGCATTACGCCCGGTTGAAATTGAAATAAAATTTAATAGATGAATATATACATGAACTATGCAAAGTTGATATACAAATCTGAAAAATAAGTGTTTTCACGTGCTTTTATGACAATGCGACACGTCTTGATTTCGTGGTATTTCAGCCGGTCATGGCCATTTTCCGTCCAGAAAAAGACTCCCCCGATCGGCCTTTATTCAACTGGATGCACTGGGGAGTTGGTCTATCAGCATACACATTAGCAAGTGAGTATAAAGCTGCGTTACTACTAGTTAAAACACTGATACGGAACGCCATGTTCCGACGGATTCCAGACATCTCTTATAATGATATTGATTGATTACTTATAAATAAAATCCAATGGATTCTTTTCATGGCTATTCAGGTTAAAAATACATATTTAACTGTGAGGCGAAGTTTCATTGTGTTTTTATTATTGCCGCAATTATCCTAAATATAATTTTAACTTTTTTTCAGTGGTAGCCATCTTGATTGGCCTTGGCATGCAGTCGGCCTCGGTACCGTCATGGGCTTTCTGGGTGACGGTGGCAACAATTATTTTTGACAGTATTTTCTATGTAGGTTTTGATGTCTACAAATATATTAAGAAGATGAGAGATAAAAGAACAGGTAAATAAACATGACATTTTTTAGATGAGGGGGCAACCCTTATTAATACGGTACTGCAGTTGGAAAACTAGAATGATATAGGTCGGCCCATACCTCCGCCAAGCCAATTATATTTACTTGACTCTCACCTTTGTCCGGATCGGCGTTGTCATTTAATGGGTCTTCCGTGTCCCACTCATTAACAAATTCCTGAGAAATGGTTGTCCTAATTTTACGTAATCCTGATAGCAGAAAATAAAAAAAAAACAAGACAAAATACACGGGTTATAACGACTGTGGTGGTAATAATTGTTAGAATACTTTGCTTTGAAACCTCAATCGATCCAAACGTGGATTCAACGCCTTACAGCAGATCTCTAAAAATTTATTTCAAATTCAAATAAAAAAAATTGCAGATCCGAGCAGAAAATAAAAAAAAAACAAGACAAAATACACGGGTTATAACGTGACCTGCTTGACTGTGGTGGTAATAATTGTTAGAATACTTTGCTTTGAAACCTCAATCGATCCAAACGTGGATTCAACGCCTTACAGCAGATCTCTAAATATTTATTTCAAATTTAAATAAAAAAAATTGCAGATCCGTCCAGGAAAAACAAAGGAAACAGTTTTATTTAACCCATAAATTATGTTCTCAGTGTCTTAAGAATAATTTTCAGTAGTTTCAGAATTTTTCAGAGATCTTTAGTCACTATCAAAGTCCACACAGGGTAGAGCGGGGAAAAGTGTTTGAATGGGGTAAAGCACCTTCCGCAAATATATGCAATAAGAAGCCAATGCTAGTGTATCTATAGCCATGCTTCTATTTTATTTGCCAACCAAGGGATTACAAGTGGCGGTCAGCGGGCCAAAATTTATGTGGTTAGGTTAGAAATTGTCATATTTCTTGGATAAAGCATTCGGTTAATACTATGCATGACGTTTGCCTTGATGCTGTGGATTGCTCATGTTTGGGGCATATAAATAGCTACAATTTATTTGATTTTGAAGATTTTGAAGAGCGGTCTGTCATAAGAATCCAGTAATGAGGATATGATTCTAGATATGTAACAATGGGTCAAAACGCCCTTGTAGTAGCTTTTCTCAATCCATTTATTTTGTCATTCAGTAAGAGTTAGGAGCCGTTGGGGGCCTGGCCAGTCGAGGGGTAAAACGCTCGGCTCTCTCCGCTGGCGACCCGGGTTCGATCCCCGGCGTGGCTATGAGAGTAGGTTGTAGTTGCCCGTCCAAGGCCGATGGTGTTCTCCGGTTTCCTCCATCTTTATAGTCTACCGAACGCCAAAATCTGAGCCATAAGGGGTGCCGCGATTAGTTATAATAACTATTTGTACAATCCATGTAAAATAAATTAGTTATTTTTTATTTAAAGAGTTAGGACGAATAAAATAGTTCATGTCCATCCGTCAGTTGGGCCGTCCGTCCGGCCCTCTTTCGTTTTTTTTTTTTTTTTTTTTTTTTTTACTAACTACCGGTATCTGTAAAACCCCTGCCGCTTTTCCAAATCTTGCAGACTTTAGCCTAGGTCTCACGGTTCAACTACGGCAAGCCAGAACGTGGCAGTATCGGGAATTACCGTGATGACATTGAAACCCGCGTTCTCGTGACGTTCGTGGCACGTTCTTCCCACATTATTTTACGTTCATCCAAAGAGCTGCTACGGTAATAACCACGTTCTCCTACGGTAAAACGTGGTTTGTCTTAGAAGAACGTTCTCGCTACGGCACTGCTACTGTTGACTACGTTCTCCACGTTCAGTCACGTTTTCTTGCGGTATCTTACGGCAATGGACCACATTCTGGGGTGACAAGAGAATTGACCGTAGTCCAGCTCCCAGTGTTTGACACGCCAAATCAGTTCTATCGAGGTGCCACGAGGTGCACGTTTCTGTGTCAGGGACCACGCTCTGTCCCGTTTGTTTTGAACATTTCAAAGAACGTGGACCCCGCACGACCATTCACGTTCATTCTTGTCCCCCTACGGTGTCCTACGGTAAAGGCCACGTCCTACCAAGTCCTCCAAGAACCTTCAAGTACGTGGTGAACCGTAGACAGTAGCTAAGTAGGACCTAGGCTCAAAGGGGGGTTTCACACCGGGCCTATACGTAGAGTTACGTATTGGCGTACGGAGAACGCCGAAATTGGGCTGCATACTCATGAAAAAAAAAATAATTGTTGCTACGCGCAGGATCGGCGTAGTCCCTCCGTAGGGTCTGCATAGGCTGGCGTACTATGACGTATTTCGTCTGACTGGCTTAGGGTAGCGTACTCTTGCGTATGCATGGCGTACAGTAGCGTAGTGTTGCGTAGACTGCGTGCTTTTTGTGCAGTGCTCTACGCCGACAGTCAGCGGAAAAAATAAACAGGTTTAATTTTTGGCGTTGTCTCAAGTACCCCTTTGCGTCCCTTGGCATATAGCCACGTAGGCCAGCATACATAGGCAAAGCGTAGGGCAGCGTAAGCACGGCGTAATTCGCACGCCACACTACGCAACTCCACGTAGGCCAGGTGTGAAACCCCCTTTAACTCATCACATCCCTGATCTGTGGATTTTATCTGCAGGTGGCATGCTTCGATCTATTTAATATATAAAAAACTCTTTTTAGCTTAGCTGACTAAAAGTCATCTGAGCCATAGCGATCACACTTTGACCGTCGTCCGTCCGTTAAAAAGGCACAAATCGTAAGCGTTAGACCTGGAAATTTTTAAATGTAGATCCAGGGAGGTCCATGAAAAATCTCCTTGCACATTTGAAATTAGGTCTCTGTTACCCATATCCTTCGAGCTATTGGGCTCGTAAGTACCCCCCCCCCCCCGAATAATTAAAAAGAAAATTTGATACAAAAACTCCAGTATTTGAATAACTGATCCATTGATCGCCATTATTTTTTGTTTTGCATGCTTATTGATCAGAAGTGTTTCATCAGTTCCTGCAGACTGGTGGAGCCACCTGTATTTTTTTCGAATTTTATTCATGCTTTGAAAGGTTTTTAGAATGCGTTGTTATTTGTGTGTAGATGCGGCAAAGACTTTAGTTAATAGTATATAGTATCGAACAAGTTGGATTACTGTAACAGTTCGTTGTATGGTGTACCTGATTATCAACTGGCTAAGTTTCGCCGTGGTTTCAGTTTCGGTGCCAGAGTGGTGACAAAAGTGAATAGATGGGAACATATTACAGATACAGTGGTTAGTTTACATTGGTTGCCTATACATGAATGGCTGGAGTATAAAAGTTTGTTGTTAGTTTTTAAAGCACTCCATACGCTGGCAATTGGTTACCTCTCAGGCCTATACTTTACGTATATGTTCCAACACGGTACTTACGGTCTATGCATAGTTTTACACTAAAGAGGTGCCAAAAACCCGGCTGAAGTATTATGCAGATCGAGCAATTTGTCACTATGGACCAGTGCTTTGGAACGGTTTGCCATAGGATTTAAGATCAGAGACAGACATTTATGTTTTTAAAGGAAGGTTAAAAATTTTCTTTTAAGGGAGCCTATAGTTATGAAATTAATGTATATAATTATATTTAAATTCTTAATTGATTGCTATATAACATTAGTTTGATTAGTTTACATTCATATTTGTATTCTGAAAGATTTAGTGCTCTATATTATTATTATATATTGTTACGGAAACATTTTGCTCAGGGAAAAATATTGGGCCGTGTGGGCAATAATGAACCCCTGCATACTGCACCTCATATTTCACCATACCCAACATGAAAATGGAAGTTCTTTCGAAATGATGCCTTCCTATAACCGGCAATTAATGCCAAATTACCTTACACCAAGAGCTTTGTCCCACCCTATATACCCTATATATTTTGTGTTTCTTGTTTTACTAGTTAACATGGTGTATATGTAAACGTTTTCCCTGTTTATTTCACAGATGAGCTGACGATGATCGACAGTGCTGACGGACGTGAAGGTGAAGGTCACATTTAAAGCTTTTATTATGAACTTAATTGTTTGAGCTTCTCATGCTGTGAATTAAAAAAAAAAAACAGATACGGCGGGTGTCATGACGCTTGGCTGGACTTGACACTAGAAAGAGTGTATTTATGCAGACGGAAACAAATGAGTGTCTCCCTTCCTGTTTGTAGGGTCTAAATCACCCTTCCGCCTGAGGTCCTTTCTACTCAAAACGAACCTCTCTACTCAAAACGGACACAAAGCGTAACGACTGGATCTAGAATCTTCTCTCTTGATATGCAAGGAGGCCCATGAAAAGTCTCTATGGTAACCTTAAATTAGGTCTCTGTTAGCCATATTCTTCCAACTATGAAGCTCTGAAGAACCCCCCAGAATAATGGAAAATTTGATACAAAAGCTCAGGTATCTGAACAACTGTTGTATTTACCCATTTTCTTTGCATGGATATTGATCATGGAATATTTCATCAGTTTCTGCAGTGTGGTGGCGCCATCTGTATTTTTTTTTTAATTTTTACAATTTTTTTTCTAAATTTTTTAGACTTCTTAAGATGCGTTCATCTGTAAACAGGGCACAAATCCTAATAACTGAATCCAAAATCTACTTGCCTGACATCCAGGGAGATCCATGTAAAGGCTTATGCTAAACCTGAAATTAGGTCTCTGTTACCCATATCCTCCAAGCTATGGGGCTCAGAAATACCCCCCCCCCCCGAATAATAAAAAATGTGATAAAAAGCTCCATTATCTAAACATCTAATGCATTTTTCACCATGATTCTTTGCATGCATATTAATCATAGAGTCTTTCATTAGTTCCTGTAGACTGGTGGCGCCACTTGGATTTTTTTAAAATTTTTACCCATTTTTTCTCTTCTTTATAGACCTTCAAGGATGTGGTCATCTGTTAACAGGGCACAAATTGTAACCATTGGAACTAGAATCTTCTTACAGGGCACAAATCAGATTGACTTGACTTAGAATCTTTCAACTTGATATCCTGGAAGGTCCATGAAAAGTCTCCAAGGAAACCTGAAATTAGGTCTCTCTTACCCATACATTTTGAGCTGTAGCCTCAAAACAATGAAAAGTTTAAAACAAAAGAAGGGCACAAATCAAAACCATTGGACATAGAATCTTCTAAATTGACACCCAGGGAGGTCCATAAAAAGTCTCCTTGCAAACTTGAATTTATAGGTGTTTATAACTCCTATTATCCAACTTATGCGGCATGTTTTAGCACACCAGAAATAATGCAAAAATAGAGAAGAGATAGAGAGGAGAGAAAGAAAGAAGAGCATACATTCTTTTGCGAGATTCCTCAGGTATGGGTGAATGGATTGTCCTAAAATTTGCTGTGCTTATGCGTCTTAATGAACTTAAGCTAACTTGAATGAATGATGGTGCCACATCTATTATCTTAATAAGTTTCCTATGCAAGGACATATTGTCAACATGTCAGTCGGCTGAGCGTCATGACCCATGGGTCACTTGTTTTTACATATCAAGGAAACACCTTCTGTTTATACAGATCACATACGCATGCTTACAAAATAATACTTATTCCGTGAAATCCTTAACAATTTGTAATTTGAACATATATACAATATTTATAATTTTACCATTTAATTATGATAATGATTAATAAATAATTTTAATACGGTTATAAAAAAACCCAATCATATCGAAGCTCAAACATATTAATATGGGTTCACTAAGAGTGTTCTTAATGTCATTTAATTTTTTATTCATTTACACACCAGGAGAGCCACAGTCCGTCATGAGCTTCATGGACAGTCCAGATGATAACATACGTGTGAGTATACATTTCTTTTTGTACACAAGTTACGCACATTAACCACTGAAGAAATAAGCATTTAAATAAGTGCAAAATGAGTAATAAATTTTACTTTAAAGCACGCCTGAATGTGTGATCCTTTCTTAAATTTGGTAATTTGGTACTTGTATAACCAATATAACCCTTTGTTTGTGTATTGCTTTGCTTCAGAGATGCACGGTAATCGTTCTCTAAACAATCATGCCATCTATTTTATATATATTTGATAAACAGTTTACAGATTATTGTTGGAATAAGTATATTTTTATGGTTTCTGAATCGTATTGACAGCATATGCATTTTACTTGTGCGTTTTTGTTGTTGTTGTATAAGTAGCCATATTTATTTCGGTTTTATGCATTGGATTTACGACAAATCGACCAAACCTACTACAAAGTGATCGTTTTACCAGTAAATTGATGGTGTAAATTTTGTTTTTGTTGTTGTTATTATTATTATTATTATTATTATTATTATTATTATTATTTTCATTTCAGGAAGAGCGAATTAAACAAATACTTTTCTGGATTTACCTTCCTGTGATGGTGACAAGTACGGTTATTATTGTGATTGCCATAGCAATGAGTTGAGTTATATATATGAGTCATGTACACACAAGCTGATTTTTTGGTTTCCAAATTTACTGACAAAACGACTGTTTCAATACATTACAATGATATATTCGAAGCAGCTGAAACAGGTTATGTGCAATATGTCGAAAGACACAACTGTTTTATTATAGAAATGTATGTAGTTAAGTGATATGAAAAATTGAATATGTAATCATCCAATCATCCATAATTGTGTTCATGTTTGGAAAAGTCAGTTTATAAACTGGAAACATCCCATGTTCATTTGTAGAATTTTCAGTCCTTCCGCTTTTATGATCCTGTAGGTAATGTCAAAATCTTTCGGTAAATGAACACGCACGATGATCTATAGAGCGTGTCGTGTTAACATGCGATTTCATCTGTATTGTATCCCCAGTTTGTTATTTATATAAGGTGATATACTATATATGCACGGGAATACTCAAATTATTAG
Source organism: Sipunculus nudus (assembly GCA_026874595.1). Classification (NCBI taxonomy): domain Eukaryota; kingdom Metazoa; phylum Annelida; class Sipuncula; order Golfingiida; family Sipunculidae; genus Sipunculus; species Sipunculus nudus. The sequence continues at coordinate 31,817,821 of CM049309.1, forward strand.
CTCACCTGTTCGTTGTTCCCATGACGCGGCGTCCTTCAGTCGCCCACGGTCTGTTGTTGTAAGGACAGCAACTCTTCTCAGCAATATGTGGTCATGGATATGGATGTTTATCGAATTTCCTGGCAAAATAATGTTTAAGGTGCAGCGTATGTTATTTATGATTGTATAGGTTGTATTCGGCATTCGGGGAAAGTAAGGTACTGTTGCCTATTTTGTGCCAGGTTGTAGCTAGCCAAGAAATGAGGTGCATCGTCCCCACATATCCCTGTCACGATACACAATTTACAGATAATTATGACACCCAGTATTTCAGACCGGTCTCAGACACATCAAATTCCTGAGTTGGCATACCTTAAGTTAGACGCAACCATAGCTTTTTGTCTGCATTGATTTTATGAGGTTTCACTGAAAATTGCACATAATTTTTAAAACTGCAATCGGGAAAAATGTGGTCATCCCTGCATACCTCCAGAAAAGTGAAAAGAAAATGTTTATCTTATGAACATTTATTAAACAATATTTGATGAAATTTGATTTATTTTAAAGTTTACTCGCTACAACCTGTGATGGGCACTTTTTTATATCCTAATATAAAAGACTTTGCAGGCATACTTTTTAAATGAAACGAGAGTTGTGCTTGCCGTCTTGTCTCTCTATAAGAATGGTCTCCAGGTCTTGGCGGGTAATTTTTCAGCTCAGCTGACTGAAAGTAAGAAGATTCTTTGCATGGATATTGATCATGGAGTGTTTCATCAGTTTCTGCAGACTGGTGGCACCACCTGTATTTTTTCGATTTTTTACGATTTTTTTCTGTTTTGAGACCTTTAAAGATGTGGTCGTCTGTTAACGAGGCACAAATCGTAACTATTAGACATGGAATCTTCTTACTAGACATCCAGGGAGGTCCATAAAAAATGTCCGTGGTAACCTGAAATTAGGTCTCTGTTACCTATTTCTTCCGATCGATTGGACTCAGAAGTACCCCCTAGAATAACTAAAAATTTGAAACAAAAGCTCGAGTATCTGAACAACTGATGCATTGATACTCATGATTCTGTGCATGCATATTGGTCGTGGAATGTTTCATCAGTTTCTGCAGAATGGTGGTCCATGAAAAATCTCCTTGGAATCCTGAAATTAGGTCTCTGTTACCCATATCCTCCGAGCTAAGCTTCAGTTGAATGGGGATACCACCTACAAAATTTCAGATGATAAAATTCCTTTTGTGAATGTCTTCTTAGTCAGCTGTGCGTCATGACGCATGGGTCACTTGTTAAGAACTTACTGCGTAGTATAATTCATATCATGCCCATGTATTGTGGAGACATAGGTAATTTCGACAGGTGAGCTATTGGGTCCTTTTGCCCTTTGATAGTGTAGTTTAGTTGTTTTATAGTGTTCACAGCTGTGTTACTCGGAGATTATACCTTGCTGAGATGGCAAGTATTTATCGGGACACTGCCGGTCAGATATTGTTAAATAGACCATCTTCTTGTGGCCTCTTTACTCTTGATATTATGTTGCTGAGAAGGCAAATAATAAAATTAAATATTTTCATGTTTATATATGGTTTATATTCCAATTCACAAAAGACATAAGAGTAATTGTACTTTAACTGAATCTAGTGTCTCGTTACCGCCGAGTAACACAGTGTGGAAAAGAAGCCGGTTTCCACGTTTTGACACCAGGTGGGTATTGAAACGATCACGTGACCGTAACATCCCGGGTTTGGCTCCTGAATATATTATTTTTATGCCAACTGTATTCATGAATGACGTTATTGGTAAAAGAAATGTATGGCAAGGTCATGTTTTATTAAACGTAATGTTTGTTTTGTTTCATGTTAGACCCCTTGCACAACATTCTGAATAATAAATTCGTCACCTGAGATGCTTTTGTCACTATTTTAAGGTAAAGGTTTCATATACTGTATTATAATGGAACCTCCATTGTTTTCAGTATCAAAATTCTAACTTTATGCTAGACTTCTCTGGACGTGCGTTGTATAGAGATCACCTTCCATCCGTCTAACATTCAACAGTGGACGTTGAATAATTAATCAGTGGAGCTAACATACATTCCACACGTCGTAACCGGCTTCTGTGGCTCAGGGGTAGAGCACAGGACTCAAAGCCGGGAGATCGTGATTTCGAATCTCAGCCGAGGCGATGAGATTTTTCACGGTCGGTCCAAAGCCAGGGTGAGCGCCCTGCAGGCTTAATTGGAAGACCGTGCCCAACGACCGTGTTTTACTCACAAACGAGTGCGCCTTTCGGAGGCTCCTCGGTGATTATAACCCAGCAATGGGGACGATTTCACACCCAGGGCCCGCAGGTGCAGTAGTCACCAGGCCTTGTTAACGCCAGGATATAAAATGAAAGGAAGCGTGGGTGATACTGTCCTGTCATGTAGTCCGAAACCGGAATGGAATTTTGCAGATGTACATATATGTAGTTAAGTAATCATTAAAAATGGAGGCGGTTACCTCCACGAAAAAAAAGTCGTATCCGCATATTTCTTTTATAAAATTCTGCGTGTATAAATGTGTTTGGGACATCATTTCACCGTTAAAAAGCATAGTTGGAACAGACTTCAATACGAACTTAAAACCTGTCAGAAAAGAAGTAGTTCAGAAAGTTATCAAGAGATCAAGTGTAGTACTGACAGTCCTTTTACGAGGAAACGTCCAGCAATCTGCTTTTTGCCAATCACAGAAGATGAGCCGAAGTGCTGTAGCATGACTGCGGGACGAACATACAGATTTTAAAAAGACACACCTTGCGTAGACCAGATTGTAACCCTTTGTATCATGATCGAGCAGTCCTTTGAATGATATTAAAGCCGCCACATTAAATTTGTTGGATTCTCGAAAGCATTCGACGTGGTGAACAAAAATGGAACATTCCGATTTACTGCGGCATCTCAGAAAACATTATACGCTTATCTGAGATGCCGCAGTTAATGGGAATGTTTATTAAGCTGATACAACATTGTATTGAAAACACAGCCAGGTTCTCAACAACGATACTTCAGTGCTTTCACCTTAACAAAGGACAAGGACACCTTTTTTTTCCTAATCATCATCTGATAAGAACAAATGGATCGTAATGACAACCATGCAACATGCACAAACAGGAAGCCCTGTGAACCCTTACAAACAGGAAGCCCTGTGAACCCTCAAAACAGGAAGCCCTGTGAACCCTCACAAACAGGAAGCCCAGTGAACCCTCACAAACAGGAAGCGCAGTAAACCCTAACAAACAGGAAGCCCAGTGAACCCTGACAATCAGGAAGCCCCGTGAACCCACACAAACAGGAAGCGCAGTAAACCCTAACAAACAGGAAGCCCTGTGAACCCTCACAAGCAGGAAGCCCAGTGAACCCTCACAAACAGGAAGCCCTGTGAACCCTCACAAACAGGAAGCCCAGTGAACCCTGACAAACAGGAAGCCCCGTGAACCCTCACAAACAGGAAGCGCAGTAAACCCTCACAAACAGGAAGCCCTGTGAACCCTCACAAACAGGAAGCGCAGTAAACCTAACAAACAGGAAGCCCTGTGAACCCTGACAAACAGAAAGCCCTGTGAACCCTTACAAACAGGAAGCCCCGTAAACCCTCACAAACAGGAAGCGCAGTAAACCCTAACAAACAGGAAGCCCTGTGAATCCTCACAAACATGAAGCGCAGTAAACCCTAACAAACAGGAAGCCCTGTGAACCCTACCAAACAGGAAGCCAAGTGAACGCTAACAAACAGGAAGCCCTGTGAACCCTGACAAACAGGAAGCCCTGTGAACCCTCACAAACAGGAAGCCCAGTGAACCCTCACAAACAGGAAGCCCCGTGAACCCTCACAAACAGGAAGCGCAGTAAACCCTAACAAACAGGAAGCCCTGTGAATCCCCACTAACAGGAAGCCCTGTGAACCCCACAAACAGGAAGCCCTGTGAACCCCACAAACAGGAAGCCCTGTGAACGCTCACAAACAGGAAGCCCTGTGAATCTTGACAAACAGGAAGCCCTGTGAACCCTCACAAACAGGAAGCCCTGTGAATCTTCACAAACAGGAAGCCCTGTGAACCCTCAAAAACGGGAAGCCCTGTGAACCTGACAAACAGGAAGCCCTGCAAACCCTCACAAACAGGAAGCCCTGTGAACCCTGACAAACAGGAAGCCCAGTGAACCCTGACAAACAGGAAGCCCTGTGAACCCTCACAAACAGGAAGCCCTGTGAACCCTCACAAACAGGAAGCCCTGTGAACCCTCACAAACAGAAGGCCCTGTTAACCCTCACAAACAGGAAGCCCTGTGAACCCTTACAAACAGGAAGCCCTGTAAACCCTGACAAACAGGAAGCCCTGTAAACCCTGACAAACAGGAGCCCTGCAAACCCTCACAAACAGGAAGCCCAGTGAACCCTGACAAACAGGAAGCCCTGTGAACCCTGACAAACAGGAAGCCCTGTGAACCCTCAAAAACAGGAAGCCCAGTGAACCCTCACAAACAGGAAGCCCTGTGAACCCTCACAAACTGTTAGCCCTGTGAACCCTCACAAACAGGAAGCCCTGTGAACCCTCACAAACTGTAAGCCCTGTGAACCCTCACAAACAGGAAGCCCTGTGAATCTTCACAAACAGGAAGCCCTGTAAACTCTCAAAAACAGGAAGCCATGTGAACCCTGACAAACAGGAAGCCCTGCAAACCCTCACAAACAGGAAGCCCTGTGAACCCTGGCAAACAGGAAGCTCAGTGAACCCTCACAAACAGGAAGCCCAGTGAACCCTTACAAACAGGAAGCCCTGTGAACCCTACCAAACGGAAGGCCCTGTGAACCCTCAAAAACAGGAAGCCCTGTGAACCCTTACAAACAGGAAGCCCTATAAACCCTGACAAAAAGGAAGCCCTGTGAACCCTGACAAACAGGAGCCCTGCAAACCCTCACAAACAGGAAGCCCAGTGAACCCTCACAAACAGAAAGCCCTGTGAACCCTCACAAACAGGAAGCCCTGTGAACCCTCACAAACAGGAATCCCTGTGAACCCTGACAAACAGGAAGCCATGTGAACCCTAACAAACAGGAAGCCCTATGAACCCTCACAAACTGTAAGCCCTGTGAACCCTCACAAACAGGAAGCCCTGTGAACCCTACCAAACGGAAGGCCCTGTGAACCCTCAAAAACAGGAAGCCCTGTGAACCCTTACAAACAGGAAGCCCTGTAAACCCTGACAAACAGGAAGCCCTGTGAACCCTGACAAACAGGAAGCCCTGTGAACCCTGACAAACAGGAAGCCCTGTGAACCCTGACAAACAGGAAGCCCTGTGAACCCTCACAAACTGTTAGCCCTGTGAACCCTCACAAACAGGAAGCCCTGTGAACCCTCACAAACTGTAAGCCCTGTGAACCCTCACAAACAGGAAGCCCTGTGAATCTTCACAAACAGGAAGCCCTGTAAACTCTCAAAAACAGGAAGCCATGTGAACCCTGACAAACAGGAAGCCCTGCAAACCCTCACAAACAGGAAGCCCTGTGAACCCTGGCAAACAGGAAGCTCAGTGAACCCTCACAAACAGGAAGCCCAGTGAACCCTTACAAACAGGAAGCCCTGTGAACCCTACCAAACGGAAGGCCCTGTGAACCCTCAAAAACAGGAAGCCCTGTGAACCCTTACAAACAGGAAGCCCTATAAACCCTGACAAAAAGGAAGCCCTGTGAACCCTGACAAACAGGAGCCCTGCAAACCCTCACAAACAGGAAGCCCAGTGAACCCTCACAAACAGAAAGCCCTGTGAACCCTGACAAACAGGAAGCCATGTGAACCCTAACAAACAGGAAGCCCTATGAACCCTCACAAACTGTAAGCCCTGCAAACCCTCACAAACAGGAAGCCCAGTGAACCCTGACAAACAGGAAGCCCTGTGAACCCTCACAAACAGGAAGCCCTGTGAACCCTGACAAACAGGAAGCCCTGTGATCCCTGACAAACAGGAAGCCCTGTGAACCCTCACAAACAGGAAGCCCTCTGAACCCTGACAAACAGGAAGCCCTATGAACCCTCACAAACAGTAAGCCCTGTAAACCCTCACACACAGGAAGCCCTGTGAACCCTCATAAACTGTAAGCCCTGGGAACCCTCACAAACAGGAAGCCCTGTGAATCTTCACAAACAGGAAGCCCTGTAAACCCTCAAAAACAGGAAGCCATGTGAACCCTGACAAACCGGAAGCCCTGCAAACCCTCACAAACAGGAAGCCCTGTGAACCCTGACAAACAGGAAGCCCAGTGAACCCTAACAAACAGGAAGCCCAGTGAACCCTCACAAACAGGAAGCCCTGTGAACCCTTACAAACAGGAAGCCCTGTAAACCCTGACAAAAAGGAAGCCCTGTGAACCCTGACAAACAGGAGCCCTGCAAACCCTCACATACAGGAAGCCCAGTGAACCCTGACAAACAGGAAGCCCTGTGAACCCTGACAAACAGGAGCCCTGCAAACCCTCACAAACAGGAAGCCCAGTGAACCCTCACAAACAGGAAGCCCTGTGAACCCTGACAAACAGGAAGCCCTGTGAACCCTGACAAACAGGAATCCCTGTGAACCCTGACAAACAGGAAGCCCTGTGAACCCTCACAAACAGGAAGCCCTATGAACCCTCACAAACTGTAAGCCCTGTGAACCCTCACAAACAGGAAGCCCTGTGAACCCTACCAAACAGGAAGCCCTGTGAATCTTCACAAACAGGAAGCCCTGTAAACCCTCAAAAACAGGAAGCCATGTGAACCCTGACAAACAGGAAGCCCTGCAAACCCTCACAAACAGGAAGCCCTGTGAACCCTGACAAACAGGAAGCCCAGTGAACCCACACAAACAGGAAGCCCTGTGAACCCTCACAAACAGGAAGCCCTGTGAACCCTCACAAACAGGAAGCCCCGTGAATCCTCACAAACAGGAAGCCCCGTGAACCCTCACAAACTTTAAGCCCTGTGAACCCTCACAAACTGTAAGCCCTGTGAACTCTCACAAACAGGAGGCCCTGTGAACCCTCACAAACTGTAAGCCCTCTGAACCCTCACAAACTGTAAGCCCTCTGAACCCTCACAAACAGGAAGCCCTGTGAACCCTCACAAACTGGAAGCCCTGCTGAACAAATTTCTCAAACAACAAACAAACTCGTTTTCCAGTATTGTCAATCACTAAAAAAATATTGGACTGCTGAGATGAAACTGTGACAGCACTGTTATTTTTCAGCCTCAAATTAAAATTAATGCTTAGTAAAAATCAAGCTAGGTCGCTGGCAGCCTTGAGTAACTACCAATGGCATCCAAGGTCAATGAGCTCTCCATAAAGATTAAATACGACTTAGGTAGCCTTGAACAATGACTCTTTTAACATTTAGTGTGCTCAGAATTGTAATTCAGCGGGTAGCTCGCCTAAATTATACATAGGTGACCTACAAGATCTATTAGGCGGGAGGGGGCAGCTAGTACATCCGGCCAGGAGTTTTCTAATAAAACAGGGCCGAATAAAATGGTTGAAAATGTTAAGAACTAATGTTTTTATGTTAGTTTATTAACATGTATAATCTAAAAACGGATATCACGATTCGTGGAATCTTTTAGAGTATTAGTGAAAGTTTGTTTCACAAAGGCATATTCAATGAAACCATTTGAAATAACACCGATAATTTACATATATATTTAAGATATTTCAGAATTGTTTTAACGACATTCGAGTATTTACCGGAGCTAATTATATCCGCCGAAACAGAGCTTCGCGTATACTTTGTTTTCACGAAGGTTCAGCCGCCGTGAACCCGTGGCTTACAAAGGTTGGTCGCGTATCTCAGGGGTGATTTGATGTATTTGACTGATTTTGTTCTTGTCCATGGATATTGGATACCTTCATGTTGTATACATAACTGGTGGCAGTGGCGTATCCAGTATTTGAAGATTGGGGGGGGGGGGGGGGGGGGGCGCAGTTTATTTCACCGAGACAAAGAGAGATGGAATGGTTTCGTGAGTTTCTTGCAAAATTAAGCACTCCAAAGTAAAATATTGATTAGAGACTATTATAAGCACAAATAAATATTAATATTTTTCTATATTGATTTTAAACATTTAGAAATTACCAAAAATAGTACTTTTAATGGATGATTGATTTCATAAATACGGTTATAAGGATACAACTGAAAGAAGCATTTAACCATGGGATTCCAATAAGCACATCACAGAGAGGCATGCATATATTTATATACTTAAAACGCCATATTTTACATATGTTTGCCGGGAAGATCAAAAGTAACAGCTCTTGTAAAATTTTCAAATGTTAACTAAATACGGATTAGGGCAACGTTGCGGCCACTTGTTTTTCGAAATAATCAGTAAAATACAATAATGATAGATCTAGCCCTGCAGTTAGGAATGTAGGTGAAAATCAGACCAATTCTGTTTTAATATACACAGTTGATTTTTAATATGCTAACTGATGAGGGTATTGTGATGTACGCAGATGATGTCATTGACTGATGCCATGGGCTACATTTCTGTAATTTTTTTTCCTGATTGGTCAAACGAGTCCGGAGATATAAGCATTAATATCTGCAGCGTGAACGTGAATGAAGCTGGCGCCACCTGTCATAAAATCAAGAAAGCTATCCAGGATGTATATGCATGCCGAATTTAAGGTAATTTGGTCAAACCACTGCAGAGATATGAGTGAATTTAACCCAAGGCAGACAAACAGATGGACGTTGTGCAAAAATGGCTGCAGGTGGCACCACCATTTTTGTGTATGTTATAAAGCTATCCAAGGGCTACATTTGTGTAAATTATTTTTCCTGATTTGTCAAACGAGTCCGGAGATATAAGCATGGATGTCTACAGCGTGAACGTGAATGTAGGTGGCGCCACCTGTCATAAAATCAAGAAAGCTATGCGGGATGTATATGCATGTCGAATTTCAGGTAATTTGGTCAAACCACTGCAGAGATATGAGTGATTTTAACCCAAGGCAGACAAACAGATGGACGTAGCTGACTGGCATAAAAGATAGCAGAATAAAAGGGGGAGGGAACCCGCGCTTCTCTGAGCTCCCCAGCCGCCTCCCCTTGAATACGCCCATGGGTGGTGTCACCTGCAATTTTGTTTTAGTTTCGTCCATCTGATTGTCTTGGGACATTTAACAAATTTAGAGGGCTGTCACGTCAGGAGACATTCCATGCCTCACTTTATTCATGCTTCCGTGATTCTGCGGCTAATTGTAGTTGTTTGCCCATATTTGAATTCACAACAATAAGTGGTCTTACAACGTGGACCAATCCTTTGCTGTGTGATCCTCCAGCTTCTTTATGTATAAGTTTGAGTAGCAGTTGAACACAAAAACAAATAAATGGGATTTAGTTTAAACAAAAGTTACGTGCATGTATATTGTGAAATACATATGTCCATACAATCTCTCCCTGGCTTTTACCATACAGCGCGGTATTTTGCATATTCCACTGATGTCAGGTACATGCGCAATTTAAAATCCAAGGAATCCCCACATAACCATGAACAAAATGGGGGTTATCACTGTTTTCCCTTTGTATAGAGAACTTGTATGGTTCCTTACAATGTTATCTCATCCTAAATCCAGTTGTGATATGGAACTGCACGATATTCCACTTTTGATTGGTATACCCCTGTTGGTTTCTTTCTTGTGGTTTTGGGGCACATGGCAGTGCCAGATTAAAACAACTGCAGACTTAAGGGTCTCTTATATAACACAAGTGACCCATGGGTCATGACGCTCGGCTGATTTGAACAGTCTTTATATAATGTTTAAATTGTACAGTGCTAAAAACACACAAAAACATGCATAACTCGCAAAGTATATATAGGTCACAGTGGCCTTATTTTGGTATGCACCGAGATTTACCAAGAAAATACCTGGATATTAAGTAAGATGTTTCTAGGTCAAGGTTCCTATTTGTACCTTGTTAACACCTAGCCAGCAATAATTTCTGAGTGCAAATAAGGAAATAGGTAAAAACAAAGAAAATGCAGATGGCATCACCAGTCTTCTAAAGCTGAATGGGCTACCCATGATTTTTTAAATTTTCATATTGATCCACTTGTGTCCTGCATATCTACCTTAGTCATTATGATTTCAGCAAAATGGACGTTTCGGAGTAGGGCAGTTTAAAACTAGAATACGGGTAGTCGACAAGCGACTACGTGTATACGCCGAAATCAGAATGGGACGATTATGATTAAGAGCTATGTGAGATCTATAGACATGCAAAATTTCAGGGGGATATGTCAAACAAGTCCCCTGAGATATAAGCCTGAATGTCTGCGGCGTAAACAAAATGTAGGTGGCGCCACCTGCCACAAAATTGAGAAAGCTGCCCAATTTGTATAAATTTGCCAAAGTTTAGGCAGATAAGTCAAACCGCTACTGAGATACGAGTGATTTTAGCCCACGGCACACAAACAGGGGGACGCTGTGCAAAAAATGGTATCAGGTGGCGCCTCAGATTTGTGTATGATAAAGAGCTATGTGAGATCTATACACATGCTAAATTTCAGGAGGATACAGCATACTAGTCCTGAGATATAAGCCGTGATGTCTGCAGCGTAAACATAAATGTAGGTGGCGCCACCTGCCACAAAATACAGAAAGCTATCCAAGATGTATAGACTTGCCAAATTTTAGGCAGATATGTCAAACCACTGCCGAGATATGAGTGTCTAGGATGTATACACATGGAAAATTTCAGGTGGATAAGTCCAACCAATGCAGATATAAGTGATTTTACCCCAAGGCAGATGAACAGAAGGACGCTGTGCAAAAATGGTCGCCACCATTTTTAGTGTATGTTATAAAGCTATCACTAGTGCTATATATATTCAGTGACAAAAATTCGTAATAAGTGACAAACGGCTAAAAGGGGCGAAATAATTCGTAATAAGTGACAAACGGCTAAAAGGGCCGAAATAATTCGTAATAAGTGACAAACGGGTAAAAGGGCCGAAATAATTCGTAATAAGTGACATCCTTGGGAGAGTTCGTAATAAGTGACATAAAATTCGTAATAAGTGACAAACTGGTATAAGTGCCAAAAAAATTCGTAATAAGTGACAAACTGAAATAAGTGCCAAAAAAATTTGAAATAAGTGACATACTGAGTAGAGCATGCGGACTGGGTGGGAGGGGTGGGAGGGGGCCCCCTGGCGGTTGACCGGGAGACGCGGTGCTGGTCTTTGACGGAGAGCTCTCTACTGGTAACCGGGTGTTAAGGCCATTTTCGGGAATTAAAGCACCCCCTCTTCCTGGGACTTCTCTAAAATCTATAGCATCCTGGAGGGGAAGCACCTCCTCCCTCCCACTGGGACTTTTCGGAATTAAAGCACCCCCTCTTCCTGGGACTTCTCTAAAATCTATAGCACCCTGGAGGGGAAGCACCCCCTCCCTCCCACTGGGACTTTTCGGGAATTAAAGCACCCCCCTCTTCCTGGGACTTCTCTAAAATCTATAGCACCCTGGAGGGGAAGCACCCCCTCCCTCCCACTGGGACTTTTCGGGAATTAAAGCACCCCCTCTTCCTGGGACTTCTCTAAAATCTATAGCACCCTGGAGGGGAAGCACCCCCTCCCTCCCACTGGGACTTTTCGGGAATTAAAGCACCCCCTCTTCCTGGGACTTCTCTAAAATCTATAGCACCCTGGAGGGGAAGCACCCCCTCCCTCCCACTGGGACTTTTCGGGAATTAAAGCACCCCCTCTTCCTGGGACTTCTCTAAAATCTATAGCACCCTGGAGGGGAAGCACCCCCTCCCTCCCACTGGGACTTTTTGGGAATTAAAGCACCCCCTCTTCCTGGGACTTCTCTAAAATCTATAGCACCCTGGAGGGGAAGCACCCCCTCCCTCCCACTGGGACTTTTCGGGAATTAAAGCACCCCCTCTTCATGGGACTTCTCTAAAATCTATAGCACCCTGGAGGGGAAACTTTTTGGGAATTAAAGTATCTAACTATCTACTGGGACATTTCGGGAGTTAAAATATTCACGAGGAGGACTGGGCAAAAGCTAAAGCACCCTCTGGTGGAGTTTGCGGGAACTAAAGTGGGTTGGGGCTCTTTCAAACACTTGACCAATCACTCATACTTTCAAGCACTGAAACATTCATTGTCACACAGTTTAAACATACTAATAACACAATGATGTAAAAGGAATAAACACAAATTTATTCCTTAAAACCTAAAAAGCTAAAAGATATTTTATTTATGTCTGTATGCCACCTGTGTTCTTCGTTGTTTGTGTGTGTAATCACATGGAGTGTATGTCTGATGCTATGTTCTTCCCTGTTCCTAAAACTAAAAACGCGTGAATTAAAAAATAAAAATCAGTCCTTATCGTCCGTTTCTGGAAATCAAAATCTAACACAATCCGCTTTCTGTCATGGAGCTGATACTGTCCTACTTCTATAGTTTCGGCTTGCTGGTTTAATTCAAGCACCATCATCACCGCCTTAAGGGGGTTGATTCTAAACATTCACAGTCTGTGAGCGACACAGCTCCTTCGATAGGGAACTGCAGGCCTTGACCAGCATTTGACGGTCTTCCGGACTGTCCATCTCGCTCATGTACTGATACAGGAAGCTCCGGATGCGGAGTAGCTTTTCGCGTGTTGTTGTCAGTTTCTCGTAGGGTGCTCTGACTCCCCGCCCGTAGTTGATAAGTTTCATCAGTTCTTTCGTCGGTGTATAGTCGCTCGGCGAGGTCATCGTATTCTTGTTCCACAATGGCGAGGAACTGGTTCCTGGGGATGGACAAGAATGCAGGTGCGGGTGCGACTGGGTTTGTGATTGCATGGGGAGGGGTGGAGCAGTTGGAACAGGACGGTGGGGGGTAACCGGGGGACCGACTACCACCCCACATGGACGAGGGTGAGGGTGTCCGAGCCAACCAGTTTTCGAAAGAGGGCATGGGAATGGTGGGGGCGGCGGGGGGAGAAGCTGGTGGCTCGGTATGTCTAATGACATTGTAGTGTACGGGGGAGGTAGTTCGTCGCACCCGCTTACCTGCATTGTTTTGGTTACCCCCGGGACCGCTGCTGGAACTGACGATGGTTGTGGTATTGCAGACCTCTGGGGGTAGACTATGGCAGTGGTCACCGTGCGCTTGGATTGGGGACACTGGCGGGCTGGCTTGAGACCAATGGTGTCTTGGCTGGGGGGTACCGGCCCTTGGTCTTGTAACGGTGCTGCTACTGCTCCATCGGCGACGTTTGGTGTGATTGCTTTGCTGTTTGCTAGACCCTTTTCTTTTTCTTGGAGCATATCGTCCAAAACAGAAACTATTTCTAGCTCTGTTTGGATATCTGGCAGTGCTGCTGCTGCGGGTGCTGCGGCTGCTTCTGGTACAGGCGGTTTGCGACGCAGACGTCTCAGAAAGTTCACAACCTTTTTCTTGAGGCCCATGATCACACATGTCGTGGCTCGGAGAAAGTAGTGGAGAATGGGGAAGTCAGGCGATCAACCAATCAGCGCACGTTTCATACATCCTATCACCCCCGGAAGTAAAGTAAAATAATTCACAGTCAAAGCTTCTAGAACATTCCACCGGAAATGCCATACAAAGAACAAGTATACACCATACCGGAAGTAGTTCACAACACAGTAAATATAACATATATATAGTTTTATTTGTATCAAAACAATTGTTTTTTTGTATATAATATTGTAATTTTATGTTAACGGTATTTTTCCGTTTATCTGTGCTTAACATGTGCAAAAGTATGATATTTAAGCAACCGGAAGTAAATGGTGCAAAAAAAAACCTTACCGGATGTCATAAATGAAACTTCGTTTTAAACGTTTTCAAACATTTTTTTGATAGAATAAATAAAAGTAAATAAAAGTAAAAACACTTTCCTACGCAAAATGATATAAATTGTAGTATTTTTTATTGATCTGAGCCTAAAAAATAGAAAAGTATGATTACCGGAAGTCATTTATGCAAATTAAATAACGTTTGTATTAAACATTTTAAACAAAATGAAACGTTAATTGCTCCAATTCTTTCAATTAAAATGATTTTACAATCCTTTCCTGGTCTTATTACTGTGAATTGTAGTATTTTCTTATCATTTGTGCTTAAAATAATAGAAAAAAGAATGATATTTCAGCTTACAGGAAGTAAATCAAACAAATAAAATCTTTCCGGAAGTCATTTATAAAGATAAAATAAACATTTAATTTAATGTTTTAAATAAAATAAAACGTTTTCTTATATGATTTATTTAAAATAAAACGGTTTTATTCAATTTTTCCGTCTAAATAATATAAATTATTTTATTATCTTATCATTTGTGCTTAAAATAGAGAAAAAGTATGATTTTTCAGCTAACCGGAAGTTAATAAAACAAATAAATTTTTTTTCCGGAAAGCATTTATAAAGATTATATAAAAATTTCATTCAATGTTTTAAATTAAATTAAACGTTTTTTATATGAATTGAATAAATTATAACGTATTTATAAAACTTTTCTAGTCTAAATAATGTAAATTAAAGTATTTTCTTATCATTTGTGCTGAAAATAAGTTAAAAAATGATAAAAAAAAAGTTTTAAAATATAAAAACGTGTTTTTTTTTGTCTTAACAATGCAAAAAAACTTACTACAGTAAAATGCAACAAAGTCCATCGTCATCTTGTTTGTTCAGTCATTTGAGAATAGTTTGGAATTCACTGTCATCCCTTTTTTCTTCTGCGAACTTTGATTGTTCGATACTCATTCGCGAACTGCAGGAACACAGGATCATGTGACGGTTTTTGTTGTCGAGGTGAGGGCTTCCAGTTTTAACGCGTGAAGGCATCAGCACGTGTAAGATCTTAGCGGGCACAGCATCGTTGTCCACGATATTAACCAGCATGGCTAAGAACCTGGGCGCGGAAAAGGCTATTTCTTGTACTTGAACGGGCGTGCAGTGTCGGCCGGAGAACACATCATGATTGAACAGGACTACACCGTGTGTAGTATTCAGATTCCAGGTGAAACATTCCACATTGGGCTGTAAGATCTGGAAGATGGGAGTCACATCAGCGGTGATACAGTCATTGCCGAACAGATACCGCATGGCCGCACTTTGATTGTAGATACCATTCCAGGAATCAGGCAGGGTCTTTGATTCCAGGAAATTGAATTTGATAGCATAGGTAATCAATTCGATGGCGCGGTTACTCAGTAGGAATCGGAAAATGCATGACGGGACTGTGAATGCGCTCCACCCGTTTTTCAGTTGACCCGGGGCGTGTTGTTTTGACCAGTTTTCAGCCAGGAAGTAACGCGCTTTAGTTTGATGCGAGGTTGTTTTCTCACCCGTTTTCAAATCAACCAGCGCTTCACGTTGCATGATGAGGATAAAATTTTTACCTTCATCAAGGAATGCGGCAATTTCTAGACGTGCTCTCCAGAACATATCTTTAGGCGGGGTGCATTCTTTCTGTACGAAAGTTTCATCACAGCGGTTCAAATGGCGCAAGATCTTGGAGGCCCCATTCATTTCTTCCAGAGTCCATTTTTCTTTGTGACAAAATTCTAAGAAATCAGTTGCCTCTTTTTCCAGGGGATTGGTTTTCACCAGGTAGACCGTACTAAGAATACGCGATTTCGGTACCCCGCATTTCAGCATGGCATTGACTGCACGAATTTGTTCTTTTTTCAGCGCGTCGACCACGGTTGTCATTGTATCAGTATTTTTCTCGTAATCAGCATACCCTTGCCACAAATCGAAATCGGGTAGAGATTTCTTGGGTTGTGGTGGTGTTTCAGTTTCCTTGGCGGGGGGTGATGGTCCTTCAACGACCATCGGCTCCGGTTCTTTTACAGGTTCTTGCACGTTAGCTGTCGCTGATTCAGGGGTAGCACTTGGAACATCGTTAGCGGGTGGATGGGTTTCACCGCAAGGCGGGTTGTCTAAGGCTGGTTTCTTGTTTTCAAATATATGATCAAGAGGGCTCGGTTTCATTTGCCCTTCTTCCATCCACCTGGCGGCATCTTCTTGATCTTGAAGTTTTTGCCATTCTTCACGTGTGAGTTTTTCTGATTCCATACTGTCAGCAAGAACTTGGGGTATTTCGTCTTCAAACCAAGCGGGTGATGACCATGTGATTACTCGTTTTGGGCTGGAGTAATCGTAGAAGTCAAGTTTTGAACGATACTTGTCCAATTTGCCTAATCTCTGGAACCACAGCGAGTCGGCAAATTCAAGTTTGTAGTTGTGCTTGTTCTCTCGTACAAAATCTGGCGGCTGGAATTTTTCTGCGTTCTCCCTAGGAATGGGAGGCGTATGCCAGACTTAAAAAGCTCCGCGACTTTTATAGTTTCGAAACCGGAAGCATTAAATAAATTATAGATGTCTACCGGAAATGCTTTGAAAAAATAATACCCACCGGAAATGCTTTCAACAAAATAACTTCTATTTATAGGAGGTCACGTGGGGTCTTTGCCAGTCATTCAGCGTCAGCCATGGCAACGTCACGACCTTATACGTTAATGGAAAAAACCCAGGCCTACTTCAAAAGATTCAAGAAAAAAGGAGTGGTGGTTCAAGTACAGCCTGACTTGGAAAAGCTGAAAAAGAAGAAAACTTATGAAGCGTTGTACAGTATATTTGAACCGCTGTTGGACGAATGGAAAAAAACTTTAACCGAAGAATGTTTCGCTCAAGTTAACATGATTTCACCAGGTCTACAAAACAAAGCATTCAATACAAAATGGTTGCGCAAAGAAGATTTAACATTAGAATACATCATGACGCAAGTAGAGAAAACTTTAAACAGCAATGAACATTTTCGCCTTACCCCAGACTTTGAAATGGAATTGAAGACTGTAGAAATACCTGAATCAGTCGGAGGGCCCTGCAAACAAGTCTGGCAAAAGACCCCACGTACTTATTTGGATCCTGGGAAAATATCTCGTGCATACCAACGGGAAGATTGTTTTATTGCCGCTTTTATATTAATGGATTGGAACAATCAAAACAAATTTCCACCCCACTGGCGCACGCGGTCTTTACCAAGTGTCCTGTTGAAACAATTGGACACAGAAGTTAAAAGAATTAAGAAGAACGCAAAAATCACCCGTTCCCGAGTGAGCATCAGTGAAATGAAACGGATCAGTGAATTGTTTCCTGACAAGAACATCTTGGTTTTTCATGATGAAGGGGATCAGGTTTTGTTTCGGTCAGCAAATTGGTCGTCAGAGAAACCTACAATTTTCATTTTGGCTAATGATGGGCATGCATGGGGAATTTTAAAAATCAAAAATCATTTATCCAAAAAAAATGATTTTTGTTTAGTATGTTTTAAATACATGGGGAAAAAATGCACCAGTGTGTAGGCGTGTGTAAAATGTGCGGTTTAGCACCTAAGTGTAAATTCAATGAAGACAAAGACAAATTAATGAAGTGCAGCGATTGCGGGTTTAATGGGTTTTACAGGGAAAACTGTTATAACAAACATAAGAAATCCATCTCAGGGAAACCGAGCATGTGTAAAAAAAGAAAAATCTGTGAAAACTGCGGGCAGATTTTATTTGATGCCAAACATCGATGTGGTTTTTACAAATGCAATATTTGTCACATGGATGTCGCTGTGGGTACGGCCCATTCTTGTTACATGAAACCATTGAAATCAAATTACGTGGATTCAAAACTCCCCCGCCCGTACCTATTTTGGGATACGGAAGCCATGCAATCCCCGCCGAATGAAAAAGGCATATCGGTGCACACGGTCAATGCCATCGTAGCCCATTACGTGTGCGAATTTTGTTTACAAAAAATTCATATGGAAGACGTTCTCCGCGCGGACTCACAAAATTGTAAATGCGGGCGATTTCAGTTTAAAGATGTAAATTCGTTTTTTGATTGGATGTTCCACGATATGCGTTATTGGTCAGAGAGAACCACTATATGTTTTGCTCATAACTTCGGTGGGTACGACGGCGGTTTCCTGCAACAGTATCTGATTTCAAAAGGATGGGCGGCCGATTACATCATTGCCCGCGGGTTACGGGTCATCACTATGAGAGCGAAATGGGTAGACTTTAAAGATTCGTTGAATTTGATACCCATCGCTTTAGCGAAATTCCCTAAAGCGTTCGGTTTAACTGAATTGAAGAAAGGGTATTTTCCGTACATGTTCAATACCATGGAAAATGATGATTATGAAGGCCTGATGCCTGAAAAAAGATTTTTTTCAAACAAAACGGGAACGCGGAATTCGATCAGTGGTATGAAGACAAAGTCAAATCAGGTTATATTTGGAACCATCAGCAAGAATTGTTTGAGTATTGTAACAGCGATGTGGAATTATTAAAACAAGGGTGTTTGAAATTTCGGGAAACGTACCATTTGAAAACCGGGTTTGATATATTCTTGCACTCTTCCACTCTTCCTGCGGCTTGCATGTATGATTACCGGTTAAATTATTTAAAGCCCAATCAAATTGCCATGATCCCGCCTTTGATTTCACGTACTCATGTATCCGAGAAAGCGAACCAATGGTTGGATGAATTACAAGTGAACACGCCGTACAAAATTCACCGCGGGCAAGACAATTGGAACGCGAAAGAATGTCAGATTCAATTATGTGACGGGAAATACGTAACCGTGGATGGGTACTGCCCTGAAACCTTCACCGTGTATGAATTTAACGGGTGTATTTGGCACGGATGCCCTGTATGCACGGATCCTGAAGGTACGGTGCCGAATTCCAACTTGGTCAATTACCAAGCGCACGCTCACCAAATGAAAAAAGAATCAAAATTGCGTATGACCGGTTATTCAGTGGTATCCATTTGGGAACACGCGTACGTCCCCCGGAAATCCATCGAGGTAAAAAAACATTTACAACCGCGAGACGCTTTTTTCGGAGGGCGGACCAATGCAACGTGTTTGTACAAGAAAATCATTAACGCGGATGAAAGGATCGATTATTATGACGTGACATCCTTGTACCCGTATGTACAAAAAAAACAACAAGTACCCTGTGGGTGAACCGAAAGTGGTGATGAAACCCACATTAGAAAGATTGAACCAATCCCCGGGTGGGATTTTTTGTGGTAAATTTCTACCTCCCAAGAATTTGTTCAATCCGGTATTGCCGTACCGTGCGTGCAATAAATTGATGTTTCCCCTATGCGCGAAATGTGCGGAAACGTGTAACCAAAGGGGAAAATGCCAGCATAAAGAAAGCGAGCGTGTTTTGGTAGGGTCTTGGTGCATTCCCGAAGTCAAAACAGCTTTGGAGAAAGGATATGAATTAATAGAGGGGTATGAAATGTGGGAATGGGAAAATTGGGAATTCATTTTCGGCCCATACATCGAGAAATGGTATGTGGAGAAAACCCAGGCTTCAGGTTGGCCTACAGACGACCCGATGGAACGTACAGAGTATGTGAAATTGTTGAAAGAGAAACAAGGCATTACCGTTGATCCTGATAAAGTCGCCCATAACCCAGCATTACGGTTTGTTGCCAAACAAGCCTTGAACACCTTGTGGGGAAAGTTTGGTCAAAAAGACGGGCAAGTTAAAAAAGTGCAAGTGACCGATTACGATGAATTGATCAACATATTAGATGATCCGACAGCAGATGTATTGGACATTGTGAATCTGGGCGAACACGTTGTGCAAGTAGAATGGAAGAAAACCGAAGACGACTACGATTTGGGCCGTACCAACAATGTGGTGATAGCTGCTTTCACGACCTGTTACGGCCGAATGGAACTGTACAAAATTTTAGATTTTTTGCAGGAAAGGGTATTGTATTTCGACACTGATTCCGTGATATTTTATTCAGGGCCCAACGACCTACCGTTACCGACGGGGCCGTTGATGGGGGATTTAACAGATGAGTTGGATGGTGGGAAGATTGTAGAATTTGTGAGTGGGGGACCTAAGAATTATGGGTATTTGGGGGTAGACAGAAACGGGAAGAAAATGGCGTGTCAGAAAGCCCGAGGGTTTCAAATTGAAGGGAAGGTGGATTTTTATGATTTGAAGAATATGGTTGATGCTTTATTGAAGGGTGAGGTACAGACCCCAATGAATGTCCCTATTGAATTCCATGTGTTACGGGATAAGCAAGGCAATGTGAAATCCATGCAATTGGATAAAATGTATACAGCTGTATATGACAAACGCCGGTTTTGGCGTGAAGGCGATGGCCTTGATATGTACACTACATTTCCTTATGGTTTTTCAAAATAAAGTTTGTGTGTATAAATATCTGTGTGGTCATTGTTTTTTTTTTCAAAAGATGTGGTACAAATTCCATCATCCGTTTACCATGTTGATCGCCGGACCAACCTCGTCCGGGAAAACAGTGTGGGTGTGCAAATTGATCAAACATATGACTGAAATGATTGATCCGGTACCTGAACGAGTGCTGTGGTGTTATGCCGAACCTCAAGCCATTTATACCGAGTTAAAACAAATGTTAACAGATAAAATATTTTTTCAAGAAGGGTTACCTCCGAGAAATATAAAAGCCGGAACGTTATTAGTCATCGACGATTTGATGCGAGAAAGCGGTGTGGAAACAGCAAAAATATTTGAAAAAGGAAGCCATCACAGAAACATATCTATTATCTTTATCGCTCAAAATTTATTTCATCAGAAAAAAGAACAACGAGACATTTCGTTAAATTCGCATTACATGGTTTTAATGAAAAATCCACGGGACCGTTTACAATTTGAATCGTTAGCCCGTCAAGTTTACCCCACCAAAGCAAAAGAATTACGTCACATTTATGAAGATGCTACAAAAGAACCGCACGGGTATTTGTTGTTAGATTTTACGCAGAGGTGTCCGGACGAATACCGGTTAAGAACGAAAATATTCCCTGACGAAGAACATATTTATTATCAACCAGAATGATTCCGTTTGCGGTACATATTGCCGGGGTGACGGTGGTAGCGGTGATAGAACTTTTAATTGAGTTGGCCGTGCAAGCCATCGAATGGGGTGTGGAAGAATTATTCAGATACATCCAATGGAAAAGGGCTGGTATGCCATCATCAGATGCCAGTCAGAAAAAAGGATGGTAACAAATCGAAGGCAACTACCGTGTGTTTTGGCCCCCTCCGGATTCTTACGTTTTCAGTTTACACGACATTTATGTGAAACAGAAAACAAATAAAAAAGGATATTTAAAAACGAGGTTAGCTTTTGTCAAACAAAAAGATAAAACATTTAAAATCCGTTTAGTGAAAGTGCGAAAATCACAATTGGAAGGCCGTATGCAGACCAGCAATGATGCGGGGAGACCGATTATTTTAGATGTGGATACATCTCAGAAAGTGATTGATTGGTTTAATGAGTCTAAAATTGTTGACCGATGGATTGTCGTCAATACTTTAATGTTGGTCTACCTTCATTTTCCTTGGCATTTATGGTATTCAGCATTAATCAATCAACCTTTAGAAGCTAGGTACGTCCCATCATTAACCGAAAAATGGGGAAATAAAGATCCACGGTACCAAACATATTATGACCGTTACAATTCAAACGGGAAACATTACTGGGCCTACCATAAACGTATCAACGGGAAAACTTATATGCGCGTGGATATCCCGTTACCCATTGAAGAATTAAATGTTAAAGGGTATATCACCGAAGGCAAACGTGTCCCGTGTTTAACGAGAGACCCGACCTCTAGAAAATATCTAGATATAGGGAAATCGGAATGGTACCATCAATTTTTTATTGACATGGAAAAAGGTAAAAAATATCGGGAAGAATTTATGAATGAATTAACAGAAAAAGAAATGTTAGGAAAATCTCCGTTCAGTGGAAATAAAAATTTAGAAGATTTTGGAATCCGACCTGTGCCGGGCTTGAGTTCACCGACTAACCGTACTAAAATAACAAAATATGGTTGGGCTCATAAAGACGATGGGATTTGGATAGAAGAACCGTTTATCAATATATATTTACCTCAATATTATAATATTCACACCAGATATTATAAGAAAAAAAACGGTGATGATGAAAGTGATTAATAAAGTGCGATTAGCCATACAAAATGAAATGTTTCAATTGTGGCGTCCGGTATGGTGGAAAATCAACGGTCCTGACGCCCCTGGGTTTGAAAACGAAATGGAAGGAGACCCGTTTTGGGGTGTATCGTTTGATCAGTACGGAACCTTATTTGAATTACCCATACCCCATTTTTACCATCCTCCTCATTTACGTCAAGAATTATTAGAAATCCGTGAAAGTTTTCATATGGACGCAAAACTGTTATCCATGCCAGCTTTTCATAAAACCCGCCCAGAGTCGCGGACGTATAAAGCGTATAAACAACTATAACCGTATCTAAATTGGACTTGGTATTTATTACATGCGGAGTATGGTATTTCCGAACAAATTAAACGAAACACACAATTAGATTATCACGGGTTAAAAATGTATTATAACATTTTAAGAGAACGCGGGCAGGAAGTAGAAAATTTACCGGATATGCCGGGAAAAATACCTATGAAGATTCATTGGCTATTAGAATACATTTTAACGGACGAAACCGTGGATTTAGATACGTCGTATTCCCCGTGGTACAAATTATTTAACGAAGATCAAGTCCGAAAATATCGCAGTAAATATTTAAAAGTAAGAAAATATGATTTAGTTTTAAAATTATTTTATGAACGGGATAAAATCGGAGTGGCGGATAAAGCCGTGTTGGGAGAAATTATGGGATTAGCCCGACCGTTTATCGGTGCACCCACGTGGGATCCGATGAATCCGTTACCAGAAATTCCTGAATTATACCCTTCTTGGAAAAAAATGGAAACGATGAAACGACAATTATGGTTAAACGAAACAGAACTGGATTTAGCGAAAGAATGTTTAATTCAGGTGACTCATTTTTTTCGTACATATTCTTATTTCGATACTCGCGAAGACGACCATAATCCCGCGCGCCGACCTTGGGCGAAACTGTATAAGAGGGTAAACCGTTGGTTGAAAGAATTATGGCAGTTTGAAACAGAAGTGTATTTCGTGCATGGGTTCCCACAACCAGGGTTTTGGCGTCATCCAGCTCCCGAAAAAGATTACGGGAAAGGACAAGATGTAGGATATTGGAAAAAAGAACAAGAAAATATAAAGAAAGAAATTAAGAAAAAAGAGATTCTAATAACACACGAACAGAAAAAGAGAATCCCGTCCACTTGGGATTGGACGACATTAAAGAAAAATTTTTCGGCGTATCACGAGAATAAAGAACGTGTGCGCGCGCTAGATTTAATCAGAAAAAAACAACAAGTTAACAGTAAAGTGGAAGACAGTCCTGAAAAGAAACGGGCTCGAATAGAATACCGTGAAAAAATGAGAGCTTGGTATTCGGTAGGAAAATCAGAACCAAATAAACCGGTTGACACGGGGAAAGGAAGGACGGTAGGAGTATAAAAGAAAGTTATTTAACCGGGATCATACAGAAAAATGGCACGTTTTAGCGTGTTAAAACCACAAGGTATTTCATCGGTAGGAAGATCTGCTTCAGGATTTTCAAAAGTTGGAATAAGTGGAGCAGCGGGGAAACGTGTATTTCAAAGAGCGGGTCCGAGCAGCGGTTTAACGCAAGCCGCCAAATTAAGAAGACCTAATTTTAAACCGAATCGTATTCATCCCGCCCGCCCGCCACCCCGTGCCATCGGTGGACAACCACCCGCCCGGGGCGGTGGACCAGCGCCCGCCCGTCCACCGGGACCTGTACGTCCACCAGCCCAGCCGCGCCCGCCAGGTGTTCCGCCCCGAGTGGGTCCGCCATCCCGGGCGCCGCCTGTCCGGGGCAGACCGCTGCCTGTCCGGGGACCACCGCCGCCCCATCGTCCGCCTGGTAGCGGTCCCCCGAGGAGAAGACTTCTAGTTCGTCCTCACGCACGGCCGGCGCCCAGTAGGATTGTTCCTAGAAAACCTCCGATACAACGGGGTCCTCCATTTTCCCAAATGAGACGTCCTCCATTAAAAAGAAAAGCCCCAATAATATCACAACATCCTAAACCGAAACGGCAAAAAACTATGGCTTCTGTTAAAAGTAAAAGAGGAGTCAGATCAACCCGCGCCCGTCCTCAACCTCCTAAAGGAAAACGGCCGAGAACACAACAAAAACAACCTAAAAAGACTAAAAAAACATCAAAAAAGGAAGACATCCAGAAAAAACAACAACAAATGGAAGAACTTAAGAACTAACGAGAAGAAGCAAAGAAAAAACAACAAATAAGAGAAGAAAAGAAGAAAAAAGAAGCGAAAAAAGACGAACAAAAGAAAAAAGAAGAGAAGACAGACGAAAAAAAGAGAAAAGACAATGAAGAAAACAAGAAAAATGACAAAAAAAAGAAAAAAAATGAAGAAAAAAAGAAAAAAGACGAAGAAGAAAAAAAGAAAAAAGAAGAAGAAGAAAAAAAGAAAAAAGAAGACGATGAGAAAATGAAAAAAGAAGAAGAAAAGAAAAAAAAGAAGAAAAAATATAAAAAATGGGTACAAAGATTAGCAGGAGCTGCTGTATTTGCTGGATCAACATATTTGATGACACAAGGAAAAATGAATTTGAATGATCATCAAAATAAACAAGGTGCTAATGAGCAAATGAGTTCTGCAGCAAATGGAACTGGTGCTATGTTATCCCAAGGAGTGGTTCCTATTGGTGGAAACCAATACACTGTCCCTGCAGAATCCCGTGAAAATTTTTCACAAATGGCAGAAGGATACAATAAAATGGCAGAAACATTAGAAAAATCAGATGCCGCAGGTAAATTTCCAGCGCAGGAAAAAAAGATTGAAAAATTACAAGAAAAAGTAAATGATTATTTAGAAAATAAAAAAATATAAAAGAAGGAAAAGAAGAATTACAAAAATTAAAAAATGCTTTGGATAAAGTGCAAGACAGTATTGACAGTAAAGCTAAAAAAGTTCAAAGCGGAATAAAAAAAGTTAAAAAATTAGGATATAAAGCAGCAGCGAAAAAGACTTTGAAAAAAGTGGTACAAAGTAAAGAAGGACAAGCCATATTAAAGAGTGTCCAAAACGAAGCTTTAAAAAGTATGGGAATTGAAGGAATTGAACAAATAGCACCGGATATTTTAGGAAATGCCGCTACAAGTTTCGGTGTGGATAAAGAAGTTGGGGAAATGGCAGGTAATATGTTAAATAATATTATTTCTCAAAAAATGCAAAGGCAAACGAAATTTTATAAAAAAAAAACAGAACAACCACGGGTAAAAGATGTGGCGAGTGGTTTAGGGATGAATGAAAACACCACACGATCTATAGCTAAAGCGTACGGGCAAGGAGTAGAGCAAGCGATAGCTATGGCTCCTAAAACCACTTATACATTAGGAAAAGTCGCTAAACGGATT
This sequence comes from Sipunculus nudus, assembly GCA_026874595.1. Classification (NCBI taxonomy): domain Eukaryota; kingdom Metazoa; phylum Annelida; class Sipuncula; order Golfingiida; family Sipunculidae; genus Sipunculus; species Sipunculus nudus. The sequence goes on from CM049309.1 coordinate 31,843,223, forward strand.
GGTTCAAAAGCGGCTCGAAAACGTCCTATAGGAACAGGAACGACATCCGACATGTTGAAGATATATAATGAAGGGCAATCGACTTTAAGCCGTATTTCAAAAGCGAAATGAATCAGGACCACGTTTACGCGTATTCTCAATTCAATCCAGACGAGCAAGTTTTTGTAGCCCATTTAACCCGTCCTTTGTACAATCCGACACAGTCATGGGAAGTCGCTTGCGATATGATCACCTACCCCCGACAGAAAGGTGTATGTTTTCCCAAACAAGCTACAATGAAACTAGCATTATACAAAACCGATGCGGAAAGTTCACATGATATTGATAACATGAAACTGTTTCCAAATTTAAAACGAAATTTAAATTTTGAAAACCCTTCAATGGATTTAGTTACATTTATAACGTGCAATGAAGATGTGGAATACGAACCAACAGTAACATTTGATTTAGGTTGTGATGTCAATTTTACACCGGAAGAATATACAAATTATTTAAACGGGGCATTAAAAGTATTATTTGAAAATACACCTTGCAAAGGAAAAAAGTCCATGCGTGGCGACCAAATTGATGTAAATAATGATAATTCCCCGAAATACGCCCGTGATTTTATGTTTGAATTTAAATACGATAAGAATACTGAAAAATTATCTTTAACGATGGAATTTATTAAAAATAAAGGGGAAGTGAATAAAACAGATATTTTTACAGATTATATTTATGGGATTTATTGTTCGTCAGGTATTTTAAGAAGTAAAAAGAAAAAGTAAATTACATGTCAGAATCCCGTACGTTTATGCTTTCGTGCAATTTAATTACACCGAGCTCTCTTTGGGGACGCGAAGATCAAGAAAGCCGTGCGGATATGTACCCGCTGTTAGTCTGGCCGTCTGGGGCACGTGGACATTACGAACCGAAAAGTTTAAAATTTTTCCCGGTGCAACCGACTCAAGAAACCAATGTCGTTATTTTTAAATTGCAAGATATGGATTCCCATCACACGTTAATGTTAGAAAAAGGGACCGTGGTAGTCGGATTACTTTTCCGGTATAACCCCACACCCAAGCACAGTATATTTTATCAACCAATCACGTATCCCCGTCGTTGGGACGAGTCTTCTGATTGGTCCGATATGATCCAGTCGTATGACATGAGCTACCCGTCTTTCTATTGAGCAGGAGGCTATATAAACGCGGTCCGAATTTTATAAAGGCATGGTGAAAAGATGGATTTCACATCACAAGCCGACAAATATGCGCCTTCGTACGCATCGAATTCCGGTTTAAACAAACCTGCTGTGAATTTTGCTTGTAATTTATTGTACAATTGGGTAAAAGGAAACGTCCCTTTACCGAAATCGCAAGTGGATTTACTATATAAGTACGACATCGATACATTAGTCACTCCTGAATCTTTTTACCAGGAACGTAAAAAGTTTTTAACTAAAACAGAACAAGGACGTAAAATCCGGGAATTTTTATCAAAAGAATTATGCAAAAATTGGTGTACAAAGAAACCGGAGAAGGACCCCCCACCCAATTCGAAACCCCGTTCACAGAAAAACAATCATCCGGAAGACGAGTTTTACGAGACACTGCCCGAAGACAGGTACGATCCCCGCCCCGCCGAAGAACAATATCACGAAGAAAACGGCGAGTACCCGTACCCCGAACCTATTCCTACCGTGATCCGTCCCCGCCGTCCCCAAGGGGGACGGAGGAGGAGGAGGTACGCCCCGTATACCATCCCACGCCGTCCCGTATATTACGAAGAGGACGAGGAATATTCAGAAACGTCCGAACCACAAGAGGAGGAGGAGGAGGAGGAAGTTCCCGTGGAAGAGATTTGGGAAGAAATGGACGAACCCCCGAGACAAAGGAGAAGAAAGACATAAAAACCCGTAACGTCAAACGTGAAGTGGATTTTTATTTTCCTTTTTAGACAATGGAGAAGGCTTTTGAAAAAGGTCCGTACGCTTTTACGGGCGATGCTAAAAAACTAGCTCAAAGAGCTGGCGTTTCTCGGGAAAAAGCAGCAGAATTTTTAGGACGGCAAAATGCGTACACGTTGTTTAAACCGGTCCGTCGAAAATACAGGCGGAGTAAAACGTTGGTAGGAGGTCTCGACGCCCAGTGGCAGGGGGATTTAGCTGATATGCAAAAATTAGCGCATTACAATAAAAATTACCGGTACATTTTAACGGTCGTGGATATTTTATCGAGGTATGCTTGGGCGGTGCCATTAAAAGATAAATCGGGCATTCATGTGAAAAATGGGTTGGAATCTATTTTCAAATCCAGTAAAAGGATCCCTCAAAAATTACAAACGGATGAAGGGTTAGAATTTCGGAATAAACAAGTTCAAGAATTAATGCACGATCATGATATCACATGGTTTGCAACAAGAAACCGGGACGTGAAAGCAAGTTTAGTGGAACGGTTTAACCGTACGTTAAAACGACGTTTGTTTGCAGCCATGACCCATCATAATACCCGGCAATGGTTGAACGATTTACCTCAAGCTATTGACGAATACAATTCCCGCCCGCACACATCCCATGGCATGGCCCCGAAAGACGTGACATCGAAAAATGAAAGCAAAGTATGGCAGATTTTATACGGGCATCCAAAAGATTTACACCGGGAAACATCCAATAAGAATATATTTAAACCGGGGACCAAAGTGGTATTAAGCAGTGTGAAGAAAAATACATTTGCTGAACGGGGGTACATTCCCCGTTGGACGGAAGAAACGTTTACGGTAAAACGGATGTATCCAGAAGTCGGGGGTGTGGACGTGTACGAAATTGAAGACGAAGAAGGAGAACCTATAAAAGGTCGATTTTACCGGGAAGAATTACAAAAAGTAAGTACACCCCGTCCGGCTAAAGTAGAAGAAAAAGTATTAGAACGCAAAAAAGGATGGAAATTGGTGAAATGGAGAGGGTATCCGGAAAAATACAGCACATGGGTAAAAATAAAAAAACGGCGTGGTGCTCGAAAAGTTTAGCGTTGTTTATTACCCAATTATCGATCATATCTATTTTAATCATTACGGCATTAACTATTTTAGCGGGGAATTTTTGCAATCCGGAAGACAGGACATACTGGGCAGGAGTGTTATCAGCTTCGGCGGGGTATATTATGCCGACCCCGAAACTGAAACGTATAAAAAGAGGTATGGAAAATGAATCGGGTATTCCGTTTGAATAATGCGGGCCAGATTAACCACAGCGACGGGGTTTGGGACCCGTGGAATACGAACACGGGCCGGTTTATTGGGCGGGGGGCAATATAAATTGAATACCAATTTGATGCAAGCTGTAAATATTAAACCCAATACAGCGTTCATTCGACCGCAACCTCTACCGATGCAAGGGAAAAAAGGTAGTGTGCCTTTAGTTCCGGAAGACATGTTATTTTCTCAGGGCTACCATGTCGAAAAACCCAGGATCGATTTTGAACGAATGGGTGTAGGTCCTCCGACTGATGCCCAGCAACGGGATGCTGCCATGTACAACCAGTTTAAGAAAAATTATTTAGCTCCACATGCGACTTATTTGCCTTATGAAGAACGCTTCCAGTTACCGTTCCGTCAGATGCAAGAACAAGACCAATCGCCTTACGGGACTTTAGCTTACCCGGCCGAGATGTTTGGTGCTGTGGAAGAAGAACCGTTAGTGTACCAGGAAGATTATGAGGAAGAACCCCCATTAAAACGGGAACGGCGAGAAGTCAGAAAAAAGCGGGTCAAATTGTACTATTGAGCAAAAAGTATAAAAGGCCAGCACAGAAACGGTTAAGCAATCGTTTCATCATGAAACGTGCAAAGAAACAGAAGCTTTCGTCAGGCAAAGCCGTAAAACGAAATTTGACGAGCATCAATACCCTCAGGGACAAAGGGTATATATATTTAGCAGGACGTAATTATCCTAAGTGGTACGGAGGACGAACATGGTACACTCAAAATTAAAATGTAAACGCAAATTAAAACATAAAGTGAAAAAAACGAAAAAACAATATGAAAAGGCCAAAAAACAAATTCGTAAAGATGCTGAAGAATGTTTTGACAAGAATGAACCTCGTCCTCAGTGGTATCAGAAATTAATGAACCCTTTAACGGGCGGAACTCCTGGGCAAAAAGGCGAGTACCGTCCGGTAAGAACTGGTGTGCAAGAAAAATGGTTACGTAGAATCCCTGGACGGTTTACTCAACCTGGCGAGACTCGACGTGAACCTTATACTGCGGGTACGGTTTATGACAGTTATGTCCCCACTGCTACAGAAGAACGTGAACCGTCCTTGATTATGACCCCGAGACCCCGTCCCTCACCAGTGATCACTCGGGAAGTCGGTGAAGACGGGTACTATAACATTCAACCTATATTAAGCAAAAACTTTTAGGGGAACCAAACAATTATGGCGCGTGGACGCAAACGAAAAGACGATAGTGAGCTGAAACGGCCACGGGGACGGCCGTTGAAAAAAGAAAAAACACCCCCGAAATCACCAAAAAGGAAAGAACGGGAAAAAAAGATTTTAGTCTTTGAAACGAAAAAAGGACCGAAAATGGTCAGTATATTAAAGAAATTAGCCCCACCGAAAAAACCACCCGGCCGGCCGGATTTCCGTGTTTTAAATCAGACCCAACCAATGACTTACCGGTTAAAAAGTCCAACCCGCTACCCACCACCTACAGCTACCGTCAGCAAACGTTCACCCAGCCCGGTACCAGTACCTAGCCCCGAATTTAAAAAATTAATTGAAACAGCAACGGCCGATTTCAGTGAAATTGAGCTTTACTTGCACGGGAGTACTGTTCAAGAAACCGAAAATTTATACCGGACTCAAGAACGTCAACCCGGTAAACCTTTACCACCATCTCAAAACCCCCCACCCAAACCTGTCCCTGCGGTCGCACAGAAACCTGTTCCGGTCACATTTGCCCGGTTTTCTCCTTTAAGCAGAGCAAAACCTTCTCCTAAACCACAACCTAAAACTAACCGACCCCGTTTAGTTCCTAAAAATCCCCGGAGGAGACAATGTTGTGCGAGGAAAAAGCGGGGTCCGAATGAAATTAGCATTAAAAAAACCTAAACCGAGTGATGCGGTAAAACGGCTCCTCTTTACAGATAAACCCCCTCAACCACCACCTAAACCACCGACTCCACCACCCCCGTTACGGCTACCGACTCCTCCGAAACCGTTAATCCGCCCTATTCCTCCACCGGTCAATACGTTAGTGAGTACGACCATGTTACCAATAATGAGCGTGAAAGCACAACCATTGGTCCCTCCAAAAACAAGATCCAGTGAAACCGATACCCGTGAAATCGAAATGCAAACAGATATGCCCGTGAGAGCGACAGTCGGGACCCAATCGTTAGTGCCTACCAACGAAATGGCCATTCAAACCCGTCCGACAGTGGGTGAAGGTATAGCCACGCAAACTGAAGATCCCGGGGATAAAATCGACAGCGGGACCCAAGCGGGACCGGGCTTAGGTATCCCACCCCCGAATGCGCACGTGTTAAAAAGCGATGTTAAAGAATCGTTCCGTCGGAATGCTAGTATTTTAAAACATTTAGCTGCACAACCGAAAAGCATTTTAATGGATCAAACTTTACGTAAAGAAACGTTCAGCACTTCCCCCGATGAATTTATTCGAATGATCGCTTTAGCGTTAGCTATAATCTCAGAAACGTTATTATGTATCCGGGAAGAATTGAAAAACGATAATATGGCCTTTTGGCAATTTGTAGCTTCTCGAGGCGATATTCCTCCGTATTACCGGGTGGATCGTAATTTAGCTCAAACCGTTTCTAAACACACGGGATTACCGGCGAACACAGTACGTAATTTATCCAACAGTATCGGGAAATGGGAATCGGTGAATGCTAGAACCATCGATGTGGCTCGAGAATCGTTAGAAAACCCATCGGGTCGGACATGGTATTTAAGGTTGATTTTAGAAAATACCCATGATCAAGAATTTACGGATTTGATCATTTTAGCTTTAAAATATTTCGCCGGGATAATGGATGAAATAGTATAAATAGCATAAGGTATCAGTTTTATCATTGTCAATCAAGATGGTAGACGCCGCCACAGACATCGTCCAGCAAACCGCCTTGTTTGCTGGTGGAACGAAACAAGATTCTATTTCACAAGGGCGATGGGTCAAAGTCGATCCTTTAACACCTTCGTACAAAACCGGAGGCCCCATCACTTTTTTTATCAGCGGGAATTCGTCCGAGTATATCGATTTGACAAATACCATGCTGGTGGTGAAAATGGGTATTTTCAACCAAGCCGGCAACCCGTGTCAAAAAGTCACTGAGGATTTCGTATCACCGGTCAATAATATTATTCATACTATTTGGCGGCAAGTCAATATTAAATTGAATGGGACTGAATTGAATACACAAGATAACATGTACATGTACCGGGCGTATTTGGATAATTTATTAGGGTACAATAAAGGATACAAAGAAACCTGTTTATCCGGCATGACAGGTTGGTTTAAAGATACACCTGGTAAATTCGATGAATTGCCACGGGCGATGGATAGTAGCAAAGATTACAGCAAGTCCACCGCCGGCACCGGCGGAATACACGACTGGAGCACGGACGACGGCGGGGGGAAAACCTCATACGAAAAGTACTCGTTCGATAAAACCACGTCAAGTTCGACGAGCGCAGGGAAGGAAATCTACCAGACGGTGATCATTCCGTCCGCCAACGGGGAAATTGGTTTAACTAAAAATACTGCCATTAAAGAATCAATTTTAACGGCGGCTTTAGGAAAAAATTATGGCATTTTAAATCGGTTTTTACAATTTTTTCCTAAAAACAATGAATTGTGCACGAACAGTGAACCGTCTAAACAAATAACTTTTAAAGCCCCAATCCATAGCGATATTACCAACCAGAAGAAACTGTTACCCAATGGTGTTGATTTGACACTTGAATTTGATTTTACCGGATCCACCGAATTTCCTATCATGCAAATAGGAGGAAAAAATAATCAATTGAAAATTATGAATATGTACCTGGATGTCCGAAAAGTGCAACCGTCTCACCGTTTTCAACAAGCAGTTGAAGCGAATTTAGCCAGAAATATGCCTATTCGCTATCCTTTGAAACATACATTTATGAGAAGCCATAATTTACCCGTAAGTGGTACTCAGGCGACATTGACCAATATGTTACAAGGGCAAATGCCACGTCGAATGGTATTTGCTTTTGTCTAAAGTAAAGCTTTAGCTGGAGATTAAACGAAAAACCCCTATAAATTAAAAGATTTAGGTGTCAATAAAGTTCAAGTGTATATGAACGGCCATCCCGTTCCGTCACAGCCGTACGAACCAGATTGGGATAAAGATTGGAAACGGGAATATATTGATTTTTTAAATAATATCGGAGTGGTCCGTGGCGGGCTTGGTGTAGATATTTCTTATCAAGAGTTCAGGCAAGAGTACGGTGTTTGCCATGGATTTTTCGCCGACTTTGGCATCGGATGAAAAATACATTCAAGACCCGACTGTAGGGGTATTAAGAATGGATTTAGGGTTCAAAGACCAAACAGCGTTGGCTGAACAACATATGGTCATCGTTTACTACGAAATGGATGGGGAAGTGACTATTGGGCAATCACGAGAAGTATTGAAATCGTATACCTAAAAAGTATAAAAGGCATTTTTCATTTCACAAATGAATTAGTTCCATCATGGACGGGGGTGGCGATCTCGTTCAAAACACGGCATTATTTACTGGAGGCACGAAACAAGATTCTATCTCACAAGGACGAACGGTTAAAATCGATTCTTTAACCCCTTCGTACAAAACTGGAGGTCCCGTTGAATTTGTTATCAATTGGGATAGTAATGAATATATCGATTGGGCCAATTCTTTTATGATCGTTAAATTAAAAATAACCACGCAGGCGGGTCACCCATGTCAAAAATGGCTGACCGATTTTGTTTCTCCCGTGAACAATATTGTTCACAGTTTATGGAAACAAGTCAGAATGGAAATGGAAGGAACGGAATTGAATACGTTGGATAACATGTATGCCTATCGAGCCTATTTAGAAAATTTACTTTCATTTAATCAAGAATTTAAAGAAACTAGTTTATCGGCCATGACAGGGTGGTTTAAAGATACACCGGGAAAATTCAATGCGTTTCCAGATACTACTAACTTTAAGACTAAAAACACGCATTGGGAAGAAACGATAAAGGGGGAAAAAATAATGATAACAGTGCAAACAAAGATTTGTATGCATGGTCACGTGATGCAGCTAACAAAAACACCGAGTGTAGTGAAAAAAATAACAAAAATAAAATTGTGTGTAGTGATTGGCGTCCATACGTAAAAGTATTCTTTAGTAAAGATTCCAATTTAATTAAAGTTCGGTTTATTCCTACAGCGTTGGGACCTGTGGGTTTAGAAATAAAAGATGATAAAGCTAAATATTCTATTTTAACCGCTTCGGTGGATAAAAATTACGGGATGTTAAACCGGTTTTTACAATTTTTCCCTAATAATGATCCTTTTTGTGAAAATACTGAAATTTCACAAGAAATTACTTTTAAAGCTCCTATTCATGCAGATTTAACCACTCAAAGTAAATTTATTATTAATGGTGTTAATATTAAAGTGACTTTTGATTTTCAATCTAATCCACAATTTTATATTATGCGGGATTCTACAAACACTACTCCTTCGCACAAAAAGGAGAATTAAAAATAACTAACATGTATTTGGATATACGTAAAGTTAAACCTGCTTTCCGGTTTCAACAAGCTGTGGAAGCTAATTTAAGTAAGGGGTTACCGATTCGGTACCCATTAAAACATTCCTTTATGCGTACTTATGATTTACCGACAAATGGCACCGAAGCGAATCTTGTAAATATGTTACAAGGTCAAATGCCCCGACGAATGATTTTTGGGTTTGTTAAAAGTTCTGCGGTTCGCGGGAATGAAAAAGAAAACCCTTATTTCTTCGATAATTTAAAAGCCAATAAAATACAAGTGTACATGAATAATTTTTCTGTACCTATTTTCCCATATGAACCTAAATGGAGTAGGGATTGGAAACGGGAATATATTGATACATTAAACACGGTCGGAGTAGTGAGAGGGGCTTTGGGTGTGGATGTTTCGTACCAAGATTACAGGAAAGGGTACACCTTTTTTGCAGTGGATTTTTCACCGACATTAGCATCGGATGAAAAATATATTCAGGATCCGATTGTAGGGGTATTGAGAATGGAACTGGCATTTGAAACCACACTCACAAACCAACACACACTCATTGCATACTTTGAAATGGATGGTGAAATCACAATAGACAAATCACGTCAAGTTTTAAAATCCTTTATTTAAAAAACGTCACATATTACTAAATGCAATTATTTTTTTATTATTTTTTAACTACACTCAGTGATTTTATCTTTGAATGTATTTTTATCATTATTTAACTTTACTTCATTTCTTCTTAATGCGTGTTTACATTTTACAGTTCAGTAGTCTTTGTTACTCATTGAAATCGCCCACTTGGTAAACGTTCAATTGTCCTTGAATAACATTTTCATTGAGTTCATCATCGAACACACCTTCATCTTCAGACGACGAGGAAACAAAATGATCTTCATCCACTAAATTGCTGCCGAAGCCCATGGACCGCGTCACACTTATATCATCTGAATCTGTTTTCTGAATTTTTATCAACATTCGACTTCCACTGTCGGGTGCACATTCTGTTTTCATCTCACAAGCAAACACTAAACAACACGATAGGGTATTTAATTTCCCGTGCTTATTTTCCATGGACTGGGGATTTTCAATCATCATCCCATCGCTGTTCCTGATCTTGGCAAAGAAATTGATTTGGTCCGGTTCCGTTTCAATGATCCCTGGAGGTTTCGGATAAACGCACGAAATCGGAAGCGCCGAATCGTACGCAAAGATTTTGCGCCCATCCCCTAGTTGACACCAGACCATCGATGCTTCTCTTTCCAGCTGTGCTTGTAACAAAATCACGTCGCCGTATTCTCCCATGTATTCTTCAAACGCTTGTTTTAAATTTTCAAATCCTTGAGGGAGTTTTTTCAAACACCAACTTTGTAAAGACACTCGATCCGATTCTACAAGGCCCGACGGTGTCAGTTTCAATTCTTGTTCGTACCCCGCCCGTAAAATCAATTGGTTCATGGCCACACTGTGGATTTTACGCGACTCTGAAAAATAGTCATGGATCAATTGCCAACATTCCGAAGACAATAAATCTAACGGGCGTATCATTCCTTCCCGCCCCGTGATTTTGAATTTGTCAAACACGTACTTGGTACACACGCGTGAATAAAAACAAGGTACATGCTCGTTTTCTTTCAAGTTCTTTAACACGAAATACAGTTGGTGTCCCAGATAGCACATTTGTCCGTTCCAGTCGACCAGCGGGTATGTGGGGGCCGGTAAAGTCTTGGGAGGGGCAGGGATCGTTTGCGTTAACATCACCCCGTTGTAACAGATGTACAAAAAACAATCAACAAATTCCGGAAACTGCGCATCAAATACTCCTGAATTATGTTGCCATGATGTGAATACAAAAGGAAAAGGGAGATAGTTTGTCAAATACCTTAACCCATACCCCATAAAAAACTGCGAGACTTCGGATGGGAGGTCGTCCAAAGATAAAAAGTCGACATTGTTGTCATCGGGGATCCGTTCCCTTCTGTCTGAAAAATTCAATTTCACACACACGGTGCTGTCACATAACGCGAACGGAGATGACCGCATCATCGTTTGAAATTGCCGGGGGGTCACGTGTCTCGAATGCGCTAACAATAGGCTTACTACCAATGACATGTCATTGTAACACGATGGGCACATTTTCCATATCCCACGGTTAGGATATATAACTTTGTACCTGTCACTATTATCATGAAGAAAAACCCGGCACATGATGTCGGCAGGGTTCGAACATGATTGCTCTTCATCGAAAAAATATTTCATCCATTCCAAAACCGGTGGAGTATCTCTCTCTATCCCTCGTGCACACACTACACTGTTAAAAGGCTCGTCACTGCCTAAACTTGCGTAAAACCCATCAACAATTTCTTGCCGTTTTTGTAATGTCTCTTCCGTTAAATCTTCCGGGTGTAAATATGGCCGGAACTCTTCACGGAGTGGTGGAACATTGCAACAGCGGGTCGTACAAAATTCTCTCACAATAACTCCTAAGACTGCAGTATATTTTCCACAGGCCGGGCAAAATGTCAAATACATTCTATCTTCGGATTCCTGTACTTGATACAAAAATTGCATACACAAGTGTGGCATCCCGTTAAGACATTGGCTGCTCGTTTTTTACAAATCAAACAGGCACAGCTGTGTTTGTCGGTTGCCAAAACCGTAGCGGGTTGGATTTTTTGCCGGTTGAAGTAGATGCTGGACAAGACTTGGAAAGGTTCTTCTATAGGCCCGTACCGGTGCCCGATAAACGGGGAATCCGTCCAGACAGATTTTAAACACCCGTTCCATACTTCTGATTTGTGTGTGTTACGCCACATGATTGATTATTGATGAGTAAAACCAGAAAAATTTATACCCTTTATTTCTTATCAAGTATTTCCGGTTTCTTTTTTTTTGTGTAAAGTATTTCCGGTGTCTTGGAATTTTTATCAGTCACTTCCGGTCCTCGCCAGTATTAATACAGGGGTATCATGTGACAAGACTCAGTCTACTACGGTTACCGTCATGAACAACCCACGACCCGCTAAGAAGTTAAAGCTGACACCGCCCGCACCAGCAACAGAAAGTATGGTGGTTCACGATGAATGCCGAGCTTCCCGAAAAGTCTTTCTGGGCGGTAGTGAAAACAACTGGTGGTTTGCGACACCTCAAGGGTACAATGTGAAAATCGGGTGCTGGAGTAAAGGCATGCCTGTGGCTAAAAAGGGCGTGACTTTAACACCTGAAGAACTCCGTAAATTGGCTACCAATATTGATAAAGTCAATAACACTGTCATTGAAGTTCTCCACGATAGCCATAAAGATTACCGCTTCACCTTATCACCGGGCAACCCTAATTTTCCCGATACACGGATCGTCGCTGTCAGCTGCGGAAGTGCCTGGCCGAACATCGTCAACATCCGAGAATGGTACTACAACTTCAAAGAAGGCAAACGGTTCCCCAGTAAAACTGGAGCAGCATTGTTTATCGACGTATGGGCTGAAGTTGTGAAACATATTGATGATATTGTGAATCTGATTGCCTGTCAAGAAGACCATGGCAATATTGAAGCCGCTGTGGCTTGCGGGAACCATCCTGAGTTTATGTTTTCAGAGACTTTATCTGATGACGAATATTGACTTTGTGCTTGATCATCATTTGCATGTGTGTTTATGAAAAGAAAAAATAAAAAATGTTTGCTTTGATATCCTGTCTTGTTTCCTATATAAACGAACGGTGTGTGAGATGTGAATGGAAAATGGCGTCCGACCCGTCTTTAATCCAAACCAAACCTTTTTACCTGAACTTAAAAGCCCAAGGTCCTGTGTATGATTCCATTACTAAAGGCAATGTAATTAAATTTAAAATCGAACCGGAATTGATGTCGCATCCCCGGGCGGGTGATTGGGAAGTGGCTCTTACCCGGTTAAGTCATCCGAGTGCCTGGTTCAATATCCATGAAAATGAATGTTGGGTAAACTGACTCATAAAACCAAAACGGATGAATACTCTATTAAAGAATATGTCCCCGCAGGCTATTATCCCCGCTTATTCATGTACGGAAAAGAAACCGATAAAGATAATGAATTCAGTACAGCTAGAGGGGTCGGATTATGGCAAGCTTTAGAAGATTGTTTTACGAAATTAGATGCCCAAAAAGATCAATTAAATTTAACCGGATCTGAACAAGAAAAAAGTGATAGCGGGACCAAATATATTAATCCTCAACTGGTTCGGTTATTTGATTCCGTATTTCCAGGAGGTGGGTCAAGGTCTTCCAAAGATAAAAAACAAAATATGCGAATGGGAATTGCATTTCCCATAGATGAAACATCTGGCGATCATACGTATTCATTAGAAATGGATGTAAAATTAGCACATATGATGGGGTTCAGAGATACCGTTTTAAAGAAACGGGCGGCTAAAAAATGTGATGAATTTTTATTTGTTATGTCTAAAACAGAGGATATTAATGATTGGATAATAAAAAAGGGAGGTGAATTAGAAACTTATAAAGAAAATAAAAATAGTGACGTTTATGTAACAGATAATAAAACTGTGAAATATAATTATCAAACCCATTACCCTTGTGTAAACCAACTGGATATACGCCCCAATGAAATGGAATGTATTATTGAAATCCACACCGATTTTACTGAACCCGATACGTTTCATAATGCCCACCATCATGAAGGTGCATCCCGTGTTTTAGCCACATTTCACGCTAGAGCTGAAGCCAATGCTAACCGCCCTGAAGACCAATGTTTTATTGAAAGTACTTTTAAATCGGCGGCTATCGGGTTCAATGTACCTTACAGCACTATTCGCCAATATCTTTCATCCACCACTAATTACCATGCCACCTTTCATCAGTATCATAAATGCCGAGTCGGGTGGTATTCTGAACTGAAATTTCAATTCAAACATCCAAACGGTTATCCTGTCAATTTTATCCCGGGTGGGGATTTATTCATGCAATTGTATTTTAAACCTCGACGTAAACGTAGGAGGGGTATATAAAACCCCTCGTCCGTTCTGTTTGAAAGGGAGTTGAACATGGATCCCCCGACCTCGTACCGTACCAGTGATTTTTTTATTTCCATTGAAAAAATCATTGAAAATGAATCTGCATTAAACGGTCAAGTTAAAGTGAATTTATCCCCCCAACTTTTCTTGCATCCTCATTATGGCCCGTGGGAAGTGAGTTTAACCCAATTAACATTCCCATCCGCTTGGTATACCGTTCATGAAAAGGAATGTTTTTTACGTCTGGTTCATACTAAAATTCATAAAACCACTAAAGAAACCACTACCTATTCCGCACAAACCTATTTAGAACCAGGATATTATCCCCGTCATTTTATTTTTCGAAAATGGCAAAATAGGGCCGGTGGAAGAAAACAATTAGATCGTATGGTCTATGTAGGATCTTTAAAAGCTCTAAAAAATATAATAGAGGAATTAAATCAATTAAAAACAGAATTACATTTAGAAGGATCCCAACATGAAAATAATGAAGTAGGAATTGTACGTTTAGTCCAACGTGTTTTGGCTGGAACTAAAGACAAAAACGATAAGAGTGGTGAAAATGTTAGTTATGGACTGGCTTTCCCAGGAATACAGGATACATCCTGTAAGTCAGTTGTCCCTAGTACGGATAATAATACTTATGACCATCATTTCAAATTAGAAATGCATCCAAAACTCCGACACATGTTTGGATTTAATCGGGATTTATATGAATATGAAATTGAAGAACCCATTATAGGTTCCACATATGTCGTAAATAAAAACAAATGGAATGTCATGGATTTAAATTGGGAACGGGTTTTACATTCGCATTTGAGAATAAAAAATGACAAGAAAAATACAGACAAAGCCTGTTTTCAGGTACATTACCCTCGGGTCGCTCAAAATCAAATCCGTATCAATGAAATTGAATCGATCCTGGAAGTGCATACGGATTTTACACGCCCTGATACGTTCCGAGAAATTAAAGATTTTAATCCTAAAAAAGATGAAGGGCCTGAACGGGTCTTGGCCACAATACACGCCCGGCCCGAAGCCAATGCGAACCGCCCTGAAGACGCCTGTTTAATTGAAAGTACGTATAAAAACCCTGTGCTCTCATTTCGAAAACCTTACAGCCGCATCCGTGAATTATTTTCTTCCACCTACCATCACCCCTTAACCACTACTAATTACCATGAATGTCTAAGCGGGTGGTACTCTGATATGACATTTCAATTCAAACATCCGTCAGGCCATAACGCTATTTTTATCCCCGGAGGTAAAATATTTATGCAATTGCACTTTAAACCATGTAATTGATGATTTTTTTTCAAACAGTTCCGGTTCCCCTCCCCGTACTTCCGTTGCCTATGATCCTTGCATAACACTGCCGGAACCCCATGAAATTTTTTTAAACCCTTCCGGTCTACTTTGTACCGGTCCCCCACGGCAGTCGGGTATATAAACCGGGTCCCGCATCCTCACAGAAACCATGGCATATAGTCGTCACCAGCTTGGTCTGCCTGGGCACTGGGGATCTCGTCAACGTCCTTGCAAGCATTGTAAAACACATTTAGCCAAGTATCCTGAAAACGATTACAGTTTTTCTGCTTGGTACGGACACTCGTTCAACTGTCCACGAGGTGGGTGTAATTCCAAGCTGTTCTCTCTACTGTGTGACGTGTCAGAATTTCATGATGATCATTTCCGCTGCCGCAGAGATGAGTCTTTAGAAGATTTAATCTGGGCCTACCGCACTTCCGTGCTAGAATTCAGTGACTGTGACGTGTTTTACGAAAGGAATTTTCACTACGTTCCCAAAGTGCCTGCAGATAAAAAGAAACGGATCTTTGAAACCCGTAGTACTCCCATCCATGTGACACCGGCTGATACATTGAATTATCCCAGTATATACCAACATAAAATCTGGGAAGATAAATTCCAAGTGACAAATATCCACGCCCGAAATCGTGAAGTCGGCTTCAGTAAAACACCGGAAAGTTGTCACGTGAAACCCATGACATTGACTTTAGTGATGCAATGAAAAAATACGAAAGCCGGTACCGCCTCCTGGATAAACATTGCTGTGCTAAAAAATGCCGGGTCTACATGATGCACGCCTACATGGGCCAAGTGAAAGACGCCGCTAACGAACAAGATAAACAACAAGGAAAACACATTCACCGCCATATCTTTCATTTTCCAAGTTGGACTGTAAAAAAATTCTGCCCTACGGAATATCACTTGTGTTCTCGGAAAAGTGAAGATAATTTTTGCGGGGTGGTCACAGACTATATTACGCCCGAGAAAACACCGTTCAAGAAATATCTGATCGGGCACGTGATTCGCGATCATTTACGTATGGCTAACGTTTACACTTACCAAGGTCACATCAACGAATATAAAACTGTGGAGATAATTAAACACCTGGCAGAACGTACATTGGGCCCTGATCTTACTGTTACCAAGGGAACTATCACTTCCGGTAAAAAAGTGGTATAAAAGCAGAATGCGAACTGTGTATTTTTCACTTCATCCCCGACCGGAGAATTGGATGTCCACAAATTTGATGGAAATAATGCTGCCGCCCGGAACTGTGCCTGCCACCATCCCGTTTCCACAAACCCAACTGGAAGAAGGGGAGTTACCCCTTCCCGATCACGGAATGGGGGCCGCAGAACAAGAACCCGCACCAGATGTGGTAGAAATGGCAAACAACATCAACGAATTCCTCGCTAGCCTGGGGCCGCCACCCACCACAGAGCAAACGGGGTCCACCCCACCTACACCCCCAGAAAAAAAGAAAAAACGTAAACGTCCTGTTCCCGAGAAGAAACAACCATCAAAACGGATCAAACGCCAGCAAGTTGTTCCTGATGATGATGAAGATGCCAGAAAGAAAGAAGAAAAGAAAATCATCAGCAAACTTGAACTTTATTTCAATAAGATTGAAACAAACATCAGTCTTATCAAGGAACTTTTAGTTAAGCTGCAAACCTATAAACATTAAGCGTTTCATATGTTTGTATTGAATTAAAGTTTTGTATTTGGATTATACCATGCCTTTTTTTTTCTTTCTTTATGACGTGTGGGATATGTATAGGTGCGTGTATGTTTGAAAGGAACCCAACCCTCCCGCCAACTCCACTTAAGTTTTCGCCCGCCGTTAAACACCACCCAGTCAACCGCCAGGGGGCCCCCTCCCACCCCTCCCACCCAGTCCGCATGCTCTACTCAGTATGTCACTTATTTCAAATTTTTTTGGCACTTATTTCAGTTTGTCACTTATTACGAATTTTTTTGGCACTTATACCAGTTTGTCACTTATTACGAATTTTATGTCACTTATTACGAACTCTCCCAAGGATGTCACTTATTACGAATTATTTCGGCCCTTTTACCCGTTTGTCACTTATTACGAATTATTTCGGCCCTTTTAGCCGTTTGTCACTTATTACGAATTATTTCGCCCCTTTTAGCCGTTTGTCACTTATTACGAATTTTTTGTCACTGAATATATATAGCACTACTGCTATCCAAGGGCTACATTTGTGCAAAATTTAAGCCTGATCAGTCAAACAGTTCCCGAGATATGAGGGTTTATGTGTGGAAACAGACACAGACATGGACGCTGGGCAGAGAGGAAAGATCAGATGTCAACCAAAAATGAGGACGGAGCAGTTCACATGTGACCCAATCATACTCCTGAATTTAAAAAAAGAATCCACCCAGCGGTTATGGAGGAGTCCTCCGGAAACCTATGCGGCGGCAGAAGTCAGGATATTTCGGGTATGTTCTTTTTGCCAGGGAGGATTATTGGGACAGATGAACGGACAATTTGGCAGCATGGTTTTGGAGAAGAACATTTTTTTAAATGTTTTTTAGCTTCTTCCCTATAAAATCTAAGAAAATGCAGTTA
Source organism: Sipunculus nudus (assembly GCA_026874595.1). Classification (NCBI taxonomy): domain Eukaryota; kingdom Metazoa; phylum Annelida; class Sipuncula; order Golfingiida; family Sipunculidae; genus Sipunculus; species Sipunculus nudus. Next base: position 31,860,890 of record CM049309.1, read on the forward strand.
GCTAAGAAATAAGCAGTATCCGATAGAATTTTTTAGATGACAAATGTTTTCGCAAAAAAAAGATTGGTGATGCTAGCTCCTGCCCTTTTTGAGATAGCTATGACGCACGACGGAAGACGGACGACGCCACACCATTGCATAAGCTCACAGATTGGCTAAAATGCAAACCAAATTTTTTTAAACAGTTGAAAGATATAGTTCCAATAGTTCTAATCTGGGCATACTGCGTCTAGACGATGTGTCTAGACGTCTAGACGATGTGTCCAGACTTCTAGACATATTGTTTAGACACAAGACAGAGCCAGGTCAGTTGCCATGGTGATGTCTGGACCCCACCTGGTTGAACTGAGTGACCTCTTGATTTGGCTGCTGAAACTCGGCATGTTGTCAAATCTGTTTTCAAACACAGAAAGCCTTTTTGGCTACACTGCTTTTATAAAGCAGCATTTACCCAACCTATTCTTATAAAACTGGCAGAACCCTACCATAGAATAATTCTTGTAAAGTTTAAACCAATCAGCTTAACAGTTTCATCATAAAACAGTGTATAAGCTAGAAGAGTCTAAAATTACAGTTTTGCTTGTAAAAAACCCCAGATCAATGGAGGCGAAGCCACAAATACCTCAATTTAAGATATGACTTACGTGACAAACATTGGCATAAAATTTGGTGATGATAGCTCTAGCCGTTTCTGAAATTTTAATTTAAGTATGTTTTTTTGGACAGGTGACTAAGTTCGCCCTGCTGTAACTCGGCCAAAAATCTCCAAACTAGAACCATTCGAACAAACTAGAGAAAGACTGTTCCAGGGATTATTTCTGTGAAATATTGGACAATTTGGCTGGACAGTTTCGGAGAAGAAGATTTTTATATCTTGTTATGTGGTTCTTTATAGACGTTGATGACGTCGGAGGTCCTACAGGTGAGCGGTTGTGAGGACACAGGAGAACACAGGGGGACAATCGAACCGAGAGCGTTGAAGCATAACACCACAGAAGACAACAGACAAACATGGGACTCTTTATATTAACTGGAACTTGTTTCTTTTGTGAACGGTACGACGTCACGTCGTGTACAGCTATAAAAGCATCACATGCCCGATCCCGTATGGGCTGCAATTATTATTTGAACTGTCATGGTGCTCGCCAGGCCTGGTTCTGGACATTTGAAACCGTCCGAGCAAGCAGCTCCAAATAACACGTAAGAATAAGTCACACGTGAAACTTGGTGCCTTAGAGCTTATTATTGGGTATCTGCATTTATTTAGATTTTATAGAGAAAAAGCTTAAAAACCTTTAAAAATCTTCTTCTCTGAAACTCCATGGACAGCGGACAAACTTGGACGGCGGACGGACGACGCCGCCGAATCGCATAAGCTCACAGGTTCGCTAAAAAAATAGGCCAATATCTGCAAGCATTGCGAAAAAAGGCCATACATGTGCATTTCCCATGAAAATTTCTATTTTTCATGAAATTTTCTACGCTCAGGAGCCGTTATACGGTCAAAAGGAGGTCAACTGGGACGAAACGAGAACTCAATCTGTAACTGGTCATTATCTGCCCACACACCAAAAATCAGGCCAATATCTGCAGGCATTACGATAAAAGTCAGTACAACCGTTTGATTTCGGGAGGACGGAATGACAGACATGGGTAAAACTATATGCCCCGGCCACTCTATGGCGGGGGCATAAAAATATGAGTAGCAGATGATCAACATTTGCATATGGTTGCATATGGTCTTAAATTACTAAAGATATTGTACTAAATCACCAAAGACATAACGAGCAAATATGTAAATTCACCAGTAAAATTGATAAAAAAACAAGGGACCCATGGTCACGGCACTCAGCTGAAGTTTGAAATTTTTGCAAATGCAAAATATGCAAAATATTCAATTGTGATGTTTTACATATATATTAGCATATGAGAAGCTAAAAGGAAAGAGGCCCTTCTACTTGGTTATAGCAAAGTTCTAAATATATGATTGCAAAACTAATACTCTGACAAGACTGTCATGAAGAAAAACAGTAAAAGTTTTGAGATACTGTGATGCATATGAAAAATTTACAGATGGACCGGAAAGTGGACAGAAGGGACTTATACCTTTATTTCACTTTCAAAGGAATAATGCATTTTAGTTTATAAAAAGCCTATTTTTTTGGCATTTCCTCTTTTTTCCATTAATAGTTTTATCAGATTCATTTTTTTAATTTACAAGTTTCCTAAATGTTATAAAAAAAAAATCTGAAAAATATAAGTTAAAATATCAGAATTCTAATTTGCAATCATTATTTATCCACAGTGTAGCTCATATCGGGTCAAATTATGCTTACACATATATTTTATTACCTTTAAATCATAAATGTTTAAACTGAATTTAAAAGGAAATAATTTTTTGACTATCTCTAGTAATATAACTTAAATTAATCAAAATTAAATTGTATACCAAAATCTTTCAATTTTTTTTTAAGATATTATCAAAAAAATAAAAAATTGGTACCTTTAATTTTGCCCAACTTTGACCATGGCACTTTTTTCTTGTAAGTACATTTGATTTAATTTTCACAGCCAGTTTACATATGGATTTAATCTGATAAATTTTGAAAATTTGAAAGTATAAGCTCAAAAAATAGTCGAGCTATTGAAGTTTTTTTAGAGATCTTTATGTATTTGTTTACTACAACTTTGCCTGGTAATCCAAAATTGGCATAATGATAGATGTCCCTATGATCTCCTTCCAAGCCAAAACTGGGTCTCTTCGACCTTTCTAGCTCAGCTGACTTTAAGTCATCTGAGCTATAGTGGTGGTCTTTTGTCCGTCGTCCGTCCGTCCGGTCGTTAATAGGGCACGTTTTGGACCTACGAATCCAAAATTTTGCACACAGTTAGATGTTCCCAAAATCTCCTTCCATACCGAAAATTGGGTCACTAGGACTTTGTTCCCTAGAGATATTAAGGAAAAACCTCCGTTTTCCATAAAAAAATTGTTACACTTCAATGTGTTCATCAGAAAAGTAATTTCTTACTCCAGAAGAGTAAAAACTTCAAAAGGTGTGAAAAAAATAGGGAATATTGAGAAAACAAGACCAAGACAAATTTGTATTGAGGAAACTTTATTAAATATACAAAGAGAATGAAAGGAGTAGGTATACCATACATAATCATTTCAGTCGGAAGTGTTTCATTGTTTAATATCCATTGCCCAGGGCAGAACCAGCACACAACAGGCTGGAATGATGCACTGCCTGCACCAAAACAGTAGTGGTCATAGGCCACAAGGAACCGGTATTCAGCGACCTGGAAATAAAGAAAATGACATAAGTATCAACTTTTGTGACAAATTATCTCAGAAGTCAATACTTACATCATTATGTAAGCAGACAGGTTTCTTTCTACCTGTAGTCTTACTACCCTATCGTAAAAGATCTGCCTACAGACTAATTACCCTATCCTAAAATACCTGCCTACAGACTAATTACCCGATCGTAAAGGACCTGTCTACAGACTAAGTACCCTATCCTATAAGACCTGCCTACAGACTAATTACCCTATCCCATAAGACCTGCCTACAGACTAAGTACCCTATCCTATAAGACCTGCCTACAGACTAATTACCCCATCGTAAAGGACCTGCCTACAGACTAAGTACCCTATCCTATAAGACCTGCCTACAGACTAATTACCCTATCGTAAAGGACCTGCCTACAGACTAATTACCCTATCGTAAAGGACCTGCCTACAGACTAAGTACCCTATCGTAAAGGACCTGCCTACAGACTTAGTGCCCTATCGTAAAGGACCTGCCTACAGACTAAGTACCCTATCGTAAAGGACCAGCCTACAGACTAATTCCCCTATACTAATGACCTCCCTGACAGCTTACCTTTTTATGGAGTGGGGTACAGTCCATTGATGCAGGTTGTGTCAGGAACTCTTTTGTCGGTAATTGCTAACTGTCCATAAATCCAGAATGATTGTTGATTGGAACTCCAGTTTTGGTTTTCTCTGGAAAATGGGTAAGCAAATTTATTAGAAACTACAATATATATATATATATATATATACTTTAAAAAAATTAAGCAGGAATTATTAATTTTTCTAGAACAATTTCTACACAACTCATGCATATGGTTGCAAATGGTATTTTATCTTTAATTAAGTTTAGTATGGATACCAATCATTTATAATCCATGTACAGTTGTCTTTATATAGCCACAGAGAGCTGAATATTCATGATTGTTACATTGCCTGGTATGATGAATAATTTTAATCATAAATCTAATTTTTAAAAAAGCTTTTATAAAACATTCTTGTCAATAGTAACCAAAGATAACCTGAAATCTAAATGTCTAGTGGCATGATGTAATAGATGCTGATAAACAGGTGCCAGGGAAGATGAAACAGCATCACACAGCTAACATATATGGTAAAATGACTCAATTCAATCTCCATAATTCAGCCAAAATTGATTCATGTGGAACCATTAAAGACAATTATTATAAGAATTATTGTGGGAATTATTCTTGTAAAATATTAAACCGGCTTCAGCGACGTCAGTCAAAAAACGGTTTGAAGGTTTATAGCTCAAATAGGATGATACAGCAAACTGGCTTAGTTCAGCTTCCCGTAACTCAACCAAAAAGCACTGAACCAAAACCATTTGAACAAACTTGAATTATCAACATCTGAGGATAATAAATGTGTAAGATTTAAGAATTTGGTTTTTGAGAAGATCTTTGCAGCCACTGAGCTAAAATGGGCTGTTATGACATATATGACTAAATTCAGATTCCCATAACTCAGCCAAAGTCACTGGACAGAAACCATTTGAACACACTTCAAAAAGCACCACCCTAGGATCATTTCTGTGCGATATTTAACAATTTGGTCATATGGTTTTAGAGAAGAATTTTTTTGTTGCCCTCATTGTGTTACAAGCACTGATGACCCCGTACAGTACAAAAAAGGCCGATGCATCTGGCGCCACCAATACCTCAATTCCAGATATGACTCATGTGACCAACATTGGCATGAAGTTTGGTGATGATAGCTCCAGCCGTTACTGAGACTGAAATTTTAATATGCTTTTTTTGACAGATGACTAAGTTCAAACTTCTTTAACTCGGTCAAAAATCTGCGAACTGAAACCATTCAAACAACTTGATAGAGATTGTTCTAGGGATAATTTCTATGAAATATTGGACAATTTGGCTGGACAATTTCGAAGAAGAAGATTTTTAAAGCTTTTTTAGCTTTTCCCCTATAAAATCTAAGAAAATGCAGTTAGAAAAAAATAAACAAAATCCGATAGTTTTACAGATGACTGATTATTTGCAAAGAATTTGGTGATGCTAGCTCCTGCCTTTTTTAAGATAGCCATGGTTAACGTACAGATGATGCACGACGCAAGACGCACGATGCACTGACGCACGACGCCGCACCATCGCATAAGCTCACAGGTTCGCTAAAAAGCGTGTCAAATTTCAGAAAGAGCCATGCAATCATTACTGAGATATTGTAAAGTAGAAATTCATCAACTGCTGGAAATGATAAAATTTTGTATTTGTGTCCACAACAGTTCTGAGGAACTGGCTGGTCGGATTTCCTTAATTTTTTACATGGTAAGAATTTTATATGTGCAGGTGATGCTCAATGCTTTAGTTTTAGGGTTGAGTGCAAAAGTTTTGATTTTCAGTCAAGAACAGTGACACAAGTCTGATTATCTAAGTGCTAAAACACACAAAAAAGCGTGTATCACACAAAATATAGGACTTACATTTTGGTACGCAAGGAGATTTACCTCGGACCTACCCAAGTGTCAAATTAAGTCAGTTACGATTTATGCCATGTTAACGGATGGGCGGACGGCGAACAAAAGGTAATCGCTATAGCTCAGATGACCTTTGGTAAGCTCAGCTAAAAATCTGATCATGAGAAATAACAAATTCATTCGCTTATTTATGCACTCCTGAGTAAACAAGGTCACACAGCTGTATTTTCAGTCTAAAGGCCCACTATAAATTAGTTGTCTCCCATTAGTGCCTGAGCAGTGAAAAAGCATGGGCGGTGAGTCTGGCACTCCCATCATCACCCTTATTTTGGAATTGTGTACATACATTATTTGTGCGAGGTTAAGCCCCTGATTTTTGTCGTTTGAAATGTAAAACAAGGGACCCATGGGTCACTGTGCTCAGCTGAAGTTGACCTTGAAGGTAAAAATCTAAAATAATATCAAATGGAGACAAAGGTCTAAGAGGAAAAGGTAATATAGGCCATGGCTGGTTGACATGATTGGTTTGTATTGGTGAGTAAGAAATTGTTGCAAATATTTTGTGACCTGACCATGTGTTTCCAAATTTTGAAACTGAAGCATGTGAGCACTTTGTGATCTGTACTATTACCATGATCATTAGTTGGCTTTTTGATTAACTGTTCAATTGAATCTATTTTTTTAATAATATATATTATAAAATATATATGTATTTTTTTAATGAAATGTATACAGTTGAAATATAACTAATATAACTAATATAACAACATAAAACAGGGCAAACAGAGCCTGATCTCAAATTCTGCTGAGGCAGGAAAATAATGAACAAATGTTTGTATTAAATCCTCTTTTTTATCACATCAATTTTTTTTAAATTTAAGTTTATATTTCTATACATTTCCAATATAACATACATATCTGAATATAAAAGTTGATTCATAATTCTCGATTGTATCATCATAAATCATAATCTTTTCAGATAACACCACATCATGCATACAAATGTTTATTTATTTTTTACCACAAAAATATATCTTTTAAATCTATAAAACAATAAATATCTAAAAATAATACTTGATTTAGATTTCAAAATTTTTAATTGTGTCTTTTTATTTATCCATAATGTAATTCATGTTTTATAATTTAAGCATACTGATGGGTTCAATTATATTTGTTAAAATCATTTAAAAGAAAACTGATTTCTTTAAAAATGCTACATTACACAACATTGCATCTTCTGGATTACACCCTGAATTACTTTTTCAAGGAAAGTTTTGCATATCGGAGTGGAAACAGCATTACAATTAAGGAGATACAGTGAAAACAATAACAATTTGTGCATAACACTTGGTGGGGTGGGTTTCCCGGGGGGGGGGGGGGCTGATTCGGATGGTAATATGAGAATAAATGTACACCTGTCACAGCAGGGGATCTCCCCCAGTGACTGTAACAAATCAGAAACCCTGGCAAAGCTGAAGAGTAGTGAATGGTCTGGCTTTCTCTGGTTGGCTCTAGACATCATGTGGTGGAGCATAAAAAACACCCCATTGTTTGATTTTTAAGTATGTTAAGCATAATCTCCAATAAAATTGACAGTATTGGTCAATTTTTTTTTAAATCTGTGGCCAGTCAAAGAGATGTTGTCCAAATGCTTGTTTGGGACTGCTTGGTGGGGCATTTTGGGCGTCACCGCATTCGAACCAGGATGGTTAACTAGAATATCAGCAGAAGCTGACAAAAGCCCTCAGCCAAAAGAACAGTGTTTATAGATTGTAACAGTAACAAGTACAAAATATTTGTTCTCTCATGGATGTATATCTGTATATGTCTCAGTTATAAATTTAAACTGGAGAGGTATGTACCATGTTTCATAACAATCCACCATATGCTTTTAGAAGATATTCTGCTCACACGGCCAAAGTTGAAAAATCCGATAAAAATTCATTAAAATCAGAAATTGTAGGTAGTGTCCCCAAACTTGTGCAGCAGGTACAGACCATCAGTCCCAATGATCATAGTAAGTTTTGTGAAAATCCACACAATGGTCTCTGAGAATTAAGCTTTTAAGGGGTTTTCTATAATCAGCTCTAAAACGTAGAAAAATAAGTCAAGGTCACCCATCTTCGAACTTGACTGAGATATTGTCGATATAAATCTTCACTGATGAAATAAAATTCCCATGGTGAAACCTTTAAGAGATATCCCTCTCACAAGGCCAAAGTTGAAAAAACCGATAAAAATTCATTAAAAATCAGAAATTGTAGGTGGCGCCACCAAACTTGTGCAGCAGGTACAGACCATCAGTCCAAATGATCATAGTAAATTTTTGTGAAAATCCACCCAATGGTTCCTGAGAAATAAACTTCTAAGTGTTTTTATATAATTAGCTCTAAAATGTAGAAAAATAGGTCAAGGTCACCCATTTTCGAACTTGACCGAGAATGTGTCGATATACATCTTCACTGAAGAAATAAAATTCCTACAGTAAATCCTTTAAGAGATATCCCACTCACAAGGTAAAAGTTAACGGAAGCCGGACGGACGGACGGACAGCTTGGGTGACGACAATAGCCCATCAGCCTAAGGGCTAAGGGCTAAAAAAGGAGATACACAAGCTCCCTTTTTCTTGGTCTAGTTTGACTGAAGAAACAACAAATTCTCAGGTAAAAAAAAAGGTTTAATATCAGAATTTATTTTGAAAATTATTTAAAAGAGGCCCAAAACTCAGGTGTTTTATAGATGTATATAGGGAAAATAAATACTGCCACGTGTCCTCCAGTGACCTGGAGTGGGACCCTGCATCTGTAAACAAAGCAAATGACTACAATAAGAGCCTCGAGAAAAAAATCAACAACTAGCTTTTTTTCAAGCTTTTACTTTCAAATTTCAGATTTAAACAAATTAAATATTTATGTTTACATGCTGTAAAAATTAAATCAATGGTACTTATAGGAAAAAAAAACATGCCATGGTTAAAGTTGGGCAAAATTTAAGGTACTGATTTTATTTTTATGCTAATAACTTTAAAAATTTACAAAATTCAGATCTAATTTTGGGTAAACAATTGAATCTGGATTAAACATAGTTATCAACTTGGGAAAATAGACTCTAGTTTCAAAATTTTTCATGTTAAGTGAGTAAATATTTTTCCTGATTTTTACAAAGTCCATTATGTTCGGGCCCATAACTTAAAGAATTTAAACTTAACAGACTTAATTTCTGGCATGTACATAGGAACTATATAGAGGAATATTTGTGGTAAATATGAGGAAAAACAGATGAGTGGTTTTGATATTAGGCAGTCCTGAAGTGTGAAAATAGGTTTTTAATATTGGTGTTAATCTTTATTTTCCCAAAGGAACGAAGTCGCAAAGACCCAGTTTTCGGCTTGGTAGGAGATCTTGGGGACATCTAACATTATGCTGAATTTTGGATTCCTAGGTCTTACGGTTTCAAAACGTGCCACATCTACGGACGGACGGACGGGTAGACGGCAAGACGGACGGACCATGGACCACGACTATAGCTCAGATGACTTATAGTCAGCTGAGCTAAAAAATAGATTGTGAGGCCTGTGGCTGTCATGCACCACATATATACTTCATATATACTTCTGGCATTGGTTCTCATGGTTGTATTTTCATACAAATTTTCAGTTGGAACACATATCACATTAACAGTACTTTTTTTCAATTATTAGTATTTTTTATTTTATTCTGTATATGCTTACACAAGGATGCAAGCATATGTAATATCATGAAATATCACAGAAGAGTTGTAGATATATTGCATAGATAAGTTATGAACAAAGACAAATTAAAAGCAACAAAATGTACATACTAACTACTTAACACATAGAGAGGATCCATATGTTTCCATATTTAAACGATATCACATGTTCCCAATCTGTGCTGGAATAAAACTATCACATTTATCAATGACTTTTGTGCATCGAGTTCACTGGGTTGTTTAACAACTTTTAAAGCCGACACACTAAATAGAACACTGTAGACAGTAGACCTCAGGGACAGTAAGCTTATTCAGTAAGCCAGTCTGTCTGGCTGTTATATACATATATATTTCATAGCTGTTCAACGACAAACATACGTGTATGTATGACCAAACAAACTTAATAACATATCAACACCACCACATTTCTGGAGTTTAAAAAAAGCATTGGTTATAGTGTCATTTAGAGCTAGACTAGACCCAAGTGTGGTTGTGTGGTACACAGACCTCTAGCTTCACTTATCTAGCAGACGGCGCCCATGATCGAGAGTGCTGCACCACACTCCTATGACCCTGTGGGTTGGGTGCTTGTCCAAGTGATGGAATTGCAAACAGTTCTCTGAGAAAATCTCTGGCAGACGGATGTGTGCATGGATTGTGTGCAAATGCTGAAAACATTAAGTCTAACTGAACATGTTAAGGCACTTCTGGCAATTCAGCTGGTACAACTAAAATTTGGCTCTTTGATAATTAGACCTATTTAAAACCTTTGCAGAATCAAATAAATATTTTATATACTACACTGATTGCAAACTTGCATAACAACCATGTATAAAATAACACAGCATTAAATGCCCTAAATTGAGAGTCAGTGCGTGTGGTAGGAGAGATATGAAAAATATATACCGTAAAACCTGCATATACGTCCAGAAATTTGTTACAAAAATTAATCGAAGAAAGGGAAGTCAACTTATGTGCAGGTCTAATCCTGAAAGGCCAAATTTAGACGAACTAATCGTCAAACTGCCGGCCTGAATGTCTTAGGGCGCTTTTCCATGTACGCGTTTTGCGAGCGTCGCGTACGCGTAACGCATGCGTTTGACGCGCGGCAGTTTCTGCCGCGCACATCAAAATGCTCCCTTAGGGTGCTTTTTGATGTGCGCGGCAGTGCGTTTGCCGTGCGGCCAGTCCTTTTCCATGTGAGCGTTTTGTATGCGTTTGCCGCGCGGCAATCGCATTCCTGCCTGACACAGCTGAACAGACTTAAACATACTATATGGTGAAATCCCACACGTGACGTCATTTAGGCGGAATCCCAATGCAGAAGCGGATCCAGGGGGGGGGGGGGGTCCAGGGGGTCCGGACCCCCCCCCCCTTTTTCATCAGAAACGTTTTTTTAAGGGCTTCAGACAAAATTTTGTAGCCTGGACCCCCCCTTTTTCAGACCTGAGGACCTTTTTTTTAGCGTTTTCATTAGTCCTCCTGGGTTGGACCCCCCCCCCCTTTTCCTAAATCCTGGATCCGCCCCTGCCATGCATTTGCAGCACTGCTGGATTCCAAAACCAAGGCGTGCATTTGCCGTGCGGCAATTGCATACATGGAAATCAGAAGCGGATCCAGGGGGGGTCCAGGGGGTCCGGACCCCCCCTTTTTTTACCCGAAGCAACCTTTTTTAAGGGGTTTTAGACGTAATTTTGCGGCCTGGACCCCCCCCCCCCTTTTCCAGACGTGATGACCTTTTTTTTAGGATTTTCATTAGTCCTCCTGGGTTGGACCCCCCCTTTTCCTAAATCCTGGATCCGCCCCTGGAAATAGAACATGACTTTTTAACTGGTTGGATTTTCGCAAACCTGCGTACATGGAAAAGCACCCTTAACTGATCGACCACTTGATGTCCGTTTCCTGGGAAGTCAGGTACACAAGTCGCCCTTTCAGTAGGACAAATACTGTCTAATAAGGGTTTTAGAACAATTTTTTTAAAGTTTGACCCTTTACGCTGTTCTTTCATTTGATTAATGCAGTTTATTAAAATGTTTGCACTTTACATGGTCGCTAACACTCAGGAAAGGCTCCACCTATAGTTATAACATCAACAACTGATAGTATTTGTCCAGAGAGAATTGAAGCATTAAACAGCCCCGATAGACATCTTGCATTTGGTGGCAGTCCTGTATAAGGCTTTAGGCCTGTGTATATATATACTATTATGTTCATATTTTAACTTCCTTGGTGCAAAATAGGGCTGAGAAGAGAACAGTAATGTTTCTGGTGGTCAAATATACAATACACATAGATGTACTGAACATTAATCAATGGATATATGTTAAATCTCACAGTTGTTTATGGAGTGTTATAATCACAGTTAACTGCAGGTGCAATCTATGGACTCCACAATGCGTCAGTCACTGAAAAAAAAGGAATTGAGGAGTTCATTCATATGGGCTAAAGGGAGGGTTGATTTATGGCTGTGCCCGTTACCTCTTGTTGCTACCTACTTTTAAATAGCAGTCATGCTACCTACTTTGGTATGTCCATTTTAACTTCATGATTAACTTCAGTCCTGATTTCCACCAAGAATAAGAAAGCAATTGATAATGGAATGACATGGGACTGAGATTCAATTAGAGTGAATCTCAAAGGTTCTGTTAAGTTTTTATCATTTTACCATTTAGGCTCTGGTTAAATTTGAGGTGCTGACCTCCAAACCCTTGAGTGCTTCTATATCGCACTGATATAACAAGCTTAATTACACTGGCACTCTGTCTGGTGCATGCCACAGCCCAGGCAAACAATCCTGTTGAATATTATCACTTTATCTAGATTCAAATCAAACCTCAATAGCAATAGTGTCTTCCCAGGCCCATGCTGATTTGTGTGATGCTGATTTCAGACAAACAAACTAACATGGATGAAAACACAACCTCCTTGGCAACAGCATTCAGAAATGTAAATGGTGAATCTGATAAGTATTCAAATTAACTCACAACAGGGTACCATGAGCAACACAAAAGCCGAGAAACAGCTAAGAGTGAGCTTTGGCACCGAAACCCTGAATTATAGTAAGGAAATGGAACTTAGTATGTAAGTCAGAATTAAAAGACATGTTGCCCCTTTTAATTTTTCTCCTGTTTGAGGTGACATCTACAAGAAAATATCATTGTCTTCTTCAGCATATTTCTTGATCTTGGCCATGTAGTAGTTGAAGCACATCTCACACACAGGGTTTGCAGGATCTGTACATGCAGGGTGGGGCGGCACCATGGGCTGCCCTCTGGGACTGCAATAGAGAATACCCAGGGTTCAAAACTTACACTGTACAATGTGAATCATAAATTCTATCAAATGCTGAAGTTTTTTTCCAATCCAACATATTTGCTAGTATATCTGTTTTCTTAGACTAATAATTCATTTTTTTATCATTCTTAATCTACCAGTATGTCAGTGCATTATTCACAGTTTCAAAACTGAAAGAAATTGAAAGAAATAAAGCATTTATGAAAAGCATTAATTTTGACTTCTATAAAAAAAGACTTCTATTGAGTTTACAATCATGGATCATGGGGTATGGATGTGAATTCCAAGTAATTTTCTGAGAATAGCAGTTCAATATAGCAATGATAGATATTCAGCTATTGCATGTATACATACACCAACAAATGTCACATTGTAAAATGGAGATGTCACTCACCCTGATGGTCTGTAGGTAGGCAGAGACTTCCACTGTCCAATGCTGCAAAAATATGGTTTAATAGTAGTATAAAATGACCAAAATATGCTATACAGTACATTTATTAGTTTTATTCAGACTTTTAGTAGTGCTGATGTAGCAAGTGTAATCACCGGTGCTACGTAGTTTTATCAGAATGTGTGGTTTCTTGAACATCCATCTAACAGAATGGACCATATGCCGCTGTACATATAAACACTGGTGTGTTTCAGGAAGACAGGTTCATCTGGACAGAGCCATTGATAATTATACTATTTATTGTCAGAGCCATCGATAATCATATTATTTTCAGAGCCATATCAGTCCTTTTATGATGACTGATGCAAGTATTCTTCAGTCTTTGTCATTTATCATAATTTCCAAATCACATCTTGCAAGGTTTGAATGAAGTCCAGAGATACATGAAGGGATATCTCACAAGAGGTAGGGGGTCAGGGGTTATCCATTTCACTTGGTGTAGGAATATTTATTGAAAATTCAGGCTGTAATTGTGTAATTTTTGGTAGGCATTGGTGCAAGATGCAAAATCTTGCCCAGTACTATCAATATCATGAGTGAATTGTTGTTTCCCAGATTTTTTTAGGTGGGGGGGGGGGGGGTACCAGGGAGATGCAATATGAAGATATTGTGGCACTATAATACAGGTATAAGAAGTACAAAAGCTTGATATAATATATATATATTTTTCTGGTCCTCAGGATTGCGAGGGAGTCCCAGCTCACAGCAGCTGGATGGACAACGTATTTGATTCTGGAGGCACAGGAAAGGAAGAATTAACTATAACTTATCTATCTCATCTTTACAGGTAAAGAGGATAATAATTAAGTAATGTTTAATAAAACACTGTGTAAATTTAAACTCTTTGTGGAGAAAAATCACGGGGAAAATATGTTGAATTATGAGACAGGAAGAGTCTTAACATACAGACACTTGGAAGACGCAGTATATAATTCCTAGGGATGTAAATGGTGATCCACAATACTGGCTGTAAACCACTGTCACGTGTTACAAAAAGCCATGTGCAATCATCCAAAGCACAAACATTATCATGTTACAGGTTTGATTTAAAGTTACTGTTAATTGCAGGATATCACATAGCCATGCACAGACTGGCAGTTAATTAGGCAAGTCACTCAAAATCATTAAAAATAGCTGTATATAATCCATTAATACTGTTACATCTGCCTTCAAGTTAGGAAGGAATTAGATGGAAATGTAGACTTAATATTGTCCTTGCTTTTGTGCAAGAGAAATCTTTGATTTGTTTTCATATCAATAACATTTCGAAAGGCGAGCCTCAAGAAGTTTATTTCAGGTTTCAAAGGTCTGAAAATATCTGGTATTGGCAGAGGTATACACTTCAATGAATGCTCTCTAATATTCATTTATGAAAAGCAGTTAACATGTGTGACAGTGCATGTTTCAGACAACAATATAACAGTGTCAGCAACAAAAGATATTTTATTGCAAACAAAAAAACTTACACAACATGTATATCAATTAGTTCTTTAACTATGAAACATGCCTTGTGTTTATCTGAATATAATATGCTCAGTTATAAATATAGTTAAATATATAATTTTTATTCATTAACAAATTTCAAACATTAACTATTCCTGCTAAATGCAAGTTAAATTTGCTTCCTGCAAATTATGGTGCTGCCACTCTAAATGTTAAGAAATAATAAAAAAAAAACAGTATTAAACCTTGTAAAAAATGTATTAAGATTAAATAACTAAAAATGGTTATATCAATGCCATCGAAATCAATGCAGTCATAAACATTTCATACAACATTAATAATACTGTATGTGATGCTTTTACTCAATACTGGAATCAAGATATTATACAACAATTGATATTATCAGATTATATTCTGATGAATTAGAATTTAAATACATTTAAATACTCTGAGAATCAATGAACCAGTATTAGTTGATGCAACTGATTAACAGTGATTACAGATTATTAACAGGTACATTTTGGTGCAAAAAAACCCAAGCACAGCTGTGAAAGAGTTATGTGTACTTAAATCATTGTGCAGAGATAGCATCACAGGTGAAGAAACAAATTAAAAGTGACAGCAATCTTCA
Source organism: Sipunculus nudus (assembly GCA_026874595.1). Taxonomy (NCBI): domain Eukaryota; kingdom Metazoa; phylum Annelida; class Sipuncula; order Golfingiida; family Sipunculidae; genus Sipunculus; species Sipunculus nudus. Next base: position 31,876,211 of record CM049309.1, read on the forward strand.
CTGGTCATTCTTGTTTTATTTCTAAATAATCACAGAAATGATCAACACGACACAATCATAAGTGTATAATATGTTTTGGAAGCTAGTTTTATCTTTCATCCACTCCAGTGGTTGTTCATTCACATTTCTGGTTGAAAATTGACTGAACTTGTATCCGACGCTACATTCATTCATTACAAGGTGCTACTCACTAGACAAATCATTCTTACACTGTCAATCTAGACAGATTGCAGAACAAACATTTTGTACAAAACATATTTTTTTTTATTTTATTGATTAATTTAATGGGCACAATAATAGTATGTTTAAAATTAAAAAAAAAGAACATTTCAACTGTGCTAATGCATGCTGGTCTTGGGTTAATATTATGTGAATTTTTGTTTAAAAAAATGTTGTGGTCTGTCTCAGGGATATAAGTACAGATGACTTGCATTGTCATTGTAATGCTGATAAATTATTAATTCTAGAAAAAATCAACAGATCAAAAGAATATACACATAATATTCTTACAAAGTACCATAAGTATTCATTCTACTGCAGTAAGCATTTTGAGTACAATTAATGTTAATATAATTACTGTTCAATGGCACATTACAATAAGACCAAACAGATGGATTACAGTCCTAACTTATAGACCAAACTGTCAGAACTACAGATAGATGAAATATCTGTACTATATAAACTGGAGAGACATTTTCATAATGTGGTACTTACACATAACTATGAACTACTGTGTTAACATACCTCATTATACAATTTCAAGACTGAAATTCTACAAATTAATATAGTCCACTAGACCACGTCATTTTGACAGGTAAAGCATACTGTTTGTTCAGTGGCTTTGTTTCAAGCAGACTGGCATGTTCCTCAAACTTTTCTTTAAAATAATGCCCACTTTATTTCTTTTTTTTTTTTATTTTTAAAACATCTATTTGGTCAGCAACAGTTTGAACTACAAAGGGCTAGGGTTCAGTAATATCACTCCAGTAGAAATAAGGATAGACTGTTAGAATCCAACAGTTAATAACAAAATGGGAGTGCTTAAATGACAGTCAATATAATTGGTAATGGTAAGACATAGTGGTACAAAAAATAGTCTTCTAATATTTATTCAATGTCTACTTAAGAAATGTACCCTATCACCATTAACTAGTACAGATATCACAGTCTGAGATCACATGGCACAAATCAACATGCAACAAGTATATCCAACACCACATAATCACAGAGACAGAGTTACTGTGCACAACAAATCATTGGTAAGTTATGGCATAGATGGAGTGTGTCCCACATACAGTTACAGTTTTATAAAAGTAGTTTGGGCTACAAATGAATTTCATATCTTCAATTTTTTAGTTTAACATGCTTTTATATTGCATTATCCTACCTTTTTAACACTGCATTTGTTTTGGCCTAACAGACTGACACTCTAAGGAAAAGTAGACTTCAGAACAGTAATCATTCTAAAACAAACACCTTTCTGTTAACATAAAAAACAGGCCACTATAGGTAGGTTGTTGAGTAGTTAACAAACAAATAACTGTAATTTTGTAGAAGAACAGAAGTGGGACTTCTAGCTATGCCAGAACCACAACAATTACAAGATCAGCAGATTAATGCAGCGTGAGAGGTGCTAATTCCATCTGTAATCACAGGAAGACTGTGGTGTGTTAGGGCGTGATGTGATGGGGGTAGGGGTAGCACCTAACCTCCTGAACCCTGTATAATGTGTTGACGGCGACATTCCTCGCTCGTTTGGTGTAGGGATGTCTGGCATTGACTGGTACAGGGCAGCTCCTGGAAATGAAATATGAACAAAAAGTATAAGGAGTCACAATCTTCTTGCAATTACATTTTGAAACACATGATGAACTTTTATTAAATATGCAATTCATTAAAATAAAGGATCAAATAAACAAGGCCTACAGGTCTAATGCGAACCTGTGCAAAGTTAGGGAGTATAAATGGAAGTTTATTTTTAAAATTTAATATTGATCCTCTTATGTCCTGCATATGACCTTAGTCATTATGATTTCAGCAAAATGGAAGTTTTGGACTTGAAGTTTCAGACTAGGACATTTTAAAACTAGAATACGGGTAGTCGGCAAGCAACTACATGTATCCCCCAAAATCAGAGTGAGACAGGTGAAGTGAGGCATGGATTGAGTGGCAAGGGGGAAAAATAGAGTGAGGTGTGTTCCATTTAAGCATGGATGTCTGCAGCCGGAATGTGTATGTAGTTGCACCTCCTACTACAAAATCCAGAAAGCTGTCCAAGTTGTGAACATATGCAAAATTTTAGGCAGATAAGTCAAACCACTACTTGTATATGAGTGATTTTATCCCACAGCAGACAAATATAAGGATACTGTGCAAAAATGGTGGCAGGTGGCACCACCAGTCTTGTGAATGATTAAGAGCTATGTGAGATCTATACACATGCAAAATTTCAGGGGGATATGTCAAACAAGTCTTGGGATATAAGCCTGAATGTATGCAGCGTAAACAAAAATGTAGGCACCACCTGCCACAAAATTGAGAAAGCTTTTCAAGTTGTATGCATATGTAAACTTTTAGGCAGATAACTCAAACCACTACTGAGGTATGGGTGATTTTAGCCCATGGCAGATAAACAGATGGACGCTGTGCAAAAATGGTTGAAGGTGGCGCCTCCAATTTTGTGTTTGATAAAGAGCTTCATGAGATCTATACACAAGCAAAATGTCAGGAGGATACAGCAAACCAGTCCTGAGATATAAGCCTGGTTGTTTTCTTCAGGTTAAACATAAATGTAGGTGGAGCCACCTGCCACAAAATCCAGAAAGCTGTATAAGATGTATAGACTGCAAAATTTTAGGCAGATATGTCAAACCACTGCCAAGATATGAGTGATTTTATCCCACGGCATATAAACAGATGAACGCTGTGCAAAAAGGTTGCAGGTGGTGCCACCAGTTTTGCATATGATGAAGAACTATGTGAGTATAAACACATGCAAACTTTTGGCCAAATCGGTCAAACGGATCCTGAGATGAGCTTGTATGTTTGCAGCGTAAATGTGAATGCAGGTGGCGCCACCTGTCATAAAATCAAGATAGCTTCCAGGATGTAGAAACCTGCAAAATTTCAGGTGGATAAGTCAAAACCACTGCCAGGGTATGAGTGATTTTATCCCAAGGCAGATGAACAGATGGACGCTGTGCAAAAATGGATGCAGGTGGTGCCACCAGTTTTGTGTATGATGAAGAGCTATGTGAGTATATACACATGCAAAATTTTGGCCCAATCGGTCAAAGGGTTCCTGAGATATGAGCTTCAATGTCTGCAGCATAAAGGTGAATGAAGGTGGAACCACCTGTCATAAAATCAAGAAAGCTGTCCAGGATGTATAAACCTGCAAAATTTCAGGTGGATAAGTCAAACCACTGCAGAGATATGAGTGATTTTATCCCAAGGCAGATGAACAAGCGGACGCTGTGCAAACATGGTTGCAGGTGGCACCCCCAGTTTTGCGGATGATGAAGAGCTGTGTGAGATCTATACACATGCAAAATTTTGGCCCAATCGGTCAGACAGGTCCTGAGATATGAGCTTGGGTGTTTGCAGAGTGAACGTGAATGTAGGTGGCGCCATGTGTCATAAAACCAAGAAAGCTATCCAGGTATATACACATGCAAATTTTAGATGGATAAGTCCAATGCAGAGATATGAGTGATTTTATCCCAAGGCAGATGAACAGATGGATGCTGCGCAAAAATGGTTGCAGGTGGTGACGCCACCATTTTTAGTGTAGGTTATAAAGCTATCCAAGGGCTTTATTTGAGCAAAATGTTTGGCCTGATCGGTCAAACAGTTCCCGAGATTTATATGGGTTTATGTGTGGAAACAGACACACAAATGGATGCTGGGCAGAGAGGAAAGGTTAGAGGTCAACCAAAAATGAGGGTTCAGCAGTGACCCAATCATAATTCTGGATTTCATAAAATTCTGCCTAGTGATTATGGAGGAGTTCTCCGGAAACCTATGCGGCGGCAGCAGTGGTGGTGGTGGCATTAAATGAAAACATAGTACTTCCTAAAAACTCTGTTTGGTGGATACAACTAGGATGTATCAATCAGGATATTTTGGATATGTTCTTTTTGCCAGGGAGGATTATTGGGACAGTTGAATGGACAATTTGGCAGCATGGTTTTGGAGAAGAACAATTTTTTAATGTTTTTTAGCTTCTTCCCTATGAAATCTAGGAAAATGCAATAAGCCAAGAAATAAGCAAAATCCAATGAAATTTTTAGATGACAAATTTTTTGCAAAAAATTTGGTAATGCTTGCTCCTGCTCTTTTTGAGATAGCTTTGATGCACGACAGACGACAGAAGACGCCACACCATTACATAAGCTCACAGATTGGCTAAAAATGCAAACCAAGTTTTTTCAAACAGTTGAAAGATGTAGTTTCAATTGTTCTAATCTGGGCATTTTGCGCCAGAGGATGTTTCTAGACATCAAGATGATGTGTCGTGACATCTAGACATATTGTCTAGACACCAGACAGAGCCAGGTCAGCTGCAATGGTGATGTCTAAACCTCACCTGGTTTAACTGAGTGACCTCTTGACTTTCCTGCTAAAACTCGGCATGTTGTCAATTCTATTTTCAAACACAGAAAGCCTTTTTCAAATTGGCTACACTGCTTTTATTAAGGTGCATTTACCCAATCTATTCTAATAAAACTGGCAGAACCCTACCATAAAATAATTCTTGTAAAGTTTAAACCAATCAGCTTAACAGTTTCATCATAAAACAGTGTATAAGCTAGAAGAGTCTAAAATAACATTTTTGCTTGTAAAAAACAGATCAATGTAGGTGGAGCCACCAATACCTCAATTTCAGATATGACCTACGTGACAAACATTGGCATAAAATTTGATGATGATAGCTCTAGTCGTTTCTGAGATTTTAATTTTAGTGTGCTTTTTTGGACAGATGACTAAGTTCAACCTCCTGTAATTCGACAAAAATCTCCGAACTGGAACCATTCCAAGAAACTTGAGAAAGATTGTTCAAGGGATCATTTCTGTGAAATATTAAACAATTTGGCTGGACAGTTTCAGAGAAGAAGATTTTTATATCTTATTTGACTTTTCCTGTCTAAGATCTAAAAAAAAATCACTGAATCAAAACCATTTGAACAAATTTGAATTATCAACATTTAAGGACCATTCAAGTGTGAGATTAAAGAATTTGACCCAGTGGTTTTTAAAAAGAAGATATTTTTAGCCAGTGAGCAGAAACGGGCTGCTATAACATTTGACTATATTCAGCTTCCCATAACCCGGCCAAAAGTCATTGAACAGAGACCATTTGTACAAATTTACCCTAGGAGCATTTCTGTGCAATATTAGAAAATTTGGCTTTACGCTTTCAGAGAAGAAGTTTTGTGGCCCTCTGTATGCTTCAGGCAGTGTTGACCCCAATGCAGGTGGCGCCACCAATACCTCAATTTCAGATATGAGTCAAGTGAACAACATAAACATAAAATTTGATGATGATAGTTCCAGCCATTTTTGAGATTGTAATTTTAGCATGCAAATGACTAAGTTCAACTTCCTGTAACTTGTTCAAAAATCACTGAACTGAAACCATTCGAACAAACTTGAAAGAGATTGTCCCAGGGAACATTTCTGTGAAATTTTGGACAATTTGGCTGGATAGTTTCAGAGAAGAAGATTTTTAAAGGTTTTTAAGCTTTTTCTCTATAAAACCTAAATTAAAGCAGATACCCAAAAATAGGCTCTAGGGCTCCAAGTTTCACATGTGACTTATTCTTAGATGTAATTTTGAGCTGCTTGCTTCGAGTTACAGCCATGGACGGAGGACTGTAGACAGATGCCGCGCCATCCCATAAGCCCACAGGCTCACTAAAAAAGTAACCCATCTTCTTTATCCTCGCACCATGGATAAATAAACCAATGTTTCTCCAAGGTGTTTAAGTATCATCAATTTTAATAATCATACTAATTTCTTTCCAAAGGTTCGTATAAGATGAACAAAGTTATCTACTCATTTAACTGACATGAAAATAAAAATGGTATACAAAATATAATATTTTGATTTAATTTTTGGATACTAATTTCCAATATGTTGAATATAGTACAAAATAAATACTTCTGAAAATGTATAATCAAAGGTAGGACTCTTTCACTCTTTCTATGTTTTCTATATCTATTTAGCAACAAATGACTGAATATAAATAACAAACCTTGAGAATAATCATATGCCATTGATGATGGAGTCATGATTGTTGGTGTTTTTGCTCTTCTGAAAAAGAGAATAAAATCACATCATGTAACAATATCCACCAGAGATTTTTCTCATATATTCTCATTCATGTCTGTCAAACCATTTTAGATTTCCAGAATGAATTAGCTGAAATTGAGCGGTTTTGTACCAGATGTTTTTTTGGGGACATGGCTGGTTTGATATATATTCGCTGGATGTAGATAATGCTGGATTGTGTTTTTAAAATCACAATCAAGCATACACCAGGGAACTGGATATAAAAAGAGATGTGTTCTTACATTCCCAATGTACAGAACAACACATGATGGCATCCTAGACTTAGTGGACAAAGCAAATGTATTACAAGTTACACAGAGAACATTTGTAAATCAGAATCTTCAAATTCTTGCCTTAACCTTCAAGGGGTAAAGTTTTATATCAGAATTTACTGGTGAAGCTGTCACTTAAAGCAGGCCACAACCTCAGTTTTTTTTTTACACCTGTGTGTACCTGAGTGTTCTGAATGCCACAGCAGACTTTGGTCTCTGAGGCAGTCCTTCCTTCCAGCCAGGTGTATGACCTGACTGGGGTCGTGACCTCTGACCTTCCCAGAATACATCTCTCCCTCCAGCAAGCCATGAATCACCACGCTTCATGTGGACCACAGTTCTTGCTCTGGCTGATAACTGTCTCCTGGCACTTTTTGCCCTTCCTGTGTAGAAAATGAGCATGAATTATGAATATGAGATGTATAATGTATAGTTACAAGGAGAGATTTTTAAAATTCTCTTACCTTACAACACACAAGGCACTCAACACACTCAACATAATCCTGAGATATTATCAATTTTACTAAAACTAGGCACATGGAATGAGGTTATGCAAAAATGCCTGTAGGTGGCACCATCAGTATTGCACAAGAAATAAAGCTATCAATGATCCATGGCCATGCAAAAGTTAAAGCTGGTTCTTCAAACCATTTTTGAGATAAAGGCATTGATTTATTCCATATATATATATATATATATATATATATATATATATATATATATATATATATATATATATATATATATATTATTTTAGGTGGCAGCAGCTGTCTTGTGGACAAAAAAGCTGTCCAAGATAGAGAGACAGGCAAAATTTCAGAATGATTCATTGAACCGCTCCTGAGATATGAGGTAAGAGAACAACCAAGATATATCCTGAAACAACAGAGAAGTTTTCTTTGGACAAGTAATTCTGTGCTCTTGTGAAATAAGAACTGTAACTGACAGAAAGTCTGACCTTTGCTGGCTTGTGATGATGTTCTGGGAGTCTCTGGTTCACTGTCATTCCCTGGATCAGGTGAGGGTTCTCTTGACATCCTGGAAAAGAACAATAGAAAACCAACTCAATACATTGCCCCTCCATGCTGAGTCAATGCTGTGGATTAAAAATGCAAAACAATTAAACACACAAACAAAATAAGGAAATTCTAGATGGTGCTTTAAGTGTGTTTAAACTCTTACATATTTACTTAGTCCATACAAGATCCAGGAGCACATCAAATATCATGACAGCCAAAGCAGCAGTTCCTCAGAAATTTGATAGTTCTCATATATATATTCATCAGGAGTTTAACTTTTAATACATCAAAAGTATGTTTGCCCTGCCACTCATCAAATATAAGCCATCCTGGCTTATTTATTTTATTTTCTAATATCTGACCAGGACTGGCAAGATGGCTGAACCATCCCTAATATGCTCAGATGACTCTCAACAAGGCCCTGCCTTTGTGAATTTTACCATACTCCGTCTCACGACCTATGGTCCACCCGTTTTTTGCGAGAGAAAAAAAAGTGAAGTTAGATATCAAAAGAAATCTATCAAAATGGGGTAGAAGAAACATCTGCCTAATTATCCATCATACATATAAAACTGTACCTTGCATGTTGTTTTCACAATCAATTTTTTTCTGAAATGTGAGAATCAGTCTACAAACTTTGCGACAGTTTCTCAAAGCGGCGCTTGTAAACAAGGGGTCAAGGACGTTGCCCTGGATTGGCTTGAAGAGTCCATTTTACCAGAAGGGGTGAAATGGTTTATGTTGTTCCTGTGCTGCCTATCGTGTTGTTTGTTGACCATGTTGATTGTAAATTAGAATATTTAAACAAGTATAAATCCAATTTATAATGTAAATTTAATAAGAAGAGGTATAAATGTTTTAAATTGTTTATGTTGTTCCTGTGCTGCCTATCGTGTTGTTTGTTGACCGTGTTGATCGTAAATTAGAATATTTACACAAGTATAAATCCAATTTATAATGTAAATTTAATTAGAAGAGGTATAAATGTATGATTGATGAGAGGACAGAGAGCAGATGATAAATATAATGAATGTTTTACATGTTTGTATGGGCTATGTTCACTGGAACAAGCATATAATATATAGGCCCAACCTTCCTCTGGGCTGAGGGACGTTTGTGAGAAGTTGCTCCTGTCTAGGCCTATACAATATTTAAATCAGGCATGTTATAAAGAAATTTTAACCCCAAAATTTGCATGTATTTGCATACAGCATAATATGCAAATTCTGTAATGTCTAACCCTACACCTAAAGGAGAAACATTTCAGTTTGCAACATTTTGCAGTTTATTCCCAGGAATTATGTATAAACCTAATCAAGTTATAGCCATTTTCTTAAATATCATCATTCCTGTAAAATTTTCCAAGGTTGCCATGGAAACCATCAATTCTGAGGCATTTGCCATCATTTGCGCGCTGGGCATACAGCAAATTCGGATTCAGCACCCTTCATTACCCCTGAAAAGACTGTATGCCATGCATTAACACGATTTGCCTCCAGGGTTACGATTTTCTGAAAAATTACCCTGTCTATAATAAAATAAAAAAATTATGATTTTTTAATTAAACATTTTTTAACTTTATCAATTTTCAATTGCTTTAAATTTAAAATTTCATGACTATTTAAGGCTGCACAGGCACAGTGTACTGACACCTGCAAAAAAGAAGCAGTAAAATGACACCATACCTGGCTGCCCTTTGCTGGTGGGTAGCTGAACTAACTGGCCCTGCTGCACTCGGCTGTGGTTTTGGGGGCTGGTGTCTTGTCTCTGGCTGGGCTGCTAGGTGGATATCTACAGGGGTAGGAGGGGGAGGTTCCTGGGGGTCAACGTCCTTCTGAAAATAGATCAAAATATAAACATTGTTAAGTCCACTAAATACCTGGATGCTCAACTGAAACTGACAGGACTGTTGTAATTGGTCTCTTAAATTGTGCATTTCCAAACTTGGTAGGCATTTCACTGGGATACTAAGAACTGTGCAAAGAGACAACAATCCATAACTGTTTACAATCTTAAAATCAGCATACAATCTTAATATTAAACATTGAGTAGTTGATTCCAATCCAAACAGTTTATGTGAGTGCACAGACAAATACATTACCCCTGTGTGTATCAACTCTCGACACTTCCTGGTGGCAGGTTATGGAAAACAAAGCAATGAAGCAATGGGTGATACTGTAGTAAGTAAAAATTTGTGTGAAGACATGTGGCCATACCTGAGAAACAGGTTATTTGTTAGGATAAGTTTAAATGCTGTTCTGCCAACAGTTCACTATTTGTGCAACGTCTTTTTTATGCCTCTGACAGAATTAGAATATATATTCTGGATAATATAACTTCTTTTGATGTGATCGTTAGTGATGAATCATGCACAAATACAATCGATTTAATCAATTATGAAAAAAACAAACATTGACATAATCGCTTATTTCGAACACCACTAACCTGCAGTAAAGGGATCTGTATGGCACGGTTAGACTGCCTGGTGCTGCTGTGACGAGGCTGTTTATGTAGTGGTGATGCTGTTGCGGGCCTGGACTCCTGTAACAGACACAGCTCTGCTTCCTCCTGCGAGGCAAGGCTGGACCTGCGACTGCCAGTCTTTGAGCCCATCACCTCCATGTCAGCCTGTGACCTGGGGAAGCATCACATACCTTCACTAACTGTCACATCTAGATAACCCAGTACTTACATTGCCATGCATTTACAATATTAGGTACCAAAGTTAGTAATCAGAGCCACCTGGTGCCTATTCCTGGAAAATTTTTCCATTTTAACTTTATCATAAATAATATTCATGATCAGGAAAAAATGTTGGGCCAATCCCAGAATGGAACCCGTGTCCAGCATTTAAACTACATACTAGAAAAGCAAGCTTCACCAGCGAGACCGTTTCGTGTTAATGCATGCAACTAATAATTGAAACATTCCAAAATTATGATAAAATGTAATTGCTTTGAATGGTATCCTTTATAACATTCTCTCTTAAGTTAGGCTAGGACAGAATCTGGATTCAATGTAGACTGCACAGGAACTTTATGAAAGAAATATAAATAATCACTTGAAATGCTAGGACCTCCCCCAGAGCCCTCAGAAAAGTTTTTCTATCTTTATCAAAATGTACCTCAGGAAGCCTGCTAAAAGGTGCCCATTCACCTACTTCTTGAAAATAATTATGTGATTTCTGGTTTCTTCTGTGCAAATAATAATGATCTAAGGGTAATTTTGGTTGTTAAAAGTTCTTATAAGGCCTTCATGAAGGATGTATGAATTTGTTTATCAACAACATGTTTGTAAACACAGCAATGTTGACAAACAGGAGAAACATCTAACCTAAGGTGAAAGGTTGCATATATGCAAAGGTAGAAAGGTCACTTGTTGCAAAACGCCATTTGCAAAGCTCTGGCTTATCTGACTTGCTGCTAGATGCCCTTGTTGAATTTGTTTTATTTTGGTGGGCCCCCACATATTATAAACACGTTGATATAAACAAATCCAGCAGCCTATGTGCGGTGATATCCACGTTTTCTGGCCTATTTTTATAAAAGCTCCAAGGTATTATCTTCAGTTTATAAAGGCCAAATAGGTGATTGGGCCTCTTTAAGCATGGTGAGACATCTGGTGGTGATTGCTAAAACTAAAAGATAATAATACAAAATATGATACTAAGCTTACTCTTCTAGTAAGTCTGCTTGCATGAGCTGTTCCGGATTTGCTGTGACAGTACCATTGCTGGAAGACTGAAATCAAAGACATAACAAATACATGAACTTTGTATATCACACCATAAAACACTGACACCAGATCAAGGATTAATTTAATGACATAAATGTCAATACCGAGGTATTTCAAGACAAAAATTAAAACATACTGATGTTGTTAAATCTTGTAAACAATTTAAGACTTGTAGGAACTTACTGGAATTCACAGGCTTATTATTATATTGTAATTGTGGTACCAATAACTTGCAAGCATCAATACTGGGTATGATACCTTATTCAAATTCTACAAAAATATATCTATCAGAATACATTGATCACCTCAAACTTAAATACTGATAATATAAAGGTTTCATCTATTTTTGCTTGTTTAACTGACAAATCATGATTTGTGAGCAGGAACTATAATGTCCTGTTACAATCATCATGACCACACATTATTTTATTTTATGATTTAATATCCTGAGGCCTCAATCTATAAATCATTTATCATTTGAATATGCTAAAAATACAAAATATACCTCAAGACTTTTAAGAAAATTGATTTCTTGAAATATGGAAGTTCTAAATTTGCTCACATAAATGACACACTGAACACTACTGAAATAATACAACTGATAATAACACCATGTTACTATTCAAAACTAAATACATCAGAAGCGAAAAATTTTATAAAATTTGTGTAACTGAAAGATTTTCCATCTACTTTTTGCACAAATCTGTTAAATTCAATAGTTTTTACTGTTCATATGGTTACATTTACTTGTAAAAACCTGGTAATGTAGTTAAACCATAAATCTGACATTAGTAAAGGTATAAAACTGCATGTTAACTGAAGAAAGAAATACTTTGCAGGACATGTTAGTTATCCAGCTAATTTACAAGAAAAAAAATAAAAATTTTAATTAGGTTAAAAAAATTATGCAGAATTCAATCGCAGGGCAATTGGGGGTGGGAGCTAATGAAGGATGAGGACCCTAATATTAAATAAATCGATATGCATACAATATATTGTCTATGATGGATAGAAAAATTTATAAATTGAGGACATTGTAAAAAAGTTACTTCACAGAGGTAGAAACTGCAAGGCCATGGTCAAAAATGAATTATTCAATAGCCCTCTGTGGTCAAACTATGCGGAATATGTGATTAAACAAAAATACAAAGATAAAAAAAAATCAGCCATGAACCACACAAGTAAACACTATAAATGGATTCCCTTCAAGTACTGTACTATGGGGGATTTTGTAAACACAAACAGTTGAGAAGTGTTTGACAAAATGCTGCACAGAGCAGTTAAAGGAATTAAGGTCTAATGCCAAACCTATAACCATGCAAAAAAAAAGTATCCTGCTCATGCATTTAACTTGCTTATTTAGCTACAGACAATAGTGCTATGAAAGCCAACTGAAATGTAAAAATATAGTTGTTTTTAGAGAGAGTTTCTGTAGAATTTACATATTTAAAGTGTAAACAGTCTTCTAAGAAAATATTTCACCACCCAAAGTTTACCGTACTCTTTTATGGCAACAAATTTCCAAATAATTTTTCAGAATTTTATGAATTATGAAAACAAAATATACCAAACTAAAATAATATATCCCCATGGAATGGGGACAGAGAAATTCTAAGAACTACAAAGTACTCTAAGGTACTTGCTGAAATTTATAGCTGGACAAAAAAATCTGAAGCAGATACAAGCAGAAGGAGAAATAAGCAGTAAAAGATAATGACTGCACAAAATGTCACAGACTAGAGTCTGTAGGGACAAGTTGTTGCCTGGCAATGCAGATATGTCCAGCATAGCCTTGCGGACACTGGCATAGATTCCTTCAGGCAATGGTTTACCACTGTCAATCAACCGGCTTCGAGTGTACTGTAGATTGGCATAAACAATATACACATATCACAGTTAATTACACCAAAAAAATGAGAAAATTATTCATGTATTAGCAACTGATTCTGGATAAGTGAGAAAAACATGGCATTTGTATGTACATTAAAGCAACAAACACAAAACAGTAAATATATAACAGCTTTATAATTCCCTGATATACTGGGTATACAAGTCCCTAGGTGACAGATGCAGTTTTATCTAGATCAAACTACTTTGAAAAAAATCAAACTCTTATATGCTAGAATGATTCTTGAAGAACTCCAGAACTAAATATGATGTATCTTGGAGAAAAAAAGGTTTGCCCGCATGGTTGCAAGAGTCAGTCAATTCCAGGATGAACTGGGTAGCATTCAATATAAACCTGGTTTGACAGATATTGATGATGTTAATGAAGACCCTGCATCATTAGGATTGTACTGTCACCTCTGGGAATTTTGACTGAATAAAAGGTAACAAGCAAATTTGTATATTTAATGTCCCCCGTTTTTGGGTCTTGTTGTTTTCATGCTCGATAACAGACGGACAGAAAGACAGACAGAAGCCAGACACTCCAAAACCAATCCCAACCAAGGAGAGCAATCAATGACACATATTTGAATGAAATCGGATAATATTAAAGAAAGTTATCCAACTGAAATGAAAACCTGACAGACAGACAGAGATAGTGACAGACAGACAGACAGAAGCCAGACGCTCCGAAACCAATCCAAACCAAGGTAAGAATGAGAGCATTCACTGACCCAAATTTGAATGAAATGGGATAATATTTAGGAAAATTATCCCAAGGAAACGAAAACCTGACGGACTGACAGGCAGAGTGACAGACAGAAGCCAGACACTTCAAAACATATCCCAACAAAGGTAAGCAGAAGAGCAATTACTGACCGAAATTTGAATGACATCAGATAATATTTAAGTAAGTTATAGCAGGGAAACGAAAACCTGATGGACGGACAGACAGAGTGACAGACAGACAGACAGACAGAAGCCAGACACTCCAAAACTAGCCGTGACAACCCGACTCAGTAGGCAATCGGATAATTGGGCTGATAAGCCTACTCGAGTCGTGATATTAGTAATATGGAGGAATGTATCACAGTGGTCTTGCATCTGGTTGCATTCATATTGTGGTAAACGGCCCATATTCTCAATATTTTGCTTAGAATGGTGAATAAACACAATGTATATATGTGAGCTCGCAACCAAAACTGAAACACTGTCTCCATGGACACGGGTCATTTCCTGTGTCGCCTGCAAGTAGTCTGCGTCCTGTAATCTGTGCGAGCCATGCTTGTGTTCATGGGGTCATAAATTCAACGAACATGCCGAGGGATTTACCAATGTGCTGGGTTAAACAGGAGCTTTTCTCGTTCATATTTGGTATTATTAGAAAGTACACAAAAATGCTAACAAATGGTCTGGTTCATGTTGATTGACAGTGTACCAGTAGCCCATGAAGCGTTGTCAGAAATGACAAAAATATTTGCATCTTCATAAGGCCTTATAATGCGATCCTCAGACATAGATGTCTTGACACTCTGGCGCCAGTAATCTGGTTGTAATGCCAGAGGGTCAATTTGACGCTACTCCAAAACCAATCCCAACCAAGGTATGCATGAGAGCAATGCTGACCAAAATTTGAATGAAAATGGATAATATTTAGGAAAATTATTGCATGGAAACAAAAACCTGGCAGACAGACAAAGTGACAGACAGAAAGACAGAAGCCAGACACCCCAAAACTAATCAAAGCCAAGGTATGCATGAGAGCAATCACTGACCCAAATCTGAATGAAATCGGATAATATTTAGGAAAGTTATTGCACGGAAACGAAAAAACCTGACGGATGGAAAGAGAGGACAGGCAGACGGACAGATAGACAAACCCAAATCAATGTCCCCCGCATCTGCGGAGCAGGGGACAATAACTGATGCCTCGAATGATTTTAACAACATTACTGCAGATTCATTTTATACTACAATAAGTATCTTCAGATAAATTATGTTCAAAATTAAAATATACATCTAATGAAATTCTGTTTTGTATGAAATGTTAGTGTTTTAGCTTCTAATACACACACATGGAACAAAAAGCCAATTGATTGGTACAGAGTGCGGCAGACCCTACAAATTCTCTTTCAAGGGAAGATCAAAACCTTAATAAATATTATTAATGGTAATACATAAGGTCGGCCTAGTGTTTATTCTGTGGAATGCAGCATTCCTCATAGAGATATTCATTCTGGAAATCTCCTTTTACATAATCAGATGCTCATGGAATGCAATATAATTAAAGCACCTCTTTATTGTTTACAAGAGTAATTTAATTTAAATCATAGGATTCTTTCACAATTGACCACTAGATGGCACTATCAAACAACTGAGGTATTACTGTAAATATTAATTCACATGATCCCAAAACACCCCATAAGCATCCTGAATTCTTAAAGGCACACAATCACTTTTCATTAATTACATGATATACTTACATATCATTACAAATAGTTAATTCTTGACAAAACATTTGTGACACTAATATGTAGGCAGACTAGGCTAAACAATGATAGCTAAATCAGAGTTTTATATGAACATAAGAAGACTTTAAACTTATTTATTGCTTGTTCTAGTAAATATGGAGGTGTGGATATGCAACTCAAATTTTATTACATTAACCATCATACAAAAGCCTCAACCAGGTAAGTTGAACACTGACTTTCATAGTCTTGTTGGTTTTACTGCTGTTTATATATGGTCAGATTTTGTGGGAAGTGAAAATTCTATGTGTCACTGATTGTGTACCTTCAATTGGACCCATTTACAAATATATTAATTAGTTAAAACCAATGTTTTCACAGCAAGCATAACCCTTTTACCCTAAAAACTGACAGCTGGTATACCTACAAGGGATAATCTCATTAAAACTTTAAAGTGACACAAAATCAAACATTTAATTAACATAATCATAGTTACTATTTTTTATTTAATTAGCAACTATATAATTCTAAACATTGTCAATACATGCTATAAGTCTATTATTTCACTACCACCTGGGAGGGGGTAGAATAGGTTTTATTTGAATTGTTCATTCATGAGGCCAAACACTTTTAGTTTTTCACTTGAAGCAGCCAAGATTCTCAACAAGAGCATATTCATCTCAACAGAAAACTGGATTTTCAATTACTGCATTTGGGAGTCCCATCTCATGTTTGCCATTCCTGAAGAAAGCCTGACTTTTTTTTATGAGAACTTCCCTCCCTGGGAAGGATCCTGGAGTTATCACAACCGTGGTGGTAACCATCATTTCTTGAACACCATCCTACAGGCCTGAGCTATCACCACTGGTTTATATCCACATTTTGTTTACAAATCTCCTACAATTGCTCTAAGTCATCTCACTCTTAAAACAAAATCCCTAATGCTTTACAGTACAAATTTTACTGGACCTTTTCATATCTCCAAATACAAACTGTTTCAACTGCTGCCCAAAACACACTCTCTACAAGTCAAAGAAGACAGGATACCCTAAAAGAATGGCAAACTATCTACTTTAATAATGGGCAGGCATTTAACAGAAAACACAAGTTCAAAGTGCTGTATGTAGATCACTTGACACAGCAGCTTTTTACAGTTCAAGGAAGAATCACAATAACGATAAAAACTTCAAGGCTTTAATGTTGTTTTTGTAGTCTTTAAATTACCTCATTATCTGAGCGGGCTGTCAGTGTTTTTTCAGACAGATCGGTTGATGACGGAGCGACTTGACGGTCTGCCTTCTCAGAGCTGAGCTCCAACCTCAGGTTCAGTTTCTCTTTAAGCTGTGCTGACACTGTGGCTTGTGCTGTATAGATCTGTAAAAATGGCCTCCATGTATCTGATATGAAATTAATCTAGATCTGCTGTGTGTACTTTATTTTAGACACTCAACTTTTGATTCTATAAAATGGAAATGATGACGTAATGGTCACGTTTAGATTTTGTCGAATTGAAACCCAAGGCCAATATTTGAACAACATTGAAGCCTTACTGACCCAGGAGAAGTTGGCAAATTGCAAGATGATAATACAATCTGAAACCTGTAATGAATGCTTGTGACATATATTTGACAAAATTTAAATATAATTCTGTATATGGAAAATGCTCGTGAGCAGATAAAAATAAAAGATAATGAATCATTTTAGAAACAATTTTCCTGGAGCTTTTATAAACCTTCAAATGCTTTCTGGTGAAACTGAATGACTGTAAATATCACAGTTCTGGAGTTTTTTGTGACTTCTCAAGAATGAATTTTCTTTCCTTTGAATCAGGTAATGAACTGAAACTATAAGTCATGAAGCAGGTGATGATAACAACCACCTACTTTGACTTCCTGTGATGGGACCCCCACGTCGTGAGATGTGCTCGGTTCATGTGTCGGGGACATCCGTGGGCTCCCTCGGGGAGTGGTCTGACTGGAGGTATGTGGCTTCCCAGCTGGTTCATCTCCTTGTATCACTGTGATTCTGTGAACAATTAAGGTCCACACAACACTTACTTGTAAGGTTGATGACCTGGATCATTACATAGAATTTGTGTAACAGACTTAATGAGACATCCTTGAACATTTAACATGTGAGATGGTGACACAGGTTCAGTTCCAGGTGTGGCTATGAGAGAGGGTTTTAGATGTACGACCTGTCTAAGGTGGGTGGTTTTCCCTGGGTACTCTGGATAACTCACCTCTACAGACTACCTAATGCCACAATCGGAGCTATGGAGAGTGCCCTGCATTAGTTAATATAACTAATATGGGATATGGCTAATGCAGATACTCTAGTGTGTGGAGGTAGAATATGGCTGCATGCCTGAAAAACTGCAGGCAAACGACTAGCTACCCAGGCAGACAGCCTATCCAGCCCATTCATTCAATACAGCTACTTATGCACGGAGCATAGCATTTTTCATTACAAATTATCCTTAAATTTATTATGGTCTTGTCTTCATAGTCTGTTGTTGAGTTGAAATTAAAATAGTAGCATGAAATTGAAAAAGCTTAGAAATGACATATTGCATTAGAACTTTATCTTGTATCAACAGACAAAGCTACACATGGTCTTTAATTTACGGATAGTCAGGTTTTGCAAGATACATTCAATCTTCCTGGCAGCATACCAACAATATTTATTGCAGCCTCATATTTGTTCAATGATAACATTAAATAGACAGAGTCAACAGCGTATATAAGCTGATTTAGTGGGATGGTCAGACAAGACAGTGCTAATGACCATCTGGATAAATCACTCTTGCCTGCATAAATGGGCATCCTGCTGTGCCATCTAGTGGTTTATCTCCTCCATTACATGAGAGACTGCATTGGTGATATAGAATGACAGAGACCATCAGAGGATCACTACTTAATCAATAATTAAAGTCCCCTTTTATTTGAGTATATTATTGATTTGCTCGTGCTCACACTGCACAGAATCAGACTCACAAGAGTACAACTCTGCTGGTCAGGGTTTGTGGGAGTCAAAATCTGCAGCCCACAATGCTTTGGTGCTTCTGGATACACAAGCAGCATAGTTATAAATGTAGTGAAGAGGGTAATGTAGTCCATTCAAATATGTTCCACTAGAATTGTTTCAAGGTACATTACATACATAGGTGGTTTTATGTTCAGGACTTCACAGAATATGTAATTATTTGCAACAGATGCATGGGAAATGTTAACAGAAGGTATTTCATTGAAATGTAATAAATTCTGCAGTAGACACAAGTAGTCCCCACTGTCCCACACTGCCTAACTGGAAGAGATTCTTTTTCAGTAGAAACATGCTCTAGCAGAAGTGTGGCTCAGGCTGTTTTTTTTTAACCCAGGTAGTACCACTGAAACACACCCATCTCTTACAACAATATTTTATTGGCACGATGCAGGTATGAGGGTGTTATATTACCTGTCTCCAGTGGTTCCTCTGGGCCTCCAGAAGCCAGCCTCCCCGTCCCACTGGAGCTGCTTCAGGTCTATGTACGCATAGTGTTCCTCAGAATTCTTAGAGTTGCTCACCATAGCACCAGATTCAGCTTTGGAGGAAATTTATAACTGTTAATTATTGAAAGTATGAATACAACTGACCCTTGAATCATCAGGCTCAGCTATCTTTAGACTATTATTTACATAGAGGTAAATTTCCAAAGAAAAAAAGGAATAAAAAAACATCTGGGTGGTCAGCTTTCTCTTTTGTAAGCGAACTGTTTATTTAAAGTCATTTCCCAAAACCCTTGTCAGCATGTTTTTGCACAATAACTGTTTAACAGATATTTTTTACAATAAATTTTTTCATAACACATATCTGCAGATGTTCTGCCAATATTGTGCAAAATAATATTATATTTAGTTAAAAGAATTTACTTTGTGACACTATTTTTGATGATGGACCAAGGATGGCATCTCTCAGGAAATACCTGAAAAGTGACCTACATTTAAGTGGGAGCTTATATAGACTGAAGGTATATATTTCACTGAAATAGGAATCTCTTGGTACAATGGATATCTGAATAATCCATATTCATAAGACACTTTCCTATGTTCCTGCCTGTAATTTCCTTGAATGGTGACTTGGTGAGCTTATTATCACTTTGAACACAAACCTCAGGTGGAAGTATCTGTATGCCAAGTTGGAAAAAAAAATAGGGAATAGGTCTAAAAAATTACTCTGCACGGGTTCATAGAGTAAATTTATGCTTTTGGCATGTAATTTGTGACAGTGGCCTATTTTCATTCGCAGCAACAGATTTTAGTTCAAATATACCTGTACGCAAAATTATGAATCATAAAGCTGTTACAGTACTACTTACCTGGAATGACATCCATTTGAACGAGAGCAATATCAGGATCAGGCATGGATATGATCCTACCTAAAGTCTGAAAAAAAACAATTTATCAAGTGTAAGAAAGAATTATATATCAAGACAAGATATATTCTGTCCTAAACTCTAAAATAATTACTGATATGCTGACAGTATCCAAATGTAAGTTTCTCATATTTGAAACAAAAATGAAATACTCTATGATGTAAATTAAATTTAAGAAGAAAATTAAAATAACAGAAACTATAGTCCGTTTCACCACATGCTGTCCACCTGTTTTTTGTTGATAATTTTCTTAAATGTTTATATTTTTCATAAATTTCCAATAAACTAACATATGGAAGTGACAACCTAATATGGCAATTAAGAATTTTACAATAAATCTGCCGTTTATGTTTAACAACATTTAAGTCTCTTCGCCATGATCTGGCAGATATGAAGTGTCCCTCCATAAGTAGCCATCTTTGTTTTAGCTGGTTATATTTTTTAGAATGTTTACATGAGATGATCCAATCAACAGCTGTCAGTTGAGGCTGTTTTTGCATGTGACCAATGACCTTGACCGCCATAAATGGGTCAGATATGTTGTAAAATGTAGACTGATTTCTCATATTTTAAAATAATTCTGTTACTTAAATAAGGTGTAAGGTAGGTATTTATTTACCTTGTTGAAAATTAGGTTCTTTAATCCTCTGCTCTACACTATAATTGTTTCCCTTGAAATGTAACTAATAAAAATTTTCATAGCAAAAAACAGGTGGACATGAGGGGATGAAATGGACTATAACACTCTATGATGCATACTCAAATCCTGCCTTCTGAAGATTACCTGTGAACATCTTGTATTTTAGTAGAATAATCTAAATAAAGGTTACTACATCAATTAAAAAAAAAATGAAAAAGCAGAATATTTCATTATCAATTAGAATCTATCAAAAGCATCCTGGATAATAACAATGCAAATTCAAGGCAGATTCACATGTTTATCATACTTGCTTAAGTTATTTGTTGTAATTCACAAAATGTTTACCTGTGGCCCCAGGAGGATCTCCTCCCCAAGTTCTGAAGTATGAAAATTAATATTTAAATATTGACTCGGAATGTACGTTGTTAAATAATGGTAATCATTATAAATACTATCATAAGCAAACACTGTGGTGATGCAGCTTTTCTTGGCATAAATTTACTAGAACAAAAAGTAACTAAACATTTCTTGGCATCACAGATACCAAAGTATCCTCAGACGATTAATCCCCCTTTCAAAAAGAGGTCCCCATCTTCCCAAGCATATACTGACACTTGGCAAGCAACAGGGTTTCTTCAGGTATGACCTTCAAAACCAAGGTTAAGGTCACTAGTCATGAAAGAAAGTATCCTATATATCAGAAGATTTGACCTTGAAGATGAAGGTCAAGGTAACAGGTTTTCAATTGCTTTCAACAAAATATAATCTGACATCTTTCATTTTGATTTTCAGAAAGATACATCTATCAACTTGAGAAACAATTTTTTCACCAAATATGGGAATATTAAAGGTCAAGGCAATTCTTATAGGAAAGGTCATGATCCTAAATTACATATATCTCATCCCATAACCCATATCTAAGTATATGCATAATATGAAAGAAATCTGTCCATTACTTTTTGACTTATAAATGCTCACAGTACTTTCAAGTGGCAATAATGGGGATATTTAAAGGCGCGAAAACAAGAAAAGGACAAAAGGTGGTGCCACCTGTCTCCCAGAGAAGACAAAGCTATCCAAGATTTTTGGTCAAATTTTCTGCACCAATCCATTCATCCCTTATTGAGATATTAAAGATTTTGTGTGATTTTCACAAAATATGGAAATATTCAAGGTCAAGGCCACACTCATAATTAAGGTCATGACCCAAATTTAAATATACTCATTCCATAACCCATAACTATGTACATGTATCATATGAAAAAAATCAGTTCATTAGTTTTTGACTTACAATGTTTACAGAAATGTCAAGTGGCAATGATGGGGGTATTTAGCTAGAGGCATGTAAGCAAATAAAAGACAAATGGTGGTGCAACCTGTTTTCTGCAGAAGATCTTCGCTAAAGATCTTCGTTCAGTTTGATTTACCGATCAATCCATGTATCCCTTATTGATATATTTAAGAATTTGTATGATATGAACCAAATATGGAAATATTCAAGGTCAAGGCCACTCTCATAAGAAAAGGTCATGACCCCAATTTAAATATGTCATCCCATAACTCATATGTATAGATATGCATAACATGAAAGAAATCTGTTCACTTTTTTTACTTATAATGCTCACAGTATTGTCAAATGGCAATGATGGGGATATTAAAAGCTAGGTGCTCAAACATGAAAAGGATTACAGGTGGCGCCACCAGTTTCCGGTACATGACAACACTTCTTAAGGTCTACAGTCCTTCATTTTTGGTTCAATTCAAGCAAGATTTCTTGAGATATTTATGAATATGTGCATATGTCCCCCAAAAGTGGACCTAACAAGGTCAGTCTCCTAGTAAAGGTCATGACCCCATTTTAAATAGGCTTTGTCCTGTCACCCAATTCTATGCACATGTCAAGTTTGGTAAAGATCCATGAAATATATGTTGAGTTATTGCGCAAACAAGATTTATATCTACGTTGGCAGTGTCTGGACCGTCATAAAACCATTACAAGTATCCCCAGACTTTGTCTTGAGATACAATTAAGAATATTAAACAGAGCACAAAGGTCTTAAATGATGTATGAAAAGATGGCAATGTTATCTGAATTTGTGAAAGCACAGTGTCAGTGGATCCAAATGCAAGAGGTAAACATTAACATTACAAAATTTGATTTTGGAATAAAAAAATCAAAGCTTGATATAAAATTGTTAGTCTTATAATTGTTTTATCTGATGTTCCATTTGTATCAAGTATAAACAGACTGTTTTGATCTGCTCAGATACCAAGGGTCAACTGTACTAATAGCTGCCAATATGAAATATCCATACAATAATGGAACAGTGGTTTCCATGGTGACATACTTGCAGTCAGCGACCATTTGTTTTGAGGTGGTCGACCACTTTTTATCCGTACTGGTCTCTTGTCAGGACTTGAACGCCCACTTGTGTGGAATTCTGCCCTGAACACTGGAGTTGACTGGGGCCTCTGAGGCAGAGACTTGTGAGTCTGAAAATGGTCAATGCATAATATATTTGAAAACTACAACCATAAAGCATCCAGGTTTGTGTATTTCCAAAAATATTCAGAACCTGCCAGATAAGACTACCTGTCTAATAAGACCACTTAAGACCAGTCCTCTGGATGGTCACATAAGACGGGTTTGACTGTATAGAGGGCCCAGCTATTCAGCAGTCTGGCTTTGTGTATATATTTCCTAAAATATCCAGAACCTGACAGATAAGACAACCAGTCTAATAAGACCACTTAAGACCAGTCCTTTGGATGGTCACATATGACAGGTTTGACTGTATAGGAAACCAGCTATTTAGAAGTCAGGCTTCATATTCATATTACATAAGTAGTTTACCTTCAGTGCAAATGTTCCTTCTCTTTCAGCATTATTACCCCTCATAGTCAGGTTAATCATGGCTTGTTGAACAGCTTTGAGCAGGTACTCAGACACCTGCTCATATACCACCTGTAGCTCCACCTGTAATATCCACACAACAACATATACACAGATATCAGCACAGCTGCAAACACCATCAAAGATATTTAAATGTTTATCAATATCTAAAAGTTTATAGATATTTAAACTTTAAAGATTAAAATTTTTGAAGGCCTGGGGGTAATAAATGGCACATGGTCCAAGATAAAATGTCATATCTGAAAAGTGATATATATTTATCATAGAAATAATTTCCTGCTCATGTGCCTAAAACTAGGTAATACCTAGCTTAGAGGTGTAAAACTATGCATACCTGGATAGTCTTTTGTGTTAAAATTATAAAAGAAGATAAAATCATGAATCTGGTAAACACTTGTATGTGGTGCTGAAACATAATACTTTGTTGAGTATGAGAATGTATAAACAGGAAACTGAACTGTCCACCTTGTTTTGCAATTAATGAGGAAGACAATCAGTCTAATACACCAGGAAAAGACAATTAAAAAAAATTTGTTCAAGTACTCACATGCATTTATGCAATGTAAACAATGTTACAGATAGTGACCTGGCCTGTCAATTCTGTCAGAATACATTTAAAAAGTGTGTAATTAGGTAATGACAAAGCAAAGAAACACAGCGACAGATAATAAATACTTGTAACTTACCCCTTCTCGATCCAGCTTCTTTATAAGTTTTTTTACACGACCTATTATATGGTAGTCTGACACTGCATTACTGACCAGGTTCATCACTCCTGGAGCAAAAACATTTATATCAGTCAAATGTCTGTTCTGCAAGTAACAAGAGCTTTGGACATAATAAAACAAGACAGATTACTGATAATACTGAAGTTAATGTTTGATTATGCAATAAATTCCCATGAAAATATTATTCAGAGATTATCTTCCCCTGATGTTGTTGATACTTGCAATACATATACAGAGTATGCTGATTGGTCAGGTTGCTTCATGCATATGCATCAGGCAGCCCTAAAATGAATGATCTGGTCCCAGATTCAATACCAGAAAAAAAAAGAATTTTCATTCTCAAAGTGACCAACAGGCCATGAGACTCAGCTATAACAATGTTTTCAAGCCAGGTAAGTTTTCATCAGTTAGATTAAATTTTAGCCTTTATCTCAATGTGTCAGTCTCCAGCATTTCTGACAATTCACAATATATTTTTGTCTTACATGAGCTGTAATGATTATCGAGAATAAAACTGTAGGTAAACTCAGACAGGTAGCAGACAATTGCAGCAAATAACTGTTACCTGTAATCCAGCATTTTGCTGGACATGATGAAAATGTAAACCAATTCAGAAACTTTTATAAACAATTCAATGAGAAAATGAGAATGAATAAAAATTGACGTGTTAAGCTCTATGTGATCTCAGCTGACTGAGCTATAACTGTCTTGTTGCAACAAAAAGTATCCCACCCGTCTTTACTAGATTCTGCCTCCAAATCATTATTGTCCTAAGTGAACCCAATATGATGACATAAAAACCCCTTAAATGGTGTTCTTACCAACATCTTTGGTTATGTATTCAAAGAAACCTGGAACCACACATAACAGCTGAACCACCTCTGACGCTATCTGACTTTTTGAGCTTTGACTCCTGAAAATAAGATAAAAAAATATTGAGAGAGAAAAATTTCATAAATGTATACGGTCACATTAACAATGTAAAAATTATTACATACAAAGTATACCAAAGACCAGATTAATGACATGAATATCCTTTTTCCATGAAATGCAGTCTGATTGCTCTCTTAGTTCTGTGTGACTGATAAAGCTTTTCAATAGCATAATGCATGGTAAAATTCTAGGCATTCTATGGGGGTATTATTTAGGCATTGGGGTATCTTGAAAAATTTTTTATTAAATGGATTAATTTAGTGAAATTTCACAATTTGTAGTTATAATATTGAAGTGCTGGGTAGGCTGACAATGTTAAATCTGTTCTAAATTGAAAGGGATCTCAACATGATGATGATATTTTTAAAAATTGATGTTACATGCACCATTTCTTCAGACATCTTGTACATCATGAAGAGTCTGTCAAGGTGCTAATAATTATTCTTTTCTGAAGCTTATAGAATGTAGGTCACATTGAAATGTACAAAAGATTTGCAAGTTTATTTTATTAGGGCCTATCTGGACACAAAGTTCAAACTTTTCAAGGTCAAACTGTTATGCATACACCTGATAACAGGTAGCTGGAAGGAAAATGGCCTGTTGTTTAGTTATCATGACTGAAAGTAAGCTGAGCTTAACAAATAAACTCTTTTCAAGTTGCAATTTCTCTTTTTAAGCTTGTCAGATGAGGATTTGTTAAGATGACATAGACATAACAAGTCCTTTATATACTTATATACATTTTATATTTATTATACTTATATCATATATAGCATAAGTTATGTAAATTGCTCCCCTCAAGAAACATGCCTGAAGTAATATATAACTGTAGGAATTTTGTGCAAGGTTTTGAAAACTCCAGGTCAAATACCATTAGGGAATATCAAATACATTCAAAGGTAAATTTGATTACTAACTACTACCAGTGATCAAACTGTAAAAATTAAACCGCTGATCTGTGTGAGAAAAGTCATTCTTTCAACAGAATTATGTTATGGTATCTGGAGTTTTACTAGGTAATGTGTTGGGTTTGACAGCTGAAAATATAAAACATTATGGTATCATTGTGTTAAGAATGAGAATTATAATTAAAACAACTGGAAAAGAACAAGAATAAAACCAAGTAAACAGTATGTTTCTGAAACATCAACACAAAAGCAGTAAACTCACTTTCCCATCGTGAAATAGCTGCAAAGTTACAGAACCACGTGAACAAATGAAGTGTGCACATTGACTAAAAGAAAGAAATGTTATGATCTGATGCATGTTTATTCCTGTGGAGGAGGTTAAATTTGTCCCCGTGTTTGATTGTAAGCAGATTTACAAAATAAAATGTGGACAGAATTTCAGAGACAGAGTAAAATGAGAGGTATGTGTGAAAACATTAAGTTGACTGGCTCTCAGTTAAATTTGAAGAATAAAGAGTGACTTAAGACTATCTGGTATAAGGAGATCCTGACTTTGGTACATTCTAATAAACATGGAATATATATTGTATAAATTATATATATATAAACCCCCCCAAGAAGCTCACTTCCGACACCCCACAGAAAAGACATTAATGTAGTCAAACAGTGAAGAAAATACTGCAGTTTGTAAGCTGATGAAGTTTGGTTTAAAATCAAACCTAGATCTACTCACATCCAGCCAAGCAAGGAATATTTAACTGAGATTATTGTGAGACATTTTGTGCAGAGCTGTCTTTGTGTTCATAAAAATGTGTGTTAAAATACTACTGTATAAAATAAAACAGCATATAAAATAAAAACAGACGAGTCACTGACAAGTGCCATTAAGACTGTATTAAATGTGCTAACCTACATACCGAAGCTCTGTGTACACACAGATATCTTACCATTTGTCATAGCAAGAATCGTGGTTTCCAAGCAAACTAAAGAAACAAGTATACCCAAATCAATGAATAAGATGATCTAAGGGTTTATTCTGAAACATACTCAACTGTATATGTATTGATAAAAATAACTTAAGAAGTGATCCACTGGTCACGATGCTCAGGCATGGAGGCTGGCTGTAAGTATCTACATGCAACACATTGGAATTACCTCTCATGTGCCACGTCTCTACATTTATTTTGTTGTTTCAAAAGCCACAAGTCATTCTGTTTTTTTTTAGCATTAACCAGCAGACTGCAGTGTAACTGCTGGCACAGAAACTATAAACAGCTACAAGAAACACCAAAATGTGGCCTGTGCTCAAATTCCTGAGATAATGTGTCAGTGTCAATACAGTTTAACATATTTTCACTAAACATAGTTACAACAGTTAATGTACACTTGCCCACTTGTGTACACAATGTACACTAACTAAATTGATATTACTTAGTTAAGTAGTAAAATATGACAGATGTAAACATCCTTTACATTGTGAAAAGAGTAATTTTTTACAATATACTATATTTTAATTGTGTTATTTAATGTGCTCATGAGCTCTTGAATAAGCATAAGAAATTGTGTCTGTCATCAAGCCAGGAGCTCTGGCTTTTTGATTCTTCAGTTTTTCATATTTCTTTGAATGACTGTTAACAGCCCAGCAAAGAACTGCAAAACAAACTGATAAATCTTTTGTGCTGATAAAATGGATAAGCACACCTTTCTGTCTTACAAAATGTCTTAATGTTTGAGTGCCAAGTCCTAAATCAGTGTTCCAATAGTGATATTGAGAAAAAAAAAGAGAGATGAAAAAAATATTTACAACAGAATGAATCATGGGAAAAAAATTTCTTGAGTAAGTGAATGTCATACTTTTGAATGAGCATTAAGTGTGCAAATGGGATGTTACAAACTGTTAATACACTCAAGCATGGCTATATATGCTACTCACACTTTTCTCTTCAAATCATCCTTGTTAGAGAGTGCATGTGCATGAGCTAGTTTCATTAGCTCTGACACAGAATAATACACACTCAGGTACAGTCTGTCATAGAAACCACCATCCTGTAACAAACCATTATATCCATGGTTACATGTTGCCAGGGTACTATATATGCATCATGAAAGAAATAAAAAAAAAACTAAGCAAGCTGTTTTGATGCTTTTTTCAGCAGGCTGACTTCAATATTAAAAAACTTTTTTCAGACATGTAGTTCCTGAAT
Organism: Sipunculus nudus; assembly: GCA_026874595.1. Lineage (NCBI taxonomy): Eukaryota > Metazoa > Annelida > Sipuncula > Golfingiida > Sipunculidae > Sipunculus > Sipunculus nudus. Next base: position 31,904,667 of record CM049309.1, read on the forward strand.
TTAACAGAAAAGGGTTGTTGACTTACATCAGTTTGACACAAGGAAGTTTTAATTAATCTGAGACAGACTTAAAGCATTGCATCCCTTTTGGTCTTTCCTCACATACATCTTTAAATTTACATGCACAAACATTTTTATTTATAAAACATTTTACTTGTCAAATACTGGAATACATATAACTGTGTTTGCAATTATATTGGTTTTAATGTCAAAGTTGCTAATCATCATTTAGCAAAAAAAAAAATGTTATGAGAATGAAGACCAAACCCCTACCTGACCAATATCTCTGTCTACTTTGACTGCACTTAGCAACAAGGAGACGACTAAGCACCGCTTGTCTCTTGGCAACAGAAAGATGTCCATTGTGTAGACCTTCCTACAGTGATGAAAGCAATATAATAAATTATTCTCATAAAGAACAGAAAACTGACATGATGCTCCTGAAGGCTGACATAACATATAATATGAACAAGAGTCTTACACCAGGCCTGCCAATTTCTTTAAATCTGTGTACTGTGATATGTTATTTCTCATGATTTGTTATGACAACTGAAAACAACTAACTAAAAACATTATTTCTTGTGATTTTTTATCCTATAATTTCATACAAAAGAGTCAAGTGTTCAGTATGTGCTCCCTTACATAATAATTTTCTGAGATTTCTAACAATGTCAGGAAAAATCAAAGGAAATTACACTAGTCCTGCTTAAGAAAAGATGCTGTCCCTACATGCTTTATTTTTGTTGTTCTAGATTGCACATCTATATGTTAGTGAAGGGCTTTACTGCCTATCCCTATTCCAAAACACATACAGTCCTTGTGTAAGCACCCCTTGTGATTACAGACATACCCTATAACAATCAGTTGTGTTGCCTCCAAGGTCTCTTGCATAAGGGCTGTTGGTATGGCAAACTCCAGGGAGGCCTGTAATATATGAACTATATATAATACACAAACAGAACTGTTAAGTAAAGATAATGTACTACATCTGAGTGCAACTGTTGTACAAATTAATTTGTGTTCACTTTCAGTTTCAATCATTCACGAAGCTGGTGACAGAGGGCATTACAGAGAAACCAACCCCAGAATTATAGACTCCTTCTAAAATGTAAGGTTAGGAATATTCCACTATTTTCCTCCTGTTCTTTAATAAAAAAAAAACAATGACTAATACCAGTGAAATGCACCACCCAGCTGTTAGAAATGTGATGCAAGCACTGACCAGAGAATACAGATATCACAGGCTACATCATACAGTAGTGAATATTGTTTGCAGGTTTGGTCTACCAAAAAATTGTGAATGACAAAGAAAAATGGTTCTGACAAAAAAGGTTATTTTCATATCTGTCAAATAAAGAAAGACTAAGCAATCAATATTTTCATGGTAGCAATATACAAAGTGGGCATCATTTTAACATAATATTCATCTGTCACTGCTAACACATGACTGTTTGTCATGGAAGCACTGTCAACTGTACATACATTCCTCATACAGCAGATCATATGACGATACATGTAATCTTATTTAAGGCCTAAAATGTCACTATATGGAATAAAAAGTAGCTTATGCTTTATTTATAAAAAAAAACTTAGATTATGGTTTAGGTTAGGGTTGTAAGACTTGTATCTATATTTGTTGGTAATTATTGTATTTCCTTGATACAATAATACAGCATGCAACACATATCCGTAACTGTATCAATGTGGTGTATCATTATGTACACATACCACTAACAAAAGAAGTAACATATTGCATCTCTCCCGGTCTCTTTGTCGTAATGTGAGCAGATCTTCCAAGAAGGTATGGTTATTTTCAATAATCCTAAAATCTCTGCAAAAATATAAAACAAGGAATAAAATGTACAGTTTGCAGAAAACATGATTCACTCCAAGTGGAGGGAATACTTTCATAATTATTAATATTCTCCTGTAATAAATAACATTTCAATGAAGTTTCAACTCTATTTCACATAAATGAACAAAAAATTTAAGGACAGACTAGATCATGGTCATTTTTTTTTCTGTGCAATACTATGGGCAACTTGCATTTGGCCAATCATCTAGAAGTGATTATGACTATAAAGGTCCTCAGCTGGGACCCAGGAACACCATACTGGATCTAGCATTGTTAGGAAGTTTGATGGTGAAAACCCTCTCACAGATACCAATCTTATATATATAATCCATAAAATTGCTTCAACTGTTCTTGAGACAATGCAAGTCAAACTTGCACTGAAAGGAATTGCAAGAGGACTGTCCTGTGGGTAAACTGGATTTCTTAGGCAAAAAAAAAACATAAAAGGTATGGTTCTCAGGCACCGCCTCTATAAATTTTAATCCCCTGCATCAAAAATTTTGATTTTGATTTTCAACAGAAACTTACCAAGATTGAGCTCCAGCCACTCAGACATTTCTTTCAAGAAGATAAAATAATACAATATTGATAAAATTTCCTTTCTTATGTAGTGCTTTTACCTGTTTAGCTAAAAAATTCTGTTATTATCATGCTTTTCCTTGGTCATATGACATTTTGATCTAAATATACAAAAAAAGGTAAAAAAAAAAAAAAAATCACCCGCCCGCATTGAACAAAACCTTTTTTTTTTGGCTTTATGGATCTGAAATTTAACACAGCACATCCTCTCATGTCTCATAGTAATCAACCTTCAGTAAAAAATTTCATGGTTCTTGATATGTGCCTGGAAATAACGGCTGCCTGTTGGCCATACTTGATTTCAGACATCTCTGAAATTCAAACACATATTCTTTGCTGTCACCATTTTCATTGAAAATTTCATGGCAACTGCTTGAATGGTTCTTTAGACAGTGAACAAAGGAGCGGGACAGATGGGCAGAACATATAATTACTCAAGAACACTACCAGTGGAACAAAAAAGGTGAACTCTTTTTATTGAGCAAACGAACATGAGAGTACAATCATATGTATCCATTTGTTACCTTTTGGTACATTTCTTCTCTAAAAACAGGTCTTCTTGTAAATTGTATGCCAAATATCGTAATCTGCGCCTGTCAGTGTCTGAAACAGTTGAATTGGTCATCAGATATTCTACGTCACTGCTACAGAAATTACAAGTAGATTAGGTAAATGGAGAAAAACTATACATATATGCATAAACTAGGGGTGGCTAACAGGTGTATCTTTTATATTCTATATAAATCACTGATACATGTGGCGCAGGTGTACCCTGTACAACCTCTCTTCCTGTACAGTATGCAGTGACTAATACAAAGTCTATCTTAATCATATTGATCTACTTATCATACATGGATGGACAAAGTTATCATGTCACATGATACAATAAAAGATGTAAAATGCTCAAAAAACTCTGGCTCTCTTGAAAAGCTCAACTGGTGCCTAAGAGCAAGAGATCTTGAATTGTGTATCTCTGTCAATCATGACTCAATAACTTTTAACAGCATAAACTTTCTATGACTTGAACTGGTTGAAGTAATTTGTTATTCTTTTAAAGCTACATCAGTTTCATGGCTCAGTCTGCTAGACAAACATTTGAAATTTGTATTCAAATTCTAACTAGGGAAACTAATTAATGTTAACTAATTATAGGAATTACCTATATTTAATGACTCCTTCACTGGGAATTTCCTCATCAGGTGTGCTGCCTGAAATTGTAAATGTCAATATATTAATTATAAAATTAATTATAACTAATAAATTATCTGAACTAAAAATATCTAAAATTGCTTACACCTGAATTTAAAATTTGGAATTTTCTTTTATCTGAATATTGACATAAATGTGCCTCTTTGCATTGTAAAGTAAAGATTAAGAATTGCTTCATGTGTAAAATAGTTCACAAAATGGTCTATATATGGCACTATATTATTCTCTGGTGTAAGGCTGTGCCTGTGAAAACCAGTGTCTTAGTCTGTTACGTGATTTACTAGTAAAATACTGAAAGCATAATGTTCACCCCTGAACATAATATCTGGTGAAATACGGTAGACTGTGGAAAATGTTTCCCAGCACTTTTATATGCAGACAAAAATCATTTGCTACACACATACTAACAAATTGTTGACAAGCTACCAAGGCTAAAACAGTTAAAACACTCTTTTTAATGATGCTTTTCATTATCATCGCTATCACCAAGTTAAAACAACCTTCCCTGACAAGTTAAAACAACCTACCCTGTCACCAAACACTCCATCAACGCTGACTTTCTTCAAGCATGTGGGGACAAATTGGTTCTTGGAAAGTTTACGCCTCTGTGCAAATATAATATGAACTAATATGTACTAAGAATGTACAGATTTATTATAATTAACAGATGGTTTGTAATTTTAAATGCTCTGTAAATCCTTTCTTATCATATCGTGAAGACCAGAAAAGTGGATCATATGTATAAGGAAAATGTCTTCAAGTTAAGTCCTGCAGGCTGTTTTACAAAGTATGATTTATAATAACATGAGGTCTGCATGAGGATCATCATTAGGCAAAAAACAAGTAAGGTGGAATACTGATATCCCTGTGAGAATTACAATGGCAGCCATTCATGAATAAATAAGGATTGATTGAAAAATGCGTGACTTTGGAATTTAGCATTATTTTTCAATGAAAAAAAAAAATCAACATTTTTTTTTATTTCTTTCTAACAGAATAAAATGATCATTCAAAGATTAGGTTAGGTTTATTCAAGGATCTAGAATGTGGAGATATATAAAGGAGTTATCTGAAGAAGAATTTTTTTATAAGGAATGTGTTTTTTTAAACATTAAGATGATTAGATAAAGAAGATGGACTCACTACTGGGTGGTCTGTCACAGATAAGTCATTGAAAAATTGTTGAACCTGTAACCTCTCAGCAGCTGCAAGGAGTTAAAAATGTGTTAAGTCTAATAAAAAAATGTGAAAAACATGCAAGGATACTCAGGTAGCTATGTTGTATTCATTCATGATGACCGGCTCAGTTACTCAAAAGATCAAATATTCCTGAAACTTACAAACATCAGGTAGTTGATACAAACATTTGGTATTGATGAAGATTAAAATATTGATCCATCTCTCACCTCTGCAGATCTCTTTTGCCTTTTCATCCCTTCAAAATATTCCTGTATATATTGCACATAAAATTATAGTTCTACATAGAGCTAGTTGGTTCAGTGGAAAGTGTGTGGACTCATTAAAACAGCAGCTGGGGTTTAGACCCCTTCATAGGTATTACTTTATATGAGCCAGAATGTTTGGCCCCTCTGTCCTCTATTTTGGGTATTCTACAAAGTTCATTCATTTTCAGAAACCTTGAAATTAATGTTTACTTCACTAAATCAATCAGTGATTTAGTGACAATTTTGTCTTCTTTGATAACCATTTTTATATCTTTTAGTGTGAGCATTATGGAAAACTGATCAATTTAACTGTAACAGACAATCTGATATCTCATGAGAGTACTGAGACTCTGCTTTGACAGGACAGATTCATGTAAATCATGTTAAAGGAGCCTATTCCCATACCTAGTACGTTAAATACACATGTAATACAGTGTGTTCTCCTCAAAATATTATAGTATCTGATGATATTTCATTCCAAAACCATTTGGTAATTTCTGTACACAATTAGAAATAAGCTTGCATTGGTCATGATCAGTGGCAGAAAAAAGTGCTCATGCCACCTGGTGAATGTGCAGCGGACCTTTACAAATCAAGATTTTTTCAAGCTTAAAACCAGTGCTTTCTGGTGTAGTTGAGCATGCTCAAGATTGGACCTCTGGTCACAAAGTCTTGTTATGGTTAACAGACACACATGGACTATGTTTACTCACACACAGAATTATAACAAAGTATATAAAGCAGGTGAACTGGAAATTGCATGTCTGTGTGCCAGGTCTGCTGGGAAACTTGAATTCAGCCATAATAAACTAACAGCATGAGATAATACACACATTATTACAATTGTTAATGAACCTTTAACTGATTACTTACATGTGACAATCCGACCATCCAGCATCCATATGTTTGGCAGGCTGTCAATGACATGGATCCGATCTGGAACAGCAAGAGGAGCATTACTGCAAATATTTTTGGTCTATTTCATTTCTTTTATATTTTGGCATATTTTCACAGAAGAAATTGACAGGTATATATTTAATCTATGGAAAACAAAGACAGAATGTACAGCTGTTGGTTTGAGACAAAATGGTAGCTATATGTAGGGGTGGCATTCAGACTTCATGGCACTTGCAGCGCGTCAAGTTGGAAGTGATGGACAAAAATAGAAAAACAGGAAATTCAAGAGTAAAAAAATAGGAATTTAATTGTTAAAATAGGAAAAAATAGGAATATTTTTGTATACAAGAAGGCCTTTGAGCAACCGCACAGCCATTCTATTTCACCAAAATAACCTTTACTGTTTAACAACGCTCTTAGGTGCTGACAAGGGAGTGGGGGCAATTTTTTCTTCTCAGCAGAAATGTTTTTTTCAATGATTGTGACAAAAAAAAGCACTTTTTCTTCCCTGTTGAAAAGTTTGGTCATTACATATGTACATATGCACATCTGAAAGTCTTCTCACACATATAGATCTCTGATGTACTAATGGTGAACACACAGTAACATCCAGGAGGCAAGAGATGCAAAAGCTAAGCTTCCTACCTGATAATCAACTGCAGTCACCATGGCCATTAAAATTCCCTGTGATTTCCCTGACTTACCTAATTATCACTAAATTCCCCAAACTTTTATGAAATTCCCTGATTTTCCCTGACCTGGAAAAAATTATTTTTCCCTGATTTTTCCCTGACCCACTAGCAACCCTGTATTTATCAGTTCACTATAAGGTTTTGAGTCAACATGCAAAGCACTTCCATTATTGCAGTTCCCTGTTTTAGATGCCCTAAGTAACTTAGCCTCATTAGATACTTCCAATTTTGTACATTGGAATGTTTAAAAAATTTTAGATTTGAAAAATTAAGTTTATAATGATGCTAGATCTTCCTGGTGTGAGATATTTTATGCTTTGCCTGATCAAAATACAGTAATCAAGTGTGTTAAAACACATCATGGCAACAGAAATAAAAAAATATAGGAATTTTTCCTGAAAAAAAAGGAAAAAAATAGGAATTACCCCAATACTAGGAAAAATATAAAAACCTGACGCCCTGCACTTTGGCCAGAATTGAAAGGAACAGAGATACAACCCCCCCCCCCACACACACACACACAGTGACACACATACACAAGCTTTTCTTGTTCTTATGTGATTACAGATAAGCTTACATAATAATATATAAAGTTGTTAAAAGAGATCCAACACCTTGGTTTATATGAATGTCACAGAGAAAAAATATAGGAAAGGATCATGAGACCTGTACAATTCCTTTTATTTCCAACAGCAAGACAGCAGGTGTTCCAGCCTAACATCAACTTGAGTTAATAAACGCTCAACATAAAAATGGAATACAGGTATTAACTCTCCAGCCTAGGTACTTCAAACAACTGTAGAACACCTGATAGCCAACCAAATACGGGCCACTCCTCAAGCTGAACAGGTCCCAGGCCAAAACTAAACATTCCAACAAATATGTAACACTCAAAATGGGCAGGGGGTGGTACAGTCATGGAATACTCTCAGTAATGATGGCCAAATGGTTCCTAAATCCTGGTGGACAGCACATGTACAGAAAGAAAACCAATATACCTAATACTTACTGCAGCTGGTCACACCTGGTGCTTTCAGACCTGGATATTATACAGTTTGAAATACTGTTTGCTTAAGAAATTGACCATACAGATTTGTGGCTGAAAATCCATTTCACAGTTCTTATCATTCATATACCTGGTCATTCATATACCTGCTTATCTGAATGGCTTGAACAAACAAGTGGAAAACTGAGTTTTGAATTCGATGCACTACTGGGTGGACACTACAGCTGCATTCACAATGGTGTCAAAGGTCTGATGTGAACATCACACACTCGTAATATTGGATACTTTCATATACAATAACAAAATTTAATATATTCAATAATGGGATCTGAATGATGTATTACTACAGCAGATCTTACAACATGAAGGAAATGACCACATTAAGCATTTAAGACTGATGGTTTACTGATCTGGGTTCACAAAGACCAGTAGTTATCAATGTTTTATCAGAAAACATGTTCTCTGAACACTGGTAATATTTTTCATCCACTAGGAGAGGAACTTAATTCACAAATCTGAACATTAAAAACCTTTAGATTTATGACATTACTCCATTTCAGTTCATTTATTCAAATTAATAATATCTTACAAATGGAATACAGGAACTAACTCTCCATGCTAGGTACCTCAAACAACTGTGCAACACCAGATAGCCAATGCAACCAAAGGCCACCCCTCAAAGTGTTCATATGCAAATTATCTGTACAAACAAAATGCCTGGGGCTCTATGATGCAATACAAAATATATGAACCCACAACTATAACTGTCACATCTAGTTACTAGTCGTCTCAAAATTACTATTATGCTTGGATATAGATAAGAAATGTCTCGTGTGGCAACAGAAGTTTCTGATAACATTTTAATAACCAATAAGACTATTCAAGATCAACATCAGTAACACATTTCAAGACAAACCATACATCAGTTATTGAGAAACTGGAGCCTTTCTTTGATTTTTGGTGGCTCAGGACTACATGTATACTCGATCCCATCAATTTGTGTCCAACTGATTTTTTAAATAATTTCTTAAAATTTAATATTTTCCAATATTTCATAGAAAGTTGCATATGGAAGTGACTGCCTAATATAGCAATTGGGAAATTTACCATAAATCTCCAGTTTATATTTCCCAACTTTTTTAACTCTTTACATTGATCTGACAGATTAGATCCCTGCAAAAGTAGCTATCTTTGTTTTAGCTGATTATACTTTACATGACATCATCCTATCAGCAGCTGTTGATTGAGGCTGTTTTTGCATGTGACCAATGACCTTGATTAACATATTTTTAACTAGTTCTTTTTCTTAAAAAAGGTGTAAGGTAGGTATTTATTTACCTTGCTAAAAATTAGGCCATTTAATCTTCTACCCTACATTACCATTTTCAACCTTGAAATGTAACTAATAAAAAATTTCAAAGCAAAAAACAGGTGGACATGAGGGGATAGAACAAACTATAACTACATTTTAATTTCATAGCCTTTCCCGAAAATTTAGAAGAACCATTATTAACAGCGCATGTTGCAATACACAACACATGATGCATAAAACAAACCTGATCTATAGCATTTGATGAGACCATATATTCCCCCAAATAACATGGTAACTTCTACACAAGCAAACAAACGGTGAAAAAAGGAAAGAAGTCAAGCTGGAACTGAAGTGAACAAACGGGTAAACAAGGACTCCAGAAGATTCCTGGATCTGACACACTCAATCTATAAGGATCTCAGAGACAAGAGAATGCACACAGTTACGGTGTCAACCTTGTTGTTTGTCAAAGTGGATATTATGCCAGGATAAACAATGGGGCCTGCACGTAATATGTACCAAGCGGAGAGAGTCAGACGAGATCCAAGACTGTCAAGCACTGGGTTTTACAAAGTACACAAATCATGTAAACATTCTGCAGGGCCTTTGTTTAACTTATCCAAGTTGCTTTATGTTTAAAACTTGAGTTAACACAAGTTATAGATTTATGCTTCAATAACAAACACAGGTGATTTCCAGGGGGGCTATGAATATTTATTGGTATGCACCCACATAAACTCTGATATGAGGGGTTAAACTTATTGTGAGGACAGTATATTGTGTGGTGTCATATATGTTTTGTTGTTACATTTATCTGTGTACAGGTCATAATCACTTAATAATGCCCAGAATAGCTGAGGCTGCTGATACAGACTTCTACAAAGCATATACATGTGCAAATCAATGACTGGCACCTTTTTTTTAAATCATTGTTTTTACTGATTTAAGCACTGCTTTTAAAGAAAAAAAGCAATACCTCAAAAAGTTCAAATAAATTTCAAGGAAATTTTATGGAAGGATGGACCAAAGAAGAAAAATATGATTTGAGGACCAACTGGTCAGATTACAACTTGGATTTAGATTCAGCCCTGTTTGTTCCTCCAAACAACAACTCCAAAATTATATTGTTCTTGTGAAGTACCTAGATTAAAAAAAAAAAATTCATCAAATTCAAACAAATTTTGACCAAAAACATTATAAGGTGCAAACCTGCGAATATTATGGAAAATAAAAATGAAATATTGATGATAAAAATGTTAATTTTCCTTAAACAATATTCTGCATAACCCACATATGGTGGACTTGACAGAATCTATTGACAATAGACACGGCAGTTATAAATGTCGATACGTTATATGTTCCCCATAAAAAATTGTCAACTAGAGAGCTCTATATATATGATTTACAAACACAGAAACCTTTTTGGTTAAGGCAATATATATAATCTTCTTTAAGCTCAGGCATAGCTACTTAGCATGTATTTAAGTAGAACAAATATCATTACCATATAAAGCCATAACTACTACATACCCATGTGCATTAACCTAAATCCAAAGGAGTTAACAGAAGGCAATAAAAGAAACTGTTAATGGCAGACGTGAATGCATAATGACTCTATTGATGAGAAAGTAATCCGTTATTTTGTATGTGACCTAAGAACAAAAGGTGTTTCAGTCTCTTTCTTTGGTTATCTTACATGTGACCTAGCAACAAGAAGATTTAATTTTTCCCCTTTAGTTCTAAGTTTTAAACCATTAATGAACAATTCTGGAAATACATCTACACTGAATAGATGTAGGATCAGTCAAATATTCTCTCTGATTTCAATGCAGTAGTGCAATAATATAACAAGGGGCCCATTATAATACTAAAAACATCATATCACCTCCACAAGGCAAGTGCCCAGGTCCCACCAGTGAATGTTTATAGCTCACATTGATGGGCACCTCTCTATTTCAGACAAGTGCCCTGGTCCAATTAGTAAATGTTTATAGTTACTTTTGATGGGCACCTCTATATTACAGGCAAGTGCCCAGGTCTCATCAGTGAATGCTTATAGCTCCCCTTGATGGGCACCTCTCTATAACAGGCAAGTTCCCAGGTCTCATCAGTGAATGCTTGTAACTCCCCTTGATGGGCACCTCTCTGTTACAGGCAAGTGCCCAGGTCTCATCAGTGAATGCTTTTAGCTCCCCTTGATGGGCACCTCTCTATTACAGGCAAGTGCCCAGGTCTCATCAGTGAATGCTTTTAGCTCCCCTTGATGGGCACCTCTCTATTACAGGCAAGTGCCCAGGTCTCATCAGTGAATGCTTGTAACTCCCCTTGATGGGCACCTCTCTGTTACAGACAAGTGCCCAGGTCTCATCAGTGAATGCTTTTAGCTCCCCTTGATGGGCACCTCTCTATTACAGACAAGTGCCCAGGTCTCATCAGTGAATGCTTATAGCTCCCCTTGATGGGCACCTCTCTATTACAGACAAGTGTCCAGGTCTCATCAGTGAATGCTTGTAACTCCCCTTGATGGGCACCTCTCTATTACAGACAAGTGCCCAGGTCTCATCAGTGAATGCTTTTAGCTCCCCTTGATGGGCACCTCTCTATTACAGACAAGTGCCCAGGTCTCATCAGTGAATGCTTTTAGCTCCCCTTGATGGGCACCTCTCTATTACAGACAAGTGCCCAGGTCTCATCAGTGAATGCTTATAGCTCCCCTTGATGGGCACCTCTCTATTGCAGACAAGTGCCAAGGTCCCACCAGTGAATGTTTATAGCTCCCCTTGATGGGCACCTCTCTATTACAGACAAGTGCCCAGGTCTCATCAGTGAATGCTTATAGCTCCCCTTGATGGGCACCTCTCTATTACAGACAAGTGTCCAGGTCTCATCAGTGAATGCTTATAGCTCCTCTTAATGGGCACCTCTCTATTACATACAAGTAACCAGGTCTCACCAGTGAACACTCCAAGATGTGCAGATCTGTCGCAAGCTAGAACAGGTTATATGCTAGTAGCTATTGAGTACTTACAGTATGGGTCCTTTTCCAGTGTTTTGTTGCCATGGAGACTAAGATCAAGGATGTGCATGTGCCTGATCTTTACAAGGTCACTCCAGTTTAAGTCATTGTTACAGAGGTTGAGTATTCCCAGGGCCAAGAACCTGCTAAATCCAGACAAGTCCTGCACCTGTGAAAACATTAAAACAAGAATTAATACTGACTTTATAATGAATGAAAACATTGCTTCAAAGAACTCCTAGTGCATTGTAATACTGCTGCTCAAGCATGTTCATAATTTACACCTGAAGCTGCAGTGGTGAGAAACAAAATGCTATTATTCTGTGTGATAAAGGCAAGATAGTGTCATAAAACTAATTAATTCTGCTTCAAATGAATGCTATAGAAAATCAATTTCAATACATTCATGATTTAAAAGTTTCTGGTGACATAATTAAATGGTATCACCATTGCACAATTTAGAACACTTAATTCCAATAGTCAGAAAGTTCAATATATAACAGCATAATCATGTAAAACAATCCAATGTTAATAAATTACTATTAATCACATTTAATCCTTCCTATAATAATAATGTATGTTATAAAATGTACTTGACCTACAGTTTGTCCAGAATTTATAAAAATTGATAGGATATTACAGTAGCTCTCCAAATTATACAACCAGGTAAATGACAAGCTCAGAACACCAAATATTTATTCAGTATTCAAAATATTGTCATCATGTATTTATTTTCCACACCATTTTCTAATATCAACTCATAATTAACAATGAATGTACCACTGCACTAATGGGGCCTGTGAAGACAGGACACAACAATATTAAATAAACGAGCACACACAAATGTGGCATACGATATGTACACACAAGCTGCAAGCATAAAATGTCATTGTCAGTGAGCTCCTGCTAATGTTTGCTCAACCAGTGCTACTAATGAAAACCTGTCCGAATATATTTCTTAAGTTGGTTTCACCACTCCTGGATCTATGTATGTATGTACATACATATAGGCTTCATTCATTATATAGGGCTTGTTTTTTATAAATATAGAGGTTTAAATTTGTGACATTTAGAAATCTTTCTGTATGTTGAATTCCACTTGTGACTTCTAAGTAGATAGACCTGGTGCAAATGTTGTGTACCTTTAATTTTATTTACCTACAACAGCTTAAAGCAGGACATATTTGTAATGATTCAATGTTTGTTTCTTAGTAAAACAGGCAATAGGAAGAAACAAGTAATTACCTGAAACCTGATTTTTTTCTGAATAGTTACATGAATTCATATACACTTATCATACTTCTAAAATGGATTAAATATGTATTCAATCACATTCTTAAATATTAAATTTTAATTTGAAATATTAAGATAGCTAGCCTGATGAATCTGATGACTTCTCCTAATTCTAAAGAGGCCACTGCATTTCCCATTATGAGCACTTTATATGTATAGACTTGCCCTGACACAAACTTCACCTGTATTTATCTGCTTTAATAAACCTAGAAAGACAAAAGTTTTAAAAAAATACAAGTAAAATATGTAAAATACAGGAAACCTAATCTGTATCAAATGACCAATTTATGACACCAGTGTATTAATCCCTGCCTGTCACAGCTAGCAAGTATAAAATCAGTTCTCTTGCATACTGTGGTTGGCTTAATGTTTGAGAGGAAAAGCATAATGTGACAGGAAAATTATTCTGAAGATTTAACCTTTGTGAATAAGAATGGTGGACAATAGGCAACTAATAATACATCTTTTATGTTACCCCTAAATCAAAGAGTGATAATACTGATTTTTTTAGAATATCAGATTTTGTTTGTATTATCTGCAATAATAAACAGAAATGTTCTATTTTTATATGTTCACTGGTTAAGATTGTTAAAATCTGCATGCTCATTAAGAATTCAGGTAACAATGGACATACACTGTGCAGGATAATGTATTGTGAAACCAAAATATGGAACCTTGAACTCAAGTTTGGACGAAAAATGAAAATGTATAAATCATGAAAATTTAACCTCACAAATATTAAGTGAACCACAGTGTTCAGATACTATATGGCTGTACTTGTCATAATGATAAGTGAAGTGGACTGACCTGGTTATTGCTGAGGTCCACATGCCAGAGCTGAGTCAGCTGGTCTAAGTTCTCCACAGAACGGATACGGTTATTCCTCAGCACCAGGGTTTTTAACTTGGAGCAGGCGTGAAGCCTCTCCAAAATGTCTGTAACACAAAATCAAAGCCTGTTATAATTCATTCATCTTTCTGCTTCCAATGCAACTTTTTCTCACGTAATATCCTGTCAGGAGGGTACACATTAATTCCAATTTTTGTGCGTTTGTGTCTGTGTTTGTTCACAACATAACTCTAGCATAACGACAATAATGATCCATCACATGATCGGCATTCATGAACATCATCAAGAAATATTCACAAACGTACAGTCCCATATGCACAGAAGTGATCTTGGGAATATTGGGTTTTGGGTTCATGCCTAAAATGTCTAATCCTAAAATGTTTTCAGCTAATTTAGTGGTTGCGTCCCAAAATGTCTACTCACTAAGCTTAATTTTGGGTCTGTCCCATAATGTCTACAGGATATAGTCTACCAGTAATAGGGTGACCATCAGTTGTTTCCAACAATGTCTACACTATACTTTCATAGATTTCTAAAATATATATAATAAACAACAAATCACAAAAAAAATATACATGTATCTTTTATATATATTTTGAAAAGAGCTTTCTTGCCAATAACTAATCAACTCATTGACAACCACAAAACATAAAGTGGTCAAACTGCCAGTTACTATCAGTAATTAATTAACCAGTTACTATCAGTAAACTAATTTATTAATCAATCTACTCAACAACCTTGAAGGTTTGAACTTTGACAATCTTTCACAGCTGAATTGACTCTAGCATGTTCACAATGCTAAATTATATAACAAAAAATTGTCAAAGAAGGCTAAAATGTAAATTGCCTTTGGCCCTCAACTTTGACCTTAAAAAGAAAAACAATAAATAAGTAATAGATTAGTTTAAGATTTCTGCAGACATTTTTGAGATTCCAGTTATTTTCAGTTGTAGTTGTTTTGTGTAACTGAAGTGTAAACATTTTGGGAGAAGACATTTTTGGTAGACCCCAGTGTTTTGTTTGGACATATTACATCAGCTCACTACTGGACAATTCATAAGCAATTTGCTCAACAATCTGTAAATTCTCAAACAGTGTATGCATCTTCTTTACCCAACCAATTTTATTGAAGTATTTATTTAATTAAATTTAAAGTATAATTGCTCAGTTTAAGGCTAGCCCAACTGTACATAGTGATTTCTTTATGAATCAACTGAAGACTATACAGTTAAACTGTTCAAACCACGTTCCACCCTTATACTATGTTGACTTAAAGTTGAAGACATCTTAATTACAGTATTCAACTTTAGACAAGCCCCAATAACTAACCACACCCTTTAATAGTGTGGAGTCAAACAGAGTTCATCTTAATTGCTGAACTACAGACTACCCCAATGAGCCCTGCAGTCCAAATCACAAACCTGGAAAAGCAGTCACATCCAAGTTGGTTTCTCAAGACACCAAAATCAAATAGTTGTGAAAAGAGTCCCTTTGATTTGTACTGTTATAACAGGTGAAATATCATTTGAAAACAAAATGACATGCAAGTTGTGACTATATTTCTTCCCCTGGGAAGAGACAGTGGATAGAAAATATTTGGATGAAAGTATTTCTTCCCTTTCCTCTGGGAAGATTGTGCCAACCCTGATGGTATCATTACATAAACATCAGAAGGTTACACATTCCATGTACTACGTACATTTGGTCTCAAATAAATTTATAGCGTGCAATGTCACAACCTTGATTTATGTTTTATATATTTGTTAATCCTGGGTATGAAGTAACATGAATCCAACTGAAATAGGTAATTTGTGTAAATGTGAATACTGTGTGTTTAAGTTCCCATTTTAAACAAATAACACTATAGTCCATCCCAGGACCCTTTTCCACTTTTTTTGGTATAATTATATACTAAAGTAGATCTACAGATATTCCGCCAATTTTGTGTAAAGTAGTGATATATCATGTAAAAAGTATTTACTTTGCGACTCTTTCGCATTATTTATGCTGATGGACCATGGTGGGCGTCTTCCCGGCACAGCTGGTCTGTACATTCCGCCATAGTACACTTTTTATGTCTATGGCTGTGTGTAGTGCTTGTTAGACAACAGTGAAGTCACAAAGATGTCTGACAATGATCGGTCATGCATCACCTTCAATTGACTGACCTCATCAGTTTGCCTGGCTTGTTTATTATCAGTTCTCCGGCGATGAATAAGATGTAAACCCTGTAACCTGTTTCGTCATATTTTGGATTATTTGTCTCATACAAAATCAAAGCAAGGTAAGGCATTAATTTTTTTTACACAGGCAGTTGGCGGAATAGCTCCTGCAACCACTGGGCAAGAAATTTTTGTATAGTATGAAAAATTATTCTAGAAAAACATGCGGACACAGGTGCTGGGACGGACTATAATTCTTGAAAAAACTTAATAAATAACTTAACACATTCTAAAAATTAAAACAGAAATTAATGAAAAAATGAATATCTAATAAAATAATTAATTCACTTATTTTAAGGATTTTAGTCATTATTGGGGTAAAATCTTTCATGATTATGAATTAAAAAGACTTATGGAACTGATAATAAATGAAAAAGTTTTGTTGTATTTGAATTTTAATATGCAATATATTGTACTGACCTAACACATATCTATTCTCTATTGTCATGACTATACTGCACAAGTGCACATCTGTTGGCATTTATCAGTATTTAAAATGTCATATATGAAACACGCTGAAATGGTTCCATTATATAAATTACCTGTATGTGCTTGCGAGTGCATTAGACAACAGAGCCACAACTGGGTCTAGCGAGTGCGTGTGTGTAGATGTGTGCGAGAGAGTGAGACAGACAGGGAAGAGAGAGAGAAAGAGGGAGAGAGGATTCACACCTGGCAGTGTAAAAAGTAATTATCTCAGGGGACCTAACACAAGGTCCTACTGAAATACCACACTTTCCATATACAAATTACTAGGTATCACTATTTACACTTCACAGATATTCTGTAAAGCTTGCCTGCTAATAAACTGGACTCCAGCAACATTTACAAAAAGTGCAAGTGAGAAATGACTGAAATCGTTGACAGTTGCTCACCAATGTTAGCATTGCTCAGATCCAAATACTCTGCGGATTGAAGTGCCCCTTTCGCCCGGGATCGAAGAAACTGAAAGAAGATGATTTTGTTAATGTATCAATACAGCTGTCATTTGATTTTTACGTGAAATCAGGGAAATATTATCCGGAAAACTCCCGAACCTGAGAGGTCACTCGCATGGTTACCGCGACGCCATGACACAACACATGGCAGTCACCATCGGCCAGACCATCAAATTCCGCAGAAAGAAAATAGTTCTAGACAAATTTGTTAATTTGGATTCATGACACGTTCAAAATTATATGAAAATTTAAATTAACGAAACATTTGTAGGGTCGCGAATTCGAAGATAACGGATAAGTGCTTGAGTTATGAAATCGATTTTTCATTGGAGTCTTCAGATGCGCAAGAATCGACCTCATTATGCAAATTTTGCCCTACATAAAATACAAACAATAATATTGCCATGTGATGTCTGGTGTTACTGTTCGTTCTGCCGGGGCGCAGTGAAACCACAAATATACGAGAAGTGAATAGTTCTTTCACCTGTATAAAATATATGAATATGCCGAAATTTTTTTTTAAATACTGTTAAATGATGATGGCGAAGAGATCATCACTTTTTATGACTGGAATAACTAGAAAATCAGGGCCTACTCACTAGACTCAGTTGTGGCTCTGTAACAACAGAGCCACAACTGGGTCTAGCCTACTCACCAGCCCAGAGGGAATGTGTATTTAGCTTTGTAAATGGTTCCATTTTGTGGAACATTACAGAGCCACAACTGGGTCTAGCCTACTCACCAGCCCAGATGGAATTTGTATTTAGCTTTGTAAATGGTTCCATTTTGTGGAACTGTGTGTATCAGATAATCTTGAGAAAGTGCAGCTTTATGCTGTAAGTGTTAAAACTGTGGGTAAAAAAGGCACCAGTCAAAAATTGCTTCCTCAAAAAACATGTTAAGATGCATTTAAAAGACAAAACACCCAGCAAATAATTTTGTTGTATAAAATGTACAAAAAAAGAAGCCTCAGTTCTATGTTCTCTGATTAGTACACACAGTGCCAATTACATTAATACAGTTTAAGCATAAAAATTCATTCCAACCCAATGCAATCATAATGTGGAATAAACTAGACTTAGCAGTACAAAACAGTAACGGTATATGGACCCTGAAGAGACCTTTACTCATAAACATGAAACAACCAATACACTTTCTTAACAGAAAAGAAAATACAAAATACTTCACCTGAGGTTAAGATTGAAGTGAAGCAATTTAAACTGCCATTCATCTCAACAACACATTAGACGTGGATCCTTAATCTAAGACATCCATCACTATATCCATGTGTACAATATATCTTTAGGGAAAATTTTAACATCTTAAAGTCTGAAAATGATATGTACATAACTCTCAATACTGACACAACTCTGTTTGATGATTTTAGTAGGAATTACTCTTAATGAGAAATTCTTTGAATGCATTCAAAGTTAAATTGTTCAAAGACACTTATTGATTTGCTTAAATTTTGCATGAATAAAAATGTGTAAAAAAAAACCCTGGAATATTTTTTTTCTCTCTAACCTACCATCCATTCATCCCCCTACTCTAACCTACCACCCATTCATCCCCCTACTCTAACCTACCATCCATTCATCCCCCTACTCTAACCTACCATCCATTCATCCCCCTACTCTAACCTACCATCCATTCATCCCCCTACTCTAACCTGCCATCCATTCATCCCCCTACTCTGACCTACCATCCATTCATCCCCCTACTCTAACCTACCATCCATTCATCCCCCTACTCTAACCTACCATCCATTCATCCCCCCACTGATTCACCTTCCTCTCTCAAACTCTGTACCTTTTTTTATATCACGGACCTATTCTCACCGTCTTTATTTAAATTACTATGTTCATCAGTGGCGGTCCTTAATGTGGGGTACTCTGCAACCCATTTTTTCTTTCTCTTATATACCCAGGTTTATTGGTGCATAAGTTCCCCAAACAAGTGTTTGCATTCCTTACTGGAGCCAGATCATGTGCCAGACTTACACCAAAATCATCTCTTAGTTGGCCAATCACTGAGGGGCACTGAATATTTCATGGGAATCCTTTAATGATTGTGCAAGTTGTGGACAAACACACACACACAAACAGGGATGAACACATAGCCTCCTGGTGGAGGCAATTATCTTTGTTCAAGTGCTTGGTCATATTGTAAATGAAACAAACCAGGAAAAAGCTCCTAATCAGCTATGCTCATATTCAAATCCCAAGCTTTCTTGTATTATGTATATTGTACCAATCAAAATGTCAAAAACAAATTTAAGACAAGGGGTTTTGAGATATTGTGATGCATATAAAATATTTGTGAATTCATAAAAGTTAAACAAGTCCTAAAAAGTGACCCATGGGCGATGATTCAGGTGACTTGTATTTGTTTTGGTATCCAAGGAGATATTCCAAGGACCTACCAGAATATTAAGAAAAAAGTTTCTACGTCAAGCAGTTAAGATTTGTGCCTTCATAACAACCATGATTTCAGAGTACAAAAAATACAACAACAAAAATGCGTAAATATAAAGAAAATGTAGCTGGTGCCACCAGTGTTCCCCAGCTGAAAGGCCTATCCATGATCAATAAGCTTGCAAAATTTCAGAAAGATCCATGTAATCATAACTGAAATATTTTATTTAAAGTATGAATTTATACATCAACAGCTGAAAATGTTAAAATTTTGCAATTGTGTCCACAGTTCTGAAGAAATGGCATGGCCGATTTTCTTCATTTTTTGCATGGTAACAATGTTATATGTGCGGTTAATGCTGAATGTTTAAATTTCAGGATTGAGAGCAAAACTTTGTTTTGCAGCCCAGAACACTTACACAAGTCTAGTTTTCTAAATACTAAAAACACACAAAAATGCACCCAACTCGCAAAATATAGGTCACAGTGTAATACATGTATTTGGAATGCAAGGAGATTTACCATGGACCAACTTTTATGTACAGTTAGAAGTTTTTAGGTTAACCGGCTACGATTTGTGCCTTGTTTTGGGACAGACTGATGGACAGATGGACAACAAAGGGTGATTGCTAAAGCTCAGATGACCTGTGGTCAGATGAGCTAAAAATACAGGTGGTGCCACCAGTCTTCAGGAAATTATTACACACTCCATGATCAATATGCATGGAAAGAATCCTGGCAATCAATGCATTAGTTATTCAGATACTGGAGCTTTTGTATCAAAATTTTTATTTTTCTTTGGGGTACTTTAGAGCCCCATAGCTAGGAGAATATAGGTCACAGTGGCCTAATTTCAGTTTTCCAAGGAGATTTTTTATGGACCTCAATGGGTGTAACATTAGAAGATTCTAGGCCTAGCGGATACAATTTATCCCCCGTCTGACTGGGTGCTTCAAATCATGTTTTCGGCCTGTAGTTAAAAAATATAGGTCACTATGACCAAACTTTAGGCTTGCAAGGAGATATGCCTAGCTAGGACCTCCTTAGATGTACAGTTAGAAAATTCTAGGTCTAACAGTTATGATTTGTACCCTGTTAACGGACCGACTGCTTCTTTTCAAGGTCTCAAAAATAGAGAACAAGAGCACTGCAAATGTACAAAATACGCCGTCCTATCTGGTGACCTCTGACCTCATTAAATATGTATGAATTTTGATGAGGTCTTTCAGGTGAGAAACTCTATTGGTAAATATGTATAATGAGTTTCATGAACATCCATAGGATTTTGTTAGTCACCAAGGTGCCTCCAAAGTGCGGTGACCTCTAACCTCATTTAATATGCATGGATTTTGCTACAAATTGATCTTAGGTGAGATATTTTACAGATTAACATTTCTGATGAGTTTTATCAAAATCCTTCATTTTTCGTCACAAGGTGACACTACAAAGTAGCCTAGTGACCATGGACCTAATTGATTAGGCGTGGATTTAGCCAAAAATTAACTCAGACATGATGATCTATTGGTTAGCAGTTATGGTGTTTCTTAAAAATCCATGCACGCCCTGGTAAGTTATTGTGGCGACACTAAAAGTTAAAGTACGGACGGTATACCATTATATGTCCAATCACAGATGGGCATTACACTAAATAAGCAGTGGTTACACTGTGCTGGATTATTTGCTCCACTGTAACCGCTGCACAAAACCATGGTTGTCCATCAGGTTTAGCCACCAGGAGGTGCTGTCTCTGTGGAATTCCCTCCTGAATAATATTTAATCCCCCTGGGAATACACAGGATGCAATCTTAACCTTTTATGACAGGCTCAATACTAGCTTGCCTGTGTGGCCGAAGGTCCGTTAATAATCCCCCACTGTTTGAAGATTTCCTCTCTTGCAGTGCTGCACAACAAGCACCACACAGGCACAGTCATCGTTGTTTACACGCTGAGCCAATAGGTTTTGTTTTAAGAGCTCCGCATGGGCGCACCCATCTTTGTTTATTGCTGAGCCAATCAGATTTTGTTTTAACCAGCATCAGTTGGCTTCTTTCAAAACCCTTAAAAAATCCTTCCATTTCTCACAGTGTGCCAGTGGATGGTCTCTGGGAAGTCACGCTCTGTGTTCAGTGTGCCAAGACGGGCATATGTAAAGTATCAAGATCCCTATAATCGTTGGAATAAAAGTCAAAATCAGTGCTGTCATCCACCTTATAACGTGCCCATTTTCTACATGGAGATGTGTGGATATGCATGAATACATCTGCAAAAGTAGCTTGAATTAGGCAAAATTTTATTATTTAATATAATATTTTTATTTTGCAACCTTGAACATTAATTTACAGCCACACAGACTGAGGAAGCTTCGACAGAGAATGATCTCCTACCTGCATCACAGAAAATCAGCTGTCCAAGCACTGTTGTGGGCTAGAGCCAAGATGTAACTCAATTTTTTCTGGAAATCAGCTGTTTAAGTGGCAAACAAGTTTGATCCAACAAGAATTTAGTGGATTATTTTTGATGAACTATCAACTAGTTTAACAACATAATAATAAAAGATTTTGAAAATATTTTTAATAAAGTTACATTAACATTAAATATACATTTCATAAAGTATATACATGATGAATATGAACAAAAATATTTTATTTGTATTAAGTAAACCTTTACAAATATATCTTGTCAGATATGGTCCCTCTTGGAGATGAATAAAACTTCATCCTTTCCATGTTTATCACCTGATATCATATTAATCACTTTCTTTCATAACCTTATTAAGAATTTATTTTAATTTCAGTCTCCTCAAATAACACAATTTCATGTTCTTTTTCTTTATAAAACAAGATAAGTACCAATGCTAACTACATGTCTAAATAAAAATTTTACCTCATGAGTTTTGTTTTTTTAAGGAACAGTGAACCGGGTGAGGATAACCAAATTAACATTATTTCACCAATTGCTGAAGTCTCAATCAGAACATGTATCTTTCAGCATATTAATCCAAATGTAGTCTGAACCTACATATACCTCAACAAAGATCTCAGTAAAACTTTCCTGTGTACTACACAGTCAGAGATCACTAATTCCCTTGTTTGATAAGAGCCAGGTCAGCTCTAGTTCAAAGGAGCCCTTAATACCAGTGAATGGCCCTGGTCCTTGCTGCATAAAGAAATTGCTCTATTTCCTAAAGGTATAGAAGGTATAGGCTCTGCTGAGGCAACAAATATCCACATGATTGTATAAGTCCTGATGTCTGAAAGACCTTTAACTGCAAATTTTAAATTTAGAACATATATTTTTCAAAAAGCATCTTGTTTAAGAAATGTTTAAGATAATTCAAACATGTCAGTGAGGGATGGTCTAATGGCAGTGAACATGTGACAGCCAAGCATTGGAGATGGTTTTCTTTCTGACTTGACTATTTTACAGTGACACTGACAATACTGATGTCATCATGAGGTTTGTCTGTCTTTGGGTTGGTCTTGGCCATACTGATCTTCTGTACCACCTCCATTCCTTTCACAACACGACCAAAGACGGTGTGTTTGTTATCCAACCAAGTCTACAAAACAAAGACAGTGTGTTTGTTAACCAAGTCTACAAAACAAAGACGGTGTGTTTGTTGTCCAACCAAGTCTACAAAACAAAGACAATGTGTGTGTTATCCAACCAAGTCTACAAAACAAAGACGGTGTGTTTGTTATCCAACCAAGTCTACAAAACAAAGACTGTGTTTGTTATCCAACCAAGTCTACAAAACAAAGACTGTGTTTGTTATCCAACCAAGTCTACAAAACAAATACGGTGTGTTTGTTAACCAACCAAGTCTACAAAACAAAGAAGGTGTTTTTTTCGTTATCCAACCAAGTCTACAAAACGAAGACGGTGTGTTTGTTAACCAACCAAGTCTACAAAACAAAGAGGGTGTGTTTGTTATCCAACCAAGTCTACAAAACAAAGACGTTGTGTTTGTTAATAAACAAAGTCTACAAAACAAAGACAGAGTGTCTGTTATCTATTAAAAATATGAAGAAAATGTCCATGGTGCCAATCTCTTTCCAATATAAATAAGTACATGTAGTCTAAATAACACCACTATCCAAACAGCCCTGCTTATGCTTAATAATTTGTATGAATTTTACAAAAAATGTGACAATGTAATGTACAACTTACAAAATTTCATGATAATCCATGTAAAATTTCTGAGAAAACATTTCTTTTAACATTTTTTTTCAAATTGTTTAATTCACTATGAACCTATTTCAAGTTTCAAAGGGGGATCTTATCATTACATGTCTTGACGTAAAGTTGGAACTTTCTAAGTCAAATGGTTACCACTTGTGCCTTGCAAATGTCTGGCCAGACAGACAGAGGAGATGTGAAAGGGGAACCTCTGTGGCTCAGAACACTGTGTCAGATGCAACCTAATGGAAAGTTTTAAAGTATTGACCCTTTAAATTTATTGTTTTTTTTCCTGTCAAGAGTTTTCAAAATTACTACTGATAATTACCGATGGAGCGACTGTGATGAAGAACTGAGATCCATTAGTGTTTGGTCCAGCGTTGGCCATGCTGAGTGTGTACGGCTTGTCATGTTTCAGTAACGGGTGGAACTCATCTTCAAATTCTCCTCCCCATATAGACTCACCACCACTCCCGTTACCTGTATCATTCAGATTATTATAATATTACAGATCAAGATAATACAGCAGTTCAATCTGTTATTTTACTTCTGTTAAATCTGTTATTTAATTACAAATATAAAAAAATAGTTTAGTGTACAGTTGCCACATAGTTACAGTAAAGTTATCTTTATAATATAGTATACCTTAAAGCTGCCACTATATTATTGTAAAGTTATACATTACTTGTATACTATAGAGCTGTGATGTAAAAAAAGTTATCAATACAGGAGAAACAGCTGAATACAACTACCACAAGGGTGTGTAGCATGTACCACAAATGAATATCAGCTCCCTCATGTGGTCATGACCAAAACTATTCTGTAATTTATCTTCTTAAAATACCCTATTGTAAACCAAATGGCCATTCAGGGCAACATGATTTTTTTAATGATAGATAGGTCCATGGCCTGTGTTTGGCACTGTTTACTGAATGATGATGGAGGTATCTATACAATAGGAATTATGTTTTATTTTCAAGGCTTCTGGATCTAAGTGTTATATGCATGGGGGTTAGGAATAATCAAAAAGTCATAACCTGCCGTTTAGATTTTAGACTGAATAACTGAGGTTTTAACGAGATTTCCCCATTATGCTAGTGAGGGATTGGTGGGATTTGAATGAATAGGCTACACATTCTTAATATGTATAGAAGTCTACTGAGCTGTTAAACTTTTATTTTAGGAAATATAATTTCTTTAACTTTACACAATATAATTATCAGACTAGATGTGTATAAAAAATGAACAAACACAAAGAGACTGAAGATGTAATAGATACAACTTGTGCTTTGATACTTATTTTCACTTAATATTTCTGTGAGAATGCTGGGGACAGAATATAAGGGTCAAATCTGATTGGTCCACTCCAGGCCTTGATTGACAGATTGAGATACTGAATGACACCTTACCTAATGGATCACCTGTCTGGATCATGAATCCTTTGATGACTCTGTGGAAAATGTGTCCGTTGTAATAGCCATTCTTGCTGTGTACACAGAAATTCTCCACTGTCTTGGGGCATCTGTACAAGGTAAAACAGCGTTTAAGATTGATTATAACGTGTGAAAGAATGATCTAAATTAAACTCCAGAAGTTAAGGTCTTATGAAAATGAAAAGTAAGTGACGGCAACATATGCATAATGAATGGCCTTAATGAAGGAACTTTATATTCATAATTCAAAGCTGGATCAAAGACAGATACTCTGAACAGCTGATCTGGTTTATTTTTTAAACTTTGCAAGTGTGGATGGAGAAATTGTTTTATATTACTGATTCAGATCAAACCATTTAAATTTGATACTAATATAAAAATTAGGGATCCATGGGTCTAGATGATCAGCTGAATTTGTCTATAAGGAAATGTGTATGAGCTTTTTCAAAATATGAGTCCTGTGATGAGTTCGAAGCAAACCTGTCTACCCAAACTGGAATTATCATCCATGAACTAATTTGTGAATAGATGGGCCCTATGACCTTGACCTTTGACCTAATGACCCAAAAATCAAAAGGAAACTTCCCCTATTGGCAGGTGTACCACATGTGGCAGAGGGAAGGTTTGCAATGAAAAATGTGGCTTAAAATGCATCCACAATCTTTCTAAAATAGTGGATCCTGTGACCTTGACCTCTGATCTTATGACCCCGGAATCAACAGAGTTCTTACTTTAGTGTTGGGCCATATTTTAGTCAAGTTTGAAACCAATATTTCCATTAAACTTGTGTTATCACCAGGAAACAAATTTGACAACATACAGAAAGAAGAACAGACAGACAGGCTGATTTATATAGGGCATCCACTTATTCAAGCAGGGCCCTTATAAACAACACAAGTTTTCAGGACATAGATGAAACCATACTTGCAAATCTGACATCAATATAATTTTGCGGTCTCAAAATAAAAGAAACAAATGCATCAAAAATAGAAACAAGGCCTACAGGCCTAATGCGAACCTGTGCAAAGTTTGGGAGTATGAATGGAGGTTTATTTTTAAAATTTAATATTGATCCTCTTAAGTCCTGCATATCTACCTTAGTCATTATGATTTCAGCAAAATGGATGTTTCTGACCTGCATGTTTTCGGACTAGGACATTTTAAAACTAGGACATATCAGTCGGGATAAAAGAGTCTAAAATTACATTTTTGCTTGTAAAAAAACAGATCAATGTAGGTGACACCACCAATACCTCAATTTCAGACATTGACATAACATTTGGTGATAATAGCTCCAGCCATTTCTGAGATTTTAATTTTAGTGTGCTTTTTTGGACAGATGACTAAGTTCAGTCTCCTTTAACTCGGCCAAAAATCTCAATACTGGAACCATTTGAACAAATTCGAGAGAGATTGTTCCAGGGATCATTTTTGTGAAATATTGGACATTTTGGCTGGACAGTTTTGGAGAAGAATATTTTTAAAGCTTTTTTTAGCTTTTTCTCAATAAAATCTAAGAAAATGCAGTAAGAAAAAAAAATAAACAAAATCCAATAGAGTATTTCAGATGACTGTTTATTTGCAAAACAAGTTGGTGATGTTTGTTTTTTTGAGATAGCTATGGTTAAGGTACAGACGCCGCATGACGCCCGGTGCACTACGCACCAAGTTGCACCATCGCATAAGCTCACAGGTTCGCTAAAACTTACAGGTGGCGCTACCAGTCTTCAGGAACTGATGAAACCAATCATCAATAAACACACTGGGTTTCAGGACACTGGATGAAACCACAGCTGAGAAACTGACATAACTGCTGTCATATGATGGTCACAAAAACAAAAAAAAAATTGTAAAAATTAGAAAATATAAGGTGACGCCGCCAGTTTTTCGGTAACTGACAACATTAGTCATGGTCAATAATCAATGCAGGATTCATGGCAATCCATGCATAAATTATCAAGATACTGGAGGTTATGTATCAAATTTTTAATTATTCTGGGGGAGGGGGGAGGTACTTACAATCCCCATAGCTCAGCAACATTGTCAAAAAGTAACAAGTTCCTAGGATTAGCGGTTACGATTTGTGCCCAGCTAACGGAGAGCCAGACAGCCAGATGCCCGACAGCCAAAGCATCAGCCATTCCTATACCTCAGTTGACTTTCAGTCAGCTGAGCTAAAAATCATTGACAGAAAATGTAAATAAAAGTGACCCATGACTACATTAGTGGGCACTCATAGCTTGGAGCTGAAACATGGAGGTTATTTTTGTGGCATTTTGCTCAGGAAAGAATAAGCTGAGTATCATGAACTATTAGCAGATTCTGTTGGGGTGACAACTGTTTATCTGACATGGAATGAACTTAAGGCACCTGTCACATCTGTCATGTACAGATAAACACTTTGTTTACTTACTCTTTAGGATACAATTTGAGGTGTATGTCTCCGAGGCTGGAGTGGATGACAGCATTCTCTGAGACCCGTGAATATGAACTATCCTGCAAAATGTATGGAAAGATCAACAAGTGGACACCCACATAAACTCATTTTTATATAACAATTTTGATATTTGAATTAGAAATGAATATAATCTGTATGAATATAATTGGAATGAGTGAGTGGAGTGCATTTTTTCAACTAATATATAAAATTAGCATAACCCTGTGAATAACCATCCCCACGTATGAGACCTGGGCTACCAGCACCTTACTCACAGATAAATGATTATCTTAATTCTAATCATCAAATTTCAAAGTTATTTCAAAATGGAACAGTATTGTGAAACAGTCATTAAATGATATTTACAAGTCCCGAATCAAGTTTGTGGTACCCTATATGGTACTATTGCAAAGGAGTTTTAATATATTTGGGGAACACAATCAACACAGTATCAAACAGTATTATTGAGCTCTATAGGGATATTAAGTATATTCTAAGATATTCACAAACATAATGTGTCCTTAATCTCAATCAGGTATAACAATTATCCAATTCAATGCACCAAATCATGTTTGTGCCCCCAAGTTTGGAGAAAGTATATTTGTGTGTCCAGTGAGATCACAATGAGACCAAATTGGATGTCACACTGAGTTTCTAACTCTAACAGCTATAATTTGTTCCTGGTTAACAATAGGTGTGTACTCAAACAGTAGTGATATGCTGATATTTTCTAAAGACTAATACCTATTCAACTAAAAAACCAGAAAAACTAAAACTTTAAACTAAAAAATCTGATTACCTGAGTTGCTGCTGCAAGTTCTTCTTTTGACGGTTTTTCATTAAATATATCTCTCTCAGACCCTCCACTGTAATAAAGAACATAATATTATAATGTCATGTTGTGGAATCACTTTCCTGGATAATAAATATAAGCTCAACTAAAACAAATCACAAGGCTGTATGTGAAATGGAGTGTCACGATTTCACACTTTAAATGTGGTGTCAATTAGAGCTGTGATGTAGGACACCATGGTTTAGAGATGACAAGTTTTTTTCATAATGATACGATGGGTATGCTGCCTTATATGGGAGAAGCATGAACTAGAAAAAATCGTGACCCTAAAGGGCTGCAATTGGGGCCCAGTGATGCCCTGTCCCTGAAAATGGCAGCCTAATGGCCATATTGGATTTATGGTGTTTAAAATTCAATAGCACACATTCTCTCATGGATGTCATTCTTCAGTAAGTTTCACAGCAATTGCTTAAACAATTCTGGAGATAATGCATGGGAAAGAGTGAGACAGACAAACAGACATGGAAAACCTCATAACTATACAAAAGTTAATAACATCCAGATATTGCTCTATACCGTGTTATGCTGATCTAGGCAACTGTTTCTAAGACACTCAGAACAAAGTGCAAATAATATTCCTCTCAATTTGACAGAGTGGTAAAGAATACCACATGAAACCTCACCTGGCGACATCATCTGGCTCCCGCCTGCTGATTATGTAAAAGCGATTACGTTTGAAGGCTGTACAGAACAGCGTTGGGTCAGACTCTGTAGCCAGGAGTTTAGGATTATCCGAGGCTTCCATTTCCACGGTGACAGCTGCTTTAGGTTTTGACATTGAGCCCTGGAACAGGGCTATCTGCAGGAAACGTGAATTCTCAGGTTTACCCAGGATTCTCATGCAGCGATTTGTGACAAGATTAATAACTGTAAAAAAGACATAAAATCACTCACATTTACAGGGGAAAAATCATTTACACCATAACATTTTCCAAAAACTGTTCTTCTACAAGACCTTTTTTCAAGTGCTGGACAAAAATTAGAGGTTCATTTCTTTCTTTTCCTTTAAATAATTTATACAAAATTAAGAAATATTTCTTAATATACAAAGACACACTTAATGTATATCTGGCACTCATGTTTTATCTAATTATGAATGAATGACTCAGTAATTATAATATTTTTGTATATACAATGCTTTATACATGATTTTGAAACCACTGATAATTTATACACAACATTGGTTTTAGAGCAGAATCAACAGTTGAATCAATAAACATTTCCTGGAATCTCTAGATATTATGGTCTTCATTTTTATTATCATAAAAATGTTCATTTTTGTTCACATACATGGGGTGGAACGTAATCAACAGGATCAATGACCAACCTTTTATACCCAACATTGTGGGGTACAGTAAGAAGTTTCCACTTTCATCAAAAACTGAAAGACAAAGATACTAAATATGAACCAAGTTCCTTAATATCACAGCAACTTGTTTTTTTTTAATATATGACATAAGTATGAAAACTGCTTGTTATCCTTGTGTGAGGTAGAAGGTTGTTGTTATCTACCTTGAGGAATTTACCATAACAGTAACAGTATACCAAGTGAAGAATGCTTTAAATACCATTTAAATATTTGGGGATGAGTGTTTTATTACAGTAAGTTTAACAACAAGAACTTTTGCATAAGATCATATGGCCATATATGGAGCACTTCATTACATCACATCACATAACACTATAGCATCAGAAATCTGTCTGTGAAAGGTAGTGCTAAGTATACAAAGCAGCATGGTGATTGTTGTGGACTGTCGTGTAGGTAATCTGGTGGGTAGCAAAATCACAATGTCCAGGGGTGTCTATTAATACAAATTTTCACTGAAGAAAAAGTTATAATGTCCAACATACCAGGTCACCATTCTTGCAATATGCCAGGTTTGTGTCCTGAAATCAAACACTGTATCACATCATACATGGAGGCCTAGGGCCCTACTTGTTTTCTATAAGCTTACCCAGGTTGGGGAAGTTGAAAGCATCAGACTTCTCTAAATCTCTCTCCACAGCCATTCTTTTACCAAACTCCATATTTGGCAGCTGTTGCTTCATCTACAATAAAAATATAATTAATAAAAATAGGATATA
This sequence comes from Sipunculus nudus, assembly GCA_026874595.1. NCBI lineage: Eukaryota > Metazoa > Annelida > Sipuncula > Golfingiida > Sipunculidae > Sipunculus > Sipunculus nudus. The sequence goes on from CM049309.1 coordinate 31,935,381, forward strand.
GGCCTATTAGTTGAAACATATGACAACAAGTGACCCAGGGGTCATGACACTCAGCTGTCTAGGAAGACATTTACAAAAGGAATTTTATCATCTGAATGAAATTTTGTAGGTGGTATCCCAATTCAACTGAAGGATATGGGTAACAGAGACCTAAGTTCAGGTTTCCAAGGAAATTTTTGATAGACCTCTCTGGATGTCAAGTTAGAAGATTTTATGTGCAATGGTTACGATTTGTGCTCTTTTAATGGACGACGGCATCTTTAAAGGTTTAAAAAATAAAGAAAAAAATGTGTAAAATTTCGGGGGGAAAATCCAGATGGCACCACCAGTCTGCAGGAACTGATGAAACACTCCATGATGAATGTACATGCAAAGAATCATGGTGATTAATACATAAGTTGTTCAGAAACTGGAGGGTTTGTATCAAATTTTTAATTACACTGAGGGATATTTACAAGCCACATAGCTCTAAGGATATGGGCAACAGAGACCTAATTTCAGGCTCCCGTCGAGATTTTCCATGGACCTCCCGTGATTTTAAATAAGAAGATTCTAGGCTGAATGGTTATGATTTGTACCCTGTAAACAGATGACTGTATCTTTGAAGGTTTCAAAAATAGAGAAGAGAATACATAAAAATCTGAAAAAAATCCAGGTGGCATCAACAGTCTGTAGGAACTGATAAAACACTCCATTTGATTAATAATGCATGTACAGAATAATGGTGATCAATGCATTAGCTGTTCAGATAATAAAGCTTTTGTATCAAATTCTTAATTAATCTGGGGGGTAATTCTAAGCCTGGTAACTCGGAGGATATGGGTAACAGAGACCTAATTTCAGGTTTCCAAGGAGATTTTTCATGGTCCTCCCTGGATGTCAAGTAAGAAGATTCCAGCTCTAGAGGTTACCATTTGTGCCTGGTTAACAGACAGACAAACAGACAGACAGCTAGACAGACAGATGGACAGATGACAGACAAAGACTGGTCACTATAGCTCAGATGAGCTAAAAGAATAGGAAAGGGTTAATGTTAATCCATATCTGTCTGTTTTTCTATATCTCAAGATATCTCTTTACTCATGATTACCTTAAGAGATATGGATGGTTATAAAAGGAATTATGCAGGGAGGTGAACCTCAAGGCAAGAAAGTTGGAATGCCAAATAATTAGAACAATGAAGCAGAACAGTGATCAGTCCTCTGTAATCTCTAAAAATTAATAAATCTCTTCAATAATCTACCAACCTGCTGCAGCTCAGAGAACCTCTGTAATCTCTCATCCAGAACCTTATGTAGTTTTCCTGTTAAAAATTTGAACACCCGCACCTGGAATAAAAAAAAACACAAGTAGCACGGAGCATTTTATCTGATCAATCATAAAGGTGATTATTATCAAAACTTCCTTCTTGTTTTTATAAAAAGGATAAGCTCATAAGTTGAAAGTTGAGGCATCTGTTCAATAATAATGAAATTAACCAAACAGCCATGATAAAAAGATCTGTAATTGTTAATCCTTCTGGATTTGTTTTCTATCCATAGGATCAGGAAACAAGTGACCCAAGGGTCATGACACTCAGCTGACTAGGAAGACATTCACAAAAAGAATTTTATCATCTGAATGAAAATTTTTGTAGATGGTATTCAACTAAAGCAAATGAATGCAAACACACATCCCACAAGAAGGACCCCCCCCCACACACACACACGCAGTGAAGGATGCATTCATTAGAATGCATATTTTTAGTTTTTCCATTACAACTTATCTCAGTTGACTCACTGTGACACATACATGACAATATAAATCACATGGTGTACTGTTACAGTAAGTATCTCATGCTGTAAATTCATACTGGTGTAATTTCAACTGGTCATAACCTAGTGATAAGACTTGATGTAATATAAGTACCTTTTGGACAAAACTTGCAAAAGTAATTTTCCTGGTGTTACAGCTATGTAAAATGTCAATAAATATTAATTATGATTAAGTGATGGAGATCCCTGTGACGAATATTATATGTGTTGATAAAATTTTTAATGTTTATAAATGATTTTGGAGGTTTTTATAGTGTAGTTTAATCATATTTAAATGTTAAGTATATCTTTTAAAAGAAATACTGCCCTTAATGAATCAGACCATTATGCCTTCTGACCTACCTGTCTGTCTTTAGAAATGGCAGCAAAGAATTTACCATCTGGAGAGAAAGCCAGTCCAGTGGGCACTGTTTTACACTGAAACACAGAAATATAAGTTTACATAACATAAATAATACTAAATGATTCAATCAAATTCACTGCAAAAATCTGAAGAAAAACAATACTTAATTTCAGCCATTAACACTAAAAGGGAAAAATTCTCTTTTGAATTGAGACATGATAAAAGCAAACAAATAAAATCAAATAAAGAAAGCCATCAGTGCTAATGTCTTACATCTGCACTGACCAAGTAAGTTCACAACAGTATCAAATTAAAGCATTGCACAACGTCCTCTACAATTAGTAAGCCACACGCATTGTATTCAGTTGATGCTGCAACCAAATTTTAACTAAAACCTTCACACCTGAGAAAAAAAGAGACAAACAAGGGAATGCTTAACTGCTCATGTTTTTTAGATATTGCACTCAAAAGTAATTCCAAGATCACTGCCTGGCAGGGGTATGGTATTTCTAACAGATCTGAAAGTCAACAGCCCCCATCCCCTCCTGGGTGAAAATCTTCAGTAAAATTTTCACAGCAATCACCTCACCAGTTCAAGTGATGATGAGTCCAAAAGGAATTCCAAGACTGCTGCCTGGCAGCAATATGGTATTTTAGACTTGCCAGAAATTCAATAGCATACATCCCCTCATGGATGACATTTGTTGGTAAAGTTTTCATGGCAATCACTTGAATGGTTCTTGTGATAATGCACTCCTAAAATTTCTGCCTGGCTGAAAATGTTTTTTCGGACCTGATCACGATTGGCCATAATTAGATGTCATATCCTATACATTAAAGGGGCCCAATCACCTATCTGACTTTTATAAACTAAAGGTAATCCCCTGGAGCTTTTATACAAATAGGCCGGAATATGTGGATATTACTGCACACAGGCTGCTTGTTTTGTTTTTATCAATGTGTTTATAATATGTGGGGGCCCGCAAAAATAGTCAAAACAAATTCAACAAGGGCATCTTGTGGCAAGTCAGATAAGCCAGAGCTTTGCAAATGGCGTTTTGCAACAAGTGACCTTTCTACCTCCACATATATGCAACCAACCACCTTAGGTTACATGTTTTTCTCGTTTGTCAACAAAGCTGTGTTTACACACATTTTGTTGATAAACAAGATCATTCATCCTTCTCGGAGGCATTCTAAGAATTTTTCATGACCAGAATTACCCTTAGATCATTAATATATACACAGAGGAAGCCAGAAATCACATAAATGGGCACCTTTAAATCAACAATAGCATACCTTAGCAAATTCATATAAGTCTGTGTCTGTTTTGTATTCCCAGGCCACATTCTTGGGGAAAGTAAAATCTGTTTTATGTCCTGACCAGTATTCCAGCATCCCAGTGGAGTCGATGCTTATTGCTGTGTTGTAAATTGTATTGTACTAAACAAATAAAAGAAAATTATCATTACATGAATACAATATACACTTAACGCTAATAATCTCATCCTTGCACATTTTATGCAATAACCTTATTATATTAGTAATATATTATACCAATGTCTCCTTTGAGTCCTCTCTTACAGGTGATGACCTCAGTATTGTTTTGGTGTTGCTCTGATTGTCAATTTATGTCTGTTATTGTTAGCAGGATAACTAAGATTTTTATTACAATATTTTTTATTATTCAATGATTTTTTTTAAGTTTAAGATTCAAAAGTTCAACAGATTTTTTGGAGTATTGATAAATAAAGAAATAAATAATCATGGAAATAAAAAATCTGCATGAGCTACCATCTTCCAGCATAATACTCAAATTCATAGAGGTTAATTTATAATCGCCTTTCTGACTCACCTTGATGAGTTTGACTGGACTGCTGTGCAGTCTCTCCAGGATTACTAATGGCTCCACTGTCCCCTGACTGTCATACACATGGATTTTTCCATTTTCCTTCTCAGATCTAAAGTTAAATTAGACTTCTATTCACAGAATTTATAATAATAATAATAGCATGTTAATTTTTATTATTATTATTATCATTACTTGCATCATGTGGTTAAAGACAATAACAACCATGTCAACAATTTTAACTCCTTTCCTCACTGTGGTCAATCATTTATACAAGGACAAAAACAAACAAAGTTCAGTCCTGGATTATACCATGAACATGAATGAACCATGGTGATTTACATACAAATTTTCTAAAATTTAGCTTCAAAACAGCTTCAAAAGCAGATACCTCAACTTCTGAATCATATCATTTCTAGGCTGCAGTTACATAACCTCTCAGGTAAGTGCATGAGTGGTCAGATTTACAATAACCATTTTTTTTTTGGTGGAGGTGTCAACCTCCATTTTTTTAAATCCTGACTTGGTAAAGAAACCTTAGTATGTACATCAGCAGATCCCATATTGGATTTGGGACCATGTGACAGGGTGGTAGGAGGTAGCACTTGCTTCCTGTCATTTATTGTATATCCTGGTGTCACCCAGGCCTGGTGTCTACCACACCTGCAGTTCACTGGTGTGTAATAAGCCCCATTGATGGGTCCTTACATCAAGGCACCTTCCAAGGACACTAATTTGTGAGTGATACATGGCTGTGGGGTACGGCCTTCCCATTTAGGATGCAGAGCACTCACCATGAGCACAAGCCAACCATGAAGATGACATCCCTCCTTGGCTGAGATTTGAACTCACGGCCTCTACCCATGAGCTCTACTCCTAGACCACAGAAGCTGGTTACAATAACCAATGGCAAAGGGCCAATTTCCAATTCTTGTAAGTTTTAATGTTCACATATACTTACACTGCTATAGCTGCCACCGGATCTCCAGGAGAGCAAACCCAGCCAACGCAGAGGGGAGCAAAACCTAACCTGACCATGTTGATCATATCTACAAAATAAGCAATGGGTGCATATTGGTTTAGACTGATTTTTATCCAAACTTTGCATGGTGACAGAGATACAATTATATATAGGGGAATATAAAATATTTAGTTTTATTAGGTGTAAACTGCGTGCTGCCTTTAACACTTGATATTACTCTGATTTTGTAAGTGCTCAATAAGAAAAGGGTAAAACACAAAATGGATCAAAGCATGTTTTCTGTAGTAAGCTTAACCGGGCCTGAAAAGTATGTAGATTCTGGTCCTTTTGTTTATGATTTGTGAACTGTTAACTGCTGGACCATGTATACAGCATACTAAGAATGATCACCAAGATTCAGCATGACAGAATATCAACTGATCTAGAGGGGTTAATATCAAACAATAATATTTCATATTTGTTTCTCCTATGGATGATCATCATGCTGTCAGTGCTAATGGGAATCTAGCTGAGTCCTAAACTCAACTAGTTGTCCTGAGAATACCAAGGTCAACTAATTAAGATTGGAATTCCCATGTAAACTGGAAGTTATCCAGTTTATGTGGGAATCCCATCTCAACTGTTGACATTGGAATTGACACAACAAGGGATCCATGGGTCATGGTGGTCAGCTGAATTTCATAAAATTTTAGCAGATGCAAAATATAGTTTATTTCTATTGTTATTTTTATCATATATTAGCATTTGAAAAGCTAAGAGAAAATGGCCCTGCCTATCTGGAGATAATCAAGTACTGAATATATAATCCAAAACTAATACTAACATGACTGCCATGAAAAAGTTTTAAAATCTAGGAATATAGTAAATCTGTAGAAAAGCTATTGCTGAGTTTATATTAAACCCTATTATTTTCTGCAGGAGAATCATGAATATTTGTTTGCATTAGATCCTACTTTTTTTTTCAATTTTATTTTTAATTTTTCAATTTTTATACATTTGAAATAATTAACCAGTTCACATAGGAATTCCCATCTCAACTAGTTGACAACTGGGAACTTGAAAGTCACTAGTTCAGTTCAAAACTCAATTTGATTTCCATGTACACTGTTACATACGTATAACCAAAATGTTGGTGGCTGGCATAATCAATAAATAAGCTGATCATTGCAGAAGATCACAGCACCCTGCGTCCGCTGCAAAGTACAGTAAGTCACAACTAAATTAAATATTAATTTGTAAATTTTGTTTTGCACATTCTTACCAAAGCTGAGAACATCAAAGATCTTCATGGTTTTATCATCTGATATGGTACAACAAAACTCTCCATTTTCACTAACAGCAAGGTCCTGAATGTTTCCTGAATTCAAACAATTAAGGAAACAATAAGTAAACTGTGCATGGATAAAATGGAAACATTTAAAAATTCATATACTGAAAATCGTTGAGTGATGCATGTACAGGTCATTACATATTATATTTATTCCAGTATTTTTTCCTTATTGTCATTAATGACAATATAGATAAATTAGATATTTTTATGAATTAAGGACTAAAAATTACTTATTTTAAATGATAATTATTATATTTTTTTTAATAATAATGAAAAATAATGAATCAATCATTACCAGTATGTATGACAGTGAGAATTATCTTTCTCCTTAGAAATCAGCAACAAATATCAACAGAACAAGTCACTTAAATGGTAGACTCACTGGATATGAAGATAGAATATTACATAGTTACTGTACAAACAGTTTGGCTTCTCACCTAAATGACTCCTGAAGTGTTTAACAAACTCTATCCCCTGCTCCTCCTTCTTCTTCCAGAATTTAACATGACCATCACAACTTGCTGTTACCAAAAACCCACTCCTAGATAAAAAAATAACATGACTATATTCAGTGCTTTAAATAGCAAAATTTTTGGGGTTCAGGGCCATTCAATTCCACAAGCTCAGAGAGTTTTTCTTGAGATTTTGGTGCTTCCAAAGGGAGACCTTATCAAATTGTAAAGTATCCAAATAATGTTGAATCAATACTTTTTTGTCTATTATATTACTGTCTCATGTGTGCAGCTTGAAAGTTAATTAGCAGCACTAAGCATCATGGAAGATGATGCGTTTTAATTCATTCTGTCATCCATTTTTGTCTTCTAACAATGAAAGATCACCACATTTTGTTTTCATATGAAATGGGGTGGACTAGGTCCTACAGTCAGAAATCAGCAAGTCCCTTTGAACGCCCAGTCCTCTAGAACTGGGCATCCATAAAAGCTTTTGAGCATCACAGATGATTAACTATGTGTTCCTAAAAGCAGTGCATATTACATAATTTTCTATGAAAGCTCAAACCAATCACACTACTGCAATATGTCATAAAATTTATACAAGCAAATCCCATGACTTCTTAAATATACAGCCAAATCTCATAACTCTCACCAGCTATTGCAAATTTCAGATTAAAAGAATTTATGTGGTTGTGTCTCAATGTTTAATTTTTTGGATCCAATGGTCAGGATATGTGCCCTTCTATGAGACAGCAGACAAATACCATGCTCTATAACTGAGCATGTATGAAGTCAGCTGAGCTAAAGTTGGGGCCCACTGTGATGTAGTGGTAATGTAATGAAATCTGGTCAAAAACATGCTTTTTCTCAATTGGGCAATTGCACACTTTTTCATTCACATGTACATTGATTGTTCACCAATATGTCCAGAGAGTTTTCAATTTGAATAGGCCACACCACTTTAAATCATGGTCAGGAGGAGTCTCACAGTCAGAGCTGAAGGAGACTGCACCTTCATGCAAGGGCGATCTACTGATTGGTCAACAGCTTGTTCCTGCCATAGCCAGGAGTGTTTAAAATAAATAATATATCAGGAAACACTGCCCCTAACCTAAAGAAATCATGCAGTTGTTTTATAGAGTTTGACCACATTTAATACATTTGAACTCTTAAGGGCCCATAATAGCCATTCCTGTCAGTTACCCACTCTTAACAGATTGTGGCCTAGACAGGCCAGATTGTACTTACTTTGTTATATTTGAATGAACAACAATATCTTGGTGCATGTATCTGTATTTGTAACAGCTAGATAAGGAACAATATCTCAATGCATGTAGCTGGTTAACTTACTTTGTTACAGCTAGATAAGTAACAATATCTCGATATATGTAGCTGGTTTACTTACTTTGTTATAGCTAGATGAGTAACAATATCTTGATGCATGCTGCTGGTTTACTTACTTTGTTACAGCTAGATGAGTAACAATATCTCGATGCATGTAGCTGGTTTTCTTACTTTGTTACAGCTAGATGAGTAACAATATCTCAGTGCATGTAGCTGGTTTACTTACTTTGTTACAGCTAGATGAGTAACAATTTCTCGATGCATGTAGCTGGTTTACTTACTTTGTTACAGCTAGAAGAGTAACAACATCTCGATGCATGTAGCTGGTTTACTAACTTTATTATAGCTAGATGAGTAACACTAACAATATCTCAATGCATGTAGCTGGTTTACTTACTTTGTAACAGCTAGAAGAGTAACAATATCTCAGTGCATGTAGCTGGTTTACTTACTTTGTTACAGCTAGATGAGTAACAATATCTCGATGCATGTAGCTGGTTTACTTTCTTTGTTACAGCTAGATGAGTAACAATATCTCGATGCATGTTGATGGTTTACTAACTTTGTTACAGCTAGATGAGTAACAATATCTCGATGCATGTAGCTGGTTTACTTACTATGTTACAGCTAGATGAGTAACAATATCTCGATGCATGTTGATGGTTTACTTACTTTGTTACAGCTAGATGAGTAACAATATCTCGATGCATGTAGCTGGTTTACTTACTTTGTTACAGCTAGATGAGTAACAATATCTCGATGCATGTAGCTGGTTTACTTACTTTGTTACAGCTAGATGAGTAACAATATCTCGATGCATGTAGCTGGTTTACTTACTTTGTTACAGCTAGATGAGTAACAATATCTCGATGCATGTAGCTGGTTTACTTACTTTGTTACAGCTAGAGGAGTAACAATATCTCGATGCATGTTGCTGGTTTACTTACTTTGTTACAGCTAGAGGAGTAACAATATCTCGATGCATGTTGCTGGTTTACTTACTTTGTTACAGCTAGAGGAGTAACAATATCTCGATGCATGTTGCTGGTTTACTTACTTTGTTACAGCTAGAGGAGTAACAATATCTCGATGCATGTTGCTGGTTTACTTACTTTGTTACAGCTAGAGGAGTAACAATATCTCGATGCATGTTGCTGGTTTACTTACTTTGTTACAGCTAGAGGAGTAACAATATCTCGATGCATGTTGCTGGTTTACTTACTTTGTTACAGCTAGAGGAGTAACAATATCTCGATGCATGTTGCTGGTTTACTTACTTTGTTACAGCTAGATGAGTAACAATATCTCGATGCATGTTGCTGGTTTACTTACTTTGTTACAGCTAGATAAGTAACAATATCTCGATGCATGTTGCTGGTTTACTTACTTTGTTACAGCTAGATGAGTAACAATATCTCGATGCATGTAGCTGGTTTACTTACTATGTTACAGCTAGATGAGTAACAATATCTCGATGCATGTTGATGGTTTACTTACTTTGTTACAGCTAGATGAGTAACAATATCTCGATGCATGTAGCTGGTTTACTTACTTTGTTACAGCTAGATGAGTAACAATATCTCGATGCATGTAGCTGGTTTACTTACTTTGTTACAGCTAGATGAGTAACAATATCTCGATGCATGTAGCTGGTTTACTTACTTTGTTACAGCTAGATGAGTAACAATATCTCGATGCATGTAGCTGGTTTACTTACTTTGTTACAGCTAGAGGAGTAACAATATCTCGATGCATGTAGCTGGTTTACTTTCTTTGTTACAGCTAGATGAGTAACAATATCTCGATGCATGTAGCTGGTTTACTTACTTTGTTACAGCTAGATGAGTAACAATATCTCGATGCATGTAGCTGGTTTACTTACTTTGTTACAGCTAGAGGAGTAACAATATCTCGATGCATGTTGATGGTTTACTTACTTTGTTACAGCTAGATGAGTAACAATATCTCGATGCATGTAGCTGGTTTACTTTCTTTGTTACAGCTAGATGAGTAACAATATCTCGATGCATGTTGATGGTTTACTTTCTTTGTTACAGCTAGATGAGTAACAATATCTCGATGCATGTTGATGGTTTACTTACTTTGTTACAGCTAGAGGAGTAACAATATCTCGATGCATGTAGCTGGTTTACTTTCTTTGTTACAGCTAGATGAGTAACAATATCTCGATGCATGTTGATGGTTTACTTACTTTGTTACAGCTAGATGAGTAACAATATCTCGATGCATGTAGCTGGTTTACTTACTTTGTTACAGCTAGATGAGTAACAATATCTCGATGCATGTAGCTGGTTTACTTACTTTGTTACAGCTAGATGAGTAACAATATCTCGATGCATGTAGCTGGTTTACTTACTTTGTTACAGCTAGATGAGTAACAATATCTCGATGCATGTAGCTGGTTTACTTACTTTGTTACAGCTAGATGAGTAACAATATCTCGATGCATGTAGCTGGTTTACTTTCTTTGTTACAGCTAGATGAGTAACAATATCTCGATGCATGTTGATGGTTTACTTACTTTGTTACAGCTAGATGAGTAACAATATCTCGATGCATGTTGATGGTTTACTTACTTTGTTACAGCTAGATGAGTAACAATATCTCGATGCATGTTGATGGTTTACTTACTTTGTTACAGCTAGATGAGTAACAATATCTCGATGCATGTTGATGGTTTACTTTCTTTGTTACAGCTAGATGAGTAACAATATCTCGATGCATGTTGATGGTTTACTTACTTTGTTACAGCTAGATGAGTAACAATATCTCGATGCATGTTGATGGTTTACTTACTTTGTTACAGCTAGATGAGTAACAATATCTCGATGCATGTAGCTGGTTTACTTTCTTTGTTACAGCTAGATGAGTAACAATATCTCGATGCATGTTGATGGTTTACTTTCTTTGTTACAGCTAGATGAGTAACAATATCTCGATGCATGTTGATGGTTTACTTACTTTGTTACAGCTAGAGGAGTAACAATATCTCGATGCATGTAGCTGGTTTACTTTCTTTGTTACAGCTAGATGAGTAACAATATCTCGATGCATGTTGATGGTTTACTTACTTTGTTACAGCTAGATGAGTAACAATATCTCGATGCATGTAGCTGGTTTACTTACTTTGTTACAGCTAGATGAGTAACAATATCTCGATGCATGTAGCTGGTTTACTTACTTTGTTACAGCTAGATGAGTAACAATATCTCGATGCATGTAGCTGGTTTACTTACTTTGTTACAGCTAGATGAGTAACAATATCTCGATGCATGTAGCTGGTTTACTTACTTTGTTACAGCTAGAGGAGTAACAATATCTCGATGCATGTTGCTGGTTTACTTACTTTGTTACAGCTAGATAAGTAACAATATCTCGATGCATGTAGCTGGTTTACTTACTTTGTTACAGCTAGAAGAGTAACAATATCTCAGTGCATGTAGCTGGTTTACTTACTTTGTTACAGCTAGAAGAGTAACAATATCTCAGTGCATGTAGCTGGTTTACTTACTTTGTTACAGCTAGATGAGTAACAATATCTTGATGCATGTTGCTGTATTACTTACTTTGTTACAGCTAGATGAGTAACAATATCTTGATGCATGTTGCTGGTTTACTTACTTTGTTACAGCTAGAAGAGTAACAATATCTCAGTACATGTAGCTGGTTTACTTACTTTGTTACAGCTAGATGAGTAACAATATCTCGATGCATGTTGCTGGTTAACTTACTTTGTTACAGCTAGATGAATAACAATAACTCGATGCATGTAGCTGGTTTACTTACTTTGTTACAGCTAGATGAGTAACAATATCTCGATGCATGTAGCTGGTTTACATTTTGTTACAGCTAGAGGAGTAACAATATCTCGATGCATGTAGCTGGTTTACTTACTTTGTTACAGCTAGAAGAGTAACAATATCTCAGTACATGTAGCTGGTTTACTTACTTTGTTACAGCTAGATGAGTAACAATATCTCGATGCATGTTGCTGGTTAACTTACTTTGTTACAGCTAGATGAATAACAATATCTCGATGCATGTAGCTGGTTTACTTACTCTGTTACAGCTAGATGAGTAACAATATCTCGATGCATGTAGCTGGTTTACATTTTGTTACAGCTAGAGGAGTAACAATATCTCGATGCATGTAGCTGGTTTACTTACTTTGTTACAGCTAGATAAGTAACAATATCTCAGTGCATGTAGCTGGTTTACTTACTTTGTTACAGCTAGAAGAGTAACAATATCTCAGTACATGTAGCTGCTTTACTTACTTTGTTACAGCTAGATGAGTAACAATATCTCGATGCATGTTGCTGGTTAACTTACTTTGTTACAGCTAGATGAGTAACAATATCTCGATGCATGTAGCTGGTTTACTTACTTTTTTACAGCTAGATGAGTAACAATATCTCAATGCATGTAGCTGGTTTACATTTTGTTACAGCTAGAGGAATAACAATATCTCGATGCATGTAGCTGGTTTACTTACTTTGTTACAGCTAGATAAGTAACAATATCTCAGTGCATGTAGCTGGTTTACTTACTTTGTTACAGCTAGATGAGTAACAATATCTCGATGCATGTAGCTGGTTTACTTACTTTGTTACAGCTAGAAGAGTAACAATATCTCAGTGCATGTAGCTGGTTTACTTACTATGTTACAGCTAGATGAGTAACAATATTTCGATGCATGTAGCTGGTTTACTTACTTTGTTACAGCTAGATGAGTAACAATATCTCGATGCATGTTGCTGGTTTACTTACTTTGTTACAGCTAGATAAGTAACAATATCTCGATGCATGTAGCTGGTTTACTTACTTTGTTACAGCTAGAAGAGTAACAATATCTCAGTGCATGTAGCTGGTTTACTTACTTTGTTACAGCTAGATGAGTAACAATATCTCGATGCATGTGGCTGGTTTACTTACCTTGTTACAGCTAGAAGAGTAACAATATCTCAGTGCATGTAGCTGGTTTACTTACTTTGTTACAGCTAGATGAGTAACAATATCTCGATGCATGAAGCTGGTTTACTAACTTTGTTACAGCTAGAAGAGTAACAATATCTCAGTACATGTAGCTGGTTTACTTACTTTGTTACAGCTAGATGAGTAACAATATCTCGATGCATGTTGCTGGTTAACTTACTTTGTTACAGCTAGATGAATAACAATATCTCGATGCATGTAGCTGGTTTACTTACTTTGTTACAGCTAGATGAGTAACAATATCTCGATGCATGTAGCTGGTTTACATTTTGTTACAGCTAGAGGAGTAACAATATCTCGATGCATGTAGCTGGTTTACTTACTTTGTTACAGCTAGATAAGTAACAATATCTCAGTGCATGTAGCTGGTTTACTTACTTTGTTACAGCTAGAAGAGTAACAATATCTCAGTACATGTAGCTGCTTTACTTACTTTGTTACAGCTAGATGAGTAACAATATCTCGATGCATGTTGCTGGTTAACTTACTTTGTTACAGCTAGATGAGTAACAATATCTCGATGCATGTAGCTGGTTTACTTACTTTTTTACAGCTAGATGAGTAACAATATCTCAATGCATGTAGCTGGTTTACATTTTGTTACAGCTAGAGGAGTAACAATATCTTGATGCATGTAGCTGGTTTACTTACTTTGTTACAGCTAGATAAGTAACAATATCTCAGTGCATGTAGCTGGTTTACTTACTTTGTAACAGCCAGATGAGTAACAATATCTCGATGCATGTAGCTGGTTTACTTACTTTGTTACAGCTAGAAGAGTAACAATATCTCAGTGCATGTAGCTGGTTTACTTACTATGTTACAGCTAGATGAGTAACAATATTTCGATGCATGTAGCTGGTTTACTTACTTTGTTACAGCTAGATGAGTAACAATATCTCGATGCATGTTGCTGGTTTACTTACTTTGTTACAGCTAGATAAGTAACAATATCTCGATGCATGTAGCTGGTTTACTTACTTTGTTACAGCTAGAAGAGTAACAATATCTCAGTGCATGTAGCTGGTTTACTTACTTTGTTACAGCTAGATGAGTAACAATATCTCGATGCATGTGGCTGGTTTACTTACTTTGTTACAGCTAGATAAGTAACAATATCTCAGTGCATGTAGCTGGTTTACTTACTTTGTTACAGCTAGATGAGTAACAATATCTCGATGCATGAAGCTGGTTTACTAACTTTGTTACAGCTAGAAGAGTAACAATATCTCGATGCATGTAGCTGGTTTACTTACTTTGTTACAGCTAGATAAGTAACAATATCTCAGTGCATGTAGCTGGTTTACTTACTTTGTTACAGCTAGATGAGTAACAATATCTCGATGCATGTAGCTGGTTTACTAACTTTGTTACAGCTAGAAGAGTAACAATATCTCGATGCATGTAGCTGGTTTACTTACTTTGTTACAGCTAGATGAGTAACAATATCTCGATACATGTAGCTGGTTTACTTACTTTTTTACAGCTAGATGAGTAACAATATCTCGATGCATGTAGCTGGTTTACTTACTTTGTTACAGGTAGAGGAGTAACAATATCTCTATGCATGTAGCTGGTTTACTTACTTTGTTACAGCTAGATGAGTAACAATATCTCAGTGCATGTAGCTGGTTTACTTACTTTGTTACAGCTAGATGAGTAACGATATCTCGATGCATGAAGCTGGTTTACTAACTTTGTTACAGCTAGAAGAGTAACAATATCTCGATGCATGTAGCTGGTTTACTTACTTTGTTACAGGTAGAGGAGTAACAATATCTCAGTGCATGTAGCTGGTTTACTTACTTTGTTACAGCTAGAAGAGTAACAATATCTCAGTGCATGTAGCTGGTTTACTTACTTTGTTACAGCTAGATGAGTAACAATATCTCGATGCATGTAGCTGGTTTACTTACTTTGTTACAGCTAGATAAGTAACAATATCTCAGTGCATGTAGCTGGTTTACTTACTTTGTTACAGCTAGATGAGTAACAATATCTCGATGCATGAAGCTGGTTTACTAACTTTGTTACAGCTAGAAGAGTAACAATATCTCGATGCATGTAGCTGGTTTACTTACTTTGTTACAGCTAGATAAGTAACAATATCTCAGTGCATGTAGCTGGTTTACTTACTTTGTTACAGCTAGATGAGTAACAATATCTCGATGCATGTAGCTGGTTTACTAACTTTGTTACAGCTAGAAGAGTAACAATATCTCGATGCATGTAGCTGGTTTACTTACTTTGTTACAGCTAGATGAGTAACAATATCTCGATACATGTAGCTGGTTTACTTACTTTTTTACAGCTAGATGAGTAACAATATCTCGATGCATGTAGCTGGTTTACTTACTTTGTTACAGGTAGAGGAGTAACAATATCTCTATGCATGTAGCTGGTTTACTTACTTTGTTACAGCTAGATGAGTAACAATATCTCGATGCATGTAGCTGGTTTACTAACTTTGTTACAGCTAGATGAGTAACAATATCTCGATGCATGTAGCTGGTTTACTTACTATGTTACAGCTAGATGAGTAACAATATCTCGATGCATGTTGATGGTTTACTTACTTTGTTACAGCTAGATGAGTAACAATATCTCGATGCATGTAGCTGGTTTACTTACTTTGTTACAGCTAGATGAGTAACAATATCTCGATGCATGTAGCTGGTTTACTTACTTTGTTACAGCTAGATGAGTAACAATATCTCGATGCATGTAGCTGGTTTACTTACTTTGTTACAGCTAGATGAGTAACAATATCTCGATGCATGTAGCTGGTTTACTTACTTTGTTACAGCTAGAGGAGTAACAATATCTCGATGCATGTTGCTGGTTTACTTACTTTGTTACAGCTAGAGGAGTAACAATATCTCGATGCATGTTGCTGGTTTACTTACTTTGTTACAGCTAGAGGAGTAACAATATCTCGATGCATGTTGCTGGTTTACTTACTTTGTTACAGCTAGAGGAGTAACAATATCTCGATGCATGTTGCTGGTTTACTTACTTTGTTACAGCTAGAGGAGTAACAATATCTCGATGCATGTTGCTGGTTTACTTACTTTGTTACAGCTAGAGGAGTAACAATATCTCGATGCATGTTGCTGGTTTACTTACTTTGTTACAGCTAGAGGAGTAACAATATCTCGATGCATGTTGCTGGTTTACTTACTTTGTTACAGCTAGATGAGTAACAATATCTCGATGCATGTTGCTGGTTTACTTACTTTGTTACAGCTAGATAAGTAACAATATCTCGATGCATGTTGCTGGTTTACTTACTTTGTTACAGCTAGATGAGTAACAATATCTCGATGCATGTAGCTGGTTTACTTACTATGTTACAGCTAGATGAGTAACAATATCTCGATGCATGTTGATGGTTTACTTACTTTGTTACAGCTAGATGAGTAACAATATCTCGATGCATGTAGCTGGTTTACTTACTTTGTTACAGCTAGATGAGTAACAATATCTCGATGCATGTAGCTGGTTTACTTACTTTGTTACAGCTAGATGAGTAACAATATCTCGATGCATGTAGCTGGTTTACTTACTTTGTTACAGCTAGATGAGTAACAATATCTCGATGCATGTAGCTGGTTTACTTACTTTGTTACAGCTAGAGGAGTAACAATATCTCGATGCATGTAGCTGGTTTACTTTCTTTGTTACAGCTAGATGAGTAACAATATCTCGATGCATGTAGCTGGTTTACTTACTTTGTTACAGCTAGATGAGTAATAATATCTCGATGCATGTAGCTGGTTTACTTACTTTGTTACAGCTAGAGGAGTAACAATATCTCGATGCATGTTGATGGTTTACTTACTTTGTTACAGCTAGATGAGTAACAATATCTCGATGCATGTAGCTGGTTTACTTTCTTTGTTACAGCTAGATGAGTAACAATATCTCGATGCATGTTGATGGTTTACTTTCTTTGTTACAGCTAGATGAGTAACAATATCTCGATGCATGTTGATGGTTTACTTACTTTGTTACAGCTAGAGGAGTAACAATATCTCGATGCATGTAGCTGGTTTACTTTCTTTGTTACAGCTAGATGAGTAACAATATCTCGATGCATGTTGATGGTTTACTTACTTTGTTACAGCTAGATGAGTAACAATATCTCGATGCATGTAGCTGGTTTACTTACTTTGTTACAGCTAGATGAGTAACAATATCTCGATGCATGTAGCTGGTTTACTTACTTTGTTACAGCTAGATGAGTAACAATATCTCGATGCATGTAGCTGGTTTACTTACTTTGTTACAGCTAGATGAGTAACAATATCTCGATGCATGTAGCTGGTTTACTTACTTTGTTACAGCTAGATGAGTAACAATATCTCGATGCATGTAGCTGGTTTACTTTCTTTGTTACAGCTAGATGAGTAACAATATCTCGATGCATGTTGATGGTTTACTTACTTTGTTACAGCTAGATGAGTAACAATATCTCGATGCATGTTGATGGTTTACTTACTTTGTTACAGCTAGATGAGTAACAATATCTCGATGCATGTTGATGGTTTACTTACTTTGTTACAGCTAGATGAGTAACAATATCTCGATGCATGTTGATGGTTTACTTTCTTTGTTACAGCTAGATGAGTAACAATATCTCGATGCATGTTGATGGTTTACTTACTTTGTTACAGCTAGATGAGTAACAATATCTCGATGCATGTTGATGGTTTACTTACTTTGTTACAGCTAGATGAGTAACAATATCTCGATGCATGTAGCTGGTTTACTTTCTTTGTTACAGCTAGATGAGTAACAATATCTCGATGCATGTTGATGGTTTACTTTCTTTGTTACAGCTAGATGAGTAACAATATCTCGATGCATGTTGATGGTTTACTTACTTTGTTACAGCTAGAGGAGTAACAATATCTCGATGCATGTAGCTGGTTTACTTTCTTTGTTACAGCTAGATGAGTAACAATATCTCGATGCATGTTGATGGTTTACTTACTTTGTTACAGCTAGATGAGTAACAATATCTCGATGCATGTAGCTGGTTTACTTACTTTGTTACAGCTAGATGAGTAACAATATCTCGATGCATGTAGCTGGTTTACTTACTTTGTTACAGCTAGATGAGTAACAATATCTCGATGCATGTAGCTGGTTTACTTACTTTGTTACAGCTAGATGAGTAACAATAACTCGATGCATGTAGCTGGTTTACTTACTTTGTTACAGCTAGAGGAGTAACAATATCTCGATGCATGTTGCTGGTTTACTTACTTTGTTACAGCTAGATAAGTAACAATATCTCGATGCATGTAGCTGGTTTACTTACTTTGTTACAGCTAGAAGAGTAACAATATCTCAGTGCATGTAGCTGGTTTACTTACTTTGTTACAGCTAGAAGAGTAACAATATCTCAGTGCATGTAGCTGGTTTACTTACTTTGTTACAGCTAGATGAGTAACAATATCTTGATGCATGTTGCTGTATTACTTACTTTGTTACAGCTAGATGAGTAACAATATCTTGATGCATGTTGCTGGTTTACTTACTTTGTTACAGCTAGAAGAGTAACAATATCTCAGTACATGTAGCTGGTTTACTTACTTTGTTACAGCTAGATGAGTAACAATATCTCGATGCATGTTGCTGGTTAACTTACTTTGTTACAGCTAGATGAATAACAATAACTCGATGCATGTAGCTGGTTTACTTACTTTGTTACAGCTAGATGAGTAACAATATCTCGATGCATGTAGCTGGTTTACATTTTGTTACAGCTAGAGGAGTAACAATATCTCGATGCATGTAGCTGGTTTACTTACTTTGTTACAGCTAGAAGAGTAACAATATCTCAGTACATGTAGCTGGTTTACTTACTTTGTTACAGCTAGATGAGTAACAATATCTCGATGCATGTTGCTGGTTAACTTACTTTGTTACAGCTAGATGAATAACAATATCTCGATGCATGTAGCTGGTTTACTTACTCTGTTACAGCTAGATGAGTAACAATATCTCGATGCATGTAGCTGGTTTACATTTTGTTACAGCTAGAGGAGTAACAATATCTCGATGCATGTAGCTGGTTTACTTACTTTGTTACAGCTAGATAAGTAACAATATCTCAGTGCATGTAGCTGGTTTACTTACTTTGTTACAGCTAGAAGAGTAACAATATCTCAGTACATGTAGCTGCTTTACTTACTTTGTTACAGCTAGATGAGTAACAATATCTCGATGCATGTTGCTGGTTAACTTACTTTGTTACAGCTAGATGAGTAACAATATCTCGATGCATGTAGCTGGTTTACTTACTTTTTTACAGCTAGATGAGTAACAATATCTCAATGCATGTAGCTGGTTTACATTTTGTTACAGCTAGAGGAATAACAATATCTCGATGCATGTAGCTGGTTTACTTACTTTGTTACAGCTAGATAAGTAACAATATCTCAGTGCATGTAGCTGGTTTACTTACTTTGTTACAGCTAGATGAGTAACAATATCTCGATGCATGTAGCTGGTTTACTTACTTTGTTACAGCTAGAAGAGTAACAATATCTCAGTGCATGTAGCTGGTTTACTTACTATGTTACAGCTAGATGAGTAACAATATTTCGATGCATGTAGCTGGTTTACTTACTTTGTTACAGCTAGATGAGTAACAATATCTCGATGCATGTTGCTGGTTTACTTACTTTGTTACAGCTAGATAAGTAACAATATCTCGATGCATGTAGCTGGTTTACTTACTTTGTTACAGCTAGAAGAGTAACAATATCTCAGTGCATGTAGCTGGTTTACTTACTTTGTTACAGCTAGATGAGTAACAATATCTCGATGCATGTGGCTGGTTTACTTACCTTGTTACAGCTAGAAGAGTAACAATATCTCAGTGCATGTAGCTGGTTTACTTACTTTGTTACAGCTAGATGAGTAACAATATCTCGATGCATGAAGCTGGTTTACTAACTTTGTTACAGCTAGAAGAGTAACAATATCTCAGTACATGTAGCTGGTTTACTTACTTTGTTACAGCTAGATGAGTAACAATATCTCGATGCATGTTGCTGGTTAACTTACTTTGTTACAGCTAGATGAATAACAATATCTCGATGCATGTAGCTGGTTTACTTACTTTGTTACAGCTAGATGAGTAACAATATCTCGATGCATGTAGCTGGTTTACATTTTGTTACAGCTAGAGGAGTAACAATATCTCGATGCATGTAGCTGGTTTACTTACTTTGTTACAGCTAGATAAGTAACAATATCTCAGTGCATGTAGCTGGTTTACTTACTTTGTTACAGCTAGAAGAGTAACAATATCTCAGTACATGTAGCTGCTTTACTTACTTTGTTACAGCTAGATGAGTAACAATATCTCGATGCATGTTGCTGGTTAACTTACTTTGTTACAGCTAGATGAGTAACAATATCTCGATGCATGTAGCTGGTTTACTTACTTTTTTACAGCTAGATGAGTAACAATATCTCAATGCATGTAGCTGGTTTACATTTTGTTACAGCTAGAGGAGTAACAATATCTTGATGCATGTAGCTGGTTTACTTACTTTGTTACAGCTAGATAAGTAACAATATCTCAGTGCATGTAGCTGGTTTACTTACTTTGTAACAGCCAGATGAGTAACAATATCTCGATGCATGTAGCTGGTTTACTTACTTTGTTACAGCTAGAAGAGTAACAATATCTCAGTGCATGTAGCTGGTTTACTTACTATGTTACAGCTAGATGAGTAACAATATTTCGATGCATGTAGCTGGTTTACTTACTTTGTTACAGCTAGATGAGTAACAATATCTCGATGCATGTTGCTGGTTTACTTACTTTGTTACAGCTAGATAAGTAACAATATCTCGATGCATGTAGCTGGTTTACTTACTTTGTTACAGCTAGAAGAGTAACAATATCTCAGTGCATGTAGCTGGTTTACTTACTTTGTTACAGCTAGATGAGTAACAATATCTCGATGCATGTGGCTGGTTTACTTACTTTGTTACAGCTAGATAAGTAACAATATCTCAGTGCATGTAGCTGGTTTACTTACTTTGTTACAGCTAGATGAGTAACAATATCTCGATGCATGAAGCTGGTTTACTAACTTTGTTACAGCTAGAAGAGTAACAATATCTCGATGCATGTAGCTGGTTTACTTACTTTGTTACAGCTAGATAAGTAACAATATCTCAGTGCATGTAGCTGGTTTACTTACTTTGTTACAGCTAGATGAGTAACAATATCTCGATGCATGTAGCTGGTTTACTAACTTTGTTACAGCTAGAAGAGTAACAATATCTCGATGCATGTAGCTGGTTTACTTACTTTGTTACAGCTAGATGAGTAACAATATCTCGATACATGTAGCTGGTTTACTTACTTTTTTACAGCTAGATGAGTAACAATATCTCGATGCATGTAGCTGGTTTACTTACTTTGTTACAGGTAGAGGAGTAACAATATCTCTATGCATGTAGCTGGTTTACTTACTTTGTTACAGCTAGATGAGTAACAATATCTCAGTGCATGTAGCTGGTTTACTTACTTTGTTACAGCTAGATGAGTAACGATATCTCGATGCATGAAGCTGGTTTACTAACTTTGTTACAGCTAGAAGAGTAACAATATCTCGATGCATGTAGCTGGTTTACTTACTTTGTTACAGGTAGAGGAGTAACAATATCTCAGTGCATGTAGCTGGTTTACTTACTTTGTTACAGCTAGAAGAGTAACAATATCTCAGTGCATGTAGCTGGTTTACTTACTTTGTTACAGCTAGATGAGTAACAATATCTCGATGCATGTAGCTGGTTTACTTACTTTGTTACAGCTAGATAAGTAACAATATCTCAGTGCATGTAGCTGGTTTACTTACTTTGTTACAGCTAGATGAGTAACAATATCTCGATGCATGAAGCTGGTTTACTAACTTTGTTACAGCTAGAAGAGTAACAATATCTCGATGCATGTAGCTGGTTTACTTACTTTGTTACAGCTAGATAAGTAACAATATCTCAGTGCATGTAGCTGGTTTACTTACTTTGTTACAGCTAGATGAGTAACAATATCTCGATGCATGTAGCTGGTTTACTAACTTTGTTACAGCTAGAAGAGTAACAATATCTCGATGCATGTAGCTGGTTTACTTACTTTGTTACAGCTAGATGAGTAACAATATCTCGATACATGTAGCTGGTTTACTTACTTTTTTACAGCTAGATGAGTAACAATATCTCGATGCATGTAGCTGGTTTACTTACTTTGTTACAGGTAGAGGAGTAACAATATCTCTATGCATGTAGCTGGTTTACTTACTTTGTTACAGCTAGATGAGTAACAATATCTCGATGCATGTAGCTGGTTTACTTACTTTGTTACAGCTAGATGAGTAACAATATCTCGATGCAATTAGCTGGTTTACTTACTTTGTTACAGCTAGAAGAGTAACAATATCTCGATGCATGTAGCTGGTTTACTTACTTTGTTACAGCTAGATGAGTAACAATATCTCGATGCATGTAGCTGGTTTACTTACTTTGTTACAGCTAGAGGAGTAACAATATCTCGATGCATGTAGCTGGTTTACTTACTTTGTTACAGCTAGATGAGTAACAATATCTCGATGCATGTAGCTGGTTTACTTACTTTGTTACAGCTAGATGAGTAACAATATCTCGATGCATGTAGCTGGTTTACTTACTTTGTTACAGCTAGAAGAGTAACAATATCTCAGTGCATGTAGCTGGTTTACTTACTTTGTTACAGCTAGATGAGTAACAATATCTCGATGCATGTGGCTGGTTTACTTACTTTGTTACAGCTAGAAGAGTAACAATATCTCAGTGCATGTAGCTGGTTTACTTAC
Organism: Sipunculus nudus; assembly: GCA_026874595.1. NCBI lineage: Eukaryota > Metazoa > Annelida > Sipuncula > Golfingiida > Sipunculidae > Sipunculus > Sipunculus nudus. Next base: position 31,958,395 of record CM049309.1, read on the forward strand.
TTTGTTACAGCTAGATGAGTAACAAAATCTCGATGCATGAAGCTGGTTTACTAACTTTGTTACAGCTAGAAGAGTAACAATATCTCAGTACATAGAGCTGGTTTACTTACTTTGTTACAGCTAGATGAGTAACAATATCTCGATGCATGTTGCTGGTTAACTTACTTTGTTACAGCTAGATGAATAACAATATCTCGATGCATGTAGCTGGTTTACTTACTTTGTTACAGCTAGATGAGTAACAATATCTCGATGCATGTAGCTGGTTTACATTTTGTTACAGCTAGAGGAGTAACAATATCTCGATGCATGTAGCTGGTTTACTTACTTTGTTACAGCTAGATAAGTAACAATATCTCAGTGCATGTAGCTGGTTTACTTACTTTGTTACAGCTAGAAGAGTAACAATATCTCAGTACATGTAGCTGCTTTACTTACTTTGTTACAGCTAGATGAGTAACAATATCTCGATGCATGTTGCTGGTTAACTTACTTTGTTACAGCTAGATGAGTAACAATATCTCGATGCATGTAGCTGGTTTACTTACTTTTTTACAGCTAGATGAGTAACAATATCTCAATGCATGTAGCTGGTTTACATTTTGTTACAGCTAGAGGAGTAACAATATCTTGATGCATGTAGCTGGTTTACTTACTTTGTTACAGCTAGATAAGTAACAATATCTCAGTGCATGTAGCTGGTTTACTTACTTTGTAACAGCCAGATGAGTAACAATATCTCGATGCATGTAGCTGGTTTACTTACTTTGTTACAGCTAGAAGAGTAACAATATCTCAGTGCATGTAGCTGGTTTACTTACTATGTTACAGCTAGATGAGTAACAATATTTCGATGCATGTAGCTGGTTTACTTACTTTGTTACAGCTAGATGAGTAACAATATCTCGATGCATGTTGCTGGTTTACTTACTTTGTTACAGCTAGATAAGTAACAATATCTCGATGCATGTAGCTGGTTTACTTACTTTGTTACAGCTAGAAGAGTAACAATATCTCAGTGCATGTAGCTGGTTTACTTACTTTGTTACAGCTAGATGAGTAACAATATCTCGATGCATGTGGCTGGTTTACTTACTTTGTTACAGCTAGATAAGTAACAATATCTCAGTGCATGTAGCTGGTTTACTTACTTTGTTACAGCTAGATGAGTAACAATATCTCGATGCATGAAGCTGGTTTACTAACTTTGTTACAGCTAGAAGAGTAACAATATCTCGATGCATGTAGCTGGTTTACTTACTTTGTTACAGCTAGATAAGTAACAATATCTCAGTGCATGTAGCTGGTTTACTTACTTTGTTACAGCTAGATGAGTAACAATATCTCGATGCATGTAGCTGGTTTACTAACTTTGTTACAGCTAGAAGAGTAACAATATCTCGATGCATGTAGCTGGTTTACTTACTTTGTTACAGCTAGATGAGTAACAATATCTCGATACATGTAGCTGGTTTACTTACTTTTTTACAGCTAGATGAGTAACAATATCTCGATGCATGTAGCTGGTTTACTTACTTTGTTACAGGTAGAGGAGTAACAATATCTCTATGCATGTAGCTGGTTTACTTACTTTGTTACAGCTAGATGAGTAACAATATCTCAGTGCATGTAGCTGGTTTACTTACTTTGTTACAGCTAGATGAGTAACGATATCTCGATGCATGAAGCTGGTTTACTAACTTTGTTACAGCTAGAAGAGTAACAATATCTCGATGCATGTAGCTGGTTTACTTACTTTGTTACAGGTAGAGGAGTAACAATATCTCAGTGCATGTAGCTGGTTTACTTACTTTGTTACAGCTAGAAGAGTAACAATATCTCAGTGCATGTAGCTGGTTTACTTACTTTGTTACAGCTAGATGAGTAACAATATCTCGATGCATGTAGCTGGTTTACTTACTTTGTTACAGCTAGATAAGTAACAATATCTCAGTGCATGTAGCTGGTTTACTTACTTTGTTACAGCTAGATGAGTAACAATATCTCGATGCATGAAGCTGGTTTACTAACTTTGTTACAGCTAGAAGAGTAACAATATCTCGATGCATGTAGCTGGTTTACTTACTTTGTTACAGCTAGATAAGTAACAATATCTCAGTGCATGTAGCTGGTTTACTTACTTTGTTACAGCTAGATGAGTAACAATATCTCGATGCATGTAGCTGGTTTACTAACTTTGTTACAGCTAGAAGAGTAACAATATCTCGATGCATGTAGCTGGTTTACTTACTTTGTTACAGCTAGATGAGTAACAATATCTCGATACATGTAGCTGGTTTACTTACTTTTTTACAGCTAGATGAGTAACAATATCTCGATGCATGTAGCTGGTTTACTTACTTTGTTACAGGTAGAGGAGTAACAATATCTCTATGCATGTAGCTGGTTTACTTACTTTGTTACAGCTAGATGAGTAACAATATCTCGATGCATGTAGCTGGTTTACTTACTTTGTTACAGCTAGATGAGTAACAATATCTCGATGCAATTAGCTGGTTTACTTACTTTGTTACAGCTAGAAGAGTAACAATATCTCGATGCATGTAGCTGGTTTACTTACTTTGTTACAGCTAGATGAGTAACAATATCTCGATGCATGTAGCTGGTTTACTTACTTTGTTACAGCTAGAGGAGTAACAATATCTCGATGCATGTAGCTGGTTTACTTACTTTGTTACAGCTAGATGAGTAACAATATCTCGATGCATGTAGCTGGTTTACTTACTTTGTTACAGCTAGATGAGTAACAATATCTCGATGCATGTAGCTGGTTTACTTACTTTGTTACAGCTAGATGAGTAACAATATCTCGATGCATGTAGCTGGTTTACTTACTTTGTTACAGCTAGATGAGTAACAATATCTCGATGCATGTTGCTGGTTTACTTACTTTGTTACAGCTAGATGAGTAACAATATCTCGATGCATGTAGCTGGTTTACTTACTTTGTTACAGCTAGATGAGTAACAATATCTCGATGCATGTAGCTGGTTTACTTACTTTGTTACAGCTAGATGAGTAACAATATCTCGATGCATGTTGCTGGTTTACTTACTTTGTTACAGCTAGATGAGTAACAATATCTCGATGCATGTAGCTGGTTTACTTACTTTGTTACAGCTAGATGAGTAACAATATCTCGATGCATGTAGCTGGTTTACTTACTTTGTTACAGCTAGATGAGTAACAATATCTCGATGCATGTAGCTGGTTTCGTAGGATGCTGCACATGGCAGGTTATCAAGGTATACAGATTCATAATCAAGCACTGAAACAGAATGAAAAAAAAAACCAATCAATTCAGTGGAGAGATCACAATATGCATACATGCATTTTACACATACAGAATAAAAACTTAAACAAATGGCCCAGGGGGCCATAGTGCTCAGATGAATTTGACACTACTAGGAAATTGCAATAACAGATACACATTTAGATCACAGTAACCTTATTCTGACCAAAATATATTTTTATCATATGTAAGCATAACATACCACTTTATATTTGTTATGTCCCTTAAATAAATGAATCAGGCAGGATATCCATCTGGAGCGGTAAAACCAAATGTGTCTGGTGGGGGATTTCACTGGGTTCCCCCCACATAAAACATCAAACACCTCCAGTGCAGCATTAAGATCTAATGTGGTTATCCTTTGACATTAATGATAAGTCTTCTATGTTGAGAATGATGCCTCGTACATGCCACCGGGTTATTGTCCTAACTTTAATATCAAATATCAGGTCACGGCAGCTTAACTGTAAAATTGAGTGAGGTTTAGGAACTAAAGCAGAAATTTCAACACAATTTCTTGTTCATTTAAATTGATTAACATTTTTTTTTGCCCCAGAATGCATGTGTTTCCCTGTCATACACACAATTTTTTTATTTAATGTGATTTATTTTGTCCAGCACAAGATTAAGTTCTTGCTGTTTTCTTGAATCTTTATATGCAGCAGGTATCTATGGATCTGGATACCAATACCGCATTATATTCAGACTTATGATATTAACTTAAATTCATTTATAGGACTGGATTAAATATATAATTTGAGAAACATAAAAATTGTATAATTTGTATTTAGTGATGAATTGGCTATGGTGACAAATGAACAAGTTCCCTTTTCATCTATGCTATTAGGACTTCTGTATAATCTAGCTGGCTCTATATTCCCAAGGTTAAACATTTGCGGTTTTTACTTCTTCAGTGTTTCACAAGGGTTTCACTTTTGTGATTAACCATACAGTAACTAACACAAAGCACATTACAACAACGGCACTGCAAAGCAGAGCATCCCCTCGCATGGGAGCATAATGATATAGGGTGTATTACGCAAGGTTTAGGTCAAACCGTTTTGCTTAAAATGGGTCCACAAGCTTTTATCTACTTTGGATCAATGGAATAAACATTGATTTCAATTGAATAAAAGATACAGCTTGCTATATATGATTAATTGCAACACTACTATATGGTACTATATAGGTTTATATAGCTATTCAGCTAATTAGATGGCTGGCTGTGCACTGATGCATAGAGGGTGACTAGTGTACTAATATCTATACATCACATTCACATATAGTGGTCTGGTTGGCAGTATGCCAACCAGACCAGTAGTGTTTTAGACCCTTATCTTTAAATCCAGTCAAATTCGGTCAAATCCTGTTAAATTCAGTCAAATCTGTCAAATTCGGTGATTAGTCCAACCCAGTTATGATATCCAAAAAAATCGGAAAATTTGTGTGGATTATGTGCATTAAATAAAGTTAATTTTCGGTCGTTCAGTGTTTTATTGTGCGTGGGTGTCTGCAGATAATCCATTGGTTCCCGAAACAACAATAAGGCCGGCATGTACTGAGCGATAATAGAATACGTTAAAAAAAGTTTCACGACTGTAAAGTTACTGCATCTGTCATGGTTAGTAAACCGGTTGTCACGATGTTACCTTTCCTCTTCTTGGTTTTGGCAGCCTCACTCGGCATCGGACCGACCCATTCATCCTCCGATGACCCGGAGTGGCTTCTCTTTTCATTTTCTTCTGCCATCGTTGTAGTTTGCGTTTCCGATAGATGCGGACGGAACCTTGAAACTCAGATGTTAGACGTCGGATGTCGGATAACAAGTTTGACTTATAGCCGGACGTCAATCTCAGGGTGTCGAGTCATAGAAGAAATTAAAAATTAAAACAAGACTACAAGCATTTACTAATTTAGCTTGAAGAATATCAGAAAATGAAATATCTAAATGCATTATTAATCTAAATAATGGAAAATCCCAAGGACAAGATATGATTATTAATGAATTTATCAAATATGGATACCCAATACTACTGCCAAGCATTACAAAACTATTTAACAATATATTCAGCTCAGGTATTTCCCCCGACCTGTGGGGGAAAAAAGCTTAATTAGATCTATACACAAAGGAGGATCCCTCCTATCACCTACTAGCTATACAGGGGTATAAGTGTGACCAGTTGCCTAGGTCAATTATTAATTTTGTATGGTGATAAATAAAAGACCAATAAACAATATAGAAACCAAAAACATTCTGAGTCCATTACAAATTGGTTTAAGAAAGATAAATAGAACTTCTGATCACATGTTTATTCCAAATACTTTGATAAATAAATATGTAAAAATAACCACCAAAAAATTTAAAAAAAAGAAACAAATCATTAACTATTTGTATGTTTTATAGATCTAAGCAAAGCTTTCGATACGATTTGGAGGGAAGCTTTGTTCTAAAAACTCTTAAAATATAACATTGATGGGAAAATATTCAATATCATTAGAGATATGTACAATAAAAGTAAACCTTGTATTAAACTGTCAGAAGGAACCACTGAAGAAATCCAGCCAAATATTGGTGTTAAACAGCTAGGGCTGTGTTATCATCAGGGCTACTCGATCTGTTCAGCCTATACACAAATGATATACCCAAGCTAATTTCAGCTCTGGAGGTTATTCCAGCCGAATTCGTGAATATTAAAATCAATTGCTATTTATATGCAGACGACATTGTGTTAGTGTCAAAAAGACAAAATTTCTCCAGAATTGTATAAATAAACTAGACACATCAAAAACTAGACACTGCAAAATTTGGAAACATAAGATAAAGTGCAAAGCATTCAAAATCATTATATTTAACAAACCAGGACACATAATGAAATATTGCACATTAAAAATCAACAATGAACCACTGGAACAGGTTCAAAATCAACAGTATCTGGGATATATGTAATGCCTGTGGCTCATTCACCACCTCTATCAATTATTTATATGAAAAATCAAACAAAACAAAATTTCAATTGTGATTGCCTTTTGGCCAAATTAAACCAAATGTCAAAACACAGTTACACTTATTTGATACTATATGATCAAACCAATACTCACTTATGGATCAGAAATAGGGGGCTCACATCTCTGTAAACTTTACAACATATTAGAACCAACACTTATAAAACCAATACGTACTACAAACTAACACCGGAGAAATGCCAGATGAGGTGTTTAAATCGGTACTAAAATACATAGCAAAAGCATCATTAACCTAGCGGTTACTGCTGAATTAGGCACACCTTTACTATTTGACATTTTAAGACACATGATATTATATTGGAACAGATTACACTTAAATGAAATCAATCATGTATTAAAAGATAATTGACTGTGTTATATGGAGCAATTAAGAAATGGCTAACACCTGCTGGCTGGAATATTGAAAAAATACTGCTGAAACTTGGTATGGAAAAGGTATGCCAGCGTGAGATATGATACAGTGATAAAAAAACTAAAACAAACTATAAGTAGGTTAAAAGATATATTTAGAACACAATGGCACCTTGATGAATACAATGATGATAAACCTGGGGATGGTGGTAACAAATTAAGGACAACAGAAAATTTAAATCAAACATTAACTTAGAACCATACCTCACCCTAATAAATAAAAGTAAAGATTGACAATTTCTCACTATACTTCGTAGTGTAGTGCACATAATTGACATATTGAAACAGGCAGGCACCATTGACCTTACCAAACACCACTACAAGAATAAAAATGTATCCAATATAATAATAATGGTCTGAGTTGTGAAATCTTGTGTAAAATGAGTGCCATTAAAGCAACAAGTCCGGACAATGTTCTTGCTGGATTTGTAAAGGACAGTTCCACTGTATAAGAAGAATTGTAAAACTGACGCGGGTAATTATCGCCCTGTAATGGTTCTGAGCAAAGTTTCCAAGGTAATTATGACTGGCGTCAGTGGTGTGCTTGTGTAAAACAGTCCTTTTACTATTGTGTGGAAAAGGTGTCAGATAGCTAAAATGACAGGCCGGTAGTCAGCCGGTAAGCGCATACATGTGCTACTGGAAAATATTGTCTTTCCGGAATAACTTTTCAGAAGTTCTGACGGGCCAGATTTTACCTGATTATCTGCGTTATTGGGAGCATTTAGACGGATTATGGTGTCTTGCTGTCGTGGTTAAAAATGGAAAACAGGACTACCGTTTCAACTGTCATGTATTTCTGGGGGCTTTGGCTTGAAGGCGCTTCTTCGTTTCACTATACCGCTCAACTGGATAAGGCTTAATGTACGGAGCCCGGGAGACGACTTGGTGAAAAATATTTATTAATTCGTGCGCACAAATTACTAATCCGTGCGCACGAATTACTAATTCGTGGCCACGAATTACTAATCCGTGCGCACGAATTACTAGGTGTGGAAAATATATTTCCAAGGTAGAAAAAATATTTTTTAATTCGTGCGCACGAATTAGTGACCAATGAGAACAGCTCTCTTGTGTTGCTGGCTCAATGCTCATTGGCTACTAATTCGTGCGCACGAGTTATTAATTCGTACGCACGAATTACTAGCCAATGAGAAGCAAGCACACATCGATTCTGTCTAGGCACAGGCTGGCAGTTTCAGCGGGCACACACGGTTGTCAAAATGGAGCCCAGCGCCTTCCGACAGTTCCGTGACTTCCTGCCTTGGAAAATTCGGAACTCTGTATATATATATATATATATATATATATATATATATATATATATATATATATATATATATATATATATATATATATATATATATTGAAAATAGAAAGGGCTGTAAGCGATACTTAAAGAATATAAATATAAAACTCACCGACCCAGTTGCCGTGCATGTTGGAAAATTTCTAAGGCTTTCTCTGGTAAAAAAAAAAAACCTACATTATCATCGTTCGGGCATAATGGGAACATTATTATAGACAAAGCCGATCAGGCTGAAATTTTTAAGTTTTTCTTTTTTGCTTCTCAAAGTAACTATACAATTACAGTTCTTAATCGCCGTTTGGAGATGATGCTAAATTGCAAATTACACATAAACTAGGTAAAATGAACTTCACAGAAACTAAGGTATCTCATGTTATATTTGGGATTCGCCTTTCTGAAAGGAACACATAAACAAGATATGTTTGAAAGCCAATAAGCGTTTGGAAATTTTGGAAAAAAATATAAATTGCATTTCTCTATGAAAGTTTTAGATCGTATGTACAAATCATTAATACGTTTAGTACTGGAGTGTGGTGTTTTAATATTTAACAATTGTTCTGTCAGACAGTCATACCAACTGGAGAGTATACAACGGAAAGCATGTTTAACCTGTACTGGAGCGCTCTCGACTGAAGCACTGAAGCTATGGTAAAAGAGCTATAATGGTCAAGTATAAAAATAAGAAGAGAGCTGGCTATACAATCCACGTTTTATGAAAAGATTAACGGACTAGCTCCAGATTATCTGCTAATATATTAACTCAAACTCTGTCTCATGCTCAGCCCTATACAGTCCGCGCAAATCGCATTTGCTAAAAATACCGAGGTTCATACGGAAAGACTGTCACTTTTCTTTCCTTCCAATATTATTTTCTTTCCTTTCGATAGCCTGCAAACTTTGAAACAGTTTCCTATAATTCAGTCTACTTGAATAGATCCCCTTAAGGAAAATGTTCGTGACTATTTAAACCTTGCTTCTCGAGAAATATACTGTTATTGTTGCGACAATCATCGTCATCATGAAATTATCCATACTCGGTTACGACTAAGTGCCAGTTACTTAAATCAATACCTATTTTCAATTGGAAAGACTGATGGTTTTAATCTAATTGATATGCTCGATATGGACTGAGACGTTTATTTTTATTGTATTACGCCTACCAGAAATTATATATGTATAAGTATCAGTGTTTGTTGAATGTCAATATGTATTAACGTATATTATGCATCTATATATATATATATCTTATCGTGTGTAAATATATGTGAACTTTTCCAATCTGATCATTTATTTATACATAAATACATTCATGTTAATTTTTCACTTTCTTTTAATTTATATGCAGGAGAGCAGTTGCATTAGCCTTATTGGCTACTTTGTTATCCTATTGAAATGAATATTTTTTCACCTTGGAAATATATTTTTCACACCTAATTCGTGCGCACGGATTAATAAATAATTTTTTCCACTTAGTAAAAATTTATTTTTTCACACCGAGTAATTCGTGCGCACGAATTAGTAATTCGTGGCCACGAATTAATAATTCGTGCGCACGGATTATAAATTCGTGCGCACGAATTAATAAATACATTTAACGATGTCGTCTCCCGGGCTCCGTATTAATGGAACTGAACTGATGGCAAAGAAATATTTAATCTACTAACCCGTACCAATTAAGTGCAGAAAGCCTTACTGATAATCGAACCCAGATATAAACCTATCTGAAAAACATGAAACACAAGCAGAACTTCAAGAATGATGTAAAAGAAAAAGTGATTGCCCTAACGCATGACAGCTGGACAATCCTCAACACTGAGTCATACGAGCCTGCCACTGTGTGTTTCATAACTAAGGACTGCATGGCTCCTCCAAATTTTGAGATTGTGGGATCGCACACAGCAGACAATATTGCTCGTGCACTAGTGGATATTAAAACAATGGCAGTTTGACAATGCTATTGAAACAACTGACTATGCCATTAATGAAGTCAAGGCGCTTCAGACCTTCATTTGTCATAATATTAATCTGGTAAATGCAAAATTAACAGTAGTTGATCGTTTAATATATAAAGGGCGTGCACGAGTGTCGTACTTTCACCGTAGCCCACTGGCTATAGGCTTTCTCCATAAAACAGAATTCCTTCCTTGTAGATGAAAGGGCACACGGGCGCAGATTGATCTGGTAAATGCAGGTTTGGCAGTTGTTGCCCGGTTAATAGATAAAGGCTGTGCACGAGTGTCGGAATTTCACTGTAGCCCACAGGCTGTACAGGCTTTCTCCATGAAAAATAAGAGGCCTTGCTTTTATATAAAAGGACACACGGGACAAACTGATTACGGACTGTACAGATCTTTGGAAATGCGTCAAACGTTTTAACCATCAACCATGAGGACTCCTCATATCTTCTAAAAAAGATGACAGTCATGCTGTCCAATCTGCAAAAACGATAACGCATGCAGTTAATGCAGTACTTTGTCTTTGCTTTACTCTTGGATCCTCTGACAAAGGGGCTAAGTTTCCTTACAGAAACAGAACGAAAAGAGGCAGAATGGAAACAGATTCAGACATGTTTGAATCAGATGATAAAACAGAAATGACTTAAGAACAACATAACAGCATCATGTTGGTTTGCAGAGGTCCGCAGATACGTGGGGCTGGGGCTATCCATGAATGGAAGCAAGAGACTTTTTGACACTGACAGCTGTGAATTTGGTGAATAGCAGGAATTTACTGGTCATGTAAAAAGGCATCTGCCTGTTGAGGTGTGTCAACCTCATCAAACAGAGGTTTGGCCATATGATGATGTTGTGTGCATGGAAACAGAGGTGAAAGTCACGCCAAAAGACAAAGGTGTAACAGAAAGAGCCAATATATCCGATCATAGCTAATGTTGCAAAGCACATTCTAGCCATCCGGCACCCCCTTTTTATCTGAAAGACTTTTTTTTAGCCGAGCTGGACAGATAATACGAAAAAGGAGAAGCCAGCTTTCTCCAGAATGTTGATCTCTTGTTTTTCATAATAAAATGCTAGAAGCAATAGCTTAGTCAGTGGAAGCCGTGCATGGCTTTGTTTCGGAGACGGCATTTTAGCATAAGAACCTTTTCACAGCCAAATTTAGTTCAAGTCTGTGTTACATTACTGAGAACTCTCATGTTGGATACTGTGAATGATGTCCTGATTTATGATTCAATCAGGTATGCAGTAATGTAAGGTGTTCTCTTTTCAGATGGTTCGTATTATGTGTTTGCACTGGATCTTCAGTCATCCAGGTAAGAGTAGTTATAAACTGAAAATTGCAAACCTAGCCTTCAGATTTTCATAATTTTTCTAACAAGAATTATATTTCATTGACTCTCATCCCTGGCAATACCTGTATATATGGTAAACCAGTATAAAACTATACATAGTTGAATTATATGTATGGTATGAATATTAGTGTATGCCAAATTAAAAGCCTGTCAAGACCACTAGCTATGTGAAGTGGGAACTACTTTGAACACAATGAAGATCTTATTCAGTCTTTTATTTAAGAAAAATATTGATTTATAACCACATATCACAACTGATTTGATAGCATGAACAATTTATATTTAATTTCTAAATGAATATTAAAGGACTTAGAGGCTTTGAGCCCTTCTTCTTTTAACAACTAATGCAATCATTAATATCCTGAAACAAGACGCCCTTTTGCAATTGCATATTGTTAATCTCCTTAAAAAAGAAAATTTACACATCCCTTCCTCCATGACAAATCATGCATAAAATTTGAAGATCCAAAAGGTAAATAGCAAGTTCTGGCATTAGTTTTCAGTGACCAATGAATACTGAATAACATTAGCAGAGTTAAAAAACCAAAACTGCTAATCGGTCCATTAATGGAGTATTGATTTTAGAAGATTCTTTTGCATTATTATAAAATTACTTGTGTGAGTAAATAAGTGTCTATATTTGCCAAATTATCAGAGTTCTTGTTCTCCTTTATCGAAAGTAGAACAGGTGTTAAACAATTTGTCACTCAACAAACAATGGTTAATGACATGAAGGAAAAAAGCGATTCTGAATTCATGATTGAAATGACTTACCGATTTTTGATTTTGAAAACCAAGCCCGATTCCTGTCTCTGTTTGTTTGTTATGCATGCATAGCCTTCATATTAAGCTTGGCAGAGCGCTCACCCTTGGTGCGGCTGCCGTGAAAAATCTCGGCCAACTAAATTAATAGGGCCATACGTTCAAGAAACCAAAGCATGATAGTGTGGTATCCAGTTAGTGATAGGATTATAAGGGCGCGTTTTAATTCAAAATTCACTGGAGGACAGTAATACAGACATATGCACCGACAAACGAAGCGAGCGAAGAAGATAAGGAAGAATATTATGAACAGTTACAAGGAAAACTAGAAGAAATTCCAAGGCATGGCTTGATTATTGTAATTGGAGACATGAATGCAAACGTTTGATCAACAAAAGAACATTGGGAGAGAGTTATGGGGAATGAGGGGATAGGTAAAAAAATGAGAACGGTGAACGATTTGCAGGATTTTGTGAGTTTAATAACTTATTTATAGGAGGAACACTTTTTAAGTATAGAGAAATACACAAGTATACATGGAATTCTACTAATGGAAGAGATAGAAATCAAATGGATCACATTGCAATCAATGGAAAATACAAGAATTCTCTGCTTTGACGCGGACAATGAGAGGTGCTGATAAAGGAAGTGATCACATGAAAGCGGTTGCAAAACTGAGATTAAAACTAAACCGGGCAAGGAAGAATAAACAGTCAGATACGTTAGTATATAATACATCAGCACTAAAGCACAATGAGACCAAAAAGAACTTCATATTAGATTCGAATTAAAGAACATATTTCAGTGCCTCCAGGAAATGGAAGAACAAGATGACATAGAAAACTCATGGACACAGTTCAAAAGAGTATTGAACGAAACGACAGAATCCATACCAAGGAGAAAGAAAAAAAGAAAACAGACTGGTTTAGTGAAGAGACTTGGAAGGCCATCGCAGAACGGATGAGGCTGGAAACAGAATAGTGTCAAATCAGATAGGATATAGGAGATAGTATGACAATTCTGGGGGAATTTCCTTACTATGTAGCTTAGCTAAAGTTTTCGGGATAATATTAATTGATAGAATCAGGAAAAGCATAGAGAAAACTCTAAGGAAGGAACAATTAAGCAGCATACAGGAAGGGCAGAGGGACCACAGATCAGATCTTCATACTTAAAAACATGATAGAAATGAGTATTGGGTGGGAAGCACCGCTGAATATAAACTTAATAGATTTAAAAAAAAAGCATTTGACACTTTACAAAGAGAGGAGACTATAGGAAAATCTCAGAAATTACGGAATACCAAGCCTGATGGTGACCATGATACAAAATTCATACAAGGAAAGCTGCTGCAGTGTTTTGGATAATGGAATGACATCAGAATGATTTGAAATAAAAACAGGAGTTCGGCAAGGATGTGTAATGTCAGGATTTATTTTTATAATAGCAGTGGACTGGACAATGAGATGTGTAACTGTAGGGAAGAGGCAAGTAATAAGAAGGAATTTTACAACTATATTAGATGACCTGGAAAATATACAGACGATATTACACTTTTAACAAGCAATCATCAACACATGCAAGAAATGAGTGAACGACTAAACAGGATAGCTAGGTTAATTGGTTTAGAAATCACCACTAAGAAGACAAACCTATTAAGAGTCAACAACAAGAAACAAAATCAGATATCAATCGGAGGACAAGAGATTTAGGATGAAAATAGTTTTACTTATCGTGGAGTAGAAATAAACAAGGAAGGGGAATCCAGAAAGACAAAATAAATAAACTGTGGAAATATACCAGATACAAGACGGACACGAAGTAAAGAATTTTCAAAAGTATTGTACTATAAGTGTTGTTATACAGTTCAGAGACATGGAGAATGACAGAGGCAGATAAGAAAAGATTGGATGCTTTTCAAAAGAAGTGCTTAAGACGAATTATTAGGGTGTACTGGCCTATGAAAATTACAAACGAGGAACTTAAAAAAACACACACAAAAATGAACAGCTTATATCAAAGTTAGACGTTGGAGATGGCTAGGGCACGTTAGTAGAAAGGAAGATAACAGCGACACTTAAAAGGCATTAACCTGGGCATCAGAAGGGAAGAGGCAAATGGGTAGACCAAAGATAAATTAGAGAAGAACAGCAGAGGCAGAAAGGGACGAGATGGGATGGAGAACCTGGAAGGAGACAGAGAAGATTGCTAAAGACAGAGAGAGATGGAGGGGTTGGCTGCATGGCCTCACATGCCACCGTGGGCATGAAGGGGACAGGTAGGTAGGTAGGTATACATTCTAGAAGATATACGATTCGCTTCTCGTGTACACACTGGATAGTTTCAAATGTGATATGCTTACACTTACAAAGCTTGCGTGCAAATATTCTTCTTGTTGTGTATATTGTTTAAACCGTATTCGACAAGCATACATTGTCCCACGTGCGGCGTAGGCCTACTGTTCATTTGTTCTACGTCCAAAACCACTTCCGTGACAGCTACCGGTTGTGTAAGTAACTTTCGCGCAAAGTTGTCAAATATACAATACACGCGGGTTGTTTTAATGTGAAGCCCCATCCCACTGGCTGCACTAGGAAACGCGTTCTTGGCTTAACGGGAGACCTGTGGTAAATTATAGCCATCCACACGAATACGAGACAAAATTAAAGTATCCCATAAATAGTTAAATAGATTAAACTGCTCTGGTGTCCGCTCCTTTGCTGTGGTGCAAAGCTACCCCGGGAATCCGGGGTACATAGGCCTACTTGATTTCCGTACTGAACCCATAACAAATCCGCATAGTACCTCGAAGGAGCCTTGGGAAGACTTGGCATCGGCTCATTAGTCCATACATGGACCGTCATGTCCTCGATATATCTCTGCTGGACGAACATAACAGTCCTTCCCCAAACGTAAATTCATTGTCGACACTATCGCAACGATTTTGTACAGACAGTTCCATGGACGACAGCCCCGCAGCACTTGTGTGACCCTGTTCATAAGGTCTCTTAGCTACTGCTAACAGTGCTTGGTGTACGAAATTTTCACTGCTGACATCGTGGCCCATCCAACTAACACCCGTTTGTTCTGACTCATCATACACTTAAAACTGATTGTTTCCTCTGCAGGACAGAGAGTTTGTTTTATTTTGCCAATCTTATGAGACTATTTAGCGAGCGTCGGGGAGAAATGGGGCTCGATTATGAGCGGTAATACCTATCGCGAAGCAGTTAGAAAGAACCTTCGACCTGAAGGCGGGTAATGTGTTATAAATTTAAATCAATTAGGCCTATATGTCATTTATGGAACACTCTTCGTAAGTAGAATCTTACATGATGCATAACAATTCACTGGGCCATAACCATAATCATTAAGTGTAATACTTAAAAAATAATGACAATATTATTTGATGAAACACTAAGGAAATTCTCAAAGATTTGAGAGAAATGTGCCCGATAAACAGAAACAAATTGAGTTTTTCCCAGGTGCGGTCGGGGATCGGCAGTGACAGCTAGCCGACAGTCTAGAAACAACGCTTAATTGATGTGAAAGGGCAAGTACGTATAATTTCTAATGGTTTAAGAGATCACAATTAGTTCTGTGAGGTATAATGCGATTGAATAATGGTCTGGTATTCGAGTATGATGATTTTTTCATCATGATTCCGGGGGTCCCGCCTTGACAATTAAGGGAGTGACAACTATATGCAGTCTTGCATGCGGTCCCGTTTATATGTGACCTTTCTCCGAGAGAAGCATCGTTTCAGAAATCTGAAATCTTCACGGTAATTTTATTTTGTTACTCGCGGTCACAGTAATTAGATTGTGTAACTCTCAGTCACGGTAATTTTATTATGTAACACTCAGTAACGGTAATTTTAATATGTAACTCTCAGTCACGGCAATTTTATTTTGTAACTCTCAGTCACGGTATTTTTATTAAGTAAGTCTCAGTCACGGTAATATTATCTTGCAACTCTCAGTCACGGTTATTTTATTTTGTAACTCTCAGTCACGGTATTTTTATTAAGTAAGTCTCAGTCACGGTAATTTTATTTTGCAACTCTCAGTCACGGTTATTTTATTTTGCAACTCTCAGTCATGGTAATTTTATTTTGTTACTCTTAGTCACGGTAGGCCTGATTTTAGTTTGTAACTCTCATTTACGGTAATCTTAAATTATTATGTAATTCTGAGTCAGTTCTTTTTAATCACGTAAGTGTATAATGTATAACTCTTCCTGTAATTTAATTGTGTAAATCTTATATAAATATAAAAAATATAAATTATATAATTCTAAGTCAGGGTAATTTCATTCGGAAACCTTACTATGTTGAAATATTCAAGTCCCGGTATTTTTAAATTTTGAGTATGTTAATTTAATTATATTACAATTATTTAAATACGTAAAATTATCTTAATTATACAAAGTCATAAAGTTGTTTTAAGGTCCTCGGTGGAAAAAGGTTAAGTGCACCTCATAATGTGAAGGTTACTTTTTAATTATTCTTTTTTATTACACGTTATAGGGCCTAATACACCTGATGCCTTGATGACTCCATACTGAGTGGCCGCGAGAGTGTTTCTTAATATTTTGTGGGACAGCCCATCAGGTGCAGCAAGCGACACCTGCCGCTTAGTTTCTGCACTGAAACCACGAAGGTTTTCACTGAACGGGAGAACAAGATGTGGATAGCTAAATGAAACATCAGGGATATCATTGTGTGGTGCAACTACATCCCTATTAATTTATTCGTTTGATCCATTAATATAGGTAAGACTGGTTTTCCCCTTAAAAGACTCTATTGAATTTAAGTTTTATCGTCACAGACTCCCTTGTGCAAAATCATCCTTCATTATCGCCCAAACATATTTCACCCCGCCCACTTTTATTGGCATCAAATCTCTTGGCCTTGGGGGTTCCGCCAGCGACGAAATGTCATATATCTTCAAGGTAACCATAAAAGTGCATTATAGGTGACATACTGCACACTTGCTGTACACTTACTCCATTTTTCTTTATGATGTCTTATTTTATGTAAAATTTGTGCATGCTGATGGAATCATGTAAGGTCAGTGTGGCACAATCAAACATGCCGTGCAGATTTGCCCACGCATAATTAGCCGTTTCAAACTTCTACCATTAGGCGGCGTGCATGTTGGCGAGGATCGCTTCAGTGTTAGAATGAGTAAAGTTTTCTCATCAAGCTGTTACATTTAATGATGTCCTGAGTGGTCATTTACATGAAATGACCAGTAAGAGATTGTTACTTGCGAAAAACAGTGAAGAATTCAACCCTTGTTTATGACGCCGCTTCATGTCAGAGTTTGCATGTCGGCATCAACAAGCTTCATTTCACTGATTAAAAGCAGCCGATCACGGTCACACCCGGAGAAAAAGGATAAATAATCGTATTCTAGAAGTGTTGTCCTTCACACTAGTATATGTTAATAGGTTGCCCAATGTTGCTGTTTAATTGTTTTTGTATGATTTATATGGCTTAACTAGGGTTTTGTCAATCATCAAATGTGCAGGGTACCAGTCTAGTCCTGCCATATCTTTCTAGATTTAAGGGCTTTTAAGGTACATTTTCACATTTCATGTTCATTTAATTCATGCTTTTCAATGCTTAAGAAATACTTATGCATATAAACAAATCAGTGTATATATGTATTGGAATATATAGTATTTTAATTCTTATATTATATGATTTCTTTATTATATTATTATAAGATATTAATGTATAATAATAATATAAATATATATAGGGCCTAATATGTTAATTTAAATATATAATAATATGTAACTATAATATAATCTTAAAAATTAAAGATAAAATACAATTTATATGTAAACCATATATCTGTAAATCATATATACATTATATATATATATATATATATATATATATTTATATATATATATATATATATATATATATATATATATATATATATATATATATATATATATATATATATATATATATTAGGTATACATAACAATTATATATACATGTATATATGTGCTTTAGGTAACACAAAATTCTGTGTTTGTGTTACGTGTGCCCCTGTAATTACACTAAGGAGATATACAGCAGTAATTTTCGTTTTTTTTTTATTTTAATATAACACATTCAGCATTATATTTGGGTGTATGTGTGGGTGATGAAGTGTGTGATCACTTAAACAAATGATGAGTATTTCGCACTTCCATTATATAATACAGTAAATACTGCTATTGAAATTTAAGATTTTGATCCTACACCTTTGATGCACTACTGAAAACTTACAGAAAGAATTATTTTAGTTGCGATAAAAAGACAACCTGCACATATTCCACGTATGGAATCAACTCAGCCAGGGTTTGCATATAATAATAAATAGATCCTGGAAATACCTAAAAGGTTAAAACAAATGTTTAGTATATGAATGGGCATATTAAAAAAATATGAAAACAGAGACTGATATAAATTAAACATATACATATCAGCAGACTTACATATACATATACTTAAGTGTTACATAACAGAACCGGTTCAATCTAAGAGGTGGTATATAAATATTAAAAGGAAAATAATTAAAAATGTACATAAAATTGACACACACACACAAGATATATGAAATATGTCAGATATTATTTAATAATAACACACACAAACTCATATACACTCATGTTTTATATTTGTAAAAAAAATATTTGTTTGGCTGTATGAACCAATAATCATTTTTGTATTATTTTACTTGCTAAATTGCTATTTTAATTTGCTGAAACTCTAAGAATAGAAATGTCATAAAATTATTCATATATGTATATATATATATATATATATATATATATATATATATATATATATATATATATATATATATATATATATATATTACATACAGGACAAATGTAGTACAAAAATATCTGATATTATTATTCCTAATATAAATAATTAATAGGCTTACATATCTGAAAGTTAGCTTTCATCATCACTGGTATATATGGTAATGCATAAAAATTGAATCAATGTATACTTTAATATGTTTTAAAACACATATACACACATAAAACTGAACATAATGAAGTGAAGTCAGTCAAACAGCTGTTATTTGAATAAAGAAAAGAAAAGAATATAATTAAATAATTAACATTATAAAAATAATTAAATTATAAAAAATTATATCTCAAAATTGCATATATATACATATATAAAATGTTTGTATTTGTGCACAGGAATAAACTTTTAGTATAGCAATACATATATAAAATTTGAAAGCATGTTTAACTTTTCAAGTTATATATATATATACATATATATATATATATATATATATATATATATATATATATATATGTAATTAGAATATTGATATATGTGTAAATAAACTATGACAATAGATATAGAATTTTTCTAATTATTCACACACAGATATGTACCTGAAACATTTTAAAAAATATTTTCAAATTCAGTTGAAATTAGTTGTATTTTAAACATAATAAAATAATAAATAAACCCTAATATAAAACTAATATCATATTTTCTAATTAAAATCATTTGAGAAAGTATTTGAACGTATATTTTGTTAGGTTTTTTGAGCCAATTAGAAGTGTATAAGGGCTCGGGCCTTTTTATATGGGTTTACTTGAGGTGTCATGACAGCTGGTGATGTGCTCATGAGCAGGTAACAAGTCCATGAGTGATGTCATTTGTCCTCATCTCCTATTGGTTCCATGCTGGGTCATGCCATATTCATGAGCTGATCATGTGATAAGCAAACACATGCAGCCCCCATAGGAAAGTTTTGTATGTGTGTGGGAGCAAGAGATTATTTCTTAGGAAGTGGCTAAACAGCCAGCAGGGTGCTGGCAGTTAGTCCACAGGCTAAACAGCTGGCAGGGAAAATTAACCTTGCTGGCAGTTTAGCCCGCGTGCACAAAATATCAAATTTGGTAAGTCAGCACCAAATTGTAAGCTCATTGTCAAAATAATAATGAATTATAATGGAAAGTATTGAGGATCACTCTGAAACTCTGTAATAGAGCATGCATTCATTTGCCTGCAGTTTAGCCTGTGGGCTAGACTACCTGCAAGGTCAATTTTTCCTGTTGGCTGTTTAGTCTGTGGACTAAACTGCCGGCACCCTGCCGGCTGTTAAGCCACTTCCTCTTTGTTATTTGATTAATGGCATATATATATATATATATAGAGAGAGAGAGAAGCCCAAAACACACTAATGCCTGCATCATGCGCATCAAGCGTCACGTGTCAAATCTGGAAAAATTTCGCTCCACTCTATTTATCAATGACAAAACAGACTAATGCACGCGTCACAAATCAACTATCGCTCCTGGAGCGATTCTTTAAGTGTGACGCGCAATTGCCGCTTGGGGTTCCTTATAATAACATTACTAAAGGAGGGTTTCCCTTCCCTGTACTTGCATTCTATATTAATCTGTGGGTGAAGCATTTGTTATAATTCATTGAACAATTATTATTGATTTGTGTCTTGATAGACAACGTGCAGCAAAGCAACAAAGATATATAAATATCGTTAAGAATAAGAGTTCTGTCAGATCTAGAACATGTTTGGTCAGAAACGGATACATATTTGTATACAATTTATCCAATGCTGATTATCAAAATTAATATTTTTACAAAGATACACAAAAAACACAATAGGTGCTTGGTTAATACCAGCCAATCTGACGTGTCATGCGCGTTGTAGCCGCTTTAGTGTGTTTTGAATTAGTCGCGAGCCACACTCGTGGCGCATGCTTGACGCATGCGCTATGATCCCGTTAGTCTGTTTTGGGCTTAAGAATACAATAATTTTTTTCTAGATAAGGGAGATTTGTTATCAGTTTCACAGGCGTTTGTGAAATTAGGTTTGCACCTTAATATAACTAATATTTCTAACACAACTGCAACATATCAGCAACATTCAGTGCATTTTTACTTCAGTTATAAGTTGTGTATTTTGGACCAAGAAGACATGGGCCATTTTGCTACTAGGTATATCAGTAAAATTTTAAAATGGGAATTTTTGGAAAAAAAAAATATCACTGGATCTCTTTTAAATTCAGGATCACAGTAGTTTTTATTTAAATGAAGTTAAAATGACCCACAAGTGCAAAGTTATTGCATTTTCTTTTTATTCTTGGAAATGCATCAAATCTGACCCTTACTTGCAGGGAAAGCTTACTCTTTTTAGCTCAGCAGACTGTAAGTCAACTGAAATATAGGAATGGCGCTTTGCCTGTCGTCCGTCCGTTAGCAGGGCACAAATCGTAAATGCTGGACCTAGAATATTTTAAGTCAATATCCAGGGAGGTAAATAAAAAATCTCCTTGGAAACCTGAAATTAGGTCACTGCGACCTATATCTTTCGAGCCATGGGGCTTGAAAGTACCCCCATAATAATAAAAAATATAACACAAAACCTCCAATATCTTGATAATTAATGCATGGATTGTCATGAATCTTGCCTTGAATATTGACCATGACTAGTTTTGTCAGTTTCAGAAAAGTGGTGGCACCACCTGTATTTTTTGTTATTTTAATAAATATTTTAAAATTTTTTTACTATAAAATGATAACAATCATGTCAGTTTCTCAGCTGTAATTGCATCTAGTGTCCCAAAACCTGGTGTGTTTATTGATCACAAGTGGATGCCATATAGTTATCACCCTGTCTGTCTGTCTGTCCATCCGTCCATTCACACAAATTTGTTTCCAGATGATAACTCCAGGTTGTATTGACACATGGATCTCAAACTTGACTTACATATGGCCCATCACTAAAGCAAGAACCTATATGATTTTGGGGTCATGAGGTCAGTGGTCAAGGTCACAGGACTCACTTTTTTTAAAAGATAATGGCTGCATTTTAAGCCAAGCTTTTCATCCCAAACTTTCCATTTTGCACATTTATCTGACTTGCCAGTATAGGGAGAGCATACATGAATTTGGGGTCACATGGTCAAAGGTCAAGGTCACAGGGGCCATCTGTTCACAAATTAGTTTCCAGATGATAACTCCAGTTTAGTTTGACATATTGGTTTCAAACTTAACTTATATATGACTCACAACTAAAGTAAGAACTGTGTGGATTTTTTGGGTCCAACAGTCAAAGGTCATGGTCACAGGACTCATTTCTTTAAAAAGAATGCATATGCATTTGAAGCCAAACTTTTCATCCCAAACCTTCCATCCTCAAGATATTGCTAACCTGCCAACAGGGGAATATTCTGTTCAAAAAAGGGGTCATGAGGTCAAAGGTAAAGGTCACAGTACCCACTTATTAAGAACGATTGTGGATGCATTTTAAGCTAAACTTTTCATCCAAAACCTTCCATCTTGCACATATAACTTAGCTGCCAATAGAGGAAGAAACTGATTAATTTGGGGGTTACAAGATCAAAGGTCATCATCACAGGGGCCCATCTGTCCATATATTTGTTTCTGGATGATAACTCCAGTTTGGATTGACATATTGGTTTCAATTTTGACTTGTATATGACCCACCAATAATGTAAGAACCCTTAAGGCCAAAGGTCAAGCTCACAGGACCCACTTCTTCAAACAGATTGTTGATGTATTTTTAGCCAAACTTTCTGTCCCATACATTCTATCTTCCAGATGTTGTTCACCTGCCAATAGTAGAAGTAACTAATGGATTTTGGGGTCACAGGGTCAAGGTCATGGGGGCCATCCATTTACAAATTATTTTATGGATGATAACTCCAGTTTGGGTAGACAGGTTGGCTTCAAACTGATCACAGGACCAATATTTTGAAAAACCTCATAAACATATATCCTTATAGACAAATACAGCTGAGCGTCCAGACCCATGGGTCCCAAGTTTTTAATAATAGGTCACATTAAGCTTCCACTTTTTCTGCTTCATTGAACTATTATGACATTTTACTGTAGCCATATTTCCTTTGCCAGCAAAACATTCCAGCATAGAGAGGATTGCCCCGCATCCAATGTTGTTATAATTTGTTTTGACTAACAACACACTGCCCTAGCCTCCTCCACAGGCTCACAAAGAGAGGCCATTGCACCTTGCTGACCCATTATTCATTATTCAAAATTTATTCAGAATGTAGAAATAAACTTCTAAATCCCTATAAGCCTATCCAATTAAATACTTTAATCTTGGTGTGGGGTCCAGCCAATTTTAACTATCAGGAAATTTCCTGAAATGTTGAGGGATGCCACATCCCTATCACAGGACTTGAAAGCCACAGACTTGATGTCATTCCATGTATTATGGATAAAACATAAGTAAATGCATGGCCACATTTTCCACAAAAAGAACAAATCACAACAAAATTTGTCAAAAGAAATTCATTTAAAAAAGTGTAGAATACATCACAGTTAACCAATGTGAATGAGTGTATCTGCATGTGTTTGCATGCTGAAGCTACAAAAGCTAAGGACCCCTCTGCTCAAGCAAGAAAATGAAGCAGAGAATACCAGCTTGGTCTATCCCTGATCTAACACAGAAACATACAGTGTGGCCACAATGTTGAAGGCATACCTTGCTTATTTTATAATTCAATTGTACTTCATAAAATAAGAAATTATTCACCAGAGCCTTATTTAAATATATATTTTATAACTAAATGGTAAATTATGACAAAAATATATATGTTGCTTATGCATTGTTATGTATTAAATGTTTCCATTAAATTGGAATTTTTTATTTTTTACTTTCACAGCATACTGCCAAGATGAGTGATGAACACCAAGAGAATACTGGTCTCCAGACAGACACATTGACTGCGCCAGATTCAGGTGATTCCAGCCTCCTGGTCAGTCCATCCATGGAGAACATGGAGACAGTGATCCTCGAGGTGTCTCCAACAGAAGAGAGTATAGATCTGGGCAGTGATGATGCGGTGTTATCACAGACAAGCCTGGAACAGATAGACAAGGACCCCAGTACAAAAAGTTTGGTTATGTCCAGCCCCGAGCTGGCAGGGGGCAGCACTGGAAAAGAAACCGAGACCACGACAGAATCTCTAACAGAAAGTATGACCAATATGGTTGTTTCAGATATCAGCCACCAGGTGTCACCACCAGGAGTAACCACACCAGCCAGTCCAGCGAGTATCAGTAAATACTTCATGGATGATTCTGCTGCTGATGGGTCACAGGATAACTTCTTTGACTCATTAGGCCCTTTAAATGACACCAGCAGTAATACAGAAGAACATCCTTGTGAGGCTGTTCCTTTGAACAAGGAAGAAGATATAATCTTGGATGAGAAACCCGCAGATTTAAAAACACCCATGACAGATGTAGGTACTGAGCCAACAACTCGACGTTTGCGTCAGGTCAGCCAGTCAGAAGAAGTCTCAGTGGATTTTGTAGAAGCCAAAGGTCAAAGGCCACCAGTTGTCAGTGCAAGTATGGAAAACGTTAGGAAATTCTTCACCGAGGATGTTGGCGGGGAAGATGTGGAAGGAAAAAGTTTCTTTGATACTTTCACCGCAGGTGCTGCAGATGATAAAACAGGGCCCCCTTTGTCTGTCCTGGACAACACCAGTGATGTTCAAGCAGCACCAGGACTGACAGCTCAAGTCCCACAGACTCCGCCCATTCCAGCACCCACCTCCCCACTTCACAGTCCTACTCATGCCCCGCCCTTGCCGTCTCCCCTACCAAGCCCAGCACATCACACTAAAGACAACCAGTCCAAATCCAGAACCTCCAGCCTCTCGGAGGACCCGTTCTCCATCAGCATGAAGATGAACGATTCTGACCGTTGCCATGATGCCTGGATACCATCGGAAGCCACACGTCAGACGCTGGTTGGCATGGTAACAAGTCCACCTGGCACATACTTCCCCGAGCCTGGTCAGCTGACGATGCCGGGACTTCTGATTGATGATCCTCAGGTATGATTTCCTGTTTTTCACAATATTTTTCAGCGGTATATTAAATAAGACACCTTTATTTAATTTTTAAAGATGGCAATGGTATGTATTTTGCTCTTTTTATTTTCAAATGTAAAAAATTGTATTTTTTAACAATTTTCTGAGTTCATAGCTGTCCAAAATAATCCAAAGTATGTAAAATGGCATCAAGAAAAAAGATTTTTCTGGGCCTTTATTATTTTCTCATTAAAACATTAAGGATCAAACTGGAAACACATTGAGTGATGGTGTCCAACACCTTAACCAGTAACCTTTATCCTACCCAAATCAGTTCAAATTTGTGCATTTAGTTCATCCATGTCAAAGTGAAGAAAAAGAGGACTCTCTTTATTAAATAAATGATCAAATAAATGGACTACTGAGTGTATATATAACAGATCCCAACATGTGCAAGGGTTTAAGTTCTAGGTATTTGAATCTTCTTGTTATTTATATGGCCTATATTTATATTTTGAATCTGGAGAATATATATTCAACAGATTCATAAAAAATAGCCTCTTTATTGATTGTTTTTATTGAATGTAGAAAAGTATTGAAATAAGAATTCTATATAAATTTATATGATTCCATCAGAAAGAAAACTGTAATTGCACCACAAATAAAGGACAGTGAGCATCATGATATGTTAGCCTCAGTACGGTATAATAATCGGAATTTTTCCTCTGAAATCAGGGAGACCCAGTCAAAGATCTGGTCAAGAGGTTCATGGGAGAGCAAGAGGCCAGCAAGAGAACTACGTTGACCTCAGAAGCTGTGCCACAGAATGAGGAAGGATTACGTCAGCTAATAGTGAGTAAACATTTGCCATTTTTTTTCAGCCATATTGTAGTCAAACCTTAAAATTACAACTACCAACAGGACCTCAAATAAGTGGTTGCATTTTCAAGGTGGTTGTCTAAGCAAGGTCTTATATAAAGAGCAAAAAAGAATTCGGACTGTGAAAAAGTGGTCTTTATTTCGGGGTGGTCACTAAACCAAAGTTGTCATTAGGTTTTACTGTATATCATTTTTGGTATTTTACCAAGAGAAACATGGATTATCTTTACTTGCACTTTCATGTCAGCTGTACAGTATATCCTGCCAGCCATAGATTATTGTTCAGATGTAGAACCATGTACAGGTATAGATTATTGTACTGCTGTAGATTATTGTTCAGCCATGGACTATTGTATTGATTATGATACAGGTGCAGACTATTGTACAGATGTAGATTACAGTACAGCTGTAAATTGCTTAAAGAGTGTTGTTAGTAATTTAAGGGGTAGATTATTTTACAGGTTTGGATATTGTACAGGTATAGATTATTGTACAGCTGTAGATTTTTGTCCAGTTGTAGATGATTGTACAGATGTAGATTATTGGTCAGCTGTAGATATTTGTAAAGGTGTAGATTTTTTGCAAAGCTGTATAATATTGTACAACTGTAGAATATTATACAGCTGTAGAGTTTTGTTCAGCTGTAGATAATTGTACAGCTGCAGGTTATTGTACAACTGTAGGTTCTTGTACAGCTGTATATTATTGTACAGCTGTAGATTCCCAGGTAAAAAAAAACTGCTGTATACTGCAGTATTCCTGCAGTTTACTACAGTAATTCTGCAGAATACCACAGTACTGCAGTATAACACAGTTTACTGTTGTAAACTTGCAGTATGCAAAGAGCTGACTGCAGTAATCCTGCAATATACCACAGTAAACTGCAGTATGCCACAGTTTACTGCGGTATACCTCAGTTTACTGCACAGTCTGCAGTAAACTAACATCGTGCAAAGAGTAAACTGCAGTCATACTGCAGTATGCTACATTTTACTGCAGTATACCACATTTTACTGCAGTCAACTTGGATTATGCACTTTGATTTCAACCGTATAAACAGATGAACTGCAGTATATCTGTGGTATACTGCAGTTTTGCTGCACCTCCTGAGGTATTACCACAGTATGCTGCAAAATTATTGCAGTATTAATGACTAATCCACTTCACTATACGCTGTTGTAATAATATATATATGTATTATGTACTAGACTATTAATTTTAAGAAAATCATGTAGACTGATACATTTCCCAGGAAAAGGGGGCAGTTGAATGTATTAATTACTTTAATTATATAAAATATTTAATTTTATCATGTGCAAAAATATATAAATATATATTGATAGTTACTTTATTGAAACAACACTTACATGAATGAATTTTTTTGGAAAAGTATGTTTTAAAATAACACTAATACTAAAACAAAAATAATATTTATAATAATAATAAAAATAATAATAATAACAATGATAATAATTTTAATAATAATAATTATTATTATAATAATATACTATGGTATGGCATCATATGATAATTAAGTTTTTTATCAATAATTATTGTAATAATTATGAAAATACTGGTAAAAATTATAACAATTATATATCATATTATATGTTATAATATTATGATATCATTATGTAAGTATAGATGTTTGTAATAATAATGAAATTAATAATGTAATATCAATAATATATAAAAAATAAAATATTAATAATAAATTAATAAGATACATATAATTTTATAAATTATTAATAAAATATTTTTTTCTAATATATATATTATTGATTATTTTTAATGACATTTAAATTGATCATGTTTGCCATATATTCCATTAACTGAATGTGAGGAACTATTATGTTGATACCTATACATTAATAAACATGGATGAGAAACCATGTTTACATATAAAATATGAAAAAAAAATAAATGGAATATGTTGCTTAAAATTATATTCCATGTACAATTAATGCTGCAGAAGTAGAATTTTGTTTGAAATATGAAAAAAATTGTATTATATAAAATTATTGAATATAGAAATATTAAACAAAATAAGAATTTACCAACAAGAGATCATTGTTTTATTTTAATCTATTTATCTTTTTATTTTAAATGAAAATTATATTTATTTATCTTTATAATAATGATACAGAGGTGGGGTTGGGGGATGTCCCCACCTGTATCACATACAGTTGCTGATGCGCGTGGCTGACAATGTTCCAAGACAAGTTTGATGATAGAAGTCTTTATTCAATAGCAAGCGGTCTGGGATAATCTTTGCGGAGGCCTGCCGGCCTGGCAAGAGATTGTCCTTCTCTCTCTGAGAGAGCTGCCCATTTTCTCTCAAAGCTCGCACTACAGAAAGTTTTGTTACAGAGCTGTCATGTGACATATGAGACATACATATCCATATTTCTGCATTTCGTCATAAAAGCTTAACCTGATTGGATGACTCAAAGTAGGTCACAATTACATCAGAGTTGTAAGTTGACTTTATAAGTTTTACAAGAATCTATTGGGTAAAAGTTCTATGGAAAATCCCAAGTCTGACCTGACATACATCCAGTTATAGACTGACCTACAGTCCTATTTCCAAACTCCTATAAACATAATCTGCCTGGCTCATCATAGAAACCCAGTTATAGAGCTAATTTGTGGGAGTACAATAAGGCTCTACAAACATACTGAATTACCATTAGATATTTGGTCGTCTGATGAACCATTAATAATTCTTTGGCTCTGTCTGAATATCAGAACAGACTGAAACCGCAGTTGATCTTCATTGTTTCTGAATAATTTTAAAACTTAAATATTGAAATATTGAAATGTTCCTTCAAATATGTCAAGTCACATATACACCCTTTCCTACTCCATAACAATAACATTAATTTAAATTAAATATCAGTGGTTAATATATCTTAATTTTAGGAAACCCTTAACTATTTTTCAAAATGTCTGTCTTATTTAACGATCGTTTGTTATGCAGTGCAATTTCAAGCAATTTAAATTTAGAAATACAACGTGCATATAATTTTACAATATATTTTTACCACTAAAAGGACTATTTTGTATGGCGTAATCCAATGTCTCTTTGTATGACGTCACACAGCGCATGGGCCCGCGTAGTGATAAGGAATGAGTGCGGGTCATATTGTAAGCTGTAGGTTTTTGTACAGTTGTAGATTTTTGTTCAGCTGTAGATTCTTGTTCAGCTGTAGATTATCATACTGCTGTAGATTTTTGTTAAGCTTTTGATTATTGCTCTGCAGGATAATGAATGCTGGCGAGCAGCTGTTGACTTGACTGGTGTGCTGCTTACAGAACAAGGACAGGGCTGTGACAGGATTAACCAGATCTCAAAACACTCTACCTACTCATTACAGGTATAAACTACATGATTGTTTCAGACCAAGGTCTAATCAGGTTATGTTTAACTACACAATCTTTATAGCTCCTGATCTAATCAAACCATGGACAACTACACAATGTTTATAGCTTATCATCTAATCAAATCATGGAAAACTTATCATGTAAAATTACATGATTTTTATAGTCCATGAATTCATAATCATGTAAAGCCAAGTGAAATAATGTATCATACATTATTGTCTATTTTATTGTAAGGAATAATTTATTTTTGTCCTAATATCTGCGTGGAGTATATGAAAATATGGCATGTAGATTTACAAATGTACATATATTTTAGGTTATATTTTGTTTTATGATAAAGATTTCAGCATGGAGACTATTTCTAGCTTGACTCTCTCTGTTTCTCAGCTATGGTTCACACGGATTGCTTTGCTTATGAAGTTACGCCTGTACAGTCATGCTGAGAGTGAGTGTCAGGCGTTCGGTAACTTGGACAGACCAGACCTGTACTATGAGTTCTATCCCGACACATATTCAGGGAGGAAAGGTTGGCATGAATTATATATAAATACTGAAAAATTTAAGAAAAATCATTCCCTCTCTCTCTGATGGAAGATTAAATAAAAAAATACCATGAAACATCATTATATACTTCAAATATATATACATCAATATACTTTAAACTGCAGGACAATCTAAAACACTAAAGGCTCTGTTTCAGTGATATTAATGATTGTCTGACATATTATTTACTTCAGGGTCAATGGTGCCATTTTCATTCCGGGTCCTCCATGCAGAGCTGCCACAGTTTCTCGGTAAATCTCAGGAGAGCCTGGATCGTCTGCACTACCTGCATGCCGTTGTCACCAAGGTCAGGGTCATCATCATATAAGTGATATTGTGCCTGGTCTAAGAATATTTCCCCATTCTTGGAAAGTTTGAATAAAATAGGCCATTCCCCATTCCTTAGAAAGTTTGAATGAAATAGCCATTCCCCATTCCTTAGAAAGTTTGAATGAAATAGGCCATTCCCCATTCCTTAGAAAGTTTGTATGAAATAGGCCATTCCCCATTCCTTAGAAAGTTTTATGAAATAGGCCATTCCCCATTCCTTAGAAAGTTTGAATAAAATAGACCATTCCCCATTCCTTAGAAAGTTTGAATGAAATAGGCCATTCCCCATTCCTTAGAAAGTTTGAATGAAATTAAGGCCATTTCCCATTCCTTAGAAAGTTTGAATGAAATAGGCGATTAATTATATGTCCACAAAGTGAAGTGTGTATATCTTATTGAAAAGACCATTTTATCATTTTTTTTTAGTTAATCCAATTAAGCATGTACGGTACATTAAACTGAAATCTCTTAATTACAAAACTTTTTTTAAAAGTGATCCAATGAGTAATCCTAAAGAGGCCATCTTGTGGGAATAAGGATTTTTGTATTGATTTTATCTAAATAATTAATTTTATTTTAAATTCAGTTTAAACATTTCATAAAAAAAGCAGTTAAATTTTATAAAATAAAATATATGTGTATGCATAATTTGACTTGGATGCAACTTCTGATTCTGAATAACTTATATTTTCAGATTTTTTTTATATTGCAAATCGATAAAAGTTTTAAACTTATAAAAATGAATATGTTAAAATAATATAATCTTTCGTAAACATATATTCATTGTTCCTCTGCCAAATTTCATACATATGCTGAAAAATTGGTTTTTAGCTCAGCTGACTGAAAGCCACCTGAGCTTTAGTGATCACTCTTTGTCTATATTCCTCTGTTCAGCTGTCCGTCTGTCCAAGTGTTCGTTAGCAAGGCACAAATAGTTATATCTGGACCTAGAAACATCTAACTGGATATCCGAGAGGTCAATAAAAATCTCCTTGGAAACTGTGTTACTCATATCCTCCGAGCTATGGGGCTTGAAAGTACCCCCCCCCCCCCCCTGAATAATTAAAAATTTTATACGAAAGCTCCAGTATTTGAACAACTAATGCATTGATAACCAGCAGCTGAAGAATAAGGTCACTGTTACCTATATCTAAGGGACCTCCCTCTGGGAGTCATTTTCCCCATTGTTAATGGCTCCTTGAAGTCAGCTGAGCATCGGGGCCCTTGGGCCTCTTGTTAATATAAACCATTATTCCCTGCCTCAGCAGAAGTGAAGTGATCTGTTCTGTCAGTCCATCTGTCTTTTCATCTATAAATATTTCATATGCTGATGTCAAATGGTTGTAGCATTAGGATTTACATTTTCAAGTGCAACAATATAACAAAAACTGTAACCCTTTTTCAGTGTGCCAGGATTTTATATTTTTCTGTCATGGGCAAATTAGGCTGAGTGCCATGACCCATGGTTCCTTTGTTCGGTTATGAAAATCTCCATCACAAATGTTCTACCTAATAATCACATGAGTACTTTGTTAGCAGTTGATAGGAAATAAAAGTTTGTTTGTAGTTTTGCCATTTAAAATTACTTTGTTTACAGATCCTGAGTAACCTTGAGGGAGGACTGGCTGAAGATGGGAGCATGCTGCAGCTGTCTGACAAGAGCAGAAAAGGTCTGTGTGTCTGTTTGCCTGTACGAATATTGGTGTTAGTTAAATTTTATACAAATCTAGATCTTGCAATAGAAGAGTTAATTGGTAATAATATTCCATATCTATTTGTAAATGCAGGATTATTGATTTAAATGTAGACATGTATGCATGTTGTTTGTATCGTATCCATATGACAGTTGTTCTTATTTTTCAGCATTGAATTGTTCAGATGTTCAGAATCTGGTTTGGAAAATTCTTCCACAAGGCACTCTAGTTTACAGAACTTTGGCTTTGTGTTTCAGCATCAAGGGAAGTTTGGGAAGGAAGAGAAAAGAGACTGCTCTACTCTATAGGCAACTGTCTGCTGCACATCAAGGTATATTCTTCAATTCCATGGCAATTTGTTCCATTATTTAACACTAGCTAATATTCTCTTTTAGGGTGGTCATGCATTCAACCTAAAAACCATCTTTTAAGCTAAAGTTTCTTAAAGCCAAACCTTAAACCATCCTAGCACAAAATAGATGATCTGTTGTGCTTGCAGCAGTGTATTAAACAAATATTAACAGGTTTGTGTAAAGAGCAGCACACCATGTTTGATAGACTGTAAAATGATGGGACAGATATGCTGCCATTTGATGGGCAAGTAATTATAAATCTACATTATATTTCATTCATGATGAGTTTATTTGCTAAATGTCATTTATTAATTCATGGATGTATATATTGTATTTTAAAGGACAAACGTATCCTACTCACATATTTTATAAACAAAAAACCCATGGTTTCAGGACTTCAACACAGCTGTGACAGTATTTGAATCTCTTCTAAAGAAGGATGAAAAGCGAAAATCAGAACTGTTAAGTGGTATTGGCAGGATTCATCTACAGGTATTATTGGTTCTGTTATATTATGTCATTGTTCTAGTATAATTTATGGTTGCTTTAGAATGAAACTTCAGTACCACTGGACTGAGTGCTGTAGGGGCAGAGTTTTTCTGTACCCCCCCCCCCCCCCAATCTGAAATAGAACTTAATCCTAGCTACATCATGTACTGACTCTCTGTCTTGATACTCTGGTATATTATTATTCTATAGTCATTTGATACAAAGAATGCAAAAGCTTTACCTCAAGGTGGCTGAACATCAGCTGAGACAGCTATCCACAGCACTAATTGCTAATAGCAATTGGTTTGATTTTCATTTTCTCAACTTAAGGACTGTTTATTTAGAACTTATTTACTAAATTTTTTGGCCAGGCCCTGGAATATTTCAAGTCACAAGACAGTGAAATAATAATAATATTTTTGTTTTCTTGGTTGTCATCACAGATTGGGGACATGACTTCAGCAGAGAAATACTTCAGTCAGGCAGAACAAGCATGCAGCAAAAAGGGAGAGAAAAAGTTTCGGGTTAACAGTCTTATAAACAAGTAAGTGTACTGGATGACCATCAGTAATGTGGTCATGTGATCTGTACAAAAATAGCGGCAGACATGGTGTCTTAGAGTATAGTGACAGACTAAAGCTATAAAGTAGAAATTACAGAAGCAATCATCAGAGAAATAAAATAAGTACTAGATGTTTGCAGTGGCAAAGTGATCACTGGAAACCTACCCCATATGGGTGGAGGCTTAAATATAACTTTTGGACATGATGAAATATAAATCAGTGGTCTTACATCCCACATAATTTTTTTTAGTTTATCCAAAGATTAAATAATATTCACAAATGTAAGGTACAGCATGTGTAACAAAACACAGTTATGAGTTCAGAATTAAGATTTTCTGAGGCTTAAATGTTACTGAGCATGTGATTATTTTAAACAAGAATAATGCTTTTTATGTGAAGAAGTCAAAAATAAGAATGATTTTTACTATTTATAATAATAAATACACATTTGTGGAAGTAGATGAAATACAAAACAAATATGGTAAGTAAATATGGTTGGCCAAAATATTGCTGTCTAAATATTTTTTTTGCAATAAAATAAGTAAAAATTTGTGCTTGTTTTCTGTTTCAGAGGTCTGATTGCTCTTGGTAAAAACAACTTTAGTGAATCCAGAGAGCATTTCAAAGAAGCCGTGGATCTGGATCCAGATGACCCAGTGGTAAGTGGGGTACTCATCTCACTAATAACCATTTTTGCTTTAACAATTGACCTTACCATAAACTTTATGTGACCTTAATCAAGGCCTGCCAAATCAATTTTTATTAAAAAGACTCTTTTATTTGAAGATATCCTGAAAATGACGCCTATTAATCTTTTTTCACACTATGATGATAACTCGAGGTTGGATTGACGTATGGATTTGAAACTTGACTTTGTAAAGTCCACCACTAAAGCAAGAACCCTCATTATTTTTGGGTCATGAGATCAAAGGTCAAGGTCACAGGACCCACTTATTTAAAAGATTATGGCTTTGTTTTAAGCCAAGCTTTCCATCCCAAACCTTCCATCTTGCACATATAGCTGACCTGCCAACAGGGACAGAACATAAATGATTTAGGGTCACAAGGTCAACAACCAGTTTGGTTTTACATATTGGTTTCAAACTTGATTTATGTATGGCCCATCACTATATCAAGAACCCTTGTTTTCTTGGGTCATAGGGTCCAGGGTCAAGGTCACAGGGCCCATCCATTCACAAATTAGTTTATGAACAATAACTCTAGTTTGGATACACAGATTGACTTCAAACTTGATTTATTAATGACCTACCACTTAAGTTGGAGTAAAAACATGTTGCTTTTCGGGGTCCTGAGGGAAAAGGTGAAGGGTCACATTAAAAAGATTGTGAATGCACTGTAAATCAAACTTTTCATCCCAAACTGTCTAAAGTGGAAGAAATCTGTAGATTTGAGGGTACCTGGTTAGAGTTCAAGGTCACTGGAGCCACTTTTTTTAAAAGATTGTTACCTGATTTTTATCAGGTATTGACGGAAAGAAAATGTTTACCTTTAAAACCAGTAGTAAGTTTTCATACAAAAATAACATCTTTCCAATTTAAGATTTATGCTCATCTTCCTGCGGTCACTAAATCCCTATGACTTCATTTGCATTTTGCATTGTGTGAAGGTTTCAGTGCCCTCTTGTAAAGTACTGGTGGTACCATTAATAGTTGTTGTCAAACCCGATGAAACCAGTGATTTCTTATTAAAGTGTTTTTCACTTTACACTTAAAACCCATGTCACGTGCTAATATCTTTATGCTAAAAAAATGTAATAAAGTTCTTCAGGTAGGCTTGAATTCTCGACCACACACAAGGATAATATTCACTGTTACAAAATGTTTACTTGCAGGCTGTGAACAACATGGCTGTATGCTGTCTGTACATGGGGCGGCTGAGAGAGGCGCTGCAGACCCTGGAGGCTCTGGTACACCGTGACCCAGCACGTTTCCTACAGGAGGGCATCCTGTTTAACCTTTGTACTTTATATGAACTCGAATCCTCACGCTCCATCAATAAAAAACAAATGCTTCTCAACCTAGTCAGTAAACATAAGGGCAATGGCTTTAGTGTGGCCTGCCTAAAGATGACCTAGGTATCCTGTCACATTAACTGAAAATGCATAGTCTGTGAGATTCATTGGTAACTTATATTTTCAGATTTTTTTATATTGCAAAAAGTTGTTAACTTATAAATTAAATAATAATGATTATATTAAAAAAAAGGATTCACAGACATATTCACTACTATTATCTTTGGGGACTGCTCACAGAGGTCTCTGAGTGTACCACCTTGTATCTAATGCATCACCCCTCACCAGCTTGCCCTATTTTTTGTCCCACTCAGGTCTGTACTAAGTTAAAGAACTTATGCTGGTATATAGGCGTTTGCTAGAAAATACACATTTAGCAGACAAAATGTGTAGTTTTGTGCTGTACACTTTTTCATGAATAGTGATTTTGCTAAATGGCTAACAAGTGATGTATTCTTTTAACTTATTTGGCTTGATGTCCGACAAGAACATACTGTTATGATGAGTTTGAATGTAAAGGAGAACCCTCTGTGGTGATTTGTCCATACACAGCACTGCAGAATCTAAACAGAAAATATAATTGATAACTTAACCATCATTTCACACAATATTACACTTGACATTCCTTCACAGATACACCCAATTAAGCAAATAATTCCTTCAAAAAGATTCACAATGGTAATATTAATTTACACCTTTGACATAATTTTTTTTAATTGTCTGTCATTAATCCGGCTTTGATTGTCTGCAGGTAGGTTCCTCCTTTAAGAAGAGCTTGAATGAAATGAAAGAGTAAGAAAGGAGTGAATGAAGGACTTCCTAAAACTGTCTATCATTCATTCATTCTGTGCTAATGCATATTGCAGTTCTCCATTTATTGTATGCCAGTGGTATCATATGTAACATTATTAACATGAGTGCTTTATCATCAAGTATACTGCAACTAGACTGATATTGTAAAATGTCACAAAATGAATGTTCAAGTGCACCCAGTTCTGAAATTTTATAGAATATCTGCTTAATACTGATAACTTCACAGGGTTTCCATAAAATGGGATCTTTTTCTCAAATGTTACTCTTTATAAATGTTCTGTCAGGATTGGATGTATGTAAGAAAGGGTTTTTTAACTCTACCTTTGTAGGCTAGAGGTCATTTAAACACCAAAGTTTGATGTCTTGTGTTTTGTTTGGTGGTATTAACTTGCTGTTGGGTTTTCTAATATATATAAAAATAACTAGCATTCCATTCTTCATGTCTATTGTATCTAAGTCATTAATGAAGAGGACACAGACTGTACTACAAGTAAATGGGAGCTTCATGTATGTTTAGTGTAAATGGAGCTGGTGTAGCTAACGGTACATTACTGTGGAAATAAATTATGTTTAAAATCTGTCAAAAAGTTCTTTATTATTTTGGACATTTGAAATCCAGAGAATAATACAATTCATGACATTAAATATTTAAATACCTTCATTATATTATTTCTAGACCTTAAATACCAAGAGTTTTGCTGATGTAAAAAATCACTTTCTCCGTGCCTCAATAAAAAAAAAAAATGCAGTATAATCCATTACCATGGTTTGTGTCTACTTACAAAGGCATGTCACTATTTTGTCAACTGGTATAACATGATACCCATACTTCAAAATCATAACCTGGTTTCCACATACAGCTAAAGTGACAGACCCCAAAGTAAGTCTACATGTAAGTACCTTGTCACTAAGAACTTGCTGTTTTGGCCAAGATTTAGTCTAAATGTGTGAAATTAGAGAACTTTGTGGATCTGTCATCTGCTGTCACTCCATGGAAACCACTTGCTTTCAAATTCCTTCATGAATGTCTCAACTGGCTTGTCCTGAAAGATGAGAGACAGAGTGAACCAGTTACTTGTCAAAAAGGATTAAACAATAAAGAGGATAACAGTAACTCAGTTAACTAAAATTCTGATGGAATGTGCCCATAATGCATTAAGCCCCTTTCACATATTCATGTATAGCAACACAGACCATCCCGGAATTTGTACTGTGGTGTTCTGGGGACAGGGCATGATTTCGTTTAAGGGGCTTTCACACATTCATGGATAACAACAAGGACAATCACAGACTTTAATTCTTGGTGTTCTGGGGACCACACTGCAATTTCATTTATGGGGCTTTCACACATTCACAGATAACAACATGGATCAGCCCGAAGCATGGTTGGAAGATGCCGGTCTAAATACGGAGCTCCTGGTAGCAACATTAATTTTCCTCCAAACATGCTGCAGCACCAAGGATCTCCCCAGATGCCTACATGGTGATGCCGGAGTTAATACAGATGATGTAAGATTTAACACGAATGATCCCAGAACAATGATCCAGGATGATTTGTGATGTTATCTGTGAATGTGTGAAAGGGGCTTTAATGACTATGTAGTGTCCCTGTGGAGCAATATGGACGTTTGCCTGTGTTGCCTTGCAGTGTTTGGTAGAGCAATACTCTTGGTGTTTTCCTTTGGTACTCTGCAGTGTCCCTTTGGAGCAGTGCTTGTCTGTGGTGCACTGCTGTGTCACTGTGGAGCAATAAGTCTAAGTGCCACAGGTCCCTGCAAAGACCCTATGGAGCGAAATGGATAGAGTGATTGTGGTGCCTTGCAATGTGCCCCAGGAGTAATACTGACAGTTTGTCTCTGGTGCCTTTCAGTGTGCCCTTGGAGTAATACTGACAGTTTGTCACTGGTGCCTTGCAGTGTGCCCTGGGAGTTATACTGACATTTTGTCTCTGGTGCCTTGCAGTGTGCCCTGAGAGTAATACTGATGGTTTGTCTGTGGTGCCTTGCAGTGTCTCTGCGGAGCTATAAGGGTAGTGTTTGCCATGCAGCATTCCTGTGTTAAAATACTGATGGGAGTGTGCCTGTGTTGCTCTGCAGTCAGCCTGTGGTGCTATACTGATACAATTTGCTTGTATTTGATTGTTGAACTGATAATAAATCAAAGCAAACTTAAATATAGAATAATTATTCTTGGTGACTGTGTCCTGCTTTTTATTACTGATTTATGAGGTTTTACCTTGCTGACCAAGCAGGTGAGGTAGAAGCTGTCATCCTGTCTCTCATCAGGGGTTATCTAAAATATATTTTATCCACAATTTAAAATGGTGAAAATCCATTGGTCACTCATCAGGTTTCATCTATTATGATGCACAGTCATCACAGAGATCATGCAACTTATCTCAGGAAAATTTGTTATCATTAAAATTAACTTAGAATAAGAAAACACAAACTAGTGCAATTCAAGTTTATGTTGTGCATATGGTATTTATAGGGTATAAACATCATCTGGTCATTCAATTACAGGATTAAACTTTAAGTTATTTGTTTATAATTTAAGATATTTTAGATATCAAGAAAATAAAAATCCAAATAATTCTACAGGTATTCCAGCATATACATATTGTTTTAAACTAATATTAAAATAACTAATCAAGCATGCCCTTAGCATCACACTCCTGGATACATAGTTCTAACTTTTTAGGTTTATTGGTTACTTATTGGGTCCTATTAGCAAACAGACATAAGGACAAAAGGAGGATGGATCCTATCTGATTAGAAAACCTTATCACAAACACATATACAAATAACAAGCAAGCCAGGTATGACTTTGTCCCGCACCCGGTACCCATTTACTTTCTTTGTATAACAAAGAGCAGAAAAATTTTACCTGTTGAAATATGTCTATAAGATCTGAAGGCAGAGAAAGTTCACATATTCTGGATGTCAGCTGAAATTATAAGACAAAATGGTATTTCATGATAATTTGTTAATAAGTTTTCTTTCAGAAAAGACAACATTATTTTTTTTAATTAACTGCATATTTCGATATAAGAAACCAAATGTACTGTAAAAGCTCTGTGGTTAAAGTACACTGACCATGTTTCACCTGTGCAATAGCTTTAACTATGGTGTGTTTCAATGCTATATGAAAGTTTCACAACACAATCAGATCAAAACAAAGACCCTTAAAAAGTTTTGATACTACAGATTTTGCATGCACACACTTAAACACACAGACAAACAAAAGTAGATTAAACATTTTATCCAGTGACTATATATGATTATGAGCTAATAACTATGACATAAATGCTATTTTTTTCAGTCCATAAATTTTAAGCTGTCATTATGCATAGCAAATCTCAAAAGAATCCATGCATTCATTTGTAAGAATACAAAGATTTTTTATGCAATTGTTTTCCTCAAAAAGGAATAACTATAATGAAATATAATGACTGTTACTGAATAATTGGTGGGGTTTCTTTTGTTCAGACACTGCTTGCTGACACAGATACAGACAAGGCACATTAATTTTAATTTATTGATAAACTTAACAATATTTGTTCTGAAGTTATGAATACTGATCAGAGGTACCGGTAAGTGGTTCACAAGCATGTAGGTCACTATGATCTTATTTCCAAGATTGTATCATCTGGGTTTCAAGTTTGAACTTACATGTCTTAAAATTAATTTTTTTCTGCTCCTGAAAGACAGAG
Source organism: Sipunculus nudus (assembly GCA_026874595.1). NCBI lineage: Eukaryota > Metazoa > Annelida > Sipuncula > Golfingiida > Sipunculidae > Sipunculus > Sipunculus nudus. The sequence goes on from CM049309.1 coordinate 31,998,192, forward strand.
AGACAAATGGAATTATTATCACTGAAGGTCAGCTGACCTAGAGTTCAAAATGGTAGCACTCCACTGGTATAAGAAAACATGATTAACACATGCTTTATGTACATACCTTCTGGATATGTGTTTTGTTGTTGTCTCTGATGAATGAGTCCTGGGCCAGCAGGGTACTTCGAAAAAGCATTCTACAAGTGTAAAATTGTGAGTTAGGATGGTTATATCTGCTTTTGTTTTAGCACATATCCATTATATCTGGAATTTATCCATTTTATTTCATATCCTGACATATATCCTTGTGTATGTTTCATCTCCTCTCTCCTTTCACCATAAAGATGTAAAGATTAGTCCAAACTCCAGAAAAATAATAAAATCATGTCCTTACAAATAATATTGCTATAGCTCATCATCAGTGACAGGTAAATGTCAAAATGTGTATTGGAGAACACTGGTAAACCCTCTTAACAGGAATTACATTTTGTACATGTTTTTCTACACATTCCAGACATACCTGATTAAAAAAACATATCCAAAAGGTATGTACATAAAGCCCTCAGAGCAGCCTTAAACATTAAGAGTTAGTAGGTTAAGTAAAACATCAGAACTAAGAGCACGCACAAACGCACCGACTGTTAAGGATTACATGATAGAACAATCGATCAACACTTACAGCATGATAAAACATATAAACTCAATACAAATCTTAACAAATGGCCACAAGTATACAAAGGCCCAAAATAAATGTTTCTCCTCTAAACATATCACTACCAAATCCTATGTAGAAAGAAACTAACATCGCATCCACTAATTAAGCAGCCTTGTCAAGTCAGCTTGATCTTACCCTGCACCCAGTTTAATATTTATAGACCTTAGCTTTTCATCTCTATCTCCTCTGAATTTCTCCTAATCTTTGGGCCTAATAGTTAATAGATAATATTTAAACATTCACTAAGATATCATCTTTATCTTTGCTGATGGAGCAACAAGGGCTGGGGTTTCTTACTTCCTCAACTACACTGCTCGAGCCCAATCTTTTCCTTCTTTAGCTTAGACATGCATGAGATATCAGTAGCAATCAGTTGATGAAGAGGTTATTTCTGCTATGAACACTTTTAAAAATGTCACTTACACAAGTACTGTTGTCATGAAGTCTAATTAATGACTCTTTAGCTTGTCCTCATTGTCATAATTCCACAGATTCATTTTATTTCATGTTGCAATTCTATATTCCCAATTGCCAAAGGCCCTTGAAATCACTGGTAACACTTGTTTAAACCCCCATGATCACCTGCAATAGTCTACACAAGTGAAAAGGAGCTCAGGGGGTTCTTGGTGGTTTTCAAGGAAATATATCCATTTTTGAGACGGAATCAAAGTAGAGTCGACCCTATCAAATGTGACCACCCAAGGGACTGGTCTGAAGTGGTTGTTTTAGACAGGCGGTCTTATCAGATAGGTTCTGAAAATTTAGAAACTGAACAAACTTTGATGACAAACATATTATACATATGCACATATACACATATTATTCACTTGATTAAAATTGTTATTTAAAAGATCTCACTTGTATTAAATGAAAATGTGCACATACATAAATATGGCTGCAAGCAATTACCGGTATATAAAAGGGAAAATCCTGCGTTCAGAGCTGCGTTTGAAGAAGACTGTTACTATCCATTTTATCAGTTCAACCTCATGGCATCAGATCGGGAGTAGGCTGTTATGCAATGGCCTATACCACTTTTTTTAACAAGATTAATTTTAACAACCATAAATTTTGCAAAGAATAAAGGGCTCAATGTATTGTAAAATTTTGTTTCCAACATTTGACTTAAGATGAAGAAAAGGAATAAACGTCACAAATGTAGCTGACGGTACAGTGTCAGCTGCCGGCCACAGACTGTAATTGTCATATTATAATTAATTGTCTGAGAAGTGTAACTTAAGCAATATCCAAGTTTCTGGTCAGTAAATAAGATACATCAATCAATCACAGAACCTAAATTTGTATTTTGATCAGTTTTCACATTTAATACAAGTTATATAAAGACCATGAGTGCCAAGGAATCACTGTAAACATTCTGAGCTCATGAATATACCAGAAAGGCAAGGTTTGATGTGGGCTAGCAAATTTGTGAATATTCACCAGGGAATTCCTATTCAAATTAGGTCCTTTGACACACACACCCAATAGCAACCAAGAAGGTATAGAATGTTGAAAATAAGCATGGAATATATGTAGCCATTTAACCACTGGCTAAAAGTTGTGACAGTCTTTCTATCAGGTCAAAAATGTAGATTGACAGAGGACATGGAACAATGCAGAACGATTCAAAAATTGTTTTTTGACTTTTTAGCGGATAACAGCATGAATGCACGTATATAGCTCAAAGACAAACCTCTTCAGGGCAATAAAGATACATTTCAGTTGATTTTTATTCATTTAGGGATTAATAAAGGTTGGTCTTGTATACAGTGATAAGCATTCACCACTCTTGGCCCTGCGCCCATGCTAACCAACCAAGCGGCTGAGCAAATCCAAGCCAGCAGCACATTCATTTGTCAGTTTGGTAGGACAAAGCTACCCTTAATTCATAATAGCCAGGTGGTCACATTACACAGAGTTTCATTATACTTAATATAACTGTATATTTTAAGGGACTGATATCCAGTGCCCGTAATAGCTGGTTGCCCACCACTTATAGGTGGTCGCATGGACAGGTTGGACTGTATCACAAACTAACTTGTTGCATGCAGTGAGACTTGACAGAAGTACTTCATGTTATTACCATTTACTGCAAATATTCAGCTGATGAATGTGAGGAATGGAGTCATGGAATCCTGTCACTCCAGCCATGAGAGGCAGATGCTAAAATATCAAAAGTGCATCCATTGTTCAGCTACTATTACTCAGGATAAACAAACCATGCTTTTAAATCTGCGCTCTCACAGGCCACCAATGAGAGCTCTGCTGAGTGTGGCTTGAGGCCATGTTGGACCACTCTGCCTGTCATGGCTGGAACAACAGGATTTTGTGGCTTCATTCCTAACTTTCAACAGTTAAATATTTATGGTAAAAGGTAATAACAAAAGTTAACCCTGTGCTTACCAAAACCACTGTTATTAAATCTATCTGCATGCAACAGCTTTTTTTGTGCATGCCACTTTCAGTGACCCATGATCAGAAATGGATACATGTTCTTGGTAAATGCCTGAGGGCCTTGTGTGCTCCAATTCACACCCTTAGTTATTTTATAGATAACATGTGACCATAGGGTTTTACACAAGCAGTACTGATGATCTCAAGGGCCTGTGTAATCGCTCCAGACACCTTGTAGAATGCTTATTCACTAATGTTTACGAATCCTGACACACCTGGCCTCTTATGAATGTTTACCTTGATCTGACGAGGCACATTCCAACGACATAGTGGGCAGGCATTCCTGATGTAAACCAGCTTCTGTCTGCCTCTGGCTTGTCACATAAACAAACATTACTACTCTCTGCTTGGCTTGTCCCTTCTGGCTCAGCATTCCCTGATATCACCTTTGGTCCATTTTGGCAACTACTTTCTTTTACGTCTATATCTCTGCTTTGTGCATCTTTGAAATTACATAATGTTTGGTATGCGTCTCCAAGCTGCATCCACAGGGTAGGGTTGTTTGGATGCATTGTTATTAGCTGAGCCAGTGCTGTGAGTTCATCTGAAGTATAAACCAAGCTTGATTGTCAAATGAGTACAAAAAAACAGAAAATATAGGGGCACATGCCCTGCCAGTTCAAATGAGTATTCTTTACTAATAAACCAGAGGACGCTCCTGCAACATTTGCTGAATACTGCCTTCACAGTTTATTTGATAATACCAAATGGGGCCTGGACAGTCAATTGGAAAAATGCTCCATTCTCTCCTCTAGTGACCCAGGTTCAATCCCCAGCATGGCTATGAGAGTGTGTTGTAGTGGTACATCCCTGGACAGTGGTTTATTCCTGGTACTCCTGTTTCCTCCACCCCTACAGACGACTGAACGCCACCTTCTGAGCCATGGAGAGTGAATCTCATTATGACTAGAACAATCCATGTAACATGAATAGTTTATATTTATAATACCAAATTTACCCACTAAATGTAAGGTTCAATGCTTCCATGGTGATAGAACCAGAAAGCCATAAAACAAACGAAACAAGCAAATTCAAGGAATTTATGTCCTCCGCTTCTGATTTCAAGTCTGGGATGATTTTAAAATTTGTAGCACTAAGTACAAATAGTTTTAACAATTCTCAAAAGATGGAAGCACCTGGCAGTTACTGCAAAAAATTCAAGTATTTTATGTCAACCGCTTGCGACACCTGTTGGTGATTATTAAAACTAAATGTGCTGATGCATCATATAAAAATATCATACTGTATTACAATCTTGAGAGACAGACACTCCAAAACCAATCCCAACCAAGGTAAGCATAAGAGCAATCACTGACCCAAATTTGAATGAAATCGGATAAAATTTAGGAAAGTTATCGGAAAAGTTAAAGTTAAACCTGACGGACAGACAGACATAGGGACAATCAGACAAACCCAAATCAATATCCCCCCTTCCTTTTAGGAAGCAGGGGACAAAAATACAAAGAAACAAAATATTCTGACCATAATTGTCTCCTTCACAGTATTTCTCTCCACAATATGACAAGAATGATACATGACTGATAGGTCACCAATATGATCTGTCTGTGTCTGGTCTCCTGTCCAATAAGTATCATCTGACTGGTCTCTTTTCCAATCAGTATCATCTGACTGGTCTCTTGTCCAATCCGTATCATCTGATTTGTCACATGTTTAATAAATATCATCTGACTGGCCACCTGCTTAAGAAATGTCATCTGATTGACCACCTGTTTTGAAATGTGTGGATCTGTTTTTTCACTGGACACATTAATCCTTAGAAACATATTTTGTCAATAAGAGCACAGCAAATGGTGCATAACATGCCCGACCCATATCTGTGGCCTCTGAAATCATTCAATATGTGTGAATTTTGCTGAGAAACTGAATGAGATAAGAACTTCTATTGGTAAATATGTCTAATGAGTTCCACAGAAATCCATAAGTTTTTTGGTAGGTCACCATGGTGCCTATTAAGTCTGGTGACATCTGACCTCATTGAATATATGAGGATTTTGACGGAAATCGAACTTTTTTTTTAAATATCTTTTTGACGATGGTACCAAGTTCCAATATTTAATGCTTCTTACACTATAAGTTGTTCATTTTGCGGGCTCCCTTTCAGGGTGTGCCAGTCTCCCTGTCAGGTGTGCAAGAACTTCATTTATATAATGAGCCCCGCACTATCTCAGGTGTGAACCTGAGCCAGCCAGCAATTGGTTTAAACACACTATACAGCCATCAGATCTTCCCAAAGAGACTGCCCATACTTGTCACACAGACGGTCGTCTTCTGTCCCTGATTGACTATCCACCCACGGCCCCGATCAGGCTGGGGCCAGCTCGATATCAGAAAGCCAAGCTCCCAGATATCTTCCCAATTATTTTTAAGACCCAGGGTGAAAGTCCGGCATGGGAAGACACCTGCGACAGTCAGGCTTGAACCCACACCTCCTAGTGCACCAGCTTTGTAGTCAGACACGCTAACCACTTGACCACCAGAACTGGTTGAATATACAACCTCAATGAATATACGTGGATTTTGCTGGAAATCAAACTTAGGCAAGATATTATATTGATTAATATTTCTGTTGAGTTTACCAAAATCACTTCCTCATTAGTTATCTCTGCAACACCACAAATTAGCCCAGTGACCTCTGACCTTATTAAATATGTGTGGATTTTGCCCTTAATCAAACTCAGGTGAGATAATCTATTGCTAAGTAGCTTTGGTGAGTTTCAGGAAATTCATCAAAGCCCCGGTTAATTATCGCGGCAAAAATAATAGTTAAGTGATGATGGACAGATAGATGGACAGTGGGATACCATAATAAGTCCTGTCATATACGGGCATATAAAACAAGTGACCCATGGGTCATGACGCTCAGCTGACTAAATAAACATTCACAAAAGGAATTTTATCATCTGAATGCCAAATTTTGTAGGTGGTATCCCCATTCAACTGAAGCTTAGCTCTGAGGACATAGGTAAAAGAGACCTAATTTCAAAACTCCAAGGAGATTATTCATTTACCTCCATAGATGTCAAGATAGAAGATTCTAGGTCCAATGGTTACAATTTGTGCCCTGTTAACAGACAACCACATCTTTGAAGGTATAAAAAAATTGATTAAAAATGCGTAAAATTTGAAAAAAATGCATGTGGCACCACCATTCTTCTGAAACTGATGAAACATTCCATGTCCAATATCTATGCAAAGAATCATGGTGATCAATGCATTAGTTATTAAGATACTGGAGCTTTTGTATCAACATTTTTTGGTATTTTGGGGGGGTATTTCTGAGCCCTATGGCTCGGAGGAAATGGGTAACAGAGACCTAATATCAGGTTTCCAAGGAGACTTTTCATGGACCTCCCTGGATGTCAAGTTAGAAGATTCCAGGTCCAGTGGTTATGATTTGTGCCTGGTTAACGGACAGACAGAGGGACATACAGATGGACGACGAACAAAGAGTGATCGCTACAGCTCAGATGACTTTCAGTTAGCTGAGCTAAAAAGATAAACAAAAGCAACCAATAACACTGAGAGTTAAGAGGGACAGATGTGAATGTACCTTGTGTTCTTCTCTGCTGTCTATATACTGAGGACACCAGAATGAGTGACGTGGACTTCTGTTCAAAGTTCTGTGCATCTGCTAACTATAAGAAAACAAGACAAAAGTCACATTCAAGCACTAAACAAAACATATCTCAGAACAAAATTAAGTTTGAGTGGCATATTACACTATACTGATAAAATAACTAAAACATTCAATTACACAATTATACATCTGTTATATACAAGAGGTTTTATTTTGAATAGTCTGCATGTTTTTGGAACATCAGAGCTGGAAAAATGAAAAATACAATTTAATTTTGTACAATAATTATAAAATATGACACTGTCAACAAGGTAATGTGTCATTTTATTACATTCCTATATAATACTTTAACATACACAGTCATTTATAACCAATGCTTGTGACACCATGTTTATGGTGTACAGTTCTATCAAACGTTACAGCTGTGCATGAAGAACCAAGGCTATTACATTATATTCAATTTAACAGCTTCAGTGATCCAAATATCTCATGATAAAGTGTAACAACTAGCCAGGTAAAATATTAAAAGGCAAAACGGTGAAATTTAATCCATGATATTGAAATATCATTTGCTTAATATAAGTTCAAAAGCTCATCCCATCTTGAGCTTGAGTATAATTGTCAACCTTACATTCTGCGGCCATTTTGCATGAAGAAATGTATCCTCTTTAACAAAATTACTGTGGGGTGCTTTGTCCTCCTTTTTGTTCATCAACATTTTGTCGAATTGTTTATACAGTGAAACCTTTGAAATAACACCACCCATAGGACTGGCTAAAAGTGGTCTTATTTAACAGGTGTTCTTATGAGACAGGTCAGTTATAACCAGTGTGAATGTTTTTCGTTCAGTGAATGGTGGTCTTTTTAAGGGGGTGGCCTTTCATACGGGTTTCACAGTATCAAACCCCTGTATTCAACCTTTATCCAGGTTTACTGACATGTTTCAGAGCCAGAACCTCAGCCTCATCATAACATGACTGTTTTAAGTAGCTCCTGCACAGGTCTTCTGTCAGACTTCTTTTCAAAGCAACATGGTTATTTGGTACTTTATCTGAAAGTATAAACATTGATTAACAAGGAAAGTTTTATTTGCATTACAAATATAACTAACTGCAGGATGTTATGTTAACCTATAAGAAATTGTGGGACAGAAGAAGGACTGGCAATATGGAAAAAGATGGGCAAAGCAGAAAAACAGAAGAAAAATGTAGGACTGAAACTTTAATTGTATCAACATAATTCATGCTCATTCTTGATCAAACTATGTGAAATCTGAAAAATTTGATATCTCTTAGGACCTGTTTTAACAAGTTTCATGTGGTGCTCAGTCTATACTTGCACTAAGGATATGTTTAAAAAAGTTTCATGTGGTACTCAGTCTATACTTGCACTCAGGATATGTTTAAACAAGTTTCATTTGGTGCTCAGTCTGTACCTGCAGTTAGGACATGTTTAAACAAGTTTCATGTGGAACTCAGTCTGTACCTGCAGTAAGGACATGTTTAAACAAGTTTCATGTGGAACTCAGTCTGTACCTGCAGTAAGGACATGTTTAAACAAGTTTCATGTGGAACTCAGTCTGTACCTGCAGTTAGGACATGTTTAAACAAGTATCATGAGGTACTCAGTCTGTACCTGCAGTAAGGACATGTTCAAACAAGTTTCATGTGGTACTCAGTCTGTACCTGCAGTTAGGCCATGTTTAAACAAGTATCATGAGGTACTCAGTCTGTACCTGCAGTTAGGACATGTTTAAACAAGTATCATGAGGTACTCAGTCTGTACCTGCAGTTAGGACATGTTTAAACAAGTTTCATGTGGTACTCAGTCTGTACCTGCAGTAAGGACATGTTTAAACAAGTTTCATGTGGTACTCAGTCTGTACCTGCAGTTAGGACATGTTTAAACAAGTTTCATGTGGTACTCAGTCTGTACCTGCAGTAAGGACATGTTCAAACAAGTTTCACATGGTCACAGTCTGTACCTGCAGTTAGGACATGTTTAAACAAGTTTCATGTGGTACTCACTCTGTACCTGCAGTTAGGACATGTTTAAACAAGTATCATGAGGTACTCAGTCTGTACCTGCAGTTAGGACATGTTTAAACAAGTTTCATGTGGTACTCAGTCTGTACCTGCAGTAAGGACATGTTCAAACAAGTTTCACGTGGTACTCAGTCTGTACCTGCAGTTAGGACATGTTTAAACAAGTTTCATGTGGTACTCAGTCTGTACCTGCAGTTAGGACATGTTTAAACAAGTATCATGAGGTACTCAGTCTGTACCTGCAGTTCTAAGATCACATGGTACTCAAAAATGCCTGTTATAGTTTACTTCTATTAACACAATGCCAAGTTTATGGCCAATTCACACTGAAGGTTAATATTCACCTCTCTTAAAGCTGTTAAAGCTGGAAAATAATATTATCTGTCATGAACAAACACAGGAAAAAACAAAACATACTAGGTAGAGGTACCATTTTCTGTTACCTAATGCCTCTCTGAATGCTGATACAGCTGTCGTGTAATCTCCCCTGTGGTATGCCAGGCTTCCCTTGTATTGAAAACAAGTGACTTCATCCCCTCTCAACTCTGTGTCTGTCCTGGTGTACCACTGCAAAGATACCCATGGTATATACATACTCTGCATCCACTTAACTCAAAGTGAAATATCCTGGTAAATGAAATTAGTTTTATTTACAAAACATGCCACACTCTAGGTAGAAAATTAACCTGTCACTTTATTAAACCATTTATAATGATATAAGAAATTTTGTGACAAGGTTTTGCTTCACAAGTCTGAAAAGTAGTAGGACTGTTTATTAAATAGTACTCAGAGAGCACATATGTCAGGGTTTGCAAAATACCTGGATCTGAGTTTTAATCCAACCAAATTTTAACTAATCAACCCATAAAAACAGTTGAAACAAGAAAAACAGACATTTCTTGCATACAAGACTGGTGGTGCCATCTACAGTAATTTTTGCATAGTGAACATCCATGCTTGTATCTCAGGAGAGATGTTTGTGTAATTGGTGGTTGTACTACAGTTCAAAATTTGTAATACTTGCTTTGTACATGTATTGTCACACATGTACTTGAAAAGCAATCAAGTACTTTTCAAAAAAGTTTGGCAAGTTTGTTATCTTGTTATTACTAATATGTTATTACTAATTCAGGTTAAATTTCTTGTCTATTACTATAACTATTGCTTTGAAAATCTGTAATTTTCTAGTATTATTACTGTTAGATATGACTGTTACTCCATCCCAGATTTGGCCTAATTCACCACATTATCCATGCAATAGGATGGAGATGGCCGCTGCGGTGCATTTCCCTGCACACCTTGTGTCACAACTCAAGTTTGCCTGTCAGTCGAATACAAATACCTATTGAGTCGTGTATTCAGTGCTAGCACAGCAACAAAACGACATAACCATGCATGAGGGTTCTTACCTCTGGTTCACAAATCTTTGGATGATAGTTATTTAGATCTTCATCTTTTCTTTTTTTCTGATCATCCGCAAACAATGAGTCATCAAAGTATCCCAGCTCCATAGTTTCCTTTCAGTTAAGTCATTCACTGGTGAATTTTCCAAGTTCAGACCTAAAAACCATCATTGATATTAGCATATTTTTTAATATTCTTTTGTTTTGATTTCTCCCGCTGATCTCTTTTCAGACTAGGGATTACTAATGTTTCATATTTTCCACCATCTTTATATATATAAGAAGTTTAGTTTAAATACTTTGTCTCCTCTTTTTAAATAAATAATTCACTGAAAACATTAATAATAGCATTTGAATCTTCAAAAACCTCTGGGACAGCTCAATAGCTATTCCTATTGAAATCACTTCAATAGCAGTTCTTATTCGGAGAACACTTCAATAGCAGTTCTTATTGAAAACATTTCAACAGCAGTTCTTCTTGAAAACACTTCAATAGCAGTTCTTACTGAAAACATTTCAATATCAGTTCTTCTTGAAAACACTTCAACACAAGTTCTCATTGAAAACACTTCAATAGCAGTTCTTATTGAAAACACTCCCATAGCAGTTCTTACTGAAAAAATTTCAAAACAAGTTCTTACTGAAAACTCTCATATAGCAGTTCTTAATTAACTTTGTATTGAAAACATTTCAACACAAGTTCTTTTTGAAAACATTTCAACAGCAGTTCTTATTGAAAACATTTCAATAGCAGTTCTCATTGAAAACACTCCAATAGCAGTTCTGACTGAAAAAATTTCAACACAAGTTCTCATTGAAAACTCTCCAATAGCAGTTCTTAATTAACTTTGTATTGAAAACACTTCAACAGCATTTCTTATTGTTAACTCATAACTCTTCAATAGCAGTTCTAAACTTCTTACTGAAAACATTTCAACAGCAGTACTTATCAAAAACACTTCAATCAACAGCAGTTCCTATTCCTGCTAAGAAAGTTCCATGGTATCTTCTACATTATTATTATTTAAATGTGTAACTCTTAACCCAGTCTCAATCTTTACTTTTTTATTTTTTCTTATGTGTTGACTCTTCCTTCTAAAAGAGATATGGGAAGGGGTAGGATTTGGAGGTTAAAACATTACACTACACAGCACTCAGTGCAGAGGGTACCCAGTTGAAACACTGGGTAGAGTTCCTTAGGCAAATGGTGAAATCTTTATTGAACTTCACAACAAGTTATGACTTCCTCTGCAAATTAAATCTGATATCCAGTTGCCTTGATAATAACTTATCACTCTTTTAATGGCTCTCTTAATTAATCTGGATGTTATTAAATGTACCAATGTAAAACATAAGTACAAGGCCTACATGCCTAATGTGAACCTGTGCAATGGGATTAAACCAGGTATGATGCTTCAATGCTGGACCATTACTTTTCAAGAATATGTGTAACATGTATATGAATAATTCAAGTACTAAACACTTTGAAACAATTACACAAACATCACTGCTGAAATTCTGGCATGGGTGCAAACAACACAAAAATGATTTTAGCTGGCACCACCAGTCTTGTATACAATGACATACATTCCCTTGAGTTTGATGCACCTGGCTGACCAGGCTTAGGTGAGTAAGGCAATTGCCCCGAGTGATCTGTGACAAATTGCTGGCTCAAGCTACTGCACTGAGTGAAATCCTTACCTGCACCTGGCTAAACTGAGTGAACTCTTGACCTGTACCTGGCTGCACTGAGTGAACTCTTGACCTGTTGCATAATCTGACACAGTTGGCAGTCTGCCAAAGCTATAAACAGATACAAGCTGAACTTTGCAGCCAAATCTGATGCAGTGGACAGTCTGCCAAAACTATAAATAGAATGCAGCTACTGCACTGAGTGAACTCTTGACCTATACCTGGCTGCACTTCTTCCAATCCTGGCGCCAGGCCAAAACTATTTATAGAGCTGCCATCATGTTGGCTAATGGCCAACATCAAGGCACTGGCAATCTGCCAATGGTAAACCAAGTGCTGCCATCTGTTCAAAAAAGTGATCCCTACTTGAAATAACTTTGAAATAAATTTTCCAAATACACAAATACTTTTCTTTTTATAAAAAAAGGAAATCAGGAATATATGAAAAACAAGGGACCTATGGGTCACTGTGCTCAGCTGACGTTAACCTTGAAGGTAAAAATCTAAAATAATATCAAATGGAGATAAAGTGTAAGAGGAAGAGGTAATAAAGGCCATGGTTGGCTTATATGATTGGTTTGTATTGATGAGCAAAAATTGTTGCAAATAATATTTTGTGACCTGACCATGTGTTTCCTAATGTTGAAACTGAAGCATGTGTGCAGTTTGTGAACAAATGATCTGTACAATTACCATGATGATCATTAGTTGGCTTTTCGATTAACTATTGACATTTCAGTAGTTTACACATTTGTTCAATCAAATCTTTTTTTTTTGTATAATATATATTATTAAATATATGTTTTTTTATGAAATGTATACAGTTGAAATATAACTAATTAACAACATAAAACATGGCAAACAAAGCCTGATCTCAAATTCTGCTGATGCAAGAAAATAATGAACAAATGTTTGTAATAAATCCTCATTTTTTTATCACATCAATTTTTTTTTTAATTTAAGTTTAATTTCTATACATTTTCAATATAACATATATATCTGAATATAAAAGTTGATTCATAATTCTCAATTGCATCATCATAAATCTCAATCTTGTCAGATAACACCACATCATGCATACAAATGTTTGTTATTTTTTACCACAAAAATATATCTTTTAAATCTGCAAAAAAATAAATATCTAAAAAAATACTTGATTTAGATTTCACAATTTTTAATTGTGTCTTTATTTATCCATAATGTGCTTCATATTTTATCATAATTTAAGCATACTGATGGGTTCCATTATGATCGGTAAAATCATTTAAAAGAAAAATGATTTCTTTAAAAATGCTACATTACACAACATTGCATCTTCTGGATTACACCTTGAATTACTTTTTCAAGGAAAGATTTTGCATATCAGAGTGGAAACAGCATTACAATTAAGGAGATACAGTGAAAACAATAACAATACTGCATAACACTTGGTGGGTTGGGTTTGCGGGGGGGGGGGGGGGGGGGGAGGGGGATTGGGGTGGTGATATGAGAATAACTGTACACCTGTCACAGCAGGGGATCTCCCCCAGTGACTGTAACAAATCAGAAACCCTGGCATAGCTGACTTCCAGTGACCTAGAGTGGGACCCTGCATCTGTAATCTGTAATCAAAGCAAATGACTACAATAGAGCCTCAAGAAAAAAATCAATAACTAGCCTAATTTTCAAGCTTTTACTTCTAAATTTCAGATTTAAACAAATTAAATATTTATGTTTACATGCTGTGAAAATTAAATCAATGGTACTTACAGAAAAAAAACGTGCCATGGTCAAAGTTGGGCAAAATTTAAGGTACTGATTTTATTTTTATGCTAATTACTTAAAAAATTTACAAAATTCAGATCTAATTTTGGGTAAACAATTGAATCTTAATTAAACATAGTTATATACTTGGGAAAATAGACTCTAGTTTCAAAATTTTTCATGTTAAGTGAGAAAATATTTTTCCTGATTTTTTACAAAGTCCATTATGTTTGGGCCCATAACTTAAAGAATTTATATTTAACAGACTTAATTTCTGGCATGTACATAGGAACTATATAGAAGAATATTTATGGTAAAAATGAGGAAAAATAGATGAGTGGTTTTGATATTAGGCAGTCCTGAAGTGTGAAAATAGGATTTTTATAAAAAATTGAGGTTTTTCCTTAATTTCTCAAAGGAACGAAGTCGCAAAGACCCAGTTTTCGGCTTGGTAGGAGATCTTGGGGACATCTAACATTATGTTGAATTTTGGATTCCTAGGTCTTACGGTTTTAAAACGTGCCACATCTACGGACGGACGGACGGACGGACGGACGGACAGACGGACGGACGACGGACAATGGACCACGACTATAGCTCAGATGACTTATAGTCAGCTGAGCTAATTATTACAGATGCATACTGAATGCAAAATTATAATACAGATACATAATTGATGGCAAATTCTTGAATTAAGTTGAGTATGGATACCAATCATTTACAATCCATGTAGCGTCGTCTTTATATAGCCACAGAGAGCCCAATATCCACGATTGTAACATCCTGGTATGATGAATAATTTAAATCATATATCTTATTTTTTAAAAGCTTTTAAAAAACATTCTTGTAAATATTCACCACAGATAACCTGAAATCTAAATGTCTAGTGGCATGATGTAATAGATGCTGATAAACTGGTGCCAGGCTAGATGTAACAGCATCACACAGCTAACATATTTGGTTAAATGACTCAATTCAATCTCCATATTTCAGCCAAAAATCATTCATATGGAACCATTAAAGACAATTATTATAAGAATTATTGTGGGGATTATTCTCGTAAAATATTAAACAAACTGGCTTCAGTGGTGTCAGTCAAAAAACGTTTTGCAGGTTTATAACTCATATAGGAATATACAGCAAACTGACCAAGTTCAGCTTCCCGTAACTCAGCCAAAAAAGAAAGTACCAAAACCATTTGAACAAACCATCTGAGGATAATTAATGTGCGAGATTTACAAATTTAGCCCAGTAGATTTTGAGAAGAAGATCTTTGTAGCTACTGAGCTAAAATGTGCTGTTATGGCATATGACTAAATTCAGCTCCCCATAACTCCCATAACCAAAAGTCACTGAACATGCAGAGACCATTTGAACAAACTTCAGAAATCACTATCCTAGGATAATTTCTGTGCGATATTAAACAATTTAGCCACATGGTTTCAGAGAAGAAGATTTGTGTAGCCCTCAGTGTGATACCTCAATTTCAGATATGACTCGTGACCAACATTGGCACAAAATTTGGTGCTGATAGCACCAGCCGTTTCTGAGATTGAAATTTTATTATGCATTTTTGGACAGATGCTTAAGTTCAACCTCCTGTAACTCGGCCAAAAATCTCCGAACTGGAACCTTTCAAACAAACTTCAGAAAGATTGTTCCAGGGACCATTTCTGTGAAATATGGGACAATTTGGCTGGACAGTTTCAGAGAAGAAGATTTTTAAAGCTTTCTTAACTTTTCCCCTATAAAATCTAAGAAAATGCATTTAGAAAAATATGAACAAAATCTAATAGTTTTTCTGAATACTGATTATTTGCAAAAAAAATGGTAATGCTAGGTCCTGCCTTTTTGAGTTAGCTATGGTTATCGTACTGACGACGCACGATGCAACATCAGACGACGCTGCTCCATCACATAAGCTCACAGATTCGCTAAAAAACAGTATTCATATTCGCTGAAATAAAGAAAAATATGTTGTTAGACTGTTCTAAGAAAGTGATTATACATGTATATATGGGAACATTTATATTTCTGCCTCACAAGAAAACATTTAGTTATGGCACTGAATTTCATTGCTGTCACATATATACAGGGACACCAGTACTCTACATTGAATTATGATATGAAGTTAGTTGAAGTGAATTTATATTATTGGAATTTAGATCATAATCCCTGGTTTTCTTTTAATTTTTGACACGGTACACAGGGCTGGTATGATTTAAATCACTTGATTTAAATCATGATTTAAATCATAATTTAAATCGCTGTAAAAAAGTCATAAAAATCATTGATTTTTTTAAAGTTAACTGACCAAATGTGATAGATATAACTGCATTATGAATAACATTACAAAAAAAATCACCCACTGCAGATCCTCTGTGACAAAAATTCAAAATAGTGTTACTTGCGCCATTTTCACCCGGCCCCAGGGGCCGACGGGCTGAAAGTCGGACCACCGAGCGGCGGAGTGGCTGTAACACAATAAACTACGGTGCGTGCTCAGAGAGAAAAACAGCCCCACTCCCAGTAAAAACAAAACCTAAGGGTAAATTATTAAACAAACTAAAGAAATAAAGGAATGCATGGAGAATGTAAATTGTAAAACCATCTGATTTTTGAAACTGAAAAATAAAGGGGAAATCGCACATTCATGTCCATTCGCGACACCATCTCTGTCATTACGCAATGTCTCTCTGATAAAATCCAAGACAAAAAAAAGTTTAATACATTTAATGTACAACTATTATACAGTTGACAAACAATGAGGAATTCCCTCATCAGCCCTGAGGTAACACAAACTCCCCTGGTGGAACCATAAGTCCACTTTGATAAAGCCTGAATTGTATCCACAAAGTCATAACTTTCCAACTAAAATGTCATAAATATCCCAACAAGAACCCATAAAATTCTCTGTCAAAATCTATTTCCTACTACCTAAATATCCCACTAAAACCCAGCTGACCAGCACTACGTTTTCTCTAAATCCCTCTAATAAAAGCCCCGGTTCCTATTACCTACAAGCTAAAAGAGAGCTGGCACAACCGTACAGTACCAGCGCGGTGGATAGTCCACGGCACCCGTGGTCATCCATGACCATAGTCAGCCCTGATTACACATGGCTACAAAAGTCCATCTCCCAACCCAGGTCAAAACTTCCTAACTAGACAAGACATACCTAACAGTCAGATACTTAGACGTTACAAGTCACATCACAACTCTTCTATTATTTAAAATGAATCCCAAAAAAAACTATACCCCATTTTTCCTCTCTATCCCAATCAAATGTATCGCCCTCTTTAGGACGTTCTGATAACCAGGATGCCTGAGATATTCTATATTCGCTCCAAAACATTTTCTGTTCACACAAGTGTCATGTGTCAGAGAGGTGCGCGAGTTATTCTACAGTCATGCCAAATATTTAGTAAATGCAAACAAATTTTCCGTTCCTGATTTTAAATTTTTGAAAAACGATTTACTGGTAAAACGTTGTTCGGAAAAGGGTCTGTCTAAAACGTGGAGAATCCGCGGAGAGATGGAGAATTCGCGTTGAATTTGCGGAGAGCTATTAAATGCAATGATACTTTTTGAATACGCATTAAAATCACTTAAAATCTCCAACTATATTACTCGTAACATATTTGTTAACTGTTAAATGACCGAAATAATTAAAAATCTGTACATTCACGTAAAATTCAGCTCTCAGTTGTTTGGACAAGCAAGTTCTTCTCCGATAAGATTTCATTTCTGCCATACCAGAGACAACGAATAGCATCAGGAGACTGTGGACTATTTGCAATTGCAAATGCACTTGATTTTTGTTTCATTCAAGAAATTAAACAAATTGAAAATTTTAAACAGGGATAATTGCAAAAACAATTAGTTTCTTGTTTCAGTCCAGACATTAAGTTTTTACACAACTTCCTAAAACAATACTTTCTCCTACGTAGTAGTAGAATAACAACGCCTAAATATAAGATATGATTGAGTATGATAAAAATTTAAAAAATATATAATATAAGTGGTAATAAGTGGTTTCATTTAATATGTGCATTTGTCTTTAAAATAACTAAAACAACTTTATTAATGAAATGGTTTCGTGAAGATTGTTCAAATAAGTTCTTGTACTTTTGCTGTACGTATGTGTACATTGTGCTATATTTTTCATTTCTTTTATTATTATTGTACTCTGTATTGTTATGGTCAGAAAGAAGTGTGGTGTATTTTGTACAGACTAATAAAAATATCTCTTTAACTGTGATCACAATTAATATATATATATATATATATATATATATATATATATATATATATATATATATATTTAAATATTCTTTTATATAATCCTACTGCCAAGTTGATTCATTAGCTTAAAGGTGCAATCTTTGTTTGTGTATAAAGTCGATGTCTGTGTTTCAACTTTTATTTGTGCATGTCAGGTAAATTTGGTCTAAGCCTATACCTACACTATTAATGGTGATAGTGTTTTTTATCTATCAATAAATGTAGGTAAAAGTATGATTTATTTATTATTTTATATAATTCGTTCACCACCTATAAACACCTGCATGGTCTTGTTATGGTTTGCACAATAAACTGTTGAAACATTAATATAAGAGTGTTGCGGTTTCGTCTCTAGATCTGTCAGTGTCAGCTGGTAACTCAGACGTTTGTTACATTTTGCGTAACACATTCACCCAGCGGTTAGTCTACATTGTTAAGCATAAAATGCTTAATTATGTACACATGTTTTAATTATTTCGTTCATTTAACAGTGCGCAAATATGTTAAGAGTAATATAGTTGGCTATTTAAAATTAAGTGATTTTAAAGTGTATTTAAAAATAACATTGCATATAAAAACTCTCCGCAAATTCTCCACGAATTCTCCGCGAATTCTCCATCTCTCCGCGGATTCTCCGCGTTTTAGATAGACCCTTCGGAAAAACGGCGCTCTACTGATTTGAATATAACAACATTGGCTCTGGCACCGGAAACATGGATGTTTGTAAACATGTGGGATCATAATGTTATTATTATTATAGGGATACGATTGTCTGTGGACATGTCTAGATACCTACAAGACTCTGGACGTTTCCTGGTTATATTTTCCTTTCAGTTTCACGTAAGCAAGATCGTTGGTTCACGTTCGCTCAACGCATGGGCGATGATACAGGATGTGTCTCTGATAACCACTTCTCTCTTACCTATTGGCTGGTACCCCGTCCCCCTCAGTATGCAAGAAAGCCATAATAGGATGCGGAAACCAGTCTACTGTCCGGGCCGTCCGAGACAATAGTTGGTCCGGTGCGTTATAACTCCGTCCGAGACACCGGAACTAGCAAAACAATATCAGTTATATAAAAACAGACACACGTTTGTAATAAAAAGCCTCGTTTTACAATATGGACCCTTCGTAAATAGTCCTAAATATGATTATACCCAGCATGTTTGTTTAAAATGTCATAGTCCTTATATAGTCAGCTGTTTTGAATGTAAGAAGACCTTTTTAAAATTTTATTGTGCGAGATTCATATATATATGTGTGTGTGTGTGTGTGTGTGAGGGTGTGTGTGTGTGCAAGTGGTAGGAAATGGTTGTTAAATCATATCCATAAACTGAAAGATGGAAAAGGACCGACGATCGATTATAAGTAATCGAGTATTTTATGCACCTTCTATATTACCATGCTGTATATAGTAGAAATATAAACCGAGTATATGGAAGTGTTGTTAAAAAAATGATATCGCATGTGACGTGCGTGCCATGAGATCAAACAAACTGACATATTGCCGTCTGCTATAGGTCGGCAACATCTCTTGTTCCATTCATTATTACACGGCCAGCCCTGGAGTAAATAGTAATTTAAAGGTGTTCAATAACCTACCTTTTGGAAAAGATTTTATGTGATTTCTGGCTTCCTCTGTGTACACATATCATTGATCTAAGGGATATGGTTAACAGAGACCTAATTTCAGGTGTCCAAGGAGATTTTTTATGGACCTACCTGGTTGTCAAGTTAAAAGGATTCAAGGTCCAACGGTTACGATTTGTGCCCTGTTAACGGACGGACGACGGACAATGAGTGATCGCTACAGCTCAGTCAACTGAGCTAAAAAATGTTCATGAAGATTTAAACCCTTCAGAAGAAAACAAAGTCATTACGACTATTGTCGTCAACATGAAGTAGCTTTACGCTGTTATATCTCCGCGTGCTAGTTGCTTGAACCAATACCTATTTTTCTATCGACGTATTGGTAATTTTGATAGGCCTACCCCTTTACGTTAATGTTAAGAGGAAGAGGAAGGCGTCCGGCTAATTCCTATATAATTATCCAAAATATATCTAACATAGACGAACTCTTTTCTGTAAACTTATTTTTGTATTTAACGAATTTTAGCTTAAGGCTCCTGTATATATACGATTCGCTAAACAGGCAAATAATATTAATAGAGATAACAAAAAAACTCATGAATTTTTTTAATGGGTTATCTCTTATTCCAAACATAATTAATTCCATTTTTGGTACATGGCGCTTTATTACCATGTATGCAGTGAATTTGCACTTGTTTCAAAGTGTCTTTGGTTGTGGTATGCATAGAAATGTTTAACTAACAAAAATATCATATCCTTAATTATGGTTTAAATGCAAAATTGGACAAACACTTAATAGTTAACTTTTATGGTTATAATTATCATTGTATTTACGCTTACCTGTAAACATAAATATATATGTATACTATATTTGTGCATAGGGATGATGATTCTATCTATACATATAGGCGTTTATATATATATATATATATATATATATATATATATTTATATATATATATATATATATTTATATATATATATATATATATATATATATTTATATATATATATATATATATATATATATATATAACGTATCAGTATAAATCTTATCGTGTTCATCTATGTATATTTCTCTCCTAACCGAGCATTTGTACATGTAAATACACAAACATATATACATATACCAGTGTATTTTTTTACTTTATGCAGTAGAGAGCATTTGCATTAGCCTTCACGGCTGCTTTGTAATCCTGTTAAAATAATTATGTTTGAACTGACTTGTTCATCACGCCGAAAACTCAAGGAAATTGCCAGATTGTCGACTATTAATTGCTATAAAGGGTATATTCGGAAGACTACAAATGCCACCATCTGAACCAGGAGAGTGCCACGATTAGTTATAATTAACTATTTGTACAATCCATGTAAAATAAATAAGTTTATATTTATCTTAATATATTTACAAAATAAATAAATGGTTTTACATCATCTTTGATTTTTATTCTATTCCAGAAACATTCCATAATAATAATAATAATAATAATAATAATATAATAATAATAATAATAGTAATAATAATAATAATAACCATTCATACCAGTACCCACCCCTATAAATTAAAATAAAACAGACAAACGATAAAAAAATACACTACATATTATTATACAAGTCAGCATCATTATTAGTACATTTCAAGTATTGTATATATTTTATATAAACAGTTCGCATTAAAAATAAAACACAAATAATGACGTATTATGGCATGTAAAGTGTATTTCTATCCCTCGTTGCCTTCCAGAATGCATGGTATAGTTCTGTCTGATGCCCCGCACGGTATTTTAGGTGGCTCGAACGGTGCGGGTCGGTCCAAAAGGTAAAATTCCACATTAAGTTCAGTGATAAAGAGTCGGCAGTTAACTCTCCCCCCCCCCCCAAACAAACACACACACTTTTTGGCCCAAGGGTTGGGGTCAGTGTGGCCTTTCTGTGAGAAATTATGCAAATTCTATCGATTTGCATGGCACATCCATTGTATTTCTTCTCAGTCTTCATGCCTCTCATAAAAATAAATTGGATTTTATTT
The DNA here is from genome assembly GCA_026874595.1 of Sipunculus nudus. Classification (NCBI taxonomy): domain Eukaryota; kingdom Metazoa; phylum Annelida; class Sipuncula; order Golfingiida; family Sipunculidae; genus Sipunculus; species Sipunculus nudus. The sequence goes on from CM049309.1 coordinate 32,019,727, forward strand.
CTCAGTTGAGTGTTTAAGTAATATAAATCAGTATTGTGCCACTTTTATGGGAAAAGGAAATAAACAATGCAATGTCTTTCAGTGAGAACGAAAGGAAATATACTTGTATGCATGCTTAATGTTTAGTTTTGATAACCTTAATTATATAGAGAGACTTTAATGGAAATATAACAATTTTGCGTATTGCTCAATATGTAATTATATATATATATAGGGCAGGATTCTGTAAACTTTTCATGTAAATATTTGTTTGATAATTACATCTTAAACGTCATGAAAGTTTGAAAATGTTATAACCTTTTCCCCTCAGATCTTTAATTGGATATCAACCAGTCTGTGTGCATGGTGGATCATCATTATCATCAGGGTAAGATAATGATCCCCCTTTGATGCAGATCATTGCAGAATTCTGTATTTAACAAGTCCCACATACAGAGGATTTTTTTACATGCAGAGGTACAAGAAGACAACTGTTTTTAACATTATATTCAATAACCGTGTGAATTAAGTCAGTGAAAAATACTTGCCAACCCTGCTTCCATATAAGTTCCCCCCCCCCCCCCCCCAAAATAAAAAAAAATAAATGATACCCAGTAGCCAGTTTTTGACAATCAGTAGTCACTTCTACAGTGGATATGTATTTTATTTATAGGAAAAGATTGAATAGACCCACCTTTGAACGATCGTTGGCCATCGTGCCCGACACATTTAGACCAAAAACAGGCATTCCGAGGTGTGATCATAGAGGAGGGGCGTCACAACAATAAATTGTTTCTCTATCAAATCAGTCGATAGAGTGTTAAATTATATAATAATAATTATTATTGTATTCACCAAAACAGAGTTTTGCGGATAAAATGTTTTCAGCCCACCGCCGCATAGGTTTCCGGAGAACTCTTCAATAACCACTGGATAAAATTATTAGAAACTCGGAAATATGATTCGGTCATATGTACTGCGCCCTCATTTTTGGTATTCCTCTGACCTTTCCTCTCCACACAGGTGGCGCCACCTATAATCAGGTCACATCAGCGATAATGGTAAAATGACGTTAACGCAATAAATCGAGATGAATTTGAGGTACAGTCATCAAACTTCCAGTCTTTATGTATCTTATCAAGGGCTTGGTCAGGTTAGAACATGAATTATTTTAATCTATTTTTCAAGGTCACAGCAGTGATATTGGTAAAATGATGTTAAAACAATAACTCGACAAGAATTTGAGGCACAGGCACCAAACTTGCACCATTGATGCATGTAATCAAGCGCTGGGTCAGGTTTGAACATGGATGACTTTGACCTATTTTTCAAGCTCACAGCAACGATAATGCTAAAATGATATTTAAAAAATAACTCGAAAACAATTTAAAAGTTCAGTCACCAAACTTGCATCATTGATGCACTTAATCGAGCGCTTGGTCAAGTTGGTCACAGCAGAGATAATGATAAAAATGATGTTAAAACAATAACTCGACAAGAATTCGAGGTACAGGTACCAAACTTGCACCATTGATGCACGTAATCAAGCGCTAGTCAAGTTGGAATAGAGATGACCTTGCAGCATTTTCCAAGGTCACAGGAGCGATAATGCTAAAATGAAGTTAACTCAATAACTAGAAAAAGAAACTGAGGTACATGTCACCAAACCTGCAACATTGATCCACTTAATCAAGCGCTTGGTCAAGTTAGAACACTGGTGAACTTGAAGCATTTTTCAAGGTCGCAGCAGCGATAATGATAAAAATGATGTTTAAACAATAAGTCGACAAGAATTTGAGATACAGGCACCAAACTTGCACTATTGATGCACGTAATCAAGCGCTTGTCAAGTTGGAATAGGGGTGACTTTGAGGCATATTTTATACGGTCACAACTCGAAACAACATTTAGGTACAGTCACCAAACCTGCAAAATTGATCCACCTAATCAAGCGCTAGGTCAAGTTGGAACACGGGTGACCTTGAAGCATTTTTCAAGGTCATAGCAGCGATAATTCTAAAATGATGTTAACGCAATAACTCAAACACAATCTCGGCAGTGGTTTGACTGATCCGCTTGAAATCAAGCATGTGTATACATTTTAGATATTTTTATTTTTCAAATAACAGGTGGCGCCACGTACAGTCATGTTTATGTGGCAAACATCCAAGCTAATATGCAACACATCCCACTCTATTTCACTTTACCACTCAATCCATGTTTCACCAGTACCACTCTGATTTCGGCGGATACAGGTAGTAGCTTGTCGAGTACCTACATTCTAGTTATTATTATTATCATCAGCTATGATAGAATATATATATCACGCCCATTTCCTCAAGTTATATTATTATACGCAACACGCAAAATGGGAATTTCAGCGTCACTCTGCTTAAGTTTGTAAGTTAATTCCACGCAGCGCCCCCAGTTCTAATATGCAGTGGCGTACCTAAGGGGGGGGGAGCGGTAGGGGCGGTCCGCTCCGGGCGGCACATTTTGGGGGGGGGGGGGGGCGGTATTTCGAGGAATTAGTATAATGAGTGGCACAAGGAATTGCTTAAAAAAATACAAATTAGTCCTTTTTGTCCCATGTTCAAGTATTCCAGGGATTATAAACTGGACAATGGAACCTACCAAATGATTAGCGAACGATTTGTACATTTTTTAATGGGCGGTATTTCCGGGATTTAGTATGATCAGTGGCACAAGGAGTTCTCTAAATGTAAAAATTTGGCCTTTTTGTCCTATGTTTAAGTATTCCAGGGATAATAAACTGGACAATGCAACCTACCAAATGATTAGCGAAAGTTTTGTACATTTTTTTATGGACGGCATTTCTGGTATTAATAGTATCAGTGGCATAAGGAGTTCTCAACAAGTACAAATTTTGCCTTTTTGTTCCATGTTCAAGTATTCCAGGGATAATAAACTGGACAATGGAACCTACCAAATGATTAGCGAACGTTTTGTACATTTTTTATGGGCGGCATTTCTGGGATTTAGTATAATCAGTGGCATAAGGAGTTCTCAAAAAGTACAAATTTGGCCTTTTTTCCGTGTTCAAGTATTCCAGGGATTATAAACTGGACAATGGAACCTACAGAATGATTAGCGAACGTTTTGTACATTTTTTTATGGGCGGCATTTCTGGGATTTAGTATAATCAGTGGCATAAGGAGTTCTCAAAAAGTACAAATTTGGCCTTTTTGTCCCATGTTCAAGTATTCCAGGGATTATAAACTGGACAGTGGAACCTACAGAATGATTAGCGAACGAATCGTACATTTGTGGGGGCGGCATTTCAGGGATTTAGTATAATCAGTGTCATAAGGAGTTCCTCAAAAAGTTCAAATTCGGCCTTTTTGTCCCTTTATAAGAATTTCCGAGTCAGGGATTAAACACTTGGCAGTGGAACCAACCAAATTTTTTGCGGACGATCTCTATAGAGGCAGGCTATACGCCAAAAAAGAAATACATATCTGTAGTTATTCTTTGTTAGATCTGTGGTCTTGCAATGTCAGAACGCCATCGATTAACTGACCAATCATGCAAAAAGCCTGCATTTCAGGGCGGTCGTCGTTTACAGAAATCCCTTGCAGCACCTGATTATCACCAGGGAAAAACCCTGTCAGAAGACCAATGGCCCCCGGTGGTGGGGGTGAGGTGTCCGTCATACACATTGTGCGAAAAATATTTTGACGAATTGTGTTGCTCTTTCCTTGGAAAGTATTAAGAATTTCCATTCTTGAACCCTTGAATTCCCGAAATTCCATGATATTTAAACAGCCTAAAACAACCTGAAACGCCCTTTTTCTACGATTCTTCATACTCAAGCATCAGCCTTGTAAAAATACAGACGTTTACACTATTGTGTTTATAATGAGTACTACCTATAAATGCCTGTGTCTTTTGATTAACCAATATGGCCTGCATGATCTTTTATGTAACGTGAATAAAAACAATAAACACCAGGCCTATGTAGGAATTATTTAACTTTAAAATATAATTCTATTATAACCGTCCGGCGGGATGAATCCCCCTTGCCGCTTAGCCAATGTTCAATATACGTATCAAGTATCAGTTTTAACTTTTAGAGTTCAAAACTAAAATTAAAGATATATTTACCTGTACTGTTAATTCTGTTATTAACGGTTTAATTATCCACTACCTACAGACAATTGTTGTATATTGTGACAAATCATTTGAAATTAAATTATAATATATATTTAAATTATATCATTACTTGAAATTTGTTTAAATACTCTATTGAATAACAAATAGTCATCAGTTCATTAATAAAACCACGCAAAGTGCATAATCACTATAATTCTTAAATGATTTTGATGTAGCCTTGAAATAAAGTATGCTTTTAACTTGGAGGATTTTTTATAATTAAACAAAGTCAGTTTGTCCAAACATTGGATTTTTTTTATGTGAAAATATTAAACATGCCCTGCCTACATATATAGGCTTACTCATGAATTACGCTTTTTCAGTAAAGTGCCTTGCATGCAGCAGTACCATGCATATCTCAATAGCTCTATTAGGTGTACCTGCTGTCACATGCGTAAACAAGAGGTGGAATTATAAATGTGACAAGGTATTTGTATACGTTGAGAATGGAATAACACTCACCAAATAAAGTTTTTCCCCAATTAAGCTGAGTATAAAGTAATCATGATTCGTGTTTACATGAATGATGAAAGTTTAATTTCACACATTATATGTGTATCCTGCAGAGTAATCTGTTTATAGTTACAATTTATTCGTTTTATTCCTTTCTGTTCACGTCATAAGGAAATATAATTGTTTGAGCTTCGAGCGATCTTTTGATTTACATTAGCAAAGAGGTTTCTGCTCTTTAATATGTGGCAGAAGAATTCCCTGCCAGTGAATCCATATAATTGCGTTGTGGTCAAATACAAGCCTGTAACAAGGACATTATACACGATATATTTCAATATGTTATCCAGGTTTGTAATGTTTTGTTAGAGGGCGGCAATTTCTAAGACCGCCCCGGGCGGCAATGAGGCTAGGTACGCAGCTGCTAATATGCAATACAGCACTGTGGATACCTTCTTGGTGGAGCTCTGTCTGAAAGTAATTTTTACCGCGGCAATCTTTCACGTTTGCCGGAAAACGTCACGTTTTCTGCGCATGTTTGTGGAGGGTTTGGACTATGACGTAATAATCTGAATATTTAAATGGCGTCGCTATGACGACGGTTAACAGGAAGAACGGCAATCATTTGTTTTGATGGGATTACGCAGACTGAACGTGGCCGTAAACTGCTGCCACAATAAGTGTTCGGACCGCGTCCGTGCATCTTCATTTATCCTGGTATTTACTTGAAACAGCTGTGTCACAAAGATGGCAGTATATAAAAATAATTCTACCTACTCATGCAGCATCCCGAGATCAACCGAGATCGCGCATGCGTACCGGAGCATCATTCACGCGTTGCTTATCCGGAAGCATCAGTCACTCTTTTTAGCTCTTTAAATATCTATCGACATCGGCGTAGTATAGGAGAGTATTTATTCCTTTTTACGTCAACGTGAAAACCGCGCTCACTTACTAGCTGGGGAAGATTTATTTGCTCCGAGAGAACATTTTTCAACCAGTTATAAACTTTTCTCCCTCGAGAGTGGAAGAGCACGGCCAGCAACTGCTTCAGTACTGTCCTGGCCGACGAGAAACTTTGTGCAGAAACTGCCACACGAACCGGTGTAGAGCTTGCAAAGCCTACATGTTTGGACAAAGTCTCTGAAATCATCCGAGACATAAACGATCTGAGGACAGATCCGCACACCGTTAGCGGGAAAGCCGCGCATACGGAGGCGGAATATCGCAAAACGGGAAAACCTGGTGCGAGCTCCGCGAGCAGCCCTGCTGCTGATAAGGGCCGGGTTACAAAAACCAATTACTCCCACTCCACGTCAAGTGGAAAAACACGGGAAAACTGGAAGGCCCGGCGTCACTAAAAAATCCAGCCCCGATGGAGGAAAAGAAAACCGCACCCTCGGGGAAATTAAGGAGCAACTCAAAACGCTAACAGATGCGATGTCACACATGTCCCCCATTGCGATCGAACTAAAAGCGGCCTATGATCAGGGTTTTGACGATTATGTGGACGCAGGCCCACCCAGTGGGACCGCATATGAAAGTCATGAGCTTTCAGAGGGAGAACTTAGTGATTGCGCAGAACAAACGTCATTCAAGGACAATAACCCACCGGGCCCCCAACAGGGAGACGACCCAGTTGCTGGCGTCAGTCATAGTCAAAAGAAGGGCGCAATTTCTGGTGACTCGGACGTAGACACCACGGGTCACAAACAACATGGCGGCGCCCAGGCAGGAGGCAGCCATCACGGCGGCGCCCTTAGCCACCTCTCGCAATATGTCAACAAACAGACAAAATCTGCTCCGGCTATAGACCAGGATTTGGCAGACACTGTCACCAATATCCTACAGAGTGGCATGAATAAGGAAGAGAAAGATATAACCATCAACAACTGTCTGACTCCCAAAAACTGCCCTCGTCTAGACATTGTCAAGGCAAACGCCGAAATTTTCGGCAACGCCGGGAAAGAAGTCAGATCGGAAGATGTCATGTTACAAAAAGTTCAAAAACCCCTCATTAAGGGCTTGGCTAAACTAGTTAGTCTTATGGACGCGTTCATCTCGGCGGAGAAGGGAGAAGCTGAACCAACATCAGATACTGTAAAACAGTCGATCTCCGAAGTCATAGCGCTCCTAGCTGACAGCTCTCACGAGCTTGATACGCGGAGAAGGGTCCTGTTTAAAGCGGCAATAAACCCCGAGTTCAAACAGTTGTGCAAAGATGATACTCCAGTGACCACCCTCTTGTTCGGCGAGGAACTGGGAAAACATATCACCGAAATAAAGGTTGTGACATTGAATTCATAAAAAGGCCGGTACAATTAAAACCTCCAAACTGCAATTTTTCAATTGCTGAATCTACAGCTCTTCAACAAGAAAATCTTAAACTTTTGAGGAAAAAGATGATAGAAATTAGTAACTATGAAGTGGGACAATTTATCTCTCCAATATTTCTCAGGCCCAAGAAGGATGGGTCTTTTCGCATGATCTTAAACTTGAAAAAAATGAATAAAGTTGTCAAATACAGACATTTCAAAATGGAAAGCATCCATACCTGTATTCAACTAGTAACACCTGGATGCTACATGGCCTCGATTGACCTCTCAGATGCCTATTACACCGTACCAGTAAATGAACACTACAGGAAATTCATGAAATTCTGTTTTGATGGTACCCTGTATCAGTTTACTTGCCTGGCTAATGGACTTACCTCTGCACCACTTCAGTTCACTAAACTCCTTAAACCTGTCATGGCTACATTAAGGAAACAAGGCATTATTGCAAACAGTTATCTGGATGATATCTTTTTCATGGCTGACACATATGAGAATTGTGCAAAAAATGTTATCTCTGCTATGGATTTGCTGTCTAAATTGGGATTTTATATAAATACGAAAAAATCTGTTCTTAAACCTACTCGGGTACTAGAACACCTTGGATTTATCATTGATTCATCAGACATGTCAGTGTCATTAAACAGGGACAAGATAAACAAAATTGACCAATTAGGCCAAGTTCTAATAAACTCAAATTTGGTGAGAATTCGCACAGTAGCACAAGTGGTAGGCACTCTGGTCTCTTGTGCGCCAGGCGTGAAACATGCATCCATGTTCTACAGACAATTGGACATTGAAAAAGGATAGCTTTAAAACAAAATCAGGGCAATTTCAATGCAAATATGTGTATTTCAAACAGTGCAAAATCTGACTTGAAATGGTGGACTGAAAATGTAAAAACAGATAAACGACCAATATCTTTTGGTAACCCAGATATTTCTTTACAAACAGACGCCTCCAATGCAGGTTGGGGTGCAACACGCCCTAACAGGATGACCACTGGTGGCCGTTGGGCAGGGATGGACATTTTCGCTCACATAAACTATTTAGAAATAAAAGCTGCTTATTTGGGCCCGAATGCCTTGGGCAAAGAAGTCAGTAACTCTCATATTTTGATACAATTAGACAATGTCACTGCTGTGGCTTATATCAATAATATGGGGGGGGGGGGGGGGACACGCTCTGTTCTTTGTAATAAAATTGCCAGAGACATTTGGTCATGGTGCCGAAACAAAAATATTTGGCTAACTGCCACACACATTCCGGGCACAGCAAACGTTGAAGCTGACTTAGCTAGCAGGAGATTTGATGATCGATCGGAATGGAAGCTCGATGTGAACGTCTTAAAAAGATATCACAAATTTGGGGGGTTCCAGACATTGACATGCTTGCCTCACATACAAACTACCAGTGCAAACCTTTTGTGTCATGGCGGGCAGACCCTTAAGCATGGGCTGTGGACGCATTAACACTTGATTGGCATGGTTATTTTTTGTGGATTTTCCCTCCTTTCAGCCTACTGACTCGCATTCTACGGAAAATCAGAGAAGACCAGACCAGAGCCATGGTAATAGTCCCAGTCTGGCCAACCCAACCTTGGTGGCCACAGCTGCACCAACTTCTGATCAGCCCACCATTAGAGCTTCCAAACAGCAAAACGCTTCTAACTCTACCACACAGCCCAGACAAGATACATCAAGACAAGATGCGATTGATGGCTTGCCTCTTATCCGGGAAAAACTGCAAAGACAAGGTATCCCCCTCCGAACGCAAGAAATTATTTTGTACTCCTGGCGATATGGAACCAAGACACAATACAAAGTTTATTTGTTAAAATTGACTCACTTTTGCGAAACATTTAATATTAGCACCACAGAACCATCGGTGGCTCAGGTCTCACAGTTCTTGACTCAGTTATTTGATTCGGGATTAGGGTACTCTGCCCTCAACACCGCTAGGTCCGCGCTATCAGCTGTAATAGACTTCAAGGACAGTACACTTACGCTAGGGAGCCACCCCCTAGTGCAGCGCTTCATTAAAGTAGTTTTTCAGACAAGGCCAAGTCTGCCTAGATACTCGCATACATGGGATGTGACAATAGTGTTGAATTATTTGAAAACATTACATCCAGCCAATGAAATCTCACTAAAACAGTTAAGTGGGAAATTAGTAATGTTGTGTGCTTTAGTTACAGGGGCCAGATGCCAATCGGATGAACCGTGATAACATTGTAGTTGGGAAATCATCTGTAAAATTCATTTTAACTGATCTGGTGAAACATTCAAAGCCGGGTAGGCACAAAAAAAAACACTAGTCCTCCCTGCTTACCCCTTAGACGAGAGACTCTGTGTAGTGTCATGCCTGCTGGCATATTTAGAGAAAACATTAGCATTGAGAAACAGTAGAGACTTGTTTATCAGTTTTTGCAAACCGCACAAGGCAATCACCAGCACCACTTTAGCTCGTTGGCTTAGTGACACATTGAATAGTGCAGAAGTAGACACTCAGGAATACAAGGCCCATAGCACTAGAGCTGCCTCTGCTAGTGCAGCCAAGGTAATGAGAGTGCCAGTACGTACCATTCTTAAAACAGTAGGATGGAGTAAAGAGAACACTTTTTGTAAATTTTATGAGAAACCATTAACTGATGAAGAGAACTATGGCACTAGACTTTTAGATAAGGCTGCACATTAACTAGTTACACTAAGTTTCACTAGATGTATATCATATACACATTTATTAATAAACCATGTTGTTTGGAAAATACTTGATTTGACATTGTACATTCGAACCATGTGAGCTTCAAAATCTCGGTTGATCTCGGGATGCTGCATGAGCAATTATGAAATTAAACAAGACTTACCTGTAAGTTGCAGTTTGATTGAGATTCTACCTACTCATCAGCAGCATTCGAGATCAAGCGCCCGCCTCTTCCCACCCTTCCAGGCTCCACACATGGTTCTCCTGTGTCAAAAAATGATGCTCCGATACGCATGCGCGATCTCGCTTGATCTCGAATGCTGCCGATGAGTAGGTAGAATCTCAATCAAACTGCAACTTACAGGTAAGTCTTGTTTAATTTCATAATTAAAAAAAGACCCGACTGGATTTCCGGGTTCTAGGACGGCTTACATTGTAGCATTGGAGGAGGCCGAGTCAGGTATGTGCATCTTTTATTGTTTTATCGCTCTTTACTATCCCGTATAATTTCCGTACATCTATTTATGTTCTCCATATTCAAAACATACCCCGTATTATAGAGGTAATCCAAGATTTACTTACAACTCTCGGCTTTATATTCCAAATTTTCTCACTTTGAGGTGATACGGACAGTTGCAGGATCACAATTACCGGGTTTGTGATGCAGTACAACTTGACCTGTTCATATTCATAACGCCAACATGTATTAACAACTTCCCGGTCATGGAATAAATTGTGTGGTATTTACTCCGTGTGATGGAGATGGATGTATAGGCCATTCACATCTGAATGAAAGGCCTGAACCCCTTCCTTCATATCAATATAAGGCCAAAACCTTGCATTCTACTTCATGTAGTCCGTTTCATTAAGTATACCCGACATTATCAATGCTTAGCCCGGAACCAAAAGTCGACATAACACGGCGCAGACATAACTCAGCCAGCCAGGTTGTTCTGGAGGGGAGTCATTTTTGCTATATAACCTTCCATATTCCTTTTCTTAATATTTCTCCTGGCTTTCTCGAACCCATTTGTCCTCACACGTACGCATGGTCCTAAACTGGGCGACACTGAACCACGTGGTGGTGGCGAAACCTGCTACATTTCGAGGGCTTAATACGAGTTTTCACACTCGGGGGACCCAGTACCCTGGACGATGCGTATCCTAACAATACACGAAAGGGTCATTTAAGAGGGCGAGAATAAAGCACGTCACTACCAGCTAGAACCTGTCGTGCTGCAACAATCTTTTTCTATGCAAAACTGAAGGGCGCTCCTCGGAAAACTACTGTCGGAAATTTTGAAAAACAATTTTCTAATTTGCATCAGGTTTTTAATTATATGTACAACCATAATATATATATATATATATATATATATATATATATATATATATATATAATTTGAAAAGGATCAAATGTATTGTCACTAATATGCTGCGTGAAAAATGACGATTATACACTGGTGGCCATATTGGTTTATGGATGGGTCCGTAATTCGATAGAGCTGTAGCTTTCATAGGGATCAATTATCTTTGTGAATCTGAGAGAGATCAAATGTAATCTCCCTGAAATAATGCGCCTGAAAAAAAAATTACCGATTGTGCACTGCCGGCCATATTGGAATTCCGACAGGTTATTCGACAGATTTAGAGCACTCATACGACCCAATGATCCCTTTGAATTTAAAAAGATCAAGCAGTTGTTTGTTGAGATATCGCGCGCGAAAGAAAGTGTCACTGACGGACGGACGGAATGACGAACCATGCGATCACTATAGAACACCGCTTTTTCAAAGGGGGCCCTAATAACTGCAATAAAAGAAAAAAAAATTGTTTATATCCTTTATTTCAAAATTTTATAAACATTTGAACAATAGTTGGCCGCCCAGGTTTCTTATCCGGGAATTTAGGGTACAGGCACCAAACCTGCAACATTGATCCATCTAATTAAGCGCTGGGTCGAGTTGGAACACGGGTGACCTTGAAGCATTTTTAAAGGTCACAGCAGCGATAATGATAAAAATTATGTTAAACAATTACTCGATAAGAATTTGAGGTACAGACACCAAAATTGCGCCATTGTTGCACGTAATCAAGCGCAAGTCCAGTTGGAATACGGATGATCTTGCAGCATTTTTCAAGGTCACCATAGCGATAATGATAAAAATGATGTTAAAACAATTGTTCGATCAGAATTTGAGGTACAGGCTCCAAACTTGCACCATTGATGCACGTAATCAAGCGCTAGTCAAATTGGAATACGGATGACCTTGAAGCATTTTTCAAGTTCACTGCATCGATAATGCTATAATGAAGTTAACTCAATATCTCGAAAAAGAAATTGAGGTACAGTCACCAAACCTGCAACATTGATCCACCTAATCAAGCGCTGGGTCAAGTTGGAACACAGGTGACCTTGAAGCATTTTTCAAGGTCACAGCAGCGATAATGATAAAAATGATGTTAAAACAATAACTCGATAAGAATTTGAGGTATAGGCACCAAACTTGCACCACTGATGCACGTAATCAAGCGCTAGTCAACTTGGAATACGGAACGGATGACCTTGCAGCAATTTACAAGGTCACAGCAGAGATAACGCTAAAATAAAGGTAGCTCAATAACACGAAAAAGAAATTGAGGTACGGTCGCGAAATCTGCAACATTCAGGCACCTTCGTATGAGCTAGGTCAAGTTGGAATACGGGTGACCTTGAAGTATTTTTCAAGTTCACTGCAGCGATTATGATAAAAAAGATCTTAAAACAATAACTCGACAAGAATTTGAGGTACAGTCACCAAACTTGCACCATTGATGCACGTAATCAAGCGCTAGTCAAGTTGGAATAGGGGTGACTTTGAGGCATATTTCAAGGTCACAGCAGCGAAAACGCTAAAATAAAGGTAGCTCAATAACACGAAAAAGAAATTGAGGTACGGTCGCGAAATCTGCAACATTCAGGCACTTTCATAAGCGCTAGGTCAAGTTGGAATACGGGTGACCTTGAAGCATTTTTCAAGGTGAAAGCAGTGATAATGATAAAATGAAATTAATGTAATAACTCGAAATAACTTTGAGGTACAGTCGCCAACCCTGCAACATTCAGGCACCTTAACAAACGATAGGTCAAGTTGGAACACAGTAACTTTGAAGCATTTTTCACGGTCATAGCAGCGATAATTCTAAAATGATGTTAACGCAATAACCCAAGAAGAATCTCGGCAGTGGTTTAACTGATCCGCCTGAAATTAAGCATGTGTATACATTTGAGATATTTTTATTTTTCAAATAACAGGTGGCGCCACGCACAGTCATGTTTATGTGGCAGACATCCAAGCTAATATGCAACACATCTCACTCTATTTCCCCTTTCCACTCAATCCATGCCTCATTTCACCAGTACCACTCTGATTTCGGCGGATACAGGTAGTAGCTTGTCGAGTACCTACATTTTAGTTATTATTATTATCATCAGCTATGATAGAATATATATAGCACGGCCATTTCCTCAAGTTATATTATGATCAAATATCTATAATAAAATATGTATCGGGCAACACACAAAATGAGAATTTCCGCGTCACTCTGCTTAAGTTTGTAAGTTAATTCCACGCAGCGGCCCCAGTTCTAATATGCAAGACAGCACTGTGGATGCCTTCAAGGTGGAGTTCTGCTGAAAGTAATTTTTACCGCGCAAATCGTTCACGTTTGCCGGGAAACGTCACGTTTTCTGCGCATGTGTGAAGAGGGTTCAGACTATGACGTCATAACCTGAATATTTTAATTTCGTCACTATGACGACGGTTAACAGGAAGAACGGCGATCATTTGTTTTGACGGGATAACGCAGACTGGACGTGGCCGTGTACTGCTGACACATTAAGTGTTCGGACCGCGTCCGTGCATCTTCATTTATCCTGGTATTTACTTGAAACAGCTGTGTTACAAAGATAGCAGTATATAAAAATAATTAAACAGAGACCCGACCGGATTTCCGGGTTCTAGGACGGCTAACATTGTTGCATTGGAGGAGGCCGAGTCAGGTATGCGCATCTTTTATTGTTTTATCGCTCTTTTCTATCCCGCATAATTTCCGTTCATCTATTTATGTTCTCCATATTCAAGACATACCCCGTATTATTGAGCTAATCCAAGATTTACTTACAACTCTCGGCTTTACATTCCATATTTACTCACTTTGAGGTGATACGGACAGTTGCAGGATCACAGTTACCGGGTTTGTGATGCAGTACAACTTGACCTGTTCAGATTCATAACGCCAACATGTATTAACAACTTCCCGGTCATGGAATAAATTGTGTGGTATTTACTCCGTGTGATGGAGATGGATGTATAGGCCATTCACATCTGAATGAAAGGCCTGAACCCCTTCCTTCATATCAATATAAGGCCAAAACCTTGCATTCTACTTCATGTAGTCCGTTTCATTAAGTATACCCGACATTATCAATGCTTAGCCCGGAACCAAAAGTCGACATAACACGGCGCAGACATAACTCAGCCAGCCAGGTTGTTCTGGAGGGGAGTCATTTTTGCTATATAACCTTCCATATTCCTTTTCTTAATATTTCTCCTGGCTTTCTCGAACCCATTTGTCCTCACACGTACGCATGGTCCTAAACTGGGCGACACTGAACCACGTGGTGGTGGCGAAACCTGCTACATTTCGAGGGCTTAATACGAGTTTTCACACTCGGGGGACCCAGTACCCTGGACGATGCGTATCCTAACAATACACGAAAGGGTCATTTAAGAGGGCGAGAATAAAGCACGTCACTACCAGCTAGAACCTGTCGTGCTGCAACAATCTTTTTCTATGCAAAACTGAAGGGCGCTCCTCGGAAAACTACTGTCGGAAATTTTGAAAAACAATTTTCTAATTTGCATCAGGTTTTTAATTATATGTACAACCATAATATATATATATATATATATATATATATATATATATATATAATTTGAAAAGGATCAAATGTATTGTCACTAATATGCTGCGTGAAAAATGACGATTATACACTGGTGGCCATATTGGTTTATGGATGGGTCCGTAATTCGATAGAGCTGTAGCTTTCATAGGGATCAATTATCTTTGTGAATCTGAGAGAGATCAAATGTAATCTCCCTGAAATAATGCGCCTGAAAAAAAAATTACCGATTGTGCACTGCCGGCCATATTGGAATTCCGACAGGTTATTCGACAGATTTAGAGCACTCATACGACCCAATGATCCCTTTGAATTTAAAAAGATCAAGCAGTTGTTTGTTGAGATATCGCGCGCGAAAGAAAGTGTCACTGACGGACGGACGGAATGACGAACCATGCGATCACTATAGAACACCGCTTTTTCAAAGGGGGCCCTAATAACTGCAATAAAAGAAAAAAAAATTGTTTATATCCTTTATTTCAAAATTTTATAAACATTTGAACAATAGTTGGCCGCCCAGGTTTCTTATCCGGGAATTTAGGGTACAGGCACCAAACCTGCAACATTGATCCATCTAATTAAGCGCTGGGTCGAGTTGGAACACGGGTGACCTTGAAGCATTTTTAAAGGTCACAGCAGCGATAATGATAAAAATTATGTTAAACAATTACTCGATAAGAATTTGAGGTACAGACACCAAAATTGCGCCATTGTTGCACGTAATCAAGCGCAAGTCCAGTTGGAATACGGATGATCTTGCAGCATTTTTCAAGGTCACCATAGCGATAATGATAAAAATGATGTTAAAACAATTGTTCGATCAGAATTTGAGGTACAGGCTCCAAACTTGCACCATTGATGCACGTAATCAAGCGCTAGTCAAATTGGAATACGGATGACCTTGAAGCATTTTTCAAGTTCACTGCATCGATAATGCTATAATGAAGTTAACTCAATATCTCGAAAAAGAAATTGAGGTACAGTCACCAAACCTGCAACATTGATCCACCTAATCAAGCGCTGGGTCAAGTTGGAACACAGGTGACCTTGAAGCATTTTTCAAGGTCACAGCAGCGATAATGATAAAAATGATGTTAAAACAATAACTCGATAAGAATTTGAGGTATAGGCACCAAACTTGCACCACTGATGCACGTAATCAAGCGCTAGTCAACTTGGAATACGGAACGGATGACCTTGCAGCAATTTACAAGGTCACAGCAGAGATAACGCTAAAATAAAGGTAGCTCAATAACACGAAAAAGAAATTGAGGTACGGTCGCGAAATCTGCAACATTCAGGCACCTTCGTATGAGCTAGGTCAAGTTGGAATACGGGTGACCTTGAAGTATTTTTCAAGTTCACTGCAGCGATTATGATAAAAAAAGATCTTAAAACAATAACTCGACAAGAATTTGAGGTACAGTCACCAAACTTGCACCATTGATGCACGTAATCAAGCGCTAGTCAAGTTGGAATAGGGGTGACTTTGAAGCATATTTCAAGGTCACAGCAGCGAAAACGCTAAAATAAAGGTAGCTCAATAACACGAAAAAGAAATTGAGGTACGGTCGCGAAATCTGCAACATTCAGGCACTTTCATAAGCGCTAGGTCAAGTTGGAATACGAGTAGTAGGAGTACAACTCTGCGTCATTAAATGTACGCGTCGACGCAAGGTGAAAAAAGGGTGGTATTTCGTGTGTGCGTCGACGCAAGGTGAAAAAAGGGTGGTATTTCGTGTGTGCGTCGACGCAAGGTGAAAAAAGGGTGGTATTTCGTGTGCGCGTCGACGCAAGGTGAAAAAAGGGTGGTATTTCGTGTGCGCGTCGACGCAAGGTGAAAAAAGGGTGGTATTTCGTGTGCGCGTCGACGCAAGGTGAAAAAAGGGTGGTATTTCGTGTGTGCGTCGACGCAAGGTGAAAAAAGGGCTGTATTTCGTGTGCGCGTCGACGCAAGGTGAAAAAAGGGTGGTATTTCGTGTGCGCGTCGACGCAAGGCGGAAAAAGGGTGGTATTTCGTGTGCGCGTCGACGCAAGGTGAAAAAAGGGTGGTATTTCGTGTGCGCGTCGACGCAAGGCGGAAAAAGGGAGGTATTTCGTGTGCGCGTCGACGCCAGGTGAGAAAAGGGTGACCTTTTTATATCAGAGGCAGGTGGACAACCACACGTTGACCCATCAGAAAACCAACACAGACACCTAAGACACCACCTTTATTTAAAAAGATGTAAATGCCAAGAGAAAACGTGAAATGCGAGGATGCCTTTAGAGGTTGGCAATTACAGGTCAGTATACTTCTGAGCGTCGAATTTCTCCTGAACCTTGCAGGCTTCGACGTACTCTTCGAAATCCGTGGACGAGTCCGAATCGTGGTAGAAGCGTCGGTCGTTGCGTTTGCTTTGAGGGATGGTACTGTGTTTCCAGAGCATGCGTTCGACGGGGGTCATGAGGAATTTCAATTTGTTGTCGTCTCCATTCTCGACACCCTCTTTGGCTAGGTAACAGAATGAGAGGAGGGGGATACCCATGGCCTGCACTTTTTTCTCCTTATCTGTCGCCGCCTTGTACATGTCTTGTCTCAAGGCCGCATGAAGGTAGTTCCACCGAAAAGAAATACTCCAGACGCAGGGAATCGGAGTGATGCCCATATTCTGGCGGTACGTCAACACGGGTTCAGTGTGTCTGAGGATTTGTTGCGCCGCTTGGTTGTGCGAGAAAGGGTTAGGGTCGGCGGTGCGTTCGATGATGGTGTCCAGCATCACGTTGCAGTAGGTCGCGTACTTGAGGAGATTTTCTCTGCTGAAGAGTTTCCTGGCCACCTCGACAGGGACTTTAAAAGCGAAGTCTTCGGACATTTTCGTGTTCACGACGAGGATGCGGTCGCGTCCGTGAATGGACAGTTCACGTCGCAGGGTGACAAACTGATGTACCTTCCAGGTCATGGTCAGCCGACTGGTGCCTGACTCAATGGTGAAATCGGACCAGTCGATACCTGTCATCTCTTGTTGTTGTTGCAGTAGTTTGTCTTTTCGGTCCTGGACGAGGGCCCTTTTTCGCGCTTTGTACTCTGACAGCGTTTCTTCTTTGTCCATGGCGTCCATGTCATTGTAAACGGCGTGCTGACGTTTCAGAGATTTGGGATTTGTGTGCGGTTCCCCGCAGTCGCACGCAACGTCTGTTGGGTGTTGGTCGGAGCACACCTCCATGTGTTCTGAGAGTCGGAGGCCGTCATCTGCGAACGTTTCTTCGCATCCCTTGCATTCGACCTCGACTTCATAATCGTCATCACCGTCGTCGTCATCATCATCATCATCACCATCGTCGGGCGTGACGAACACGAGACCTTTAGGGGCTTCAGCCGCCGGGTCAAAAACAACAAAGTCATCATCCCCGCCGTCAGCGTTTGACGTGGTTTCAGACTTGTCGTCAACATGGCCGTCATCCCGGCGGGCATCGTGCGCCATTGTTTCAGGGGTGTTGTGTGTTTCGGTGTCGCTGTCATCATCGAACGTGGCGCCAAGACACATGAGGGTTGACTGAACGCTTGCCATGGTGGCTGGGTGTGTGGAGAGTCGGTGCGAGCGGCCCTTTATTTATTGCGTGTGGGGGACCCGATAGCAGCGACCCGATTGGTGGACAGGCGTCCAAGCGTCCGTATTGGTGGGAAAAAAAGGACCCTCGTACCTGATTGGAAGTCTGGTTTGCCGGATGCGGAGGGTACATTCACAATGTGGACGCAGACCCAACCCATCGGGGCTGACAGGCGTGTGTCAATCAAGAGCGGGCGTCTGATTGGAAGACACAACGGGAAGGGTGTGTATTTAAACAGTGGCACAGCCACTGCAGCCAGTGAAGGTGTTGCGCACGGCATGGGTAGGTACAAAGTGGTATCACGGTCCGACAAGTATTTCCCCCGTTTCCGCAAGAGAGGGACTTTGCAAGTGGTGAAACCCAACAGGGATTATTTCCGGCGCAAAGGGGCGGACACGTACACGGCCCTGTACAAAATATTCAAGAAACTGTTGAAGAAATGGTTTCGGGAATTGCATCCCGACGATTGGGTGCAGGTCCAGATACTCACGTCCAGTTTGAAGAGCGGGGCGTTGAACACGCGCTGGCGTAAAAAAAGCGACATGTCCTTGGAACGCATCATGACCCAGGTCGAGCGGACACTGCAGAGCCAAGAGGAGTTCAGCCTCGACGAAGCGTTCCAGATCCAATTGAAATCGGTGGAAGGGGAACGGCCAGAAGGTATTGGGAACGCCGAAGAGGGAGGAGAGGTGATTGGACAGAGAGTCAGGGTGAAAGACCATGTGGGGAGAGAGGACGTCTATTTTGACAAACGCAGGAGGAGTTACATCCACGTGGATTTCGGGGCACCAGGCATGTGCGTGCCATTGGCCGTCGTCATGACCCGCGATTGGTTGACACGACCCAGAGACAAAAACAGGAACAAATCTCGGATGAGCGAGGAAAAGAAACAGGAGTACGAATCACAAGCGAAAGATCTGTGCAGCAGAGCGGGGTTGATGCCCGGGGGAGGCGTGGGGTGCACACTGAAAGACATCGGCAAAATCGCTGAGGTATTGGAGCACGGTTTGGTGGTGTACCACGGGTTCACGTCAGACGATGTGATATACCGATCACAGGGCCTCCTGCCTGGCCCCGCCGTGAACATATTGGTTCGCAAAGGCCACGCCTACGGGATCAAGGACATCCGGAAACACTTGAACGTTCGGAATTTCTGCCGTGCCTGCCACCGGGGCTATGAACATTTCCACATGTGCGAGGGGGCGTGCCCGAATGCGGAACGGTACCTGCTTGTGATTGGCCGGACGACCTGACTGGCTTGCGGCGGTGCGACGAATGCGGCCTAGACCAGTTCAGAGGTGAGCGCTGTTACGAGAACCACCGGGCCCCACCGAAAGGGCAAACAGGTTCGATGTGCCAGCAGCGGGGAGCCTGCAAGCTATGCGGGGCCGTGTTGAAGTTGTACAAAAAAACATCCCACAAGTGCGGGAAATACACGTGCAAGGTGTGCAAATGTGAGGTGCCAGCGTCCACCGGCCACGTCTGTTACATGCAGCAGGTGACGGCCATCAAATCCAAGGACGTCCCGTTCATTTTCTGGGACACGGAGTGCCGTCAAGACGAAAAGAACACAGCAGGGTTGAGCGTGCACACCGTCAACGCCGCTGTGGCAGAGCGCGTGTGCCGAAAATGCACCAGCAGTGGCGTTTTTGCCCCCACCGTGTCCAGGAAAGGGAGGAGAAAGAAACAAGAGGAAGGTGTGTGTGAATGCACGAGAAAACATTTCACAGACCAGAAAACGTTGTTCGACTGGATGTTCACTGACGCTGCCAACAAGGGGGCCGTGTGTTTTGCACACAATTTCGGAGGGTACGACGGGGGTTTTTTGCAGGACTATTTGCTGCGGGAAGAGATCCCAGCAGACACAGTGCTCCTGCGCGGGTTGCATATCCTGCAGCTGGATGTGGGTGGGTTGGTGTTCAAGGACTCCCTGAACATCATCCCGATCCCCTTGGCAAAATTCCCGAAAACGTTCGGCCTGAAGGAAATGAAGAAAGGATATTTTCCTTACCTGTTCAACACGAAAGAGAACGAGACGTACGTGGGACCCATGCCGAGCAAGAGATTTTTCAAGCAGCACACCGGCGAAGCAGATTTTGAGCGGTGGTACGAAGCCCGGTGCCAGACGCCGTGGGACCACGCAAAAGAACTGAGGGAGTACTGCGAAAGTGACGTGGCGCTCCTGAAGGAAGGGTGTTTGCGGTTCAGGGAACTGTACTACAGCAAAGCGGGGTTCGATATACTGAAAGAGAGCATCACCCTGGCGTCCGCGTGCATGACCGATTTCCGTTTCAACCATTTGGCACCCAACACCATCGCCATGATCCCGCCTGTGGTATCGTTTCATCACCTGAGCATGAAAGCGGCCCGTTGGCTCGAACAGGAGGAACAAAAAGTGCTGCCATTCAAAATCTACCGGGGGGAAAACAACTGGGCGGGCCGAGAGTGCACAGTACAGCTCTTCCATGGAGGGGCCACCAAGAAAGTGGATGGGTACCTGCCCGAATTGAACAGGGTGTATGAGTTCAATGGGTGCGTGTGGCACGGGTGCCCCAGATGCACAAAGCCGGACGGTAAAATATTCAACTCCACGGTTCCCAACAGGGTGGCTTACCAAGCGCAGTTGGCCAAAGAAGAAGAATTGAGGAAAGCAGGGTACGAGGTGGTGTCTTTGTGGGAACACGAGTACGACGCCCAACACACGCAATGGCCCAAACAGTCCGGCGTATCGGCCTGGCGGTTGGAGAACCCGCTACAACCGCGGGACGCATTTTACGGGGGGAGAACTAACGCGTCCTGTTTGCTGAAAGAAATCCCTGAAGGTGAAGACGAAACGATCCTGTACTTCGACGTGACGTCCCTGTACCCCTATGTGCAAAAGTACCGGGAATACCCGGTGGGCGTCCCCGACGTCATCCTCCGACCACCACCGCACCTGGTCGAGGGCAGGGCCTACCGGGGCCTGATCAAATGTACCGTCTTGCCACCCCGAAACCTTTTCCATCCGGTGTTGCCTTACAAATGCAACGAGAAGCTGATGTTTCCCCTGTGCCGGACATGTGCCGAGGAACTCAACCAGAAACACCCTTGCAACCACGATCGAGAAGAAAGGGCCCTGCCAGGGACTTGGTGCACGGACGAACTGTACCTGGCATTTGACAAAGGGTACACCTTGCACGGGACGGACTCCGAGGTGTGGCACTGGGACCGGTGGGCGTCCATGTTCGCGCCGTACGTGGACAAGTGGATGGCAGTGAAGATGGCGGCGGGCGGGTGGCCGTCGTGGTGCGCAACGGAAGGAGACAAAGCCGATTACGTGGCACAGGTGAAGCAGAGGGAAGGCATCACCTTAGACCCGGCGGCTGTGGAAAAGAACCCGGGGCTGAAATTCGTGTCCAAACTGGCCCTGAACTCCCACTGGGGGAAATTCGGGCAGAGAGACGGTATGACGCAGACGGAACAGGTGCGGTCCTACGATAAACTGATCGGTACCTTGAACGACCCTGCCAAAGAGGTGTTGGACGTGACCAACCTGGGAGAATGCGTGCTGCAGGTACAATGGCGTTACAACAACGAGGATTACCAGAAAGGTTCTACCAACAACGTGGTGTACGCGGCATTGACGACGTGTTACGGCAGGACAGAGCTTTACAAACACCTCGACACCGTGGACAGGGCCTGCGGGGTGGCGCACCCGCCCCGCGTCCTGTATTATGACACGGACTCTTTGATCTTCACAGCGAGGCCAGGTCAACTGTGCCCCCTTACAGGCGATTTTCTCGGCGATTTGAAGGACGAGGTGAAAGACATGGGAGGCACGCACTTGACTAAGTTCGTCAGTGGCGGTCCGAAGAATTACGCGTTTGAAGGCCCCGGTGGCGTGGCTTGCCACAAAGCCCGGGGCTTCCGATTGACAGAAGCTGGAGGAGTGACGTATCAGACCTTGCGTTCGATGGTGGTGAACTTCGTGGCCGGAGAAACAGAAACCCACCCGGTAGCGGTGCCCTTCCACGTCGTACGTTCCAGAGAAGGGGGAATCTGCAGCAAGAGTTACGACAAAACCTACGCCGTGGTGTACACGAAGCGTCGGTTTTGGCAGCCGGGGGACCCCGGTGACATGTGGTTCACATTCCCGTATGGTTACAGTTTGAATTGAATAAAATGTTGAAAAAAAAACTTCGGTGGCGTTGTTGTTCTGCGCGTGCGTGCGTGCGGTGTCGCCCGGCCCCTATAAATATGGGGGAGCCTTCCCGGTTGGCCCCTGAAACAAGCCATGACCGACAAGTTCCACCACCCGTTCACCATGCTGGTGGCCGGCCCCACGGGGTCAGGGAAAACCCGTTGGGTGGGAAGGTTGTTGAAACACCTGAAGATGATGGTCCAGCCCACCCCGAAACGGGTCTTGTGGTGTTACGGTGAATGGCAGCGTTTTTACAAACGCGTCCAAAACGTGACCTTCCACAAAGGCCTCCCAAAAAAACGTATAAAACCCGGCACCTTGCTCATCTTGGACGATTTGATGCGGGAGCGCGGGGTGGAAACGGCCGATGTCTTTGAAAAAGGCAGTCACCACCACAAGGTGTCAGTGATCCTGATCGTGCAGAACCTGTTCCACCAGAAAAAAGACCAGAGGGACATTTCATTGAACTCCCACTACATCGTGCTTCTAAAGAACCCGCGGGACCAAGCACAAATCACCCACCTGGCCAAGCAGGTGTGCCCTGGGAACCCTAGGTTTTTGCAAGAGGCATACCGGGACGCGACGTCCCGCCCGCACGGGTACCTCTTGTTGGATTTCCGTCAGGAAACCCCAGAAGGGTTCCGGTTCAGGACGGATATTTTTCCAGGAGAGAAACACCACCTGTACAAACCCTTGAGAAAAACGGGGTGAACAATGGCGGGGCACTTAGTGGGGTTTGCATTTGGCTTACTCTGGAGCGTTTTGCGTAGCTTGATGCTCGCCATTTTCCCGTTTGCGGCTGCAAGAGGCGTCCGCGAAGTGGTGGAGTACGCCAACCGCCACCACATGAACCTGATTTACAATTTGGCCCACCGGGGCAGGCACGCCATGGGCGTCCCTTTCAACGAAGAGGCCAACTACCGGTACTATTGGCCGCCCCCGGACACGTACGTGTTCAGCCTGCACGACATTGTGCGGCACACCCCTGGGGAGTCCCTGAAAGGGAGGACCCGTGGCTTCCAGGGAGACGACGTGTCCCTGGGTCCGGAAGAAGCCAACAGGTTGGTGCTCTGGATGCGACAGCATGACCACTTGGCCGAACGTTGGGTCCACATGAACACATTGGTCTTGGTGCTGACGGCGTTCTGGTGGGATTTGTGGTGGCACGCGCAAAGAGAAGGGGACCCCCAGGACAAACTGACAGAAGGCCGGAAAGTAGGCCCCGAACTGGCGAAACGGCAATACCTGGACTTCTACCACAAGTACAACCCCCGGGGGAAACTGTACCACCGGTACACGAAACACCGCAATGGGAAACATTGGATGCTGGTGGAAGTACCCTACCATTTTGGCATGACAAAAGAGTACGGGGGATTTTTCCGGGGGCACCCCGTGCCCGTGTACACGTCGGACCCCAGCGTCACGCCCAAAACCAGGACCACACCCACCGCGTTCGAAGTGGGTTCTGTCAGCCAGGACGAAATGACGTGGTGGGAAGAGAGGGGATTAGGGCAGGACCATGGGATGGCCACAGGAGGCAAGATACGAAACATCAAGACCCCGCGGGATATACACAGCTTTGTCACCATTGAAGAAGCCGAGGCCATGCAACCGTTAAACAACGCGACGGAATGGCTGCGCCCGGTGCCGGGGGTGTGGGATTCAAAAAAGAAAAAGTTCACGTGGTACGGTTGGGAACACCGGCGGCAGGGTGTGTGGATTGAATACAAACCACCAGAACGTACCGGCAAAAGGGAATGGTACGGGCCGATGATGGGTACCAAACCCGTGTTGCTGTGGTCGCAGTCTTTTGACGACCTCGACCGGGCCCTGCAAGAAACCCAGTCACTCTTGCTCAAGACGGCTGAAGGGATGTGGGAAGGCATTTGGAAAACCCTCAACGGGCCGGACGCCCCCGGATGGGAAAAAGAGAACGAAGGGGCCCCTTTCGGCGGGCTCATGCCGGAAGGGTACACCACACAAATGGAACTGCCTTTCCCACACCGTCTCCACCCCCCGCACCTCAGGGCCCGCCTCATCGACATCCGCAAACGTTTTTACTTGGACGCAAACATGTTCCACCAGGAGGGAAAACCGGACCGGCCTTTACCGAAGACCATCGAGTATTTCCGCGCCCTGGGCGGGTACCTGGACCACGCCATGTGGGCAATTTCCCCGTGGCCGGGACCCAAACCGAAAAACGCCGTTGCTCTGGCAGCCGAAGTGACGGAGGTGAACGTGGACAGTGAAGAAAAGCTCCGGTTGAAAGGTATCGTTCACCTGGCGTTCAGAGGGGCAATGAACGTGTTCGTGCACGAAGGGTGGGGGGACAGGACAGGCCCATCCCCTCCCAAAAGCAGGCGCCGGCGCGCCACGGAAAACACACCCCCTCCAAGGGGCCCACCTTACCCGGAAATCAAAATAAGCTCAGCGGACCTGGTGTATAAAGTCTTTAGTACACCGATTAAACTGGACGACCTGACGGAAGCCCTGGGCGCCCCGTTGTGGCGCGGCCGCGGGGAAATCGTTGCGGCCAAGTTGGCGGTCACCCGGTTGAACAATATGTTCAGGAAATTTTCCTTTGGGGACGCCGAAGGGGAAGGGTATTGGCCACAGCAGTATGCACTTTTCAACGAGTGGATCGAAGACTTGTGGGAGTACGAAGGGGAGATGTACGGGTGCGCGGGGCACCCTCCCCCGGGGTTCTGGGACAGGGAATGGGAACGAAAAGCGGCCGCCCGGGTGGTCCGTGGATGCCCGAAGGAGCAAGAAAAACTCCCCCCACCCCCACCCCCATCCCCACCCCAACCGACGACTAAACAGCAGCGGGAATTCGAAGAACAGTTCAAACCCATCATGGACGAACAGCGGGCGGAGAAAGAAGCAGAGGAATTGAGACGGTCAGAACTGGCGGCGGAAAAGAAAGAAGCCGAGGAAAAACGCAAACTGGCGAAACTTCTTTTCGGCCGGGTGGAAATGGGGGATGCCCTGGCCTACTGGCCTTCCGTCCCATGGCATGGCCCTCCCCCAGGGTACCCCCCGCCCCAAAGGGAGCCCGTGGATACCCCGGACGCGGAAGCCCCTTCCACGGACCCCTCCGGGGAAACAGAGGCCGAACGGAAACAGAGGCAGGCGGAGGAAGCCGCGTACTGGGCCCAGAAATACACCGTGGGGGTATAAATAGGAGGGAGGGAACGTGGGGGAGGCCACCCTGGCGTGGACGGGCACTTAGCTCACCATGGCGGCTATAGAAGACATCGAAGCGGTCCGAGCGGGCATGGCGGATGCGGACGAAGTGGCGATCGCCATGGAGGACGCAGACATGGCGGCCACAGAAGAACAGGCAGGAAAGTTGGAAGAATTAAACGACCCCCAGATGGAAGACGTGGTCCGGGGCACAGCAGAGCAGGAAGCCGTGCAATCCGGAGGTGGGCGTATGCTCGGAAAATGGGGGAGAATTCGGTACAAGGCCGGGCGGGGGTCGTGGTGGGAAGGCGAAGGGACGGGGGCACAGAAAGCCCGCGCAAAGTTTCAAAAGTGGGTTTCCAAACGGGCCCGGCCAACCACCTACGGAGGAGCTGAAGGCAAACAGGTGTGGCGGGTGGAGGAAATATCTGCGGGGGAACCGACCCGGGGGCCTGCCATGCGGTACTCGACCGAGGACGCGGCGTACACCGACGAGCACGGGATGAGCGTCACGTCCGGGGGCTCAGAACTGACCCCGGTGACCCGCCCGCAGCAGACGAGTTCTTTGCTGTACGAAAACCCTGTGTTTGAAGAAACAGCCGAGGAGATGGAAGCGCGGGCCCCAAAACGGGAACTGCTCCGCGAGCAGACGGCGAGGAATTTCGAGGAATGGTGGGAAGCAACGTCCCCGCCCAGTGGCAATTTCATCCTTGATTCCGAGATCGAAATGACGGTCAACCCTAAAGGGGGGCTCCGCCCGGAAACACTCACCAGCACCCCGGTCAGTGGGGGGACAACAGACACATTGATAGAGCTGGACAGCAGGTTGGGGGTCAGCAGGCGGGCGGCGTCAGAGGCGGCCAAGATCGTCGAAGAGACGTCTTTTATTGAGCGGGCCCCTGCTTCGGTAACGCGGGTGGCTGATGCAGAGGCCAGGGCCGCGTGGCAGGAAACGTCCCGGGCCATCGACCAGATGCTGGACGACGAAAGTGTGGAAGAGTTCTCGATCGACAACGCCCGTGAAACAGACCCGTTGCTTGACGACGAGAGCATCGAAGAGTTTTCCATCGACGACGCTTTGGAAGGGACTGGAAGGAACAGGCGCGGGTGGTTGCGCAACGCAGGCAGGAGGGCCCTGAGAGCCGTGGGCAAAGCGGCGCTGAAGGCCATGCCGGCCCGCGTGCAGGCCGCCGTACGGATGACGGGGGTCGCTACCGCCACCAAAGCCGTGGCGATGCTTGGGCTGGGGACGACGTTGAGCTCAGCGTTTGGGATCACCTGCAACGAGATAACCAAATGGTTCAAGTGGTTGTCGAAGAAAGCCGACGAACATTTCAAAATGCTGCTGCGGAAACACAAACTGGCGGTGAAGGACAAGGTGGACAACCTGTGCAAAGCCACAGGGTTGGAAGAATACTGCAGCGAAGCGAAAAAGTTTTTGACGGACATGTTCGCGGGGCGTGAGAAAAACACCCCCACGGGGGAAATCCCTTTCTTTTCGTCAAGTTTCGCAAAGACCATCAGCCAGAAAGGATTGAAACTGTTCTTGGAAAAACAGAAGAAACGGTTGGGAGGAAAATTCCACTTGCCCACCGCCCTGAAACTGTACTTTGGGGAACGGGCTTCGGATTTTTTGGAATCCTACATGCGGGAAATAGGGCTGAAAGGGTTCCGAGTGGCAGAGCAGGAACAGTACAAGAAATTTCTGCGTGACCCAGACCACGAAATGCCGTTCACGTATACAGAGATCGCCCACGCGTTTGTAGACAGGGAAAACGTGCTCGCGCATGCGGCAAAAGAAGAATTTATGAAAAACCACCCCCTCTTCCCTAAAAAGGAGGGCCCACGGTCAAGCGATCGGGGGCTGCGGGAAAAAATACAACGGATGGAAGAGGAAGGGAGAGCGAGAGAACAAAAGCTTGAAAAAGAAGAAAAGGCCCTGGCGGAGGCGAGGGAGCGTTGGCGGCAGGCCTCGGGGAAACGGGGCAGGGAAGGGGAGGAGGAGGAGGACAGGCCCCCGCAGAAAAAAACTTCTCCGGCCGGGGAGAAGAAAACGAAGAAACCCCCGGCAAAGAAACCGCCCACCGCGGGCCCCTCGAAAAAGAAGAAACCCCCAGGGAAGAAACAGCCCACCGGCGGCCCTGCCAAAAAGAAGACACGGCCTAAGAAAAAACCGGGCGCCGCCACCCACAAGAAGAAAAAGAACAAGAAGGCGAAGAAAACACAAGGGGCTATAAAAAGGCCGCAGGGCTGGAAACAAGGGTATTGGGAATACACGGTCGGGCAGTGAATATGGAAGAAAACCACTGCATCGTAAAAGCGCAGTTCCACCCGACCAAAAACTGGTTCGTGTCGACGTTGCCGTCACCTTTGTACAATTCGGCTGAAAACTGGGAAGTCGCATGCGACCACCTGATCCACCCCGAACTCGCCCACGTTTGCGTGCCAGGGGGGAGTTTCATCGAAGCGTTCCTGTGGGACACGAGCGAGAAGGAACTCGAGATGAGCAACGCATTGGTGAAAAAATTCGAGGCCGTCCCTTTCATGCTGAACCCCGGGCGCAAGTTGCATATGTCCAAACCCATCCGGCACGTGCAGCAAAAGAAAACAGTGCGTTACACTTTTCCGAAAAAATGCCACCAGTACACCCTGGAGGAGTTCACCAGCGAACTGAACCACATCATTTGGTGGTTGTTTTCCCGTTGCGATTCGGAGTACGATTTCAAAACGCTGTCGGGGTTTGGCAAGACGTGGTTGTGTGAATGCGTGTCGGTGGAAGAAAAAGGGGTGACCAAACTGGAAGTGCGGTTTAAAAACCTCGACCGGAAAAAGGGGGTCACAGGGTTGTTACCGGGGTTGTTCTTGAGCAGGGGGCTGATGCGGTATTTTTCCCTGGACACGAACACGGTCTTGCTTTTCATGACGAACTGTTTGACGGCGGAGCAGCTGGAACCGTTGGCCCAGGGCATCCCCTTCGGGAAAGAGGACACGTACGAGTTCCTCGGGAGCGTCCAGGCGCGGGCGGTGCAGGCCCCGAACGTCGTGGACGTCACGTACAAGTTCCCGTTCCACCAGCCAGAAGCAGACAAAGTGTTTTTGTTGAAAACGGACCTGACCACCCCGGACCCCAACTTGACCGACATGCCTTCCAAGGACATGCACACGTTGCTTTTTTGGGAATCAGGCCTAAACGGCACGCGGGAAGTGAAACCGACCAACCTGAAATTTTTCCGGGTCTACCCGGCGTTCCAGCGCCACACCGTCCGGTTCCAGGTCACGAACCTCGATTCGGACGAAATCTTGTTGAAACCGGGGATCTTGGTGATCGGGCTTGTCTTCAGGTACAACCCCGCCAAGAAACAAAGCATCTTTGAGACGCCCGTCAACTATTTGGCGGACTGGGGCGAAGACGCGGACTGGAACGACATGGTGACCGAAAAACACCGGGCCTTGTACCGATGGTTCTGAAAAGGGTATAAAAGGGGGGGAGGAAGGACAGGCCCTGGACACACACGGCAGGCATGGACCTCCTGGTGAAAGCACGCAAGTACGCTCCCCTCTACGAAGAAATCGCGGGCGGGGGAAAAGTCCTGAAGAAAAGCGTGGGGCAAGGGGCGGTCAATTTCGCCTCGAACCTCGTGTACAACTGGATGCACGGCCACGTGCCAGTCAACGCGGCGGTCCGGAAAAAACTCTATAAATACGGGGCGAAAACCTTCACCCGCCCACAATCCTCGTACACGCAAAGAAAAAAACATTTGCTTTCCCGGGACGGGAAAGAAATTTCTTCGGTGCTCGCCCGGGAGTTATGGAAAAAGTGGTGTACCCCACCGTCGACAGCAGCAGCAGCAGCAGCAGTGACGGCGAAAGCCTCCCGGAAGACCCCGCCGAAAAACCCCCGAGCTCTCCCACCCAGAAACGGGCTGAAAGCCAGACGGTCAAAGAAACCCGGAGGGCACCCCGCCAGGAAGGCCCCCGCCCCCGCCGGGAGGGCCCCCGCCCCCGTCAGGGGGGCCCCCGCCGCGGCGCCGGCGGCGCGGCCGCTGCTGCCGCCGCCCGAATCCCCGGAGCAGGTGTGACGAGGCGACGGGTGCAGTATCACGTCGTCTTTTCCGGGAAACACTGACCG
Organism: Sipunculus nudus; assembly: GCA_026874595.1. Taxonomy (NCBI): domain Eukaryota; kingdom Metazoa; phylum Annelida; class Sipuncula; order Golfingiida; family Sipunculidae; genus Sipunculus; species Sipunculus nudus. The sequence goes on from CM049309.1 coordinate 32,049,393, forward strand.
ATGCCCCCAAACAAACGGACGAGCGAACGTTTGGCACGCGCGTATTACGACGACAGGTCCCCGGTGGCGTACACGGGTTCGGCGAGGGATTTGAGCCTTTACACGGGGGTGGGGTTGAAAACGGTGAAGGAATGGTTGAGCGGGCAAGACCCGTACACCCTGCACCGCCGGGCCAGGCGCCGGTTCCCGCGTTCGGCCACTTTGGTGTCGGGGTTGGACGAGCAGTGGCAAGCCGACCTGACGGACATGCAAGCCTTGGCCAGGCACAACAAAGGGTACCGGTACATCCTGACGGTGGTGGACGTCTTGTCACGGTACGCCTGGGCGTCCCCGGTGAAAACGAAAACGGGCGGGGAAGTCCGCGACGCCCTGGCGGCTATTTTCAAGCGGGGCCGTGTCCCGGAACGCCTGCAGACAGACGACGGGCGCGAATTTAAAAACCAGGCCGTCCAGAACCTGTTGGAAAAGGAGGGCGTGCGGTGGTTCAGTACCGGGAACCGGGAAATCAAAGCAGGGCTGGTGGAACGGTTCAACGGCACATTGAAAACCCAGCTGTACAAACGCATGGAAGCCAAAGGCACCCCCTCATGGGTGAACGGACTCCAGGCTGTGGTGGACGGTTACAACCGACGGCGGCATTCGGCGATCGGGGCCCGGCCCGCTGACGTCACCAGCAAAAACCAGTGGGAGATCTGGCGGCGTTTGTACGGCGACCCCGCCCGGCTGGGGGCTGCGCGCGGAAGACGCGTTGCCAAAGCTTTAAAAATGGGGGACCAGGTAAGGTTGTCCCTCGTGAAAAAACACGCGTTTGACCAACGCGGGTACCGCCCCCGTTGGTCGGAAGAACAGTTTAAAATCACCCGGGTCAACCAAGCCCCGGGCCTGGCCGGGGCGTCGCCAGTGACGATGTACGAAGTGGAAGATTTGGCCGGGGAAGCTATAAAAGGTAGGTTTTACCGGGAAGAAGTCCAGAAAGTCGCCAAAAAGACCGAGTACCGCGTGGAAAAAATCTTGCGCACGAAAAAAATCAAGGGCGTGTCGTATTCCCTGGTGAAATGGAAGGGTTACCCGGAAAAATTCAACTCGTGGGAACCCACCCGACAGATCAAAAAGGCACGCTTTGCAACAGGAGCCTGATCCTGTTCACGGCCCAGGTGTTCATGGTGACGGCGGTGGTGCTGACATCCTTGACGGTCCTGGCCGGGGGGTTCGCCCCTGCAGAAGACCGGGCGTACTGGGCGACGGTGCTAGGCACGGGCATGGGGTACCTGATGCCCAACCCGAAACTCAAACGTATAAAAGGGGGGTTTCAACCAGGGGAACCCAGCCAGTATTGAAAAACGCACGCGGGACAACGATGGTGAGGATCGGGACGCGGTTCCACGACAAGAAAGGCCTCGGGGGCCACGGGATGAAAAGCCAGCACGTGGGGATCGGGCGGTTCGTGACGAGAGCGGAAGGGCAGCAGGGATGGGTGCCTCGCATCGCACCGGCCAACCCAAGCCCGCCCGTGAACATCCCAGCGCCAGTTGCCGGGCCGGGAACGGCACCCCTCTCACAGGAACAGACCACTTTGAGGACGGTCCACAAGATGACCCCTATAGCCACAGCATCCAAAAAAGCAGCGGAAGCCGGGCCCCCTGTCGCTTCACGGAAACGCAGTTACAGCACCCGCGCCCGGCAGGGGGTATCCCCCCACCGCCCATTCAAACGGCCCCGCCGGCGCGCCCGGGTGAAAACTGTGACCTTGCCGTTTTAGAGGACCCCGGCAGAAAAGTATAAATAGAGCCGCCGACCGCCACACCCCGTTTACATGGCGAAAATCTCCAGAGAGAACGATGGCCAAAAGAAGAAAAAGCCGCGCGGGAGGCCCCCGAACATCCCGACGGGGAAAACACCGCCGCGGACGAAAAGGGGCCGCCCGAGGAAAGGGTCGCCGCCGCGCGTCGGCCGCAAGAAAAGGTACCGGGCCCGCCCTGATAACCCTTACCTCACTGAAGCGAAGAAGGCGGAAGAAGACACCCCCGAAAAAAAGCTCTCCCCCACCCTCTTCCGTAGAGAGCGTCCCTTCAGTCCCGTCCCAACCCGTGTCACCCGCGGCCACCAGCACACCGGCGAAAGCGCGGCAGACCAAACCTCCGGGCGCCGCCCCTGGGACCACCACCATTTCCCAGGCGGACCTCATGGCCATGGGGTTTTCGGAAGCCCCGGCGATTACCGCCACCCCACCGAAACCTCCTCTGCGGTTCAAACTGAGACAGGTCGAAAACGGGTACGAGATAACCGGGGTGGACACGCCGTCCACCACCCCTGCCAAGAAAGACGCCGGCGGAGGGGACCACACGACCGAAAGCCCTTTCCTCACCCCGCGGTCTTCCGGCACCCTCTTCCCTGACCGCAAGAGCACGTTCAGCGTGCCGTCGACGCCGGGAACGACCGAAAGCCCATTCCCCACCCCGCGTTCTTCCAACACCCTCTTCCCTGACCTTAGCAACACGTTCAGCACACCGTCGACGATGGGAAAACCTAAAGTCCGATGGAGCCCTGACACCCCCGCGAAAAACCAAGTCCGCCGCCGGGTGCTGGACGGGTCGGACGAACCCCACCCCACCGCGGACGCCCCTTACCTCGTGCAATCCACGGAAGGTGCGGCAAGGGGCGTGGTGGCAGGGGCCACCGCAGACACACCGGCGTCGATGCAAGGGACATACCCCGCGCGGCCGGACGACGCGGTCCCGCCCCCGGACCCTGACCCCGACCCGGACCCGGACTCCTTGGTAGCCCAGAACGAGAACAAAGGCATGTACTTACGGTACCAGAAAGAAATCGTGTACATGGCGACCTTGCAAGACCGGACCCCGATCTTGAGGAACATTTACGAAAAATGCGATAAGAACCTGATCACGTTGACGGCCCTGGCCATGCAAGTGCTCGCCGAAAGCGTGTGGTGCAGCGTCACCGAGGCAAAAGGTGTGGACCCTGCGACCGTCTGCGCGCCGGAAGACCCCGTGTTTTTCAGGGCGGCCCGGGGCGTGGGGACGTTTTTGAAGAAATCCATGGGGATGGGAGTGAGGGAGTTCGAGCTGTTCCTCTCGGAAATCTGGTCGCACCTTGAAAACCCCTCGTCCGAATTCAGGTTGGCGAATGCGGTGGTGTTAGGCGGTGGGACCAAAGAAGAATTCTTCCGGGCCGTCCTGCGTTCGGTGGAAGACCCTCTGTTGAATTGGATCGTCTGGGCCTTGAACTACTTGGACGACGTGTACCGTTTCGATGTCCTGGCGCGGCCCGCCGGGTAAAAAAAGTATAAATAGCACCGGAACTGACAAAACGCGCAAACACACACACACGTGTGAAGCCGCCAACGCCGCCGCCACCATGAGCGACCGCGCACCTGACCTGGCCCGGAAGATCAACCTGTTTACCGGGAACACGAAGCAAGACTCCATTACGGACGGGCGATGGGAAAAATTCGACCCTATTTCCACGGCTCCCCTGGCCAGCGGGGGGCCCCTGCAATTTAAAATTTCAGGCCGGTCCCAAGAGTACATCGATTTCCAAAACACGTTCATGTGCATGACGTTGTACATCTGCACCGAAAAAAACAAACCGTGCCAGAAAATCAGCGACGATTTCATCGCGCCCATCAACAACATCGTCCACTCCATGTGGCGCCAGGTCAACCTGAAACTGAACATGACGGAAGTGTGCACCCAGGACCATTTGTACCCCTTCAGGGCTTACATGGAGAACCTGTTGGGTTTCGACCAGAAGTACAAGGACGAGATCCTGTACGCTGAGACCGGGTGGGCCAACGACACCCCCGGCCAGTTTGACGCGGTGCCTGAGGCCATGACGGTCAACACCGATTACACCACGGAGAGCAGCGGTGAACACAAAGTCAAAACCGACAGCAAGAACACGGGACTCACCACCCTGGAAAGCGTCCTGGACTCAAAAATGAAGAACAAAGGGGCTTTGAAACGGTTCCTGATGTTTTTCCCGGGAGGTAGCAAATACTCCAAACCCATCGAGTTCATCACCCCTTTGCACCTGGACATCTGTAACCAGGAGAGGTACCTCATCAACGGGGTGGACGTCGAGTTCTCGTTCGAATTCATGAACCACAAGGAATTCCCCATTTTGCAGATCGGGGGTAAAGACAACCAACTGAAAATCGAAAACATGTACTTGATGGTGAGGAAAGTAATGCCCACCCCCGCCCTGCGCACGCGCAACGAGACCAGCCTCAGCCAAGGCATCCCCGTGCGTTTCCCGCTACGCCACGTGGAAATGCGCACTGCCCCGCTGAACCCCAAGACCAATTTCGCCAATTTCGACAACCTGATCATGGGCACCCTCCCACGGCGCATGGTGTTCGGGTTCGTGAAATCCACGGCCGTGGCCGGGAAAGAAACGGAGAACCCGCTCAATTTTGTCCCCCTGGGCCTGGAACAGATGGAAGTGTACTACGCGGGGCGGATGCGCACGGAATGGCCCTACCGACCCAACTGGAAAAGCAACTGGAAACACGCTTACCTGAACCTGCTGCGGTCCATCGGGTTGCACCGTGGGGATTCGGGCATCGGCCTCACGTACGAAGATTACCCTAAGGGGAACTGCCTCCACGCCATGGATTTCACCCCGGCCTTGGCGTCCGACGAGATGTACCAGAACCCGAAGCAAGACGGCACCCTCCAGATCCAGTTCCGTTTCGACGAGGACTCCAGTGACTCCCTGGCCAAATTGAATGACCAGTACACGATGGTGGCGTATTTCGAGTACGACGGGGAAATCAGCATCGGGCCCGACAGGAACGTCCTGAAAAATTTCGTGTGAGTGTCAGCCAATCCCCGGCCAGGAAGACCCAACCAATGAGAAGGGAGGTGGGGCTAGACACGGAGTGAAGGACCGCCCCCTCCCTGCGCCCCACCGGCCAATAGGATTCGTCGAGGCCCCGCCGGCCAATCGGGATTGGTTCATCCCGCCGACCAATAAGACACGGGGAGCGACGGGATGAACCAATAGGAGACGGGGGAACGGGATGAGCCAATAAAAGACCGGCTTCACCGCCAGCCAATGAGCAGAGGCTGTCTGAGCGCTTTGAGGGTATAAAACACCCTTGGGCCTGAGAGTTCACACACGTCCGCCGCACTTCCAGGATGAAACGCGGGTTTGGTATCGCACTGCAGCACCAGCAGCCCGGCGCCAAGAAACCCAAGGGCAAGAATTACGCCTCGGCCATGCAGCGGCCCTTGCCCAAGACCGATAAAGAAAACGCGCCGCCCTCGCACCGCGTTCAACCCTCGGCAGCGCCGGCAGTGTCGGACCGGTGTCCCGTCAAAAACAAAGTTGACTTGGGTTTTGGGTATTTCCTCACCAAAGTCCCTGCCGCAGCAGAAGAGGAACAGCCCCGTGCCATGATTGGTTTGTGGCGGGACGGCGTCCCTGAGAAGAAACGCCTGCTCAATTTGGCCTGTCTGAAAGAACTGGTGAAACACAAAGAATTCCTGAGTCGGGAAGTGAAGAAAGTGACGAACCAGGTCACCAGCGGGGGGTTCGAGTACGTCCTGGGGACCAGCCTGAACGGAAGAGACGTGCTGAAAGTGACCGTCGACCCGGCGTTCCATTACTGCGTGCAAATCCGGGACTGGTACATCGGCAAAGACGACAAGCTGTGGCCCAGCAAGTCCGGCTTGGCCCTCCCCGAAGCTGTCTGGGACGAGCTGGTGGCCAAAACAGACGATATTCTAGAGCTGTTCCCCCAACTGCCTTGCACAGAACACCACCAAAATTACCTGGAAACCGAAACGTGCTCGGGGTTCCATTTCTACCACGCCGCAGACGAAGAACCGTATTCCCAGCTGCCGGACCCCTCAGACGATGACGAGACGTGCGACGCCGAAGCTTCCCAGTTTATCCTGTAGATATGTTTTAAACACGTTCGATTTTGTGTCTTGGTTGAAATAAAAGTTGTGTTTGATGCCGGTCTTGTTGGTCGATCACGTGACTGTGTGTGCCTGTGTATATAAGAGGGTGTGTGCGTGCGTGTATCGCCCCAAACCCACCATGCAGCGCACGAAGGATTTTTACATGCGCTTGAACCTGGAGGTCGAAACCTCTTCCCCGGCTTCTTACAAAATCCGGATCGAACCCCCGTTCCAACTCTCCCCAGGGAAATGGCAGGTGGGCCTGGTGAAGATAGGTTTCCCGAAAATGTGTTTCAAAGGGAAGACACAAAGATTTTTCGAAGTGCACGCCGATTTCATCGAAGCCGACACGTTGACGCAAGAAGGGGAAAGCGACAGGCGTATCTTGGCCGCGGTGCCCGTAACGAACCAGAAACTGCAAACCCACCTGCCCCCGCGAGTGGACTACCACAAGTGTGAACCCGGCGCCATCTTTTCGGTCATGGCTATGGAATTCAAACTGCCTTCGGGGGACCTAGTGCAATGCACTGAAAAAAGCGACATGTACATCCTCCTGCATTTTAAAAAAGGGTGAACGCAGGACGACGGACGCAGTTCGGCAGTGCCCATCCGATGGATAAAGAGGGTTTGCAGCACCTGCACCTGGAACAACTCCGGCTGGAAAACGCCCGGCTGAAACTCCAACTGGAAATCCTGAAAGCCAAAGCACAGATCAAACACTTGGAAAAAGTCAAGCGGCTCACCTCCCGCCTGAAAAAAGTGAACGTGTGATGCCCAGCGACGGGACTGTGCTGTGCCCCCGGCCGCATAACATGCGGTTCGTGGCGTTCCTGTATTTCTACCCGCCGGTGTGCACGGTGCGGCGGTTCGGCTACGAAAGGAAGAAACAAGAAGTGTGGAAGTCGGACAACCACCGCACCCTGCAGGAAGCTTACGTCTGCTCCGTGGAAAAATACAGCAGCATGAATACCCTGGACGGCCACAAAGTGGAAATATGGGCCACGCCGGTCGACCCCGACGCCCCCGCTGCCGAGAAAGTGTTCGATTCCAAGTACGGTTTCGTGACCGCCGCTTTCCCTGAATGTGTTCAATAAAAGGACTGTGTAGAAGCACTGTGTTGTCCTTTTGTTTCATGTGGGGTGTGTGTGCTCCCCTGCAGCTGCGATCCCCTCATTTGCATACGTGCGAAACAAGGGGGGATCGCAGCTGCAGGCGACGTGCCGGTGTGAACGCCAGACCGAGAATGTGTGGTGGCCCTGAAAAGGGCCGTTTTGGGGGTTGTGGGTCTCCCGCCTTATCAAGCGCTTTTCTCTGAACCGTCTCCCTTCTTGTAAAACATCCGCGGTGGCAAGTAGAGAATGACCGGCTCACGGAACATGTGGCCACGAAATTTCAATAACAGGTTGGTGTTCAGTTCCATCAGTTCTACCAGGTCATTGAACACGGGGGTTGGGAATGCCCGTGAAACTCCCATGTGAAAGAATAAAGACGACGCGTACTCCCCGTGGTACTTGTCTGTGAGCAGCATCCGCACCTTGTCCAGGCACAAAAACTCCAGCCGCAGGGGTTTTTTAATTCTTGCTTCCCAACGGTGGTGTTGCTCATAGAGCCACCCGTAATCCCTATGTGCCATAGTCGGTGTCTGTGATGACAGGCTTCCAGACTCCTGTTAAATACCCTGAAAATACGTCCTCTGCAGCTGCGATCCCCTCATTTGCATATATGCAAAAAAGGGGATCGCAGCTGCAAGTAAGTGTATATGTGTGTGAACGCCAGACCGTGACCGTGTGGTGGCCCTGAAAAGGGCCGTTGTGCATTCCGATGGTGCATCACAGCACCATGTGGTCGTAGATCATCTTCCTGGTGAACTTCTTTTCTTTCCGCAGCACCCATTCCCAGAAATCTCCCCTCTTACAGCCTGTATGAATATTGAGCAGGGCGACCATCATGTTCCTGTCTCGTGCCAGAAACCCCCGCGTGATCAGTTCCCGCCTCCATCTCCGTTGCAGTGCTTGGGAAACCTCCTTGTAGTACCTGCACGTTTTGGTAACGCGGGAGTCCCGCTTCTCCCACTTCCCACGCACCCAAAAGTACATGGTTAGCGAACTGTCCATTGTACCTCCCTGACTTCAGCTAAATACCGCACCTGGCAGCTGCGACCCTCTCATTTGCATATGTGTGTGTGTGCCTGCTGCAGCAGTGATCCGATAGAAGCGCGATGGTCGGTGCATTGTTTTTTGGGCCAATTCTTTTTTTGGGGGGATTATTTACGGATTATATCCCATTATTATTTTTGGGCCTAAGACTCATCCTCATTATTTTTGGGCTCATTTTCATCAAACCGTATTTTGGGCCTGATTTAAAAACCAGGTTTTGTGGTCTATTAGGGTTTATTTTTGGGCCTATTTTATTCAAATATAAAGGGCTTTTTTTTAATTTTTTTCTCGGACTTAAAAAGTTTGCCTGTCAAGGGGTTTTTTATAAGATGCAACGGCGATTTTTTTCTCTCAATCGGGAATTTTTTTTGGTTTTGTTTTACTCAGGGGAATTTTGTGCCAAAGGAAACATATCTTTTTTTTTTCAGTGATAAAACAGTTAGATCTTAACTGTGTGTTGGCCTTAAAAAAGGCCGTTGGGTTGCGTGGCTCAATCCTCGATGACCATCAGCCAACGAGGACTGCTGCGGAGGAGCCGGGCCACGTACCGCTCCTCCTGGGTTACGATGTCCTCCCAGAAACCGCCCTGGGGGGTGTCCATGAGTAAGTTCGCGAGGGCGGCTTCCAACTCGCGAGCTGCCGTTGGCTTCTCGTAGCCGCCCCGCTCCCGCCAGAAGAAGGCCTCCTTGATGACCTGGCGTCTGAATCTTTTCTGTTCTTCTGGGGAACCTTCCCTGGCTTGCTCAGACGCCTTGATGAAACCGTCGCGCTCCCTGGCGAGCCTCTCTCTCCTGCCCCGCTCGATGTAGCCGGCCAGCTCCTGTCCGGCTTCTGTACGGAGGGCCTTACCCCACTGAATATAATTGTGAAGTTCCAAGGCCGAAATCGTACCCTTCACTAACTGCTCTCCCCGCCTGTAGCGCCGGACCTCCTGCTGAATCACGGGGGATGAACTGGCCGCCCGGTCCAGGGCACGTTGATTGGCGAAAGCTGAACAGCGCTCAGCCAACGCCTCCCGCGGCACCCGGACCTGACCCTTGCCACACCAACGGATGAAGCGACGCAACTTCATTGTGTAACGGACGTACACGAGACTTGCCGACAGTCAGTTTTTGACCCCTATTTATAGCTAACACTTATATTTGGGCCTGTTTTGATTGGTGTGGGTTGGATCCCCCTCTCCCTATTGGTCCTTTCGTTTTTTTGGGCGTGTTTTCTTATTGGGCGCCTCGCCTGCCCTCCCATTGGCCCTCCGCTTTTTTTGGGTTAGTTTTGATTCGACAGACCTGCTGGTCCTGTTTTCGGGTCATTTCTTATTGACCCAAAAAACCTGACCCGGCCGGTTGACCTGCAAAGGTAGGATTGTGGGTCAATTTTAATTGACCTAAAAATCTGACCTCCCCGGCTGACCTGCAAACCTTTGATTTAGGGTCAATTTTAATTGACCCGTAAACCTAGCTTGACCTGAAAATTATTGTGGGCTGTTTTTTTAATTGACCCGAAACCCCGTTATTCTCCTGCATGTTTTTTTTGGGTTCATTTCCGACTTTTCGTATATAAAAGGGCTTACAACCACACCCCACACTCAATCTGCTTTGAACGAGCGAGCGACATGGACAGGCACGAACTTTCAATGGAAGAGAAATATTTCGTTGAACAGGAAAAGGTGGAGAATCCGTCCCGGCAGGATGATGGCTCCCGTGTTGTATTCCTGGATCCTCCAAGCAGCCCCGACAAAGGGCACGTGCTGGAAAAACAGTTGGCCCCGCCACCTAAAATCCGGATTGAATACAGCAAGAGGAAGATAAGCATTTACTACTGAGTTTCATGTTGAAGATTCCAGTTCCCGTTTCATAAAAACAGATAATGCATAAAAAAAAATAAAAAAATAACAAAATAAAAAAAAAAGGTCCTTTTCAGGACCAACAACACATTAAGATCATGAGCGTTATCGTTCCGACTACACTACAAGTCACCTTTCTTTTGCCCGCCCTTTGCATATTATTCACATGACCGTCACACAAGCGGTGGATCAACGCTGCAACCGGACACACAAATGGTTTAATTTAAACAGGCTCGCCATTGGTTAATTTTTTTTTGGGCCCATTTCCCTATTGGTTGGTTTTATACCCTCATGCCTATATAAACCCACCAGCCCAAGTGACTATAACCAGTCATCATGGAGCAACCTACAGCAGCTGATTATGAAGGTGGCGCATGCCCAGAGTGCGAGTTGCCCGTGCTCTGGCACTGTCAAGTGCAAGAACACGGCACTCCGTACAAGGAACATTGCTGCGAATGCGCAAAAACCTATGAAGATATGGTAAAAGAAGGCTGGGGGTGTCCACCAGGGATGGTGGTTAACATCTGTCTGAAATAGTTTGCCTTGCAAACTAAAACCCAACGGCCCTTTTCAGGGCCAACACCACATCCAGGTCTTAAGCGTATTGTCGCATTACACGTAAACTTAAATGTTCATTAACCCAACATGAAACACACTCATGGATCACTGCTGCAAATGCCTGTAAGCGTTCCCGCCTTTTCCAGCTGATGGTCGGTGGTGCTAAAGTCCCCCCGCTTTTCCCATTGGTTCCCTTCACCCCCGTCTCTACACGCCATTGGCTGGTCCTAGGCCTTTTCCTATTGGCTGTTAGACTTTTTATCCTGTCCATGTCCGCTGCAGCAGGGATCCCCTGCCTCGCTGATGGTCGGTGGTGTTAACGTTCCTCCTACCTCATTGGCTCCTTTCGCATCTGGCCCCTCACGCCATTGGCTAATCCTTGGGCTTTTCCTATTGGTTGCTTTATATTTGGGCCCATTTACGAACATTATATAAAACCTCACACAACTGACCCTGCACTTTCTCGTCTCAACCATCATGGAAGACACAGAACTGCTGAGTGAATTCACAAACGTCGACACGAACGGGGCAGATTGCCGAAACTGCCACATGCCGCTAATGTGGATGTGCGAAGACCCAAGGCACTTGGTTCCTGATAACGAACATTGCTGTGACTGCAGCTGTAAGGTCATGGCTGAGCTAGAAGATGGGGCCGGGTATGTGTACGCACCTACCAGGGCGGAACAAACAGCCAAGTTTATCAAAGTAAAATCAGAACCCAGACGTTCAGCGGGGAAAGGCCATAAAGACGAAGTTATCGTCATCAGTGACGACGAAGATGATTACGATACACACAAAGGTCCTCCCGCTAAGGCCAACACCGACTTCCAACCCCAAACCCAGACGCAAGACGACCTCGAACGTTTCATCCGACAAGAAGCTGATAATTTCCAATCCATGCAACAGGAGCTGACCCTGCTCCGAAGTTTCATGCGCATGTATCATCCGCAGCAGTACGCAGACCTCTTGGGAGGAAAACCTGTGCATCCGCCGGGCGCATTCATCGATTACGCCAACAGGAAGCTGGAAGTTTATTTTTAATGTCCTTCCATGAAAAACAGAAAAACCAAAAAAAAAATCACAAAAGAAGAAAAAACATTAAAAAAAGGCCTTTTTAAAGGCCAACACATAGTCCGATCGAGTGGTGCTATCACATTCCCATCCTAAACCTCTTTAAATGTCGGCGCAACACGCCCACATTCTCACCTGGCGTCGACGCGCGCGAGAAATACCGCCCTTTTTCCGCCTTGCGTCGACGCGCGCACGAAATACCACCCTTTTTTCGCCTTGCGTCGACGCGCACACGAAATACCTCCCTTTTTTCCGCCTTGCGTCGACGCGCACACGAAATACCACCCTTTTTTCACCTTGCGTCGACGCGCACACGAAATACCACCCTTTTTTCACCTTGCGTCGACGCGCACACGAAATACCACCCTTTTTTCACCTTGCGTCGACGCGCACACGAAATACAGCCCTTTTTTCACCTTGCGTCGACGCACACACGAAATACCACCCTTTTTTCACCTTGCGTCGACGCGCACACGAAATACCACCCTTTTTTCACCTTGCGTCGACGCGCACACGAAATACCACCCTTTTTTCACCTTGCGTCGACGCGCACACGAAATACCACCCTTTTTTCACCTTGCGTCGACGCACACACGAAATACCACCCTTTTTTCACCTTGCGTCGACGCACACACGAAATACCACCCTTTTTTCACCTTGCGTCGACGCGTACATTTAATGACGCAGAGTTGTACTCCTACTACTAATACGGGTGACCTTGAAGCATTTTTCAAGGTGAAAGCAGTGATAATGATAAAATGAAATTAATGTAATAACTCGAAATAACTTTGAGGTACAGTCGCCAACCCTGCAACATTCAGGCACCTTAACAAACGATAGGTCAAGTTGGAACACAGTAACTTTGAAGCATTTTTCACGGTCATAGCAGCGATAATTCTAAAATGATGTTAACGCAATAACCCAAGAAGAATCTCGGCAGTGGTTTAACTGATCCGCCTGAAATTAAGCATGTGTATACATTTGAGATATTTTTATTTTTCAAATAACAGGTGGCGCCACGCACAGTCATGTTTATGTGGCAGACATCCAAGCTAATATGCAACACATCTCACTCTATTTCCCCTTTCCACTCAATCCATGCCTCATTTCACCAGTACCACTCTGATTTCGGCGGATACAGGTAGTAGCTTGTCGAGTACCTACATTTTAGTTATTATTATTATCATCAGCTATGATAGAATATATATAGCACGGCCATTTCCTCAAGTTATATTATGATCAAATATCTATAATAAAATATGTATCGGGCAACACACAAAATGAGAATTTCCGCGTCACTCTGCTTAAGTTTGTAAGTTAATTCCACGCAGCGGCCCCAGTTCTAATATGCAAGACAGCACTGTGGATGCCTTCAAGGTGGAGTTCTGCTGAAAGTAATTTTTACCGCGCAAATCGTTCACGTTTGCCGGGAAACGTCACGTTTTCTGCGCATGTGTGAAGAGGGTTCAGACTATGACGTCATAACCTGAATATTTTAATTTCGTCACTATGACGACGGTTAACAGGAAGAACGGCGATCATTTGTTTTGACGGGATAACGCAGACTGGACGTGGCCGTGTACTGCTGACACATTAAGTGTTCGGACCGCGTCCGTGCATCTTCATTTATCCTGGTATTTACTTGAAACAGCTGTGTTACAAAGATAGCAGTATATAAAAATAATTAAACAGAGACCCGACCGGATTTCCGGGTTCTAGGACGGCTAACATTGTTGCATTGGAGGAGGCCGAGTCAGGTATGCGCATCTTTTATTGTTTTATCGCTCTTTTCTATCCCGCATAATTTCCGTTCATCTATTTATGTTCTCCATATTCAAGACATACCCCGTATTATTGAGCTAATCCAAGATTTACTTACAACTCTCGGCTTTACATTCCATATTTACTCACTTTGAGGTGATACGGACAGTTGCAGGATCACAGTTACCGGGTTTGTGATGCAGTACAACTTGACCTGTTCAGATTCATAACGCCAACATGTATTAACAACTTCCCGGTCATGGAATAAATTGTGTGGTATTTACTCCGTGTGATGGAGATGGATGTATAGGCCATCCACATCTGAATGAAAGGCCTGAACCTCTTCCTTCATATCAATATAAGGCCAAAACCTTGCATTCTACTTCATGTAGTCCGTTTCATTAAGTATACCCGACATTATCAATGCTTAGCCCGGAACCAAAAGTCGACATAACACGGCGCAGACATAACTCAGCCAGCCAGGTTGTTCTGGAGGGGAGTCATTTCTGCTGTCAGATTTAACCTTCCATATTCCTTTTCTTAATATTTCTCCTGGCTTTCTCGAACCCATTTGTCCTCAAACGTACGCATGGTCCTAAACTGGGCGTCACTGAACCACGTGGTGGTGGCGAAACCTGCTCCATTTCGAGGGCTTAATACGAGTTTTCACACTCGGGGGACCCAGTACCCTGGACGATGCGTATCCTAACAATACACGAAAGGGTTATTTAAGAGGGCAAGAATAAAGCACGTCACTACCAGCTAGAACCTGTCGTGCTGCAACAATCTTTTTCTATGCAAAACTGAAGGGCGCTCCTCGGAAAACTTCTGTCGGAAATTTTGAAAAACAGTTTTCTAATTTGCATCAGGTTTTAAATTATATGTACAACCATAATATATATATATATATATATATATATATATATATATATATATATATATATATAATTTGAAAAGGATCAAATGTATTGTCACTAATATGCTGCGTGAAAAATGACGATTATACACTGGTGGCCATATTGGTTTATGGATGGGTCCGTAATTCGATAGAGCTGTAGCTTTCATAGGGATCAATTATCTTTGTGAATCTGAGAGAGATCAAATGTAATCTCCCTGAAATAATGCGCCTGAAAAAAAAATTACCGATTGTGCACTGCCGGCCATATTGGAATTCCGACAGGTTATTCGACAGATTTAGAGCACTCATACGACCCAATGATCCCTTTGAATTTAAAAAGATCAAGCAGTTGTTTGTTGAGATATCGCGCGCGAAAGAAAGTGTCACTGACGGACGGACGGAATGACGAACCATGCGATCACTATAGAACACCGCTTTTTCAAAGGGGGCCCTAATAACTGCAATAAAAGAAAAAAAATTGTTTATATCCTTTATTTCAAAATTTTATAAACATTTGAACAATAGTTGGCCGCCCAGGTTTCTTATCCGGGAATTTAGGGTACAGGCACCAAACCTGCAACATTGATCCATCTAATTAAGCGCTGGGTCGAGTTGGAACACGGGTGACCTTGAAGCATTTTTAAAGGTCACAACAGCGATAATGATAAAAATTATGTTAAACAATTACTCGATAAGAATTTGAGGTACAGACACCAAACTTGCGCCATTGTTGCACGTAATCAAGCGCAAGTCCAGTTGGAATACGGATGATCTTGCAGCATTTTTCAAGGTCACAACAGCGATAATGATAAAAATGATGTTAAAACAATTACTCGATCAGAATTTGAGGTACAGGCTCCAAACTTGCACCATTGATGCACGTAATCAAGCGCTAGTCAAATTGGAATACGGATGACCTTGAAGCATTTTTCAAGTTCACTGCATCGATAATGCTATAATGAAGTTAACTCAATATCTCGAAAAAGAAACTGAGGTACAGTCACCAAACCTGCAACATTGATCCACCTAATCAAGCGCTAGTTAAAGTTGGAACACAGGTGACCTTGAAGCATTTTTCAAGGTCACAGCAGCGATAATGATAAAAATGATGTTAAAACAATAACTCGATAAGAATTTGAGGTATAGGCACCAAACTTGCACCATTGATGCACGTAATCAAGCGCTAGTCAAGTTGGAATACGGAACGGATGACCTTGCAGCAGGTTCACAGCAGAGATAACGCTAAAATAAAGGTATCTCAATAACACGAAAAAGAAATTGAGGTACAGTCGCAAAAATCTGCAACATTCAGGCACCTTAATAAGCGCTCTGTCAAGATGGAATACGGGTGACCTTGAAACATTTTTAAAGGTCACAGCAGCGATAATGATAAAAATGATGTTAAAACAATAACTCGATAAGAATTTGAGGTATAGGCACCAAACTTGCACCACTGATGCACGTAATCAAGCGCTAGTCAACTTGGAATACGGAACGGATGACCTTGCAGCAAGTTCACAGCAGAGATAACGCTAAAATAAAGGTATCTCAATAACACGAAAAAGAAATTGAGGTACAGTCGCAAAAATCTGCAACATACAGGCACCTTCATAAGCGCTCTGTCAAGATGGAATACGGGTGACCTTGAAACATTTTTCAAGGTCACAGCAGCGATAATGATAAAAATGATGTTAAAACAATAACTCGATAAGAATTTGAGGTATAGGCACCAAACTTGCACCACTGATGCACGTAATCAAGCGCTAGTCAACTTGGAATACGGAACGGATGACTGTCACCAGACAATAGGTGACAATATGTACGGTGTTTTGTATCATAGTTTAACGAAGTCTGTTCTCTATTGATATTGACGTGACAGCGTCATCCTAAAGCGTTGACAGGTCTTAATTGTATATATATATATTGTGTATTCTTGTATGAAATCCCATCGGCTATCAGCTGATTTATCCGTGTCACGCATCGTGTGTATTTTTTACATTTGGTATGTGGGTCGCCATGGTGACGCTAACAGTCAAACTAGGTCACATATATCCTTATATGGGACACTTGAGAAATAAGCCAATCAGAGAACCGGATTGCCGTACACAGTGAACAGGCGATTGTGACGTCAGACTTCAAGAAGAGACGCTGAATGTTGGTTCAGTTGGGTCTTGAAGCTTGAGGTGGCAGCACGCACGCACGGGAGTAGGAACATTGAAACGCCAGGAACGGCATAGAAGCAAGCTTCTACATGAGGCAAGGACCCAGCTCATGAGAACTCAGCCGTGCTGCCGACAGAGCTTCGTATTGGCGATAAAGTGAGAGAGCGCGCTCGTCACCTGCCGGCCTAGTTCAGCTTGACCTAGAAACATAACCGCCGTAAGCCGTTAAACCATTGCTATACGAGCAAGGTCAAGGACTCTAAGCTCTACGTAAACAAAGAGCGCTATTGCATTCATGTGAACGTAAACCTACCCGGGTCGCAGACAAGCAAGATCAGTTGAAGATCGCTAAACTCAGAAAGACTAGATCTATATGGTACTAACCATACGCTAAATTCTACACAAAACAGTAACCAGAGATCTCTGAAGGAACTGGACTTTATGGTTTTTTTTATACAAACCATGGACTCAGTAAAATATCCTGTAATTTTAATGTGAAGAACTGTCGTATTGACACATCAACGCACACACTCACATTGGTGTCTCTGTAAGTATTGTCTTGAATTATATTTGTGAATTTAACCTGATGTCTCATAGTTTCTATTGATCTAGGTGTATGATTGTCTGGTATTTTAATACACGTCCTTAAAAGAACCTGGAAATGTCACCTGTAATGGCCGGGATCTAATTTCTTGATGAGTGAAATCAAGTGGCGAGCGTAAACCCATCGTATGGTTTTATAGGATATATCCGTTGTAAAGTTTTCACGTTAAGTTAGGGGTGACATTGTATGGCGAGCGTGCCAGGATATAATTAGCCTTAAAAAAACTGGCTAATTACAGTAAGTTTCAGAAGTTTTGAACTGAGAAAACAGTACTGAAACCAGACATTCATATACTCAAACTAGAGTTGATCTGAATTAATAATTGGAAATGACACCAAACTGATGTTGTAGTGTATACTTGCACAATGAAATTACCCCACTGTTAGGAGTTAATATTTATTCAGTGAGAATATTACCTGAAGCACAACATTGTTTCAAGATCGGCATATACCTTGTAGATTTGGCTAGAACACATGCATGTTTTGTGAGTAATGCTAGTTCAGTGATACCTGGACATCATTATTGGGTTGATATAAACCCAGATTAGAGTGAAAATTTTTGATGTTGTTAGATACGCCCTGGTATAATTTTTTCTACACTAGTTTGTGATTGGTCACGTGGTAGGGTCTCTTGACAGGTAAGTTTACCCCTCCCGATTGGCATGGTAATCATAGGTGCATGGTGTTTATTGATATCTTGATATCCATCCGTCCATCCGTCTGACCCTTCGTCCGACCTTCCGTCCGTCCGTCCGTATAAGTAGATTTTGATGCGTAGAGCTACCGTAGTGTTATTGTACGGATACCGCCGGTTCGTTAGGTTGGCTTTAACAGTACGTATTTACGGATTTTTAAGAGCGGATATTACTAGATACTGGAATCTTACTAGGTTAGAGCGTTACCATGGAATCGTTAGAGTCACTTGTTAGATGCGGACAGGCCTTGGGGCTTAAGGACCAGGCTTTACAAGATTATGTTGAGGCTAGACGGCGTGCGGATGAGGAACGTGAGGAAAGAGCTAGGCAACGTGAAATAGAGAAGGAACAGCGGGAATTAGAGCGTGAGCAGCGGGAATTAGAGCGCGAGCGAGAGGCTAGAGCCCACGAATTAGAGGTTCTAAGGTTAAAGTCTGACTCTGGGGTTAAAGAAGAGAGAAGTAGGGATGTATTCCCGAAAATCCAGCTTCCACCTTTTGATGAGGCTCACGATCAGCTAGATGCGTTTCTTGAGCGATTTGAACGATTAGCTGTATGTCAAGGCTATGATAGGGAGAATTGGGCGTTACACCTGAGTCCGTTACTGCGGGGTAAGGCGCTAGGGACTTACACACAGTTATCGGTTAGTGAGGCCATGGATTACGATAAGTTAAAGATAACCTTGTTAAAGCGATACCAAATGACCGAAGAGGGTTATCGACACAAGTTTCGGACTTGTAGGCCTGAGCGAGGCGAAACGCCGAGTCAGTTTGCGTTGAGACTGAGTGGATACCTAGACCATTGGATAGGGATGGCAGGGGTCGGAGGTGACTACGACGGGGTAGTTAACCTGTTGATGTGTGAGCAGTTCGTAAACTGCTGTAGTAGGGATCTCTCTATGTTTTTGAAAGAGAGACGGTGTCGTGACTTTGATAGTATGGTAGACTTAGCCGAGAGTTATACGGAGGCTCACGGTGTACACAGCCTTACAGCAGGTCCTCGTTATGGCAATAATGTGCCGCATCAAGCGCAACCGGTATCTCAGCCTAGAGAGAAGCGAGAGGTTGAGCGCAGTCCGGGCGGTCAGACATTTAAGCCATCAGGAGGCGTCAGATGTTATTTATGTAATGAACTGGGACATAAGGCACGGGAATGTAAGACTAGTGCCCGGTCGAGGCCTAGGTCTTCCCCTCAAGTAGGGCGTGCTGCTGGCGATCAGCAGAGGTATAGGACCAATTTTAGCCCCCCGTATAACCCAAAACAGAAACCGGAGACTATGTCAATGGCAGTAGTCGAGGCGGAAACGGAGACAGTCGGTGCGGTGAAACCGGAAGTAGAGAGTCCGAGTCAGTCGTTAGGATTTGCGGCCCAGACAGAAGGCGGAATCTCGTTACCTGTGTGTGAAGGGCTGGTGAATGGTAAGTCAGCGAGGGTGCTGCGGGATTCGGGATGTTCCTCGGCAGGAATACGTGAGTCGTACGTGGAGCCGAATCAGTTCACCGGACACCAGGTCGAGTGTAGGTTGTTCGACGGGTCTGTAAGACAATTTCCTACGGCTAGGATTAATGTGGACTGTGCGTACTTTGTCGGTACTATCGAGGCAATGGTGGTCGGGGATGCTGTATGTGATTTAGCGCTAGGTAACGTAGCGGGAGCGCGTGATCCGTTTGATCCGGACCCGACGTGGAAGTCTGAGCGGTCCTCAGGCATAGTGTGTGACGGTGTAGAGTCACAAAAGGAGGTGTCGTCCGCGGTGGAGACACGGAGCGCTGCACGAGAGAAACAGATACCGACGCGTAGCTTGAATGTTGCAAGCCCAGTTGCCGATGTGAGTCCGGCCGAATTTTTGAAGGCGCAGGAGGAGGATGGGTCTTTAGCGCCGTATTGGAGGCTAGCTAGAGAGGCTAGAAATGATAGTCCATTTAGAATTGAGGACGGATATTTAGTTCGGGTTGTGAGTGATAAACGGGGAGATCAAGATGGATCTCGAGTGGTGGTACCTCAGACGTTACGGTACGACGTAATGAGGATGGGCCACGAAGCGGTTATGGCGGGCCATCAGGGCATAGACAAAACGCACGACCGCGTGAGAACTCAGTTTTTCTTGAAAGGGATGTATAATGACATTGCTGAGTTTTGCAAGTCCTGTCCCATTTGCCAGAAAACCATACCGAAAGGCAAGGTGCCTGGAGCTACGTTAGGCCAGATGCCATTAATTGATGAGCCCTGGCGTAGAATTTCGATGGATCTGGTTGGGCCGATCCATCCAGCGTCTGAGAGAGGTCACAGGTATATTCTGACCGTTATGGATTATGCCACTAGATATCCGGAGGCTGTTGCTTTAAAGAACATAGATACAGTCTCTGTGGCTGATGCGCTAGTTGATATTTATGCGCGGTTAGGAGTGCCGTCAGAGGTGCTAACTGACATGGAAACACAATTTACGTCAGACCTCATGCGAGAAGTTAGCCGTGTTTTGTCTGTAAGACAGCTCACCACTACTCCTTACCATCCTATGTGCAACGGAATGGTGGAGAGATTCAATGGAACGTTAAAGTTAATGTTGAAACGGATGTGCGAGGAAAGACCGCGAGATTGGGATCGGTACCTCAGCGCCGTGCTTTTTGCGTACTGAGAAGCGCCACATGAGAGCACAGGGTTCTCACCCTTTGAGTTGCTCTATGGTAGGATCCTTAGAGGACCGATGCGGATTCTAAGGGATCTGTGGACCAAGCGAGATACTAGCGTCGAGACTAAAACCACGTACCAATACGTCCTGGACCTACAAGACAAACTAAGCGACACATGCGCGTTAGCTAGAGAGGCGTTGAACAAATCAGCGAACAGACACAAACTGTTATATGATAGAGGTAAATGCACGCGCAGGTTTGAGGCCGGAGACGAAGTTTTGTTGTTACTCCCGACGGAGCGGAACAAATTAATGGTACAGTGGAAAGGCCCCTATACTATTGTAAACAGGGTTGGGGACTTAGACTATCGGATTAAGATTGGCGATAAGGTTAAAACCTTCCACGTGAATATGCTGAAACGGTACCATGCTAGAAACGAGCCCCAGCATATTCTGGCAGCGGTAGCCAAGGGCGCACCTGATTCTATACATGATCCTGACGGTGTAGACGGGGAAACAGAGCACTGATAGACCTAAGACAAAGAAGGCTTTGCGAGCATTCCTAGGTCTTACAGGGTACTATCGAAAATTCGTGCCAAACTATGCGGAAATAGCGGTGCCCTTGACTGATCTAACGCGTAAAGGTCAACCTAACAAACTAGACTGGAAACCCGTACACGAGAACGCGTACTGTTCTCTAAAGGCTAAACTGTCAGACCCTCCCATACTGAAGCTACCTGATTTCAGTAAACGATTTTATTTGAAATGTGATGCATCTGATGTGGGTATTGGCTGTATCCTGATGCAAAGACACGAGGGGATCATGCACCCAGTAGCTTATGCCAGTCGTAAACTATTGCCCAGGGAGAGAAATTACTCCACCATCGAGAAAGAGTCATTAGCAATTGTATGGTCTGTACAGAAATTTGAGATGTACCTGGCTTGTAGACCGTTCACCATTCAGACCGACCACAAACCATTAAAGTGTATTAGCAAATCAAAATGTGCTAATAAGAGAGTAATGAGATGGGCACTGGTTCTACAAGAGTTTAGATTTGATATTGAAGCAGTGTCAGGTAAACTAAACCATGGACCTGATTTTCTTAGCAGACAGCCTGAGTGTTAGGATGTAATGAGCTTTAATGTCTAGCCAGGTAAGTCTAAACATGTACAGGATTTTGCCCTGTGTCATAGACCGTGGGCATGTACTAATGACAACTTGTTACATGACTTTTATGTATTGCTATATGTAAATATGTTTAGCTGGACCCTGTGAGATAGAACGATACGATGTATCGAGAAAATACCGTGTATTTTCTTTAAAAGGAGGGGGTGATGTCACCAGACAATAGGTGACAATATGTACGGTGTTTTGTATCATAGTTTAACGAAGTCTGTTCTCTATTGATATTGACGTGAAGCGTCATCCTAAAGCGTTGACAGGTCTTAATTGTATATATATATATTGTGTATTCTTGTATGAAATCCCATCGGCTATCAGCTGATTTATCCGTGTCACGCATCGTGTGTATTTTTTACATTTGGTATGTGGGTCGCCATGGTGACGCTAACAGTCAAACTAGGTCACATATATCCTTATATGGGACACTTGAGAAATAAGCCAATCAGAGAACCGGATTGCCGTACACAGTGAACAGGCGATTGTGACGTCAGACTTCAAGAAGAGACGCTGAATGTTGGTTCAGTTGGGTCTTGAAGCTTGAGGTGGCAGCACGCACGCACGGGAGTAGGAACATTGAAACGCCAGGAACGGCATAGAAGCAAGCTTCTACATGAGGCAAGGACCCAGCTCATGAGAACTCAGCCGTGCTGCCGACAGAGCTTCGTATTGGCGATAAAGTGAGAGAGCGCGCTCGTCACCTGCCGGCCTAGTTCAGCTTGACCTAGAAACATAACCGCCGTAAGCCGTTAAACCATTGCTACACGAGCAAGGTCAAGGACTCTAAGCTCTACGTAAACAAAGAGCGCTATTGCATTCATGTGAACGTAAACCTACCCGGGTCGCAGACAAGCAAGATCAGTTGAAGATCGCTAAACTCAGAAAGACTAGATCTATATGGTACTAACCATACGCTAGATTCTACACAAAACAGTAACCAGAGATCTCTGAAGGAACTGGACTTTATGTTTTTTTTTATACAAACCATGGACTCAGTAAAATATCCTGTAATTTTAATGTGAAGAACTGTCGTATTGACACATCAACGCACACACTCACATTGGTGTCTCTGTAAGTATTGTCT
Source organism: Sipunculus nudus (assembly GCA_026874595.1). Classification (NCBI taxonomy): domain Eukaryota; kingdom Metazoa; phylum Annelida; class Sipuncula; order Golfingiida; family Sipunculidae; genus Sipunculus; species Sipunculus nudus. The sequence continues at coordinate 32,071,960 of CM049309.1, forward strand.
TGAATTATATTTGTGAATTTAACCTGATGTCTCATAGTTTCTATTGATCTAGGTGTATGATTGTCTGGTATTTTAATACACGTCCTTAAAAGAACCTGGAAATGTCACCTGTAATGGCCGGGATCTAATTTCTTGATGAGTGAAATCAAGTGGCGAGCGTAAACCCATCGTATGGTTTTATAGGATATATCCGTTGTAAAGTTTTCACGTTAAGTTAGGGGTGACATTGACCTTGCAGCAATTTAAAAGGTCACAGCAGAGATAACGCTAAATAAAGGTAGCTCAATAACACGAAAAAGAAATTGAGGTACGGTCGCGAAATCTGCAACATTCAGGCACCTTCATACGAGCTAGGTCAAGTTGGAATACGGGTGACCTTGAAGTATTTTTCAAGTTCACTGCAGCGATTATGATAAAAAAGATCTTAAAACAATAACTCGACAAGAATTTGAGGTACAGTCACTAAACTTGCACCATTGATGCACGTAATCAAGCCCTAGTCAAGTTGGAATAGGGGTGACTTTGAGGCATATTTCAAGGTCACAGCAGCGAAAACGCTAAAATAAAGGTAGCTCAATAACACGAAAAAGAAATTGAGGTACGGTCGCGAAATCTGCAACATTCAGGCACTTTCATAAGCGCTAGGTCAAGTTGGAATACGGGTGACCTTGAAGCATTATTCAAGGTGAAAGCAGTGATAATGATAAAATGAAATTAATGTAATAACTCGAAATAACTTTGAGGTACAGTCGCCAACCCTGCAACATTCATGCACCTTAACAAACGCTAGGTCAAGTTGGAACACAGTAACTTTGAAGCATTTTTCACGGTCATAGCAGCGATAATTCTAAAATGATGTTAACGCAATAACTCAAGAAGAATCTCGGCAGTGGTTTGACTGATCCGCCTGAAATTAAGCATGTGTATACATTTGAGATATTTTTATTTTTCAAAGAACAGGTGGCGCCACGCACAGTCATGTTTATGTCGCAGACATACAAGCTAATATGCAACACATCTCACTCTATTTCCCCTTTCCACTCAATCCATGCCTCATTTCACCAGTACCACTCTGATTTCGGCGGATACAGGTAGTAGCTTGTCGAGTACCTACATTTTAGTTATTATTATTATCATCAGCTATGATAGAATATATATAGCACGGCCATTTCCTCAAGTTATATTATGATCAAATATCTATAATAAAATATGTATCGGGCAACACACAAAATGAGAATTTCCGCGTCACTCTGCTTAAGTTTGTAAGTTAATTCCACGCAGCGGCCCCAGTTCTAATATGCAAGACAGCACTGTCGATGCCTTCTTGGTGGAGCTCTGCTGAAAGTAATTTTTACCGCGCAAATCGTTCACGTTTGCCGGGAAACGTCACGTTTTCTGCACATGTGTGAAGAGGGTTCAGACTATGACGTCATAACCTGAATATTTAAATGTCGTCTCTATGACGACGGTTAACAGGAAGAACAGCGATCATTTGTTTTGACGGGATAACGCAGACTGGACGTGGCCGTGTACTGCTGACACATTAAGTGTTCGGACCGCGTCCGTGCATCTTCATTTATCCTGGTATTTACTTGAAACAGCTGTGTTACAAAGATAGCAGTATATAAAAATAATTAAACAGAGACCCGACCGGATTTCCGGGTTCTAGGACGGCTAACATTGTTGCATTGGAGGAGGCCGAGTCAGGTATGTGCATCTTTTATTGTTTTTTATCGCTCTTTACTATCCCGCATAATTTCCGTTCATCTATTCATGTTCTCCATATTCAAGACATACCCCGTATTATAGAGCTAATCCAAGATTTACTTACAACTCTCGGCATTACATTCCATATTTACTCACTTTGAGGTGATACGGACAGTTGCAGGATCACAATTACCGGGTTTGTGATGCAGTACAACTTGACCTGTTCATATTCATAACGCCAACATGTATTAACAACTTCCCGGTCATGGAATAAATTGTGTGGTATTTACTCCGTGTGATGGAGATGGATGTATAGGCCATCCACATCTGAATGAAAGGCCTGAACCTCTTCCTTCATATCAATATAAGGCCAAAACCTTGCATTCTACTTCATGTAGTCCGTTTCATTAAGTATACCCGACATTATCAATGCTTAGCCCGGAACAAAAAGTCGACATAACACGGCGCAGACATAACTCAGCCAGCCAGGTTGTTCTGGAGGGGAGTCATTTCTGCTGTCAGATTTAACCTTCCATATTCCTTTTCTTAATATTTCTCCTGGCTTTCTCGAACCCATTTGTCCTCACACGTACGCATGGTCCTAAACTGGGCGACACTGAACCACGTGGTGGTGGCGAAACCTGCTCCATTTCGAGGGCTTAATACGAGTTTTCACACTCGGGGGACCCAGTACCCTGGACGATGTGTATCCTAACAATACACGAAAGGGTTATTTAAGAGGGCAAGAATAAAGCACGTCACTACCAGCTAGAACCTGTCGTGCTGCAACAATCTTTTTCTATGCAAAACTGAAGGGAAAACTACTGTCGGAAATTTTGAAAAACAATTTTCTAATTTGCATCAGGTTTTTAATTATATGTACAACCATAATATATATATATATATATATATATATATATATATATATATATATATATATAATTTGAAAAGGATCAAATGTATTGTAACTAATATGCTGCGTGAAAAATAACGATTATACACTGGTGGCCATATTGGTATATGGATGGGTCCGTAATTCGATAGAGCTGTAGCTTTCATAGGGATCAATTATCTTTGTGAATCTGAGAGAGATCAAATGTTATCTCCATGAAATAATGCGCCTGATAACAAAAATTACCGATTGTGCACTGGCGGCCATATTGGAATTCCGACAGGTTATTTGACAGATTTAGAGCACTCATACGACCCAATGATCCCTTTGAATTTAAAAAGATCATGCAGTTGTTTGTTGAGATATCGCGCGCGAAAGAAAGTTTCACTGACGGACGGACGGAATGACGAACAATGCGATCACTATAGAAAACCGCTTATTCAAGCGGGGCCATAATAACTGCAATAAAAGAAAAAAATAGCTTATATCCTTTATTTCAAAATTTTTTAAACATTTGAACAATAGTTGGCCGCCAAGGTTTCTTATCCGGGAATTTGAGGTACAGGCACCAAACCTGCAACATTGATCCATTTAATCAAGCGCTGGGTCGAGTTGGAACACTGGTGACCTTGAAGCATTTTTCAAGGTCACAGCAGCGATAATGATAAAAGTGATGTAAAAACAATAACTCGACAAGAATTTGAGGTACAGACACCAAACTTGCACCATTGATGCACGTAATCTAGCCTTAGGCCAGTTGGAATACGGTTGACCTTGCAGCATTTTTCAAGTTCACTGCATCGATAATGCTATAATGAAGTTAACTCAATATCTCGAAAAAGAAATTGAGGTACAGTCACCAAACCTGCAACATTGATCCACCTAATCAAGCGCTGGGTCAAGTTGGAACACAGGTGACCTTGAAGAATTTTTCAAGGTCACAGCAGAGATAACGCTAAAATAAATTTAACTCAATAACACGAAAAAGAAATTGAGGTACAGTCGCAAAATCTGCAACATTCAGGCACCTTCATGAGCGCTAGGTCAAGTTAGAATACGGGTGACCTTGAAGCATTCTTAAAGGTCACAAAAGCGATTATGATAAAAAATGATGTTAAAATAATAACTCGACAAAAATTTGAGGTACAGGCACCAAACTTGCACCATTGATTCACGTAATCAAACGCTAGTCAAATTCGAATACGGATGACTTTGCAGCAATTTCCAAGGTCACAGCAGTGATAATGCTAAAATAAAGTTAACTCAATAACTCGAAAAAGAAATTGAGGTACAGTCACCAAACCTGCAACATTGATCCACCTAATCACGCGTTAGTCAAGTTGGAACACGGGTGACCTTGAAGCATTTTTCAGGGTCACAGCAGCGATAATGAAAAAAATGATGTTAAAACAATTACTCGATAAGAATTTGAGGTACAGGCACCAAACTTGCACCATTGATGCACGTGTTTAAGCGCTAGTCAAGTTGGAATACGGAACGGGTGACCTTGCAGCAATTTCCAAGGTCACAGCAGAGATAACGCTAAAATAAAGGTAACTCAATAACACGAAAAAGAAATTGAGGTACAGTCGCAAAATCTGCAACATTCCGGCACCTTCATGAGCGTTAGGTCAAGTTAGAATACGGGTGACCTTGAAGCATTCTTAAAGGTCACAGCAGCGATTATGATAAAAATGATGTTAAAACAATAACTCGACAAGAATTTGAGGTACAGGCACCAAACTTGCGCCATTGTTGCACGTAATCAAGCACAATTCTAGTTGGAATACGGATGATCTTGAAGCATTTTTCAAGGTCAAAACAGCCATAATGATAAAAATGATGTTAAAACAATTACTCGATAAGAATTTGAGATACAGGCACCAAACTTGCACCATTGATGCACGCAATCAAGCGCTAGTCTAGTTGGAATACGGATGACCTTGCAGCAATTTCCAAGGTCACAGCAGTGATAATGCTAAAATAAAGTTAACTCAATAACTCGAAAAAGAAATTGAGGTACAGTCACCAAACCTGCAACATTGATCCACCTAATCAAGCGCTGGGTCAAGTTGGAACACGGGTGACCTTGAAGCATTTTTCAAGAACACAGCAGCGATAATGATAAAAGTGATGTTTAAACAAAAACTCGATAAGAATTAGGGGTATAGGAACCAAACTTGCACCATTGATGCACGTAATCAAGCGCTAGTCAAGTTGGAATAATGAACTGATGACCTTGCAGCAATATCCAAGGTCACAGCAGAAATAACGCTAAAATAAAGGTAACTCAATAACACGAAAAAGAAATTGAGGTACAGGCACCAAACTTGCACCATTGATGCACGCAATCAAGCGCTAGTCAAGTTGGAATACGGAACGGGTGACCTTGCAGCAATTTCTAAGTTCACAGCAGAGAAAACGCTAAAATAAAGGTAACTCAATAACACGAAAAAGAAATTGAGGAACAGTCGCAAAATCTGCAACATTCAGGCACCTTCATGAGCGCTAGGTCAAGTTAGAATACGGGTGACCTTGAAGCATTCTTAAAGGTCACAGCAGCGATTATGAAAAAAATGATGTTAAAACAATAACTCGACAAGAATTTGAGGTACAGGCACCAAACTTGCACCATTGATGCACGTTATCAAGCGCTTGTCAAGTTGGAATAGGGGTGACTTTGAGGCATATTTCAAGGTCACAGCAGCGATAATGATAAAAATGATGTTAAACAATTACTCGATAAGAATTTGAGGTACAGACACCAAACTTGCGCCATTGTTGCACGTAATCAAGCACAATTCCAGTTGGAATACGGATGATCTTGAAGCATTTTTCAAGGTCACAACAGCGATAATGATAAAAATGATGTTAAAACAATTACTCGATAAGAATTTGAGATACAGGCACCAAACTTGCAGCATTGATGAACGTAATCAAGCACTAGTCCAGTTGGAATACGGATGACCTTGCAGCAATTTCCAAGGTCACAGCAGAGATAATGCTAAAATAAAGGTAACTCAATAACACGAAAAAGTAATTGAGGTACAGGCACCAAACTTGCACCATTGATGCACGCAATCAAGCGCTAGTCTAGTTGGAATACGGATGACCTTGCAGCAATTTCCAAGGTCACAGCAGTGATAATGCTAAAATAAAGTTAACTCAATAACTCGAAAAAGAAATTGAGGTACAGTCACCAAACCTGCAACAGTGATCCACCTAATCAAGCGCTGGGTCAAGTTGGAACACATGTGACTTTGAGGCATATTTCAAGGTCACAGCAGCGATAATGATAAAAATGATGTTAAACAATTACTTGATGAGAATTTGAGGTACAGGCACGAAACTTGCGCCATTTTTGGACGTTATCAAGCGCTTGTCAAGTTGGAATAGGGGTGACTTTGAGGCATATTTCAAAGTCACAGCAGCGATAATGATAAAAATGATGTTAAACAATTACTTGATAAGAATTTGAGGTACAGGAACCAAACTTGCGCCATTCTTGCACGTAATTAAGCGCAAGTCCAGTTGGAATACGGATGATCTTGCAGCATTTTTCAAGGTCACAACAGCGATAATGATAAAAATGATGTTAAAACAATTACTCGATAAGATTTGAGGTACAGGCACCAAACTTGCACCATTGATCCACCTAATCAAGCGCTAGTCAAATTCGAATACGGATGACCTTGAAGCATTTTTCAAGTTCACTGCAGCGATAATGCTATAATGAAGTTAACTCAATATCTCGAAAAGAAATTGAGGTACAGTCACCAAACCTGCAACATTGATCCACCTAATCAAGCGCTGGGTCAAGTTGGAACACGGGTGACCTTGAAGCATTTTTCAAGGTCACAGCAGCGATAATGATAAAAGTGATGTTTAAACAAAAACTCGATAAGAATTTGGGGTATAGGCACCAAACTTGCACCATTGATGCACGTAATCAAGCGTTAGTCAAGTTGGAATAATGAACTGATGACCTTGCAGCAATTTCCAAGGTCACAGCAGAGATAACGCTAAAATAAAGGTCACTCAATAACACGAAAAAGAAATTGAGGTATGGTCTGCAACATTCAGGCACCTACATAAGCGCTAGGTTAAGTTGGAATACGGGTGACCTTGAAGCATTATACAAGGTCAAAGCAGTGATAATGATAAAAATGATGTTAAACAATTACTCGATAAGAATTTGAGGTACAGGCTCCAAATTTGCACCATTGATGCACGTAATCAAGCGCTAGTCAAATTCAAATACGGATGACCTTGAAGCATTTTTCAAGTTCACTGCAGCGATAATGCTATAATGAAGTTAACTCAATATCTCGAAAAAGAAATTGAGGTACAGTCACCAAACCTGCAACATTGATCCACCTAATCAAGCGCTGGGTGAAGTTGGAACACGGGTGACCTTGAAGCATTATTCAAGGTGAAAGCAGTGATAATGATAAAAATGATGTTAAAACAATAGCTCGACAAGAATTTGAGGTACAGGCATCAAACTTGCACCATTGATGCACGTAATCAAGCGCTAGCTAAGTTGGAATACGGATGACCTTGCAACAATTTCCAAGGTCACAGCAGAGATAATGATAAAATGAAATTAATGTAATAACTCGAAATAACTTTGAGGTACAGTCGCCAACCCTGCAACATTCAGGCACTTTAACAAGCGCTAGGTCAAGTTGAAACACAGTAACTTTGAAGCATTTTTCACGGTCAAAGCAGCGATAATTCTAAAATGATATTAACGCAATAACTCAAGAAGAATCTCGGCAGTGGTTTGACTGATCCGCCTGAAATTAAGCATGTGTATACATTTGAGATATTTTTATTTTTCAAATAACAGGTGGCGCCACGCACAGTCATATTTATGTGGCAGACATCCAAGCTAATATGCAACACATCTCACTCTTTTTCCCCTTTCCACTCAGTCCATGCCTCATTTCACCAGTACCACTCTGATTTCGGCGGATACAGGTAGTAGCTTGTCGAGTACCTACATTTTAGTTATTATTATTATCATCAGCTATGATAGAATATATATATCACGCCCATTTCCTCAAGTTATATTATGATCAAATATCTAAAATAAAATATGTATCGGGCAAAACGCAAAATGAGAATTTCCGCGTCACTCTGCTTAAGTTTGTAAGTTAATTACACGCAGCGGCCCAGTTCTAATATGCAAGACAGCACTGTTGATGCCTTCTTGGTGGAGCTCTGCTGAAAGTAATTTTTACAGCGCAAATCGTTCACGTTTGCCGGGAAACGTCACGTTTTCTGTGCATGTGTGAAGAGGGTTCAGACTATGACGTCATAACCTGAATATTTAAATGTCGTCACTATGACGACGGTTGACAGGAAGAACGGCGATCATTTGTTTTGACGGGATAACGTAGACTGGACGTGGCCGTGAACTGCTGACACAGTAAGTGTTCGGACCGCGTCCGTGCATCTTCATTTATCCTGGTATTTACTTGAAACAGCTGTGTTACAAAGATAGCAGTATATAAAAATAATTAAACAGAGACCCGACCGGATTTCCGGGTTCTAGGACGGCTAACATTGTTGCATTGGAGGAGGCCGAGTCAGGTATGTGCATCTTTTATTGTTTTATCGCTCTTTACTATCCTGCATAATTTCCGTTCATCTATTTATGTTCTCCATATTCAAGACATACCCCGTATTATAGAGCTAATCCAAGATTTACTTACAACTCTCGGCTTTACATTCCATATTTACTCACTTTGAGGTGATACGGACAGTTGCAGGATCACAATTACCGGGTTTGTGATGCAGTACAACTTGACCTGTTCATATTCATAACGCCAACATGTATTAACAACTTCCCGGTCATGGAATAAATTGTGTGGTATTTACTCCGTGTGATGGAGATGGATGTGATAGGCCATCCACATCTGAATGAAAGGCCTGAACCTCTTCCTTCATACCAACATAAGGCCAAAACCTTGCATTCTACTTCATGTAGTCCGTTTCATTAAGTATACCCGACATTATCAATGCTTAGCCCGGAACCAAAAGTCGACATTACACGGCGCAGACATAACTCAGCCAGCCAGGTTGTTCTGGAGGGGAGTCATTTCTGCTGTCAGATTTAACCTTCCATATTCCTTTTCTTAATATTTCTCCTGGCTCTCTCGAACCCATTTGTCCTCACACGTACGCATGGTCCTAAACTGGGCGACACTGAACCACGTGGTGGTGGCGAAACCTGCTCCATTTCGAGGGCTTAATACGAGTTTTCACACTCGGGGGACCCAGTACCCTGGACGATGCGTATCGTTACAATACACGAAAGGGTTATTTAAGAGGGCAAGAATAAAGCACGTCACTACCAGCTAGAACCTGTCGTGCTGCAACAATCTTTTTCTATGCAAAACTGAAGGGCGCTCCTCGGAAAACTACTGTCGGAAATTTTGAAAAATAATTTTCTAATTTGCATCAGGTTTTTAATTATATGTACAACCATAATATATATATATATATATATATATATATATATATATATATATATATATATAATTTGAAAAGGATCAAATGTATTGTCACTAATATGCTGCGTGAAAAATGACGATTATACACTGGTGGCCATATTGGTTTATGGATGGGTCCGTAATTCGATAGAGCTGTAGCTTTCATAGGGATCAATTATCTTTGTGAATCTGAGAGAGATCAAATGTAATCTCCCTGAAATAATGCGCCTGAAAAAAAAATTACCGATTGTGCACTGGCGGCCATATTGGAATTCCGACAGGTTATTCGACAGATTTAGAGCACTCATACGACCCAATGATCCCTTTGAATTTAAAAAGATCAAGCAGTTGTTTGTTGAGATATCGCGCGCGAAAGAAAGTGTCACTGACGGACGGACGGAATGACGAACCATGCGATCACTATAGAACACCGCTTTTTCAAAGGGGGCCCTAATAACTGCAATAAAAGAAAAAAAATTGTTTATATCCTTTATTTCAAAATTTTATAAACATTTGAACAATAGTTGGCCGCCCAGGTTTCTTATCCGGGAATTTAGGGTACAGGCACCAAACCTGCAACATTGATCCATCTAATTAAGCGCTGGGTCGAGTTGGAACACGGGTGACCTTGAAGCATTTTTAAAGGTCACAACAGCGATAATGATAAAAATTATGTTAAACAATTACTCGATAAGAATTTGAGGTACAGACACCAAACTTGCGCCATTGTTGCACGTAATCAAGCGCAAGTCCAGTTGGAATACGGATGATCTTGCAGCATTTTTCAAGGTCACAACAGCGATAATGATAAAAATGATGTTAAAACAATTACTCGATCAGAATTTGAAGTACAGGCTCCAAACTTGCACCATTGATGCACGTAATCAAGCGCTAGTCAAATTGGAATACGGATGACCTTGAAGCATTTTTCAAGTTCACTGCATCGATAATGCTATAATGAAGTTAACTCAATATCTCGAAAAAGAAACTGAGGTACAGTCACCAAACCTGCAACATTGATCCACCTAATCAAGCGCTAGTTAAAGTTGGAACACAGGTGACCTTGAAGCATTTTTCAAGGTCACAGCAGCGATAATGATAAAAATGATGTTAAAACAATAACTCGATAAGAATTTGAGGTATAGGCACCAAACTTGCACCATTGATGCACGTAATCAAGCGCTAGTCAAGTTGGAATACGGAACGGATGACCTTGCAGCAGGTTCACAGCAGAGATAACGCTAAAATAAAGGTATCTCAATAACACGAAAAAGAAATTGAGGTACAGTCGCAAAAATCTGCAACATTCAGGCACCTTAATAAGCGCTCTGTCAAGATGGAATACGGGTGACCTTGAAACATTTTTAAAGGTCACAGCAGCGATAATGATAAAAATGATGTTAAAACAATAACTCGATAAGAATTTGAGGTATAGGCACCAAACTTGCACCACTGATGCACGTAATCAAGCGCTAGTCAACTTGGAATACGGAACGGATGACCTTGCAGCAAGTTCACAGCAGAGATAACGCTAAAATAAAGGTATCTCAATAACACGAAAAAGAAATTGAGGTACAGTCGCAAAAATCTGCAACATACAGGCACCTTCATAAGCGCTCTGTCAAGATGGAATACGGGTGACCTTGAAACATTTTTCAAGGTCACAGCAGCGATAATGATAAAAATGATGTTAAAACAATAACTCGATAAGAATTTGAGGTATAGGCACCAAACTTGCACCACTGATGCACGTAATCAAGCGCTAGTCAACTTGGAATACGGAACGGATGACTGTCACCAGACAATAGGTGACAATATGTACGGTGTTTTGTATCATAGTTTAACGAAGTCTGTTCTCTATTGATATTGACGTGAGAGCGTCATCCTAAAGCGTTGACAGGTCTTAATTGTATATATATATATTGTGTATTCTTGTATGAAATCCCATCGGCTATCAGCTGATTTATCCGTGTCACGCATCGTGTGTATTTTTTACATTTGGTATGTGGGTCGCCATGGTGACGCTAACAGTCAAACTAGGTCACATATATCCTTATATGGGACACTTGAGAAATAAGCCAATCAGAGAACCGGATTGCCGTACACAGTGAACAGGCGATTGTGACGTCAGACTTCAAGAAGAGACGCTGAATGTTGGTTCAGTTGGGTCTTGAAGCTTGAGGTGGCAGCACGCACGCACGGGAGTAGGAACATTGAAACGCCTTCTACATGAGGCAAGGACCCAGCTCATGAGAACTCAGCCGTCCTGCCGACAGAGCTTCGTATTGGCGATAAAGTGAGAGAGCGCGCTCGTCACCTGCCGGCCTAGTTCAGCTTGACCTAGAAACATAACCGCCGTAAGCCGTTAAACCATTGCTATACGAGCAAGGTCAAGGACTCTAAGCTCTACGTAAACAAAGAGCGCTATTGCATTCATGTGAACGTAAACCTACCCGGGTCGCAGACAAGCAAGATCAGTTGAAGATCGCTAAACTCAGAAAGACTAGATCTATATGGTACTAACCATACGCTAAATTCTACACAAAACAGTAACCAGAGATCTCTGAAGGAACTGGACTTTATGGTTTTTTTTATACAAACCATGGACTCAGTAAAATATCCTGTAATTTTAATGTGAAGAACTGTCGTATTGACACATCAACGCACACACTCACATTGGTGTCTCTGTAAGTATTGTCTTGAATTATATTTGTGAATTTAACCTGATGTCTCATAGTTTCTATTGATCTAGGTGTATGATTGTCTGGTATTTTAATACACGTCCTTAAAAGAACCTGGAAATGTCACCTGTAATGGCCGGGATCTAATTTCTTGATGAGTGAAATCAAGTGGCGAGCGTAAACCCATCGTATGGTTTTATAGGATATATCCGTTGTAAAGTTTTCACGTTAAGTTAGGGGTGACATTGTATGGCGAGCGTGCCAGGATATAATTAGCCTTAAAAAAACTGGCTAATTACAGTAAGTTTCAGAAGTTTTGAACTGAGAAAACAGTACTGAAACCAGACATTCATATACTCAAACTAGAGTTGATCTGAATTAATAATTGGAAATGACACCAAACTGATGTTGTAGTGTATACTTGCACAATGAAATTACCCCACTGTTAGGAGTTAATATTTATTCAGTGAGAATATTACCTGAAGCACAACATTGTTTCAAGATCGGCATATACCTTGTAGATTTGGCTAGAACACATGCATGTTTTGTGAGTAATGCTAGTTCAGTGATACCTGGACATCATTATTGGGTTGATATAAACCCAGATTAGAGTGAAAATTTTTGATGTTGTTAGATACGCCCTGGTATAATTTTTTCTACACTAGTTTGTGATTGGTCACGTGGTAGGGTCTCTTGACAGGTAAGTTTACCCCTCCCGATTGGCATGGTAATCATAGGTGCATGGTGTTTATTGATATCTTGATATCCATCCGTCCATCCGTCTGACCCTTCGTCCGACCTTCCGTCCGTCCGTCCGTATAAGTAGATTTTGATGCGTAGAGCTACCGTAGTGTTATTGTACGGATACCGCCGGTTCGTTAGGTTGGCTTTAACAGTACGTATTTACGGATTTTTAAGAGCGGATATTACTAGATACTGGAATCTTACTAGGTTAGAGCGTTACCATGGAATCGTTAGAGTCACTTGTTAGATGCGGACAGGCCTTGGGGCTTAAGGACCAGGCTTTACAAGATTATGTTGAGGCTAGACGGCGTGCGGATGAGGAACGTGAGGAAAGAGCTAGGCAACGTGAAATAGAGAAGGAACAGCGGGAATTAGAGCGTGAGCAGCGGGAATTAGAGCGCGAGCGAGAGGCTAGAGCCCACGAATTAGAGGTTCTAAGGTTAAAGTCTGACTCTGGGGTTAAAGAAGAGAGAAGTAGGGATGTATTCCCGAAAATCCAGCTTCCACCTTTTGATGAGGCTCACGATCAGCTAGATGCGTTTCTTGAGCGATTTGAACGATTAGCTGTATGTCAAGGCTATGATAGGGAGAATTGGGCGTTACACCTGAGTCCGTTACTGCGGGGTAAGGCGCTAGGGACTTACACACAGTTATCGGTTAGTGAGGCCATGGATTACGATAAGTTAAAGATAACCTTGTTAAAGCGATACCAAATGACCGAAGAGGGTTATCGACACAAGTTTCGGACTTGTAGGCCTGAGCGAGGCGAAACGCCGAGTCAGTTTGCGTTGAGACTGAGTGGATACCTAGACCATTGGATAGGGATGGCAGGGGTCGGAGGTGACTACGACGGGGTAGTTAACCTGTTGATGTGTGAGCAGTTCGTAAACTGCTGTAGTAGGGATCTCTCTATGTTTTTGAAAGAGAGACGGTGTCGTGACTTTGATAGTATGGTAGACTTAGCCGAGAGTTATACGGAGGCTCACGGTGTACACAGCCTTACAGCAGGTCCTCGTTATGGCAATAATGTGCCGCATCAAGCGCAACCGGTATCTCAGCCTAGAGAGAAGCGAGAGGTTGAGCGCAGTCCGGGCGGTCAGACATTTAAGCCATCAGGAGGCGTCAGATGTTATTTATGTAATGAACTGGGACATAAGGCGCGGGAATGTAAGACTAGTGCCCGGTCGAGGCCTAGGTCTTCCCCTCAAGTAGGGCGTGCTGCTGGCGATCAGCAGAGGTATAGGACCAATTTTAGCCCCCCGTATAACCCAAAACAGAAACCGGAGACTATGTCAATGGCAGTAGTCGAGGCGGAAACGGAGACAGTCGGTGCGGTGAAACCGGAAGTAGAGAGTCCGAGTCAGTCGTTAGGATTTGCGGCCCAGACAGAAGGCGGAATCTCGTTACCTGTGTGTGAAGGGCTGGTGAATGGTAAGTCAGCGAGGGTGCTGCGGGATTCGGGATGTTCCTCGGCAGGAATACGTGAGTCGTACGTGGAGCCGAATCAGTTCACCGGACACCAGGTCGAGTGTAGGTTGTTCGACGGGTCTGTAAGACAATTTCCTACGGCTAGGATTAGTGGACTGTGCGTACTTTGTCGGTACTATCGAGGCAATGGTGGTCGGGGATGCTGTATGTGATTTAGCGCTAGGTAACGTAGCGGGAGCGCGTGATCCGTTTGATCCGGGCCCGACGTGGAAGTCTGAGCGGTCCTCAGGCATAGTGTGTGACGGTGTAGAGTCACAAAAGGAGGTGTCGTCCGCGGTGGAGACACGGAGCGCTGCACGAGAGAAACAGATACCGACGCGTAGCTTGAATGTTGCAAGCCCAGTTGCCGATGTGAGTCCGGCCGAATTTTTGAAGGCGCAGGAGGAGGATGGGTCTTTAGCGCCGTATTGGAGGCTAGCTAGAGAGGCTAGAAATGATAGTCCATTTAGAATTGAGGACGGATATTTAGTTCGGGTTGTGAGTGATAAACGGGGAGATCAAGATGGATCTCGAGTGGTGGTACCTCAGACGTTACGGTACGACGTAATGAGGATGGGCCACGAAGCGGTTATGGCGGGCCATCAGGGCATAGACAAAACGCACGACCGCGTGAGAACTCAGTTTTTCTGGAAAGGGATGTATAATGACATTGCTGAGTTTTGCAAGTCCTGTCCCATTTGCCAGAAAACCATACCGAAAGGCAAGGTGCCTGGAGCTACGTTAGGCCAGATGCCATTAATTGATGAGCCCTGGCGTAGAATTTCGATGGATCTGGTTGGGCCGATCCATCCAGCGTCTGAGAGAGGTCACAGGTATATTCTGACCGTTATGGATTATGCCACTAGATATCCGGAGGCTGTTGCTTTAAAGAACATAGATACAGTCTCTGTGGCTGATGCGCTAGTTGATATTTATGCGCGGTTAGGAGTGCCGTCAGAGGTGCTAACTGACATGGGAACACAATTTACGTCAGACCTCATGCGAGAAGTTAGCCGTGTTTTGTCTGTAAGACAGCTCACCACTACTCCTTACCATCCTATGTGCAACGGAATGGTGGAGAGATTCAATGGAACGTTAAAGTTAATGTTGAAACGGATGTGCGAGGAAAGACCGCGAGATTGGGATCGGTACCTCAGCGCCGTGCTTTTTGCGTACTGAGAAGCGCCACATGAGAGCACAGGGTTCTCACCCTTTGAGTTGCTCTATGGTAGGATCGTTAGAGGACCGATGCGGATTCTAAGGGATCTGTGGACCAAGCGAGATACTAGCGTCGAGACTAAAACCACGTACCAATACGTCCTGGACCTACAAGACAAACTAAGCGACACATGCGCGTTAGCTAGAGAGGCGTTGAACAAATCAGCGAACAGACACAAACTGTTATATGATAGAGGTAAATGCACGCGCAGGTTTGAGGCCGGAGACGAAGTTTTGTTGTTACTCCCGACGGAGCGGAACAAATTAATGGTACAGTGGAAAGGCCCCTATACTATTGTAAACAGGGTTGGGGACTTAGACTATCGGATTAAGATTGGCGATAAGGTTAAAACCTTCCACGTGAATATGCTGAAACGGTACCATGCTAGAAACGAGCCCCAGCATATTCTGGCAGCGGTAGCCAAGGGCGCACCTGATTCTATACATGATCCTGACGGTGTAGACGGGGAAACAGAGCACTGATAGACCTAAGACAAAGAAGGCTTTGCGAGCATTCCTAGGTCTTACAGGGTACTATCGAAAATTCGTGCCAAACTATGCGGAAATAGCGGTGCCCTTGACTGATCTAACGCGTAAAGGTCAACCTAACAAACTAGACTGGAAACCCGTACACGAGAACGCGTACTGTTCTCTAAAGGCAAAACTGTCAGACCCTCCCATACTGAAGCTACCTGATTTCAGTAAACGATTTTATTTGAAATGTGATGCATCTGATGTGGGTATTGGCTGTATCCTGATGCAAAGACACGAGGGGATCATGCACCCAGTAGCTTATGCCAGTCGTAAACTATTGCCCAGGGAGAGAAATTACTCCACCATCGAGAAAGAGTCATTAGCAATTGTATGGTCTGTACAGAAATTTGAGATGTACCTGGCTTGTAGACCGTTCACCATTCAGACCGACCACAAACCATTAAAGTGTATTAGCAAATCAAAATGTGCTAATAAGAGAGTAATGAGATGGGCACTGGTTCTACAAGAGTTTAGATTTGATATTGAAGCAGTGTCAGGTAAACTAAACCATGGACCTGATTTTCTTAGCAGACAGCCTGAGTGTTAGGATGAAATGAGCTTTAATGTCTAGCCAGGTAAGTCTAAACATGTACAGGATTTTGCCCTGTGTCATAGACCGTGGGCATGTACTAATGACAACTTGTTACATGACTTTTATGTATTGCTATATGTAAATATATTTAGCTGGACCCTGTGAGATAGAACGATACGATGTATCGAGAAAATACCGTGTATTTTCTTTAAAAGGAGGGGGTGATGTCACCAGACAATAGGTGACAATATGTACGGTGTTTTGTATCATAGTTTAACGAAGTCTGTTCTCTATTGATATTGACGTGAAGCGTCATCCTAAAGCGTTGACAGGTCTTAATTGTATATATATATATTGTGTATTCTTGTATGAAATCCCATCGGCTATCAGCTGATTTATCCGTGTCACGCATCGTGTGTATTTTTTACATTTGGTATGTGGGTCGCCATGGTGACGCTAACAGTCAAACTAGGTCACATATATCCTTATATGGGACACTTGAGAAATAAGCCAATCAGAGAACCGGATTGCCGTACACAGTGAACAGGCGATTGTGACGTCAGACTTCAAGAAGAGACGCTGAATGTTGGTTCAGTTGGGTCTTGAAGCTTGAGGTGGCAGCACGCACGCACGGGAGTAGGAACATTGAAACGCCAGGAACGGCATAGAAGCAAGCTTCTACATGAGGCAAGGACCCAGCTCATGAGAACTCAGCCGTGCTGCCGACAGAGCTTCGTATTGGCGATAAAGTGAGAGAGCGCGCTCGTCACCTGCCGGCCTAGTTCAGCTTGACCTAGAAACATAACCGCCGTAAGCCGTTAAACCATTGCTACACGAGCAAGGTCAAGGACTCTAAGCTCTACGTAAACAAAGAGCGCTATTGCATTCATGTGAACGTAAACCTACCCGGGTCGCAGACAAGCAAGATCAGTTGAAGATCGCTAAACTCAGAAAGACTAGATCTATATGGTACTAACCATACGCTAGATTCTACACAAAACAGTAACCAGAGATCTCTGAAGGAACTGGACTTTATGTTTTTTTTTATACAAACCATGGACTCAGTAAAATATCCTGTAATTTTAATGTGAAGAACTGTCGTATTGACACATCAACGCACACACTCACATTGGTGTCTCTGTAAGTATTGTCTTGAATTATATTTGTGAATTTAACCTGATGTCTCATAGTTTCTATTGATCTAGGTGTATGATTGTCTGGTATTTTAATACACGTCCTTAAAAGAACCTGGAAATGTCACCTGTAATGGCCGGGATCTAATTTCTTGATGAGTGAAATCAAGTGGCGAGCGTAAACCCATCGTATGGTTTTATAGGATATATCCGTTGTAAAGTTTTCACGTTAAGTTAGGGGTGACATTGACCTTGCAGCAATTTACAAGGTCACAGCAGAGATAACGCTAAAATAAAGGTAGCTCAATAACACGAAAAAGAAATTGAGGTACGGTCGCGAAATCTGCAACATTCAGGCACCTTCATACGAGCTAGGTCAAGTTGGAATACGGGTGACCTTGAAGTATTTTTCAAGTTCACTGCAGCGATTATGATAAAAAAGATCTTAAAACAATAACTCAACAAGAATTTGAGGTACAGTCACTAAACTTGCACCATTGATGCACGTAATCAAGCCCTAGTCAAGTTGGAATAGGGGTGACTTTGAGGCATATTTCAAGGTCACAGCAGCGAAAACGCTAAAATAAAGGTAGCTCAATAACACGAAAAAGAAATTGAGGTACGGTCGCGAAATCTGCAACATTCAGGCACTTTCATAAGCGCTAGGTCAAGTTGGAATACGGGTGACCTTGAAGCATTATTCAAGGTGAAAGCAGTGATAATGATAAAATGAAATTAATGTAATAACTCGAAATAACTTTGAGGTACAGTCGCCAACCCTGCAACATTCATGCACCTTAACAAACGCTAGGTCAAGTTGGAACACAGTAACTTTGAAGCATTTTTCACGGTCATAGCAGCGATAATTCTAAAATGATGTTAACGCAATAACTCAAGAAGAATCTCGGCAGTGGTTTGACTGATCCGCCTGAAATTAAGCATGTGTATACATTTGAGATATTTTTATTTTTCAAAGAACAGGTGGCGCCACGCACAGTCATGTTTATGTCGCAGACATACAAGCTAATATGCAACACATCTCACTCTATTTCCCCTTTCCACTCAATCCATGCCTCATTTCACCAGTACCACTCTGATTTCGGCGGATACAGGTAGTAGCTTGTCGAGTACCTACATTTTAGTTATTATTATTATCATCAGCTATGATAGAATATATATAGCACGGCCATTTCCTCAAGTTATATTATGATCAAATATCTATAATAAAATATGTATCGGGCAACACACAAAATGAGAATTTCCGCGTCACTCTGCTTAAGTTTGTAAGTTAATTCCACGCAGCGGCCCCAGTTCTAATATGCAAGACAGCACTGTCGATGCCTTCTTGGTGGAGCTCTGCTGAAAGTAATTTTTACTGCGCAAATCGTTCACGTTTGCCGGGAAACGTCACGTTTTCTGCACATGTGTGAAGAGGGTTCAGACTATGACGTCATAACCTGAATATTTAAATGTCGTCTCTATGACGACGGTTAACAGGAAGAACAGCGATCATTTGTTTTGACGGGATAACGCAGACTGGACGTGGCCGTGTACTGCTGACACATTAAGTGTTCGGACCGCGTCCGTGCATCTTCATTTATCCTGGTATTTACTTGAAACAGCTGTGTTACAAAGATAGCAGTATATAAAAATAATTAAACAGAGACCCGACCGGATTTCCGGGTTCTAGGACGGCTAACATTGTTGCATTGGAGGAGGCCGAGTCAGGTATGTGCATCTTTTATTGTTTTTTATCGCTCTTTACCATCCCGCATAATTTCCGTTCATCTATTCATGTTCTCCATATTCAAGACATACCCCGTATTATAGAGCTAATCCAAGATTTACTTACAACTCTCGGCATTACATTCCATATTTACTCACTTTGAGGTGATACGGACAGTTGCAGGATCACAATTACCGGGTTTGTGATGCAGTACAACTTGACCTGTTCATATTCATAACGCCAACATGTATTAACAACTTCCCGGTCATGGAATAAATTGTGTGGTATTTACTCCGTGTGATGGAGATGGATGTATAGGCCATCCACATCTGAATGAAAGGCCTGAACCTCTTCCTTCATATCAATATAAGGCCAAAACCTTGCATTCTACTTCATGTAGTCCGTTTCATTAAGTATACCCGACATTATCAATGCTTAGCCCGGAACAAAAAGTCGACATAACACGGCGCAGACATAACTCAGCCAGCCAGGTTGTTCTGGAGGGGAGTCATTTCTGCTGTCAGATTTAACCTTCCATATTCCTTTTCTTAATATTTCTCCTGGCTTTCTCGAACCCATTTGTCCTCACACGTACGCATGGTCCTAAACTGGGCGACACTGAACCACGTGGTGGTGGCGAAACCTGCTCCATTTCGAGGGCTTAATACGAGTTTTCACACTCGGGGGACCCAGTACCCTGGACGATGTGTATCCTAACAATACACGAAAGGGTTATTTAAGAGGGCAAGAATAAAGCACGTCACTACCAGCTAGAACCTGTCGTGCTGCAACAATCTTTTTCTATGCAAAACTGAAGGGCGCTCCTCGGAAAACTACTGTCGGAAATTTTGAAAAACAATTTTCTAATTTGCATCAGGTTTTTAATTATATGTACAACCATAATATATATATATATATATATATATATATATATATATATATATATATATATATATATATAATTTGAAAAGGATCAAATGTATTGTAACTAATATGCTGCGTGAAAAATAACGATTATACACTGGTGGCCATATTGGTATATGGATGGGTCCGTAATTCGATAGAGCTGTAGCTTTCATAGGGATCAATTATCTTTGTGAATCTGAGAGAGATCAAATGTTATCTCCATGAAATAATGCGCCTGATAACAAAAATTACCGATTGTGCACTGGCGGCCATATTGGAATTCCGACAGGTTATTTGACAGATTTAGAGCACTCATACGACCCAATGATCCCTTTGAATTTAAAAAGATCATGCAGTTGTTTGTTGAGATATCGCGCGCGAAAGAAATTTTCACTGACGGACGGACGGAATGACGAACAATGCGATCACTATAGAAAACCGCTTATTCAAGCGGGGCCATAATAACTGCAATAAAAGAAAAAAATAGCTTATATCCTTTATTTCAAAATTTTTTAAACATTTGAACAATAGTTGGCCGCCAAGGTTTCTTATCCGGGAATTTGAGGTACAGGCACCAAACCTGCAACATTGATCCATTTAATCAAGCGCTGGGTCGAGTTGGAACACTGGTGACCTTGAAGCATTTTTCAAGGTCACAGCAGCGATAATGATAAAAGTGATGTAAAAACAATAACTCGACAAGAATTTGAGGTACAGACACCAAACTTGCACCATTGATGCACGTAATCAAGCGCTAGGCCAGTTGGAAAACGGTTGACCTTGCAGCAATTTCCAAGGTCATAGCAGTGATAATGATAAAAATGATGTTAAAACAATTACTCGATCAGAATTTGAAGTACCGGCTCCAAACTTGCACCATTGATGCACGTAATCAAGCGCTTGTCAAATTGGAATACGGATGACCTTGAAGCATTTTTCAAGTTCACTGCATCGATAATGCTATAATGAAGTTAACTCAATATCTCGAAAAAGAAATTGAGGTACAGTCACCAAACCTGCAACATTGATCCACCTAATCAAGCGCTGGGTCAAGTTGGAACACAGGTGACCTTGAAGAATTTTTCAAGGTCACAGCAGAGATAACGCTAAAATAAATTTAACTCAATAACACGAAAAAGAAATTGAGGTACAGTCGCAAAATCTGCAACATTCAGGCACCTTCATGAGCGCTAGGTCAAGTTAGAATACGGGTGACCTTGAAGCATTCTTAAAGGTCACAAAAGCGATTATGATAAAAAATGATGTTAAAATAATAACTCGACAAAAATTTGAGGTACAGGCACCAAACTTGCACCATTGATTCACGTAATCAAACGCTAGTCAAATTCGAATACGGATGACTTTGCAGCAATTTCCAAGGTCACAGCAGTGATAATGCTAAAATAAAGTTAACTCAATAACTCGAAAAAGAAATTGAGGTACAGTCAGCAAACCTGCAACATTGATCCACCTAATCACGCGTTAGTCAAGTTGGAACACGGGTGACCTTGAAGCATTTTTCAGGGTCACAGCAGCGATAATGAAAAAAATGATGTTAAAACAATTACTCGATAAGAATTTGAGGTACAGGCACCAAACTTGCACCATTGATGCACGTGTTTAAGCGCTAGTCAAGTTGGAATACGGAACGGGTGACCTTGCAGCAATTTCCAAGGTCACAGCAGAGATAACGCTAAAATAAAGGTAACTCAATAACACGAAAAAGAAATTGAGGTACAGTCGCAAAATCTGCAACATTCCGGCACCTTCATGAGCGTTAGGTCAAGTTAGAATACGGGTGACCTTGAAGCATTCTTAAAGGTCACAGCAGCGATTATGATAAAAATGATGTTAAAACAATAACTCGACAAGAATTTGAGGTACAGGCACCAAACTTGCGCCATTGTTGCACGTAATCAAGCACAATTCTAGTTGGAATACGGATGATCTTGAAGCATTTTTCAAGGTCAAAACAGCCATAATGATAAAAATGATGTTAAAACAATTACTCGATAAGAATTTGAGATACAGGCACCAAACTTGCACCATTGATGCACGCAATCAAGCGCTAGTCTAGTTGGAATACGGATGACCTTGCAGCAATTTCCAAGGTCACAGCAGTGATAATGCTAAAATAAAGTTAACTCAATAACTCGAAAAAGAAATTGAGGTACAGTCACCAAACCTGCAACATTGATCCACCTAATCAAGCGCTGGGTCAAGTTGGAACACGGGTGACCTTGAAGCATTTTTCAAGAACACAGCAGCGATAATGATAAAAGTGATGTTTAAACAAAAACTCGATAAGAATTAGGGGTATAGGAACCAAACTTGCACCATTGATGCACGTAATCAAGCGCTAGTCAAGTTGGAATAATGAACTGATGACCTTGCAGCAATATCCAAGGTCACAGCAGAAATAACGCTAAAATAAAGGTAACTCAATAACACGAAAAAGAAATTGAGGTACAGGCACCAAACTTGCACCATTGATGCACGCAATCAAGCGCTAGTCAAGTTGGAATACGGAACGGGTGACCTTGCAGCAATTTCTAAGTTCACAGCAGAGAAAACGCTAAAATAAAGGTAACTCAATAACACGAAAAAGAAATTGAGGTACAGTCGCAAAATCTGCAACATTCAGGCACCTTCATGAGCGCTAGGTCAAGTTAGAATACGGGTGACCTTGAAGCATTCTTAAAGGTCACAGCAGCGATTATGAAAAAAATGATGTTAAAACAATAACTCGACAAGAATTTGAGGTACAGGCACCAAACTTGCACCATTGATGCACGTTATCAAGCGCTTGTCAAGTTGGAATAGGGGTGACTTTGAGGCATATTTCAAGGTCACAGCAGCGATAATGATAAAAATGATGTTAAACAATTACTCGATAAGAATTTGAGGTACAGACACCAAACTTGCGCCATTGTTGCACGTAATCAAGCACAATTCCAGTTGGAATACGGATGATCTTGAAGCATTTTTCAAGGTCACAACAGCGATAATGATAAAAATGATGTTAAAACAATTACTCGATAAGAATTTGAGATACAGGCACCAAACTTGCAGCATTGATGAACGTAATCAAGCACTAGTCCAGTTGGATTACGGATGACCTTGCAGCAATTTCAAAGGTCACAGCATTGATAATGCTATAATGAAGTTAACTCAATATCTCGAAAAAGAAATTGAGGTACAGTCACCAAGCCTGCAACATTGATCCACCTAATCAAACGCTAGGTCAAGTTGGAACACGGGTGACCTTGAAGCATTTTTCAAGGTCACAGCAGCGATAATGATAAAAGTGATGTTTAAACAAAAACTCGATAAGAATTTGGGGTATAGGCACCAAACTTGCACCATTGATGCACGTAATCAAGCGCTAGTCAAGTTGGAATACGGAACGGACGACCTTGCAGCAATTTCCAAGGTCACAGCAGAGATAATGCTAAAATAAAGGTAACTCAATAACACGAAAAAGTAATTGAGGTACAGGCACCAAACTTGCACCATTGATGCACGCAATCAAGCGCTAGTCTAGTTGGAATACGGATGACCTTGCAGCAATTTCCAAGGTCACAGCAGTGATAATGCTAAAATAAAGTTAACTCAATAACTCGAAAAAGAAATTGAGGTACAGTCACCAAACCTGCAACAGTGATCCACCTAATCAAGCGCTGGGTCAAGTTGGAACACATGTGACTTTGAGGCATATTTCAAGGTCACAGCAGCGATAATGATAAAAATGATGTTAAACAATTACTTGATGAGAATTTGAGGTACAGGCACGAAACTTGCGCCATTTTTGGACGTTATCAAGCGCTTGTCAAGTTGGAATAGGGGTGACTTTGAGGCATATTTCAAAGTCACAGCAGCGATAATGATAAAAATGATGTTAAACAATTACTTGATAAGAATTTGAGGTACAGGAACCAAACTTGCGCCATTCTTGCACGTAATTAAGCGCAAGTCCAGTTGGAATACGGATGATCTTGCAGCATTTTTCAAGGTCACAACAGCGATAATGATAAAAATGATGTTAAAACAATTACTCGATAAGATTTGAGGTACAGGCACCAAACTTGCACCATTGATCCACCTAATCAAGCGCTAGTCAAATTCGAATACGGATGACCTTGAAGCATTTTTCAAGTTCACTGCAGCGATAATGCTATAATGAAGTTAACTCAATATCTCGAAAAGAAATTGAGGTACAGTCACCAAACCTGCAACATTGATCCACCTAATCAAGCGCTGGGTCAAGTTGGAACACGGGTGACCTTGAAGCATTTTTCAAGGTCACAGCAGCGATAATGATAAAAGTGATGTTTAAACAAAAACTCGATAAGAATTTGGGGTATAGGCACCAAACTTGCACCATTGATGCACGTAATCAAGCGTTAGTCAAGTTGGAATAATGAACTGATGACCTTGCAGCAATTTCCAAGGTCACAGCAGAGATAACGCTAAAATAAAGGTCACTCAATAACACGAAAAAGAAATTGAGGTATGGTCTGCAACATTCAGGCACCTACATAAGCGCTAGGTTAAGTTGGAATACGGGTGACCTTGAAGCATTATACAAGGTCAAAGCAGTGATAATGATAAAAATGATGTTAAACAATTACTCGATAAGAATTTGAGGTACAGGCTCCAAATTTGCACCATTGATGCACGTAATCAAGCGCTAGTCAAATTCAAATACGGATGACCTTGAAGCATTTTTCAAGTTCACTGCAGCGATAATGCTATAATGAAGTTAACTCAATATCTCGAAAAAGAAATTGAGGTACAGTCACCAAACCTGCAACATTGATCCACCTAATCAAGCGCTGGGTCAAGTTGGAACACGGGTGACCTTGAAGCATTATTCAAGGTGAAAGCAGTGATAATGATAAAAATGATGTTAAAACAATAGCTCGACAAGAATTTGAGGTACAGGCATCAAACTTGCACCATTGATGCACGTAATCAAGCGCTAGCTAAGTTGGAATACGGATGACCTTGCAACAATTTCCAAGGTCACAGCAGAGATAATGATAAAATGAAATTAATGTAATAACTCGAAATAACTTTGAGGTACAGTCGCCAACCCTGCAACATTCAGGCACTTTAACAAGCGCTAGGTCAAGTTGAAACACAGTAACTTTGAAGCATTTTTCACGGTCAAAGCAGCGATAATTCTAAAATGATATTAACGCAATAACTCAAGAAGAATCTCGGCAGTGGTTTGACTGATCCGCCTGAAATTAAGCATGTGTATACATTTGAGATATTTTTATTTTTCAAATAACAGGTGGCGCCACGCACAGTCATATTTATGTGGCAGACATCCAAGCTAATATGCAACACATCTCACTCTTTTTCCCCTTTCCACTCAGTCCATGCCTCATTTCACCAGTACCACTCTGATTTCGGCGGATACAGGTAGTAGCTTGTCGAGTACCTACATTTTAGTTATTATTATTATCATCAGCTATGATAGAATATATATATCACGCCCATTTCCTCAAGTTATATTATGATCAAATATCTAAAATAAAATATGTATCGGGCAAAACGCAAAATGAGAATTTCCGCGTCACTCTGCTTAAGTTTGTAAGTTAATTACACGCAGCGGCCCAGTTCTAATATGCAAGACAGCACTGTTGATGCCTTCTTGGTGGAGCTCTGCTGAAAGTAATTTTTACAGCGCAAATCGTTCACGTTTGCCGGGAAACGTCACGTTTTCTGTGCATGTGTGAAGAGGGTTCCGACTATGACGTCATAACCTGAATATTTAAATGTCGTCACTATGACGACGGTTGACAGGAAGAACGGCGATCATTTGTTTTGACGGGATAACGTAGACTGGACGTGGCCGTGAACTGCTGACACAGTAAGTGTTCGGACCGCGTCCGTGCATCTTCATTTATCCTGGTATTTACTTGAAACAGCTGTGTTACAAAGATAGCAGTATATAAAAATAATTAAACAGAGACCCGACCGGATTTCCGGGTTCTAGGACGGCTAACATTGTTGCATTGGAGGAGGCCGAGTCAGGTATGTGCATCTTTTATTGTTTTATCGCTCTTTACTATCCTGCATAATTTCCGTTCATCTATTTATGTTCTCCATATTCAAGACATACCCCGTATTATAGAGCTAATCCAAGATTTACTTACAACTCTCGGCTTTACATTCCATATTTACTCACTTTGAGGTGATACGGACAGTTGCAGGATCACAATTACCGGGTTTGTGATGCAGTACAACTTGACCTGTTCATATTCATAACGCCAACATGTATTAACAACTTCCCGGTCATGGAATAAATTGTGTGGTATTTACTCCGTGTGATGGAGATGGATGTGATAGGCCATCCACATCTGAATGAAAGGCCTGAACCTCTTCCTTCATACCAACATAAGGCCAAAACCTTGCATTCTACTTCATGTAGTCCGTTTCATTAAGTATACCCGACATTATCAATGCTTAGCCCGGAACCAAAAGTCGACATTACACGGCGCAGACATAACTCAGCCAGCCAGGTTGTTCTGGAGGGGAGTCATTTCTGCTGTCAGATTTAACCTTCCATATTCCTTTTCTTAATATTTCTCCTGGCTCTCTCGAACCCATTTGTCCTCACACGTACGCATGGTCCTAAACTGGGCGACACTGAACCACGTGGTGGTGGCGAAACCTGCTCCATTTCGAGGGCTTAATACGAGTTTTCACACTCGGGGGACCCAGTACCCTGGACGATGCGTATCGTTACAATACACGAAAGGGTTATTTAAGAGGGCAAGAATAAAGCACGTCACTACCAGCTAGAACCTGTCGTGCTGCAACAATCTTTTTCTATGCAAAACTGAAGGGCGCTCCTCGGAAAACTACTGTCGGAAATTTTGAAAAATAATTTTCTAATTTGCATCAGGTTTTTAATTATATGTACAACCATAATATATATATATATATATATATATATATATATATATATAATTTGAAAAGGATCAAATGTATTGTCACTAATATGCTGCGTGAAAAATGACGATTATACACTGGTGGCCATATTGGTTTATGGATGGGTCCGTAATTCGATAGAGCTGTAGCTTTCATAGGGATCAATTATCTTTGTGAATCTGAGAGAGATCAAATGTAATCTCCCTGAAATAATGCGCCTGAAAAAAAAATTACCGATTGTGCACTGGCGGCCATATTGGAATTCCGACAGGTTATTCGACAGATTTAGAGCACTCATACGACCCAATGATCCCTTTGAATTTAAAAAGATCAAGCAGTTGTTTGTTGAGATATCGCGCGCGAAAGAAAGTGTCACTGACGGACGGACGGAATGACGAACCATGCGATCACTATAGAACACCGCTTTTTCAAAGGGGGCCCTAATAACTGCAATAAAAGAAAAAAAATTGTTTATATCCTTTATTTCAAAATTTTATAAACATTTGAACAATAGTTGGCCGCCCAGGTTTCTTATCCGGGAATTTAGGGTACAGGCACCAAACCTGCAACATTGATCCATCTAATTAAGCGCTGGGTCGAGTTGGAACACGGGTGACCTTGAAGCATTTTTAAAGGTCACAACAGCGATAATGATAAAAATTATGTTAAACAATTACTCGATAAGAATTTGAGGTACAGATACCAAACTTGCGCCATTGTTGCACGTAATCAAGCGCAAGTCCAGTTGGAATACGGATGATCTTGCAGCATTTTTCAAGGTCACAACAGCGATAATGATAAAAATGATGTTAAAACAATTACTCGATCAGAA
Source organism: Sipunculus nudus (assembly GCA_026874595.1). Lineage (NCBI taxonomy): Eukaryota > Metazoa > Annelida > Sipuncula > Golfingiida > Sipunculidae > Sipunculus > Sipunculus nudus. Next base: position 32,099,777 of record CM049309.1, read on the forward strand.
TTTGAAGTACAGGCTCCAAACTTGCACCATTGATGCACGTAATCAAGCGCTAGTCAAATTGGAATACGGATGACCTTGAAGCATTTTTCAAGTTCACTGCATCGATAATGCTATAATGAAGTTAACTCAATATCTCGAAAAAGAAACTGAGGTACAGTCACCAAACCTGCAACATTGATCCACCTAATCAAGCGCTAGTTAAAGTTGGAACACAGGTGACCTTGAAGCATTTTTCAAGGTCACAGCAGCGATAATGATAAAAATGATGTTAAAACAATAACTCGATAAGAATTTGAGGTATAGGCACCAAACTTGCACCATTGATGCACGTAATCAAGCGCTAGTCAAGTTGGAATACGGAACGGATGACCTTGCAGCAGGTTCACAGCAGAGATAACGCTAAAATAAAGGTATCTCAATAACACGAAAAAGAAATTGAGGTACAGTCGCAAAAATCTGCAACATTCAGGCACCTTAATAAGCGCTCTGTCAAGATGGAATACGGGTGACCTTGAAACATTTTTAAAGGTCACAGCAGCGATAATGATAAAAATGATGTTAAAACAATAACTCGATAAGAATTTGAGGTATAGGCACCAAACTTGCACCACTGATGCACGTAATCAAGCGCTAGTCAACTTGGAATACGGAACGGATGACCTTGCAGCAAGTTCACAGCAGAGATAACGCTAAAATAAAGGTATCTCAATAACACGAAAAAGAAATTGAGGTACAGTCGCAAAAATCTGCAACATACAGGCACCTTCATAAGCGCTCTGTCAAGATGGAATACGGGTGACCTTGAAACATTTTTCAAGGTCACAGCAGCGATAATGATAAAAATGATGTTAAAACAATAACTCGATAAGAATTTGAGGTATAGGCACCAAACTTGCACCACTGATGCACGTAATCAAGCGCTAGTCAACTTGGAATACGGAACGGATGACTGTCACCAGACAATAGGTGACAATATGTACGGTGTTTTGTATCATAGTTTAACGAAGTCTGTTCTCTATTGATATTGACGTGAGAGCGTCATCCTAAAGCGTTGACAGGTCTTAATTGTATATATATATATTGTGTATTCTTGTATGAAATCCCATCGGCTATCAGCTGATTTATCCGTGTCACGCATCGTGTGTATTTTTTACATTTGGTATGTGGGTCGCCATGGTGACGCTAACAGTCAAACTAGGTCACATATATCCTTATATGGGACACTTGAGAAATAAGCCAATCAGAGAACCGGATTGCCGTACACAGTGAACAGGCGATTGTGACGTCAGACTTCAAGAAGAGACGCTGAATGTTGGTTCAGTTGGGTCTTGAAGCTTGAGGTGGCAGCACGCACGCACGGGAGTAGGAACATTGAAACGCCAGGAACGGCATAGAAGCAAGCTTCTACATGAGGCAAGGACCCAGCTCATGAGAACTCAGCCGTGCTGCCGACAGAGCTTCGTATTGGCGATAAAGTGAGAGAGCGCGCTCGTCACCTGCCGGCCTAGTTCAGCTTGACCTAGAAACATAACCGCCGTAAGCCGTTAAACCATTGCTATACGAGCAAGGTCAAGGACTCTAAGCTCTACGTAAACAAAGAGCGCTATTGCATTCATGTGAACGTAAACCTACCCGGGTCGCAGACAAGCAAGATCAGTTGAAGATCGCTTAACTCAGAAAGACTAGATCTATATGGTACTAACCATACGCTAAATTCTACACAAAACAGTAACCAGAGATCTCTGAAGGAACTGGACTTTATGGTTTTTTTTATACAAACCATGGACTCAGTAAAATATCCTGTAATTTTAAAGTGAAGAACTGTCGTATTGACACATCAACGCACACACTCACATTGGTGTCTCTGTAAGTATTGTCTTGAATTATATTTGTGAATTTAACCTGATGTCTCATAGTTTCTATTGATCTAGGTGTATGATTGTCTGGTATTTTAATACACGTCCTTAAAAGAACCTGGAAATGTCACCTGTAATGGCCGGGATCTAATTTCTTGATGAGTGAAATCAAGTGGCGAGCGTAAACCCATCGTATGGTTTTATAGGATATATCCGTTGTAAAGTTTTCACGTTAAGTTAGGGGTGACATTGTATGGCGAGCGTGCCAGGATATAATTAGCCTTAAAAAAACTGGCTAATTACAGTAAGTTTCAGAAGTTTTGAACTGAGAAAACAGTACTGAAACCAGACATTCATATACTCAAACTAGAGTTGATCTGAATTAATAATTGGAAATGACACCAAACTGATGTTGTAGTGTATACTTGCACAATGAAATTACCCCACTGTTAGGAGTTAATATTTATTCAGTGAGAATATTACCTGAAGCACAACATTGTTTCAAGATCGGCATATACCTTGTAGATTTGGCTAGAACACATGCATGTTTTGTGAGTAATGCTAGTTCAGTGATACCTGGACATCATTATTGGGTTGATATAAACCCAGATTAGAGTGAAAATTTTTGATGCTGTTAGATACGCCCTGGTATAATTTTTTCTACACTAGTTTGTGATTGGTCACGTGGTAGGGTCTCTTGACAGGTAAGTTTACCCCTCCCGATTGGCATGGTAATCATAGGTGCATGGTGTTTATTGATATCTTGATATCCATCCGTCCATCCGTCTGACCCTTCGTCCGACCTTCCGTCCGTCCGTCCGTATAAGTAGATTTTGATGCGTAGAGCTACCGTAGTGTTATTGTACGGATACCGCCGGTTCGTTAGGTTGGCTTTAACAGTACGTATTTACGGATTTTTAAGAGCGGATATTACTAGATACTGGAATCTTACTAGGTTAGAGCGTTACCATGGAATCGTTAGAGTCACTTGTTAGATGCGGACAGGCCTTGGGGCTTAAGGACCAGGCTTTACAAGATTATGTTGAGGCTAGACGGCGTGCGGATGAGGAACGTGAGGAAAGAGCTAGGCAACGTGAAATAGAGAAGGAACAGCGGGAATTAGAGCGTGAGCAGCGGGAATTAGAGCGCGAGCGAGAGGCTAGAGCCCACGAATTAGAGGTTCTAAGGTTAAAGTCTGACTCTGGGGTTAAAGAAGAGAGAAGTAGGGATGTATTCCCGAAAATCCAGCTTCCACCTTTTGATGAGGCTCACGATCAGCTAGATGCGTTTCTTGAGCGATTTGAACGATTAGCTGTATGTCAAGGCTATGATAGGGAGAATTGGGCGTTACACCTGAGTCCGTTACTGCGGGGTAAGGCGCTAGGGACTTACACACAGTTATCGGTTAGTGAGGCCATGGATTACGATAAGTTAAAGATAACCTTGTTAAAGCGATACCAAATGACCGAAGAGGGTTATCGACACAAGTTTCGGACTTGTAGGCCTGAGCGAGGCGAAACGCCGAGTCAGTTTGCGTTGAGACTGAGTGGATACCTAGACCATTGGATAGGGATGGCAGGGGTCGGAGGTGACTACGACGGGGTAGTTAACCTGTTGATGTGTGAGCAGTTCGTAAACTGCTGTAGTAGGGATCTCTCTATGTTTTTGAAAGAGAGACGGTGTCGTGACTTTGATAGTATGGTAGACTTAGCCGAGAGTTATACGGAGGCTCACGGTGTACACAGCCTTACAGCAGGTCCTCGTTATGGCAATAATGTGCCGCATCAAGCGCAACCGGTATCTCAGCCTAGAGAGAAGCGAGAGGTTGAGCGCAGTCCGGGCGGTCAGACATTTAAGCCATCAGGAGGCGTCAGATGTTATTTATGTAATGAACTGGGACATAAGGCGCGGGAATGTAAGACTAGTGCCCGGTCGAGGCCTAGGTCTTCCCCTCAAGTAGGGCGTGCTGCTGGCGATCAGCAGAGGTATAGGACCAATTTTAGCCCCCCGTATAACCCAAAACAGAAACCGGAGACTATGTCAATGGCAGTAGTCGAGGCGGAAACGGAGACAGTCGGTGCGGTGAAACCGGAAGTAGAGAGTCCGAGTCAGTCGTTAGGATTTGCGGCCCAGACAGAAGGCGGAATCTCGTTACCTGTGTGTGAAGGGCTGGTGAATGGTAAGTCAGCGAGGGTGCTGCGGGATTCGGGATGTTCCTCGGCAGGAATACGTGAGTCGTACGTGGAGCCGAATCAGTTCACCGGACACCAGGTCGAGTGTAGGTTGTTCGACGGGTCTGTAAGACAATTTCCTACGGCTAGGATTAATGTGGACTGTGCGTACTTTGTCGGTACTATCGAGGCAATGGTGGTCGGGGATGCTGTATGTGATTTAGCGCTAGGTAACGTAGCGGGAGCGCTTGATCCGTTTGATCCGGACCCGACGTGGAAGTCTGAGCGGTCCTCAGGCATAGTGTGTGACGGTGTAGAGTCACAAAAGGAGGTGTCGTCCGCGGTGGAGACACGGAGCGCTGCACGAGAGAAACAGATACCGACGCGTAGCTTGAATGTTGCAAGCCCAGTTGCCGATGTGAGTCCGGCCGAATTTTTGAAGGCGCAGGAGGAGGATGGGTCTTTAGCGCCGTATTGGAGGCTAGCTAGAGAGGCTAGAAATGATAGTCCATTTAGAATTGAGGACGGATATTTAGTTCGGGTTGTGAGTGATAAACGGGGAGATCAAGATGGATCTCGAGTGGTGGTACCTCAGACGTTACGGTACGACGTAATGAGGATGGGCCACGAAGCGGTTATGGCGGGCCATCAGGGCATAGACAAAACGCACGACCGCGTGAGAACTCAGTTTTTCTGGAAAGGGATGTATAATGACATTGCTGAGTTTTGCAAGTCCTGTCCCATTTGCCAGAAAACCATACCGAAAGGCAAGGTGCCTGGAGCTACGTTAGGCCAGATGCCATTAATTGATGAGCCCTGGCGTAGAATTTCGATGGATCTGGTTGGGCCGATCCATCCAGCGTCTGAGAGAGGTCACAGGTATATTCTGACCGTTATGGATTATGCCACTAGATATCCGGAGGCTGTTGCTTTAAAGAACATAGATACAGTCTCTGTGGCTGATGCGCTAGTTGATATTTATGCGCGGTTAGGAGTGCCGTCAGAGGTGCTAACTGACATGGGAACACAATTTACGTCAGACCTCATGCGAGAAGTTAGCCGTGTTTTGTCTGTAAGACAGCTCACCACTACTCCTTACCATCCTATGTGCAACGGAATGGTGGAGAGATTCAATGGAACGTTAAAGTTAATGTTGAAACGGATGTGCGAGGAAAGACCGCGAGATTGGGATCGGTACCTCAGCGCCGTGCTTTTTGCGTACTGAGAAGCGCCACATGAGAGCACAGGGTTCTCACCCTTTGAGTTGCTCTATGGTAGGATCGTTAGAGGACCGATGCGGATTGTAAGGGATCTGTGGACCAAGCGAGATACTAGCGTCGAGACTAAAACCACGTACCAATACGTCCTGGACCTACAAGACAAACTAAGCGACACATGCGCGTTAGCTAGAGAGGCGTTGAACAAATCAGCGAACAGACACAAACTGTTATATGATAGAGGTAAATGCACGCGCAGGTTTGAGGCCGGAGACGAAGTTTTGTTGTTACTCCCGACGGAGCGGAACAAATTAATGGTACAGTGGAAAGGCCCCTATACTATTGTAAACAGGGTTGGGGACTTAGACTATCGGATTAAGATTGGCGATAAGGTTAAAACCTTCCACGTGAATATGCTGAAACGGTACCATGCTAGAAACGAGCCCCAGCATATTCTGGCAGCGGTAGCCAAGGGCGCACCTGATTCTATACATGATCCTGACGGTGTAGACGGGGAAACAGAGCACTGATAGACCTAAGACAAAGAAGGCTTTGCGAGCATTCCTAGGTCTTACAGGGTACTATCGAAAATTCGTGCCAAACTATGCGGAAATAGCGGTGCCCTTGACTGATCTAACGCGTAAAGGTCAACCTAACAAACTAGACTGGAAACCCGTACACGAGAACGCGTACTGTTCTCTAAAGGCTAAACTGTCAGACCCTCCCATACTGAAGCTACCTGATTTCAGTAAACGATTTTATTTGAAATGTGATGCATCTGATGTGGGTATTGGCTGTATCCTGATGCAAAGACACGAGGGGATCATGCACCCAGTAGCTTATGCCAGTCGTAAACTATTGCCCAGGGAGAGAAATTACTCCACCATCGAGAAAGAGTCATTAGCAATTGTATGGTCTGTACAGAAATTTGAGATGTACCTGGCTTGTAGACCGTTCACCATTCAGACCGACCACAAACCATTAAAGTGTATTAGCAAATCAAAATGTGCTAATAAGAGAGTAATGAGATGGGCACTGGTTCTACAAGAGTTTAGATTTGATATTGAAGCAGTGTCAGGTAAACTAAACCATGGACCTGATTTTCTTAGCAGACAGCCTGAGTGTTAGGATGAAATGAGCTTTAATGTCTAGCCAGGTAAGTCTAAACATGTACAGGATTTTGCCCTGTGTCATAGACCGTGGGCATGTACTAATGACAACTTGTTACATGACTTTTATGTATTGCTATATGTAAATATGTTTAGCTGGACCCTGTGAGATAGAACGATACGATGTATCGAGAAAATACCGTGTATTTTCTTTAAAAGGAGGGGGTGATGTCACCAGACAATAGGTGACAATATGTACGGTGTTTTGTATCATAGTTTAACGAAGTCTGTTCTCTATTGATATTGACGTGAGAGCGTCATCCTAAAGCGTTGACAGGTCTTAATTGTATATATATATATTGTGTATTCTTGTATGAAATCCCATCGGCTATCAGCTGATTTATCCGTGTCACGCATCGTGTGTATTTTTTACATTTGGTATGTGGGTCGCCATGGTGACGCTAACAGTCAAACTAGGTCACATATATCCTTATATGGGACACTTGAGAAATAAGCCAATCAGAGAACCGGATTGCCGTACACAGTGAACAGGCGATTGTGACGTCAGACTTCAAGAAGAGACGCTGAATGTTGGTTCAGTTGGGTCTTGAAGCTTGAGGTGGCAGCACGCACGCACGGGAGTAGGAACATTGAAACGCCAGGAACGGCATAGAAGCAAGCTTCTACATGAGGCAAGGACCCAGCTCATGAGAACTCAGCCGTGCTGCCGACAGAGCTTCGTATTGGCGATAAAGTGAGAGAGCGCGCTCGTCACCTGCCGGCCTAGTTCAGCTTGACCTAGAAACATAACCGCCGTAAGCCGTTAAACCATTGCTACACGAGCAAGGTCAAGGACTCTAAGCTCTACGTAAACAAAGAGCGCTATTGCATTCATGTGAACGTAAACCTACCCGGGTCGCAGACAAGCAAGATCAGTTGAAGATCGCTAAACTCAGAAAGACTAGATCTATATGGTACTAACCATACGCTAGATTCTACACAAAACAGTAACCAGAGATCTCTGAAGGAACTGGACTTTATGTTTTTTTTTATACAAACCATGGACTCAGTAAAATATCCTGTAATTTTAATGTGAAGAACTGTCGTATTGACACATCAACGCACACACTCACATTGGTGTCTCTGTAAGTATTGTCTTGAATTATATTTGTGAATTTAACCTGATGTCTCATAGTTTCTATTGATCTAGGTGTATGATTGTCTGGTATTTTAATACACGTCCTTAAAAGAACCTGGAAATGTCACCTGTAATGGCCGGGATCTAATTTCTTGATGAGTGAAATCAAGTGGCGAGCGTAAACCCATCGTATGGTTTTATAGGATATATCCGTTGTAAAGTTTTCACGTTAAGTTAGGGGTGACATTGACCTTGCAGCAATTTACAAGGTCACAGCAGAGATAACGCTAAAATAAAGGTAGCTCAATAACACGAAAAAGAAATTGAGGTACGGTCGCGAAATCTGCAACATTCAGGCACCTTCATACGAGCTAGGTCAAGTTGGAATACGGGTGACCTTGAAGTATTTTTCAAGTTCACTGCAGCGATTATGATAAAAAAGATCTTAAAACAATAACTCGACAAGAATTTGAGGTACAGTCACTAAACTTGTACCATTGATGCACGTAATCAAGCCCTAGTCAAGTTGGAATAGGGGTGACTTTGAGGCATATTTCAAGGTCACAGCAGCGAAAACGCTAAAATAAAGGTAGCTCAATAACACGAAAAAGAAATTGAGGTACGGTCGCGAAATCTGCAACATTCAGGCACTTTCATAAGCGCTAGGTCAAGTTGGAATACGGGTGACCTTGAAGCATTATTCAAGGTGAAAGCAGTGATAATGATAAAATGAAATTAATGTAATAACTCGAAATAACTTTGAGGTACAGTCGCCAACCCTGCAACATTCATGCACCTTAACAAACGCTAGGTCAAGTTGGAACACAGTAACTTTGAAGCATTTTTCACGGTCATAGCAGCGATAAATCTAAAATGATGTTAACGCAATAACTCAAGAAGAATCTCGGCAGTGGTTTGACTGATCCGCCTGAAATTAAGCATGTGTATACATTTGAGATATTTTTATTTTTCAAAGAACAGGTGGCGCCACGCACAGTCATGTTTATGTCGCAGACATACAAGCTAATATGCAACACATCTCACTCTATTTCCCCTTTCCACTCAATCCATGCCTCATTTCACCAGTACCACTCTGATTTCGGCGGATACAGGTAGTAGCTTGTCGAGTACCTACATTTTAGTTATTATTATTATCATCAGCTATGATAGAATATATATAGCACGGCCATTTCCTCAAGTTATATTATGATCAAATATCTATAATAAAATATGTATCGGGCAACACACAAAATGAGAATTTCCGCGTCACTCTGCTTAAGTTTGTAAGTTAATTCCACGCAGCGGCCCCAGTTCTAATATGCAAGACAGCACTGTCGATGCCTTCTTGGTGGAGCTCTGCTGAAAGTAATTTTTACCGCGCAAATCGTTCACGTTTGCCGGGAAACGTCACGTTTTCTGCACATGTGTGAAGAGGGTTCAGACTATGACGTCATAACCTGAATATTTAAATGTCGTCTCTATGACGACGGTTAACAGGAAGAACAGCGATCATTTGTTTTGACGGGATAACGCAGACTGGACGTGGCCGTGTACTGCTGACACATTAAGTGTTCGGACCGCGTCCGTGCATCTTCATTTATCCTGGTATTTACTTGAAACAGCTGTGTTACAAAGATAGCAGTATATAAAAATAATTAAACAGAGACCCGACCGGATTTCCGGGTTCTAGGACGGCTAACATTGTTGCATTGGAGGAGGCCGAGTCAGGTATGTGCATCTTTTATTGTTTTTTATCGCTCTTTACTATCCCGCATAATTTCCGTTCATCTATTCATGTTCTCCATATTCAAGACATACCCCGTATTATAGAGCTAATCCAAGATTTACTTACAACTCTCGGCATTACATTCCATATTTACTCACTTTGAGGTGATACGGACAGTTGCAGGATCACAATTACCGGGTTTGTGATGCAGTACAACTTGACCTGTTCATATTCATAACGCCAACATGTATTAACAACTTCCCGGTCATGGAATAAATTGTGTGGTATTTACTCCGTGTGATGGAGATGGATGTATAGGCCATCCACATCTGAATGAAAGGCCTGAACCTCTTCCTTCATATCAATATAAGGCCAAAACCTTGCATTCTACTTCATGTAGTCCGTTTCATTAAGTATACCCGACATTATCAATGCTTAGCCCGGAACAAAAAGTCGACATAACACGGCGCAGACATAACTCAGCCAGCCAGGTTGTTCTGGAGGGGAGTCATTTCTGCTGTCAGATTTAACCTTCCATATTCCTTTTCTTAATATTTCTCCTGGCTTTCTCGAACCCATTTGTCCTCACACGTACGCATGGTCCTAAACTGGGCGACACTGAACCACGTGGTGGTGGCGAAACCTGCTCCATTTCGAGGGCTTAATACGAGTTTTCACACTCGGGGGACCCAGTACCCTGGACGATGTGTATCCTAACAATACACGAAAGGGTTATTTAAGAGGGCAAGAATAAAGCACGTCACTACCAGCTAGAACCTGTCGTGCTGCAACAATCTTTTTCTATGCAAAACTGAAGGGCGCTCCTCGGAAAACTACTGTCGGAAATTTTGAAAAACAATTTTCTAATTTGCATCAGGTTTTTAATTATATGTACAACCATAATATATATATATATATATATATATATATATATATAATTTGAAAAGGATCAAATGTATTGTAACTAATATGCTGCGTGAAAAATAACGATTATACACTGGTGGCCATATTGGTATATGGATGGGTCCGTAATTCGATAGAGCTGTAGCTTTCATAGGGATCAATTATCTTTGTGAATCTGAGAGAGATCAAATGTTATCTCCATGAAATAATGCGCCTGATAACAAAAATTACCGATTGTGCACTGGCGGCCATATTGGAATTCCGACAGGTTATTTGACAGATTTAGAGCACTCATACGACCCAATGATCCCTTTGAATTTAAAAAGATCATGCAGTTGTTTGTTGAGATATCGCGCGCGAAAGAAATTTTCACTGACGGACGGACGGAATGACGAACAATGCGATCACTATAGAAAACCGCTTATTCAAGCGGGGCCATAATAACTGCAATAAAAGAAAAAAAATAGCTTATATCCTTTATTTCAAAATTTTTTAAACATTTGAACAATAGTTGGCCGCCAAGGTTTCTTATCCGGGAATTTGAGGTACAGGCACCAAACCTGCAACATTGATCCATTTAATCAAGCGCTGGGTCGATTGGAACACTGGTGACCTTGAAGCATTTTTCAAGGTCACAGCAGCGATAATGATAAAAGTGATGTAAAAACAATAACTCGACAAGAATTTGAGGTACAGACACCAAACTTGCACCATTGATGCACGTAATCAAGCGCTAGGCCAGTTGGAATACGGTTGACCTTGCAGCAATTTCCAAGGTCATAGCAGTGATAATGATAAAAATGATGTTAAAACAATTACTCGATCAGAATTTGAAGTACCGGCTCCAAACTTGCACCATTGATGCACGTAATCAAGCGCTAGTCAAATTGGAATACGGATGACCTTGAAGCATTTTTCAAGTTCACTGCATCGATAATGCTATAATGAAGTTAACTCAATATCTCGAAAAAGAAATTGAGGTACAGTCACCAAACCTGCAACATTGATCCACCTAATCAAGCGCTGGGTCAAGTTGGAACACAGGTGACCTTGAAGAATTTTTCAAGGTCACAGCAGAGATAACGCTAAAATAAATTTAACTCAATAACACGAAAAAGAAATTGAGGTACAGTCGCAAAATCTGCAACATTCAGGCACCTTCATGAGCGCTAGGTCAAGTTAGAATACGGGTGACCTTGAAGCATTCTTAAAGGTCACAAAAGCGATTATGATAAAAAATGATGTTAAAATAATAACTCGACAAAAATTTGAGGTACAGGCACCAAACTTGCACCATTGATTCACGTAATCAAACGCTAGTCAAATTCGAATACGGATGACTTTGCAGCAATTTCCAAGGTCACAGCAGTGATAATGCTAAAATAAAGTTAACTCAATAACTCGAAAAAGAAATTGAGGTACAGTCAGCAAACCTGCAACATTGATCCACCTAATCACGCGTTAGTCAAGTTGGAACACGGGTGACCTTGAAGCATTTTTCAGGGTCACAGCAGCGATAATGAAAAAAATGATGTTAAAACAATTACTCGATAAGAATTTGAGGTACAGGCACCAAACTTGCACCATTGATGCACGTGTTTAAGCGCTAGTCAAGTTGGAATACGGAACGGGTGACCTTGCAGCAATTTCCAAGGTCACAGCAGAGATAACGCTAAAATAAAGGTAACTCAATAACACGAAAAAGAAATTGAGGTACAGTCGCAAAATCTGCAACATTCCGGCACCTTCATGAGCGTTAGGTCAAGTTAGAATACGGGTGACCTTGAAGCATTCTTAAAGGTCACAGCAGCGATTATGATAAAAATGATGTTAAAACAATAACTCGACAAGAATTTGAGGTACAGGCACCAAACTTGCGCCATTGTTGCACGTAATCAAGCACAATTCTAGTTGGAATACGGATGATCTTGAAGCATTTTTCAAGGTCAAAACAGCCATAATGATAAAAATGATGTTAAAACAATTACTCGATAAGAATTTGAGATACAGGCACCAAACTTGCACCATTGATGCACGCAATCAAGCGCTAGTCTAGTTGGAATACGGATGACCTTGCAGCAATTTCCAAGGTCACAGCAGTGATAATGCTAAAATAAAGTTAACTCAATAACTCGAAAAAGAAATTGAGGTACAGTCACCAAACCTGCAACATTGATCCAACTAATCAAGCGCTGGGTCAAGTTGGAACACGGGTGACCTTGAAGCATTTTTCAAGAACACAGCAGCGATAATGATAAAAGTGATGTTTAAACAAAAACTCGATAAGAATTAGGGGTATAGGAACCAAACTTGCACCATTGATGCACGTAATCAAGCGCTAGTCAAGTTGGAATAATGAACTGATGACCTTGCAGCAATATCCAAGGTCACAGCAGAAATAACGCTAAAATAAAGGTAACTCAATAACACGAAAAAGAAATTGAGGTACAGGCACCAAACTTGCACCATTGATGCACGCAATCAAGCGCTAGTCAAGTTGGAATACGGAACGGGTGACCTTGCAGCAATTTCTAAGTTCACAGCAGAGAAAACGCTAAAATAAAGGTAACTCAATAACACGAAAAAGAAATTGAGGTACAGTCGCAAAATCTGCAACATTCAGGCACCTTCATGAGCGCTAGGTCAAGTTAGAATACGGGTGACCTTGAAGCATTCTTAAAGGTCACAGCAGCGATTATGAAAAAAATGATGTTAAAACAATAACTCGACAAGAATTTGAGGTACAGGCACCAAACTTGCACCATTGATGCACGTTATCAAGCGCTTGTCAAGTTGGAATAGGGGTGACTTTGAGGCATATTTCAAGGTCACAGCAGCGATAATGATAAAAATGATGTTAAACAATTACTCGATAAGAATTTGAGGTACAGACACCAAACTTGCGCCATTGTTGCACGTAATCAAGCACAATTCCAGTTGGAATACGGATGATCTTGAAGCATTTTTTAAGGTCACAACAGCGATAATGATAAAAATGATGTTAAAACAATTACTCGATAAGAATTTGAGATACAGGCACCAAACTTGCAGCATTGATGAACGTAATCAAGCACTAGTCCAGTTGGATTACGGATGACCTTGCAGCAATTTCAAAGGTCACAGCATTGATAATGCTATAATGAAGTTAACTCAATATCTCGAAAAAGAAATTGAGGTACAGTCACCAAGCCTGCAACATTGATCCACCTAATCAAACGCTAGGTCAAGTTGGAACACGGGTGACCTTGAAGCATTTTTCAAGGTCACAGCAGCGATAATGATAAAAGTGATGTTTAAACAAAAACTCGATAAGAATTTGGGGTATAGGCACCAAACTTGCACCATTGATGCACGTAATCAAGCGCTAGTCAAGTTGGAATACGGAACGGACGACCTTGCAGCAATTTCCAAGGTCACAGCAGAGATAATGCTAAAATAAAGGTAACTCAATAACACGAAAAAGTAATTGAGGTACAGGCACCAAACTTGCACCATTGATGCACGCAATCAAGCGCTAGTCTAGTTGGAATACGGATGACCTTGCAGCAATTTCCAAGGTCACAGCAGTGATAATGCTAAAATAAAGTTAACTCAATAACTCGAAAAAGAAATTGAGGTACAGTCACCAAACCTGCAACAGTGATCCACCTAATCAAGCGCTGGGTCAAGTTGGAACACATGTGACTTTGAGGCATATTTCAAGGTCACAGCAGCGATAATGATAAAAATGATGTTAAACAATTACTTGATGAGAATTTGAGGTACAGGCACGAAACTTGCGCCATTTTTGGACGTTATCAAGCGCTTGTAAAGTTGGAATAGGGGTGACTTTGAGGCATATTTCAAAGTCACAGCAGCGATAATGATACAAATGATGTTAAACAATTACTTGATAAGAATTTGAGGTACAGGAACCAAACTTGCGCCATTCTTGCACGTAATTAAGCGCAAGTCCAGTTGGAATACGGATGATCTTGCAGCATTTTTCAAGGTCACAGCAGCTATAATGATAAAAATGATGTAAAAACAATAACTCGACAAGAATTTGAGGTACTGGCACCAAACTTGCACCATTGATGCACGTAATCAAGCGCTAGTCAAATTCGAATACGGATGACCTCGCAGCAATTTCCAAGGTCACAGCAGTGATAATGCTAAAATAAAGTTAACTCAATAAATCGAAAAAGAAATTGAGGTACAGTCACCAAACCTGCAACATTGATCCACCTAATCAAGCGCTGGTTCAAGTTGGAACACGGGTGACCTTGAAGCATTTTTCAGGGTCACAGCAGCGATAATGAAAAAAAATGATGTTAAAACAATAACTCGACAAGAATTTGAGTTACAGGCACCAAACTTGCACCATTGATGCACGCGATCAAGCGCTAGTCAAGTTGGAATACGGAACTGGTGACCTTGCAGCAATTTCCAAAGTCACAGCAGAGATAACGCTAAAATAAAGGTAACTCAATAACACGAAAAAGAAATTGAGGTACAGTCGCAAAATCTTCAACATTCAGGCACCTTCATGAGCGCTAGGTCAAGTTAGAATACGGGTGACCTTGAAGCATTCTTAAAGGTCACAGCAGCGATTATGATAAAAATGATGTTAAAACAATAACTCGACAAGAATTTGAGGTACAGGCACCAAACTTGCACCATTGATGCACGTTATCAAGCGCTTATCAATTTAGAATAGGGGTGACTTTGAGGCATATTTCAAGGTCACAGCAGCGATAATTATAAAAATGATGTTAAACAATTACTCGATAAGAATTTGAGGTACAGGCACCAAACTTGCGCCATTGTTGCACATAATCAAGCACATGTCCAGTTGGAATACGGATGATCTTGAAGCATTTTTCAAGGTCACAACAGCGATAATGATAAAAATGATGTTAAAACAATTACTCGATAAGAATTTGAGATACAGGCACCAAACTTGCACCATTGATGAACGTAATCAAGCGCTAGTCCAGTTGGAATACGGATGACCTTGCAGCAATTTCCAAGGTCACAGCAGTGATAATGCTAAAATAAAGTTAACTCAATAACTCGAAAAAGAAAATGAGGTACAGTCACCAAACCTGCAACATTGATCCACCTAATCAAACGCTGGGTCAAGTTGGAACACGGGTGACCTTGAAGCATTTTTCAAGGTCACAGCAGCGATAATGATAAAAGTGATGTTTAAACAAAAACTCGATAAGAAATTGAGGTACAGGCACCAAACTTGCACCATTGATGCATGCAATCAAGCGCTAGTCAAGTTTGAATACGGAACGGATGACCTTGCAGCAATTTCCAAGGTCACAGCAGAGATAACGCTAAAATAAAGGTAACTCAATAACACGGAAAAGAAATTGAGGTACAGTCGCAAAATCTGCAACATTTAGGCACCTTCATGAGCCCTAGGTCAAGTTAGAATACGGGTGACCTTGAAGCATTCTTAAAGGTCACAGCAGCGATTATGATAAAAATGATGTTAAAATAATAACTCGACAAGAATTTGAGGTACAGGCACCAAACTTGCACCATTGATGCACGTTATCAAGCGCTTGTCAAGTTGGAATAGGGGTGACTTTGAGGCATATTTCAAGGTCACAGCAGCGATAATGATAAAAATGATGTTAAACAATTACTCGATAAGAATTTGAGGTACAGGCACCAAACTTGCGCCATTGTTGCACATAATCAAGCACATGTCCAGTTGGAATACGGATGATCTTGAAGCATTTTTCAAGGTCACAACAGCGATAATGAAAAAAATGATGTTAAAACAATTACTCGATAAGAATTTGAGATACAGGCACCAAACTTGCACCATTGATGAACGTAATCAAGCGCTAGTCCAGTTGGAATACGGATGACCTTGCAGCAATTTCCAAGGTCACAGCAGTGATAATGCTAAAATAAAGTTAACTCAATAACTCGAAAAAGAAATTGAGGTACAGTCACCAAACCTGCAACATTGATCCACCTAATCAAACGCTGGGTCAAGTTGGAACACGGGTGACCTTGAAGCATTTTTCAAGGTCACAGCAGCGATAATGATAAAAGTGATGTTTAAACAAAAACTCGATAAGAAATTGAGGTACAGGCACCAAACTTGCACCATTGATGCACGCAATCAAGCGCTAGTCAAGTTTGAATACGGAACGGATGACCTTGCAGCAATTTCCAAGGTCACAGCAGAGATAACGCTAAAATAAAGGTAACTCAATAACACGGAAAAGAAATTGAGGTACAGTCGCAAAATCTGCAACATTTAGGCACCTTCATGAGCCCTAGGTCAAGTTAGAATACGGGTGACCTTGAAGCATTCTTAAAGGTCACAGCAGCGATTATGATAAAAATGATGTTAAAATAATAACTCGACAAGAATTTGAGGTACAGGCACCAAACTTGCACCATTGATGCACGTTATCAAGCGCTTGTCAAGTTGGAATAGGGGTGACTTTGAGGCATATTTCAAGGTCACAGCAGCGATAATGATAAAAATGATGTTAAACAATTACACGATAAGAATTTGAGGTACAGGCACCAAACTTGCGCCATTGTTGCACATAATCAAGCACATGTCCAGTTGGAATACGGATGATCTTGAAGCATTTTTCAAGGTCACAACAGCGATAATGATAAAAATGATGTTAAAACAATTACTCGATAAGAATTTGAGATACAGGCACCAAACTTGCACCATTGATGAACGTAATCAAGCGCTAGTCCAGTTGGAATACGGATGACCTTGCAGCAATTTCCAAGGTCACAGCAGTGATATTGCTAAAATAAAGTTAACTCAATAACTCGAAAAAGAAATTGAGGTACAGTCACCAAACCTGCAACATTGATCCACCTAATCAAACGCTGGGTCAAGTTGGAACACGGGTGACCTTGAAGCATTTTTCAAGGTCACAGCAGCGATAATGATAAAAGTGATGTTTAAACAAAAACTCGATAAGAAATTGAGGTACAGGCACCAAACTTGCACCATTGATGCACGCAATCAAGCGCTAGTCAAGTTTGAATACGGAACGGATGACCTTGCAGCAATTTCCAAGGTCACAGCAGAGATAACGCTAAAATAAAGGTAACTCAATAACACGGAAAAGAAATTGAGGTACAGTCGCAAAATCTGCAACATTTAGGCACCTTCATGAGCCCTAGGTCAAGTTAGAATACGGGTGACCTTGAAGCATTCTTAAAGGTCACAGCAGCGATTATGATAAAAATGATGTTAAAATAATAACTCGACAAGAATTTGAGGTACAGACACCAAACTTGCACCATTGATGCACGTTATCAAGCGCTTGTCAAGTTGGAATAGGGGTGACTTTGAGGCATATTTCAAGGTCACAGCAGCGATAATGATAAAAATGATGTTAAAACAATTACACGATAAGAATTTGAGATACAGGCACCAAACTTGCACCATTGATGCACGCAATCAAGGGCTAGTCAAGTTGGAATACGGAACGGGTCACCTTGCAGCAATTTCCAAGGTCACAGCAGAGATAACGCTAAAATAAAGGTAACTCAATAACACTAAAAAGAAATTGAGGTACAGTCGCTAAATCTGCAACATTTAGGCACCTTTATGAGCCCTAGGTCAAGTTAGAATACGGGTGACCTTGAGGCATTCTTAAAGGTCACAGCAGCGATAATGATAAAAATGATGTTAAACAATTACTCGATAAGAATTTGAGGTACAGGCACCAAACTTGCGCCATTGTTGCACGTAATCAAGCACAAGTCTACTTGGAATACGGATGATCTTGAAGCATTTTTCAAGGTCACAACAGCGATAATGATAAAAATGATGTTAAAACAATTACTCGATAAGAATTTGAGATACAGGCACCAAACTTGCACCATTGATGAACGTAATCAAGCGCTAGTCCAGTTGGAATACGGATGACCTTGCAGCAATTTCCAAGGTCACAGCAGTGATAATGCTAAAATAAAGTTAACTCAATAACTCGAAAAAGAAATTGAGGTACAGTCACCAAACCTGCAACATTGATCCAACTAATCAAACGCTGGGTCAAGTTGGAACACGGGTGACCTGGAAGCATTTTTCAAGGTCACAGCAGCGATAATGATAAAAGTGATGTTTAAGCAAAAACTCGATAAGAATTTGGGGCATAGGCACCAAACTTGCACCATTGATGCACGTAATCAAGCGCTAGTCAAGTTGGAATACAGAACGGATGCCCTTGTAGCAGTTTCCAAGGTCACAGCAGAGATAATGCTTAAATAAAGGAAACTCAATAACACGAAAAAGAAATTGAGGTACAGGCACCAAACTTGCACCATTGATGCACGCAATCAAGGGCTAGTCAAGTTGGAATACGGATGATCTTGAAGCATTTTTCAAGGTCACAACAGCGATAATGATAAAAATGATGTTAAAACAATTACTCGATAAGAATTTGAGGTACAGGCACCAAACTTGCGCCATTGTTGCACGTAATCAAGCACAAGTCTACTTGGAATACGGATGATCTTGAAGCATTTTTCAAGGTCACAACAGCGATAATGATAAAAATGATGTTAAAACAATTACTCGATAAGAATTTGAGATACAGGCACCAAACTTGCACCATTGATGAACGTAATCAAGCGCTAGTCCAGTTGGAATACGGATGACCTTGCAGCAATTTCCAAGGTCACAGCAGTGATAATGCTAAAATAAAGTTAACTCAATAACTCGAAAAAGAAATTGAGGTACAGTCACCAAACCTGCAACATTGATCCACCTAATCAAGCGCTGGGTCAAGTTGGAACACATGTGACTCTGAGGCATATTTCAAGGTCACAGCAGCGATAATGATAAAAATGATGTTAAACAATTACTTGATAAGAATTTGAGGTAGAGGCACCAAACTTGCGCCATTGTTGCACGTAATTAAGCGCAAGTCCAGTTGGAATACGGATGATCTTGCAGCATTTTTCAAGGTCACAACAGCTATAATGATAAAAATGATGTTAAAACAATTACTCAATAAGAATTTGAGGTACAGGCACCAAACTTGCACCATTGATGCACGCAATCAAGCGCTAGTCAAATTCAAATACGGATGACCTTGAAGCATTTTTCAAGTTCACTGCAGCGATAATGCTATAATGAAGTTAACTCAATATCTCGAAAAAGAAATTGAGGTACAGTCACCAAACCTGCAACATTGATCCACCTAATCAAGCGCTGGGTCAAGTTGGAACACAGGTGACCTTGAAGCATTTTTCAAGGTCACAGCAGCGATAATGATAAAAGTGATGTTTAAACAAAAACTCGATAAGAAATTGAGGTACAGGCACCAAACTTGCACCATTGATGCACGCAATCAAGCGCTAGTCAAGTTTGAATACGGAACGGATGACCTTGCAGCAATTTCCAAGGTCACAGCAGAGATAACGCTAAAATAAAGGTAACTCAATAACACGGAAAAGAAATTGAGGTACAGTCGCAAAATCTGCAACATTTAGGCACCTTCATGAGCCCTAGGTCAAGTTAGAATACGGGTGACCTTGAAGCATTCTTAAAGGTCACAGCAGCGATTATGATAAAAATGATGTTAAAATAATAACTCGACAAGAATTTGAGGTACAGGCACCAAACTTGCACCATTGATGCACGTTATCAAGCGCTTGTCAAGTTGGAATAGGGGTGACTTTGAGGCATATTTCAAGGTCACAGCAGCGATAATGATAAAAATGATGTTAAACAATTACTCGATAAGAATTTGAGGTACAGGCACCAAACTTGCGCCATTGTTGCACATAATCAAGCACATGTCCAGTTGGAATACGGATGATCTTGAAGCATTTTTCAAGGTCACAACAGCGATAATGATAAAAATGATGTTAAAACAATTACTCGATAAGAATTTGAGATACAGGCACCAAACTTGCACCATTGATGAACGTAATCAAGCGCTAGTCCAGTTGGAATACGGATGACCTTGCAGCAATTTCCAAGGTCACAGCAGTGATAATGCTAAAATAAAGTTAACTCAATAACTCGAAAAAGAAATTGAGGTACAGTCACCAAACCTGCAACATTGATCCACCTAATCAAACGCTGGGTCAAGTTGGAACACGGGTGACCTTGAAGCATTTTTCAAGGTCACAGCAGCGATAATGATAAAAGTGATGTTTAAACAAAAACTCGATAAGAAATTGAGGTACAGGCACCAAACTTGCACCATTGATGCACGCAATCAAGCGCTAGTCAAGTTTGAATACGGAACGGATGACCTTGCAGCAATTTCCAAGGTCACAGCAGAGATAACGCTAAAATAAAGGTAACTCAATAACACGGAAAAGAAATTGAGGTACAGTCGCAAAATCTGCAACATTTAGGCACCTTCATGAGCCCTAGGTCAAGTTAGAATACGGGTGACCTTGAAGCATTCTTAAAGGTCACAGCAGCGATTATGATAAAAATGATGTTAAAATAATAACTCGACAAGAATTTGAGGTACAGACACCAAACTTGCACCATTGATGCACGTTATCAAGCGCTTGTCAAGTTGGAATAGGGGTGACTTTGAGGCATATTTCAAGGTCACAGCAGCGATAATGATAAAAATGATGTTAAAACAATTACACGATAAGAATTTGAGATACAGGCACCAAACTTGCACCATTGATGCACGCAATCAAGGGCTAGTCAAGTTGGAATACGGAACGGGTCACCTTGCAGCAATTTCCAAGGTCACAGCAGAGATAACGCTAAAATAAAGGTAACTCAATAACACTAAAAAGAAATTGAGGTACAGTCGCTAAATCTGCAACATTTAGGCACCTTTATGAGCCCTAGGTCAAGTTAGAATACGGGTGACCTTGAGGCATTCTTAAAGGTCACAGCAGCGATAATGATAAAAATGATGTTAAACAATTACTCGATAAGAATTTGAGGTACAGGCACCAAACTTGCGCCATTGTTGCACGTAATCAAGCACAAGTCTACTTGGAATACGGATGATCTTGAAGCATTTTTCAAGGTCACAACAGCGATAATGATAAAAATGATGTTAAAACAATTACTCGATAAGAATTTGAGATACAGGCACCAAACTTGCACCATTGATGAACGTAATCAAGCGCTAGTCCAGTTGGAATACGGATGACCTTGCAGCAATTTCCAAGGTCACAGCAGTGATAATGCTAAAATAAAGTTAACTCAATAACTCGAAAAAGAAATTGAGGTACAGTCACCAAACCTGCAACATTGATCCAACTAATCAAACGCTGGGTCAAGTTGGAACACGGGTGACCTGGAAGCATTTTTCAAGGTCACAGCAGCGATAATGATAAAAGTGATGTTTAAACAAAAACTCGATAAGAATTTGGGGCATAGGCACCAAACTTGCACCATTGATGCACGTAATCAAGCGCTAGTCAAGTTGGAATACAGAACGGATGCCCTTGTAGCAGTTTCCAAGGTCACAGCAGAGATAATGCTTAAATAAAGGAAACTCAATAACACGAAAAAGAAATTGAGGTACAGGCACCAAACTTGCACCATTGATGCACGCAATCAAGGGCTAGTCAAGTTGGAATACGGATGATCTTGAAGCATTTTTCAAGGTCACAACAGCGATAATGATAAAAATGATGTTAAAACAATTACTCGATAAGAATTTGAGGTACAGGCACCAAACTTGCGCCATTGTTGCACGTAATCAAGCACAAGTCTACTTGGAATACGGATGATCTTGAAGCATTTTTCAAGGTCACAACAGCGATAATGATAAAAATGATGTTAAAACAATTACTCGATAAGAATTTGAGATACAGGCACCAAACTTGCACCATTGATGAACGTAATCAAGCGCTAGTCCAGTTGGAATACGGATGACCTTGCAGCAATTTCCAAGGTCACAGCAGTGATAATGCTAAAATAAAGTTAACTCAATAACTCGAAAAAGAAATTGAGGTACAGTCACCAAACCTGCAACATTGATCCACCTAATCAAGCGCTGGGTCGTGTTGGAACACATGTGACTCTGAGGCATATTTCAAGGTCACAGCAGCGATAATGATAAAAATGATGTTAAACAATTACTTGATAAGAATTTGAGGTAGAGGCACCAAACTTGCGCCATTGTTGCACGTAATTAAGCGCAAGTCCAGTTGGAATACGGATGATCTAGCAGCATTTTTCAAGGTCACAACAGCTATAATGATAAAAATGATGTTAAAACAATTACTCAATAAGAATTTGAGGTACAGGCACCAAACTTGCACCATTGATGCACGCAATCAAGCGCTAGTCAAATTCAAATACGGATGACCTTGAAGCATTTTTCAAGTTCACTGCAGCGATAATGCTATAATGAAGTTAACTCAATATCTCGAAAAAGAAATTGAGGTACAGTCACCAAACCTGCAACATTGATCCACCTAATCAAGCGCTGGGTCAAGTTGGAACACAGGTGACCTTGAAGCATTTTTCAAGGTCACAGCAGCGATAATGATAAAAATGATGTTAAAACAATAACTCCATAAGAATTTGAGGTACAGGCACCAAACTTGCGCCATTGTTGCACATAATCAAGCACATGTCCAGTTGGAATACGGATGATCTTGAAGCATTTTTCAAGGTCACAACAGCGATAATGATAAAAATGATGTTAAAACAATTACTCGATAAGAATTTGAGATACAGGCACCAAACTTGCACCATTGATGAACGTAATCAAGCGCTAGTCCAGTTGGAATACGGATGACCTTGCAGCAATTTCCAAGGTCACAGCAGTGATAATGCTAAAATAAAGTTAACTCAATAACTCGAAAAAGAAATTGAGGTACAGTCACCAAACTTGCGCCATTGTTGCACGTAATCAAGCGCTGGGTCAAGTTGGAACACAGGTGACCTTGAAGCATTTTTCAAGGTCACAGCAGCGATAATGATAAAAATAATGTTAAAACAATAACTCCATAAGAATTTGAGGTATAGGCACCAAACTTTCATCATTGATGCACGTAATCAAACGCTAGTCAAATTCGAATACGGATGACCATGCAATAATTCCCATGGTCACAGCAGAGATAACGCTAAAATAAAGGTCACCCAATAACACGAAGAAGAAATTGAGGTATGGTCTGCAACATTCAGGCACCTTCATAAGCGCTAGGTTAAGTTGGAATACGGGTGACCTTGAAGCATTATACAAGGTCAAAGCAGTGATAATGATAAAAATGATGTTAAACAATTACTCGATAAGAATTTGAGGTACAGGCTCCAAACTTGCACCATTGATGCACGTAATCAAGCGCTGGTCAAATACAAATACGGATGACCTTGAAGCATTTTTCAAGTTCACTGCAGCGATAATGCTATAATGAAGTTAACTCAATATCTCGAAAAAGAAATTGAGGTACAGTCACCAAACCTGCAACATTGATCCACCTAATCAAGCGCTGGGTCAAGTTGGAACACGGGTGACCTTGAAGCATTATTCAAGGTGAAAGCAGTGATAATGATAAAAATGATGTTAAAACAATAGCTCGACAAGAATTTGAGGTACAGGCATCAAACTTGCACCATTGATGCACGTAATCAAGCGCTAGCTAAGTTGGAATACGGATGACCTTGCAACAATTTCCAAGGTCACAGCAGAGATAATGATAAAATGAAATTAATGTAATAACTCGAAATAACTTTGAGGTACAGTCGCCAACCCTGCAACATTCAGGCACTTTAACAAGCGCTAGGTCAAGTTGAAACACAGTAACTTTGAAGCATTTTTCACGGTCAAAGCAGCGATAATTCTAAAATGATATTAACGCAATAACTCAAGAAGAATCTCGGCAGTGGTTTGACTGATCCGCCTGAAATTAAGCATGTGTATACATTTGAGATATTTTTATTTTTCAAATAACAGGTGGCGCCACGCACAGTCATATTTATGTGGCAGACATCCAAGCTAATATGCAACACATCTCACTCTTTTTCCCCTTTCCACTCAATCCATGCCTCATTTCACCAGTACCACTCTGATTTCGGCGGATACAGGTAGTAGCTTGTCGAGTACCTACATTTTAGTTATTATTATTATCATCAGCTATGATAGAATATATATATCACGCCCATTTCCTCAAGTTATATTATGATCAAATATCTAAAATAAAATATGTATCGGGCAAAACGCAAAATGAGAATTTCCGCGTCACTCTGCTTAAGTTTGTAAGTTAATTCCACGCAGCGGCCCCAGTTCTAATATGCAAGACAGCACTGTTGATGCCTTCTTGGTGGAGCTCTGCTGAAAGTAATTTTTACAGCGCAAATCGTTCACGTTTGCCGGGAAACGTCACGTTTTCTGTGCATGTGTGAAGAGGGTTCAGACTATGACGTCATAACCTGAATATTTAAATGTCGTCACTATGACGACGGTTGACAGGAAGAACGGCGATCATTTGTTTTGACGGGATAACGCAGACTGGACGTGGCCGTGAACTGCTGACACAGTAAGTGTTCGGACCGCGTCCGTGCATCTTCATTTATCCTGGTATTTACTTGAAACAGCTGTGTTACAAAGATAGCAGTATATAAAAATAATTAAACAGAGACCCGACCGGATTTCCGGGTTCTAGGACGGCTAACATTGTTGCATTGGAGGAGGCCGAGTCAGGTATGTGCATCTTTTATTGTTTTATCGCTCTTTACTATCCTGCATAATTTCCGTTCATCTATTTATGTTCTCCATATTCAAGACATACCCCGTATTATAGAGCTAATCCAAGATTTACTTACAACTCTCGGCTTTACATTCCATATTTACTCACTTTGAGGTGATACGGACAGTTGCAGGATCACAATTACCGGGTTTGTGATGCAGTACAACTTGACCTGTTCATATTCATAACGCCAACATGTATTAACAACTTCCCGGTCATGGAATAAATTGTGTGGTATTTACTCCGTGTGATGGAGATGGATGTATACGCCATTCTCATCTGAATGAAAGGCCTGAACCCCTTCCTTCATATCAATATAAGACCAAAACCTTGCATTCTACTTCATGTAGTCCGTTTCATTAAGTATACCCGACATTATCAATGCTTAGCCCGGAACGAAAAGTCGACATAACACGGCGCAGACATAACTCAGCAGGCCAGGTTGTTCTGGAGGGGAGTCATTTCTGCTGTCAGATTTAACCTTCCATATTCCTTTTCTTAATATTTCTCCTGGCTTTCTCTAACCCATTTGTCCTCACACGTACGCATGGTCCTAAACTGGGCGACACTGAACCACGTGGTGGTGGAAAACCTAGCTGCTCCATTTCGAGGGCTTAATACGAGTTTTCACACTCGGGGGACCCAGTACCCTGGACGATGCGTATCCTAACAATACATGAAAGGGTTATTTAAGAGGGCAAGAATAAAGCACGTCACTACCAGCTAGAACCTGTCGTGCTGCAACAATCTTTTTCTATGCAAAACTGAAGGGCGCTCCTCGGAAAACTACTGTCGGAAATTTTGAAAAACAATTTTCTAATTTGCATCAGGTTTTTAATTATATGTACAACCATAATATATATATATAATATATATTTATGGATGGGTCCGTGATTCGATAGAGCTGTAGCTTTCATAGGGATCAATTATCTTTGTGAATCTGAGAGAGATCAAATGTAATCTCCCTGAAATAATGCGCCTGATAAAAAAATTACCGATTGTGCACTGGCGGCCATATTGGAATTCCGACAGGTTATTCGACAGATTTAGAGCACTCATACGACCCAATGATCCCTTTGAATTTAAAAAGCATGTATTTGTTGAGATATCGCGCGCGAAAGAAAGTTTCACTGACGGCCGGCCGGAATGACGGACAATGCGATCACTATAGAACACCGCTTTTTCAAACGGGGCCCTAATAACTGCAATAAAAAAAAATTGTTCATATCCTTTATTTCAAAATTTTATAAACATTTGAACAATAGTTGGCCGCCTAGGTTTCTTATCCGGGAATTTGGAGTACAGTCACCAAACCTGCAACATTGATCCATCTAATTAAGCGCTGGGTCGAGTTGGAACACGGGTGACCTTGAAGCATTTTTAAAGGTCACAGCAGCTATAATGATAAAAATGATGTAAAAACAATAATTCGACAAGAATTTGAGGTACTGACAACAAACTTGCACCATTGATGCACGTAATCAAGCGCTAGTCAAATTCGAATACGGATGACCTTGCAGCAATTTCCAAGGTCACAGCAGAGATAACGCTAAAATAAAGGTCACTCAATAACACGAAAAAGAAATTGAGGTATGGTCGCAAAATCTGCAACATTCAGGCACCTTCATAAGCGCTAGGTCAAGTTGGAATACGGGTGACCTTGAAGCATTATACAAGGTCAAAGCAGTGATAATGATAAAAATGATGTTAAACAATTACTCGATAAAAATTTGAGGTACAGCCACCAAACTTGCGCCATTATTGCACGTAATCAAGCGCTGGGTCAAGGTGGAACACAGGTGACCTGGAAGCATTTTTTAAGGTCACAGCAGCGATAATGATAAAAATAATGTTAAAACAATAACTCCATAAGAATTTGAGGTATAGGCACCAAACTAGCACCATTGATGCACGTAATCAAACGCTAGTCAAATTCGAATACGGATGACCATGCAACAATTCCCAAGGTCACAGCAGAGATAACGCTAAAATAAAGGTCACTCAATAACACGAAAAAGAAATTGAGGTACAGTCGCAAAATCTGCAACATTCAGGCACCTTCATGAGCGCTAGGTCAAGTTGGAATACGGGTGACCTTGAAGCATTATTCAAGGTGAAAGCAGTGATCATGATAAAAATGATGTTAAAACAATAACTCGTCAAGAATTTGAGGTACAGGCACCAAACTTGTATCATTGATGCACGTTATCAAGCGCTTGTCAAGTTGAAATAGGGGTGACTTTGAGGCATATTTCAAGGTCACAGCAGCGATAATGATAAAAATGATGTTAAACAATTACTCGATAAGAATTTGAGGTACAGGCTCCAAACTTGCACCATTGATGCACGTAATCAAGCGCTAGTCATATTCGAATACGGATGACCTTGAAGCATTTTTCAAGTTCACTGCAGCGATAATGCTATAATGAAGTTAACACAATATCTCGAAAAAGAAATTGAGGTACAGTCACCAAACCTGCAACATTGATCCACCTAATCAAGCGCTGGGTCAAGTTGGAACACGGGTGACCTTGAAGCATTATTCAAGGTGAAAGCAGTGATAATGATAAAAATGATGTTAAAACAATAACTCGACAAGAATTTGAGGTACAGGCATCAAACCTGCATTATTGATGCACGTAATCAAGCGCTAGTCAAGTTGGAATACGGATGACCTTGCAACAATTTGCAAGGTCACAGCAGAGATAATGATAAAATGAAATTAATGTAATAACTCGAAATAACTTTCAGGTACAGTCGCCAACCCTGCAACATTCAGGCACCTTAACAAGCGCTAGGTCAAGTTGGAACACAGTAACTTTGAAGCATTTTTTCACGGTCATAGCAGCGATAATTCTAAAATGATGTTAACGCAATAACTCAACAAGAATCTCGGCAGTGGTTTGACTGATCCGCCTGAAAATAAGCATGTGTATACATTTGAGATATTTTTATTTTTCAAGTAACAGGTGGCGCCACGCACAGTCATGTTTATGTGGCAGACATCCAAGCTAATATGCAACACATCTCACTCTATTTCCCCTTTCCACTCAATCCATGCCTCATTTCACCAGTACCACTCTGATTTCGGCGGATACAGGTAGTAGCTTGTCGAGTACATACATTTTAGTTATTATTATTATCATCAGCTATGATAGAATATATATAGCACGCCCATTTCTTCAAGTTAAATTATGATCAAATATCTATAATAAAATATGTATCGGGCAACACGCAAAATGAGAATTTCCGCGTCACTCTGCTTAAGTTTGTAAGTTAATTCCACGCAGCGGCCCCAGTTCTAATATGCAAGACAGCACTGTGGATGCCTTCTTGGTGGAGCTCTGCTGAAAGTAATTTTTACCGCGCAAATCGTTCACGTTTGCCGGGAAACGTCACGTTTTCTGCGCATGTGTGAAGAGGGTTCAGACTATGACGACGGTTGACAGGAAGAACGGCGATCATTTGTTTTGACGGGCTAACGCAGACTGGACGTGGCCGTGTACTGCTGACACATTAAGTGTTCGGATCGCGTCCGTGCATCTTCATTTATCCTGGTATTTACTTGAAACAGCTGTGTTACAAAGATAGCAGTATATAAAAATAATTAAACAGAGACCCGACCGGATTTCCGGGTTCTAGGACGGCTAACATTGTTGCATTGGAGGAGGTCGAGTCAGGTATGTGCATTTTTTATTGTTTTTTCGCTCTTTACTATCCCGCATAATTTCCGTTCATCTATTTATGTTCTCCATATTCAAGACATACCCCGTATTATAGAGCTAATCCAAGATTTACTTACAACTCTCGGCTTTACATTCCATATTTACTCACTTTGAGGTGATACGGACATTTGCAGGATCACAATTACCGGGTTTGTGATGCAGTACAACTTGACCTGTTCATATTCATAACGCCAACATGTATTAACAACTTCCCGGTCATGGAATAAATTGTGTGGTATTTACTCCGTGTGATGGAGATGGATGTATAGGCCATCCCCATCTGAATGAAAGGCCTGAACCCCTTCCTTCATATCAATATAAGGCCAAAACCTTGCATTCTACTTCATGTAGTCCGTTTCATTAAGTATACCCGACATTATCAATGCTTAGCCCGGAACCAAAAGTCGACATAACACGGCGCAGACATAACTCAGCAGGCCAGGTTGTTCTGGAGGGGAGTCATATCTGCTGTCAGATTTAACCTTCCATATTCCCTTTCTTAATATTTCTCCTGGCTTTCTCTAACCCATTTGTCCTCACACGTACGCATGGTCCTAAACTGGGCGACACTGAACCACGTGGTGGTGGCGAAACCTGCTCCATTTCGAGGGCTTAATACGAGTTTTCACACTCGGGGGACCCAGTACCATGGACGATGTGTATCCTAACAATACACGAAAGGGTTATTTAAGAGGGCAAGAATAAAGCACGTCACTACCAGCTAGAACCTGTCGTGCTGCAACAATCTTTTCTATGCAAAACTGAAGGGCGCTCCTCGGAAAACTACTGTCGGAAATTTTGAAAAACAATTTTCTAATTTGCATCAGGTTTTTAATTATATGTACAACCATAATATATATATATATATATATATATATATATATATATATATATATATATATATATATATATATATATATATATATATATAATTTGAAAAGGATCAAATGTATTGTAACTAATATGCTGCGTGAAAAATAACGATTATACACTGGTGGCCATATTGGTATATGGATGGGTCCGTAATTCGATAGAGCTGTAGCTTTCATAGGGATCAATTATCTTTGTGAATCTGAGAGAGATCAAATGTTATCTCCATGAAATAATGCGCCTGATAACAAAAATTACCGATTGTGCACTGGCGGCCATATTGGAATTCCGACAGGTTATTTGACAGATTTAGAGCACTCATACGACCCAATGATCCCTTTGAATTTAAAAAGATCATGCAGTTGTTTGTTGAGATATCGCGCGCGAAAGAAAGTTTCACTGACGGACGGACGGAATGACGAACAATGCGATCACTATAGAAAACCGCTTATTCAAGCGGGGCCATAATAACTGCAATAAAAGAAAAAAATAGCTTATATCCTTTATTTCAAAATTTTTTAAACATTTGAACAATAGTTGGCCGCCAAGGTTTCTTATCCGGGAATTTGAGGTACAGGCACCAAACCTGCAACATTGATCCATTTAATCAAGCGCTGGGTCGAGTTAAAACACTGGTGACCTTGAAGCATTTTTCAAGGTCACAGCAGCGATAATGATAAAAGTGATGTAAAAACAATAACTCGACAAGAATTTGAGGTACAGACACCAAACTTGCACCATTGATGCACGTAATCAAGCGCTAGGCCAGTTGGAATACGGTTGACCTTGCAGCAATTTCCAAGGTCATAGCAGTGATAATGATAAAAATGATGTTAAAACAATTACTCGATCAGAATTTGAAGTACCGGCTCCAAACTTGCACCATTGATGCACGTAATCAAGCGCTAGTCAAATTGGAATACGGATGACCTTGAAGCATTTTTCAAGTTCACTGCATCGATAATGCTATAATGAAGTTAACTCAATATCTCGAAAAAGAAATTGAGGTACAGTCACCAAACCTGCAACATTGATCCACCTAATCAAGCGCTGGGTCAAGTTGGAACACAGGTGACCTTGAAGAATTTTTCAAGGTCACAGCAGAGATAACGCTAAAATAAATTTAACTCAATAACACGAAAAAGAAATTGAGGTACAGTCGCAAAATCTGCAACATTCAGGCACCTTCATGAGCGCTAGGTCAAGTTAGAATACGGGTGACCTTGAAGCATTCTTAAAGGTCACAAAAGCGATTATGATAAAAAATGATGTTAAAATAATAACTCGACAAAAATTTGAGGTACAGGCACCAAACTTGCACCATTGATTCACGTAATCAAACGCTAGTCAAATTCGAATACGGATGACTTTGCAGCAATTTCCAAGGTCACAGCAGTGATAATGCTAAAATAAAGTTAACTCAATAACTCGAAAAAGAAATTGAGGTACAGTCACCAAACCTGCAACATTGATCCACCTAATCACGCGTTAGTCAAGTTGGAACACGGGTGACCTTGAAGCATTTTTCAGGGTCACAGCAGCGATAATGAAAAAAATGATGTTAAAACAATTACTCGATAAGAATTTGAGGTACAGGCACCAAACTTGCACCATTGATGCACGTGTTTAAGCGCTAGTCAAGTTGGAATACGGAACGGGTGACCTTGCAGCAATTTCCAAGGTCACAGCAGAGATAACGCTAAAATAAAGGTAACTCAATAACACGAAAAAGAAATTGAGGTACAGTCGCAAAATCTGCAACATTCCGGCACCTTCATGAGCGTTAGGTCAAGTTAGAATACGGGTGACCTTGAAGCATTCTTAAAGGTCACAGCAGCGATTATGATAAAAATGATGTTAAAACAATAACTCGACAAGAATTTGAGGTACAGGCACCAAACTTGCGCCATTGTTGCACGTAATCAAGCACAATTCTAGTTGGAATACGGATGATCTTGAAGCATTTTTCAAGGTCAAAACAGCCATAATGATAAAAATGATGTTAAAACAATTACTCGATAAGAATTTGAGATACAGGCACCAAACTTGCACCATTGATGCACGCAATCAAGCGCTAGTCTAGTTGGAATACGGATGACCTTGCAGCAATTTCCAAGGTCACAGCAGTGATAATGCTAAAATAAAGTTAACTCAATAACTCGAAAAAGAAATTGAGGTACAGTCACCAAACCTGCAACATTGATCCACCTAATCAAGCGCTGGGTCAAGTTGGAACACGGGTGACCTTGAAGCATTTTTCAAGGTCACAGCAGCGATAATGATAAAAGTGATGTTTAAACAAAAACTCGATAAGAATTAGGGGTATAGGAACCAAACTTGCACCATTGATGCACGTAATCAAGCGCTAGTCAAGTTGGAATAATGAACTGATGACCTTGCAGCAATATCCAAGGTCACAGCAGAAATAACGCTAAAATAAAGGTAACTCAATAACACGAAAAAGAAATTGAGGTACAGGCACCAAACTTGCACCATTGATGCACGCAATCAAGCGCTAGTCAAGTTGGAATACGGAACGGGTGACCTTGCAGCAATTTCTAAGTTCACAGCAGAGAAAACGCTAAAATAAAGGTAACTCAATAACACGAAAAAGAAATTGAGGTACAGTCGCAAAATCTGCAACATTCAGGCACCTTCATGAGCGCTAGGTCAAGTTAGAATACGGGTGACCTTGAAGCATTCTTAAAGGTCACAGCAGCGATTATGAAAAAAATGATGTTAAAACAATAACTCGACAAGAATTTGAGGTACAGGCACCAAACTTGCACCATTGATGCACGTTATTAAGCGCTTGTCAAGTTGGAATAGGGGTGACTTTGAGGCATATTTCAAGGTCACAGCAGCGATAATGATAAAAATGATGTTAAACAATTACTCGATAAGAATTTGAGGTACAGACACCAAACTTGCGCCATTGTTGCACGTAATCAAGCACAATTCCAGTTGGAATACGGATGATCTTGAAGCATTTTTCAAGGTCACAACAGCGATAATGATAAAAATGATGTTAAAACAATTACTCGATAAGAATTTGAGATACAGGCACCAAACTTGCAGCATTGATGAACGTAATCAAGCACTAGTCCAGTTGGAATACGGATGACCTTGCAGCAATTTCAAAGGTCACAGCATTGATAATGCTATAATGAAGTTAACTCAATATCTCGAAAAAGAAATTGAGGTACAGTCACCAAGCCTGCAACATTGATCCACCTAATCAAACGCTAGGTCAAGTTGGAACACGGGTGACCTTGAAGCATTTTTCAAGGTCACAGCAGCGATAATGATAAAAGTGATGTTTAAACAAAAACTCGATAAGAATTTGGGGTATAGGCACCAAACTTGCACCATTGATGCACGTAATCAAGCGCTAGTCAAGTTGGAATACGGAACGGACGACCTTGCAGCAATTTCCAAGGTCACAGCAGAGATAATGCTAAAATAAAGGTAACTCAATAACACGAAAAAGTAATTGAGGTACAGGCACCAAACTTGCACCATTGATGCACGCAATCAAGCGCTAGTCTAGTTGGAATACGGATGACCTTGCAGCAATTTCCAAGGTCACAGCAGTGATAATGCTAAAATAAAGTTAACTCAATAACTCGAAAAAGAAATTGAGGTACAGTCACCAAACCTGCAACAGTGATCCACCTAATCAAGCGCTGGGTCAAGTTGGAACACATGTGACTTTGAGGCATATTTCAAGGTCACAGCAGCGATAATGATAAAAATGATGTTAAACAATTACTTGATGAGAATTTGAGGTACAGGCACGAAACTTGCGCCATTTTTGGACGTTATCAAGCGCTTGTCAAGTTGGAATAGGGGTGACTTTGAGGCATATTTCAAAGTCACAGCAGCGATAATGATAAAAATGATGTTAAACAATTACTTGATAAGAATTTGAGGTACAGGAACCAAACTTGCGCCATTCTTGCACGTAATTAAGCGCAAGTCCAGTTGGAATACGGATGATCTTGCAGCATTTTTCAAGGTCACAACAGCGATAATGATAAAAATGATGTTAAAACAATTACTCGATAAGATTTGAGGTACAGGCACCAAACTTGCACCATTGATCCACCTAATCAAGCGCTAGTCAAGTTGAAATAGGGGTGACTTTGAGGCATATTTCAAGGTCACAGCAGCGATAATGATAAAAATGATGTTAAACAATTACTCGATAAGAATTTGAGGTACAGGCTCCAAACTTGCACCATTGATGCACGTAATCAAGCGCTAGTCATATTCGAATACGGATGACCTTGAAGCATTTTTCAAGTTCACTGCAGCGATAATGCTATAATGAAGTTAACTCAATATCTCGAAAAGAAATTGAGGTACAGTCACCAAACCTGCAACATTGATCCACCTAATCAAGCGCTGGGTCAAGTTGGAACACGGGTGACCTTGAAGCATTTTTCAAGGTCACAGCAGCGATAATGATAAAAGTGATGTTTAAACAAAAACTCGATAAGAATTTGGGGTATAGGCACCAAACTTGCACCATTGATGCACGTAATCAAGCGTTAGTCAAGTTGGAATAATGAACTGATGACCTTGCAGCAATTTCCAAGGTCACAGCAGAGATAACGCTAAAATAAAGGTCACTCAATAACACGAAAAAGAAATTGAGGTATGGTCTGCAACATTCAGGCACCTACATAAGCGCTAGGTTAAGTTGGAATACGGGTGACCTTGAAGCATTATACAAGGTCAAAGCAGTGATAATGATAAAAATGATGTTAAACAATTACTCGATAAGAATTTGAGGTACAGGCTCTAAATTTGCACCATTGATGCACGTAATCAAGCGCTAGTCAAATTCAAATACGGATGACCTTGAAGCATTTTTCAAGTTCACTGCAGCGATAATGCTATAATGAAGTTAACTCAATATCTCGAAAAAGAAATTGAGGTACAGTCACCAAACCTGCAACATTGATCCACCTAATCAAGCGCTGGGTGAAGTTGGAACACGGGTGACCTTGAAGCATTATTCAAGGTGAAAGCAGTGATAATGATAAAAATGATGTTAAAACAATAGCTCGACAAGAATTTGAGGTACAGGCATCAAACTTGCACCATTGATGCACGTAATCAAGCGCTAGCTAAGTTGGAATACGGATGACCTTGCAACAATTTCCAAGGTCACAGCAGAGATAATGATAAAATGAAATTAATGTAATAACTCGAAATAACTTTGAGGTACAGTCGCCAACCCTGCAACATTCAGGCACTTTAACAAGCGCTAGGTCAAGTTGAAACACAGTAACTTTGAAGCATTTTTCACGGTCAAAGCAGCGATAATTCTAAAATGATATTAACGCAATAACTCAAGAAGAATCTCGGCAGTGGTTTGACTGATCCGCCTGAAATTAAGCATGTGTATACATTTGAGATATTTTTATTTTTCAAATAACAGGTGGCGCCACGCACAGTCATATTTATGTGGCAGACATCCAAGCTAATATGCAACACATCTCACTCTTTTTCCCCTTTCCACTCAGTCCATGCCTCATTTCACCAGTACCACTCTGATTTCGGCGGATACAGGTAGTAGCTTGTCGAGTACCTACATTTTAGTTATTATTATTATCATCAGCTATGATAGAATATATATATCACGCCCATTTCCTCAAGTTATATTATGATCAAATATCTAAAATAAAATATGTATCGGGCAAAACGCAAAATGAGAATTTCCGCGTCACTCTGCTTAAGTTTGTAAGTTAATTACACGCAGCGGCCCAGTTCTAATATGCAAGACAGCACTGTTGATGCCTTCTTGGTGGAGCTCTGCTGAAAGTAATTTTTACAGCGCAAATCGTTCACGTTTGCCGGGAAACGTCACGTTTTCTGTGCATGTGTGAAGAGGGTTCAGACTATGACGTCATAACCTGAATATTTTAATGTCGTCACTATGACGACGGTTGACAGGAAGAACGGCGATCATTTGTTTTGACGGGATAACGTAGACTGGACGTGGCCGTGAACTGCTGACACAGTAAGTGTTCGGACCGCGTCCGTGCATCTTCATTTATCCTGGTATTTACTTGAAACAGCTGTGTTACAAAGATAGCAGTATATAAAAATAATTAAACAGAGACCCGACCGGATTTCCGGGTTCTAGGACGGCTAACATTGTTGCATTGGAGGAGGCCGAGTCAGGTATGTGCATCTTTTATTGTTTTATCGCTCTTTACTATCCTGCATAATTTCCGTTCATCTATTTATGTTCTCCATATTCAAGACATACCCCGTATTATAGAGCTAATCCAAGATTTACTTACAACTCTCGGCTTTACATTCCATATTTACTCACTTTGAGGTGATACGGACAGTTGCAGGATCACAATTACCGGGTTTGTGATGCAGTACAACTTGACCTGTTCATATTCATAACGCCAACATGTATTAACAACTTCCCGGTCATGGAATAAATTGTGTGGTATTTACTCCGTGTGATGGAGATGGATGTGATAGGCCATCCACATCTGAATGAAAGGCCTGAACCTCTTCCTTCATACCAAGATAAGGCCAAAACCTTGCATTCTACTTCATGTAGTCCGTTTCATTAAGTATACCCGACATTATCAATGCTTAGCCCGGAACCAAAAGTCGACATTACACGGCGCAGACATAACTCAGCCAGCCAGGTTGTTCTGGAGGGGAGTCATTTCTGCTGTCAGATTTAACCTTCCATATTCCTTTTCTTAATATTTCTCCTGGCTCTCTCGAACCCATTTGTCCTCACACGTACGCATGGTCCTAAACTGGGCGACACTGAACCACGTGGTGGTGGCGAAACCTGCTCCATTTCGAGGGCTTAATACGAGTTTTCACACTCGGGGGACCCAGTACCCTGGACGATGCGTATCGTTACAATACACGAAAGGGTTATTTAAGAGGGCAAGAATAAAGCACGTCACTACCAGCTAGAACCTGTCGTGCTGCAACAATCTTTTTCTATGCAAAACTGAAGGGCGCTCCTCGGAAAACTACTGTCGGAAATTTTGAAAAATAATTTTCTAATTTGCATCAGGTTTTTAATTATATGTACAACCATAATATATATATATATATATATATATATATATATATATATATAATTTGAAAAGGATCAAATGTATTGTCACTAATATGCTGCGTGAAAAATGACGATTATACACTGGTGGCCATATTGGTTTATGGATGGGTCCGTAATTCGATAGAGCTGTAGCTTTCATAGGGATCAATTATCTTTGTGAATCTGAGAGAGATCAAATGTAATCTCCCTGAAATAATGCGCCTGAAAAAAAAATTACCGATTGTGCACTGGCGGCCATATTGGAATTCCGACAGGTTATTCGACAGATTTAGAGCACTCATACGACCCAATGATCCCTTTGAATTTAAAAAGATCAAGCAGTTGTTTGTTGAGATATCGCGCGCGAAAGAAAGTGTCACTGACGGACGGACGGAATGACGAACCATGCGATCACTATAGAACACCGCTTTTTCAAAGGGGGCCCTAATAACTGCAATAAAAGAAAAAAAATTGTTTATATCCTTTATTTCAAAATTTTATAAACATTTGAACAATAGTTGGCCGCCCAGGTTTCTTATCCGGGAATTTAGGGTACAGGCACCAAACCTGCAACATTGATCCATCTAATTAAGCGCTGGGTCGAGTTGGAACACGGGTGACCTTGAAGCATTTTTAAAGGTCACAACAGCGATAATGATAAAAATTATGTTAAACAATTACTCGATAAGAATTTGAGGTACAGACACCAAACTTGCGCCATTGTTGCACGTAATCAAGCGCAAGTCCAGTTGGAATACGGATGATCTTGCAGCATTTTTCAAGGTCACAACAGCGATAATGATAAAAATGATGTTAAAACAATTACTCGATCAGAATTTGAAGTACAGGCTCCAAACTTGCACCATTGATGCACGTAATCAAGCGCTAGTCAAATTGGAATACGGATGACCTTGAAGCATTTTTCAAGTTCACTGCATCGATAATGCTATAATGAAGTTAACTCAATATCTCGAAAAAGAAACTGAGGTACAGTCACCAAACCTGCAACATTGATCCACCTAATCAAGCGCTAGTTAAAGTTGGAACACAGGTGACCTTGAAGCATTTTTCAAGGTCACAGCAGCGATAATGATAAAAATGATGTTAAAACAATAACTCGATAAGAATTTGAGGTATAGGCACCAAACTTGCACCATTGATGCACGTAATCAAGCGCTAGTCAAGTTGGAATACGGAACGGATGACCTTGCAGCAGGTTCACAGCAGAGATAACGCTAAAATAAAGGTATCTCAATAACACGAAAAAGAAATTGAGGTACAGTCGCAAAAATCTGCAACATTCAGGCACCTTAATAAGCGCTCTGTCAAGATGGAATACGGGTGACCTTGAAACATTTTTAAAGGTCACAGCAGCGATAATGATAAAAATGATGTTAAAACAATAACTCGATAAGAATTTGAGGTATAGGCACCAAACTTGCACCACTGATGCACGTAATCAAGCGCTAGTCAACTTGGAATACGGAACGGATGACCTTGCAGCAAGTTCACAGCAGAGATAACGCTAAAATAAAGGTATCTCAATAACACGAAAAAGAAATTGAGGTACAGTCGCAAAAATCTGCAACATACAGGCACCTTCATAAGCGCTCTGTCAAGATGGAATACGGGTGACCTTGAAACATTTTTCAAGGTCACAGCAGCGATAATGATAAAAATGATGTTAAAACAATAACTCGATAAGAATTTGAGGTATAGGCACCAAACTTGCACCACTGATGCACGTAATCAAGCGCTAGTCAACTTGGAATACGGAACGGATGACTGTCACCAGACAATAGGTGACAATATGTACGGTGTTTTGTATCATAGTTTAACGAAGTCTGTTCTCTATTGATATTGACGTGAGAGCGTCATCCTAAAGCGTTGACAGGTCTTAATTGTATATATATATATTGTGTATTCTTGTATGAAATCCCATCGGCTATCAGCTGATTTATCCGTGTCACGCATCGTGTGTATTTTTTACATTTGGTATGTGGGTCGCCATGGTGACGCTAACAGTCAAACTAGGTCACATATATCCTTATATGGGACACTTGAGAAATAAGCCAATCAGAGAACCGGATTGCCGTACACAGTGAACAGGCGATTGTGACGTCAGACTTCAAGAAGAGACGCTGAATGTTGGTTCAGTTGGGTCTTGAAGCTTGAGGTGGCAGCACGCACGCACGGGAGTAGGAACATTGAAACGCCAGGAACGGCATAGAAGCAAGCTTCTACATGAGGCAAGGACCCAGCTCATGAGAACTCAGCCGTGCTGCCGACAGAGCTTCGTATTGGCGATAAAGTGAGAGAGCGCGCTCGTCACCTGCCGGCCTAGTTCAGCTTGACCTAGAAACATAACCGCCGTAAGCCGTTAAACCATTGCTATACGAGCAAGGTCAAGGACTCTAAGCTCTACGTAAACAAAGAGCGCTATTGCATTCATGTGAACGTAAACCTACCCGGGTCGCAGACAAGCAAGATCAGTTGAAGATCGCTAAACTCAGAAAGACTAGATCTATATGGTACTAACCATACGCTGAATTCTACACAAAACAGTAACCAGAGATCTCTGAAGGAACTGGACTTTATGGTTTTTTTTATACAAACCATGGACTCAGTAAAATATCCTGTAATTTTAATGTGAAGAACTGTCGTATTGACACATCAACGCACACACTCACATTGGTGTCTCTGTAAGTATTGTCTTGAATTATATTTGTGAATTTAACCTGATGTCTCATAGTTTCTATTGATCTAGGTGTATGATTGTCTGGTATTTTAATACACGTCCTTAAAAGAACCTGGAAATGTCACCTGTAATGGCCGGGATCTAATTTCTTGATGAGTGAAATCAAGTGGCGAGCGTAAACCCATCGTATGGTTTTATAGGATATATCCGTTGTAAAGTTTTCACGTTAAGTTAGGGGTGACATTGTATGGCGAGCGTGCCAGGATATAATTAGCCTTAAAAAAACTGGCTAATTACAGTAAGTTTCAGAAGTTTTGAACTGAGAAAACAGTACTGAAACCAGACATTCATATACTCAAACTAGAGTTGATCTGAATTAATAATTGGAAATGACACCAAACTGATGTTGTAGTGTATACTTGCACAATGAAATTACCCCACTGTTAGGAGTTAATATTTATTCAGTGAGAATATTACCTGAAGCACAACATTGTTTCAAGATCGGCATATACCTTGTAGATTTGGCTAGAACACATGCATGTTTTGTGAGTAATGCTAGTTCAGTGATACCTGGACATCATTATTGGGTTGATATAAACCCAGATTAGAGTGAAAATTTTTGATGTTGTTAGATACGCCCTGGTATAATTTTTTCTACACTAGTTTGTGATTGGTCACGTGGTAGGGTCTCTTGACAGGTAAGTTTACCCCTCCCGATTGGCATGGTAATCATAGGTGCATGGTGTTTATTGATATCTTGATATCCATCCGTCCATCCGTCTGACCCTTCGTCCGACCTTCCGTCCGTCCGTCCGTATAAGTAGATTTTGATGCGTAGAGCTACCGTAGTGTTATTGTACGGATACCGCCGGTTCGTTAGGTTGGCTTTAACAGTACGTATTTACGGATTTTTAAGAGCGGATATTACTAGATACTGGAATCTTACTAGGTTAGAGCGTTACCATGGAATCGTTAGAGTCACTTGTTAGATGCGGACAGGCCTTGGGGCTTAAGGACCAGGCTTTACAAGATTATGTTGAGGCTAGACGGCGTGCGGATGAGGAACGTGAGGAAAGAGCTAGGCAACGTGAAATAGAGAAGGAACAGCGGGAATTAGAGCGTGAGCAGCGGGAATTAGAGCGCGAGCGAGAGGCTAGAGCCCACGAATTAGAGGTTCTAAGGTTAAAGTCTGACTCTGGGGTTAAAGAAGAGAGAAGTAGGGATGTATTCCCGAAAATCCAGCTTCCACCTTTTGATGAGGCTCACGATCAGCTAGATGCGTTTCTTGAGCGATTTGAACGATTAGCTGTATGTCAAGGCTATGATAGGGAGAATTGGGCGTTACACCTGAGTCCGTTACTGCGGGGTAAGGCGCTAGGGACTTACACACAGTTATCGGTTAGTGAGGCCATGGATTATGATAAGTTAAAGATAACCTTGTTAAAGCGATACCAAATGACCGAAGAGGGTTATCGACACAAGTTTCGGACTTGTAGGCCTGAGCGAGGCGAAACGCCGAGTCAGTTTGCGTTGAGACTGAGTGGATACCTAGACCATTGGATAGGGATGGCAGGGGTCGGAGGTGACTACGACGGGGTAGTTAACCTGTTGATGTGTGAGCAGTTCGTAAACTGCTGTAGTAGGGATCTCTCTATGTTTTTGAAAGAAAGACGGTGTCGTGACTTTGATAGTATGGTAGACTTAGCCGAGAGTTATACGGAGGCTCACGGTGTACACAGCCTTACAGCAGGTCCTCGTTATGGCAATAATGTGCCGCATCAAGCGCAACCGGTATCTCAGCCTAGAGAGAAGCGAGAGGTTGAGCGCAGTCCGGGCGGTCAGACATTTAAGCCATCAGGAGGCGTCAGATGTTATTTATGTAATGAACTGGGACATAAGGCGCGGGAATGTAAGACTAGTGCCCGGTCGAGGCCTAGGTCTTCCCCTCAAGTAGGGCGTGCTGCTGGCGATCAGCAGAGGTATAGGACCAATTTTAGCCCCCCGTATAACCCAAAACAGAAACCGGAGACTATGTCAATGGCAGTAGTCGAGGCGGAAACGGAGACAGTCGGTGCGGTGAAACCGGAAGTAGAGAGTCCGAGTCAGTCGTTAGGATTTGCGGCCCAGACAGAAGGCGGAATCTCGTTACCTGTGTGTGAAGGGCTG
The DNA here is from genome assembly GCA_026874595.1 of Sipunculus nudus. NCBI lineage: Eukaryota > Metazoa > Annelida > Sipuncula > Golfingiida > Sipunculidae > Sipunculus > Sipunculus nudus. Next base: position 32,141,134 of record CM049309.1, read on the forward strand.
GTGAATGGTAAGTCAGCGAGGGTGCTGCGGGATTCGGGATGTTCCTCGGCAGGAATACGTGAGTCGTACGTGGAGCCGAATCAGTTCACCGGACACCAGGTCGAGTGTAGGTTGTTCGACGGGTCTGTAAGACAATTTCCTACGGCTAGGATTAATGTGGACTGTGCGTACTTTGTCGGTACTATCGAGGCAATGGTGGTCGGGGATGCTGTATGTGATTTAGCGCTAGGTAACGTAGCGGGAGCGCGTGATCCGTTTGATCCGGACCCGACGTGGAAGTCTGAGCGGTCCTCAGGCATAGTGTGTGACGGTGTAGAGTCACAAAAGGAGGTGTCGTCCGCGGTGGAGACACGGAGCGCTGCACGAGAGAAACAGATACCGACGCGTAGCTTGAATGTTGCAAGCCCAGTTGCCGATGTGAGTCCGGCCGAATTTTTGAAGGCGCAGGAGGAGGATGGGTCTTTAGCGCCGTATTGGAGGCTAGCTAGAGAGGCTAGAAATGATAGTCCATTTAGAATTGAGGACGGATATTTAGTTCGGGTTGTGAGTGATAAACGGGGAGATCAAGATGGATCTCGAGTGGTGGTACCTCAGACGTTACGGTACGACGTAATGAGGATGGGCCACGAAGCGGTTATGGCGGGCCATCAGGGCATAGACAAAACGCACGACCGCGTGAGAACTCAGTTTTTCTGGAAAGGGATGTATAATGACATTGCTGAGTTTTGCAAGTCCTGTCCCATTTGCCAGAAAACCATACCGAAAGGCAAGGTGCCTGGAGCTACGTTAGGCCAGATGCCATTAATTGATGAGCCCTGGCGTAGAATTTCGATGGATCTGGTTGGGCCGATCCATCCAGCGTCTGAGAGAGGTCACAGGTATATTCTGACCGTTCTGGATTATGCCACTAGATATCCGGAGGCTGTTGCTTTAAAGAACATAGATACAGTCTCTGTGGCTGATGCGCTAGTTGATATTTATGCGCGGTTAGGAGTGCCGTCAGAGGTGCTAACTGACATGGGAACACAATTTACGTCAGACCTCATGCGAGAAGTTAGCCGTGTTTTGTCTGTAAGACAGCTCACCACTACTCCTCACCATCCTATGTGCAACGGAATGGTGGAGAGATTCAATGGAACGTTAAAGTTAATGTTGAAACGGATGTGCGAGGAAAGACCGCGAGATTGGGATCGGTACCTCAGCGCCGTGCTTTTTGCGTACTGAGAAGCGCCACATGAGAGCACAGGGTTCTCACCCTTTGAGTTGCTCTATGGTAGGATCGTTAGAGGACCGATGCGGATTCTAAGGGATCTGTGGACCAAGCGAGATACTAGCGTCGAGACTAAAACCACGTACCAATACGTCCTGGACCTACAAGACAAACTAAGCGACACATGCGCGTTAGCTAGAGAGGCGTTGAACAAATCAGCGAACAGACACAAACTGTTATATGATAGAGGTAAATGCACGCGCAGGTTTGAGGCCGGAGACGAAGTTTTGTTGTTACTCCCGACGGAGCGGAACAAATTAATGGTACAGTGGAAAGGCCCCTATACTATTGTAAACAGGGTTGGGGACTTAGACTATCGGATTAAGATTGGCGATAAGGTTAAAACCTTCCACGTGAATATGCTGAAACGGTACCATGCTAGAAACGAGCCCCAGCATATTCTGGCAGCGGTAGCCAAGGGCGCACCTGATTCTATACATGATCCTGACGGTGTAGACGGGGAAACAGAGCACTGATAGACCTAAGACAAAGAAGGCTTTGCGAGCATTCCTAGGTCTTACAGGGTACTATCGAAAATTCGTGCCAAACTATGCGGAAATAGCGGTGCCCTTGACTGATCTAACGCGTAAAGGTCAACCTAACAAACTAGACTGGAAACCCGTACACGAGAACGCGTATTGTTCTCTAAAGGCTAAACTGTCAGACCCTCCCATACTGAAGCTACCTGATTTCGGTAAACGATTTTATTTGAAATGTGATGCATCTGATGTGGGTATTGGCTGTATCCTGATGCAAAGACACGAGGGGATCATGCACCCAGTAGCTTATGCCAGTCGTAAACTATTGCCCAGGGAGAGAAATTACTCCACCATCGAGAAAGAGTCATTAGCAATTGTATGGTCTGTACAGAAATTTGAGATGTACCTGGCTTGTAGACCGTTCACCATTCAGACCGACCACAAACCATTAAAGTGTATTAGCAAATCAAAATGTGCTAATAAGAGAGTAATGAGATGGGCACTGGTTCTACAAGAGTTTAGATTTGATATTGAAGCAGTGTCAGGTAAACTAAACCATGGACCTGATTTTCTTAGCAGACAGCCTGAGTGTTAGGATGAAATGAGCTTTAATGTCTAGCCAGGTAAGTCTAAACATGTACAGGATTTTGCCCTGTGTCATAGACCGTGGGCATGTACTAATGACAACTTGTTACATGACTTTTATGTATTGCTATATGTAAATATGTTTAGCTGGACCCTGTGAGATAGAACGATACGATGTATCGAGAAAATACCGTGTATTTTCTTTAAAAGGAGGGGGTGATGTCACCAGACAATAGGTGACAATATGTACGGTGTTTTGTATCATAGTTTAACGAAGTCTGTTCTCTATTGATATTGACGTGAAGCGTCATCCTAAAGCGTTGACAGGTCTTAATTGTATATATATATATTGTGTATTCTTGTATGAAATCCCATCGGCTATCAGCTGATTTATCCGTGTCACGCATCGTGTGTATTTTTTACATTTGGTATGTGGGTCGCCATGGTGACGCTAACAGTCAAACTAGGTCACATATATCCTTATATGGGACACTTGAGAAATAAGCCAATCAGAGAACCGGATTGCCGTACACAGTGAACAGGCGATTGTGACGTCAGACTTCAAGAAGAGACGCTGAATGTTGGTTCAGTTGGGTCTTGAAGCTTGAGGTGGCAGCACGCACGCACGGGAGTAGGAACATTGAAACGCCAGGAACGGCATAGAAGCAAGCTTCTACATGAGGCAAGGACCCAGCTCATGAGAACTCAGCCGTGCTGCCGACAGAGCTTCGTATTGGCGATAAAGTGAGAGAGCGCGCTCGTCACCTGCCGGCCTAGTTCAGCTTGACCTAGAAACATAACCGCCGTAAGCCGTTAAACCATTGCTACACGAGCAAGGTCAAGGACTCTAAGCTCTACGTAAACAAAGAGCGCTATTGCATTCATGTGAACGTAAACCTACCCGGGTCGCAGACAAGCAAGATCAGTTGAAGATCGCTAAACTCAGAAAGACTAGATCTATATGGTACTAACCATACGCTAGATTCTACACAAAACAGTAACCAGAGATCTCTGAAGGAACTGGACTTTATGTTTTTTTTTTATACAAACCATGGACTCAGTAAAATATCCTGTAATTTTAATGTGAAGAACTGTCGTATTGACACATCAACGCACACACTCACATTGGTGTCTCTGTAAGTATTGTCTTGAATTATATTTGTGAATTTAACCTGATGTCTCATAGTTTCTATTGATCTAGGTGTATGATTGTCTGGTATTTTAATACACGTCCTTAAAAGAACCTGGAAATGTCACCTGTAATGGCCGGGATCTAATTTCTTGATGAGTGAAATCAAGTGGCGAGCGTAAACCCATCGTATGGTTTTATAGGATATATCCGTTGTAAAGTTTTCACGTTAAGTTAGGGGTGACATTGACCTTGCAGCAATTTACAAGGTCACAGCAGAGATAACGCTAAAATAAAGGTAGCTCAATAACACGAAAAAGAAATTGAGGTACGGTCGCGAAATCTGCAACATTCAGGCACCTTCATACGAGCTAGGTCAAGTTGGAATACGGGTGACCTTGAAGTATTTTTCAAGTTCACTGCAGCGATTATGATAAAAAAGATCTTAAAACAATAACTCGACAAGAATTTGAGGTACAGTCACTAAACTTGCACCATTGATGCACGTAATCAAGCCCTAGTCAAGTTGGAATAGGGGTGACTTTGAGGCATATTTCAAGGTCACAGCAGCGAAAACGCTAAAATAAAGGTAGCTCAATAACACGAAAAAGAAATTGAGGTACGGTCGCGAAATCTGCAACATTCAGGCACTTTCATAAGCGCTAGGTCAAGTTGGAATACGGGTGACCTTGACGCATTATTCAAGGTGAAAGCAGTGATAATGATAAAATGAAATTAATGTAATAACTCGAAATAACTTTGAGGTACAGTCGCCAACCCTGCAACATTCATGCACCTTAACAAACGCTAGGTCAAGTTGGAACACAGTAACTTTGAAGCATTTTTCACGGTCATAGCAGCGATAATTCTAAAATGATGTTAACGCAATAACTCAAGAAGAATCTCGGCAGTGGTTTGACTGATCCGCCTGAAATTAAGCATGTGTATACATTTGAGATATTTTTATTTTTCAAAGAACAGGTGGCGCCACGCACAGTCATGTTTATGTCGCAGACATACAAGCTAATATGCAACACATCTCACTCTATTTCCCCTTTCCACTCAATCCATGCCTCATTTCACCAGTACCACTCTGATTTCGGCGGATACAGGTAGTAGCTTGTCGAGTACCTACATTTTAGTTATTATTATTATCATCAGCTATGATAGAATATATATAGCACGGCAATTTCCTCAAGTTATATTATGATCAAATATCTATAATAAAATATGTATCGGGCAACACACAAAATGAGAATTTCCGCGTCACTCTGCTTAAGTTTGTAAGTTAATTCCACGCAGCGGCCCCAGTTCTAATATGCAAGACAGCACTGTCGATGCCTTCTTGGTGGAGCTCTGCTGAAAGTAATTTTTACCGCGCAAATCGTTCACGTTTGCCGGGAAACGTCACGTTTTCTGCACATGTGTGAAGAGGGTTCAGACTATGACGTCATAACCTGAATATTTAAATGTCGTCTCTATGACGATGGTTAACAGGAAGAACAGCGATCATTTGTTTTGACGGGATAACGCAGACTGGACGTGGCCGTGTACTGCTGACACATTAAGTGTTCGGACCGCGTCCGTGCATCTTCATTTATCCTGGTATTTACTTGAAACAGCTGTGTTACAAAGATAGCAGTATATAAAAATAATTAAACAGAGACCCGACCGGATTTCCGGGTTCTAGGACGGCTAACATTGTTGCATTGGAGGAGGCCGAGTCAGGTATGTGCATCTTTTATTGTTTTTTATCGCTCTTTACTATCCCGCATAATTTCCGTTCATCTATTCATGTTCTCCATATTCAAGACATACCCCGTATTATAGAGCTAATCCAAGATTTACTTACAACTCTCGGCATTACATTCCATATTTACTCACTTTGAGGTGATACGGACAGTTGCAGGATCACAATTACCGGGTTTGTGATGCAGTACAACTTGACCTGTTCATATTCATAACGCCAACATGTATTAACAACTTCCCGGTCATGGAATAAATTGTGTGGTATTTACTCCGTGTGATGGAGATGGATGTATAGGCCATCCACATCTGAATGAAAGGCCTGAACCTCTTCCTTCATATCAATATAAGGCCAAAACCTTGCATTCTACTTCATGTAGTCCGTTTCATTAAGTATACCCGACATTATCAATGCTTAGCCCGGAACAAAAAGTCGACATAACACGGCGCAGACATAACTCAGCCAGCCAGGTTGTTCTGGAGGGGAGTCATTTCTGCTGTCAGATTTAACCTTCCATATTCCTTTTCTTAATATTTCTCCTGGCTTTCTCGAACCCATTTGTCCTCACACGTACGCATGGTCCTAAACTGGGCGACACTGAACCACGTGGTGGTGGCGAAACCTGCTCCATTTCGAGGGCTTAATACGAGTTTTCACACTCGGGGGACCCAGTACCCTGGACGATGTGTATCCTAACAATACACGAAAGGGTTATTTAAGAGGGCAAGAATAAAGCACGTCACTACCAGCTAGAACCTGTCGTGCTGCAACAATCTTTTTCTATGCAAAACTGAAGGGCGCTCCTCGGAAAACTACTGTCGGAAATTTTGAAAAACAATTTTCTAATTTGCATCAGGTTTTTAATTATATGTACAACCATAATATATATATATATATATATATATATATATATATATATATATATAATTTGAAAAGGATCAAATGTATTGTAACTAATATGCTGCGTGAAAAATAACGATTATACACTGGTGGCCATATTGGTATATGGATGGGTCCGTAATTCGATAGAGCTGTAGCTTTCATAGGGATCAATTATCTTTGTGAATCTGAGAGAGATCAAATGTTATCTCCATGAAATAATGCGCCTGATAACAAAAATTACCGATTGTGCACTGGCGGCCATATTGGAATTCCGACAGGTTATTTGACAGATTTAGAGCACTCATACGACCCAATGATCCCTTTGAATTTAAAAAGATCATGCAGTTGTTTGTTGAGATATCGCGCGCGAAAGAAAGTTTCACTGACGGACGGACGGAATGACGAACAATGCGATCACTATAGAAAACCGCTTATTCAAGCGGGGCCATAATAACTGCAATAAAAGAAAAAAATAGCTTATATCCTTTATTTCAAAATTTTTTAAACATTTGAACAATAGTTGGCCGCCAAGGTTTCTTATCCGGGAATTTGAGGTACAGGCACCAAACCTGCAACATTGATCCATTTAATCAAGCGCTGGGTCGAGTTGGAACACTGGTGACCTTGAAGCATTTTTCAAGGTCACAGCAGCGATAATGATAAAAGTGATGTAAAAACAATAACTCGACAAGAATTTGAGGTACAGACACCAAACTTGCACCATTGATGCACGTAATCAAGCGCTAGGCCAGTTGGAATACGGTTGACCTTGCAGCAATTTCCAAGGTCATAGCAGTGATAATGATAAAAATGATGTTAAAACAATTACTCGATCAGAATTTGAAGTACCGGCTCCAAACTTGCACCATTGATGCACGTAATCAAGCGCTAGTCAAATTGGAATACGGATGACCTTGAAGCATTTTTCAAGTTCACTGCATCGATAATGCTATAATGAAGTTAACTCAATATCTCGAATAAGAAATTGAGGTACAGTCACCAAACCTGCAACATTGATCCACCTAATCAAGCGCTGGGTCAAGTTGGAACACAGGTGACCTTGAAGAATTTTTCAAGGTCACAGCAGAGATAACGCTAAAATAAATTTAACTCAATAACACGAAAAAGAAATTGAGGTACAGTCGCAAAATCTGCAACATTCAGGCACCTTCATGAGCGCTAGGTCAAGTTAGAATACGGGTGACCTTGAAGCATTCTTAAAGGTCACAAAAGCGATTATGATAAAAAATGATGTTAAAATAATAACTCGACAAAAATTTGAGGTACAGGCACCAAACTTGCACCATTGATTCACGTAATCAAACGCTAGTCAAATTCGAATACGGATGACTTTGCAGCAATTTCCAAGGTCACAGCAGTGATAATGCTAAAATAAAGTTAACTCAATAACTCGAAAAAGAAATTGAGGTACAGTCACCAAACCTGCAACATTGATCCACCTAATCACGCGTTAGTCAAGTTGGAACACGGGTGACCTTGAAGCATTTTTCAGGGTCACAGCAGCGATAATGAAAAAAATGATGTTAAAACAATTACTCGATAAGAATTTGAGGTACAGGCACCAAACTTGCACCATTGATGCACGTGTTTAAGCGCTAGTCAAGTTGGAATACGGAACGGGTGACCTTGCAGCAATTTCCAAGGTCACAGCAGAGATAACGCTAAAATAAAGGTAACTCAATAACACGAAAAAGAAATTGAGGTACAGTCGCAAAATCTGCAACATTCCGGCACCTTCATGAGCGTTAGGTCAAGTTAGAATACGGGTGACCTTGAAGCATTCTTAAAGGTCACAGCAGCGATTATGATAAAAATGATGTTAAAACAATAACTCGACAAGAATTTGAGGTACAGGCACCAAACTTGCGCCATTGTTGCACGTAATCAAGCACAATTCTAGTTGGAATACGGATGATCTTGAAGCATTTTTCAAGGTCAAAACAGCCATAATGATAAAAATGATGTTAAAACAATTACTCGATAAGAATTTGAGATACAGGCACCAAACTTGCACCATTGATGCACGCAATCAAGCGCTAGTCTAGTTGGAATACGGATGACCTTGCAGCAATTTCCAAGGTCACAGCAGTGATAATGCTAAAATAAAGTTAACTCAATAACTCGAAAAAGAAATTGAGGTACAGTCACCAAACCTGCAACATTGATCCACCTAATCAAGCGCTGGGTCAAGTTGGAACAAGGGTGACCTTGAAGCATTTTTCAAGAACACAGCAGCGATAATGATAAAAGTGATGTTTAAACAAAAACTCGATAAGAATTAGGGGTATAGGAACCAAACTTGCACCATTGATGCACGTAATCAAGCGCTAGTCAAGTTGGAATAATGAACTGATGACCTTGCAGCAATATCCAAGGTCACAGCAGAAATAACGCTAAAATAAAGGTAACTCAATAACACGAAAAAGAAATTGAGGTACAGGCACCAAACTTGCACCATTGATGCACGCAATCAAGCGCTAGTCAAGTTGGAATACGGAACGGGTGACCTTGCAGCAATTTCTAAGTTCACAGCAGAGAAAACGCTAAAATAAAGGTAACTCAATAACACGAAAAAGAAATTGAGGTACAGTCGCAAAATCTGCAACATTCAGGCACCTTCATGAGCGCTAGGTCAAGTTAGAATACGGGTGACCTTGAAGCATTCTTAAAGGTCACAGCAGCGATTATGAAAAAAATGATGTTAAAACAATAACTCGACAAGAATTTGAGGTACAGGCACCAAACTTGCACCATTGATGCACGTTATCAAGCGCTTGTCAAGTTGGAATAGGGGTGACTTTGAGGCATATTTCAAGGTCACAGCAGCGATAATGATAAAAATGATGTTAAACAATTACTCGATAAGAATTTGAGGTACAGACACCAAACTTGCGCCATTGTTGCACGTAATCAAGCACAATTCCAGTTGGAATACGGATGATCTTGAAGCATTTTTCAAGGTCACAACAGCGATAATGATAAAAATGATGTTAAAACAATTACTCGATAAGAATTTGAGATACAGGCACCAAACTTGCAGCATTGATGAACGTAATCAAGCACTAGTCCAGTTGGATTACGGATGACCTTGCAGCAATTTCAAAGGTCACAGCATTGATAATGCTATAATGAAGTTAACTCAATATCTCGAAAAAGAAATTGAGGTACAGTCACCAAGCCTGCAACATTGATCCACCTAATCAAACGCTAGGTCAAGTTGGAACACGGGTGACCTTGAAGCATTTTTCAAGGTCACAGCAGCGATAATGATAAAAGTGATGTTTAAACAAAAACTCGATAAGAATTTGGGGTATAGGCACCAAACTTGCACCATTGATGCACGTAATCAAGCGCTAGTCAAGTTGGAATACGGAACGGACGACCTTGCAGCAATTTCCAAGGTCACAGCAGAGATAATGCTAAAATAAAGGTAACTCAATAACACGAAAAAGTAATTGAGGTACAGGCACCAAACTTGCACCATTGATGCACGCAATCAAGCGCTAGTCTAGTTGGAATACGGATGACCTTGCAGCAATTTCCAAGGTCACAGCAGTGATAATGCTAAAATAAAGTTAACTCAATAACTCGAAAAAGAAATTGAGGTACAGTCACCAAACCTGCAACAGTGATCCACCTAATCAAGCGCTGGGTCAAGTTGGAACACATGTGACTTTGAGGCATATTTCAAGGTCACAGCAGCGATAATGATAAAAATGATGTTAAACAATTACTTGATGAGAATTTGAGGTACAGGCACGAAACTTGCGCCATTTTTGGACGTTATCAAGCGCTTGTCAAGTTGGAATAGGGGTGACTTTGAGGCATATTTCAAAGTCACAGCAGCGATAATGATAAAAATGATGTTAAACAATTACTTGATAAGAATTTGAGGTACAGGAACCAAACTTGCGCCATTCTTGCACGTAATTAAGCGCAAGTCCAGTTGGAATACGGATGATCTTGCAGCATTATTCAAGGTCACAACAGCGAAAGATAAAAATGATGTTAAAACAATTACTCGATAAGATTTGAGGTACAGGCACCAAACTTGCACCATTGATGCACGTAATCAAGCGCTAGTCAAATTCGAATACGGATGACCTTGAAGCATTTTTCAAGTTCACTGCAGCGATAATGCTATAATGAAGTTAACTCAATATCTCGAAAAGAAATTGAGGTACAGTCACCAAACCTGCAACATTGATCCACCTAATCAAGCGCTGGGTCAAGTTGGAACACGGGTGACCTTGAAGCATTTTTCAAGGTCACAGCAGCGATAATGATAAAAGTGATGTTTAAACAAAAACTCGATAAGAATTTGGGGTATAGGCACCAAACTTGCACCATTGATGCACGTAATCAAGCGTTAGTCAAGTTGGAATAATGAACTGATGACCTTGCAGCAATTTCCAAGGTCACAGCAGAGATAACGCTAAAATAAAGGTCACTCAATAACACGAAAAAGAAATTGAGGTATGGTCTGCAACATTCAGGCACCTACATAAGCGCTAGGTTAAGTTGGAATACGGGTGACCTTGAAGCATTATACAAGGTCAAAGCAGTGATAATGATAAAAATGATGTTAAACAATTACTCGATAAGAATTTGAGGTACAGGCTCCAAATTTGCACCATTGATGCACGTAATCAAGCGCTAGTCAAATTCAAATACGGATGACCTTGAAGCATTTTTCAAGTTCACTGCAGCGATAATGCTATAATGAAGTTAACTCAATATCTCGAAAAAGAAATTGAGGTACAGTCACCAAACCTGCAACATTGATCCACCTAATCAAGCGCTGGGTGAAGTTGGAACACGGGTGACCTTGAAGCATTATTCAAGGTGAAAGCAGTGATAATGATAAAAATGATGTTAAAACAATAGCTCGACAAGAATTTGAGGTACAGGCATCAAACTTGCACCATTGATGCACGTAATCAAGCGCTAGCTAAGTTGGAATACGGATGACCTTGCAACAATTTCCAAGGTCACAGCAGAGATAATGATAAAATGAAATTAATGTAATAACTCGAAATAACTTTGAGGTACAGTCGCCAACCCTGCAACATTCAGGCACTTTAACAAGCGCTAGGTCAAGTTGAAACACAGTAACTTTGAAGCATTTTTCACGGTCAAAGCAGCGATAATTCTAAAATGATATTAACGCAATAACTCAAGAAGAATCTCGGCAGTGGTTTGACTGATCCGCCTGAAATTAAGCATGTGTATACATTTGAGATATTTTTATTTTTCAAATAACAGGTGGCGCCACGCACAGTCATATTTATGTGGCAGACATCCAAGCTAATATGCAACACATCTCACTCTTTTTCCCCTTTCCACTCAGTCCATGCCTCATTTCACCAGTACCACTCTGATTTCGGCGGATACAGGTAGTAGCTTGTCGAGTACCTACATTTTAGTTATTATTATTATCATCAGCTATGATAGAATATATATATCACGCCCATTTCCTCAAGTTATATTATGATCAAATATCTAAAATAAAATATGTATCGGGCAAAACGCAAAATGAGAATTTCCGCGTCACTCTGCTTAAGTTTGTAAGTTAATTACACGCAGCGGCCCAGTTCTAATATGCAAGACAGCACTGTTGATGCCTTCTTGGTGGAGCTCTGCTGAAAGTAATTTTTACAGCGCAAATCGTTCACGTTTGCCGGGAAACGTCACGTTTTCTGTGCCTATGTGAAGAGGGTTCAGACTATGACGTCATAACCTGAATATTTAAATGTCGTCACTATCACGACGGTTGACAGGAAGAACGGCGATCATTTGTTTTGACGGGATAACGTAGACTGGACGTGGCCGTGAACTGCTGACACAGTAAGTGTTCGGACCGCGTCCGTGCATCTTCATTTATCCTGGTATTTACTTGAAACAGCTGTGTTACAAAGATAGCAGTATATAAAAATAATTAAACAGAGACCCGACCGGATTTCCGGGTTCTAGGACGGCTAACATTGTTGCATTGGAGGAGGCCGAGTCAGGTATGTGCATCTTTTATTGTTTTATCGCTCTTTACTATCCTGCATAATTTCCGTTCATCTATTTATGTTCTCCATATTCAAGACATACCCCGTATTATAGAGCTAATCCAAGATTTACTTACAACTCTCGGCTTTACATTCCATATTTACTCACTTTGAGGTGATACGGACAGTTGCAGGATCACAATTACCGGGTTTGTGATGCAGTACAACTTGACCTGTTCATATTCATAACGCCAACATGTATTAACAACTTCCCGGTCATGGAATAAATTGTGTGGTATTTACTCCGTGTGATGGAGATGGATGTGATAGGCCATCCACATCTGAATGAAAGGCCTGAACCTCTTCCTTCATACCAAGATAAGGCCAAAACCTTGCATTCTACTTCATGTAGTCCGTTTCATTAAGTATACCCGACATTATCAATGCTTAGCCCGGAACCAAAAGTCGACATTACACGGCGCAGACATAACTCAGCCAGCCAGGTTGTTCTGGAGGGGAGTCATTTCTGCTGTCAGATTTAACCTTCCATATTCCTTTTCTTAATATTTCTCCTGGCTCTCTCGAACCCATTTGTCCTCACACGTACGCATGGTCCTAAACTGGGCGACACTGAACCACGTGGTGGTGGCGAAACCTGCTCCATTTCGAGGGCTTAATACGAGTTTTCACACTCGGGGGACCCAGTACCCTGGACGATGCGTATCGTTACAATACACGAAAGGGTTATTTAAGAGGGCAAGAATAAAGCACGTCACTACCAGCTAGAACCTGTCGTGCTGCAACAATCTTTTTCTATGCAAAACTGAAGGGCGCTCCTCGGAAAACTACTGTCGGAAATTTTGAAAAATAATTTTCTAATTTGCATCAGGTTTTTAATTATATGTACAACCATAATATATATATATATATATATATATATATATATATATATATATATATATATATAATTTGAAAAGGATCAAATGTATTGTCACTAATATGCTGCGTGAAAAATGACGATTATACACTGGTGGCCATATTGGTTTATGGATGGGTCCGTAATTCGATAGAGCTGTAGCTTTCATAGGGATCAATTATCTTTGTGAATCTGAGAGAGATCAAATGTAATCTCCCTGAAATAATGCGCCTGATAAAAAAATTACCGATTGTGCACTGGCGGCCATATTGGAATTCCGACAGGTTATTCGACAGATTTAGAGCACTCATACGACCCAATGATCCCTTTGAATTTAAAAAGCATGTATTTGTTGAGATATCGCGCGCGAAAGAAAGTTTCACTGACGGACGGCCGGAATGACGGACAATGCGATCACTATAGAACACCGCTTTTTCAAACGGGGCCCTAATAACTGCAATAAAAAAAAAATTGTTTATATCCTTTGTTTCAAAATTTTATGAACATTTGAACAATAGTTGGCCGCCTAGGTTTCTTATCCGGGAATTTGGGGTACAGGCACCAAACCTGCAACATTGATCCATCTAATTAAGCGCTGGGTCGAGTTGGAACACGGGTGACCTTGAAGCATTTTTAAAGGTCACAGCAGCTATAATGATAAAAATGATGTAAAAACAATAACTCGACAAGAATTTGAGGTACTGGCACCAAACTTGCACCATTGATGCACGTAATCAAGCGCTAGTCAAATTCGAATACGGATGACCTCGCAGCAATTTCCAAGGTCACAGCAGTGATAATGCTAAAATAAAGTTAACTCAATAAATCGAAAAAGAAATTGAGGTACAGTCACCAAACCTGCAACATTGATCCACCTAATCAAGCGCTGGTTCAAGTTGGAACACGGGTGACCTTGAAGCATTTTTCAGGGTCACAGCAGCGATAATGAAAAAAAATGATGTTAAAACAATAACTCGACAAGAATTTGAGTTACAGGCACCAAACTTGCACCATTGATGCACGCGATCAAGCGCTAGTCAAGTTGGAATACGGAACTGGTGACCCTGCAGCAATTTCCAAAGTCACAGCAGAGATAACGCTAAAATAAAGGTAACTCAATAACACGAAAAAGAAATTGAGGTACAGTCGCAAAATCTTCAACATTCAGGCACCTTCATGAGCGCTAGGTCAAGTTAGAATACGGGTGACCTTGAAGCATTCTTAAAGGTCACAGCAGCGATTATGATAAAAATGATGTTAAAACAATAACTCGACAAGAATTTGAGGTACAGGCACCAAACTTGCACCATTGATGCACGTTATCAAGCGCTTGTCAATTTAGAATAGGGGTGACTTTGAGGCATATTTCAAGGTCACAGCAGCGATAATTATAAAAATGATGTTAAACAATTACTCGATAAGAATTTGAGGTACAGGCACCAAACTTGCGCCATTGTTGCACATAATCAAGCACATGTCCAGTTGGAATACGGATGATCTTGAAGCATTTTTCAAGGTCACAACAGCGATAATGATAAAAATGATGTTAAAACACTTACTCGATAAGAATTTGAGATACAGGCACCAAACTTGCACCATTGATGAACGTAATCAAGCGCTAGTCCAGTTGGAATACGGATGACCTTGCAGCAATTTCCAAGGTCACAGCAGTGATAATGCTAAAATAAAGTTAACTCAATAACTCGAAAAAGAAAATGAGGTACAGTCACCAAACCTGCAACATTGATCCACCTAATCAAACGCTGGGTCAAGTTGGAACACGGGTGACCTTGAAGCATTTTTCAAGGTCACAGCAGCGATAATGATAAAAGTGATGTTTAAACAAAAACTCGATAAGAAATTGAGGTACAGGCACCAAACTTGCACCATTGATGCATGCAATCAAGCGCTAGTCAAGTTTGAATACGGAACGGATGACCTTGCAGCAATTTCCAAGGTCACAGCAGAGATAACGCTAAAATAAAGGTAACTCAATAACACGGAAAAGAAATTGAGGTACAGTCGCAAAATCTGCAACATTTAGGCACCTTCATGAGCCCTAGGTCAAGTTAGAATACGGGTGACCTTGAAGCATTCTTAAAGGTCACAGCAGCGATTATGATAAAAATGATGTTAAAACAATAACTCGACAAGAATTTGAGGTACAGGCACCAAACTTGCACCATTGATGCACGTTATCAAGCGCTTGTCAAGTTGGAATAGGGGTGACTTTGAGGCATATTTCAAGGTCACAGCAGCGATAATGATAAAAATGATGTTAAACAATTACTCGATAAGAATTTGAGGTACAGGCACCAAACTTGCGCCATTATTGCACATAATCAAGCACATGTCCAGTTGGAATACGGATGATCTTGAAGCATTTTTCAAGGTCACAACAGCGATAATGATAAAAATGATGTTAAAACAATTACTCGATAAGAATTTGAGATACAGGCACCAAACTTGCACCATTGATGAACGTAATCAAGCGCTAGTCCAGTTGGAATACGGATGACCTTGCAGCAATTTCCAAGGTCACAGCAGTGATAATGCTAAAATAAAGTTAACTCAATAACTCGAAAAAGAAATTGAGGTACAGTCACCAAACCTGCAACATTGATCCACCTAATCAAACGCTGGGTCAAGTTGGAACACGGGTGACCTTGAAGCATTTTTCAAGGTCACAGCAGCGATAATGATAAAAGTGATGTTTAAACAAAAACTCGATAAGAAATTGAGGTACAGGCACCAAACTTGCACCATTGATGCACGCAATCAAGCGCTAGTCAAGTTTGAATACGGAACGGATGACCTTGCAGCAATTTCCAAGGTCACAGCAGAGATAACGCTAAAATAAAGGTAACTCAATAACACGGAAAAGAAATTGAGGTACAGTCGCAAAATCTGCAACATTTAGGCACCTTCATGAGCCCTAGGTCAAGTTAGAATACGGGTGACCTTGAAGCATTCTTAAAGGTCACAGCAGCGATTATGATAAAAATGATGTTAAAATAATAACTCGACAAGAATTTGAGGTACAGACACCAAACTTGCACCATTGATGCACGTTATCAAGCGCTTGTCAAGTTGGAATAGGGGTGACTTTGAGGCATATTTCAAGGTCACAGCAGCGATAATGATAAAAATGATGTTAAAACAATTACACGATAAGAATTTGAGATACAGGCACCAAACTTGCACCATTGATGCACGCAATCAAGGGCTAGTCAAGTTGGAATACGGAACGGGTCACCTTGCAGCAATTTCCAAGGTCACAGCAGAGATAACGCTAAAATAAAGGTAACTCAATAACACTAAAAAGAAATTGAGGTACAGTCGCTAAATCTGCAACATTTAGGCACCTTTATGAGCCCTAGGTCAAGTTAGAATACGGGTGACCTTGAGGCATTCTTAAAGGTCACAGCAGCGATAATGATAAAAATGATGTTAAACAATTACTCGATAAGAATTTGAGGTACAGGCACCAAACTTGCGCCATTGTTGCACGTAATCAAGCACAAGTCTACTTGGAATACGGATGATCTTGAAGCATTTTTCAAGGTCACAACAGCGATAATGATAAAAATGATGTTAAAACAATTACTCGATAAGAATTTGAGATACAGGCACCAAACTTGCACCATTGATGAACGTAATCAAGCGCTAGTCCAGTTGGAATACGGATGACCTTGCAGCAATTTCCAAGGTCACAGCAGTGATAATGCTAAAATAAAGTTAACTCAATAACTCGAAAAAGAAATTGAGGTACAGTCACCAAACCTGCAACATTGATCCAACTAATCAAACGCTGGGTCAAGTTGGAACACGGGTGACCTGGAAGCATTTTTCAAGGTCACAGCAGCGATAATGATAAAAGTGATGTTTAAGCAAAAACTCGATAAGAATTTGGGGCATAGGCACCAAACTTGCACCATTGATGCACGTAATCAAGCGCTAGTCAAGTTGGAATACAGAACGGATGCCCTTGTAGCAGTTTCCAAGGTCACAGCAGAGATAATGCTTAAATAAAGGAAACTCAATAACACGAAAAAGAAATTGAGGTACAGGCACCAAACTTGCACCATTGATGCACGCAATCAAGGGCTAGTCAAGTTGGAATACGGATGATCTTGAAGCATTTTTCAAGGTCACAACAGCGATAATGATAAAAATGATGTTAAAACAATTACTCGATAAGAATTTGAGGTACAGGCACCAAACTTGCGCCATTGTTGCACGTAATCAAGCACAAGTCTACTTGGAATACGGATGATCTTGAAGCATTTTTCAAGGTCACAACAGCGATAATGATAAAAATGATGTTAAAACAATTACTCGATAAGAATTTGAGATACAGGCACCAAACTTGCACCATTGATGAACGTAATCAAGCGCTAGTCCAGTTGGAATACGGATGACCTTGCAGCAATTTCCAAGGTCACAGCAGTGATAATGCTAAAATAAAGTTAACTCAATAACTCGAAAAAGAAATTGAGGTACAGTCACCAAACCTGCAACATTGATCCACCTAATCAAGCGCTGGGTCAAGTTGGAACACATGTGACTCTGAGGCATATTTCAAGGTCACAGCAGCGATAATGATAAAAATGATGTTAAACAATTACTTGATAAGAATTTTAGGTAGAGGCACCAAACTTGCGCCATTGTTGCACGTAATTAAGCGCAAGTCCAGTTGCAATACGGATGATCTTGCAGCATTTTTCAAGGTCACAACAGCTATAATGATAAAAATGATGTTAAAACAATTACTCAATAAGAATTTGAGGTACAGGCACCAAACTTGCACCATTGATGCACGCAATCAAGCGCTAGTCAAATTCAAATACGGATGACCTTGAAGCATTTTTCAAGTTCACTGCAGCGATAATGCTATAATGAAGTTAACTCAATATCTCGAAAAAGAAATTGAGGTACAGTCACCAAACCTGCAACATTGATCCACCTAATCAAGCGCTGGGTCAAGTTGGAACACAGGTGACCTTGAAGCATTTTTCAAGGTCACAGCAGCGATAATGATAAAAATGATGTTAAAACAATAACTCCATAAGAATTTGAGGTACAGGCACCAAACTTGCGCCATTGTTGCACATAATCAAGCACATGTCCAGTTGGAATACGGATAATCTTGAAGCATTTTTCAAGGTCACAACAGCGATAATGATAAAAATGATGTTAAAACAATTACTCGATAAGAATTTGAGATACAGGCACCAAACTTGCACCATTGATGAACGTAATCAAGCGCTAGTCCAGTTGGAATACGGATGACCTTGCAGCAATTTCCAAGGTCACAGCAGTGATAATGCTAAAATAAAGTTAACTCAATAACTCGAAAAAGAAATTGAGGTACAGTCACCAAACCTGCAACATTGATCCACCTAATCAAACGCTGGGTCAAGTTGGAACACGGGTGACCTTGAAGCATTTTTCAAGGTCACAGCAGCGATAATGATAAAAGTGATGTTTAAACAAAAACTCGATAAGAAATTGAGGTACAGGCACCAAACTTGCACCATTGATGCACGCAATCAAGCGCTAGTCAAGTTTGAATACGGAACGGATGACCTTGCAGCAATTTCCAAGGTCACAGCAGAGATAACGCTAAAATAAAGGTAACTCAATAACACGGAAAAGAAATTGAGGTACAGTCGCAAAATCTGCAACATTTAGGCACCTTCATGAGCCCTAGGTCAAGTTAGAATACGGGTGACCTTGAA
The DNA here is from genome assembly GCA_026874595.1 of Sipunculus nudus. Taxonomy (NCBI): domain Eukaryota; kingdom Metazoa; phylum Annelida; class Sipuncula; order Golfingiida; family Sipunculidae; genus Sipunculus; species Sipunculus nudus. The sequence continues at coordinate 32,159,900 of CM049309.1, forward strand.
GCATTCTTAAAGGTCACAGCAGCGATTATGATAAAAATGATGTTAAAATAATAACTCGACAAGAATTTGAGGTACAGGCACCAAACTTGCACCATTGATGCACGTTATCAAGCGCTTGTCAAGTTGGAATAGGGGTGACTTTGAGGCATATTTCAAGGTCACAGCAGCGATAATGATAAAAATGATGTTAAACAATTACTCGACAAGAATTTGAGTTACAGGCACCAAACTTGCACCATTGATGCACGCGATCAAGCGCTAGTCAAGTTGGAATACGGAACTGGTGACCTTGCAGCAATTTCCAAAGTCACAGCAGAGATAACGCTAAAATAAAGGTAACTCAATAACACGAAAAAGAAATTGAGGTACAGTCGCAAAATCTTCAACATTCAGGCACCTTCATGAGCGCTAGGTCAAGTTAGAATACGGGTGACCTTGAAGCATTCTTAAAGGTCACAGCAGCGATTATGATAAAAATGATGTTAAAACAATAACTCGACAAGAATTTGAGGTACAGGCACCAAACTTGCACCATTGATGCACGTTATCAAGCGCTTGTCAATTTAGAATAGGGGTGACTTTGAGGCATATTTCAAGGTCACAGCAGCGATAATTATAAAAATGATGTTAAACAATTACTCGATAAGAATTTGAGGTACAGGCACCAAACTTGCGCCATTGTTGCACATAATCAAGCACATGTCCAGTTGGAATACGGATGATCTTGAAGCATTTTTCAAGGTCACAACAGCGATAATGAAAAAAATGATGTTAAAACAATTACTCGATAAGAATTTGAGATACAGGCACCAAACTTGCACCATTGATGAACGTAATCAAGCGCTAGTCCAGTTGGAATACGGATGACCTTGCAGCAATTTCCAAGGTCACAGCAGTGATAATGCTAAAATAAAGTTAACTCAATAACTCGAAAAAGAAATTGAGGTACAGTCACCAAACCTGCAACATTGATCCAACTAATCAAACGCTGGGTCAAGTTGGAACACGGGTGACCTGGAAGCATTTTTCAAGGTCACAGCAGCGATAATGATAAAAGTGATGTTTAAACAAAAACTCGATAAGAATTTGGGGCATAGGCACCAAACTTGCACCATTGATGCACGTAATCAAGCGCTAATCAAGTTGGAATACAGAACGGATGCCCTTGTAGCAGTTTCCAAGGTCACAGCAGAGATAATGCTTAAATAAAGGAAACTCAATAACACGAAAAAGAAATTGAGGTACAGGCACCAAACTTGCACCATTGATGCACGCAATCAAGGGCTAGTCAAGTTGGAATACGGATGATCTTGAAGCATTTTTCAAGGTCACAACAGCGATAATGATAAAAATGATGTTAAAACAATTACTCGATAAGAATTTGAGGTACAGGCACCAAACTTGCGCCATTGTTGCACGTAATCAAGCACAAGTCTACTTGGAATACGGATGATCTTGAAGCATTTTTCAAGGTCACAACAGCGATAATGATAAAAATGATGTTAAAACAATTACTCGATAAGAATTTGAGATACAGGCACCAAACTTGCACCATTGATGAACGTAATCAAGCGCTAGTCCAGTTGGAATACGGATGACCTTGCAGCAATTTCCAAGGTCACAGCAGTGATAATGCTAAAATAAAGTTAACTCAATAACTCGAAAAAGAAATTGAGGTACAGTCACCAAACCTGCAACATTGATCCACCTAATCAAGCGCTGGGTCGTGTTGGAACACATGTGACTCTGAGGCATATTTCAAGGTCACAGCAGCGATAATGATAAAAATGATGTTAAACAATTACTTGATAAGAATTTGAGGTAGAGGCACCAAACTTGCGCCATTGTTGCACGTAATTAAGCGCAAGTCCAGTTGGAATACGGATGATCTAGCAGCATTTTTCAAGGTCACAACAGCTATAATGATAAAAATGATGTTAAAACAATTACTCAATAAGAATTTGAGGTACAGGCACCAAACTTGCACCATTGATGCACGCAATCAAGCGCTAGTCAAATTCAAATACGGATGACCTTGAAGCATTTTTCAAGTTCACTGCAGCGATAATGCTATAATGAAGTTAACTCAATATCTCGAAAAAGAAATTGAGGTACAGTCACCAAACCTGCAACATTGATCCACCTAATCAAGCGCTGGGTCAAGTTGGAACACAGGTGACCTTGAAGCATTTTTCAAGGTCACAGCAGCGATAATGATAAAAATGATGTTAAAACAATAACTCCATAAGAATTTGAGGTACAGGCACCAAACTTGCGCCATTGTTGCACATAATCAAGCACATGTCCAGTTGGAATACGGATGATCTTGAAGCATTTTTCAAGGTCACAACAGCGATAATGATAAAAATGATGTTAAAACAATTACTCGATAAGAATTTGAGATACAGGCACCAAACTTGCACCATTGATGAACGTAATCAAGCGCTAGTCCAGTTGGAATACGGATGACCTTGCAGCAATTTCCAAGGTCACAGCAGTGATAATGCTAAAATAAAGTTAACTCAATAACTCGAAAAAGAAATTGAGGTACAGTCACCAAACTTGCGCCATTGTTGCACGTAATCAAGCGCTGGGTCAAGTTGGAACACAGGTGACCTTGAAGCATTTTTCAAGGTCACAGCAGCGATAATGATAAAAATAATGTTAAAACAATAACTCCATAAGAATTTGAGGTATAGGCACCAAACTTTCATCATTGATGCACGTAATCAAACGCTAGTCAAATTCGAATACGGATGACCATGCAATAATTCCCATGGTCACAGCAGAGATAACGCTAAAATAAAGGTCACTCAATAACACGAAGAAGAAATTGAGGTATGGTCTGCAACATTCAGGCACCTTCATAAGCGCTAGGTTAAGTTGGAATACGGGTGACCTTGAAGCATTATACAAGGTCAAAGCAGTGATAATGATAAAAATGATGTTAAACAATTACTCGATAAGAATTTGAGGTACAGGCTCCAAACTTGCACCATTGATGCACGTAATCAAGCGCTGGTCAAATACAAATACGGATGACCTTGAAGCATTTTTCAAGTTCACTGCAGCGATAATGCTATAATGAAGTTAACTCAATATCTCGAAAAAGAAATTGAGGTACAGTCACCAAACCTGCAACATTGATCCACCTAATCAAGCGCTGGGTCAAGTTGGAACACGGGTGACCTTGAAGCATTATTCAAGGTGAAAGCAGTGATAATGATAAAAATGATGTTAAAACAATAGCTCGACAAGAATTTGAGGTACAGGCATCAAACTTGCACCATTGATGCACGTAATCAAGCGCTAGCTAAGTTGGAATACGGATGACCTTGCAACAATTTCCAAGGTCACAGCAGAGATAATGATAAAATGAAATTAATGTAATAACTCGAAATAACTTTCAGGTACAGTCGCCAACCCTGCAACATTCAGGCACTTTAACAAGCGCTAGGTCAAGTTGAAACACAGTAACTTTGAAGCATTTTTCACGGTCAAAGCAGCGATAATTCTAAAATGATATTAACGCAATAACTCAAGAAGAATCTCGGCAGTGGTTTGACTGATCCGCCTGAAATTAAGCATGTGTATACATTTGAGATATTTTTATTTTTCAAATAACAGGTGGCGCCACGCACAGTCATATTTATGTGGCAGACATCCAAGCTAATATGCAACACATCTCACTCTTTTTCCCCTTTCCACTCAATCCATGCCTCATTTCACCAGTACCACTCTGATTTCGGCGGATACAGGTAGTAGCTTGTCGAGTACCTACATTTTAGTTATTATTATTATCATCAGCTATGATAGAATATATATATCACGCCCATTTCCTCAAGTTATATTATGATCAAATATCTAAAATAAAATATGTATCGGGCAAAACGCAAAATGAGAATTTCCGCGTCACTCTGCTTAAGTTTGTAAGTTAATTCCACGCAGCGGCCCCAGTTCTAATATGCAAGACAGCACTGTTGATGCCTTCTTGGTGGAGCTCTGCTGAAAGTAATTTTTACAGCGCAAATCGTTCACGTTTGCCGGGAAACGTCACGTTTTCTGTGCATGTGTGAAGAGGGTTCAGACTATGACGTCATAACCTGAATATTTAAATGTCGTCACTATGACGACGGTTGACAGGAAGAACGGCGATCATTTGTTTTGACGGGATAACGCAGACTGGACGTGGCCGTGAACTGCTGACACAGTAAGTGTTCGGACCGCGTCCGTGCATCTTCATTTATCCTGGTATTTACTTGAAACAGCTGTGTTACAAAGATAGCAGTATATAAAAATAATTAAACAGAGACCCGACCGGATTTCCGGGTTCTAGGACGGCTAACATTGTTGCATTGGAGGAGGCCGAGTCAGGTATGTGCATCTTTTATTGTTTTATCGCTCTTTACTTTCTGCATAATTTCCGTTCATCTATTTATGTTCTCCATATTCAAGACATACCCCGTATTATAGAGCTAATCCAAGATTTACTTACAACTCTCGGCTTTACATTCCATATTTACTCACTTTGAGGTGATACGGACAGTTGCAGGATCACAATTACCGGGTTTGTGATGCAGTACAACTTGACCTGTTCATATTCATAACGCCAACATGTATTAACTTCCCGGTCATGAAATAAATTGTGTGGTATTTACTCCGTGTGATGGAGATGGATGTATACGCCATTCTCATCTGAATGAAAGGCCTGAACCCCTTCCTTCATATCAATATAAGACCAAAACCTTGCATTCTACTTCATGTAGTCCGTTTCATTAAGTATACCCGACATTATCAATGCTTAGCCCGGAACGAAAAGTCGACATAACACGGCGCAGACATAACTCAGCAGGCCAGGTTGTTCTGGAGGGGAGTCATTTCTGCTGTCAGATTTAACCTTCCATATTCCTTTTCTTAATATTTCTCCTGGCTTTCTCTAACCCATTTGTCCTCACACGTACGCATGGTCCTAAACTGGGCGACACTGAACCACGTGGTGGTGGAAAACCTAGCTGCTCCATTTCGAGGGCTTAATACGAGTTTTCACACTCGGGGGACCCAGTACCCTGGACGATGCGTATCCTAACAATACATGAAAGGGTTATTTAAGAGGGCAAGAATAAAGCACGTCACTACCAGCTAGAACCTGTCGTGCTGCAACAATCTTTTTCTATGCAAAACTGAAGGGCGCTCCTCGGAAAACTACTGTCGGAAATTTTGAAAAACAATTTTCTAATTTGCATCAGGTTTTTAATTATATGTACAACCATAATATATATATATAATATATATTTATGGATGGGTCCGTGATTCGATAGAGCTGTAGCTTTCATAGGGATCAATTATCTTTGTGAATCTGAGAGAGATCAAATGTAATCTCCCTGAAATAATGCGCCTGATAAAAAAATTACCGATTGTGCACTGGCGGCCATATTGGAATTCCGACAGGTTATTCGACAGATTTAGAGCACTCATACGACCCAATGATCCCTTTGAATTTAAAAAGCATGTATTTGTTGAGATATCGCGCGCGAAAGAAAGTTTCACTGACGGCCGGCCGGAATGACGGACAATGCGATCACTATAGAACACCGCTTTTTCAAACGGGGCCCTAATAACTGCAATAAAAAAAAATTGTTCATATCCTTTATTTCAAAATTTTATAAACATTTGAACAATAGTTGGCCGCCTAGGTTTCTTATCCGGGAATTTGGAGTACAGTCACCAAACCTGCAACATTGATCCATCTAATTAAGCGCTGGGTCGAGTTGGAACACGGGTGACCTTGAAGCATTTTTAAAGGTCACAGCAGCTATAATGATAAAAATGATGTAAAAACAATAATTCGACAAGAATTTGAGGTACTGACAACAAACTTGCACCATTGATGCACGTAATCAAGCGCTAGTCAAATTCGAATACGGATGACCTTGCAGCAATTTCCAAGGTCACAGCAGAGATAACGCTAAAATAAAGGTCACTCAATAACACGAAAAAGAAATTGAGGTATGGTCGCAAAATCTGCAACATTCAGGCACCTTCATAAGCGCTAGGTCAAGTTGGAATACGGGTGACCTTGAAGCATTATACAAGGTCAAAGCAGTGATAATGATAAAAATGATGTTAAACAATTACTCGATAAGAATTTGAGGTACAGCCACCAAACTTGCGCCATTATTGCACGTAATCAAGCGCTGGGTCAAGGTGGAACACAGGTGACCTGGAAGCATTTTTTAAGGTCACAGCAGCGATAATGATAAAAATAATGTTAAAACAATAACTCCATAAGAATTTGAGGTAAAGGCACCAAACTAGCACCATTGATGCACGTAATCAAACGCTAGTCAAATTCGAATACGGATGACCATGCAACAATTCCCAAGGTCACAGCAGAGATAACGCTAAAATAAAGGTCACTCAATAACACGAAAAAGAAATTGAGGTACAGTCGCAAAATCTGCAACATTCAGGCACCTTCATGAGCGCTAGGTCAAGTTGGAATACGGGTGACCTTGAAGCATTATTCAAGGTGAAAGCAGTGATAATGATAAAAATGATGTTAAAACAATAACTCGTCAAGAATTTGAGGTACAGGCACCAAACTTGTATCATTGATGCACGTTATCAAGCGCTTGTCAAGTTGAAATAGGGGTGACTTTGAGGCATATTTCAAGGTCACAGCAGCGATAATGATAAAAATGATGTTAAACAATTACTCGATAAGAATTTGAGGTACAGGCTCCAAACTTGCACCATTGATGCACGTAATCAAGCGCTAGTCATATTCGAATACGGATGACCTTGAAGCATTTTTCAAGTTCACTGCAGCGATAATGCTATAATGAAGTTAACACAATATCTCGAAAAAGAAATTGAGGTACAGTCACCAAACCTGCAACATTGATCCACCTAATCAAGCGCTGGGTCAAGTTGGAACACGGGTGACCTTGAAGCATTATTCAAGGTGAAAGCAGTGATAATGATAAAAATGATGTTAAAACAATAACTCGACAAGAATTTGAGGTACAGGCATCAAACCTGCATTATTGATGCACGTAATCAAGCGCTAGTCAAGTTGGAATACGGATGACCTTGCAACAATTTGCAAGGTCACAGCAGAGATAATGATAAAATGAAATTAATGTAATAACTCGAAATAACTTTCAGGTACAGTCGCCAACCCTGCAACATTCAGGCACCTTAACAAGCGCTAGGTCAAGTTGGAACACAGTAACTTTGAAGCATTTTTTCACGGTCATAGCAGCGATAATTCTAAAATGATGTTAACGCAATAACTCAACAAGAATCTCGGCAGTGGTTTGACTGATCCGCCTGAAAATAAGCATGTGTATACATTTGAGATATTTTTATTTTTCAAGTAACAGGTGGCGCCACGCACAGTCATGTTTATGTGGCAGACATCCAAGCTAATATGCAACACATCTCACTCTATTTCCCCTTTCCACTCAATCCATGCCTCATTTCACCAGTACCACTCTGATTTCGGCGGATACAGGTAGTAGCTTGTCGAGTACATACATTTTAGTTATTATTATTATCATCAGCTATGATAGAATATATATAGCACGCCCATTTCCTCAAGTTAAATTATGATCAAATATCTATAATAAAATATGTATCGGGCAACACGCAAAATGAGAATTTCCGCGTCACTCTGCTTAAGTTTGTAAGTTAATTCCACGCAGCGGCCCCAGTTCTAATATGCAAGACAGCACTGTGGATGCCTTCTTGGTGGAGCTCTGCTGAAAGTAATTTTTACCGCGCAAATCGTTCACGTTTGCCGGGAAACGTCACGTTTTCTGCGCATGTGTGAAGAGGGTTCAGACTATGACGACGGTTGACAGGAAGAACGGCGATCATTTGTTTTGACGGGCTAACGCAGACTGGACGTGGCCGTGTACTGCTGACACATTAAGTGTTCGGATCGCGTCCGTGCATCTTCATTTATCCTGGTATTTACTTGAAACAGCTGTGTTACAAAGATAGCAGTATATAAAAATAATTAAACAGAGACCCGACCGGATTTTCGGGTTCTAGGACGGCTAACATTGTTGCATTGGAGGAGGCCGAGTCAGGTATGTGCATTTTTTATTGTTTTTTCGCTCTTTACTATCCCGCATAATTTCCGTTCATCTATTTATGTTCTCCATATTCAAGACATACCCCGTATTATAGAGCTAATCCAAGATTTACTTACAACTCTCGGCTTTACATTCCATATTTACTCACTTTGAGGTGATACGGACAGTTGCAGGATCACAATTACCGGGTTTGTGATGCAGTACAACTTGACCTGTTCATATTCATAACGCCAACATGTATTAACAACTTCCCGGTCATGGAATAAATTGTGTGGTATTTACTCCGTGTGATGGAGATGGATGTATAGGCCATCCCCATCTGAATGAAAGGCCTGAACCCCTTCCTTCATATCAATATAAGGCCAAAACCTTGCATTCTACTTCATGTAGTCCGTTTCATTAAGTATACCCGACATTATCAATGCTTAGCCCGGAACCAAAAGTCGACATAACACGGCGCAGACATAACTCAGCAGGCCAGGTTGTTCTGGAGGGGAGTCATATCTGCTGTCAGATTTAACCTTCCATATTCCCTTTCTTAATATTTCTCCTGGCTTTCTCTAACCCATTTGTCCTCACACGTACGCATGGTCCTAAACTGGGCGACACTGAACCACGTGGTGGTGGCGAAACCTGCTCCATTTCGAGGGCTTAATACGAGTTTTCACACTCGGGGGACCCAGTACCCTGGACGATGCGTATCCTAACAATACACGAACGGGTTATTTAAGAGGGCAAGAATAAAGCACGTCACTACCAGCTAGAACCTGTCGTGCAGCAACAATCTTTTTCTATGCAAAACTGAAGGGCGCTCCTCGGAAAACTACTGTCGGAAATTTTGATAAAAATGGTGTAAAAACAATCACTCGACAAGAATTTGAGGTACTGGCACCAAACTTGCACCATTGATGCACGTAATCAAGCGCTAGTCAAGTTGGAATACGGATGACCTTGCAACAGTTTCCAAGGTCACAGCAGAGATAATGAAATAACTTTGAGGTACAGTCGCCAACCCTGCAACATTCATGCACCTTAACAAGCGCTAGGTCAAGTTGGAACACAGTAACTTTGAAGCATTTTTCACGGTCATATCAGCAATAATTCTAAAATGATATTAGCGCAATAACTTAAGAAGAATCTCGGCAGTGGTTTGACTGATCCGCCTGAAATTAAACATGTGTATACATTTGAGATATTTTTATTTTTCAAATAACAGGTGGCGCCACGCACAGTCATGTTTATGTGGCAGACATCCAAGCTAATATGCAACACATCTCACTCTATTTCCCCTTTCCACTCAATCCATGCCTCATTTCACCAGTACCACTCTGATTTCGGCGGATACAGGTAGTAGCTTGTCGAGTACCTACATTTTAGTTATTATTATTATCATCAGCTTTGATAGAATATATATGGCACGCCCATTTCCTCAAGTTATATTATGATCAAATATCTATAATAAAATATGTATCGGGCAACACGCAAAATGAGAATTTCCGCGTCACTCTGCTTAAGTTTGTAAGTTAATTCCACGCAGCGGCCCAAGTTCTAATATGCAAGACAGCACTGTGGATGCCTTCTTGGTGGAGCTCTGCTGAAAGTAATTTTTACCGCGCAAATCGTTCACGTTTGCCGGGAAACGTCACGTTTTCTGCGCATGTGTGAAGAGTGTTCAGATTATGACGTCATAACCTGAATATTTAAATGTCGTCACTATGACGACGGTTGACAGGAAGAACGGCGATCATTTGTTTTGACGGGATAACGCAGACTGGACGAGCCGTGTACTGCTGACACATTAAGTGTTCGGACTGCGTCCGTGCATCTTCATTCATTCTGGTATTTACTTGAAACAGCTGTGTTACAAAGATAGCAGTATATAAAAATAATTAAACAGAGACCCGACCAGATTTCCGGGTTCTAGGACGGCTAACATTGTTGCATTGGAGGAGGCCGAGTCAGGTATGTGCATCTTTGATTGTTTTATCGCTCTTTACTATCCCGCATAATTTCCGTTTATCTATTTATGTTCTCCATATTCAAGACATACCCCGTATTATAGAGCTAATCCAAGATTTACTTACAACTCTCGGCTTTATATTCCATATTTACTCACTTTGAGGTGATACGGACAGTTGCAGGATCACAATTACCGGGTTTGTGATGCAGTACAACTTGACCTGTTCATATTCATAACGCCAACATGTATTAACAACTTCCCGGTCATGAAATAAATTGTGTGGTATTTACTCCGTGTGATGGAGATGGATGTATACGCCATTCTCATCTGAATGAAAGGCCTGAACCCCTTCCTTCATATCAATATAAGACCAAAACCTTGCATTCTACTTCATGTAGTCCGTTTCATTAAGTATACCCGACATTATCAATGCTTAGCCCGGAACCAAAAGTCGACATAACACGGCGCAGACATAACTCAGCAGGCCAGGTTGTTCTGGAGGGGAGTCATATCTGCTGTCAGATTTAACCTTCCATATTCCCTTTCTTAATATTTCTCCTGGCTTTCTCTAACCCATTTGTCCTCACACGTACGCATGGTCCTAAACTGGGCGACACTGAACCACGTGGTGGTGGCGAAACCTGCTCCATTTCGAGGGCTTAATACGAGTTTTCACACTCGGGGGACCCAGTACCCTGGACGATGCGTATCCTAACAATACACGAACGGGTTATTTAAGAGGGCAAGAATAAAGCACGTCACTACCAGCTAGAACCTGTCGTGCAGCAACAATCTTTTTCTATGCAAAACTGAAGGGCGCTCCTCGGAAAACTACTGTCGGAAATTTTGATAAAAATGGTGTAAAAACAATCACTCGACAAGAATTTGAGGTACTGGCACCAAACTTGCACCATTGATGCACGTAATCAAGCGCTAGTCAAGTTGGAATACGGATGACCTTGCAACAGTTTCCAAGGTCACAGCAGAGATAATGAAATAACTTTGAGGTACAGTCGCCAACCCTGCAACATTCATGCACCTTAACAAGCGCTAGGTCAAGTTGGAACACAGTAACTTTGAAGCATTTTTCACGGTCATATCAGCAATAATTCTAAAATGATATTAGCGCAATAACTTAAGAAGAATCTCGGCAGTGGTTTGACTGATCCGCCTGAAATTAAACATGTGTATACATTTGAGATATTTTTATTTTTCAAATAACAGGTGGCGCCACGCACAGTCATGTTTATGTGGCAGACATCCAAGCTAATATGCAACACATCTCACTCTATTTCCCCTTTCCACTCAATCCATGCCTCATTTCACCAGTACCACTCTGATTTCGGCGGATACAGGTAGTAGCTTGTCGAGTACCTACATTTTAGTTATTATTATTATCATCAGCTTTGATAGAATATATATGGCACGCCCATTTCCTCAAGTTATATTATGATCAAATATCTATAATAAAATATGTATCGGGCAACACGCAAAATGAGAATTTCCGCGTCACTCTGCTTAAGTTTGTAAGTTAATTCCACGCAGCGGCCCAAGTTCTAATATGCAAGACAGCACTGTGGATGCCTTCTTGGTGGAGCTCTGCTGAAAGTAATTTTTACCGCGCAAATCGTTCACGTTTGCCGGGAAACGTCACGTTTTCTGCGCATGTGTGAAGAGTGTTCAGATTATGACGTCATAACCTGAATATTTAAATGTCGTCACTATGACGACGGTTGACAGGAAGAACGGCGATCATTTGTTTTGACGGGATAACGCAGACTGGACGAGCCGTGTACTGCTGACACATTAAGTGTTCGGACTGCGTCCGTGCATCTTCATTCATTCTGGTATTTACTTGAAACAGCTGTGTTACAAAGATAGCAGTATATAAAAATAATTAAACAGAGACCCGACCAGATTTCCGGGTTCTAGGACGGCTAACATTGTTGCATTGGAGGAGGCCGAGTCAGGTATGTGCATCTTTGATTGTTTTATCGCTCTTTACTATCCCGCATAATTTCCGTTTATCTATTTATGTTCTCCATATTCAAGACATACCCCGTATTATAGAGCTAATCCAAGATTTACTTACAACTCTCGGCTTTATATTCCATATTTACTCACTTTGAGGTGATACGGACAGTTGCAGGATCACAATTACCGGGTTTGTGATGCAGTACAACTTGACCTGTTCATATTCATAACGCCAACATGTATTAACAACTTCCCGGTCATGAAATAAATTGTGTGGTATTTACTCCGTGTGATGGAGATGGATGTATACGCCATTCTCATCTGAATGAAAGGCCTGAACCCCTTCCTTCATATCAATATAAGACCAAAACCTTGCATTCTACTTCATGTAGTCCGTTTCATTAAGTATACCCGACATTATCAATGCTTAGCCCGGAACGAAAAGTCGACATAACACGGCGCAGACATAACTCAGCAGGCCAGGTTGTTCTGGAGGGGAGTCATTTCTGCTGTCAGATTTAACCTTCCATATTCCTTTTCTTAATATTTCTCCTGGCTTTCTCTAACCCATTTGTCCTCACACGTACGCATGGTCCTAAACTGGGCGACACTGAACCACGTGGTGGTGGAAAACCTAGCTGCTCCATTTCGAGGGCTTAATACGAGTTTTCACACTCGGGGGACCCAGTACCCTGGACGATGCGTATCCTAACAATACATGAAAGGGTTATTTAAGAGGGCAAGAATAAAGCACGTCACTACCAGCTAGAACCTGTCGTGCTGCAACAATCTTTTTCTATGCAAAACTGAAGGGCGCTCCTCGGAAAACTACTGTCGGAAATTTTGAAAAACAATTTTCTAATTTGCATCAGGTTTTTAATTATATGTACAACCATAATATATATATATAATATATATTTATGGATGGGTCCGTGATTCGATAGAGCTGTAGCTTTCATAGGGATCAATTATCTTTGTGAATCTGAGAGAGATCAAATGTAATCTCCCTGAAATAATGCGCCTGATAAAAAAATTACCGATTGTGCACTGGCGGCCATATTGGAATTCCGACAGGTTATTCGACAGATTTAGAGCACTCATACGACCCAATGATCCCTTTGAATTTAAAAAGCATGTATTTGTTGAGATATCGCGTGCGAAAGAAAGTTTCACTGACGGCCGGCCGGAATGACGGACAATGCGATCACTATAGAACACCGCTTTTTCAAACGGGGCCCTAATAACTGCAATAAAAAAAAATTGTTCATATCCTTTATTTCAAAATTTTATAAACATTTGAACAATAGTTGGCCGCCTAGGTTTCTTATCCGGGAATTTGGGGTACAGTCACCAAACCTGCAACACTGATCCATCTAATTAAGCGCTGGGTCGAGTTGGAACACGGGTGACCTTGAAGCATTTTTAAAGGTCACAGCAGCTATAATGATAAAAATGATGTAAAAACAATAATTCGACAAGAATTTGAGGTACTGACAACAAACTTGCACCATTGATGCACGTAATCAAGCGCTAGTCAAATTCGAATACGGATGACCTTGCAGCAATTTCCAAGGTCACAGCAGAGATAACGCTAAAATAAAGGTCACTCAATAACACGAAAAAGAAATTGAGGTATGGTCGCAAAATCTGCAACATTCAGGCACCTTCATAAGCGCTAGGTCAAGTTGGAATACGGGTGACCTTGAAGCATTATACAAGGTCAAAGCAGTGATAATGATAAAAATGATGTTAAACAATTACTCGATAAGAATTTGAGGTACAGCCACCAAACTTGCGCCATTATTGCACGTAATCAAGCGCTGGGTCAAGGTGGAACACAGGTGACCTGGAAGCATTTTTTAAGGTCACAGCAGCGATAATGATAAAAATAATGTTAAAACAATAACTCCATAAGAATTTGAGGTATAGGCACCAAACTAGCACCATTGATGCACGTAATCAAACGCTAGTCAAATTCGAATACGGATGACCATGCAACAATTCCCAAGGTCACAGCAGAGATAACGCTAAAATAAAGGTCACTCAATAACACGAAAAAGAAATTGAGGTACAGTCGCAAAATCTGCAACATTCAGGCACCTTCATGAGCGCTAGGTCAAGTTGGAATACGGGTGACCTTGAAGCATTATTCAAGGTGAAAGCAGTGATAATGATAAAAATGATGTTAAAACAATAACTCGTCAAGAATTTGAGGTACAGGCACCAAACTTGTATCATTGATGCACGTTATCAAGCGCTTGTCAAGTTGAAATAGGGGTGACTTTGAGGCATATTTCAAGGTCACAGCAGCGATAATGATAAAAATGATGTTAAACAATTACTCGATAAGAATTTGAGGTACAGGCTCCAAACTTGCACCATTGATGCACGTAATCAAGCGCTAGTCATATTCGAATACGGATGACCTTGAAGCATTTTTCAAGTTCACTGCAGCGATAATGCTATAATGAAGTTAACACAATATCTCGAAAAAGAAATTGAGGTACAGTCACCAAACCTGCAACATTGATCCACCTAATCAAGCGCTGGGTCAAGTTGGAACACGGGTGACCTTGAAGCATTATTCAAGGTGAAAGCAGTGATAATGATAAAAATGATGTTAAAACAATAACTCGACAAGAATTTGAGGTACAGGCATCAAACCTGCATTATTGATGCACGTAATCAAGCGCTAGTCAAGTTGGAATACGGATGACCTTGCAACAATTTGCAAGGTCACAGCAGAGATAATGATAAAATGAAATTAATGTAATAACTCGAAATAACTTTCAGGTACAGTCGCCAACCCTGCAACATTCAGGCACCTTAACAAGCGCTAGGTCAAGTTGGAACACAGTAACTTTGAAGCATTTTTTCACGGTCATAGCAGCGATAATTCTAAAATGATGTTAACGCAATAACTCAACAAGAATCTCGGCAGTGGTTTGACTGATCCGCCTGAAAATAAGCATGTGTATACATTTGAGATATTTTTATTTTTCAAGTAACAGGTGGCGCCACGCACAGTCATGTTTATGTGGCAGACATCCAAGCTAATATGCAACACATCTCACTCTATTTCCCCTTTCCACTCAATCCATGCCTCATTTCACCAGTACCACTCTGATTTCGGCGGATACAGGTAGTAGCTTGTCGAGTACATACATTTTAGTTATTATTATTATCATCAGCTATGATAGAATATATATAGCACGCCCATTTCCTCAAGTTAAATTATGATCAAATATCTATAATAAAATATGTATCGGGCAACACGCAAAATGAGAATTTCCGCGTCACTCTGCTTAAGTTTGTAAGTTAATTCCACGCAGCGGCCCCAGTTCTAATATGCAAGACAGCACTGTGGATGCCTTCTTGGTGGAGCTCTGCTGAAAGTAATTTTTACCGCGCAAATCGTTCACGTTTGCCGGGAAACGTCACGTTTTCTGCGCATGTGTGAAGAGTGTTCAGACTATGACGTCATAACCTGAATATTTAAATGTCGTCACTATGACGACGGTTAACAGGAAGAACGGCGATCATTTGTTTTGACGGGATAACGCAGACTGGACGTGGCCGTGTACTGCTGACACATTAAATGTTCGGACCGCGTCCGTGCATCTTCATTTATCCTGGTATTTACTTGAAACAGCTGTGTTACAAAGATAGCAGTATATAAAAATAATTAAACAGAGACCCGACCAGATTTCCGGGTTCTAGGACGGCTAACATTGTTGCATTGGAGGAGGCCGAGTCAGGTATGTGCATCTTTTATTGTTTTATCGCTCTTTACTATCCCGCATAATTTCCGTTTATCTATTTATGTTCTCCATATTCAAGACATACCCCGTATTATAGAGCTAATCCAAGATTTACTTACAACTCTCGGCTTTATATTCCATATTTACTCACTTTATGGTGATACGGACAGTTGCAGGATCACAATTACCGGGTTTGTGATGCAGTACAACTTGACCTGTTCATATTCATAACGCCAACATGTATTAACAACTTCCCGGTCATGGAATAAATTGTGTGGTATTCACTCCGTGTGATGGAGATGGATGTATAGGCCATTCACATCTGAATGAAAGGCCTGAACCCCTTCCTTCATATCAATATAAGGCCAAAACCTTGCATTCTACTTCATGTAGTCCGTTTCATTAAGTATACCCGACATTATCAATGCTTAGCCCGGAACCAAAAGTCGACATAACACGGCGCAGACATAACTCAGCAGGCCAGGTTGTTCTGGAGGGGAGTCATATCTGCTGTCAGATTTAACCTTCCATATTCCCTTTCTTAATATTTCTCCTGGCTTTCTCTAACCCATTTGTCCTCACACGTACGCATGGTCCTAAACTGGGCGACACTGAACCACGTGGTGGTGGCGAAACCTGCTCCATTTCGAGGGCTTAATACGAGTTTTCACACTCGGGGGACCCAGTACCCTGGACGATGCGTATCCTAACAATACACGAACGGGTTATTTAAGAGGGCAAGAATAAAGCACGTCACTACCAGCTAGTATCTGTCGTGCAGCAACAATCTTTTTCTATGCAAAACTGAAGGGCGCTCCTCGGAAAACTACTGTCGGAAATTTTGATAAAAATGGTGTTAAAACAATCACTCAACAAGAATTTGAGGTACTGGCACCAAACTTGCACCATTGATGCACGTAATCAAGCGCTAGTCAAGTTGGAATACGGATGACCTTGCAACAGTTTCCAAGGTCACAGCAGAGATAATGATATAACTTTGAGGTACAGTCGCCAACCCTGCAACATTCATGCACCTTAACAAGCGCTAGGTCAAGTTGGAACACAGTAACTTTGAAGCATTTTTCACGGTCATATCAGCAATAATTCTAAAATGATATTAGCGCAATAACTTAAGAAGAATCTCGGCAGTGGTTTGACTGATCCGCCTGAAATTAAACATGTGTATACATTTGAGATATTTTTATTTTTCAAATAACAGGTGGCGCCACGCACAGTCATGTTTATGTGGCAGACATCCAAGCTAATATGCAACACATCTCACTCTATTTCCCCTTTCCACTCAATCCATGCCTCATTTCACCAGTACCGCTCTGATTTCGGCGGATACAGGTAGTAGCTTGTCGAGTACCTACATTTTAGTTATTATTATTATCATCAGCTATGATAGAATATATATATCACGCCCATTTCCTCAAGTTATATTATGATCAAATATCTAAAATAAAATATGTATCGGGCAAAACGCAAAATGAGAATTTCCGCGTCACTCTGCTTAAGTTTGTAAGTTAATTCCACGCAGCGGCCCCAGTTCTAATATGCAAGACAGCACTGTTGATGCCTTCTTGGTGGAGCTCTGCTGAAAGTAATTTTTACAGCGCAAATCGTTCACGTTTGCCGGGAAACGTCACGTTTTCTGTGCATGTGTGAAGAGGGTTCAGACTATGACGTCATAACCTGAATATTTAAATGTCGTCACTATGACGACGGTTGACAGGAAGAACGGCGATCATTTGTTTTGACGGGATAACGCAGACTGGACGTGGCCGTGAACTGCTGACACAGTAAGTGTTCGGACCGCGTCCGTGCATCTTCATTTATCCTGGTATTTACTTGAAACAGCTGTGTTACAAAGATAGCAGTATATAAAAATAATTAAACAGAGACCCGACCGGATTTCCGGGTTCTAGGACGGCTAACATTGTTGCATTGGAGGAGGCCGAGTCAGGTATGTGCATCTTTTATTGTTTTATCGCTCTTTACTATCCTGCATAATTTCCGTTCATCTATTTATGTTCTCCATATTCAAGACATACCCCGTATTATAGAGTTAATCCAAGATTTACTTACAACTCTCGGCTTTACATTCCATATTTACTCACTTTGAGGTGATACGGACAGTTGCAGGATCACAATTACCGGGTTTGTGATGCAGTACAACTTGACCTGTTCATATTCATAACGCCAACATGTATTAACAACTTCCCGGTCATGGAATAAATTGTGTGGTATTTACTCCGTGTGATGGAGATGGATGTATACGCCATTCTCATCTGAATGAAAGGCCTGAACCCCTTCCTTCATATCAATATAAGACCAAAACCTTGCATTCTACTTCATGTAGTCCGTTTCATTAAGTATACCCGACATTATCAATGCTTAGCCCGGAACGAAAAGTCGACATAACACGGCGCAGACATAACTCAGCAGGCCAGGTTGTTCTGGAGGGGAGTCATTTCTGCTGTCAGATTTAACCTTCCATATTCCTTTTCTTAATATTTCTCCTGGCTTTCTCTAACCCATTTGTCCTCACACGTACGCATGGTCCTAAACTGGGCGACACTGAACCACGTGGTGGTGGAAAACCTAGCTGCTCCATTTCGAGGGCTTAATACGCGTTTTCACACTCGGGGGACCCAGTACCCTGGACGATGCGTATCCTAACAATACATGAAAGGGTTATTTAAGAGGGCAAGAATAAAGCACGTCACTACCAGCTAGAACCTGTCGTGCTGCAACAATCTTTTTCTATGCAAAACTGAAGGGCGCTCCTCGGAAAACTACTGTCGGAAATTTTGAAAAACAATTTTCTAATTTGCATCAGGTTTTTAATTATATGTACAACCATAATATATATATATAATATATATTTATGGATGGGTCCATGATTCGATAGAGCTGTAGCTTTCATAGGGATCAATTATCTTTGTGAATCTGAGAGAGATCAAATGTAATCTCCCTGAAATAATGCGCCTGATAAAAAAATTACCGATTGTGCACTGGCGGCCATATTGGAATTCCGACAGGTTATTCGACAGATTTAGAGCACTCATACGACCCAATGATCCCTTTGAATTTAAAAAGCATGTATTTGTTGAGATATCGCGCGCGAAAGAAAGTTTCACTGACGGCCGGCCGGAATGACGGACAATGCGATCACTATAGAACACCGCTTTTTCAAACGGGGCCCTAATAACTGCAATAAAAAAAAATTGTTCATATCCTTTATTTCAAAATTTTATAAACATTTGAACAATAGTTGGCCGCCTAGGTTTCTTATCCGGGAATTTGGGGTACAGTCACCAAACCTGCAACATTGATCCATCTAATTAAGCGCTGGGTCGAGTTGGAACACGGGTGACCTTGAAGCATTTTTAAAGGTCACAGCAGCTATAATGATAAAAATGATGTAAAAACAATAATTCGACAAGAATTTGAGGTACTGACAACAAACTTGCACCATTGATGCACGTAATCAAGCGCTAGTCAAATTCGAATACGGATGACCTTGCAGCAATTTCCAAGGTCACAGCAGAGATAACGCTAAAATAAAGGTCACTCAATAACACGAAAAAGAAATTGAGGTATGGTCGCAAAATCTGCAACATTCAGGCACCTTCATAAGCGCTAGGTCAAGTTGGAATACGGGTGACCTTGAAGCATTATACAAGGTCAAAGCAGTGATAATGATAAAAATGATGTTAAACAATTACTCGATAAGAATTTGAGGTACAGCCACCAAACTTGCGCCATTATTGCACGTAATCAAGCGCTGGGTCAAGGTGGAACACAGGTGACCTGGAAGCATTTTTTAAGGTCACAGCAGCGATAATGATAAAAATAATGTTAAAACAATAACTCCATAAGAATTTGAGGTATAGGCACCAAACTAGCACCATTGATGCACGTAATCAAACGCTAGTCAAATTCGAATACGGATGACCATGCAACAATTCCCAAGGTCACAGCAGAGATAACGCTAAAATAAAGGTCACTCAATAACACGAAAAAGAAATTGAGGTACAGTCGCAAAATCTGCAACATTCAGGCACCTTCATGAGCGCTAGGTCAAGTTGGAATACGGGTGACCTTGAAGCATTATTCAAGGTGAAAGCAGTGATAATGATAAAAATGATGTTAAAACAATAACTCGTCAAGAATTTGAGGTACAGGCACCAAACTTGTATCATTGATGCACGTTATCAAGCGCTTGTCAAGTTGAAATAGGGGTGACTTTGAGGCATATTTCAAGGTCACAGCAGCGATAATGATAAAAATGATGTTAAACGATTACTCGATAAGAATTTGAGGTACAGGCTCCAAACTTGCACCATTGATGCACGTAATCAAGCGCTAGTCATATTCGAATACGGATGACCTTGAAGCATTTTTCAAGTTCACTGCAGCGATAATGCTATAATGAAGTTAACACAATATCTCGAAAAAGAAATTGAGGTACAGTCACCAAACCTGCAACATTGATCCACCTAATCAAGCGCTGGGTCAAGTTGGAACACGGGTGACCTTGAAGCATTATTCAAGGTGAAAGCAGTGATAATGATAAAAATGATGTTAAAACAATAACTCGACAAGAATTTGAGGTACAGGCATCAAACCTGCATTATTGATGCACGTAATCAAGCGCTAGTCAAGTTGGAATACGGATGACCTTGCAACAATTTGCAAGGTCACAGCAGAGATAATGATAAAATGAAATTAATGTAATAACTCGAAATAACTTTCAGGTACAGTCGCCAACCCTGCAACATTCAGGCACCTTAACAAGCGCTAGGTCAAGTTGGAACACAGTAACTTTGAAGCATTTTTTCACGGTCATAGCAGCGATAATTCTAAAATGATGTTAACGCAATAACTCAACAAGAATCTCGGCAGTGGTTTGACTGATCCGCCTGAAAATAAGCATGTGTATACATTTGAGATATTTTTATTTTTCAAGTAACAGGTGGCGCCACGCACAGTCATGTTTATGTGGCAGACATCCAAGCTAATATGCAACACATCTCACTCTATTTCCCCTTTCCACTCAATCCATGCCTCATTTCACCAGTACCACTCTGATTTCGGCGGATACAGGTAGTAGCTTGTCGAGTACATACATTTTAGTTATTATTATTATCATCAGCCATGATAGAATATATATAGCACGCCCATTTCCTCAAGTTAAATTATGATCAAATATCTATAATAAAATATGTATCGGGCAACACGCAAAATGAGAATTTCCGCGTCACTCTGCTTAAGTTTGTAAGTTAATTCCACGCAGCGGCCCCAGTTCTAATATGCAAGACAGCACTGTGGATGCCTTCTTGGTGGAGCTCTGCTGAAAGTAATTTTTACCGCGCAAATCGTTCACGTTTGCCGGGAAACGTCACGTTTTCTGCGCATGTGTGAAGAGGGTTCAGACTATGACGACGGTTGACAGGAAGAACGGCGATCATTTGTTTTGACGGGCTAACGCAGACTGGACGTGGCCGTGTACTGCTGACACATTAAGTGTTCGGATCGCGTCCGTGCATCTTCATTTATCCTGGTATTTACTTGAAACAGCTGTGTTACAAAGATAGCAGTATATAAAAATAATTAAACAGAGACCCGACCGGATTTTCGGGTTCTAGGACGGCTAACATTGTTGCATTGGAGGAGGCCGAGTCAGGTATGTGCATTTTTTATTGTTTTTTCGCTCTTTACTATCCCGCATAATTTCCGTTCATCTATTTATGTTCTCCATATTCAAGACATACCCCGTATTATAGAGCTAATCCAAGATTTACTTACAACTCTCGGCTTTACATTCCATATTTACTCACTTTGAGGTGATACGGACAGTTGCA